>CANUEZ040000142.1:10965000-13365000 GCA_948099385.1 Fasciola hepatica | reverse complement strand
TAAAAACTCATCAGTATTCTTGGCTCGTTGTTCACGGTCCACTTCCCCGCCGTTTCAGGCTAAACTATTCACTAGTCCCATTCGTAAACTTAACCATTTCCCAAGATAAAACTCACCCTTTTTTGCTACTGTTACTGATATGTTCGAAAACTGACCACTTTATTGTTGCCAGCCACTTCCGTACCACAATCTTCAAACAGTATATGTTACTGTGAAATATATCTCTAGAAATTCCCAATACTCGAAGATTCTGTGATTGCTTACTTTCTCTGTCAGTTCAGCTGTTCGCTCACTTAGGGCTGTTGCATTGCAATATCCTGATCTTGCAAGGTATCATGTCCCACATATGCACATCTGATAAGCGCTTGTACCGCAGAGTTCTGTTCAGTAGCCATCAAGTGGTCCACCTTCTATAAAGAACATAAACTGGTAGTCTCCTACCCGTCGCTTTATCATCTTTGTCAGCTGCTTCTTTGCTACTGTTTCAGTGACGCATCACACATAAATTTATCAACAGTTCCCATTTCCATGTTAAAGCATTATATTCCTTTCTTCTGAAAGCAAACGATCAGCTCAAAGTCTACATGTTTCTATCCGGCCACTTCTTTCACCATCTGTTTGGCAACCACAGCCCAGTGTGTTGTCCGTTTGTTATATAACTGGCTCCACTGATACACGGTCACTGAACGTCGCAACTGTAATCCTTGACCGATTTTTCTTGTTCTTTAAGCGTAATACCACCTCTTTGCGCCGTATAATTTTACATCCTAATCCCTCTTATACATTGCAAAGCGCTATTGCTTGGTTACGTCTCCTTGGGAAATGTTCATTTTTCAAGGTAACCATGTATCCGTCAATCCAGCCTGGTCCTCCGGCAGGACAGTCTTCCTTCCGTAGGATTTGCGTGTATTTTTACTATTCCCAATGCACTCCACACTTTCGCAGATTAATTACACCCTACCATTGGCCGACCCGACTACCTGACCTTGTGTTTAAATTTGCCGGGCTCTACCACAAAAATTGACTTAAATGCTTTCTCTTACATCCAGTCGCGTGCACATAATTGCACAATCCTCCTAAAACTCTGCTTCGGCTTTAATCTGTACTTTTTGGTCTTGCATTGCAGCAGGCTTCGGCTTTATCCGGAATAAACTATTATTATAAGCCTTAGAACATTTTAACAAAGCGTTTGCATACTCAATGAATCACGTGAAGAAGTTAAGAAAGTTGCTTCTTTGTGCTATTTACGAAGGACTTTCAAACCAAGAGCTGAAAGTCCTGAATCAGAAACCAAAACTCACATTCAATAGGATCAGAGTCACATGACTGAACTGGAACCGTACAAGAACCGACAAGTGCGAGCTTGTGTCCAGCAATACCTCGAATAGTCACACTGGTAGTGTTGTGTCCGTAGTTAGTAATAGGACACGTAGTGGCGGCGTTGCATTTATTTGCACGAGCCCAAGCATAAAATCCGCCCGTAACCGGCGAGTAAGCCGCAAGTAAGCAAGTGAGTTGGCACAAAGAGGTAAACTACACGCGCTGTCGCGCACAACAGAGTAAGACTAATCAGTACATAGCAAAACCGATAGGTCAATACTACTGGCGCTAAAGTATGATTAAAGATCAAGGCAATTCAGGCGTCTGTCCTTTCATGAGAGGAATATTGACCGGTTGTCCGCGTAGTGTGCGTGATTTTAACCAGACACAACAGGTAAGGTTATTTTTAGCAATGGGATGAGAACAATCTAGAGCTCGACGCGAAATCATGGATCCTACACTCCCAGTGCCAACAATAAAAGCATGTTTGCTACCCTCTGGAGTATGCCGTGTCTGGTTAACATGTGAAACTTTCTCTGGCAAAACGGCTACCGCAAGTGTAGAAAAACTGTTATCAAGTAGAGAAGTGTCAGGTGATGCTGAGGGATTTGTCAATCGACATGCTGGACTACTTCTACACACACTTTTAATGTGGCCAATCTTACCACAGGCAAAACACGTAGCTCGTCGGTAGGGATGTGTGAAACGTGAATGTAACTGACCGCACATAAAACACTTGCCCGAGTTCAAACTTGTGTGGTTAGATTTCGAACGAGCCGATCGCTGAAAAGGAGGGCTGGTTGCCACGATAACTTATTGTTTTGTTCAAATGCGACAATTTTCGAGTGTGTCGATGTAAGAATCGTATCTAACCGGCCACTCGTACGTAACGAAATAACCTGGATTCAGACTACGCGCACTGGAAGAACGACAAGATCAGACAAGAACAGCGAGAATGTATTCTTTTACTTTTGGCTGGTGCTCACTCGTTTACATACGGGAATAAGCATGTATTCATTGGCAGATAACGTGCTGACCAATCACAAGGCGAATTCGCTGTATCTATACAATCTAACATTTCCGGTCCGGCTTTAAGCGATTGGTTGGACACCGCAAATGAAGCTATAGCGCACTGGATCGCGTGTGGAGACACTCGAATCACCACAGTCGATCTCCTTGATGTTTAACAAAATTGAACAACACGGACTGCGACACAGCAGTTAGAACTTTTACGTCCTGATGAAGTTCACAAATACGGCGAATGTGATAAAAGGTATGATCAGTTGCAAGTAACAGCCTCTGTTGCTAATCTGGAAGGCTGATTCCTGTAATCAAGCGATCACGCAGATGATCTTCCAATTGGGGACCGTAATCGCACTTCAGTGTATGTGTCTGCAGCTGAAGAATGAATTCACGTACTGATTAGTTTTCAAGTCTAGTGAGACAGTTAAATTTGGCTCTTAGCAGCAACGAAATCGACTGGCTTGAAGTGCTGAAGAATAATGGTCCTGAGCTTGTCGTATGGTAAGCTGATGGGGGATCCGGAAAAGACAGATTTTCACGAGGCTGTGTGCATCCCCTCCAATGAAATGGAGGAAAAATAGTGTTTTCTTCGCATTATCCAAATAGTTTTGAGTCAAACACCAAATTTCGAAACGTTCCTTGTAGTTCTCGACCTGTCAGGCTGTAGAATTTACATCAAGAGGTTCCATTTCAGAAGCAATCATAGTTTAACTCTCTTGTGCGACTCTAAGAGTGATATCGAATGGATTGAATGGGCTGAACCCCGCATAGAACTACTGAGAACCAAGAACTCCAAGACCGAATGGACTGTAGCGTAATATTTCGAATGCGCGGAATCACGTACAGCACAAGCAGGTATTATAACAGAGAGAATGCAGTAACGAAAAACAGAAAGAGTCAACCCTGAATATCACAGAAAAATATAAGTTTATGTGGACGTATGAAAAGTTCGAGCAAAAGAGTCATAGGGGCTATTGGGAAGCGATAATTATTTACAAGCTATTACGTGAACGGGTGCAGTGAGTGGGTCCAACGGTGCGTCATTCACGGACAGACGACTTGATGGCAAACCGTGTGAAAAGATTGCCGAAACATTAGAAAACCAAAAAGCTACATTATTGTTCAACTTATATTGTTCCTGGGCTCTTTTTGAGGAGGTCAGTTTTATCTGGTTGCATAGTGGAGTAAAAAAGACATATAGAAAACTTGATGAATGCGTATGGCACAAACGGCAGTGAACATATCATCCTGCGAAACATTACCTTCTTTTCGGAACTCATAATGCTGACTTCGCCCATTCCTTGGTATAATTGTTCTGCTGGTCTTGCGGGTCTTGTGATGAACGACCTGGGTTTTCGTGAGTACAGTTCATAAGGAACGTGCATAGCTGCATCTCACAACCTTAGTGCATAAGGTATCGTCCTTGGGTAATGCGAAATACGTGGCAAATGACAGCTAGGAGCGTGCAAAATGTCATGACGTTGTCTCGTGATTAACATGGTGGTTATACAGCCATCGGACAAAGACTGTAAGATAGCATCCACGTTGACTTCGGCACACAGGTTCTTCCAAGATGTACTTCTCGACCAGCTGAAAAAACAAAAATAATACGAATATACTTACCTGCATGGATGGTCGAGTTTGATGCCCTGGTAGTGAGTAGACCACTGCTTGAAAGATCCACAGACCGCACACCTGCTGTATGCCAAAATCTTGTGGCTCTGCCTCAACAACTTGGACACCAGGAGTAACTGTCTAGGATGAATTGAGATCAAAGAAATACTTGACAATATTCGGTCTTCCTGAACATACGTATTGACTGTGATTCAGGCCACGAAAGCTTGCGCTCTCGTAATGTCGCTGTTGTGTTCCCAAATTCGGTAACTAAAGCAAGGCGCGCATGTATGGATAAACGCATATACCGTAGCAACGTGTGGTGAGCACCAGTACAAGCGGGCAAGTGAAAACGCAAACATGCATGCAAGTGCGTGAGTCAGTCATGTATGTAGTGGGAAGTGTAAGACAACGGTACAATCGGACTAAGTCGTGCAGGACAGCGCAACACGTGGTACGACCTAATTGGTCAGTGCCGTCTGAGAATAAGCACTGCAAACGTCAACTGTGTACGTGTGTGCACGATTGCAGGCGTGCGTCCATGATTTCACGGGCTGTAGATCATGCGTGCGTGTATGAGCACATGACTGTACGGGTCAAACACAACAGTTGCCTTGCCACAAGTATATATATATATATATATATATATATATATATATATATATATATATATATATATATATATATATATATATATATATATATATAATTGTATATGCGTAGAGAGATAACAATATAGCAGAGTTAAATCAAACTGAAAAAATGCGCATTACTCATCACTATGAGTGGTGAATCACTTTTCTTCGTAGAAAAACCGAACAGCACATCCCATCAGCAGAGAATTAAAGAACCACTACGACGCCGCCTGGTGGCAAGGGCATTCAGTAAAACAAAACAGACCGTTTTTGTAATCCAGATACGTATTTATAAATACTGTGATACTTCTTATATTATATTCCTTGTGAAATTTCATGAACTCCAGTGCAAGCTTTCAAGGCACATATCAGCAGTCATTTTAGCCCAAAGTTCGCTCAGCAGCGTTGGGTATTATGCTGCTTGGGTCTAAACACACTACACACTACACCGTTCAGATTTGTTCTTTCTAACATGGAAAAGTTGGCAAGTAGAACACTACAACTGTCAGTATAATTATTTTGAACCACAGCACTATGCCCTCTACAATTCTGAACTATTCACCGAAATTGCTTTACAACGGTAAAAAGATTGAAGTCAAATTTTACTGAAGGACGACCTTCTGCTTTTAGTCCGGACGGTTTTATGCTGGTGGGTCGTGAAACTTGTCAGCGTTCTTCGCAGCTTTCCACATATTCGACATGTTTTTCCGAACCCGTAATACTGACATAAGGATATAAGTGTCAGGCTTCTAGGTAAGCTCCGTAATGGACCCTTATTGGACGGTTGCAGGTGTCTGAGACACATAATCTTCATTCTTAATTTTACAAACACCTCAATATGTAAGTCTCATCACCAACACTCAGCGACACGACTAAGGCTTGAGCCACTAGCCGCCTCCTCTTCAGAAAGACGTCCAGTACTTAGATGAACACTAAATCGTTAGGCTTGTCCATCACTTCAGTTTGCTGCTTGTTCCTTGGATTGATCGCCCAGCATGATAAACGGCACATCAAAGGTAGACCTGCCGACTGCTGCTTTATTATTTTGATCGGATGACCCCATATGCGGTCATGATCGTGGAGAGGTAGCTCTGCACGTACTTCTGGTCCAAAGTATCTGCGGATAATACGTCTGGTGAAGATCAGGTCACCTGGATCCTTCCGATATGCCACTGAAAACGACCTTACAATCAGCAGACAACCTTTACACCTGACCACACGTAGTTCATCAAAAAGAATGAACCCTTGCTTTCGTAGACTGCATCATTTTTATTTATGGCTTAGTTATTTATATTTTTCGCTCATAGTGCTTCGGTTTATTTTACTTCTTATCTGATGATACACGATCTATCAGGGAGAAGGGCTTATGCGAGAGGTTGATAGTGGAATGAACTGAACTGACGTGAGAAGACAAACTTGGTCACCACAGAAGAGATCCCATTAAATTCGATGCGTTTGATACTACGAATGAGGTTAGAAAGCATGAAAATTTTTATACAATGTTCCCTATGCGTTGGCTAAATAGGCTTTCTGACGAATTCGTCCCGTAACACGCAGGGGCAATGCTCTTCTGACGAGGGTAGCACGTGTGATCTGCAAAAGCACAAAAGGAAAAAACTCCATGAGCCGAGGCCCAGTAAGTGTATCAACGGCACCAACACTTGCATTAAACGAACAACAAGATGGCGGCCTCCAATCTGGCCGTTACAGTCCTATGGTTTGAAAATCCGCGTATCGTTGAAAACGACTTGATTTAAACACGTATGTGTTGCTTTCGGCCTGAACAGGCATGTGCCTGGACAGATAATCTCGCACGCACACGCACGCACGTACACAGCTGACTTGTGCCGTGCTTCGTCCAGGACTGCATTGACCAATCAGATGGTGTCAGACGTTGCACGATCTTGTGCAGCTTAACCCGATTGCTCTTTTGATTGCATATATGTGAAAACTTAGAGCAAGTATCCCAAGTCTAGATGAACAGAAGAACACAACGGTTTGAAGTATGAATCACCGTTATTATTTACACTATCCAAGGTCGCACGTATATGTGTGTGTATGTAATGGTACAAAAACATGATAATGAATAACTGCATTATGGACAATTATCACACCACCACAGCTCGAATGAAGCTGGGGTTTTTGTAGTCTTTGGGTGGTTGTGTGGCCAGGAGTTCAGAACGTCTCAAAACAGGTTCACTAGGTATTTCCGAACCAGAATCAACATGTGAGATATTTGGGACACTATCAGTATCAGCAGAAACTTCAGGAACTCGGTAATGAATCTGATCAACATGTCTCCAGTGTATAGACCCACCATCCATATCCAAAATTCGTATCATGCGATTACCAAGTTGTCCCAGCACAATTCCAAACGCGGGTCACAAGTCATTTCCTCGTTGGTAGGATACATCAGCAGATTCAATGCATTTTAAATTCGAACGGAGCACTTGACACTTGAATAATGTTGCTGAACTAGAGCGTGTGGTACCATGAGCGGCATTTCTGTACTGAAGCAGACTATTGTCTACACCTAGCTCAAGCTCTTGGATGTTTAACGGATCGATTGCCTTCACAGCACTCTTCAACGTACGAACGAAGATTTCGGCCACTCCATTTGACAGTGGATGTCTGCGTGCAGTAAGCAGGTGACAACATCCTATTCCTCTAAGCCAGGTGGTAGTCTTTTCAGCAGTGAAGTGGCTTGCATTATCAGTAATCAAAGCATGGGGTCCTCCTTCACTGCTACATGTCTTCCTCATGGCAGTTTATGTGAAGTCCGCATCAGCTGATGTTGTGAAGTGTACTTCCGGCCAACGAGAATAGGAGTCGATAATCACCAAAGCCCAATATTTAATAAGGAACGGACCACAGTAGTCCGCATGAGTTCTTTCCCAAGCTTCGCAAGATACCGGCCATGGAGTCCATTTAGAAGGCAGAGAAAAGGTTTTGTGTACACAACGGTCACAACGTTTGGTGAATGGCACAGTATCACAATCGATCCCAGGCCACCAGCAAGTCAGGCAAGCCAGCGCTTTCATTTTCTCAACTCCTAAAATGACCAGAATACAAATCAGATAGTATTAATCGCCGGAGTGATGAAGGAACCACAATGCGATCGTTTAAACATGGAATTCCATCTGGGGTTATAGCAAACTCCTCTCTCCTTGAAAAAAAATCAGGAAATCGACGCTTAGTAATAGTATTCCACCCTCGTTTAATTGCAGAGAAAACAGATCCAAAATATCTATGTGAATCGCGAATTAGATCTTGTCAGCTCACAGGAAGTGGTTGCACTAGCAAAGAATCAGAGTTACAAGGAGCACCTGACTTAGTGTATCTGGATATATAATCCGCATGCGGGATTTGTTTACCACTACGATGCTGAATATCGTAATCATATGCAGAAAGCTCCATACACCATCGCTGGACCATTGCAGCAGTGGACTTGTGTAATGATTTGGATGGGTCATAAATACAACGCAGTGCTTCACCATCAGAAATAATGGTGAATTTGGATCCAAAAAGATATTTATGAAGCCCTTCGACAGACAAGTAGACAGCCAAAGCTTCAAGCTGCTTTTGAGAATAACCTTTTTCGGCCGTAGTAAGTCGACGTGAAACACAAACAACAGGAAATCCATCCTGTTCTAACACAGCCCCAATTCCAGTGGGTAACGCATCAGTGATGAGGGTAGAAAGTAGTTTTGGGTGTGAATGAACGTAAAAATGGCTTAGTCTTAAGGTATGATAGAATAGAACCTAATGGTTGTTCTTGTTTGGCTGACCACGAGAAATTGTCGAATGACAGTACTGTGAAAATAGTTTCCATAATGGAAGAAAAATTCGAAATAAAACGCGAACAATATTGGAGTGAACCAACCAAAGAATGCAGTTCAGAAACGTTTTTGGGGTACAAACGTCAAGCAAAGGAGCGAGGCGCTCACGATCAGGTTGATAACCAGCCTTAGTTATGTGATATCCCAGAAAACCTAGAGAAGTGGAATTAAACACACATTTAGATGGGTTATTGGCAATGTTAAACTCAGAAAAACGTTACAATAACTCTCTAAGTCGATCTTCATGAGCTGCCCGTGTGAGTGCATGGATAACCACACCATCTTGATAACATTCGACACCTCCGAGTCCCTCAATGACAATATTCATGGCAGACTAAAATATGGCTGAAGAAACGCTCAATCCAAAAGGCAGAAACTTGTGTGTTTACAGACCCAATGGGGTATAAATAGTAGTGAACTCACGGGAAACTTCATGTAAGGGAATTTGCAAGTAAGCATCCTTCAAGTCAATGCGTGAGAAGTGATTGGAGCCACAGAAGCGAGACGGTATATCCTCTGGTTTTACAGTAGTACATGTACGCTGACGAAGCCTGGTATTCAAAGTGGTTCGATAATCCCTACATATTCTTGGAGTATGTCTGTCAGATTTCAAAGGAATATCAATGGGCTTTGCCCACTTAGATGATGAAACGGGTTCAAGTATCCCTTTGACAACCAAAGTATCGAGTACTTTCTTTACAGGTTCCCGAAGTCCGTAGGCCAATACTAGGCGCTTCACAAACACGGGAACTCCATCTACATCTAACTTTACAGGAGTTGTCTTCATGCCACCGGAGGCCTTGGAGCACGGTAAAATTAATTCAGACAACGGAGATTGTTTTTGTGCTAGAAGTGATATAGAAATGCCAATGTCTTTAATAGCCTTCAGTCCAAGTACAGAAGGACCATTCTCGGTGACGAGGCAGGTACACTTAGATAAATGTCCAGTTGTATCTGTGAGAGAAGTTTTACATGAGCCCAAAATAGGCAATGTATGTCTAGTGATACCCTTAACAACATCGTCAGTCTGTTTTAGCTGAATATCAGGAATGGCACGACGTAAAATAGAAATGGGATTGGAAGACTCCACACTACCATTGTCCACAATGAAATTATGCTGAAGCGTACCACCGACCAGAAAAGAACGCAAAATGTTTCTGTACCGGTGCACCCACCGTAAGAGAAAAACTGGGAGAATCATCTGAGATCGAATGGTCCGGTGAGCGGGTTTAGTGCATTTGAGAATGCCTACGGACTAACTGAATGTGGCCAATTTTACCACATTTGAAACACTTAGCATCACGAAAAAGACAGGTTGTGCGAGAATGAGACTTTCCACAGGAATCACACCGACCATATGTAGTACTTGCTGGAAGTGCATCATTGTGAGTCCTCGGGGATTGGGATTGACAAGAACTCATCCGTTTGAATTGGCGGGGAGTCACTGAATGATCTTTTATTTGTCCGGAGCTGCTGCTACACAGTATGATATGAGATGTGGACTCCGTAAGATTATTGGTATCTTGGTATTGCTCACAAACTTCACGAACATGTTGAAGAGTAGGACTAGGAAGTAAACGCAGTTTATGCTGCAACTGCTGATCATTGATGCCAGCAATCAGAAGGTCACGAATTTGCTTTTCTAGCTGATCTCCAAAATTACAACGAGCAGCTTGCATTTGGAGCTGAAGAATAAAGTCCCGAATATCCGGTGAATCTTTCCGTTGAAGCTGGTGAAATTTCGCGCGTTCGACAATTTCGAAGTTAACTGGGTGGGTATGATGGAGTACAAAATTTCTAATGTCTTCGTATTTCAGGGAGACTGGCTTTTGTGGGAAGGACAGGTTCTTGATAACGGAATGCGCTGACTTTTCCAACAATACTCAAGAAGACAGCGGTTTTGCGTTCATCTGAAATTTTCTCACAAGCAATGGGCCACAATTCGAATCTTTCAAAATAATCCTCAGTCTCACACACAAGAGCATTTAAATCCAGAAATTTCATACTACGGGATTGCACGACCGTGAATGACTGCCGTGACGCCAAATTGAAAATCCTAAAGCAGTGAATGAATAGCAGCAATTATCCCGAGTCTAGATGAACAGAAGAACACAACAGTTTGAAGTACGAATCATCGTTATTATTTACGCAACCCAAGGCCGCACGTATATGTGTGTGTGTATGTAATGATACAAAAGCATGATAATGGATAACTGCATTATGGACAGTCATCACAATATCGCCTTGACTCACGCGTTTGCGGAAGTGTCGGCTTTTTCACATGCTTGCCTGTACTTGTGCCTGCCGTAAGTTTATACTGAATACACGTTCACTCGTACGCGTGCGCCTTCCTTCTGTTACCGAATCTGTGAACAACAATATGGAGCTCTTGTTTACATACCTCGGGAAGCAGAGCATTTGCACGCATACTGGAAGGTGACTGTAATCGACAAAACAACCAACCTCAAGGCTCTAACTCAGGATCGATCTGACCCCCTACCCTCACTCCAAATTTGTTTTACACTGACGTTTTGCACCACACCTGCTCATTCGCTGAATCACACGTCGGCCATTAACCTTAAGTGACCTCAGTCTGGCGCGTGCGTTGATTTTGTTCCATGACCTTTGATCCGCAGTTTCCATTGGCATTTCCTTGACTTGACCTCTTGAACCTCAAGCGATCATGTTTTTGCTTGAATTTGGTTTGTACGGTTTCTGTGTGATAGTTATGATTGCTCTATGAAGAACCGTATTGAAACCCACAATTTAAAGCTGGGTGTTTTTTCGATTTTGTTACGCTTGGCTCAACGAGCACTGGGAGTCCGTTACAACGACCATAGCCTATATGACAAAGAGTAAACGCATTGCGACTGGAGAACTCCAGCGAATAGTTTGCACGTTGTTTGAAACAAAACCCGCTGTACTTTACAAGTAAAATGAAACAGACAGTTTTAATGTGCATCAAGTAATGTACTCGGCGTGGAAACGGGGCAACAACGAAAAAATAAAACAAAAAAAAACTAAAGCCTCCTTCTCGTTCAAACTAAGTGCTCAAGAATTGTGGAAATAAAACGAATCACTAGTGTTCTCGATTCATGAAAATTAAGAGGAAAGAAAGGCGTACAGATCACGGTGCTTTCGAGTAGAAATGAGTCACACAACTAGTCGGTATCGCATGGCCGGATTATCGTGTCATTGATGAAACTCGTCTTCGTAATCCAGGCATTTGAGATTGGTGTTGAACAGCACAACAACAACAACATTGTGGAAATTTCGGATAGATGTTCCTTTCAGCAAGGCATTGTTCGCAAATCCGGACAGAACAACCGTTTCTGCGATCACAGTTGTGTATTGTGTTCTCGTGATAGAACGAGGGGGGAGATGGTAAATTTCTTGTTGTACAGCATTCGAGTCGTTGAGTTTCAGTGGCCAAATAACACGATTCACACCTAAACAGATGCGAGTTCGTGGGGGACGGTGGAATTGGATCGAATAAATAAGACAAAAAGTATACAGTGTAAGTAAAACCATGTATTCTGATGTGATGGTAGTTTCATTTTCATTATGTGCAGTTACTAGCACTACAACGTAAATTAAAAACCGTACTTTTGGTGCATTTCAAACAAGAATACTATATAGGTGAAGGAACAGTGCTAATACGACAAACTCAACAGCGAAGACTCACATTCATTCATTTTCGCATTTAAAACGACTGATCAGGTGGATTCTGTTGATATCAGATGAAAACGTTTTGTTCCATCTCTCTAAACTGCAGTGCGACGGTAAACGAATGAATATGCGTGGGTTGTGAACAAAATCTGGTAGTTATTGTACGATTGAACGACTGGTAAATTACGTAACGGTTGCTGCTCATTTTCGATAGGTTTCTGACTTTCATACTGGGAAGATAAATGGTATGTAGTCGGTTTATATGTGGACTAAATGATCGACGAATGACAGTCATCATTTGGAGTGTTATCAAGCAGTTTTAAATGTGAACGTGGGTACTGAACGTCGTGCTCTGTTGTCGAACCACAGAGAAGATCTTTTTTTCGAAGTTCACAGTTATATGGAAGAGGAATAAGTTGGTTTACATATCACTGGAATGCGGACTTAACCATTTTCTTCAAATTTGTCCTCAGAATCTTGTACTAAGTGAAAATTTCTGGAAATAACATACATGAACAACACTAAGATGGAGTCTGGTTTCTTAACGGTGTGAGCTGAATGACTATTCTAAGTGGTCGAGTATGAGAATCATCGGGCTCTTATTGCTTAACGTACGGCTCAAAGACTAAATGGTGAGAACAACGGTGCTCAACCTCTCAGAGTTTTCCTTATTTTTACGGCAGCCATGCCTTCTGTACTTCGACCTAATCTCCCGCAGGTATGCAGCAATAATCTCAGGAAGACGCATATAATCCAAATAGTTGGTCTAGATTGAAGTTACCACTTTCATTGTGGGAACAGGAATGTAGTTTCAGTGAACGCCAATTTCTTAGTGGAAGACCAATTTCATTTTCAGTTTCGCCAACCAATAAACAAGCTCCGCGTATGTTGCTTCTGGTTTCTACCTCCTTCGGCAAGAATCTCTCGGACGTCAAAAAAATGAAGACTATGGTTAAGTAAATAGCGATTTAGCCATCCCAGTATCGAGTAGGTGGGCAAAGTGTGAATATAAGGGCGTCACTGATACCTAACCAGGGGGCGCTCATGGTTGACTGCAACCAAATGCGTCGAACAAGCCAACAAGCAACAGCTGAGTGAAAAACATGCGTTGGAACCTAACTGCTTTTACTAATCCCTTTCATTCAACGAAACAACAATATTTACAAAAATTTTCGGTTAATCTATAAGCGCCTAATGGGTATAGATGAAATGCATCTGTGGTCCGATCATCAGCTTCTTCAAGAACTTTTGTTACATTGCATCTTCGGAGTGTTAATAGCAGATTCAGCAAGGCAAGAGTAGGTAGTAAAATTCATGTGATTTTTCCAGACTGGACCGAAGATCAGTTGAAAATAACGCATCTTGTTTCAACGAGAAGCAATAGTGTTTTCAGAAAAGTGAATCCTAGAGGCTTTGCTCTGGTAAGCTCATTTTGCTTTCCTTTTACAGCAAGAAACTGATTATACCTTGAGGTGAATTAGTGACTTGCGATCTATGAGTAAACAAGTCGTGGTAATTGACTCAACTAAAACAACATTTCTAATCAAGTCTGGAAGGTCAAAGATAGACATGATGCGGTTACTAATCAAGGAAAATTGACCTTTTGGTTAAGTCCTCTCCGGGACGGTAAGTTTAAAACAAGATTTTCAATAGTTCTCTCACTTTCTGTGTGCTAGCATTTGATTGATAGTTCCCGTGAACTATAATAAGACTGGCGGATAGCTTATTAAGTCAGCAGTCACGCAGACAGGTTGAGCTTGCGCTTAACTTTGCATCGAGAAGGGTGGATAGTTACTTGTTCACCGTTCACTAACTACCTTCATTTTACTATGGCTCTTACAGAGAAGTCACCATAAGAGTAGGTCACGGTGCGGGCAGTAGGTATTTGCTGCCCAAAACACCTATGATGGAAAGCCGCAGTATCATGTAGCGTTGATACTAAATGATCCGTTGAAAGCCAACCCGATAGACTGGTGGTAGGTTGTTTGCCTCGCTATGGTCCACTCCGGGTCGAGTACCAATTGGGACTCAATGGACGTGCACCACTGATCATACAGGTGTACGGTGCATCCAAGAATTTTAACAGTGAGTTGAATGATTAATTATTATACGTGAATGGGATTTCTATCGTTTTCATATTTCATATTCACGGACTGTAGCTCATGATTTTCCCTACGACTTTTGCAATTCTAATCTTTTGTTCTTTGACCGGAATTTCGGGAGATGTAGCAACCGAAACCACCACAATAATCAATTCGTTAATTGTTCCTCACGAAAGCTGTTGTACTCTCTTCCCATTTTTGTACTTGTTGTTGTTGCCTTTGAATTATACTTGGGGCTCCCGTAGATGTAGAAGTCTAAAGTCGACAACCCTTGCTTTTGATATGCAGTTTGAACTTCAAGAATCAGAAAAATTCACCGAAGTGGAAGAGTCAGTTTATCATTAGGAACCAAGAAGAGCAAACAAGTTGCATATCCAATAAGCATACGTTCTAGTCATCGCTACTAATTAGTGAATAAAAGTAACAGAGACACTAAAAGCAGCTATCCTCCAGACACTGGTAGTGAACACTAGTAATTCACGAACGCGATGAAACAAAGCAGCAAACCAGTTAAGGCCACAACCGCTTGACCTCTGAATAGCTCAACAAGCCGAGATCTAGTGAAGTTTCTTTGATATTATCGACTGAGGCGTCTTGATAATTATCGGGTGAATGTGTACCGAGAACAGCTGCCACGTAATGATGTCGTGGCCGGACTCATTTTAACACTTCTATTAGACGTGATATTCCTCCTGAATCATTAAAATTTCTATTGTATGATGCTTGGATGAGGGTTTTACTTTTCATCGTAATATTAATAGTGGATCTCCCTAACATTTAAAAAAATCACCTAAATGAATAAACAGTTTTCATCAGTTTTACTTTTCTGGCTTACTGCAGTGATGGAAATCGTAGTCTGTGAAAATGAGGGTTGTGATGCTTTCGGCCAGGAATGCGCATTGGTTCAAAATCCCTAACTTCGTCACAACTATTACCGGTCAATAAACTCTATCTTCCTTGACATGAAACAGTGTTCGATTCGACTGACCAGCCACTATTGTTCGATTGTATGATCCAAAGTGTGCGCACGAAAATTACGATCGTTGTAATTTAAATTTTCCCCTCGAGACTGCTCATCTCGTTTGAAGCCAGTGACGATTTCTGTTAAACGTGTCTAACTCCATTTGATTTGGTTAAATTAGTCACTCACTACAGACTACAAAGCGACCTTGAAAAATTCCATTATCTTTCTGGTATGCAAGGATCAGTGTTCCTCTGAAGGAGATTGCACGTGTTCGATCTGCAGAATACAGGAAATGAAACTTCATAATCATACAAGCTCAGTAACCACACAAACAGGATCCTACGCTTATATCAGTCAAATACCAATGTGGCTGCCAACAGCCTGCTCACTACAGTCTTGCTACTGAATGAGTTGAGAAAGAATGCTTTGTTTGATTTGAAGTAAAGCAATCACAGTTCGAGGTATGCATTAACTCGAAAATGTTTCAACTCCAGCAAATTCAATTCAAGAAATTGTTCACTATGCAGTTCGTGCGGCGTAACTGGCTGTTAGCGAGAGCCTCTTTCGGAAATATGAAAAAATCAAGATTATGAAATAAGAAGATAACTACTTATGATATCATGAATACGAGAGCACCACTAATCGCGAAAACTGGTCACATCTAATATATTTGATCACTGAATTGGTGGATTTCTTGAACCCAAACTGGGAAGCTTAACACATCCCGCATGATCAAGTCTATTGGTCAAGATTTTCATACCTGTGTTCCATTTCGTGAAATGACCCACCCTTGATCATTTTTCAACCACTTCCCGCCTCAAAAAACACTGCTCGCCGAGGATCAACTCCTCTTGAATTGAGCATGTTACCTACAAATTAGAAAATTGTTATTCTCAGCTTCATGGTAAGTTCATTTCATATTTTTCAACGCTAAACCTCGCACGTCTATGTTCTGGTTCAGGTTGCTACCTCGCAGTGTGGTCCATTCGGGACTAAAATGGACGGAAGCATACGGAGTAAGCGAAAATAAAATTATGAATAAAGCATGCAGCCAAAGAATGAATTTGAATGTAACTACGCCACTGACCGCGGCACTTAGCCATATTACCTAATGTAACCAACTATCCGGTGGACGAACCTCGTCGATAGTAACCGGAGAACCATCGCAAATTTGAGATCAACATTTGAATAGAAATTGGAGGTGGCCTCCACACTGCCATCGCCTGATTTGCTAAACTCCGCGAAGGTCATGTCCGGAGCCCACATCTTTGCGACTTTTGGCATCCAGAGGTCGTGGATGCTGGTGAAATTAAGCAAAAGTTGGATGGAGCGATCAAGTTAGTTTTGCAGATAATGTGTTTGGTAATAATGACACTTGAGAAGAGATTCCCGTTCCTCTAACGATTCCATCAGTTGGCCATGGCTGGATTGCATACCTTAAGGTGAACAGCTTCCAGCTTCTGCACACTTCGTTCGTAATTTATGATATCAGAAGAGAACCACTTGGAAATCAACGAATGAAATAAGGGTCTTGCAGAAAATCTTAACAGTGGAACTAGGAAATACCAATGTTCCCTGAATTCTTGGTTGAAATGCGGAATATTTTGCCACAAGTTTTTATCAGGGGCGGTAAAATCAGCTCAGAAGTTTTGCTAAGCTCTTATTTTGGCGGTTTGCCGCTCTTGTAAAATGTATTTTGTTACTTTTACGTATATCCCGTGTTCGGTGTGAATAATAGGGTGAAGTTATTCTCTTATCCCAACTTATAGTACTAATCTTTTTAAACCCGTACAGATAGCATTCATCTAATACGTGTGGCAAGCACAACAGCATTATCTTGCTATACAACACAGTTCAGTCAGAATAACAAAACAAGCAAGCATCATGGGCGTTGGTTTGGTTGCCAGTTTTCAGCAAAACCCGAAATCATAAGCAAAATGTTTATGACTATTGAAACAGTTAAGGTCGAATCAAACTTGCGGGAAGGAGAAGGAATAAAATGAGTGCTATTGTTGTGTTCGGCTCAAGCAGTCGCGTGCGCAATCAGACAGTCTCGCACGTACACGCACGCTGTGGACGATTGATTCATACCCTCACGTGCATGGAGACGTGCACTTACACACGCGTATACAGGGTTGATGCTAGTTATATTCCATTCCGGACTGCGTTAACTAATCGTATATTGTTACTTGTCTCACGGCCTTGTGTGTCCTGGCTTGCGTTTTCACTTGCATATGACCCTGCCTCACTTACTTCCCCGATTGCTTGCATCTTTGCTTGCATACATGTACTCGCATTTGCCGTACGCTCGTGTTGAATACGCATCCGTCTGTAAAGTCGTGTTTACTTTCTGCTTAGCGAATTTGAGAAATTGCAACTATTACGTCAATGATGATGACAAGCAATCATATCCCTTGTCCAGAACCATTTACAACGTTCTTTTTGTGCATCTCACCAATCTTGCAATCAGTGTCTGACTCAGTGAACATTTTGTGCATGCGGAGGTTTGCTTGGGGTCTTGAGTTACTTCTCCCAAATAGCGAAACTTTCTCAAACTTGGAGTTCAAAATAACGGCTAATCTCATCCATCACTTAGTTTAGCATTAACGATCCGGTTTTCGGATGGCATTTCAACAATATATCGGATAAATTATTGTACAGATGACTGAAAAATCTCTTTCACCTGAAGTGACCATGAAACTGATCCACATGAGAGACGTGGTCAAACTAATTTAACACACGCAACCCTCGACGGATACATTAATGTCACATGAGCACCAAGCTGATGACTGGGGTTGTTAGAATCCAAAAAAGGTTTCTATTCCCGAGATGACCATTCTCATCCGAATATAACCCTGGAGTGAAGAACAAATACCTTCGTTATATGAAGAATAACACGGGGTGAGGTCATTCGTACAATTGAAGCTAGCTTTCGTTATATAAAAATTATCTGTTGGGCTCATCACTTACCCAGTTCAATGAGATTGTTTGTTCAAATTAACCAGGTCTCAAGAAATGATTCTCAATCGACAGTTACGAGAGGATTATACACTGAATGAGGACCATGAAGGATGATCAGTAGATTCATTATTCAGATACACCTTGCAAGAGAATATTCCTTGAAAAATTCTAATGGGCTCATGGGCGACCGAGGTAACTGAATATCCTATAACAGTAAAATATCTTACATTATATATCGCACAGAGCCTCCAAATTTGGTCGTGCTTTCAGTTCGATCTCTGGACTGCTTTCTGACGAGTCCTTGTTTCCCGACCCTGGATAAACTTGATGATACAAACTGGCTGGATCTCGCGAGGACTGGGAATCAATGCATGCATTCAAATTCCAATCACGTGTCCCTCCCCCCTTACCTCTGGTCCCATCATATTCCTTTGTATATTTGAATTATGTAATTCGTGCATGTGAGACATTTAAAATCTACGGTATATAGTCCAGCACCAGTGCAA
This sequence comes from Fasciola hepatica, assembly GCA_948099385.1. Lineage (NCBI taxonomy): Eukaryota > Metazoa > Platyhelminthes > Trematoda > Plagiorchiida > Fasciolidae > Fasciola > Fasciola hepatica. The sequence goes on along the minus strand of CANUEZ040000142.1, from coordinate 13,346,367 downwards.
CTTGGTTTTGATTCCCGAGTGAAGGGTAGCAGGCTCCGAGACGAGCTTAACGCGGTCTGCGCCAGACAAATTCTACGTTTCCTATATAGCCACTCCATTTTGACTAATTTCAAATTTATTCCCTTTGGTTATCATAAAAAATGTTGTGACGTTAAAGTTATACTGAACTCTATGTCCTAGTCTAATGACCACTCTGTAGGCCACCATATTAGTGTTTGGTTAATATAAGTGTGGAAATCTCTGGAGACAATTTCTGAACTTTTGGTTCATGGAGTTTCTGTGTTTTTATCTTTTCAGATCAAACATGTGCATCCCCCCACGGAAGGGTGCTGTTTGCATAACCGTACGCATTCCATGCAAGATACATGGCTCCAGTCGGCTTTCGATGGCCAAACTGTCACGTTGTTGTTGTGTTCCACTCGAGGAGTCAGGTCCTCAGACAGACACTCCTGCACGCACACGGCACACATTTGATCCGAATTCCTCGCACGGATGGGCATACGCCTGCAGTCGTGCACACGCGTACATGGCTTACGTTAGTCGTGCTTCGTCTCCGACTATACTGACCATTCAGATCGTATCACGTGTTGAACGACCTTGCGTGGCCTAATCCGAGCGTATACATGACTTACGCTTTCACTTGCAAACAACGCTGACTCACGCATCTGCTTACGCGTTTGCGTTTTCATTTGCTTGCTTGAACTTGAGATTGATATGCGTTGCTGCTGCATGCACGTTCATCCGTACAGGTGTGCCTTCTTTCTGTTTACCGGATTCGGGTCACAACAGCTGTGTTTTGCGTTCATTGCCCTTCTCCCTATCGTAAATTTTCTTATTCCACATTAGTTCTTGAGTGCTGAGTTATAAGACGAATACAATGACAATGATAAAGAGCAACCCCGATAAGCAACACTTTGTTATGTACTCAGATGGAAAATGGTCGTGAAATGTAAGTTGATCTTAGCTGCCAGTTTGTAATTGAGTGGTTTATTCCTCCGATACGTCAATCGGATGAGGGAAACTCCTGTAAACAACGAATCGGATCAGAAATCATCACCAGTTCACATTTGTGTGGCTCATACCATAGTAATTGTAAACCCCCATACAACCTAAAAATGTATTTCTATGCGAAACAATCAATTCTGTTATGGGACGCAGTAAACCACAGAAAAAGCTTAAGAATGTTGCCCGACAAGTAGCTTTTAGTTCAATTTATTATCTATAGCTCAGTAAAGTAAAATTCCATGAATTGGTAACGAGTCCCAATAAAATCTAAATGCTTATCAATTCAGTTTACTTTATGCGTTTGTTAGAAGATGAGAACGCCGAAACCATTAAAAACAGTGAAAGCACTGCATGGCTGCTTCATTCGTCTTGGGAATCGTCAGCCGTGCCCAACCATCGAGCCCTAACTGGGACTGGAATCCGGGGTGGACGACTGAGAGTTGAACACCTAACCCACAAGGCCATCCCGGCTGGCCCTCAACGGTTTATTGAACTTATACACCATATGATACAGTGCCCCTCCGGAACTGGCTCTGAATAGTCGCAGGACATTTCTCGCACAGTGATCGACTCCTATGATGAATGGCTTGTCTGTAAGGGCTTAAGTACAACGAAGACACTCCGTTGAGCAACCTACATGGTTCAGTTATTATATGAGTAGTAAAAGATCAAATTTTTATATAATATGAGCGACGAAAGTTACGTAGAAAAATTATGTAAACAAGGAAAGAGTAATAATGCAGGTACACCACCGACCGCGGCGACTATCCATGTGACCTAATCTTCCCAACTATCAGGTTTTCCCCATGCCGAAAGCCTAAAAGGTACGGTATGGAAAAGCTTGCTGTTTGGAGTTTATTAAAACGCTAATAATTAAGATTAACAAAGCAATCCGAAAAATGCGGTGCAGTGCGGTTTTTATAAAGCCTTTCGGTTTCCGATATGGCGCACTTCATCGAGTAACTGCATGAAAAAATGTCCTTTTACCTAACATTCTCATTTTTATGTAGTATGACGATATTTTCGGGAGATTGTTGTTCAGTGAACTTAGTTATTATGTTGGATGTCGCATGTACACGACCGGTTGGTACGTCATTCGCTGTCCCTTACCTAGAGTGCAGTTCAATCACAGTGCATGTAGAATGACCTTGATTCACATTGGTTGACGTCCATTAGTCACAAGAGAGGTCTGTTGATGTTATTCCTTATCATTACGTATGTGTATTCAGCGTACTTAGTCACGGTTAGTTACCAGTTTTCGGCCTCAGTTTTCATAATAGTGGCAGAAGGAATCCTCACGTATAAGCGTCGTCCCGAATCACTAGTAGGCATGAAATCAATTATTAGCAAAATGGGCAGCTCCATTTCCCCTTGAATATTCTGTCGTTCACCTGTTCAACCACACCGGAATTTAGGGAATTCCCTCCAGGACAAGCGATAGACTAGTGGAATGCATTTTAACCAACGCCATTGAATGCCCAAGCATACGACAGGGCCCCAAAAATGGGAACCCAACTGGAAGCCTTAGTCCTAGATCGTCCCATTTGATGCGACGGGAATTGATGAGATCGCCGCGCATCCGCCGATCGGTTTCAGGTAACAAACCAGACGTCCTTCGTAACCCGTCAGGGGAGTCCTGATGAAAACGAATAGCGGTCCTTTATATTCACTCCAGTTTGGTTAATTAAACAGCTATACTGGGATAGGTAGCTGCACCACCATATTCCAGTCGGGGACACACATGGGAAGTGTAGAGCGTGCAGAAGGCGTCAAAAAGATATTTTTCCTAGTGATCGCCAAATTGCACCGAGGATTCTCCAGGTCAAGCACACTTTTATCTGTTATCTTTGGTCCCCGGAAAGGCCGACACCTAAACCCTTAAACCCCGTTTACAATCTGTTGTTCGTTTCAGGGTCCCTGAAAGGTTGTAAGATACTGGCAACTGAGAGCGACACACACGTACCTGGACACATTTTGCAAGATTTAATAGCAGCGCCCAAACATAGGACTATCGCATGACCGCATCCAGATCTTCCTGAATAATTTGTCTGTCTACATCAGAACAAAGATTCAGGTTATTCGCATACCCTAGACGTGAGGGTGTGAAAACTGGTAGAAGGTCGTTGGTGTAAGCAAGAAATAATAAAGGCCCAGTTAGAGACCCCTGGAAGATATTACTCGGAACTGAGTACCATCTAGAAATAGTCTTAGGGACCAACTGCAAATCGTTGACCTCTTAAGAAGTGTTCAGTCCATCCCAGTAAGGGACCCACTATCAATAGTAATCGAAGCTCATGGCAGAGACGATCATATGGGACTTTGCTGAAATCCACGAAGATGAAGTTTGTTGAATATCCGTCGGCCTTTACCTTAGTCCAACGCTCAACAGCCAACCGAAGATTGAACAGGCAGAAACGGACTTTGTGACAGTCACGCTTTTGGGAACTGGACAGATGGTGGCTTTCTGGATGTCCCTGCACTGATGTGACTATGAGTTACTTCATGATCTTGCAGCTGACAATAGTCAGACTCAAAGGACGGCAACTGACAGCCACAGTTTTGTCTCCCCTAACATCAGGAATGCGATTTCCTGTTTTCATCCATCTTGTAGTTTCCCAGCTGCTGTTGAGAATATGAGCTATTTGGTGATTTGGAATGAAAGAGTGTCCGTAAGTTCACTTAATACTAGAGGGTGAATTCCGTCTGGGCTTGAGAGATCGTAGCTGTCTCGTAACTTCCTCTGCCTCGAAATAACTATACGCGATTGTGAGCTGAAACCCCGAGGAAAGAGGTGACTCAGTTGTTCTGATCCGTCCAATTAGCTCCAGTAAAATGACTTCGCTGCCTTCGGAACATCACATTTAATTAACAGAAAACACGGTTTGCGTGGGATTCAAGTCGTCGCGCCACAAACTAATTTGTTCAAGCAGGCACCAAGTAAAGTCTCCTCTGATCGATTGATTAATGATGAGGTCAGCCACCACTTGACGAGAATGCATTCTGATCTCATCGATCATTCTTCATTTAGTCGTTCGTGATCCCGTTCGCTCAAACACTGACCTGGATTTTGGACAGTTGCTGACGACTGACTATCAACTGGACTTGGCCGTCCATCGATGATGAGTTACTCCCTGCCCTAAAACAATTCGGTTCGTGTGCGAACACCAGCACACCGCGAATCCCCCAATAAATCGGCCTTAGCTTCATCAAAGGCAGCAGCGACCCGATTAACCGGTAGTGCAAGTATACCGAGCATTGGCCTGGCGCGTCCCTTCAACTAAGTGATTAGCCGATCCAATGCGGTAGCAAATCCTGCTGCCAGCCTCTCTCCTCAATTCTGCTCCGTTTTGGCATCTTCATGCAAGATCTTTTATTCCGGATCTATCTGTATGTAACCTGCAGCAGTCTTTCGATAGAATCGCCAAGCTCGAATCCTTCTGCGGATTGGACATCGAGGCTCGCTGTCAAACCACGGAGGGCCCTGTGCATAGGACCGCTGTCGGTGGCGCAGAGCAAAATCCCGAACTAGTTGACGGGTTTCATCCCGAAGATGACAGGCCGAGGGTCACGCAATGCACATGAAGTGAGGATTTAAAATCTCTTTCCCATAACTGGCTTTAATTCCTCTGGTAAACCCTGTAGCTTGATTCCTGTTTTCGAGGTCTACCTCTGCACACCACCTTCCTTCGTTGCTCAAATCGCACCAATAATATAGTGTAAAGCCAGACAGTGTTAGCTCACAGGGTGCTAAATGCATCTTGATGGTCAGATAAAACAGTAAATTAGAGAGCAAACAGAAGTCCTGGAAACTGTCACATGTGTGTTCGTTTATTTTCCATCCTATTTCATGGACTGTTCACACTCATGACCGATGGTACGTGTTACCTTAGCCAAGACGTGGTTTGGTAGCAGACCGCTTGAACAGCCCGGCTTGACATGTTCACCCTTAAACAGCATTATTAGTTCAAGAGGAAGGGGTTCTCGGGATAATGCCGATATCCCACAGTTATACCGTTCGAAGAGACAAGCATCCTGGTTTTAGTTTGGACAAAGGACCTTTGAACATGAGCTGCTGGGGGTTAGCTGTGTCCCCTGCCGACGACCAACATGCAATCATATTCGTTCAAATACAATTACAAAAAGTAAACATTTGAATGGATTTTAATTTTTTCTTACTGAATCTTCTCTTTGAACTAATGTGCGTCATAATGCGTTCGACTCAACTGATTTCGAGCTCAGCGTACTGATTGACTAATCCAGGATGTATTACTCAGTATTATATGTTGTGTGCTAACAACAGATTCATATGAATCAATGAAACACATCAAAATGAACAAAATACAATATGTTGAGGTCACAAAACTGAGCTTGCTAGAACTAGTTTTCTGCCACACATAGGTTTGCACGCACCCATGCACGGCTAAAATAGCAATGTCCATCGTAGGCTCAGTTAAATTTATCTCATTGTGAACTGCATAATCAGGCTGCTTTCTCTCACTGACAACTTCGCTCGAAAACACGGGGTTCCATCCTTCCTCGCCCTTAATTATCCACACTGACTTAGTGAGACTTTTTCCAACTCTTCTTAATAATTCGTTTTCATATAGATGTGATTGTTTTGGCTTGAGAATGAAATCACCGAAAACATATGTTTGCCTACAACTCGTGTTCTGAGTACTATGATGGGCTTATTCCGCGGTCGAAAGATGTACTATTGAAATATAATGGGTGTTAGATAGAAGAGGAAAGTGTTTGAGTTCAAAAACGCAACTGGTCGCCGTATATCGCCTTAGGGAGCAAACGCATCATATGCACGCTACAGGTTACTGTGGGTAGAAAAAATCAAACGCCTTCCGTATATGCCACACCACTGTAGGGTAAAATATAGCCGCTTAGATTACTGAACTCATCTACCTGATTTACTGTCTTCCCCGAAATCCTGTTCTAATTTACTCCAGAATCCAGACTTTCATTAAGGCAAACACCCCCGTACTGCGTAAGCCATACTGATTGCTACGGCTCTGCAACCAAACTAGTATTTTCTATCCGATTACCTGCGTTACTGACACGGTTCCAAAGATCACATTCTTTTCATGTGACGATAGTGTTACCTAAATTCTCCCATGTGAAGAGTGTCAGATGTTGAGTAGTTGAACGACACTGTTCTCAAAAGTGAAGACCCACCTCCAGCTGCAAGAAGTACTGGAAGCTATTGACTAATCTTAACTGCTCACCACAAAGGGTGAGTTCACATACAGACTCCAAACAATCTTTTAAAAGTACTCAGTACTTGGAAGTCACAAAGCGCATAACGTGTCTGAATACTGCAGTCGCCAAGCGGTTCAAATCGTGTTGTGTTCCCTGTGCATTGCCACCTGACCGGAAGATGTCATCAGCATATTCCGGATGGAAAACTTTGTCCCTTCGGAAGAGTTAAAATCCCCAGTACAGAAGACCAGACGAGGGATCCTGTGGAAAATCCTCTATGTTTAAAGTGAAAACAAATGAGAAAATAGGGTAACCTCGATGTACTCCACTGGAGACTACAGAGGTTGGTGAAAGGTGACCGTAAACCCTAACCCGACTCAAGGAATGATGATACAGCTCTTTAAGGGCCTATACATACTTCTCAGGTACTCTATTTCTTAACAAACAATTCCATAGTGCAGTCCTATTGGCAAATTCAAAGGTCACTCGAATGTTTGGGGATAAAAATATTGCTGGTCTCCGGATGGTATGGCTGTGCTCTAGCGGATGTCGGAGGGTGAAGATTCAATCGATGCAATCACGACCGGCGCGGGACCCAGCCTGCTCGTAGTGAATCTGTTCTTCCCGCGTTTGCCACAACCTGCGAAATATGACAGACGTGAGCAGCTTCAAAGTTGTTGGGATCAGTCAGTTCAGTTCAAACAACCATTAACAGTTACCGATACTCACATTATTTGCACAACAAGATGGCGAACTCCGATCTGGCTATTACACAGCTCCCCGACTAAAGAACACTGCTCCAGTTTTCCATACTCCTCCAACACACACCAGGAGCACTCAGTTCCCATGGACCACGCATCAGGCACACCAATCCACAAGACTTCTACTGGGCCACACAAACACTGCGTCCACATCAGGTCTACGACCAAAACCTCCGATTCCATTTGGTCACGCTGTGAGCGCTTATACCGCTTGGATTGATGCAGTCAGTCTGTGATCCCTTCTTGGTAATGTGGACAACGATCTGCTTTGAATCCTAAACCCTGGAGAATGTGACTTTCTCTGACCAGATGTACATCACCATATTGAAAATGATTGAGGAAGGCCATCTTGGCCAGGTACCTTGTGACATCTCCAAGCATAGATCATGTTGCGGACTTCGGTCTCCGTTGGACCTTGAACTGAACTCTTATGCTTTGCCATCCACAGTGTATAACAAAATACTTGTACCTGAAGCGCTCAAGTACCGGTGGCGGTCAAACAATCAGCTGCAGATTTTTGAGTTCGGGTTTCGACTCTAACCACCTGCCGACCAGTTTTATTTTGCCAGCCTACAGTCACTCGCGTTGTCATGCCGATATCGTATAATATACGAAGTTAATTGAGATGTGAGCAAATTACTAGTAATAAAAACCTGAGAAACTATGGATGAAGTCCTAATTTTTACGATTATTTTCCACTTCGTTATGGTATGATGAAAATCGGTTAAAACTGAAGTTCTTCAAAGTAAGTCTAGCCAGAGTCTTTGGTGGAAACTGAACTCAGTCGATAAACTTACTGAGGCGCACATCCGGTGACAAACGGGGAACAATGGACACCATCACACCACTGTGGTTGACAACCGGTATGACGTGGAACACGATAGATAAATGCGCTATCTGAACCGGCCCTATAAGGACAACTCGTCAGACTGATGTCTCGTTCTAACGGGTAACTCCAAGCAAAATCACCGTGACTGGAGCTACAGTGATGTTCGGATTGTGGTTCTTCCTCTGTTGTGCGCCATGTTTGGTTTAACAAAGATTCGCTCATCGGTTCTTGCTCGTTTCTGTCCACCTCTATGGGTGGACCGCTAGCAGATGGTCGTTGTGAAAGATTGGAACCACGCGGAAAGCAAACATTACGGTAAACAGGCACACCCAAATGGTTCATGTTCCTTGTCCGTGTCCCTTTCATTTGACTGGGCAATTGAGACGGGGCATTGTTACCTATTGGTAATGTGAAAAAGCGACGACTGGGCATAAAGGCGTGTGAATTTGGAGTATGGCGCTTGCGCAAGTTTCGAAAATTCATCGCATGTGCTCGTAACGGAGTACGATACGCATAGTATCGACCAGTAGGGTCGTGTTTTCGAAATGCGTGCCTCGTCACTGAATTGATCTGATCGCCAAAGTTAGAGAAACGGACACTGTGCGTGTGTGGTGTATCCGTATCAAGGGCCTCAGTACTTGTCTCTTGTGGCAAAGATGTAGTGGGCACTCTGAGTGAGTCGGTTTGATCCCAGTCTGGATTCTGTGCGTCCGCAGGTGGATCTAAGTCGACTTGATCATGATGAAAATGACGATGCCTTGAGCAATCTTCTGCTGCAGCACTGCCGCAACCATCATTTGGATCATCGTTCACACTGTTCACATTGGACGTGTTGTTCACGACAGTGAATCTTCCGCAATTATCACATCGACAAAGTACCTCACTGTCATCATCTAAAACCACAGAAGATTTATGCGGATGTCTGCAACGAATGCATTTAGGATTCAAGCAAGTGCAGTTCTTCGGACATGCAGACATCAGTATAAAACAGGCTGGACTTTTTTGGCGATTCAGACATTGAATTTGAGCGCCATTGCTATGCTCAATTGATGCATCTACTTTTGAATAATTTACACGATTGATTGTCACGTGAATACCATGTGACTGTGTACAGGTGGTCCTAATCAGCATTGTAAGCTCAAGTGGGAATCCATTCAACACAAATAAAAGTCAAATAGCAACACAACAATAGGGTTACCCCATGAACAGCTGATTTTTTAATGCCACTTAAGTCAGCCCAGCTAATGTTTTGTATTGTAGACCACTGTGAGTTGACAAAATTTTCCCTTTAGTCAATTTAAAACTCACACAAAAGACACGTCCTGGGTTGCGATTCGGTATGCTTAAGGCATATCAAAGCAAAATGCACAATCATCTACCTGGTAATTTCTCCAATTTTAGTCACGAGTTACATATGAGAGAGCGTCTACGACCTGTGTTCGTCCACCAACGAATGTAGTGCACATGGTTACGAAATCGGGATTATTTTAAATGATCGTCAATTCACTGTATGGAGCGTGGCGATATTATTTTTAGATTCGTAATTGACCCAAAGGTGTGTATGATTAGTTGGATTTTCCAAACAGTATGTACAGATTTCTGTCCAAGATATGGTAATGAGATTGTCATATTGCGGGTGACTGTTATACCACCGAAAAGCAAAATCGTGTGTTTTGATCCAAACCATTACCTCGAATGAGAAGAGTCTTCTGCTTTCGAACTATCTCATTTTATTAGCAAAAAACCGGGCAGTTTAGACAGGATGCTTGGGTCATTACCGCCGATCGTCGCACCACAAGATGGCATCAGGTAACATCTATTCTGATTGATTAATTGGTGATACGGCCGGCCACGATTCGTTGTCCTGTCATTTGAGATCTCGTTCGTTTAAACATTAACTTGGAATTTGGACAGGCGCTGACGGGGTTTGACTCTCTAGCACCGATGCGTCAGCCCATAATCTCACAGCATGGATCATCACTAATAAAAATGGCTGCGCACCTTGCTATGAAGATTCATCGATAATCAGTTGGAGTTTTCGTAGGCTGTGAAGCGTCTGAGTCTTCTCATTGAGTGCGGTTACTGCCCAAGTCTTGATTTAGGTGTAAACTAGTGAACCATGATAAGCTGAGCGAGCCATGTATTAGAACACGTTTTCGGAGACAATTGTTTTCAATTATTCACTCTCAAGTCTCTACAAATCATATAGGAAATTGTCAAGGGTCCCATCTGAATGACCCTTAACCATTTCAGCACAACCACCTCCTCTGTCATTTGTAATGAATTGAGAATGAATCATCGAGAACAATTGTTTGTCTCTGAAAACGTGCTCTGATGTCACAATGCGCATATTCCGGAATCTAAGACGTATTGTAACAAGGACGACAACGCACGGCAGGATACTTGTATTCCCACGGTCACACAAGTCGAGTCATGGCACACATACAGTCGCTTATACAGGCTTTTTTCCAGACTGCGCGGCACCAAGATTGCTATTGTCGCTGCTTGAGCGCTTCGGCTGCATTCTGTCCATTTGCCTGTGGCCGATGGCTTGCTTCTCTTGCCCGTCATTTCCCTTCGGTTGGTCCGACTGTCTCAGTTGACGGCTCGATCGGTAGCCCTTCACCTGAGCTATCTTGCTGGTTGCCGGAGGTCCCGCTGCTTCCTCTCTGGTCGTCTGTGTGCTTCTTTTTGCCTGCTTCGGGACGCCTCCGACATATTCGCCACCTGTTCTCTTGTCTGTGGCCCTTGTTTGGTTCGTTCGTTCGCCTTGATGTTTACGCCGTTCCCTGGCCCCAGCATTCCCTGTTACACTCGCCCTTCCTTTAAAACATTCGGTCCGGACGTGCCAGGGTGCCAAGTCGCATCCGTTCACCCATTTGCCTCGTGGTCCTTGATCGATTTTGAAACTGGAATTCTTCCTCTCCAATACGGTGTAGGGTCCACTCCATCGTTTGTGGAACTTGCTAGCCCCCGGACCGGCCACTGCGGGTCTGTTACGATTCCTTACTTTTACCAGCTGTCCGGACATGAACGGATCCCATTTCTGTGTTTGGTTCCGTCTATCGTACCTTGCCTTGTTACGACTCTGAGCAATTCTTGTCTGTTGTACGGCCACTTTCTCTAGATGCCTCCGCTCGCGAGTTGTCAGAGGTTTATCATTCTTCATGTTGAGCCACACATCCAGTCGCGTTCTAGGTTCCTGCCCAAAAACCAGTTCAAACGGTGTCGTCCCCGTTGTTGAATGGCTCGTTGCGCGGTAACTGAGTAATATCTCCGACAGTCCTTCTTGCCAATCACTTCCGTGGTTATTTAGCCACTCCTTCAGCGTTCTGTTGAATCTTTCCGTCATTCCGTTTGCCTGGGGGTGGTAAGGCGACGTTCGTATTCGCCGGATCCTCCATTGTTCCAACATGTCTCGAAATTTCTTCGATTCGAAGCAGGGACCCTGGTCGGTGATGACCGTTTCTGGTACACCAAATCGCGCCACCACATTATCGACAAACACTCGAGAGACCGTATCGCCTGTTTGATCCGGTATCGGGATTGCTTCCACCCAGCGAGACACGTGGTCAACCATTGTCATGATGTACCGGTTTCCAGTAACAGTCACAGGTAAAGGACCAAAAATGTCCAAACCCCAGCTTTGAAAGACTCGCTGTGCTTCTATGGGCTGCATTGGCGGTGTAGCTGTTGCGTGCTCCCGGTTCCGTTGACAATCGGGGCAAGTTCGTATGTAGTCGTCAACGTCGTGCCGCATCGTGGGCCAGAAGACTCTGCGCCGCAACAATTCGAAGACTCGTTGTTGTCCTATGTGAGCACTGTCGTGCGCTAGCTGTATTGCTTGCTCACGTACGGCCTCGGGAACAAAAGGCAGTCGTCTGGGTCGCAGACCCTGTCCCACATCAACGTCAACGAACAGCTTGCCATCTCCCGCATGCAATCGCTCCCAAATTTTCAGTAGGTCGCGCAGTGCAGGTGAGCTCCCGTCTGGTCTTGTTTTGGCTTGAAGATGTGAACAAACCGTCCGCACCAGACTGTCATTTCTTTGGTGGCTGAAAACACCCTCATTTGACATTAGCCGATTCACTGGGATCGCCTCCGCCGGCAGTTGGTCGTCTGGGATCGGGCGGGATAATGCGTCGGGTATTTCGTTTTCTCGTCCGCTAACATGCTCGATTGTAAAGGTGAATTCTTGCAGGCGGTACGCCCACCGTGCCAACCTCCCTCTTGGATCTCTTGTTGTCATTAACCACGTCAATGGCTTGTGATCCGTTTTGATACAGAAGTTAGTAGCAATCAGATATGTTCTCCACTTTTCCAGTGCCCACACGATTGCTAAGCATTCCTTTTCCGTGGTGGAGTATTTCCTCTCGGCACTTGTGAGCAGTCGACTGGCGTACTCGATCACTCCAGACGGTTGTGACAATACTGCGCCAATTCCGACGTCACTGGCATCCACAGCTACGGTGAATCTCTCATGCGGCTTTGGTATTGTCAAACAGTTTCGAGGGTTTGTTGCACTTTCCTTGAGTTTCCTGAACGCCGCCTCCGTATCTGACGTCCACTCGAATTTCTTATCCTTCCTCAGTAGTTGAAACAGGACACCAGCTTTCTGGGCAAAATTTGGCACAAACTTGGCGTCATAGCCGACCAAGCCAAGGAAGGATCTCAGTTGGCGCTTTGATTTTGGCGAGGGGAAACCCCTAATCGTCTCCGCTTTCTCGGGTAGGGGTTGCAGTTTTCCTCCTCCAACAATATGTCCCAAACAAACGATTTTGTCACGCGCTATCTGGCACTTCTTTGCACTCAACTTCAAACCCGCCGATTTGATTCTCTCTAGGACTGCGCTTAATCTGGACACATGCCCGTCAATTGTCCTTGAAAATACCACAATATCATCCCCATACACCACAACACCATCCAGGTTCTCCAGTACCTGGAGCAGCAAACGCCTGAAAGTAGCCGGTGCGTTACACAACCCAAAAGGCATCCGCAGGAACTCATACTGCTTCCCGTTGACACAGAACGCTGTTTTCCCTCTGTCGCTCACGAGCACCGGCAGCTGCCAATAGCCCGACCTCAAGTCGATTAACGACAGCACCTTCGCGTCATGAAGCTGCTCAAATATCTCCTCGGTTAATGGCATTGGGAACGCATCCTTGATTGTGACGCGGTTGAGTTCCCGGAAGTCAACGCAAAATCTATACGTCCCATCCGATTTCCGCGTTAACAACACTGGTGAGGAATACGGGCTAGTGCTTTCCTGAATTATTCCCTTCGACAGCATGTCCCGAACCTGCTTCTCAACTTCCGGTACGACTTTCCGCGGCAGCCTCCGATACACTGGTTTGCACACCGCACCAGGCACCAAATTGATCCTGTGTTCTTGCCAATCGCAAAAGCCGTACTCATCATCTGGTGTCGAAAACAACTCCGCATACCTCTCGAGACACTGTCTGACACACGGGACTGGACAACCTGGAACCGAGGAAGTTTTTACGATACCAACGCGGTTCAGCCGGCCCCAGCGGGATTGCAGCTCGACATCCTTCTCCCCAACCCGCATTCGATGAGCTTCGAAATCAATTTTTGCTCCTACGCGTTCCAACAGATCAACCCCTACGATTGTCTCGGCGACCCCTTCAACCAGTAACATCTCATGCGTCACACGAACGTCGCCGATCTGAACCGTTAGCTGCTGCTTTCCCGCTACTCTCAGAGCCTCTCCTCCGACTGCACGCACTCGTGTTTCGCATGGCCTCACTACGATTCCCTCAACGCGAGGTGTCACAGATACCCCAGCCCCCGTATCTACGACTGCATTTTTACGTTCGCCCCCAATTCTGATCTCAACCATAGGCACCCCCCTCGACTTGAATGTAGATAAAGAAAAGCAAGACGAGAAGCGTTTTTCTGGACAAAATCGGGCGAAATGTCCTACCTTGCCACATGCAAAACACCTCCTTCGTGTTCCATGCGTCATTGCGTCATTGTTGCGTTGTGTTTGTCGATTGAGTTCCAGTTTTAATTGTGCGATTTCCTCGCTCATCTTCTGCAACGTGGACTCCAAATCCGATTGCTCTAATCGGGAAACTGTCACTTCTTCGTGGGCTGCACGAACAATCATAAACAGGCGTTCTGTATCATTCACGCCACACGCAATCGCCATTCTCAACCTGCCTTGGACATCCGGGGCCATGCTTTGAACGAAACGATCACGAACAAGGCGTGCCCTAGTTACGCCACTTGCCTCGGGCAGCCCGATCGATAGTTGGCGCAACAGGTACTGATAATGAACGACTGGGTCTTGGGTGCTGTCATAACGAGCCGTACTGAATCGGTCCATTGCTTTCTGCCGATCACCTTCCTGTGTGAACTCATTCACCAGCCCCGCACGGACCTCCCGATAAGTGGGGCTTGTTTTTCCCCCCATCTTCAGATCATACACCGCCTTGGCACGCCCAGTCAGCAGTGCCCCAAGCGCCGCCAACAAAGGTGTGTCTCCTTTCACTCCGTTGCATGCCGCTATCCTTTCAAAATCCGTGATCCATTCCTCCACATCCCCATCCGCGAACGCAACAGGCCAGGGAAACTTCATCACGTGAGCGTGGTCACGGCACCAATGTAACAAGGACGACAACGCACGGCAGGATACTTGTATTCCCACGGTCACACAAGTCGAGTCATGGCACACATACAGTCGCTTATATAGGCTTTTTTCCAGACTGCGCGGCACCAAGATTGCTATTGTCGCTGCTTGAGCGCTTCGGCTGCATTCTGTCCATTTGCCTGTGGCCGATGGCTTGCTTCTCTTGCCCGTCATTTCCCTTCGGTTGGTCCGACTGTCTCAGTTGACGGCTCGATCGGTAGCCCTTCACCTGAGCTATCTTGCTGGTTGCCGGAGGTCCCGCTGCTTCCTCTCTGGTCGTCTGTGTGCTTCTTTTTGCCTGCTTCGGGACGCCTCCGACATATTCGCCACCTGTTCTCTTGTCTGTGGCCCTTGTTTGGTTCGTTCGTTCGCCTTGATGTTTACGCCGTTCCCTGGCCCCAGCATTCCCTGTTACAGTATTACTTTTATTTTTTCCCACATAAATGTGACGGTAATGATATTCTGACGCATAGCCTGAACGCAATCTTCGAGCGCCTGATTCCTGTGACAATGCCTACAGTCAGGTAGACACAGAACATGACTGCAGGCGGAATCAAGATCTGATTAGGTATAAAGTATGGTCGGATACATCAGAAATACATTTTGCCATCGGACTGACGGACTTCGGCGGATCAGTTGCGAAGACATGCCACTTTGGATGCCACCTGGGCTTGCAGTATTCGTCAGCATACCAGCATGCTTCTTGCGCTACCTAGGCGCTTTGAATGCACTTTTATTGTCCATGGAAGACTGCGGGACGCGTTGGTTGCCAAGTTTCTGGTCACAGGGTGGTCGTCATGGCAACCTAACAAATGGCTTTAGAATAAAATCACCGAAAATATCTATGCCCCTACAACTCACGGTCCAGCTACAAAAATGGTCTTGTTTTGCTACCAGTGTGGGTTTCCAGTTTAAGGTTTAAATTCATCTTGAATGGCGTGTTGCTCAAGCCTCGATAGGGCGAAACCGGAGGGTAACGATCAAGAAGTGCCCGGCAAAATGCACAAAATCATCCCAAGAACGAAAGCGGTGACCCACTTCATGCAACAACAAAAATCATTTGGTTGTTAGTGCTTAGATGCATTAACTCATACCGCCATCTTGTAAGTATTCTTTTGATTTTTCCACTATTTATACGACCAAGTATAACATTTCTGGAAGGGGGCCGCGACCAATGACAGGCTGTCAAATGAAGGCGGTGGCGGGAATCGGACCCTGGTCACTACTGTCCAGAGTTAAGAAGTGTGACGTACTCTACGCGCAACTATCGAAGTTCTACTGTAAACTCTCCCCTGAGCACAGCAGGTATCACATAACAGATCAATTCCAGTGAAATTAGTGATGATGCGTCATTGCTTCAAGGACTGATTGCATAGACCCCCGTAAAGGTTAAGTGGTGAGTTAAAAAAGACGGTGCTCGCAGCATGCAAAATGCCTGCCAGCATCAAGTGATATTGTCACAAGCAGAATAATATACATAAACAGCGAGAAAGCCTGCTCCACTTCACGTTCTCATGACATGGGCAGTCCCCCACATCTTCGGACGTGTAAACTTTGGTACTATATGCTACTCATAAATCGAACTTGAGGACCATTTTTTAAATCAGACAAGATCTCATCCGAATTGTTTTACAACGAAACATAAAAATACTACAATCACGTGCAGTTAGACCATACGTTATCGCATTACTACGCAATATTATGCGGTAATGACAAGCAGATTTGCACAACAGATCGATCTTCTTATACAATGGATAACGTTCAGAAGATTGCTCTCATATGCTATTAAAAACCCGCAATGATTGGTCAACTTATTTTTCATGACATGGAACTCCGCCTGTAGTTTAAGCCCAGCATCCTTTGAGAATGCGTCTCAGGTAGATTAGATTCGAAAGCACCCGGCGGCAGAACATTATTGAGAACTCATGGAGCGCAAACGATCCTTACGACTGCTGACAATTGGTTTCACAATGAAACGGGCAGTGTGGTATTCTACTTCAGCATTAACTCCGGATATTTTAAAAGCTCTGACAAACCCAAACCAGTCATCGCACTTCTGTAGTGAACAGGTTGCAGGCAGCCATATTTCTGTTCGACCAATGCAAGTGCAGGATCCTGTTGATGTACCTGCTGAGCCTTTGTGCTTATGGAGTTTTCTGCGTTTTTGTATTTTGTACATCGAACACGAGCAATCCCACGGAAGACACTGATCCCAGCGTACTATACTTAATCTCTCATTTACCACAAAACCTTACCATGAATTGTTTGGTTTATGGTTTTCGATCGATGATACGGGTATCTATCGATCATCACGAACTCTTGAGAGTACAGCTGAATATTCACGTCACATGGTGCACAGAGCGTTTGCTTGATTTCATTCAGATGGACCGGCTTGATGATGGCTACCCCTCGATCTGGACAATCTGTTCCCGACAAATTTATACCCATTCGAGGAAACATTCTTTGCTTACATTTCGAACAGGATCCATTATACTGCAAAAAACTTGATGGGTAATAAAACATCACTAATAAATCAACAGGAGTTAGGATCTATGTATGTTCGCGAACGAAATCGCCCGAACGCAGATCACTCGCCGGCTCCACGTTTTATTGAATCACAGACGCAGGAGCGTTCTTCTCTGAAATGTATCATATTATAATAATTATTCTTGTATCTATCTTAATTTTTTACAACGTGGAGTTTCATGTCGCGCGCTGACTGACATTTGCAGAGAAGGCTGCTGTCCTGCAAGATGCGTTTCGCTGAGCAAAGGCTACAGGTACATCGTCGAATAAAAACGCTTACTCTGGACCGGGCGATTGAGTACTACAACAACCCACAACGCAATGAACCATGGATGATATCATCTATACAATAATTGGCTATTCTTTCACGCGCAGGCATGATCACTTTCCTACACCCTACTCAAGTACTTGTCTCCCCCATCTCCACTTCCTTTCCACATTCTTTTCCACGATCACACCACACCGGCACTTCAGTTGACCGTACCAGATGTAGTACCACCGGTGAAAATTCTAGTCATGTTTTTTCTCCTCTTCCTTGACTGGCTTCCTAGTGTCATCGAACCCGCTAGCACCAGTTGACGTCCCCCGTCTTCCTCGATGCCCATTTAAAATGGCCACATTCAACGTGCGAACCTTGATGCGTGTAGGACAACAGCTGGGTTGAACTCGTACGCTTGAGTTCCTTGCCATCGATGCGCATTACGTTCAAGACTGCAGTTCCTTCATTCGATAAAAGCCGCCATCGAACCTTTCTGTAAAGTTACACATACGACCTTCTAGGAAACCTGAGGCCGAAAATTTCTGATTTTCCTGACGCTGGCCTCATTCTTAGCAAGACGGCTGAAGCCACACTGTTTGGCTGTATACATGTATAAAGTCGTTTATATGCAGAGACGCAGAGGTTGTTGCGAAGTGAGTAGTCGTCGTTCCGACAGTCGCGATCTGCTTGTCACATCGGAGTATGCATCCACTCATCGCAACCTAGATCCGATCAAAAATAACTTTTATCAAAGGCTACACGACTTCTTACGTGAAGCGAACCGGCTCTCTCTTAAGGGATGGGTGTACGTCACCGCGGTTCGTAGTGTTTCACTCTGCGGTTAGAAGACCTGGCCTCCCCTTTGACGATGCTCAGCGTCTTACTGTCTTCGATGGCCGATATCTCTGAAGCACTGATCGCGTTTGGTGGGAATATCGTGTGGGTAACGACGAGGTGCGTCGTTGTGTGTTCGGTGCTGATAGCTGCCCTCTGACTGAAGTGATGGCTCTACACCGCCTCCGGTGGCTCGGATATGTTTTGCGGATGCCTATCCATAGTTTACCCTTCCGTGCCCTATTCGCATGTGCTGCGTGACGCTGGAAGAAGCGACGCGACCGTCAGATCATGATTTCGTGAACGGGTATAAAGAAGCTAACATCAACATTCGCTTAGGTTGGTGCTTCCCGCCTTCCTGGTTGGGGCCCAAGAGATGAGGTTTACCGTTGGTTAGATACACTGAAAGACATGTCTCAGAACAGAAGTCGGTGGCGCGAATTTTGTATCGTCTGTCTGTTGAACTCTCGTGCCCCATATTCACAAAAATGCCACTCAAACAATCAAAATAACAAAACACAACAAAAAGTATGCAGCGGAAAAAACTCACAATCATATCTTTCTGTAACTACTTGTTATTCTCATGTGCTTTCTTCCTCGCATTTTGTTATTTGTTGTTGTTGCGTTAGCACCTTGATTCCAATCCGGTGTCTAGAATACACATATTTGTTGAAAACGACTGTCTTGGCTGAGTGACTCCCTTTGGAAAGGCTTCCCTCTTCCTGGTGCTTCACTTTTTACACTAAGTCAACAACTTTTCTTCCATCCCGTCTGGCCCTATCAACCAGCGGACTATTGCAAAGATGCTGGAATAGAATATAACTTTGTGCGAAATATGCTATTCAATGGATGCATCATTTCATCAGAACGAAACAAGTCGAATCATCCCAAGCTTGATGAATGAAAGCTATGAGGGAGACACCGAAGCAACCACATACTCTTTAGACTGTTCATAAACGTTCATACGAATGCCACATACATACGTATGAGTCCATAGCATAGCTCGAAACAGAGAGGCACATCATTCCCAAGACAAGACAATAGACAAGCAGGAACAGCTTGAAACCCGAAGGTGCTGTGGCACTGGAAAGCACACCAGAAAGAAATAAACAACAGTCTAGTAAACACTGTGAAATAGTCGGTCAAAGAAGAATCCCAACAAAAGCGGTCTCACAGGGGATACCAACAGTTCTATGCCGGGTGACTGAACGATGAAACCGAACGAAAAGCGGGATTCCGCCTGAATGAGCTTTGTAATGTATCCGTTAGGTGTTTTCGTGCCCACTGGCCCAAGGGTGAAACTAGAGCAAAGATGTTCACCAGGCGGGCATGATCTAAGGGAGAGTATGTAAACGTGTCGACATATGGCATTGGCTGTTTCATAAACAGTTAGACGCATTGTTTTGCAAGAATACAGGAGTCTCTGTGTGTGTCGTTGTACAAAACTGTTCATCAGGGAAAGTAAGACACGATCAATCCTGGATGGAAACTGAAGTTAACTTATGGCAGAGAAAATGCACCCATGAGAGTGATATCAGTATGGTTGAAAGGTCACACATACACGCAGGTGAAGAGTAAAACGTGCACGACACCATCCTATGAAAATGCTAGGGAACTGAAATAATGGCACGTGCGTACTTTGTTTACAAATGAGATGGCCGAGTCTCGTAAAAATGGTGATCTGATGAAAGGTTTTCCTCCCTTCATTCGGACTTGGGAACAACCACAAACCCTTCACAATCTCGATCTTGACTGTGCATCGCATTCGACCCAGTCACCTGTTCATCCTAAATGTAACGAGAAGACAAAATAGAGGACGGAGATATAACGTGACAATGGCGATTGCATGGTATTGAGGACTTCTGTAAGTTGA
The DNA here is from genome assembly GCA_948099385.1 of Fasciola hepatica. Taxonomy (NCBI): domain Eukaryota; kingdom Metazoa; phylum Platyhelminthes; class Trematoda; order Plagiorchiida; family Fasciolidae; genus Fasciola; species Fasciola hepatica. The sequence continues at coordinate 13,326,420 of CANUEZ040000142.1, read as the reverse complement.
CAAACTCACATTTCAGCCACAGAAAATAAGAACGGAAACCGATAACTGTCACTTTGGAATGAACTCAAATCGAATTCAACTGTCGAAGTTCACGCTAAATTCCTCCGTGAGTTTCACTTTATATATTGGTTATTTAGCTAGATGGGGTAAACACCCTACAACCACAAAGGCCCACGGCACTATTAGTGATAGCCGGAGAAACAGACCCGGAAATTAGTACCGCGAGTTCCACGTAAGATCGAAAAGATCAGATGTGATAACGAGCCGGACGACAATGGAGTACTGTCGACCCGTAAGTGACCCGTGGTGGTGGGGTTTGAACTTGACCCACGAGATGGTAGATAAACGCTCTAGATCACTCAATCACCACCAGTTTAGTTCGGTTTGGTTTGGGTTTATGCATGCAACCAATGTTCATACGTCACAAACTCTCTTGCTTTATTGCGATCACACTTGCCAGGATGACTTATTTACTTAATTAAGCAAGCCGATCGCAACCGTGAAAAACGAATAAGCAAGCAAATAAGCTGGTCAAAACAAAGATCAATAACAGAAAAAAGGACTGAAATGTAGGGAAAATGAAGCCGACAGGGAACACTGACGATACAAATCGCCATACTTGAATGCATCGTCCAGTGTTGTCAGTCTCCTTGTGGGTAGGTCCTATTGACCGTGAACTGAAAGACAAACGGGTCCCGTAGGTCATATTCTCAGGCCGAGACCCTCATACATAATAATAATAATAATAATAATAATAATAATAATAATAATAATAATAATAATGACAGTAGTAATTGTACTGCATTTGAACACCAAAACTTAAACCAGGAAACAAAATATTTTAGAGCCCCGTCAAGCTTGGAATGATCCACTATGCACCACCACCGGTCAACTCATCAACGTAATGAACAATACCCACCGACCACAAATGCACATCATAACTTTAGAGAATTGAAACCTTCAACCCGAGAAGTGGAAGGGACAACCATATCTGTCGATGGCTGCATGAGTTCAATATGTATACGTGATCTAATCGGGAGATTAGTAGGCAAGCATCATAGTATTTGTATCAGTTGCTCCGATTCGAACAATAAATAGTTCCGGCTACAATCAAACCTCAAAATCTGTGTGGTTTGACCACTCCGAGTGGGGTACACTAACCATTCGTAACCTTACTTCCGGCATGGACCATTTCTTATCCACCAAAGGATTGCATAACACAATTACCAAGAAAGCAAGGATAAAAATCGAAGGAAAGGCTGTATTCGACTGCTCCGCGTTATCCTTTCGCCAGTGCATGCAAATTATTCTGAAGGTTGTTCCAGAACGACTGCAGCCTTGTTAATGACTACGGCCCCCGTTCTTCTACCCACTTTCAGTGTGTCAGGTGACCATTTATCTTCCAAAAGATTTTGCCCTACCCTTGTGTTGCCTTTAGGCCCGTCATTCCTTTAGAATGCAACATCCCCTGTGAAGTGTTCGGTATCGTATTTTGATGCACAGACATATCACTATATCAAGGCTGCTCTGTGATTTACCGAGGAAGGGTTTTTGTTTGGTAGATCCTGTGCATAATCCGAGGACCAATCAACGACTACTAACTATTTTGGCGAGGTCTTCGAATTTGGCTGCGCTGAAAAATCACGACCAGAATACATATCATAAAGCACACGTATCTTCTGGTTTATTATTTTTTCCGTCTTGGTTACCATAACGACCGTTGTGCCATTATTGCAATGCCCAACTTGCTAAAATACTCCTGTGAATTACTGGAATGCTCCGAGGACAAAAACCTTCCTTCCGAAGTAACCTATTTTGGTAGGCAATACATGAAAGAGATTAACTAGAAAATCCGGAGATCACTCGAGAAAACACCGCACGCGACAGAAAGTAGCACTCGAAGAGCCTACTCATACCATGTTTACCCGGTGTGATCAGCAACATTCGTCCTTCACTAGGCAGTTTTTTCTGTGATGACGGATCTAGCTGAAACCAAGGGATACTCTTAGCTCGGAGCAATGATTCTGTAAGAAGCCTGGATTCACAGCTACATTGACGACGAAATAATTGCACTTGGTGATTTCATCAGATATCGTATGGATCACCCTACATCACACCGCAAGCGAGGCGAAGGAGTTATAGCGTACATCAATAATCGTTGGTGTAAACAAGTTAGAACCGTCTTAACCTATTCCACACCTTATGTTAGCTGTTCGATAAACGAATATAAACCCACGTTCCTGGGCGATTTCCGCTCACTTCTGCCAGTAAATGTATGTTTCCCGTAAATGTGCCACGACGGACTAATAAGAATTTATCGACATAATTTCATTGTTGTTTTTATTATTATTACGCTGGCTTGAGCGCGTTTTACTATACATCTCAGCAGTGGAGGAAAAATGAAGATAAGTTCTACATGTCAAAACGGGTTACCAATTCAGATAAAATATTATCCTTGCTTGAAAAAACACGAGCAAGGAACGGAACTACGGAAGTTCTGTTTGGCGATCGTTATGAAGGAAGTAGTCCAAACTTGGAACGGGTCAACGGGCGGGGTTAGTTAACAGAAAGGTCGCAATGCAGTGGATGAGAAGTCAGTGTGATCCTTTCGGAAAATGCAATAGATGCCATTATGTGCTTGTCACATACGTCTGATGCGAGGAATCTCTAGACTTTTTCTAAGTACATGTCTACGCATGAAAGCGATGGAAAGGGCATACCTTTCATAGCCACGAAGACCCACTGCACCATTAGGGATAACCGGCAGCCAGACCCAGACTCCGAGTGACAGAGAATCATATTAGCTCCCAATGGGTAGCGTGTGGTAACGCACCGGATGCCAGTAGTTTCTTGTCTACTACCCAAGAAACCAGTGATGAGAGGATTCGAACCTGACATTCAGGGGAAGGGGGGGGGGGTCGAACGCTTTAAACGGTCTGATCAACACTGGATTATGATCCACACAGACTTTTACGAAGAGTGATGCAGATCTTTTTCATCAGACGAAGGGAAGTTACGGCAGAACAATAAATAACTACAGGAAATACACACCGTTTGGTCAGAGGCACCGGCCCACAGAAGCCCGGGTAGATGAGTCAATCAAGAAATCCGACGGCTTACTGATTCAATCTCAGGAAAGACGACTAGATGGCTAGGGTAAGCATTTAAATGGACATTTCAGTTGGTTTAATTCTACAGTGGACCTCCCGAATATACCCGCCAGAGAAACGATGCAGCTGAGTATCACCGCCTCCATCAAAAATGGAGGTTATGCGAAAGATAGGTTACTCGAAAAGGTACAAAGCCACTGGACCGGATGGGTCGTCTCCATCTTTTTTCGAGGATGGGGGCGAAAATTTGTTTTCGGAGCTAAAAAAAAACTCCTCCGGGTAATCTGGGATAGTGAGCAGATTCCCACCGAATAGTGTGAATCGGTGATTGTGCCGATCTACAAGAAAGATGACAGATCCTCTTGTGAAAACCACAAAGGGATTAGCTTAGTAGGTGTCTCATTCAAACTGGTCACCGGGCCCATTCTCCACCGATTTTCCAGCGCCCGCGAAATGTGTACACGTGAGAATCAAGCCGGTTTCAGACCCAGTCGGGGTTGTGTTGATCACATCTTGACTCTTCGACAAATCTTAGAGCACAGGCACGTCGTCCGTAGGCCCACAATCTCTGTCTTTCTTGATCTAAAAGCGGCATTCGATTCAGTCGACTGCACAGTTCGCTGACGCTGCCTCATTGAAGAGTGTGCCAGAGAAGTTTAGTTCTCTTTTCCAATGCTTGTACGCAAACAGCCGAAACCGAGTTCGTGCTTGCGGCGATCTTTCACCCGAATTCACCACGGAAAGTGGTGTTCGTCAGGATTACCCTCTATTGCCCTGTCTCTTCAATTTTGTAATTGAATTGATTCTCCAAATAACCCTATCCTCGTGTGAGAATAGCGGCATCGATCTTTCGCTTACGCCGTAAACTGTATCACTCAGAATACTCAGACCACGTTGTTCTTCTGAGTGAAGATCCAGGTAATTTGCAAGCTTTTTTAGATAGCATAAACCACAGTGTAGCAATGTGTTGGGATGCGTTTTTCACCTTCAAAGTGTAAACTGCTGCTGCAGGACTTTGTTGGCTCAACACCAAACCGTGTTTCGGTAGGAGAAGCTCTAGTTGAAGTAGATAAATTTTGTTACGTGGACAGTTACATTTCACCAGATGGACAGATATCGGATGAAGTGTCATCGCGTATACAGAAGGCGCGTTTGGCTTTTGTCAACCTCTGTTATCTACGGCGCTGGCATAACGTCCGATTGTCTGTTAACGGTCAAGTGTAACATTCGGCAGTTGGGTTCGTACTTTTATGCGGTGCAGAAACTTGGCCATTTAGGGTGGAAAATGGCTAAAGACCGTCAGTGTTCGGGCATCGATGTCTCCGTACCACTGCCCGGAAATGGTGGGAACACCACATGAGCAATGCTGAGATCAGACGTAGGGTGTTGGGAACCAGAGGTCAGTCTGTGGATCGAGTACTGAAAGTAAACAGAATGAGGTAGCTGGGACATGCAATACGCATGCCCACCGATAGACTTCCTTGTTTCATGCTGTTCTCTGAGGCAGGTATTAGGTGGAAGGTAGGTCGAGGTGGCCAGGCCATGACATGGCAAAAAAGGTATGACAGCCTTGACCAATGGACTTGTTCAAGTAGGACGTATTAGACTTCCAGATTGGGGTCCACGCGACCCACCTATCAAATTGTTGGAAACATCAGGTGATATTGTAACAAGGACGACAACACACGGTCACACAAGTCAAGTCATGGAACACATACAGTCGTTTATATAGGCCCTTTCCCAGACTGCGCGCCACCAAGATTGCTATTGTCGCTGCTTGGGCGCTTCGGCTGCGTTCTGTCCAGTTGCCCGTGGCCGATGGCTTGATTCTCTTGGCCCTCATTTCCCTTCGGTTGGTCCGACTGTCTCAGTTGACGGCTCGATCGGCAGCCCATCACTTGGGCTATCTTGCTGGTTGCCGGAGATCCCGCTGCTTCCTCTCTGGTAGTCCGTATGCCTCCTTTTGCCTGCTTCGGAAGGCCTCCGACATACTCGCCGCCTATTCTTCTGTCTGTGGTCCTCGTTTGGTTCGTCCGTTCGCCTTGACGTTCATGTCGTTCCCTCGCCCCAGCATTCCCTGTTACAATATGACTAGGTGTCGCGGCCATTGGCATAGTTGCCATCAAACTCTTTCTGTTTTCTTGATTTCCCCTCATTACTTTGATTTTTCTTAGATCTTTATCATTCTATGCTTCTATGCTTTCTGCCCTTTACTGAACGGTGCTGGAGAGTAGCTATTGAAACCAGATCACAGAAGTGCGAGGTGAGTGGTTGGATAAACTGAAACTGGTGTACGAAGGAAAAAGTAAAGGACTGAGAGGAACTGAACTGTATTAGCTTACAAATTTGAAACAATAGTCTACGAAAGTTTCCAACAGTAAAGATCAAAGCAAGTCCTCTTGTAAAGTTACACCGAGATACTTCACATGATTTACACGTGCAAGAGGAGTAGAGTTACTGGTGGTAGTTTCTACTATGACAAACAACCGCAGAGCGGGGAAAATGCACTCTTGCCATATGACACTGTTTACCAGAAGAACAAACTGCTTAAGAAATATCTGAACAGTTACAAGATTTTCATTACACTCATATATATATATATATATATATATATATATATATATATATATATATATATATATATAGCCATCTCGGACTCTGAGACATGCACCCCCGACCATACTGAGACATTTGGAGGCTGCATTTCATGATGGTGGTTGACAACTTACCTTGGGTAGTGGTGCTTGGCATCGACATTCAAACGAACTAAAAATCAACAACTTATGTCGCTAGACACACGGTGATAGTCGGAGGCAGCGTAGCACCAATCGTACAACCGGGCGTACTCGCAGCGGCCGCCATCACTAGTAAACTTGCACCATACTCGAATCAACTGATAACCTGTGCACAAAAGAGTGACATGAGTGGCATATTGCCCGAATTTCCCGACGAATTCACAACCGAAGGGAGAACATAGAACGTAGAGACATGATATAACAGAGGATGGAGACGGGTGATACCCCACGACTTCGTTCAACACCGCGCAGGATTTAATTACGCTATGTTGAGGAATTACAACAGAAAGTAGGGGAGTGCAGGAGCAGGGTATTATTCGATCATTTAACTCGCTGTGGGCGTTGCAAGAAAGACGGATACCTTCGGCTGTGCGTCGATGATCGCTGACTGAACGCTACTACGAAAAGGACTTCTTCCTGTTACGTAGGACTGACAAAACATGATAAACCTGTAGCGGCGCTACATATGGCGGCACACTGGATTATATGGTCATCTTTTAGCAAGTTGAGGTTTACGCAGATGATCGTTGCGAAACGGCGTTTGTCATTCGCGACTCTCTCTCTCGGGATATATATATATATATATATATATATATATATATATATATATATATATATATATATATATATATATATATATATATATATATATATATGTAACAACACCGGAAGCGGATAACAAAGCGCAAGATAAAATGGGGTCAGGACATAGATTACAACAATTAACATTTTGAAAGCATGCTTTTTTAGTTCCTGTTTGTATATCAATCATTTATGGTGGACGGTTAGCTAGCAGACGGGCCACACAGCGTTTGCGCCACTGATTTCTGTTCTGAGACATGTCTTTCAGTGTATCTAATCAACGGTAAACCTCATCTCTTGGGCCCCAACCAGGAAGGCGGGAAGCACCAACCTAAGCGAATGTTGATGTTAGCTTCTTTATACCCGTACACGAAATCATGATCTGACGGTCGCGTCGCTTCTTCCAGAGTCACGCAGCACATGCGAATAGGGCACGGAAGGGTAAACTATGGATAGGCATCCGCAAAACATATCCGAGCCACCGGAGGTGGTGTAGAGCCATCACTTCAGTCAGAGGGCAGCTATCAGCACCGAACACACAACGACGCACCTCGTCGTTACCCACACGATATTCCCACCAAACGCGAGCAGTGCTTCAGAGATATCGGTCATCGAAGACAGTAAGACGCTGAGCATCGTCAAAGGGGAGGCCAGGTCTTCTAACCGCAGAGTGAAACACTACGAACCGCGGTGACGTACACCCATCCCTTAAGAGAGAGTCGGATGTCACGGCGATTTCACCGGTGTCGTAAATTTGTGAACGTTATTTTAGCTCTCACTATTCGTGAACTCGTCTCCTCCCTAACACCAGTTCTAGCTCTAATCAAGCTCCCAAGGTACTTAAATTTGTAAATTGACTTTATCTGATCACCACAAAGGGTGTGAGTGCAAGCACAAGCTCTTGTCATCTTTGGGAAGGTACTTTGCACTTGGAAGGTGCAAGGTACATGCCATATCTGGTTACCTCAGTTGCAACGCAATCCAATACGTGTTGGACTGCTTGTAGATTATTACTCAGCGAGGTAACATTATCGGCATATTCCAAGTCGAAAACTCTGTTTCCTGACGGGAGTTCAACTCCACCATATATACGACCAGACAGAGCTTTCCGTAGAACATCCCCTGTGGCAAAGTTGCAGTGAAATGGGGACATAGGACAACCTTGACGTACTCCAGTGAAGGCTACAAAAGGAGGTGAAAGCTAGCTATAAGTTCTAAACCCACATGACGTGTGACGGCACCGCTCTGTGAGTATCGACATATACTCCTCGGGTATATCGCTCCTGAATAAACAGTGCTATCGACGGAGTCGAAGGCCGCGCGAATGTCTGGAAACAACGAATGTTAGCCTATGGAAAGCGCAAGTGCCCTAGCAGCTGTCGGAGTTTGAAGATTCGGTCGATGCATCCACGCGTGCTAGAACAACTATTGGACAGGATGGCAACGATGACCAGCTAAATTGTGTCTGAAAGTGGACCGTCAAGTGTTCGAGACGCCACCACTGATTGTGCATCTGTTAACTGTTATCTTCACATACCGTTACATTCAGACATAATTGTTTCTCACCAGTGGCCCGGATGAGACAGAACAGCTGGCAGGAATTCCCCATGGCAACAGTAGGCTCCATCTCTGATGCACACTGTGATCACTGAATTTCGCGATCTCTGCGCACACTGGTGTTCAGTGCACGTCTCGTTACGAGCTGTATTTCGTGATACTCGCCTCATACCGGGATCAGCTGGCGTGCGTCGAGAAGGCGCAGAAATTCTGCAGAAATCAAGCGTCACGACACACCGAAACAGGTCAGAACTCATTAGGACAGCGGAAGGCAAAGCATTCTCGATAAGCGATTATTGCCATCAGGCGGGACTACATCCAGCTTTTCAGCTAGCGAGTTTTGAAAGACGAATAGATGAGATGCTGGGGACAGCTGATCGCAATCTAGTTGTCGCTGTAGCGTGCATCGACAACACCCACCGAAACCCATGGACAGATTAGTGCAAACTAGTGCGCTATCGGAATCAACAAGAATGAACCCGTACGATCGGCAGTCTCGTACATAACCCGTCATTTGTAGATTTTGCGATGAAGTTGATCTGATCTGATCCATTGTTGATTATCAGTGGGCGGACGCCATGTGGCGAACCATCGATTAGAGCGTCTGAAATTCGTACTATCCAAAAACAAGTAAAGGGTCCAGAACAGGGCCAAAAACCGTTTTCCGAGCAACAAGAATCTAACTCAGAAGGGTCTCCCAAATGCGCCCAATCCGATGACAGCCCATTGATTCTATCACTAATATCTCCTGCCAAATCACAATATCAGCCCGCTTCGTTTAACGTAAGAAGTCGTGGAGCTTTTGGTGGAAATCACCGTTGATTCCACTGGGTTGCAATCGGTGAGCGCAAACGCCGAGACGACAAACAGATTTTGTTAAACGGGACGGCGACGGCTAACTTTGCACGAATCCCTACGTATCACTGCATATAAACGACTGCCGACTTCGTTCCAGTCTAGCAGCCCCGCTTCAGCCCTTTCACTGAGAGCAATGCCAACACAAACAAGCCCAAATGACGTAGCGTCAGCTTCTCAATGAAGGCGTAAGGGAAATTTCACAAAAAGGTTCGATGGCGGCTTTTATCGAATGAAGGAACTGCAGTCTTAAACGTAATGCGCATCGATGGCAAGGAACTCAAGCGTACGAGTTCAACCCAGCTGTTGTCCTACACGCATCAAGGTTCGCACGTTGAATGTGGCCATTTTAAATGGGCATCGAGGAAGACGGGGGACGTCAACCAGTGCTAGTGGGTTCGATGACACTAGGAAGCCAGTCAAGGAAGAGGAGAAAAAACATGACTAGAATTTTCACCGGTGGTACTACATCTGGTACGGTCAACTGAAGTGCCGGTGTGGTGTGATCGTGGAAAAGAATGTGGAAAGGAAGTGGAGATGGGGGAGACAAGTACTTGAGTAGGGTGTAGGAAAGTGATCATGCCTGCGCGTGAAAGAATAGCCAATTGTTGTATAGATGATATCATCCATTGTTTATTGCGTTGTGAGTTGTTGTACTACTCAGAGTCCAGAGTAGGACGCACTCCTAGCTTTTGCGCCACCAAGTGCATCGTGCAAGGCAGCAGCGTTGGTTCAGATGAGCCGGTGGCCAAATGTATGGTTTGTTCGTCTCTTCTGATAAACCATGTAGTGTAAATAGTGTTTCAAGTAGCTATGGCCATATTTAGCGACGGGTCACAACGGAGTGCTGTTCACAGGCTTATGTGGTGGTTTAGAACGGAGAACACCAACCAAGCAAAATACCCGTGACACCCTCGAACAGCGCCGATGATCATCCGCGATCGCTCACTTGGTGAGTGCACCGTAATCATGGTTCATCGCGATAAAAGCGGCTGTTCCGCGTATCCACGACCTGGATAACTGTCCAGCGGCATGCAGCTCTGCACTTCAAGAATAAGAGATGCGAACTATTCAAAAACGAAAAGCACTCAATTATGCTTAACAGTTACAGCATGCACATGAGGCGTCTTGCAAACACCGTTTTCTGACAGAGTAAATTCTGTGGGGAAAAACAGGAACATCGTCGCCAACAATGCCTTCAGAAACTATTTGAAGCATACATATTTTTACGGTATAACAAGACTCAGTATGTATCCGTTGGTGATCGCCGAGCTTAGCGTTTAAGTCGCAAACGTTTCATCGCGACTTAAACGCTAAGCTCAGGGATCACCAACGGATACAAACCATCAACCCGGGGCTAAAAACAACACCAATATTCAAAATCATTGGTGAGACTCAGTATCACAACCCAGTTTGAGAGTAAGACTGAACGAACAATCGGTAGTTGAATTATAAAACCAATGGTGGTTGAGTGGTTTACTGTCTTTATCCACCACCTCGGAGGTCAGAGGTTCGAATCCCCGTCACTTTGGTGGTAGACAATAATCCACTGTCATCCAGCTTGTTGCCATACGTGACCTACTGAAATCTTGTGCGGTTCTCCACCCCAAGTCTCAGAGTTTGACGAACGACTAACCCCCAGAGTACAATGGGCTTTTAAGGTTACGTGGTTTACCTCTTCCACTGCACTCATGCGCAAGTATGTGATAAAAAAGGCTTCACAGAACGTTTTGTTGGGACGAGTCTGGATTCTAAATAATGGAAAATCAAATTGTCGATTGACCGCACTGCGATAGCTTAGGTGGTAAGGCATCTGCCCGGTAAGAGGAACGTCGCCGGTTCAATTACAGTTTGCGCCGTGGGATTTTGGATGCGACAAGTGCAAGTGGATTACTCATAGATCATAATCAAGACTCATTGATTTTGGTTCATGTACTATGAAATCAAAACAAACCATGCTCATTGATTAAATTATTCATTCTACTCATTACAGAATGTTGTTATCAACGACGAAATCAGTCTGGACTACGAATCCAGACACTGTGCTGAGTATGAATCCTGGATCTGCTTTAGAGGATGACACCGGCAATATGGCGGTGGACAGTAATCGTCTCTCGAACAGCTCGTTACCACACCTGAGCTAATGGGGCCGTGTGTGCTTGCCTGGCACTCCAAGTCCCAGGGTGCGGTTGCCGGCTAACCCCATTAGCGCAGTAGATCTACGGCGCCAAGGGGTACACCCATTTCATTGTACTCACGTGCAGGCATGTAACAAGATACACTATTAAACGGCCAAAAAACGGAGAATATAAGGAGTAAACCAAACTCGGCATGATTTCCGATATGTGTACGGTTTATTTCGTCCGACGACGAGTGCCAGTTGAAAGCATCAGCGAGCGCTCTTTTGTTCACATACATTTTATCGACTTGAATTCAGCATTTTTAGCACCTTTCTTACTCTATGATAAACTTGCGGTTCCCCAGTGAGATTTTTCCTGAGGTAGCCGCCACCAGATGAGCAACCGCATCCAGCCCATGTTTGCTGTACACCAAACACGATCTTCCAGTGCACCCTCCTGCTACGTTCATTGTCGGCAGCGCCCCTTGAAATATGCCAATTCAACAGTTAATTTTTTAAGATGATTTCCACGACACCCTTGAAACGGGGAACGGTAGTTCAAACGCGACTAGAAGTTACCCCACGGGGACGATTTCCGACCGAACTTGTCATCCGGGACAGAGACAGAGCACACAGGCAATACTACGAAACTGCAGGACGAACAATTCGAACCACATGGGAAAGCTGATTCATGCACATAGTTCTGCCATTTTAATTAAGATGGACGGACAAAGCTTCTAATCATCTATAGATAGCACTTACGTCAGACAGTTCAACTCGCAACTGCGTTGTCGCTGTTCTCGCGGTTAGCTGCGACTAACTCGCACAGAACTATCAGCGAATCATAGTTGTGATTTTTCAGTGAACTACTCCGACAGGATCATCCATTCGCACTTCCGATGCACAAATAGATTGTTGTGAAAGAAATCAGCCTTTTTCACAACTATAGAGAACAATGATTTTATCAAATTGATGATGGTTAGTCCAGGAATACCACTTTTTGATGCGCCACAAACCATCAGGCGATCAGGAGTATCAGTGGATGCGTACGAGTATACCGATGGATAAACAGAGGAGTACCGGATAGGCATACCTGACGAGCGGTAATAACAACGAAGCCGATCGTATGCTTTAGAGGAACTTTGTTTATCCGTCCACGGATAGTACTCACATGAAAATACTTTAAATCACGACCGCAGTGCCGTCGTTCCCGAGGTTAGCTGCGACTAACCCAATCAGCGAATGACAGTTGTGATTTCTTAGAAAACTCCTGGTGTGCATGAATGGAAATCACTATGTGGCGAAAATGAATATCCAACCTCTCGACAAAGCTAAATGTACACGTAATGCAGAAGAAAAAGGTAAAATCGTTTCCGTTGATAAATCGATTCCAAAGGCCTTAAGAGAACTAAAGCAAGACGAATCACTGGTTGTTCGATTTTTGACAGAATACGACCAACAGGAACGATCACTCTCACACTGTACGAACTACCAAAAATACACAAACAAGGCTACCCGTTAAGATCCATTTTGGACATGATCGCGCAATGGTCGAACTACTCGAGCCTGTAAGGAGGGAACTGACTAAAATACTCCCTAAAGGATTCATTTGAATTTGTGAACCTGGTCGCATCAACAATTACTAAGAATAGGCATATCTTCTCATTGTATGTCATATCCATCTACGAATATCCCGCTGAAAGAAACAATTAATTTCTTGCCTAAGAAAATTTCTTTTCAGATGTATATTCAACGTTCAATTTCAATTCAACGGCCAATCGTACGTCAAAAAGATGAACAACTCATGGGCTCCCCATTAAGCCACTTACTGGTTGGTGCTTTTATGTCAAGACTAGAAGATGAAGTTTTGTTCATTTATATTGAACAATGTCTTACACAGGCTTCATGCTGATGACATCATTTGTATCATCAACAGTATTGGACCGATTTAATCAGGTTCATAGGAACATGAGTTTTACCTTAGAGTTGAAGTCTGAGCAACGGTTTATGTTTCTTGATGTTTTATTGTCATGGTGCGATGGTAGACCTCCGAAACCGCATTCACGGAAAGAAAATATGTAAAGGACAATAATTTAACTACCAGGGCTGTGCCCCGATGCAGCGTAAACGAAGCTTGATTCGTTATTACCATTCGAGTACGAAGGCTTTGCTCATTCGGTACAATGGATAATGAAATGGCCAAAGACAAATTAATTTTCTTGGAAAATGGACACTCAAAATACCTTATTGATAACTGCATGGGAATCACCGAGAAAAAAAACAAAGAACTCAGCAGTAGAAATCTGTCTAGATTAAATTGCCTTTCAAAGGTGATACGTTCTCGAGGACAATGAATAAACATCTCAAATAAGTAGTGGAAAACATATCTCACAACGGAATTGTGCATTTTCTACGTTTTCAAACCAATTCTGGCATCATAGGTTATCGACGCAGATGACCTCCTTCTGTTTCTGCCAGCTTACCTGTTCCTGTGAGGCCAGTTACGTCGGCCGTACCACCATGCGCCTAGCCGATCGGATGAGAGAACACCACCCAACTTGGCTCAGTTGGGGGCCGATAAGAGCAGGTGCAAGCGCGATTGCTATCCACCTGGCTGAGACGAATCAAGCTATGGATATACGGAGGTCGTTTGGTCCGATGAGTTCAATCATCGGCATCCGGTCCAGAGAAGCTAGGGCTAGACTATCATCTTCGGAAGAGGCGATAGCAATCCGATTAAACAACTCTCCACTATGTGCGCAAAAACAATTCGTTATATTTAATTAATACGTTGAGATACCTGGATGACAGGACAAATTCCCCCAGAAGCACCTGACCGGTCCCGCGGTTGTTGCCGACACGAGTACCTAGTACTCTCCTGCCCAATCATTCTTATACCTGATCACTCCACATAGGGTTCATCACCTCAGTATCATTCAAATCGTGAGGAGCGTGCATGAATGAAGAGTCCATTTTTAGAATCACAAGGTTATTCTTCGAAAGTTATTTCGTCGATTAGTCATTGACAACCTTTACAAGATCCTACAACGTTCTGTGGCCGCGCGTCCGAACCTGTTTCACTTAACGTGCTGACCGGAACTCATAGTCCGCAGATAATTATCACCAATTGCGTGGTTAGTGTATGAACATTCACAGCCTCAATCCCCACCCCAGTCTACCTCTTGTCTTCTTAACATAAACAACCAGTATCCTATATCCTTCTATTATTCACTGAGTTATGTATTGTGCTGTAGTTGGCTAGTAGATGAAGCATTGAAATCGAGCCTGTTTGCCAAATTGTTGCTCTACAACAAATTGGATTGTTGTGAAGAAACACAATTATGCAAATGACACTAAAAACAACGAAAAAGAGCAAACCTCGGATGTTTAGACAAACAAAGTTATAGATCACATCAAACGAAGTGAACACAATCTTTTTAAACATTAAATTGTTTAGAACATGTAATACTCGGAAGGATATCTGACGCGAACGAAAAGAAAAAAAGAGGCTTACGGTAGCTTCGTCCAAAATATCTTCTACCTCGTCGTCATCAGTCGCATATTCGTCTGACATGATCCATGGCGTAGCATCAGGTATAGAAACCATGCGGTTCGGGTCACGGTTTGGTTCGGATCCGAACAGAGATGGCGCACGTCCGGTAGAAGTGGCTCCACCAAGGGCATTATCAAACAGACGATCAATCTCTTCATTGCTCAATTTTGGAACTGAAAAGTTCGGATGATCCGCAACCGTACCTTAGTTCATTCGTTTCAGTGTACAGGCATTACCATGCCTTAAAAATGAATTTCAATAGAATGTGCGCATCTGTTCGACATTTTGTTCAAAAAACCCGTCCATTCTAAGGCGAGTTTCAAATCTTAAGACAAAAAAGGAAAGGCCGCACCATGGTATGCGGACTTCCGAAGCAGAGTCTATGTTCATCATGAACTTTCGATGGTTTGCTACATGAAGCTGTTGGGTCTATATCAGGAGACCACCTGGGCGTTTGTACACATACACACATATACAACTCAAATCCTAGGATCAAGGTTACCGGTTCTCCCTTGAAGTATACCGGGAACTACTGACTAAGAGTCTATTCCTTCTCCCTACCCACAGGATCACCGTATTTTCCTCAGAAAATGTTTATATCCCCTCGACTAACATGCATAGGATTCGGTAAGATTAAATGACAAGAGATTCCAAATAAATTGCCGTAACAGAAATAAAAAATAAGCATATTTCCACTTCCTTTATATAACATATAAAAAATGCAACATTTCATAAGAGGGCTGCGGTTAGCGAAGGCTCCCAATGGCGGTATATAAATGTTTCTTTACACCGGCTTGGAATCAAGCCAGGTGCTAACGCAACGACAACTATAAAAAGTGGAAGCAGGAGTATAAAGGATCGTGACGGGAAATCAGTAAAAAGACGGAATTTTCCGTTTTAACTGTACGCTTTTTGATGTGGGCAGACATACGCAAAACAAGTCCGAGCCACCGAAGGCGTTGTAAAGCCATCACTTCCGTCGGAGAGCAACTGTCGGCACCAAACACTTGACCAGGCACTTCATCAATACCCACGCGATGTTCTCACCAAACGCGAGCAACACTTCGGAGATATCGGTTTTCGAACACAGAAAGACACCCAGCATCGTCAAACCGGAGGCCAGATCTCGCAAAAGTAGAGTAAAACACTACGAACCGCAGCGCTGTACAGTCTGCGAACTATTTTCGGTGACAGTCCATACTACTGGGAAAACTTGTCAGTAGCCAAAAATCATGTAACCACCGTCGATCACTGGACAAATTGAATGGAGTATACTCTCGATCGGATAGTCATTGATAGCATTCAATACTACGTTTTTCTGCTACGAATGCCTTCCAAAAAAAAGTGTACCGAGATTTCCATACCGTATTGAGGCCCACGCCTTTTTAATTAGTTTGCTACATGAAATCATTGCATTGAGCATGAGAGAAAACCGACGCGTCAAACAAAAAATTAATGCCTCATTCACAAATGAATTTCACTTTCGCTGACTGCTAAACCAGACACTGTTATTGTCCTCCTCGTTTTCTAACCTTTAATTTTACTTGGTATTTCATCCCCGGTTTCACGATTCTGCTCTACGAGATGTGTGAATTCTAATCATTTAGATAGCATTGCGAAGATAAATGATGTAGGATGAGAGTAATAAAATACATCATTTCGGTTTGCACTGCGCCAAAAACGTGAGCCAGACTTGAAGCACTTTAAAGGGACGATTACCTTCCCGTTCTATATGAACTCTTTTTCCAACTAACCTAATAATTACTACTGCTGTTTTTGACCTTAAACCAGTTCTCGCGGAGGGTAGCCGTCACAACAACCGACGCAGGTATTTTAACATGGAAGTGCCCGAGCACCGATGTTTTCCTTTGAATGAAAAACAACCAATGGGCACGACACAGAAACATCACACAAATAGAATGATGTAATACATCCTATCCCGTTTACTGTACCCACGAACTGCTAAATAAATCAGTTGAATCTGTTCGGTGTACACTTTATGAATAGTCTTCAACCTTTAACTTCATTTTAAGACCACAGGCACTACGCATGCCTCATTGCTTCGGCTGTCCATCTAGTTTATCGGCATGATATATGGACAGTTTTCGCGACGCATCCCAAACACTAGATATGCCGGTAAGTTGACCAGATTTCTGAAATAATAACTTCCGCACTCTACAAGCTGTTGTGCTTTCGTCTTTTTTCTTACACTTACGTAGGTAACATGTCGGATAGTTTCTCAGGAACTGAAACATAGCATACTAACGTTGCAAGTAACGACCATGCTATATCAACCAAAGAGGAAAGAATAACCTATCTGAAAGTCTTAAAACACTTTGACTTATTATGGACCATGCGATCCTTTCCTAAGCCCTCGAAGTGTTCAAGATGTATCTTCGTACATAGAACTCAGCCTTCCCGGATGATGAGTACACTCCAGGAACCATTCACTCACAGAATTCAATCTACCAAGTATCTCGACTGACGTTAAGCACTGATATTCTCGTGTTGTCAATTGTGTGCGCGAATTGTGCTGACTTATATTTCAAATTTGATAGCACAAGAAACTCTGCATCACAATTATCAACACACACTATCTCTCATGACACCGATAGTACTATAATTATGTGGACATGAAATTGTCATTTGTTGTCACGGTGACTACCAATTTTCTTGTTCTCTCTTCTATTATCTTAGTCTCAATACGCATAAAGTGTGCTACATTTAGTCAGTTGTAAAGCACCGAAAACAATCTCGTTTTCTACCGAGTTTTCTAATGCATCAAATGTGTATTTTTAATTAATTCTCCCGTAAATCGACATTCACTTTTTCCTGTTTCTCAACGAAACTTTACAAAATTTACTCAATTTCGTCCATGTAATATTTTGCACGTCATCAATGCAGGATTCGACGTATTCGAGTAGTCAGTCGTATATTTCCCAAACCGTATTTTTTAACTGGGCAAGATGTGATTTACACGTTAATATCTGTGAAAAACTTGGTGGCTTCGCCTGGAGTTGCATATGATCCACTTGAGTTAACAACGGTTTACCCTCAAGTCAAATGGATATAGTCACCTTAATCTTCGTGTGATGCTGTGTTTCCATTCCTCTGTTTTAAGGCGAACAGTGAGCAGCTCTTAAACCACCGACCTGCTAAGTACCAAGAGATACTTCAAGATGCTTTCAATCGTAATGAGTCGCACCCCACTTTTCGCACCGGTCCTCGCTTCACCGTGCTCCGTTCACCCGACAACCCTGCTCACCTAAGTGATGCAATGGAGCCAGTCGACAACAGTTTAAAATTAATTTTATAAACTGTCATACAGCTTTACGGAACTGTCACATGGGGTTAAGAAACTCCCAGTTGACAGCCGAACGCAATAGTTGTTTCCCGGGGCCGTATAGCTCAACTCATTGTTCGTCTGGTCCTATTACTCCCATAATGATGGTTTACCGTTGTTTTCGACTGTACTCAAATGCTCCAGGAATCAGTTACACCATTATGCTTCAGAAGTTCGAACAATCGATTAACTAATTCATCGTCGATGCGTCTCACTGCAAACAATAAATAGGCCAACTCAAACGAACAATTCTTTACCCTACCCACAGATAACTTGCGAACTTAGCAAGTTAAACCATGAACAATGAATCAAAATGGGATGGCCCTGAAAAGATGATGTTTAATCGTTCACCAGTCCTAAAGAGGACTATTTTGTCGCTCTCCAATTGTCAACCTCCTAAGCACTCACATAAGATGTTCAAAAACTCCACCATCTTGTGTCATACACAATCGAACCCTTCGAATCTGATTACGCTGTACCGCCTCTAGCATTAACGTTTGAATCGCCTGGCACACGAAAAAACTCCTGGCCTTTAACTGCTCAATGGTCTCCAAGTTTTTCACAGATATTAACGTGTAAATCACATCTTGCCCAGTTAAAAAATACGGTTTGGGAAATATACGACTGACTACTCGAATACGTCGAATCCTGCATTGATGACGTGCAAAATATTACATGGACGAAATTGAGTAAATTTTGTAAAGTTTCGTTGAGAAACAGGAAAAAGTGAATGTCGATTTACGGGAGAATTAATTAAAAATACACATTTGATGCATTAGAAAACTCGGTAGAAAACGAGATTGTTTTCGGTGCTTTGCAACTGACTAAATGTAGCACACTTTATGCGTATTGAGACTAAGATAATAGAAGAGAGAACAAGAAAATTGGTAGTCACCGTGACAACAAATGACAATTTCATGTCCACATAATTATAGTACTATCGGTGTCATGAGAGATAGTGTGTGTTGATAATTGTGATGCAGAGTTTCTTGTGCTATCAAATTTGAAATATAAGTCAGCACAATTCGCGCACACAATTGACAACACGAGAATATCAGTGCTGAACGTCACTTTGTGGTACTTGATAGATTCAGCTTCGTGTAATCGAACAGTGCGCAGAGTTTACTTATCAATCGAGAAGCTGAGTGAGACCAGTTTAATTTGAAAGGGTTTAGCGAAAGATCACTCGGTTTCAAATAGCTCACAATGTTTTGAAAAATATCAAGAAAGGTGAATAAATTCCCGTTCGGTTGATACAGTAGAACAAGTAGTTGCGACTTCACCATAGCTAATTACAGTTCCGGAGGAGCTAGACTGGAGGTTAATAGCCTCAATGTGGGGAAAGAGCAAACGTGCAGCAACTTGAAGAACGCAAGATTCACCGATTAGGAATCGGGACGACCTGCAGTCATTCTAATGAAATATGTACCTAGCCGTACAAAGAGAACTGTTTTGCAATTTATGTTTAGAGTGGTTGGATAAGATATATCAGATCATCTTGTGTATCTGACATTTCCGTGACGTCCCTATGTTCTATAATCTGACTCAAAGGAAAGTATCAATTCTCCGCAACTTTCATATTAAAATATCTCGGTCGGTGGTTTGAAGGCTACCCCGAAAGAACTGGTTTCTTGTCATAATCGGAAGTAATGATTAGGGTGTTTGGCAAAAAAGGTTCACATAGAACGGAAAAATAATAGTTCGTGTAAAATGCCACATTTCTGGCCGGCTTTTCTGGCGCAGTGCAATCCGAAATGATATAATTTATTACTCTCATTCTACATCATTCATCCTCGCAATGTATCTAAATGATGGAAATTCATACATATGATAGAATAGAATCATGGAACCGAAGTGGAAACACCAGATGAAATTAGAGGTTAAAAAACGAGGATGACTGCTACAGCGTTCGGCTCAGCGATCAGCGAAAGTGGAACACAATTAATTGTGGATGAGGCAATAAGTTGCCATTTAACGTGTCGGTTGGCTTCCGTGTGCAATTTATTGAATTAAAGCAGCAAAGAAATCCACAAAAACCATAAGCCCCACGACGATATGGAAATATCGGTACATTTTTCTACCTTTTTGGAAGACTCTCGTGTCAGAAAAAAGTAGCTTGGAATGGTATCAATGACTATCCGATCGAAAGTAAACCCTATTAAATTTGTCCCCCATTCAAGGGGTTGACATACTTTTTGACTACTGACAGATTTGTCAGTAGTAGAAACTGGAATTCGATAGCAAAAGCTGAAATGCGACTGATATGGACTGTCACCGGAAATAATTTACAGACTTTGCACCCCTCTCACGATGGAGAGCCGGATATCACGGCAATAAACAGGTGTTGCAAGTTCGCAAAAGCTGCTCTAGCTCTAGCTATTCGTAAACTGATCTTCTCCCCAACACCACCTCCAGCTTCAATCAAGCTCCCAAGGTATTTTTAGAGGAATCGACTGAGTCCAGTTGATCACCACAAATGGTGAGTGCAGACACAGGCTCCTGTCGGTCTTAAAAAAGGTACCATGGACTTGGAAGGCGCAAAGTGTACGTCATATCTGGAAACCTCAATCACCAAGCCGACTGAAATGTCCTGCACTGCCTGTGCATTGTCACTCAGCAAGGCGATGTCATCCGACTGTTCCCTGGGAGGAGTTCAACTCCACCGTTTGAAATAGCGGAAAATTCCGTAGAACTTCTCCTAAGGAAAAGTAGAAAGGAAATGGGGATATAGGGCAACCTTGACGTACTCCACCAGAGACAACGAAAATTTGCCGCAGGTTTTAACCTGGCCTTAGGTGTGACGATTTAATTATTTCAGAAGGGACACATACTTCTCGGGCACTCAATTTCTCAACAAGCAGTCCCGCATTGCACTCCTAATTATAGGCCACGCAAACGTCTAGGAAGACGACGTTCTAGCGGCCCTCCGAGTTTGAAGACTTGATCAACACATCCAAGACCTCAATAGTCTGAATAGTCCCATGGTCATGGTCACATTAGGAGACAGTTTTGAATTCGTACCCACCATACAAGATTTCAATATTCAGAAGAAAACTATGCTCTCGTTAGACGTCGCATCACTGTTCACGAACGTTCCGCTTTTGGAAACCGTGGGCTTCCTATGTGAACACATAAACACGTCCAACATACAAATGGGCATCCCGACAGAAAATCTGAAAGAACTATTGCTACTTTGCACGCTAAACATCCAGTTCCTGTTTAACGGATGTTTATACCGACAAAGAGATGGCATCGCCATGGGTTCCCCACTAGGCCCATTGCTAGCGGACATTTTTTCATGGCGAAACTTGAAAATGGAGAACTAAAGCAAACCAATGGAGGTTTTACTCATTACAGTCGGTACATGGATGATATATTTTGTTTATTAGACCAAGAGTGCAATGCACCCAATGTTCTAGAAAAATTTAACAACGCCCACGACTCACTAGCCTTTACCATGGAACTGGAAACCAAGAACAAATTGGCTTTCCTCGACATACCACTAACCAGAAGGGGAGATGGTTCAATACAACGCAAGGTCTATAGAAAAAAGACATGGAACGGCCAGTACACGAATTTTCACAGCTTCGTGCCCCTGTCTCAAAAACGAAATTTAATTCGATGCCTAGCGTCTAGAGCCGTGAAAATTTGCTCAGCGGAGACTTTGCAAGGTGAACTAGGTTTCGTTCAACAAGTTTTGCGAGAGAATGGCTACCCCGAGAAGTTTATCCAAAAGAACTTAGAACTAAAGTTACCTGAAGAGCGGTCTCCCTGCGTACCGAAGAAGGAACTATTCCTTAAAGTATCGTTCAAGGGGGATACACATGCCGAGCGGTTGACAAAAACACTCAGGGCGGCTGTAAACTAAACGTTCCCAGCCGCTAGACTGGAATGCACATTTCCACCTCTCCTGTGATTCGCATGCAGGTAAAAGACAAACTGCCTGAGCTGACCTCCTCCATGATCATTTACTCGTTCAGGTGCGAATGTGGCGCATCCTACATAGGTCGCACGGCTAGGCGTTTGTCTCAGCGCATTGAGGAACATCACCCAAGATGGTTGAGTCAGGGGAAAACCGGTGTGATTACCAGTTCGATTCTAGGTCACTTGGTGGACAGTGGTCACACGATCGACCCTGAAAAAGCTTTCAAAGTTATATACCGAGTTCCACCCAATCGATCGAAGTCAGTCCGACTTCGATCCCTGGCCACGGCAGAGGCAATCGCCATTCGCCTACTAAATCCTGAACTGTGTGCACAAAAGCGACTAGTCCAGGCTCTCCAGCTGCCTTGGCCAAAACCGGAAGCCACGGACCGCCGACCGAACCCCAAAAGTCCACTATCGATTACCACTCGTGACCGTGGGAGTGAAACTCTCACCACAACACGCACACGATAGAGACACCCCTCCCCACCAACCCCCCCCCCTCCTAACGCCACGACAATGACCTTTACTCCGGCCAATGGCTAACGCACTCCAATGTTACCTCACCCATATGAATGGTAAGAGCACGTATAGGATTCGTTGAAAACAATTGTTCGCTCTCCAGCGTCTTGTTCTTAACATCCAAGACCGGCGTGTAACCTAGCCTGATCCTCGCCAGGCTGTTCTTTACGCATTTGGTACAACCTGCGAAGCATGATGGATGCAAGCACCTCCGATGGTATTGGGGTAAAGGATACACCCTACCCTACCACGCGAGCTTGTCTTGAAGATGGAGGCAACAATCCAGAACCCCCCCCCCCCCGCCGCCGCCCACTTACAACGAGGGGACCTGTTTAATGCTCCAAACATTTGGAAACAAAACATGAAGTTCTCTAACGAGTTGCGCTCCACCGTCTTTAAGGAGAGTTAGGAAAAAGCCATCGAAACCCGGCGCTTTTCACGTCCGAAGGGCTTGGATTTTTCTGTGGATATCCATCTAAGTAGGTGGATCTGTCGAAACAAACCATGGGATGAGTCTCCGAACAGCTATTGGCCAGGATGACACAGCAGACCAACTAAGCTGTGCTTGGAAGTACTTCAACCAGCGTTGGAGAAGCCACTGCTGGCTGTGAATTGGCGAACCGTTGCAGGGTACTGGGAACCAGATGCCAATCTGTGGATCAAGTTCTGAAACTAAACAGATCGAGGTAGCTGGGACATGTGTTACGCATGCCCACCGACAGACTTCCTCGGTGTACGCTGTTCTCTGAGGCCGGTGGTGATGGGAAGGTAGGTCAAGGTGGTCAGTCCATGACATGGCAAAAAGGTATAAAAACCTTGACCAGTGGACTTGGCCGAGTAAGACGTGTTAGACTTCCAGGTTGGGGTCTACGTGACCCGCCTACCAAATGGTTGGAGACAATAAGTGATACGGCTAGGTATCGCGACCATTAGCGTAGTTGCCTTCGGACTCTTTTTTCGTCTTCTTGATTTCCGCTTAATACTTGGATTTTTTTGGATCTCACATTTTGTGCTTCTATTCTTTTTACCGTCTCCTGGACGATTCTAGAAGGCGGCAACCGAAACCAGAGCACAAGTGTGAGGTAAATGGTTGAATCAACTGAAACTGAAATTGTCGGGTCTATTGGTTGAATCCAGACTGTATCCTCTGGTTTGAGTGGATTCAGCGGTTTGATACCTCGGTAGTTAAGTCCTTTTTACATCGCCATTCACTTTTCTGTCTTAATTTGACTATTAAAAACGGTACAACATCCGGGTCCAGTCAACCAGCGATAAACGGATCGCCGACCTCGGCATTGTACTTCCTGAGTATCTTCTTCATCGTTTTTACAGCGCACTTTGCTTTACCGCAGAGCTGACTGCGGTAAGGACTGGTGACGTGATGGTTGAAATGCCATATCTCTGAGAATCGCCGAAATTCCGTGCCGCGAAACTAAGGACCACCCACGGAAACCACTTCCAAAGGGATTCCACGTCGTGAAAAGTTGACTCGCAGTTTGTTGATAATTTTTACAGTTGTTTCTATTTTTGGAAGGTCGACTTCGAAGAAAATACAGTAGCAATCAATGGTCACTAGGTAACTGTCCTGCTCATGTTAAAAAATATCCAACGCTAAAAGTTACCAAGGGCCATCAGGTACGGGGCACATCTCCATCGGTTCTCTCGTTTGTCACTGATTGAATCTTCTGCATGGAACACAGCTTGCCACCATCTGCATAACCTGTCCTGCCATACCCGGCCAGTAGTACGTTTCTCTGGCCCGGATGATACATCCACTGATACCTGCGTGTGAGTAGTGTAACCATGGCAGGGCATCTTTTCGAAAAGCTGGCGGGACCACCAAGCGCTCGTCTCGAAAAATCAGTTAATCCTCTATTGTTAGCTTATCACGAAATTTGAAATAAGATATTATTTCCACTAATAGAGTTCTTTTATCTCCCCACTATTTTTGGATGATAACTTCCTTCAGAGATTGTAGACACAGACCTGCCATCGTTTCGTTCTGGATTTGACATAACTCAGATTCAATAACCACCAATGCAACATCTGCCATTTCATTTACACGCTTGTCTTCCGCATTCGGTAGTGTGGCTCGTGTGTCGGCTAAGAACATTTGTTTGCCTTGTTGACAATGTAGTTCGCAGACATACTTTTAGAGATGTATCAGCATCGATTGCAGTCTCCTAAGTGCTTGATGTAACAGCTTCTCGCGATCTTGATCAATGGCTCATGATCTGAGTATATGTACGCAAGTCGACCAAAGGTGTAATCGTTGAATTTCTTCAGAGTCCAAACAATTTCCAATAGGTTCTTTTCGAATTGCACACATTTCTTTTCACAAATTGTTAACGTCCTGTAGCGGTATTCAAGAGGAACTCATTTTGTGAAACAACGGCTCCTAAACCATGTGGACTACTATCACTGTATGCATGGAGGTAAGGGATGGTCATAATATGTCAGGATTGGAGCCCTCACGATAGGCTGTTTTATGCAGTCAAATGCTAATTGATCTTTATCTAATTATATTCGCGTTCCTCCCTTATGCGTTAATCGGTGGGTCGGTCTTATAAGTTACGCTAAGTTCAGTGAGAAACAGGTCAGGTAGTTGATTATTATATTGACATGTGAGACACCGTTTGTATCGGCTGGCGCATGCGTACCTATAATCGCGCTTCCCTTTTCCTGATCCGGTTTGACACCTTCGCTTGTGAGAATGTGGCCGTGGAACCTTACTGCTGTTTGAAAAAATGTCAACTTGCACCGTTTCAGTTTAATTCCGTCACGGATACATCGTCTCAAAAGAAATCTAACCTTCTGTTGCGTTCCCCAGTATTTTTACTAAAAATTAGGATATCATGTGCTACACAGAGTACTCCAGGTAAGTTATCCACTGCTTGGAGAATCTTTTGGAATATTCCACTCGATACCTCCAGGCTGCAAGGTAGTCGTTTTCAACGGTAGCGGCCACCCGGTGTGCCGAACGCGGTCAAATAACTCGAAGCTTCATACAACTCTGAATACCAAAACGCTGAAGCCAGTTCAACTTTTGTAAAGCACCGCGAGTTTGATAACTCAAGTAGAATATCATCAAAACAGATAACGAAAAGTGCTCCCACCTGAGCACTTTGTTTAGTGGTTTGGAATCAATGTAAATGCTAAGTTCCCTGGATGCTTCCATCACAATCACCACTTGACTCATCCAATTTGTCGGTTCATCTACTTTAACCAAGACATCTTTTGAGATGAGGACGTCCAACTCGCGTTCAAATCGTTCTCTAGCTGCATATGGAACACGCCTTGTCGGTAGTGTCACAGGTTCCGCGGATTCATATGTGTAATTTTGACATTCCCGGAGGATTTACTAATTTCTCATCGAGAACAGAGGCATATTTTCCAAGTAATATTCGACATTATAATATATATGGTGAGTGAATGAATCATGGTGGAATGATATCCAAGCCAGGTTTTCGATTAATTCAAATCCGAGGATACGAACATAGCTTTGGATCACGAAATAAGCCCAGTACCGTAATAAGAACGCAGGATGTAGGCGAACATACGTTTCCGGTGATTACATTCTCAAGCCATTACAATCACACTTATATGTTAAGAGGAAATTGTACAACGCCAATCGGGAGAGTTCTAGTTGTCTTATTCAGTGTTTGGAATCGAATGGGATGGCGAGCATGTGAATGAGTCAACTTTAACCATGTAACACTTGCATAAAAGACCGGAGTGCGTAACAGGTGGTAATTAACTTACGTCATAGCCACGCTCATGTATGATGTGATCGAGCTGGTTACCTCTGTTGACCTCATCTATGATTATCTACCAATTCAAGTGCACTTTTGGTGCTACTCATGTGGATCGAACAACAAGGCAGCTGTCCAAACGCAATAAGAACATCATCCACGGTGGCTTAGACACGGAGGGAAGGGATCCATATCAAGTTCCGTTACTGCACACTTAGCTGAAGCCGGTCACTAGATAGACGTCCACTCAGCCTTTACAATAGTTTATCGCGTCCAACAACATGCATCAAGAACATTCAGGCTTCGGACGCCAGCAACTATCGAAGCAATAAGCATCCGTCTTTTGAGGCCAGAAATATGCGCACAACGAAAGTTGATTCAGGCACTTCAAGTGCTTTGGCCAACAGTCGATTACATCATACATGAGCGTGGCTATGACGTAAGTTAATTATCACATGTTACGCAATCCAGTCTTTTGTGCAAGTGTTAAATGGTTAAAGTTGACTCATTCACATGCTCGCCATCCCATTCGATTCCAAACACTGAATAACACAACTAGAACTCTCCCGACTAGCGTTGTACAATTTCCTCTTAACATATAAGTGTGATTGTAAGCCAGAGGAGTCTTCCCACTAGAGCTAGCGGCTCGCACCGAACACATGAACACTTTCCCGGGACTCAGTCGTTATGCCGTTGACTGCCACAAACTGAGGAGTGGTACACTGCCTCTGGCAGCGTGGCCGATAACCACGCCTCGGTGTGAAGGAACACTATAAACGAAAGTTGCAAGGAAAGTTTCAATGCATCTTTCAAGTAGCGCAGTTGTTCCCCATAAAAACGGAGAATGATAATACAGGTTTGTCTCTGCACGTGCGTATGCGCATGTGAAATTGACCACAGTGTGGAATGTTCAAGTGGTTGCACACGTGTTCGGGACCAAGACGTGGGCCACGAAAGCTTAGGTGTTTGCACA
Source organism: Fasciola hepatica (assembly GCA_948099385.1). NCBI lineage: Eukaryota > Metazoa > Platyhelminthes > Trematoda > Plagiorchiida > Fasciolidae > Fasciola > Fasciola hepatica. The sequence goes on along the minus strand of CANUEZ040000142.1, from coordinate 13,299,335 downwards.
CATTGTTTCTGAGTGCACAGAGGAGGATTGTAGGGACAAATACTCACGGCTTCGGCTGTGGCTAAGATGTGACACTTGACAAGTTCTGACTGCTTTCCCCGGACTTTGTGAATGGTGCGAAAAACGTTTATCACCTCCAATGAGTGGTTTGACTTAACAAGGTGTGAGCACACAGCACTCGTAATTGTCTTAATTGCTCCCGTGGTCAGCCAAGCCGGGTGGTGTTCACAAACTCGTTCGGATAAGCGCCGAGTCGTGCGACCAATGCACCTAGTTCCACAGGAATAGGTAAATGAATACACACAAAACGAGGTTGCAGTATTCGGCACTATGTCCTTCAATCGAGAACACACTATCAATTTGGAAACGAACAACATTTGTAACTGCAGCGTAGAATGTTCTGTTGATTACTCCTGATAATCTTCGTTGAATAATTTCGGCTTCCGTGTCGCCTGTGAATGGCAAACGCACATATAGAACCTTCTTAGCGGCTCCTATTTTCTTTGATTTCCCTTCATTTCCTTGCATTGTCCTGTCGATAAATTCTTCAAGATAGAGCGAAGAAAACTTGCTCCGGAGACACAATGGGAAATGAACTCCTTTTTCTGCGGAGTGTTTTATTAAATAACGGCTATATATATATATATATATATATATATATATATATATATATATATATATATAGTCTTCTTAGTCATATCGATCTTGCCGTTTCCTATGTGAGTCTACATGCAGAAACCGGAAGTGCATCACTTGTCGTGGTGAACTAGGGTGAGAGACTATTTGGGCGTGGACTCGGTTTCCGCCATCCACGTACAGAAAATTATCGGTGGACATTGTTTCCTCGCACATTTTTCGACATGCGGTAGCGTAAAACCATTGGCGTATGTCTCAGAAATTTGGGTACCACACTGAATGTTGCATCCAGAGGGATGGACCTGCAAGCATCTTACAGAGCAACTGCTGTCCAAGATATCCATCGTTTGTGAGGCCTACTTGAACCAGAGTCCTATGTAGCATTCTAAGCGACATACAAAGCTTCCTTGATCTGTCGCCAGCGTTCATTCGCCTCCTGGACATCTAGCTGTATCGACAACCGTGCAGACAGCTCTATCTGAAAAGCAGATCGTCGGCTATTGCCTAAAACCAACTGCGCGGGACGGGTGGCTTTTATGTTGGCGCGACCACGAACGAGACGCAAACAGAAGCCAGCACGTATCAAAGAGTGATCTGAGTCCACAGACGTAGACCAAAATGAACAATAATCTCCAATTGATCCACGCTGGTGGTGACCAATAACAATATGGTCAATCTGAGTCCAACGTTGTGAAAACGTAGGAAGACGTCATGAGTCTATGCCACTTCTTATGGCAGACGTTCGTACTCGCCAGAAACAATCTGTGGTCAGAACACAGCTGAATGAGACAATCGCCGTTATCGGTATGATCGGCCCGAGTAGCGAATGGGTCCTCGATATGCTTTTCGGAATCTCCCAAACATCTTTGACGTTGAAATCTCCATCAATCACCACCACATCCGTTGAACGCACGCTTCGAAGCAGCTAAGACTAATCGCGGTAGGATTTGTCCCTGGTCTCAAAGGAACTGCAGTCAGTGGGTGCATACTCAGACAGGACGAACAAGCATCGGCGCTTCAGTTTGTTGCCACTAGCACGCACAGAATCGTCCAACCGAGCTGTACACAAACGATTGCTGACTGGAATCCAGTCTAGTAATGCACGCTCAGCTCTCATGCTCAAGGTAATCCCAACGCCAGCCTGACCACGAGCACTAGATCCCGGACCACCCGACACGCGAAGAGTAAAACGATAAACTGAGGTTGTATCAGGGGTGCAAAGTGTGACCACAGAAGTAGGGTCTTGTATGCGTGTTGCCTGTTGCCCTATCTGACACAGCGTGCGAACGTTAAAGACAGCCAGGTGAAGTGAACACGTTGGCTTAAAAAGTGTGCTTGATTAATACCCTTCTTCTGAACTACTGCTTTCATCAGAGCCGCAGTTACCCGAGGCGTCTTGTTACGATCTTACACTAAACGAGGAAAAACTGGTAAGGTCCTTTATAGGAAAGATGCTGGAGGTTTTTTTGGGCAAATCGTGCTTTGCGGCTGCCCGCACTGCAGCATTTCGCTCTTGCCTGCGGCTGCAAAGTGGTTCTCGGAGCAGCGGCAGATAACAATAACATAATCTTCAGCGACCGTTTACTGTCGCGTCTAACACTATCTCTTGTGTAATGGACACTAACTAGGAATGCACGAGATGCTCACTTTTTCAGAATTATTCACCTCTACGTTATTCGTAGGTCTCCAGGTTTCCTCAGCTTCTACTGTGCATGACTTGTTTTTTGTCAGCTCATTCCAACTGTTTAGATTCATAGCATTTTCGGATGAATTACGCTGAGGGATAGCAACCACATTCTGAGAATTAATGCAAAAGGTTATTCGTCAAGAATGAAACCGGAACTTCGGCCATCGTGGAGTATAAAACAGTGGTTGTTGGGTCTGACTCGATCTGAAGAATCATGGTTGAGTCCGTGTCTAATTTTTTGGACCCTTGGCGGACAGAAATTTAACGGAGCATCTTCACAAACCTAACCAGGGCCTTTGTGGCAGTGGCTTGTTTCAATGGAAAAAAATTAGCAAGTGAGATCAGATGGTGTTGTGATCCTCGTGCATTACTCTGTGGTTTCTATGAATGATCTGTGCACTTGACCTCTGCCCGCACTTCCGATCTCTATAGCCCGCAAATTAAAATCAGAAGACGACGGCACAACGTGTCAGATGACTGTGTTTACGCGAATAAAATACGTGGTGTTTAAAGCGAAAATTCCCAAACTCGGGTGTCCAGTTAGATTCCTACGCTGTCGGGCCGGTTACGCTGGTATAACAATGGAAAGCGTGACTTACTGACCTTTGACCCAACTGGTGTCGGAATATAGACAACTATTCGATTAACAAAACAGGTTAAACTTCATTTGGTCTGGCAAGTTATTGATTGTTGAAGAGCTGGTCTGGCACGCTAAGCTGACTGGTAACTTGTTTCAGGGGAGTTTTTTGCGACTCCGACAGGCGGTTATTGTTTTCTTCTTGTTGAAATGATGTTTGCAAAGACCCACCCGATAAATCACAAAAATATAATTTCGTCCGTCATCTAGCGCGCTCACACTGGACATGTTGGATAAGCATAGTTACTTAGTTACTTCTCCAAACGAACGGTGTATGCACCATGCTCCGGAAAGCAAAAAAACGGAACTTATGATACCGAATCAACTCACCAAACTGTTTGATGAATACGGCCTCCGATGTGTCCAGGTCCTCTGATGCCCTCTCATTGAAACTATTTGTGGCGAAACGATTAGGCACCAAGGCCTGATCGTCGTCGTAGGCCAGATTTTGTTGCGAAGCAGCCGCTGCAGCCACAACCGGACCGTATAGTTCCGCTTCACCAGCTTCACGCTCACTGGCCGTTTCTAATTGATACTTATCGAACTCCGATTCAATTCGCTGTAGTACGGGTTTCACAGTATCCCACAAGCGAGAAAACACCTTGTGATAGATCAACACCGGCGCGACTAGACACAAGTTTAAAATTCCGTAGGAGATAGCCAATCCAGATATGTGCCTGCTTAGCACAATGCAAGCGAGGCTTGTGGATGCGGTCAGAAGAAAGAACTGTTGAAGCAGAATACGGTCGACGTGAAGCGGGGGGAAAATCAGAATGTTCTTAAGAAAAAAATCGCACGCAAGTGATTATAGTAAAATGAACATGAAGGGGGAACGTTAAAAAGGACAATACTTGCTTCTGACACGGAAGCGATAGTGGAAATAGAAATACCTCCAGCAATTAGGCCCTGATTAGGCATAAAAACCTTAAAACGTATACTCATCAAAGAACTAGGAATTATACGGCGTCGATACGATTGGGTCTGAGGGACGGCTTTTTAGTTATCCGTAAAAGCTAGAGACTCCCGCTCGAACGGGTTTTTCTGACTTCTTGGAAATTCGACGGAAAAGTATTTGGTTGGCCAGAAACGATAGTACAAAACATTGGTTTGCAAGCAGAGAAAACAAGGATATTGCAGCTACTTGCGTTAACTTTCCAAAGCGCTTCTGCCTTATTCGTGCTGCATCCGGTAAGCAAAAGTAGGCAGAACCCTGCATCATGAAGCGGCCGGGTTACTACATTTATGAGCAGAAGAAAATGACGCAACGATGGATCGAACCTCGGTCGTTCGCTGAACCATCTCGTGACAAGCGCTGTGAATCACATCTCAGCATATCAGAGCGGACGATACTACACTAGCAGCGACCTGAAGAACTGAAAGGTACCTGGAGAAGACGGCATGACACCAGAAATCTATAAATCTTGCCCCTCAGTAGAGGCCGCCTTTGACACGGTAGACAAAGACTCACAATGGACTATACAACAAGCGAATGGAATATCCCGGAAGTATGTTAATTTCACGGAGTCATAAAACTCAAATACACATCTACGAAGAAGAATCCAGTGTCCAGTCTTTCACTTTCCACATTAGGCAGGACTTTCTCTTATTGCCAGTGCTGTTCAATTCTATCACGACGAGATTGCACCTTAATGTGGTATGATGGCATGCGTGCCTCCATGACCCAAAACCGAAGATGTAATCATGCCTGACATGTCAACGGGTAGAGGCCAGACGGAGTTCAACCTCTGAAGCAGTTGATGGGCAAAAATCTGGTTCTAACTACTGTGCTCCTGGAGACGACACTTACAGCGGACACACTGAGAGGTACGGTCTACAGGTCTAAAATCCTCCACCAGATGGACGTAGGAGTGGAGTATTTGGGGTTTCTCTTGACGGTGGGAGAAGTCATCACATTTTACTGGGCAGCCATCACCCGCCTAAGCTGGGCAGCCCCTAGTCCAAAGGATAATGCCCCGTCCACGTTCCGCATGATTTATTGGGTTCATGGGGCTAAGGACTGAACCCGAAAGGCGGATCGACAACAAGGCACCACCGAAAATAAGACGGGATGCGTGCAAAAACACGTCTCACGTGACAGGCCAGAAGAAGTTTCTTCATGGGTTCTTCGGTTACGTTCTTGTGCTGGGTTCCCTCCCCACTACTTTGTAGTTCTAACATTCGAGTCAAAGTGTCCGGTTGGGATTCCCAACGAAAAAACCCTTCTGCAGGTGTGTGCAGCCACGAAGTATCATTTGCCCAGAAGCCTCCAGCGGTCGCCCCGGAAACATTTCCTATCTTTTTGCTCCTTATCCTTCGCATCCCAATTCTAATTGGATACGAGAGGCCACAATGAGTTGTGATTGTGAATTTTTAACTCTCAATAAGGGTAGCAACCTAGAAAGAGAGGTAAAGAAAATCAATTCTCAGACCGAATCATTCTCTTCACTTAAGTGCTTTCAACGTCCACACACTTTTCCAAGCAGCACCACGGGCTGCTCTAGCTAGAACTATTGAAACCGTTAACACAGACGTGTATTGTGTCTCCGAGACACGCATACAAGACCCCACTTCACTGTTAACACTTCGCTCTCCAGATACAAACTCGGTTTCTTGTTTCACTCTTCGCATGCCGGAAGATCCGGTGTCTAGCACTCGTGTTCAGACTGGCGTTGGCATCGTTCTGAGCATGGAAGCTAAGCGCGCGCTGCTAGACCGAATTCCAGTCAGCAGTTATCTAGTTGTGGTTCGGTTGAATGGTTCTGTGCATGTCAGCAGCAAAAGACTGAGGCGTCGATGCCTGTTTGTCGTGTCCGTGCACGCTCCAACTAACTGTAGCTCTCCTGAGGCCAAAGACGAACTCTATCACCATTTGTCTCGACGGCCCCGCAACGTGCGCTCTACGGACACATTGGTTGTTCTGGTGATTTCAATGCTCAAGTTGGAAGCCTAGACGAGACAAAGAGGTATATAGGAGGCCGATTTGGCGCTCCAGCCGGTCGAACCGACAACCGCAACCAATTCATCCATTCCGACCACACACAATTCCTGGCGAGTACAAATTTCTCGTACAAAAAGCGACACCGACGTCTCCCTGCACCTGCAGAGCGCTGGACCCAGATCGACCACCTTGCTATCGGTTACCACTGGCGCAGGTCAACTCAAGACTGTCGATCATTTTGGTCCACGTCTGTAGATAGTGATCACGCTCTTGCCCGTGCGCGTTTCAGCCTACGTCTCGCCGTTGGTCGAAGCAACGCCAAGGTCAACCGTCCCTGGACGATAACTATCGATCTGCTTTCCAAGCAGAATTATCCACGAAGTTATCGATGCAGTTAAATGTCCAGGATCCGGAAGAGCGATGGAAAGAGAGCAAGCGGGCTCAATTTGAGACTGCTAATGCTGTCCAAGGTCCAACAACCAGAAATACACAGAAACGATGGATATGTGCATTCTCAGTTGCACTGTTAGATGCTTGAAGATCGACTACCCCGGATTCAAGATGTGATGAGGCACAGAAAGGTCTTAAACGCAACTAATTTGGAGCTTGAGAAAAGACCGCGAGCAGTGGTGGATCGCAAAGTGTAGGGAGATGGAGAAATCTGCGGCAACTGTCGACAGCCGCAACCTTTTCCGTCCAATTAGAAACACCAATCCAAGAAAACTATCCATCAGCGAACTGGTCAAGGGGGCAAACGACTCACTGATTCAAGCTCAGGAGCGTCGTCTAATCATTTAGGCGGAGCATTCCGAGCAATTTAACTGGTCCCAATTCACGACAGGTTTGCTAAGGACCACCAGTTTCAGTTTTAGTTGATTCAACCACTTACCTCACACTTGTGCTCTGGTTTCGGTTGCCGCCTTCTAGAATTGTCCAGGAAACGGCAAAAACAATAGAAGCACAAAATATGAGATCCAAAAAAATCCAAGTATTAGGCGGAAACCAAGAAGACAAAAAAAAGAGTCCGAAGGCAACTACGCTAATGGTCGCGATACCTAGCCGTATCACTTATTGTCTCCAACCATTTGGTAGGCAGGTCACGTAGACCCCAACCTGGAAGTCTAACACGTCTTACTCGGCCAAGTCCACTGGTCAAGGTTTTTATACCTTTTTGCCATGTCATGGACTGACCACCTTGACCTACCTTCCCATCACCACCGGCCTCAGAGAACAGCGTACACCGAGGAAGTCTGTCGGTGGGCATGCGTAACACATGTCCCAACCACCTTGATCTGTTTAGATCATCACAGCTCCACCTCTGGTTGTAGATACCAAACCTCCGTCAGAAGCCGAGTTCCTCCGTGAAATAGGCTACCTTAAACGACATAAACCTGCTGGACCGGATGGGTTACCTCCGTCTATTTTCAAAGACGGTGGCTCAACATTGTTATTGGAGTTGACAAAATTCTGCCGTTTGGTATGGGATAGGGAACAAGTTCCAAAGAGTTAGGGTGAATCGGTGATCGCACCGATTTGCAGGGGTGATAGGTCCTGCTGTGAAAACTATCGGGGAATAAGTTTGGTTAGCATCGCATCTGAACTGCTGGCTGGTATTATTTTCCACCGCTTGTCAGTCTCCCAAACATCTTTGACGTTGAAATCTCCATCAATCACCACCACATCCGTTGAACGCACGCTTCGAAGCAGCTAAGACTAATCGCGGTAGGATTTGTCCCTGGTCTCAAAGGAACTGCAGTCAGTGGGTGCATACTCAGACAGGACGAACAAGCATCGGCGCTTCAGTTTGTTGCCACTAGCACGCACAGAATCGTCCAACCGAGCTGTACACAAACGATTGCTGACTGGAATCCAGTCTAGTAATGCACGCTCAGCTCTCATGCTCAAGGTAATCCCAACGCCAGCCTGACCACGAGCACTAGATCCCGGACCACCCGACACGCGAAGAGTAAAACGATAAACTGAGGTTGTATCAGGGGTGCAAAGTGTGACCACAGAAGTAGGGTCTTGTATGCGTGTTGCCTGTTGCCCTATCTGACACAGCGTGCGAACGTTAAAGACAGCCAGGTGAAGTGAACACGTTGGCTTAAAAAGTGTGCTTGATTAATACCCTTCTTCTGAACTACTGCTTTCATCAGAGCCGCAGTTACCCGAGGCGTCTTGTTACGATCTTACACTAAACGAGGAAAAACTGGTAAGGTCCTTTATAGGAAAGATGCTGGAGGTTTTTTTTGGGCAAATCGTGCTTCGTGGCTGCACACACCTGCAGAAGGGTTTTTCGTTGGGAATCCCAACCGGACACTTTGACTCGAATGTTAGAACTACAAAGTAGTGGGGAGGGAACCCAGCACAAGAACGTAACCGAAGAACCCATGAAGAAACTTCTTCTGGCCTGTCACGTGAGACGTGTTTTTGCACGCATCCCGTCTTATTTTCGGTGGTGCTTTGTTGTCGATCCGCCTTTCGGGTTCAGTCCTTAGCCCCATGAACCCAATAAATCATGCGGAACGTGGACGGGGCATTATCCTTTGGACTAGGGGCTGCCCAGCTTAGGCGGGTGATGGCTGCCCAGTAAAATGTGATGACTTCTCCCACCGTCAAGAGAAACCCCAAATACTCCACTCCTACGTCCATCTGGTGGAGGATTTTAGACCTGTAGACCGTACCTCTCAGTGTGTCCGCTGGAACTGTCCTCTTGAGGGACATAATAGTTAGAGCTACATGTAGCCCCTTTACCGGCTTTTGTCAAACCTCCACCTGGTGACTAATCAGTCTTGATGGAATCTTCGGCTAAGGAAAGCCATCATGCATAGCACTCTTGGTCATGGAAGCACGCAAGCCATCACATCATGCCAAGACGCAGTTTTCTCGTGATGCGCAAACATGCTACCTCTCGAAGTTGATTGCCGGTTCTTGCCCCCAAGCGGTTGCGCGGGACTGGTGGCTCTAAAGTTTGTGCGATAAGTGGGAAGCAAACGAAAGCGAATGCATGCGAAGAATCGCACGCCAATGATTCCTGCTGCTAAAATAGCTCCAACATTAGTGTACGGCAGGCGTGAAAATGAACTGCTCTAATGGCTGGAGATGTCTAGTAATTTGAAATTCCTGAGATTAGTCAATACGACTGCCTTGTGTACCTCTCATTTTTGGTTATGATAAGCTCTTCGTGGAAAAGACTTGGTGATAAACAGGGATGAACCGTGTACCAAGTACTGTTGACAAAAATACACTGGCGATCAGATATGACAGTCCTATGATTGCCCGAATTATATTCCAGGCAGTAGGTGCATTAAGTAATCACAAGGTTGGCAGGAATTCAACCAATTTTGTGCACAAAGTACGTGGATCCATAATAATAGAACTGTTATTCTGAACGCAACTATAATATTGAACTTACAAGGAGAGGCTTACTTCGACGACAAGGTGAAAGACCATTTACCATTGATTTAGCATAATAGAGGAACTTAGCAACCCATTGGCTGAGTTCCTCAATCGACAGGATACTCCCAGATTCAAGGGCTGACTGGACCAAACGTGTGAAGCTTCCTTCAGACTTCAGGGGATCTTAAAAACAAAAGACCAATCAGTCAACTTCAAGTACCATCTAACAACCGACGGATCCACTTCCAGAATACATCGAAAGTTAGTAATACCGATAGTGCGCAGGAGGCGACAAACAGAGTGCTGTGAGTGGTGAGAGCAACAGCCCTAGTATGGTTCAGGAACGCAGAGAAGAGTTAGACTTACCAGAAAATTAGATGCATCGACAGATTAAAGATGAAACTGGGAACAACACGCTCCCAGAGCAAAAGGACTTCGATCCTCAATATTATGAGCTCCCAGCGATTCAAAACCGCAAAAATATCATCGTAAACTCTATCATACCTAGATTTCATCCTAATTCCACGGCTGATGACAGAGACACCCACAAAACTGAACCAATACGCCGTTCGCCAGCCCAGAACGTGACAAAGTCCAGAAGGCGGCTGCACGACCTTGGAGTCAGTTCAGTTCAGTTCAGTTCAGTTTGCACAGGACAGGTAATGGCCACGGCCAATCGAGCGTCCAGAATTCCTTCGATGGTATGCGCACCAGTTATGCACCCACCACTGCCGAGTGTATTTCGTCGAATCCCCGCTAAAAATGAGAGGGAAACGGAAAACCTCATCGCACATCAACTGCGAGAGACATTATGCATCGTGAGCGTTCACTGAGACAGTATGCAATGAGGGAAAAAGTCTGCTAAAACATACTCCAGAAGGACCACAGTGCTACCCGTCATCCATCTAGTTGATATTCTTAAGGCTCACTACAAGGAAAGATCTCGTACCACTTGCGATCAAGGGCACATTTGAAGGATTGGACTGTCTGCAGATCTACCATTTCACCAGGCAGACCGTTCCAACTGTTCACAACCCTGTTGCTGAAGAAGTGCGATCTAGCCATCAACCTAGATCGGGCTTTTATCAACTTCTTTTCGTGTCCCCTTGTTCTGGAGTCTACGGCCAATTGGAATAGACTATCTGGTCTGAGGCCAGAAAAGCCCTTCATTACCTTGAACGTTTCTATGAGATCTCCTCGACTTCTCCTCCTTTCCAACGAGAAGAGATTCAGGTCACAGAGTCTCTGCTCGTAAGTCTTACCCCTCTGCCCTTCAACCATCTGCGTGGCGAGACGTTGGACTTTCTCTAGGCAGGCGGCGTCCTTTTTGTAGAAGGGTGACCAAGCCTGCACACTACCTTCTAAGTGAGGTCGTACTATAGCCATGTAAATAGGTACGAATACCTCCGGCTTCCGGCAAGACAAAGCCGATCGCAGTCTAAAGAGCTCCCCACGAGCCTTATGCGCAGCCGCGTTGCACTGCTCCGACCATTTGAAGTCACTTTTCATGATGATCCCCAGGTCTTTAACCCTACTGGCTGCCTCTACGGTGAACAGCCCTTGATCATGAGCGACAGTTAGGCTCTCTGTTGCCCTTGACAACAAATGGCTTTTTTGAGCGTTTAGAGGTAAGTCCCATTTGTATGCCCAGTTCAGGACGGTGCCTATTTCCCTGCCCAAGTCCGCCCTACCCTTAGATCCAACAATCTTCACATCATCCGCAAAAATAAAGCTGGGCGATTGAAGAGTGGATGCTAGGTCATTAATAAATAACAAGAATAGGACCGGGCCTAGGACGGATCCCTGAGGTACACCACTGGTGACGTTCACCAAACTGGAGCACCTGTCCCCCACTTTGACGTAAAACGTCCTGTGGGAGAGGAAGTCCTCCAGCCACCTATATACTGGCCCACCTATCCCGAAAGTCTCCATCTTGCATAGCAAAAGACGATGATTAACGGAGTCGAACGCCTTGCTAAAGTCGAGGTAACATACCTCAACATGCTTACCTTCGTCCAGTCGTCGAGTTACTTCATCTAAGAAGCACAGGAGATTGGTCAGGCAAGATCTATTTTTCAGGAATCCGTGTTGCGCCGGGCTTAGCATGGAGTGCTGCAGTAAGTGCTGGCAGATATGAGCACGGATGATCTTCTCGAGAACTTTACAGAGAATGCTAGTTAGGCTTACCGGCCTGTAGTTCTGCACATCCGACTTAGGCCCACTCTTATGTATTGCCACGACTGCCGCGACTTTCCAGTCCTGAGGCAGCTTTCCCTGGTCCAAAGTGGATCTATACAATCTGCATACCGATGGAGCTATGATATCCGCCAACGGCTTGATGATAGCTGGATGAATGCCATCTGGGCCCGCTGACTTGTGGCTGTTTAACTCCTGTAGGTACTTACGCACGCATTCCTCTGAAAGATCTAGCTCGTTTAACTGAGGAGGATGTATCAGCGCCAGATCTACTAGTACCCCACTATCTATCCTATGTACACTACCAAAGTATTCCCCCAGGGCGTCTGCTTTGCCCTGGTCGTCAGTGACAATACCATATTCTCTAGTGGATAGCGGACCTACGGCATTTCTTGTTGAGCCTTTAGACTGTACATAGCTGTAGAACTTCTTCGGCTGTTGTCTTACAGACTGGGCCAATTTCAGCTCAAATTCCCGTTTAGAAGTTCTCAAAAGGCTTACAGTCTCGTTTCTCAGCTTCGTATAGCGATTCCAGGCTAGCTGGCTGCCGGAAGCTTTGTACTGGTTCCAATAGCGGTTTCTACGTCTGATGGCCTTGGCTATTGCAGCCTATTCAGGTCAGGTCATGAAGCCTTGAAGTAGTTCAGTTCAGTTCAGTTCAGTTCAGTTTGCACAGGACTTGGTGTGGCTAGAGCCAATCGTGTGTCCAGATAGTTGTGTTGTCGGCGCGTTTCCGTAGCTCCCAACACTGCGTGATTTTCTTTTTCTGAAAGGCAGAAATTTTGTGCAGTATCAGCCCTGGCAGAGTAAGGTGGAAACAATAAGTAAATTGCATCTGACCCGAAAAGCTGCTTAGCATAACTCGGGGTATACTGCCACCCAACATAGTTCTAGTGCTTTCTTAAAGGCCTTCACTGTTGTGGTATTTATGACCTCTTCCGGGAGCTTATTCCAATAGGGTACCACTCTATTTGAGAAGTACTTCGCCCTAATTTGGAGCCTCGAATGTTTCCTCTGTAATCTAAGGCTATGCCCCCTTGTGCCTCTCTCGGGGATCAGCGAAAAGAGGTCTTCTCGACTTATTCCTGACAGTCCTTTCATTACCTTGAAGGTTTCTATCAAATCCCCGCGAATGCGCCGTCTTTCCATCGAGAATAGGTCTAGGGCACGGAGACGCTCTGTGTAGTTAAACCCCCTTTGCCCAGCCACCATTCTAGTGGCTAGCCCTTGCACTTTCTCCAGACAGTCGATATCTTTCTGGTAGTACGGTGCCCAGGCCTGCACGCAGTACTCCATATGCGGCCTAACTGTGGCCTGATATATCGGAACGAATATCTCCGGATCTCTACACGACATAATGGATCTAACTCGAAAGAGTTCCCTCCTGGCCGTATTGGCTGCTGAGGTGCATTGCTTTGACGGCTTAAAGCTGTTGTCCATTATAACGCCCAAGTCTTTGACCTGCGAGACCACTTGCAACGAACCCACACTATTCTCACTAGCCCCTGTATTTGTGGTCAAGCATTGACACTTGGTGAGGTTTAGTGGAAGGTCCCATTTGCGTGCCCAGTTTTGTACTGCTAACACGTCAAGTTCTATATCTACTCCAGCTATCTTGACGTCATCGGCAAACATAAAGGTGGGGTTTGTAAGCCCACGTGCTAGGTCGTTGATGAAGATGAGGAAGAGCAGAGGGCCGAGCACCGAGCCCTGTGGCACCCCACTCGTTACACCTTCTGGTTTTGAAACATGGTTCCCCACCTTAACACTAAAGGTTCGCCCTGCTAAGAAACTACTTATCCATTGTCTTGCCTTTCCAACAATTCTCATGGACTGCAGTTTGACGTCCAGAAATCTGTGGTTCACGGAATCAAATGCCTTCCTGAAGTCCAAGTAACAGACCGCAATCGATTGCCCTTCGTCCAGACGCTTGGTTACCTCATCGAGGAACAGCAGGAGATTCGTCAGACAGGATCGCCCTGCCACAAACCCATGCTGAGCATTTGATATGAGGTTGTGTTGAACCAAATGCCTAGAGATCTGCTTCCTGACTATTCGCTCCAGGCACTTACACAGTACCGAAGTCAAGCTAACCGGCCGGTAATTTTCCGCCTTTTGCCGGGGCCCACTCTTGTAAATGCCTACCACTGTTGCTCTCCGGGTGCGAGGCATGAGTCCAAATGTTCCCAGTTCTTGCATGTATCTTCTTTTCGCCGGTACCTCCGAGCTGGAATGGCAGAACTCGACAACAAGGGGCAACCATTTTCGCAAGAGCGACATGAGATTAAAAATCAATGATTTCCATGTAGTACGTGAGTTCAGTTCAATTCAGCTCAGTTAAGTTTGCACAGGACAGGCAATGTCCTCTGCCAATCGAGCTTCCAGAACTCCTTCGATGGTATGCACACCTGTTATGCACTCACCACGAAACAGTGTAATTCACCGAATCCCCCCTAAAAATGAGAGGGAGACGGAAAACCTCATCCTACGTCAACTGCGAGGGACATTATGCATCGTGAACGTTCATTGAGACAGTATGCAATGAGCGAAAACGTCGAATAAAACCTACTCCAGAAAGACCGCAGTGCTACCCGTCGTCTATCTAGTTAACATACTCAACGCTCACTACTAGGAAATATCTCGTACCAATTGCAGTCTAGAGCACCTTTGAAGGACTGGACGGTCTGCATATCTATCATTCCACCAGGCAGACCATTCCAGCTGTTCACTATCCTGTTGCTAAAGAAGTGCGATATAGTCATCAACCTAGCTCGGACTTTCGTCAGCTTCTTTTCGTGTCCCCTTGTTCTGGAATCTAAAGCCACTTGGAATATAATATCCGGCCTAAGGCCAGAAAAGCCCTTCATTACCTCGGACGTTTCCACGAGATCCTCTTGACGTCTACCCCCTTCCAATAAGAAAGATTCAGATCACAGAGTCTCTGCTGGTACGTCTTACCCCTCTGCCTTTCGACCATTCGCGTGGCAAGACTTTGAACTTTCTCCAAGCCGGCGGCCTCCTTTTGTAGAAGGGTGACCAAGCCTGCACGCTACCTCCTGTGTGAGGTAGTACCATGGTCATGTTAAAAGGTGCAGATGTTTCCGGTTGCTGGCAAGACAATGCTGATCGCAATCCAAAGAGCTCACCACGAGCATTTTGTGCAGCAGCGATGCACTGCTCTGACCATCTACAGTCACTGCTGGTGTGATCCCGAGGTCTCTAACCCTACCAACTGCTTCTATGGTGAACAGCCCCTGGTCACGAGCGACAGTTAGGCTTTCTGTTGCTCTTGGCAACAAATGGCTCTACTTGGCTCTCAGGGGTGAGTCCCACTTGTAGTCCCAGTCCAGGATAGTTCTTATGCCCCCGCCCAAGTCCACCCTACCCTCAGATCCAAAACTCTTCGTATCATCCTCGGAAATAAAGCCAGGTAATTGAAGGGCGGACTCCAGGTCGCTATTAGACAACAAGAATAAGACCGGGCCTAGAATGTGTAGCGGTTGCCATCTTCGTTCATACTTTTACCGCGTTTATTGTTAAACTGAACGCTGACCGCCAAGTGCGGTTGCCATTTGACCGTTGCTCTTGCGCACGCTCTCACGCACGCTCCCAAATACACGCTAACCACTATCTCTCCCAATCGCCTTCTCATTCTCACAGGTCGTGGAGAATACCGTTCTGGTTAACATATTTGTGCAGTGCCGCACATTAGAGTAACGTGCAGATGGTCCACGCAGTACGAAGGACCGAAGCACGCGTTTACTAAGGAAACCGCGAAGTAAGGTCTAATCAACCTTACAATTGGTGAGCCCGACGTGATCCCCAGGTCACGTGAGTTTCCTTGTTTTCTACCGTTCAAGGTCCCGTCCGCGTACGTTTTTGTGTGTTTTATTGTTTCCCAATCTTGATTTTTCTTTTGGTTGGTTTACCAAATAATTTTTTTTCGTCCATACATATTTTGTGTGTCTAATTCGTTGTGATTTTTTTTTCGCGAAGACTATAGTGCCCCATTGGTCGATGATTTCTTTTCCCGTCTGTATTCCATAAAGTAATCGCTATGTCTGCCGAACGGAAATCCTGCTCAGACCCCACCTTTGGGGCGATCACGCTGCACATACCGGCATTCACGCCTGCTGATCCAGAACTCTGGTTCACGCTGGTTGAGTTAGAATTCGAAAACTGCCGTATAACCAGCGACGCCAGCCGTTTCAGGTGGGTAGCAGGCCGCCTCCCGCCGGAGGTCACAATGCAAGTAAGGGACGTAATGACCTCTTCCCGAAGCTATGAGGCTTTAAAGGAGGCCGTCATTGCCCGCACGACCCCAACGCAAGACCAACGTATGCAACAACTTCAAAACGTTGAGCTTGGAAGTAGGAAGCCCTCCAAACTGCTGCGTGAGATGCAGCGCTTGAGAGGACCGACAATAGGCGAGGACCCGCTCTTGAGGGAACTTTGGCTGCAGCGTTTGCCGCATAACATTCCAGTTTTACTAAGTGCCACGCGCAAATGCTCGTTAGAGGAAACTGCGGCGATAGCTGATGACATTATGTCACGATACAACCCCGCGGTAGCTGGAGTAACCAGGCCCTCCGTCGCAACGGTGCCTACCTTGCCAACATCTAACGAACTCGCGTCAGTTTTGTCTAGAATCGACGCGAGCCTGCAATGCCTAGCAGTTAGAAGTGGGTCACAGGAGCGGCACCGCGCACGCTCACCTAGGCTCCATAGTCCGTCATTGCGACGACGTTTCGTCGGTTCTTCAAAAGAAGGGTATTGTAAATACCACAGTCGCTTCGGTGAGGGAGCCGAACGATGCGAACGAGGGTGTACGTTTCCCGGTGCTCATCAGGGAAACTAAACCCCCGGCCCGTGGTGGCGACCCACGAAGCCGGGTATCACACCAATAGTCGTCTTTTGAACGTAAGGGACATTATTTCAAATAACCTATTCCTTGTAGATACCGGTGCCGAAGTGAGCGTCCTCCCCCGAGCGAAAGACGACAATAGCACACCGCTGGCCCAAACACTACGCGCTGCCAATGGCACGGCCATCCCAACGTTTGGCCAGCGGTCGCTCACCTTAAACTTGGGTTTAAAGCGTAATTTTGGTTGGGTATTCATCATCGCCGACGTCATGTACCCAATTCTGGGCATTGACTTCCTGCAGCACTTTGACTTGCTAGTTGATGCACGGCGCCGCAGAGTGGTGGATCGTCAGACCACTCTCGCTGTTGCCGGTTGTAATTCGCGAGTGAACCACGTCACGCCTTTTACGTCCAACCACCGGCACACGAACCTTATGGCGAACTCATCGCCGCCTACCCAGCCATGTTTCGGCAGGCCTGGCCTCTCCCAGCAGTGACGACCAGTGTCACTCACCATATCGATACTAAGGGGCCCCCAGTGTTCAGTAGGCCGCGTCGGTTAGCACCAGACAAGCTTCGTGTTGCACAGGCCGAATTCGAACATATGCTAGAACTGGGTATAATACGCCCTTCTAGTAGCCCTTGGGCTTCTCCCCTTCATATGGTTCCTAAGTCTAGTGGCGACTGGCGACCCTGTGGTGATTACAGAGCGCTTGACAAAGTCACCGTCTCGGACCGATACCCGATTCCCCATATACAGGATCTTACTTCGTCTTTATCAGGTTGCTCCGTCTTCAGCCGTATCGATTTGGTTCGGGCGTACAACCAGATCCCGGTAGCAGAGGCCGATATACCTAAAACTGCCGTCACTACACCTTTCGGGCTGTTCGAGTTTCTGCGAATGCCGTTTGGACTCAGCAATGCAGCCCAGACCTTTCAACGGTTCATGCACGAAGTAACTCGTGGTTTGGAAAATGTCCACGTATACCTGGATGATACTTTGGTGGCGAGTTCTCCAGAGCAAGAGCACGCTACATACTTACGAGCACTTTTCGAACGCCTTAGCCAGCACGGCGTTACGATCAATATCGCGAAATGCGAATTAGGCCGGTCTGATATCACTTTCATAGGACATTCTATTTCATCCTCGGGTATCCGCCCTCTGTCAGATAAAGTTTCCGCTATTCGCGACTACCCTGAACCCCAATCTTTTCGCCAGTTGCGTCAGTTTGCCGGTCTGGTGAATTTCTACGGCCGATTTATTCCTCACTGTGCGGAAATGATGCAACCCCTCAACGACCTGATGCGCGGAGGTAAGCGGAAGTTCGTGTTTCCCGACACGGCACAAGCCGCATTCGCCTTGGTCAAAGATGCTGTCGCCAACACAGCACTCCTTACACACCCCGACCCTTTGGCTCCTATTTCGGTAGTGACGGATGCCTCGGACACAGCGGTTGGAGCAGTACTGCAACAGTTCGTAGATGACTCTTGGCAACCTTTAGCATTCTTCTCCAAGCGCCTACAACCCGCCGAACCTAGGTACAGCACGTTCGGTAGAGAGTTATTAGCCATCTACTTGGGAATCCGTCATTTTCGACATGCACTCGAAGGCCGTTCGTTCACGGTGTTTACAGACCACAAGCCTTTGGTTTACGCACTGAAGTCAGCTTCCGATCGATACTCACCACGCGAGATTCGCCACTTAGACTTTGTCTCACAGTTTACTGTGGACATACGACACGTCTCTGGGGTACTTAATCCCGTCGCAGACGCCTTATCGCGCGTGTATCAACTAAGTCTGTCACAAACGCCTAACATCAATTTGGTCGCAATGGCACAGGCTCAAACTATGGACCCTGACATCGAACAACTTCGACAAAACGGTTCTTTGAGTTTAACCACAGTGCCCATCCCAGCTTCCCAGAATACCATCGTGTGCGATGTGTCGCAAGGTCGCCCTAGGCCAGTAGTTCCTGCCGCCCACCGTTATCCTACGTTCATGACACTCCATAATCTGGCTCATCCGGGTGTGACTGCCTCGGTGAAACTGATAACTGAGCGTTTTGTTTGGCATAATGTCAAACGAGATGTCCGTCAATGGGCTCGTGCTTGTCTGCAGTGTCAACGTGGCACACTAAGGCGGCTTTAGCCAGGTTCCCAGAACCTGAAACACGTTTTCATCATGTGCACGTCGACTTCGTAGGACCACTCCCACCTTCGCTTGGGTACGTTTACATACTCACATGCGTGGATCGTTTTACTCGCTGGCCGCAGGCCATCCCTATCCCTCGTCCCACCTCGGAAGAGGCCGCGAAAGCTTTTCTGACCGGTTGGGTTAGTCATTTCGGTTGCCCAGCAATAGTGACCACAGATCGCGGTCCACATTTTGGCGGCGCTTTCGGCAGCCTACTCGCTACGCTCGGTTGCCAACACGTTAAGACGACAGCTTACCACCCTCAGGCCAATGGTATGGTTGAGCGTTTCCACCGGCAATTAAAAGCCGCCCTTCGAGCAAACGGTGACCCCCTTTGGAGTGAAACACTACCACTAGCACTCTTAAGCCTGCGTAGTACCGTTAAGGAGGAGTTATACACAACACCGGCCGTACTAGTATATGGCTGTACACTTCGTCTGCCTGGGGAGTTGGTAGCCCCCTCACCAACCGTGACTTTCGACTACGGTGACTATGCTCAGCGCCTTACGCAGCACATGCGAGTGCTCAAGGCCAGTCCGCCGCGTGAACAACAGTCTACAAGTTATGTCCCAACTGCCTTAGGAACCGCTACTCATGTATTCCTTCGCGTCGATGGCGTTCGATCACCACTACAAGCGCCATACACTGGCCCGTTTCGGGTGATAAAACGTAGGGCAAAAACATTTGTCATAGACATCAACGGACGACACGACATCGTATCTATCGACCGCCTCAAGCCTGCCGTCATTGAGTGCAAGCCGCTCGGCCACTTTACACCCGCTCAAGTCGCTCAGTCACCTGCATCGAGCGAGTTACTACTCGAACCAACCCCATTTACGCCTAGTGAGGACTCGGCAGCAAGTCCATCAGATTCTCCAACCGTACCCGCAACGCGAAGTAGCCGTCGCGGTCGCCAACTACGAAATCCCGTCCGCTTCGCCTATTTCGTGACGATTTTTGCAACCGACTATTAGCAATAAGTTGGGAAGTTCGCCATGGATTTACCAAAAAAACAGACCCGTGAAATTACAATCTGTAGTTATGGTTTCATTTTCTTCTGGTCTCCTAGCGACTACAGCAACACCGAACATCGTTTGTGTGTTGTTATTACGGTCCAACATCCGCCGGCGCCCTCAGGCGCTATTTTGTTCCAGTTTACCTTGCCCTCTCTCAGACGGATCTAACAAGTCACATTGGCTTCATCCGTAGCCTGGCTGACTCCCGTGCACGTTCGAGGAGCCAACCGCTCACTGAACAACGGGACGATTGGTCAGCCTGGCACTGGAGACGGCAACTGGACGCCTTTTTGGATGGACCTGACGAGGCATTTTCCGGCTTGCATTCGTATGAGACCCGCGGGCGCCAAAACACAGTTAGACCTACGCACATCGGACCTCGAGAGTGCAGGCACCGGTAAACTCATCAGCAGTCGTTCGACGTCAACAACAATATAACGGAGAAGCTATGAGGAGTTCCTGGACAACCAATAATTCCGGCTTACCATCACGATCGAAGCCCAACTCCGTCGGACTTCTAGGAGGAGGCCCCTGTAGCGGTTGCCATCTTCGTTCATACTTTTACCGCGTTTATTGTTAAACTGAACGCTGACTGCCAAGTGCGGTTGCCATTTGACCGTTGCTCTTGCGCACGCTCTCACGCACGCTCCCAAATACACGCTAACCACTATCTCTCCCAATCGCCTTCTCATTCTCACGGGTCGTGGAGAATACCGTTCTGGTTAACATATTTGTGCAGTGCCGCACATTAGAGTAACGTGCAGATGGTCCACGCAGTACGAAGGACCGAAGCACGCGTTTACTAAGGAAACCGCGAAGTAAGGTCTAATCAACCTCACAAATGGATCCCTGATGTACACCACTGGTTAAATCCGCTAACCTGGAGCACCCGTCCCCTACTTTGACGTAAAACGTCCTATGGGAGAGGAAGTCCGCCAGCCGCCTAAAGACTGGCCCAACTATACCGAACTTCTCCATCTTGCACAGCGGGAGACGATGTTGAGCGGAGTCAAACGCCCTGCTAAAGTCGAGGTAGCGTACCTCAACTTGCTTACCCTCGTCCAGTCGTCGGGTACTTCACTTAAGAAGCACAAGTGATCGGTCAGATAAGATCTATTTTTCAGGAATCCGTGCTGGGCCGGACTTAACATGGAGTGCTCCAATGAGTGCTGGCAGATATGGGCACGGACGATCTTCTCCAGGACTTCACATAGGATGCTAGCGAGGCTTGCCGGCTTGCAGTTATGCAGAGCCGACCAAGGTCCACTCTTTTGTGTTGCCACGACGACCGCGACTTTCCAGTCCTGAGGCATCTTACTCTGGTCCAACGTGGACCTGTACAACTTGCATACCGATGGAGCTATGATATCCGCCAACGGCCTGATAATAGATGGATGAATGCCATCTTGGCCTGCTGACTTGTGGCTGTTTAATTTCTGTAGGCACTTACGCACGCTGTCCTCCGGGAGAGTTTCAGCTCGTCTAACACTGAGGGAGGGTGTAACGACCGGTTGTGAAAAATCCCCCTAAAACCCTTGCGATTCAGTGTTTTTCTTCACATCACTCACTTGCTCACACTATTGACATGTATTTACGAACTGTTTGTTTCCATGAACCAATTGTTGTTTGATCGCGCCCAGAGCGCTACTTTGTCACGTCCTTGTTCTGGACCTGCGTCACGCACTTTCTCCTTGCTCACATGCTGCAATTCGGTTTCTCGTTGTTGAGTCCTTGCGATCGCATTATTGAGGTTTGTATCTTTTTGGTATCATTGTTCATTCAATAATCTAGTTTCGTAGAATATCACGGACAATCGCCATTTGATTTCGGGATCCGTTGCGAATTTGGCTACATATTGCTCAAAAGTTGGTTACAATTTTCAATAGGTCAATTTGAAACGAGAAAAAACACGCAAAATGCCAAGAAAATGATCGAAAAAATTGAAATCCGGACGGGAAGTAACACGGCAAGTCTCTAAGGAGGTTTTGGCACATTTGATTCTTTAGTTTATGTTAGATCGCCTAGTCCTGTCAGTGCTAGTTCATGTGTTAATGAGGGCAATAGGGATCGTAAGGATGTTGATTTATATAAGCTGAGAATACTAGACTTGGAACAACAGTTGTTATCGGCTAGACTACAGGCACAGGAAGCAGAAAAGAAGTGTATACAGAAAGAGCGCGAGCATGAGACCAGCGACTACGACACCTCCGATAGATCAGTGTGAAATAAGATAGGGAACCCCACGCCGGTCGCCGACTACAAAACACCATCGATCGATTTGCCAAGAGTGGAACTAACGGTTTTTGACGAGCGATCTGAACATTACTGCAAGTTTGTCAAGCAGTTCGAGACATTCGTCGATAATAAGGTAACCGATCCTGGGCAAAGGCTTCTCTACCTTACTTACTACTGTTGAGGCCGAGCAAGAGAAGCTATCGACGGGTGTACCACGCCCGACCCGGAACAAGACTACGCCCGAGCAAGGAAGATTCTGAGGGACTTGTTAGGCCAACCGTTCAAAGTAGCCCGTAACCTAATAGAGGGCGTGATGGTAGAGGCGAAGAGAACCAAGGGCGACGTCTATACAACGGCCGACCTGGTGATTAAGATGCAGAACTGCTCAATAGCCCTCTACCATTTAAGTTACTGGGTTGACCTACACGCCATGCACACTTTGAAAAATATAGTCCGTCACCTCCCTCCCGAACTACAGGGTCGGTGGGCCGAAGAAGCAGAACGGATAAGCTGAGGCGACCGGGAGGCTAACTTCGAAGACCTGACCGAATACTTGGACAGGCAAACCAAGACAACCGACAGCAGGTTCGGCCGACTTATCCAGAACAGCAACCGGACAAACAAACCCAGTACTAGCCAGGCTCAAACCCTGCACGGGAACATCCAAAACACCAGACTTGGGCCAACAGCACGCCATTTCACGCGATGCCACGGCGCAACCAAGTTGCAGATCCAGTGACGCTAACCATGGACTACCAGAATACCCCAAGTTCGCCAACGCCACAATGGACGAACGGTGGGGAATGGCGAGGATGGCGGGGGCATGTTTTATTTGTCTCAGCACCATGCACCAGGCTGCGGCTTGTGATACAAGGAACCGATATGGTTACGAGGGCTGTACGGGCAGACACCATCGGCTGCTGCATCAGGCGAGGGCAACCTTACCCGAGACGAGTACCAAACCCAGCGTTATTTGTTCAACTTCACGTTCTGCCAGTAAACCGGTATTTTTAGGCGTAGTTGCCGTGGGAGTAGTATCCCCAACAGGAATGGTCAAAGAGTTGGCCTTCATAGATAGTGGCTCGGATACCACGCTAGTAAGGAAGGAGTTCGCAGAGAGGTGTGGGGTCAGAGGGAATCAGTCTTCATTAGCAGCGAGCACCGTGAGTGGCACTGAGGTCATCCAGTCGACCAAACTGCACCTACAACTCGTTTCCTTGGTCAACAACGATAGAGCAAAAACTCCAGAAGCATTCACCATAAAGGACCTGCCAATGAGAGCACCTTAGTCAGTGCAATCGATTCTGACTCAGTGGCCGCATCTCGACGGGGTTACGATCGAGGAGTGGTAGAATAACGAAATTGATCTGCTGATCGGTTGTGATGTGCCGGAAGCGCATTGGGTTCTGGATCAAAGAATAGGAAGCCGCAAAGCACCCTATGCAGTACGCACTATATTTGGCAAAACTTTAAATGGTAGTACAGACGGAAGATGCGGCAAACAAATCCAAATCAACTGCACCTCGGTGGAAACGGCTAACATTGAACAGGCATTTCAACAGCTGCATAACGCCAAAGTTGCCGACCTGGCCATTGATAGGGATGTCCCATCACGAGAAGATAGGTCGGCTTTGAAAATGATAGCCAAGAACGCCAAGTATGTGATAGATCGTTTCAAGGTTCCTGTCCCGTGGAGAATCAATATGAAACCTATGCCAAACAGCAGAGAAATGGCTGTCAAAAGATTGTGCTTCCTCAAAACCAGGCTGCTTCGGGAACCACAATTAAGGATAGAATACACGCGAGCCATGCAACATAACATCTACCTGGGTTATGTAGAAAGAGTGGGTACAGCGGTTATCGGCGCAAATTTGAGGTGGTACCTACCTCATCACCCGGTCGTGAACCCAAAGGAACCGGGGAAGTTCAGAGTGGTTTTCGACTGTGCCGCGAAATGTCAGGGTGTGTCATTAGACGACCATATACTACAGGGCCCAGACTGGACAACACCACTAGCCGAGGTTTTATGTCGTTTTCGTCTAGGAAAAGTAGTGGTCTTTGTGGACACGCATGAAATGTTTCTACAAGTGAAGATGCCGGTTAGAGAAAGGGACGCATTCCGTCTTCTCCAGTGGCCTGAGAACGACACAAATCGCGCACCTGACGAATACAGGCTGGCCGTTCGTCCCTTTGGGACGGTATTATCCCCCTTCTGTGCTAATTTTGCCCTCCGCGAAACCCTCAAGCGTTTTGGTAGCACCAGCAATTTGCTAGGAAGAGCAATGGACCACTTCTACGTGGACAATTTTCTGTGCTCCCTTGTCGACCCAAATACTGCTATTCCTTATATGACCGAACTCATCGCCACTCTAAATGCCGCAGGATTCAACCTCACTAAATGGACTTCAAACAGCCAAGAGGTGCTCAATGTTATCCCAAAGTCTGAGAGAGTGGAGTGTACGAGAGAACTTTTGGGATCTCCTTCACGAACAGATCGCACGCTTGGTCTTCCATGGAAACCCAGAGGTGATGAATTCATTTTCACTCTGGATCTGCCCAAACGACCCATCACACGGAGAGGAATCCTATCATCAGTCTCAAGCCTCTATGATCCCCTAGGTTTCGTTTCGCCATAGCTGTACCGGGGAGGTGCTTGCTGCAGTCCATGTGCCAGAGAGGGACGGGTTGAGATGAATCTCACCAGGGTGACGACGATAGGCGATGGCGCGACTGGCTGCACAGCCTGGAGCAACTTGGTGAGATCAAAATACAAAGATGCTTGACAGGAATCAAGTGCACAAACGACGCCCAACTCCACTTATATTCTGATGCATCAGAAATAGGCTACGGGATAGTTGCTTACGGCTGCTGGGTGGACGCAAATGGTGGGCGGCACAGCCAGGTACCATTCGCAAAGGCGAGAGTGGCTCCACTGAAAACGATGTCCATTTCAAGGCTGGAACTGACGGCAGCAGTACTGGCCGTGAAAGCCACGACGCTGATTAGGAGATGCTTTGATCGGATAAACTGGGAACCAAATTTTGGACGGACTCAGCCATGGTACTTCATTACATAAACAACGCTACCACTCGTTTTAACATTTTCGTGGCCAACAGACTCACTATAATCCACGAGTCGACTAAAACCGATCAATGGCACTATGTACAATCTGCCAGTAACCCGGCCGACTTCTGCTCAAGGGGCCTGAAAACACTAGAGAGGTTGCGGATGTGGACAATGGGACCGGACTTCCTAACTGCAGCTAAATAGGTGTGGCCAGCGCTATTAATACCTAAGGCTGATGATGGCGATATCGAGACAAAAAGACTGATACTGGCTACAAACTTCACGGGAAGCGTATGCCTAATAGGAAAAACTGCCAATTTCCCAAATGTACAAAAATGTTAAGAGCCGTGGTCTGGTGAACACGATACAAAATACTCTTATTGATTATGGAAGGCGCAAGGCCACAAAACACGTTGAATGTGGGGACGATTCCACCGAGAGAGCTGAATCAAGCCGAACTCGACGTTCTACGCCTACTGCAACTAGACTCTTCCCCGTCCGAGGCCCGCGAGCCAGCCAGGACAGATAACACCAAAGGAAGCAGGCTGTGGCACAGTAGTATCCGAGGGCTAAACCCCATGCGAACCAACGGACTACTGAGGGTTGGAGGGCAGCTGACGAATTCAGATCTAGAGTACGAAACAAAACACCCTATAATAATCCCTGGTGACCACTACATAACGAGATGCCTGATAGACCATGTACATCGAGGAGAGGGACACAAAGGTTTGAATCACTTATTGAACGATTTTGGGCGACAAAGGGACCAGCGACGGTCAAGCGAGTCCTAGGTAACCGCATCACTTGTCGTCGCCGGAGAGTGGTAGCAGGCCAACAAATGATGGCCCCCATTCCAGCCGTAAGAGTTCAACCGGAATGGTGCCCGTTCGTAGAAATTGGCGTCGACTGCTTTGGCCCGTTACTTGTACGATAGCAAAGGGGCACCCAAAAGAGATACGACTGCCTGATAACACGTTTACAATCCTGAGAAGTCCATCTTGAAGTAGTGCATAATATGCCCACCGATTCATTCTTAATGGCCTTTCAAAGGTTCATCGCGAGGCGGAGCGCCTCCAAGAACGTATACTCAGACAATGGCTGGAACTTCGTTGGGGCTCATGAAGAGTTAGAGAAATGGTGGAGCCGCTTGGACTACGCCAAAATACAAAACAAGACCGTAACAAAGGGGATTGAACGACATTTCAGCCCACCTTATGCCAGTCATCGTGGTGGCGTTTGGGAAAGGCTGATACGATCGACTAGGAAAATACTCACAGCCCTGACCCCACAAGAAGACCTCAATGACGAGACGCTGACTACTTTAATAACAGAAGTAGAACACAGTGAACAACCGGCCACTGGTGCCGATCGTCCCAGACCCGGAAGGCGAACCGGCTCTCACCCCCAACGACCTGTTAATACCTCGGTCAAAAGTAGGAACAACCACACCGAAAACCCTGCGTGCAAAGTACATCGTTGGATGGAAACAAGTGAACTACCTGGCACAAGCTTCCTGGAAACGATGGACGAGCGAGTACTTACCGACACTGCAGCTTCGGCAAAAGTTGATCTCCAAACAGAGGTCGTTTAGACGTAGCGATGTGGTCATCTTCGCGGAGAGCCACTTACATAAAGACGATTGATCGGTTGGAGTGATCAAGGACTGGCGTATAGAAATTGATAGCCTCGTGCGCACGGTGGTGGTTAGAACGAACAAAGGAGACGTATTGCGAGATATCCGTAAGATGTGTCTCCTTGAAAGTGACAGTGACTTGGGCGAGGTCGACGCTACAGACCAAGCTATATCCATGTCTGCTGATACTAAATGAAGCTGCATTCATTTATGTATTCCCCATGCATTCTCCTGTAGGACCCAACCCCCTGCACCGTCTTTGAAGTATATTTGTGTTTAATTTCATACGGTGTTCACGATGTAATATGGAGTTAGTTGTCCAAACCAAAGTTTATCACACGGCACGACATTGCATGCAGAAGTAACGGGGCCTAGGTCTCGCACACACACCTACATTTTACTCGTTTATGCCACACAGCCCTTCGTTGACGTTGCAGAAAGTCCTCCTTTGACGTGTAGTCATACTTGCGATTCCATTATACACCCCGACACGTACACACATACCCGATGCACGCTATGTCCCGCAACCCCTATCAAACATGTGACGGTGTTCGCAATTTAACTTTGTTGACGTTACTGAAACGTCCTTTGCATATGTGAAGCTAGCGGTGATTACATCATACACACACAAACACACGCAAGCACACACAGCCAGGGCAGGACGGCCTCTCCAAGGACAGCATCTAAGTGCCCCCTTCAAGCCCGACATCAGTCATTTGTTTTCGTAAAAGATGTAGATCAGCCTCGCGTCTATGAAGCCAACGGATTAGGTACGACCATGGGTAGAACGTTGACGATGAGCATTAAGCACGCGCACTGACAGCAGGGCCTTGGAAGGTAGGAAGAATCAGTACCTTTATGCCAAACCTTTGACTCTGCTTAGGATTCAGGAGGATTTTGGTGGGCGGTGTAACGGCCGGTCGTGGGAAATCCCCCTAAAACCCTTGCGATTCAGTGCTTTTCTTCACATCACTCACTTGCTCACACTATTGACATGTATTTACGAACTGTTTGTTTCCATGAACCAATTGTTGTTTGATCGTGCCCAGAGCGCTACTTTGTCACGTCCTTGTTCTGGACCTGCGTCACGCACTTTCTCCTTGCTCACATGCTGCAATTCGGTTTCTCGTTGTTGAGTCCTTGCGATCGCATTATTGAGGTTTGTATCTTTTTGGTATCATTGTTCATTCAATAATCTAGTTTCGTAGAATATCACGGACAATCGCCATTTGATTTCGGGATCCGTTGCGAATTTGGCTACGCACTGCTCAAACGTTCGTTACAGAGAATGCACGAGGGCCAGATCGACCCGTACCTCACTATCTATCCTACGTACAGAACCAAAGTGTAGATATGGTTACATCAAAATATCACCAGTTTTGTTGTTTTAAAATTTACACCGAAGAGTGATGTGCATTTGGATTTGTGCAAGGAAGGAGAGTGGATCTTTTTAAAACAGCACACTTTTACAATGAATAGGATTGAAGAGGAGTTGCGTAAATGTGGGGGGAGAATAATATACCCTGGGACGATCCGAGAATTAGCTGTCATTGGCGATAATCTTAACCAGTTGTCTAATCTGGCCTTAAATGCCTCTTTTGAGGAGGCATTCACTGCCTCTTGTAGAATGCTATTCCTTGCAGATATTATCCCGGACAAGAATAAATGTAGTCTAACGAAGGTACGTGGACGGGAATCGAGTGGTTTTCTCGTTTTTCTTTGCATGGTTTTCCATGTTCGGACGAGTCAAAAACTGATCCACTAGGCCCGCTGAGAACAGATCATACATCAGTAATATGTCTCCCCTAATACGGCGTGTCTCAAGACGGTATGGCTTCAATGATTTTAAACGAACCGAGAAGGGGGTAAAGCGTAAGCCACGTACCATCTTAGCAGCTTTCCGCTGAACACGCTCCAAGATGTTCCGGTCCCTGACGAGGCCAACCTGTACCACCCGGATGCCGTATTCTGAAAGAGGTCGAATACAGGTTTCATATGGAAGAGTGAAGTCCTCCTTGGAAATCATCGGGAAAGTCCGCCTAGTAAGGTTTAGAGCCCGAAAGGCAGTTTTGCTAGCGTCCGCGTCCCAGATTTAACGCCATTTTCGTACATAGCTATGATTGCCGGAACCACTCCACGGAGATCGTTGACGTAAATGAGTAATGGGATGGGACCGAGGCCAGGTCCCTTTGGGGGCCCTTATATCGGTGAATGCAGGTTGAGACCGGGACGTACACTTACGAACCGAGAGGGTTCGGTTGTTCAAAAAGCTCCCAGTCAGGGACAGTGGGCGACCGGAGATGCTTAACACCCTGCCAGCCTTGAAGTCCTGAAGTCTTGAAGAAGTACACGGGTAAGAGGCTAAAACCCATATGATCCCGGACCTTGTGTTTATCTTGCCATCTGAATGTCATCTGTGAGCTGAAGATAGTTCCCTGGATAACTTGGGAATGGGAGGAGAGATGGTTCAAAATGCAAATCTTCACAGTGTTTTGTCGGTGTGTTGGAAGGTGGACCACTGGACAAACCCAAACTGTTTAGGATACTAGTCTCCACTGCATTTTGCTTTTTGTATTGCCTGTGATTTGGAAGATAGATCACTGGACGATGGAAGAAGACATTCAGTTTAGCTTGGCTAGAGCGAACGATACTGACATGTAAAACCCGTAGGACCCCCAGCAATGAGACTTTTGGACAGAACGCGTAACCTGTAAATAAGATTGCGTGTGTCACAGTTAAATTGTGGACTAGCACAGTACATATTTCTCCATTCATTCCTCGGTAAGCATGTTTCAGGATCATCCGTGAAGGGGATTAGAGAAGATTCTGGTATCTGTCCGGAAGATCCAGTGACCGGCGCTATTTAATGTCGACTGGATATTTTCTTCGATTTCGTCTTCTGTCAACATACTTCAGCTCGCAGCCTTGTCGTCGAACCAGTAACCTTCTCTTAACAAAAGTCAACGTCTTGTGGTCCACAGAACATGATACGACTCCACCCACTGAACCTCCAGAGGAGTAGCCGTTAAACGGCCGGGAGGAGGTTGTCTCATCACCGCTTTCAGCTGTACACTCTCGCGCCGAAGCTATCGAATCTCCAACCACTTTCTCACAACAGGCTACCCAGAGTAAGGCGCCAATACCAGTACCCGCGAAATCCAACTTGGGCGATTACTTTCACCAATGGGAAGGACAAGTGAGCCGTTTCTCTAAACATTTCCCAGGTGATCACTAAGCTGATCTCTTGCCCCGCCCCTTAGGAGTTCAGGCGTACCGTCATGCTGTAGAAGCCTGAGTAGTTTCTGCCTCCACTAATGAAGGTACTTTCAAGGACATCAGACGCGGGCCAGATCCTCCAGGGTTGCTCAGCCCCAGTCAAAGAGCCAGTGACGGAAGGGTGCTATATCATGTAGTGTAGATGTTCAACAAACCGTTGAGAGCCAGCCCGGATAGCCTTGTGGTTAAGGTGTTCAATTCACAATCGTTCACCGCGGGTTCGAGTCCCCGTGGGGGCTCGATGGATGTGCACTGCTGATGATTCCCAACAAGGATGAAACAGCTGTACGGTGCTTCCATGGTTTTTAATGGTGAGTTGAGCGTTCAAGCTGCATGATGAATCATATTATATACAAATCTAATCTCCTTCTACTCAATTGCAAATTCCACAAACGTTTCACGAAGAACAGCGGAGTCGGTCCTGGAGTTCACCACAGCACTGTGAAGCCTGTCTGGGAAGGCTTTTCCGACGTTTCCAGCCGG
Organism: Fasciola hepatica; assembly: GCA_948099385.1. Taxonomy (NCBI): domain Eukaryota; kingdom Metazoa; phylum Platyhelminthes; class Trematoda; order Plagiorchiida; family Fasciolidae; genus Fasciola; species Fasciola hepatica. The sequence continues at coordinate 13,269,075 of CANUEZ040000142.1, read as the reverse complement.
CAAAATGAAGAACGCGGTGCACCAACAGTTTAGGGAATCCACAACAGCGCCGAGGACTAATAGGGAGCTCGCCCTGCGGCCTTCGCCAACTGTCGAAGCTGTCCCAGGGTTGGCTGCAAAATTGGAAGCCTTACATCTCTAGCCTGGGATCTCCGGCTGCTTTCCGAACAGGCCCTCCAGCAATAATCCGGTACAACAGCGCTATCGACTGTTCTTCTGACGGAATTATGAACGATATCGACGAGACACTGGCTGGCTGGACGTCGAACTACGATCAGTGGAGCAGCACGGGACAGCAACTGGACAGACCGTTACCGACAGCACAGATATACCCTCAAGATAGGCCTGTTCCGACTTTATTCAACGTCTCTCAGATTCTGCCGTTTCCCGTGTTTCCATCAAACTAGCAGGGCAATACGTAGAAGTACTGCTTGATAATGGGGCAGCTCGCAGTCTTATAAAGGAAGCTTCGTTAGGAGGCAAATGGCCTGCGGGATGGGAACCTCAAGACATAGTCGGAGTGCTGTGTGACGTGAACGGAAAACCTTTAGAGAATGTCTGCGCGGTTACACTTAAATTGCTTGTGGGCGGAATGATTAACACGCACCAGTTAGTTGCAGTTCGAGGAACGGCACTATCTGCACTTATCGGGATGGATATACTGAGGGTGCTTCATTGTGTGGCCGACTTGGATCACCATTTCCTCCGCAGCCCAGAAGGGGCTGCAAGGTTCCAGCCAGAAAAAGCCTTACGAACCAATGTTGCCGCATTAGTGCCACCAAAATAGCCATGAAGGGGGCACCGACAACCTGTTATGATCAATAGACGCTCCGGAAGGCATTAAGAATCATCTTGCTGCTCAGATCAAAGATTATGCTCATATTTTTGCCTGGGACTGCAGGACAGTAGAACGTACCGGGTCAGTTCGACATTCCATGAACAGGGTCCTGCACAGCTTATAAGGATTCACGCTAAGGAAATTCGACCTTTACAAGGCCTCAGTAAAAAAAATTGATCCACGAGAGGTTGGCCAGTCTTAATTCAGCCGTCAAAATCTCCGTGGGCAGCATCTGTAGTTCTAGTAAAGAAGAACGACGGTGGGCTACTTTTGTGCTTCGATTTTTGGAGATCGAATCGAATTACGAAGAAAGACTCTTTCCCTTTACCGAGAATGAATGACCTGTTTGAGGATTTAGGCTGGTCAAAGTGGTTCAGTACATTGGATTTAGCTTCAGACTAAATATAGGTGGAGGTGGAAGAGTACGGCCGTCAGAAAACAGCATCTACCCTACCAGAAGGCCCATACGAATTTCCGACAGGGTTATCTGGGCTAAAAAAGCACCGGCTACCTTCCAGCGACTAGGGCATATCGTCTTGAGTGAGCTAGTCCCAAAATGCTCTCTGGCATATTTGGATGATGTGATCGTGTTGGCTAAGGCACCAGAAGAACACCTGCATAACCTAGTCCTGGTACTCGATAAAAGGCGCACCGTTGGCCTCGAACTTAGACCGCCCAAATGTCACCTGCTGCCAAGACAAATGGCTCACCTGGGCCATATTGTGTCTGAAGCAGGAATTCAGGCAAACCCCTAGGAAAGAGCAACTCGCCTGGAGTTGTCCCACGCCGAAAAATGTTGAAGAGTTTAGAAGTTTCTGGGGGACTAAATTACATGCGGAGAGTGGTCGTCGAGCAATCAAAAACATTAACTGTTATGGAGCCAATCCATCGTGATCTAATCTACCCCGGACAGATATCGGAGGGCACACATGCCTCAGGACGGAGCGGGTTCTGCCAGCGATGCCAAACACGTGCCTTATGGAAGGGCCGCAACTCAAACCGCAGTGTGCAGCCAAAACATATCAGTCTGGTTATCCCAAAGGTATAGTCAGGATAGACATGATGGGACCATTGCAAGAAACTCAACATGGCAACCGGTGCATCATCGTCCTGGTGGACCATTTTGCGGCGTGGGCAGAAACCGTGGCAATACCTACTACAGAAGAGGCAACGGTAGCATAGGCCAGCTTGAAAAAATGGATGACCAAATGGGGAGGCTCCGAGACGGCTACATCCCGGTAAAGGAAGTTATTTTGAGAACATCATCGTGTACGAAGGCTAAACAGTACTCCGGAGCGATAAAACCTGAACGACCGCGCATAGCCCGGAAGGAAATAAACTAGTAGAATGAGTGAGTGGAACAATGAGTGCATTGTTGAAAGCTCTTGTTGAAGAAACTCGAAACCTGGACCAAGAAAGACATCAATACATCGTGGTTCATTGCTGCACCTTACTTCACTCCACAGGTCAGACCCCGGTTTCCATGTGAATAGGCAGGGAGATGTGTATTCCACGAGATCTGCGAATAACACACATTTGGCGACGCCCTCAAGCGACGACTGGCTATGTGGTAGCACTGAAGGAGACCCCAATAAAAGCACATGGATTGGCTAGACAACATCTTCATTGTCTTTGTCCTTTTTCGCTTCCTTGTCCCCTCATTCGCTCGTAGCCCGCAGTCTTCAAAAGTAGTTCCAATTTCTAGATACCAGAGGTTTCCTTTTACCATTGACCGTTGATCACCAGGTGCGGGCCCCCCCAAACTGAGTTTTTCTATTTTTGTTTTTACATGCAATCACAGACGTGTATCTCAGCTTTGGTGGCTCGGCAAAATATCTGGCCCATTTTTCTGGCTGAAAATTCAATACCTGTCCGTCATTCCGTCACTACCCCATTGGCGTTGCTCTCCAAGATCCATGGCAACCTGGTTGCAAGCTCATGGGCTATTCGATTTTCACAGCTATGTGGCAACGCCAACATCACTCGCGCAAACCCCGCCGGTGCTGGGCGCAGCCGGATCCGCCGCTTTGGCCGGCCCACATCGGGCGTGCGGGACGTCCGCAACGATGCGCCGGCGCAGCTAGTATGGCGAATCGCACCTCCTGTCATCAAAGATGGTTTTCAGGTTGGGTGTCAAGCGCACGGTCAGTCCCACCCACCAGCCCTGGCTGTGGAAAAATACTGTTTATACACCCGAACGGCTGAAAATATGCCGCTTTCTCCTCCAGTTATCACCGATTTTCCATGGTACTCGCTTCCATCTTCGCCATCTTAACCCACAGCTTCTTACATCCAGCAAAACTTACTTTCCTTAGAGCATAGCTATCATGTAGTTAAAGGGCCGTTACCATGCTCAGCTTGCCGCCAATGATCCTTTTTCTCGAGGATTCTTACCAAACCACTCACCTGTCCCATTCGCAAACTTAACCAATCCCCAAGATAGAACTCGCCCCATTTTATCACATTTACCGATACACTTGAAGAAGGGTACACTTACTGTTGCCATACGGTTCCGATCCACAATGTCCAAACAGTATATTTCACTGAAGAATACTTGCCTCCAGAGCATCCCGACAGTCGACGGTATTGAGACAGTTTGCTCTCTCTATCGGTCCTACGGTTCGCCCACACACGGCTGTATCATTGCAACACCCTCACCTTGCAAAAGAGTCATGCCTTCCTCATACATTCACATCCGAGAGACACCTGTATGGCAGCACTTTGATTTATCGCCATCACGTGACCCATCTTTTGCAAGGAACATCGACAGACAGTAATTTACCTGTCAATTACTTCACCTCCCAGATTCCCAACCGTATTCATCGGTTGTTAAATGTTTTTCCGTATCCGGCATTCTGTCTTGGTAAATCCTGTCGGACAATTATGATCCTTGCAACCCTCCGGTCAACAAGTTTAGCCCTTAGGTAACGCCAATCATTACGTGGATACGTGGCATCTAAATACTCATCTCCTTTACAAACCGTGTTTCTGCTACTATCATGAATAAGCATCATAAAATGATCTGTCGCCCAGTACGCACTCCCACGCTGGAGCAATATATTCCACTTTCTGAAAGTAAACAATCTGCTCAACGAATACCTGTTTACATCCGGCCACTTCCTTCTCCACCGTCTCGGCAATCTTTCCATACAGATGAAGCCCTCACTGGGTATTTAATTGACCCAGCCGATATTCGATAGCCAAACGTTATAAATGTATTCTTCGAAGGATTTCTCTCGTTCTTTGTCCGCAATTTCAATCATTTTCATCGTCTGGTTTTCAATCCTAAGCCGTTCTATACACCGTGGATCGCTATGGCTGGTTAACGTCTCTCTTGAAAGCTCATTGTTCTTCAAGGTGAACAAAATTTCCGTAAATTCTATTTGATTCCCTCTTGGCGCAGTCCCCCTCCCTTTTGTAATACTTAAGTAAACGTCTACTACTTCTAACCAGCTGCACCTGGACTCGGCCGGCTTGGCCACCTGACCTTGAGTTTAAACTTGCCGGGCGCCACCATAAAAAGTAACTTAAGTACTTTCTTCTAAACTATATCGATTGCACATACTTGGATCGCCTGTAGAAATTCGGATTCCGCTTCCAGTTGTACTTTTTGATCTTGCACTGCAGCTTTCATCGGGATTATCCGAAATAAACCATTATTATTATTGATGAAGATCCGCAGAAGACCGGAAGAATATTGCTACGGTAAGCCTCATGGGTCATCTCTGGAAGTGGAAAGCAGTTATTCTCCAGTCGGACACATTACCTCCAGGAGTACCGGCCAAGTTGCACACACAATGGAAAGGTCCCGTCACAGTAGAAAAGGTATCATAGGAATTATTATGCCATCCGCGATAAGACAGGCCGACATTCATCTTTGACCGTTCATTTTACCAAGCGTAAACTAGCAATAGACGTGAATGTGATCACACAACAGCAGGGTGAAGATGATATATCCGAAGTAGGAGCAGGGTTGAGGGTAGCTAGTCTTGGAGTTGTCGCAAGCACCCGGGTCGGGTCCCGAGTAGCAAGGGTATGGTGTGGCGCGAAGCATGTAAAAATGATTATGCACTTCATAGCTGAGTAATCGACTCGCATTGTACGAGGTGTCTTCATTCACTTTCCGTCATTCATGGTTCAGAGGCGTCCGCGGACGTGATTACAGAGGAATCTGGTATCTGCCCGGAAGATCGAGTGTCCAGTAAGGACTCTCCTTGTACGTAACCACAGCCCATCTCTGTAATAGGTGTTATATAATATAGACTGGATATTTTCTATATCGTCTTATGTCAGCATACTGCATCAGGTCAGGTCAGGTCAGGTTGCACAGGATTTGTAGTGGCCGGGGCGAATCCAGCCTCTGGAATACTTGCGGAGTTATGCACAGAGATCTGCATCCACTAATGCGACCTTGTCGCGTCCTTCCAGTTTTGTTGCATGAAGAAATTTTTCCCTTTAGTTGGCTGAAATAGGAAATGAAGGAGGCTTTCCGCTCATCATCCGGGAGAGAAGCAACCATGAATTTAGCTTTCTTCCACATTTAGTGCCTCAGATCGTAGGCACAAACACAGGATACTGAAAAACCTGGAGTAAACTGAAACTCCTCCCTACTATTTAGTATTCTAATCCTGTGAATAACTCATCCCACTCAGCATCCAGTATCTTTTCAAAATGACCTACAAACTATGCGCAAGCTATTTCTTTCGTTAGTTTTTTCACTTTTCCACCTATTCATTGCTAAAGAAGTTCGGTCGCATGCTTAGCCTCAGTGACGGCTTCCACAATTTTGTACTATTTCTTCTCTTTCTGTGGACAGTGGCCTGCTCAAATAACTCCCCGGCACTTGCGCCCGATAAAAGCTTTAGGATTTTAAACGCTCCAGATGATGTCGCCTCTGAGTCTTCTTAGCCCAGGTGGGAAGAGTCCCATATTCTGCAGTCGCTGTTCACGTGGCTTCCTTTGTTTTCCTTCATCTATCCGAGTGGCTGGTTCCTGGATCTTTTATAGACAGGATGCATCCGATTTAAAAAACGGCGCCCACGTCTGCGCACAGTGTTCCAAAGGCGGCCCCACTACTGCCTTCTACATAGGTATGAACACTTCCACCTATCTGTGGAAAATGCTGAGAGCAGCCAAAGTAGCTCGCCTCTTGTCTTGTGAGCAGCCAGCTTGCTCTGTTCAGTACACATGGAGTCCGCAGTCATTTGGACACCTAAGTCCCTGGTTCAGTACGCCGTCTCAAATTCGAATAGTCCATTTTTCCTCCATGATCGCTGATTCCACTGAAGCTCTGGTTAGCAGGTGACTCTTGTTCTCTTTTACAAGCATATCCAATCTGTTTGCCCAGCTGATAACGTGCGCCAGGTCCCCTGCTAGTTCATAATGATCCCCTGATCCCACAAATTTAACGTCGTCTGCAAAAACAAAAAAACGGTACTGATAATCCTTCCACTAAATCTTTTATGTAGAGGGGAAAAAGCGGTGAACATAAAACCGACTCTTGAGGTACTATCCAGGTTGCCTCTGCTGAATATGACCTGCAGGTTCCTACTATTACACGGAACATCATTTTTGTCAGGAAAGCTGACACCCACTTGTGTATTTGCCCTCCCATCCCAAACGTCTTCAGTTTTCCCATCGAAAGGCAACGGTTGAGTGAACCAAAAGCCCTGCCGTTGTCTAGGTATCAAACTTCGACCACATTGCCCCTGTCAAGCTGGTTTGTGACTTTGTCTAGGAACACTAAACGGTTCAAAAGACAGGATCTGTCCCACTTAAACCCAAGCTGTGCTTTACAGAGCGGCCCGTGGCTCAGTAGGTGTTTACATATATGTTCCCCCACCAGTCGCTGCAATTATTCGCAGAGAATGCAAGTAGGGGTTACAAAACGGTAATCCCCCTCTTCTGACCGTGACTCCTCTTGTGGATAGGCAGAACTGTAGCTAACTTCCAGTCCAACGGGCATACCTCCTGATAAGTTGTGGCACAATATGGATAGCAGACACGTCCACTGATCATGACAGCCAATGACCATGTGACAGCTGGGCGAATGCCTTCAGGCCCCGCCGACTTAAGTATGGTAAGTCCTACCAATAACTTCTCTGTCTCTCGTTCCCCTATTTGCAGGTCGGGAAGGATAGGGCAACCACTTGCGCTCCAGTCGATGTTTGTTTCCCCCCATAACATCAGTGCACACCCTCGAAGTATGGGCCGGAGGAATCTGCCTTGCTTTGTTCAGCATTGCATATTTCACCCCCATCCCTCAAGACTAGAGGTCCCACTCCATTCACAAAAGAAGCCTTTGATTGAACATATCTTTGGTAAAATTTTGGGTCTTGTTTAACTTCTCTGGCCAGCTTTAGTTCAGAATTTCTCTCTGCCCCTCTTTGGAATTTTACGGCTGAGCTTCTATCCTCTCTTCACCGTAACCAGGCTCTTTCACTATCAGCGGTCTTGAAGATGTGCCAACTTTTGTCCCTCTTTTTGCCCGCTCTTCGAACTTCCGGAGTCGACCAAGCTGGCTTGCCTTTCTTACTGCACTCCCGGAGTGGAGAAAAACTCTCCGGCTTCTCCAGAAGGTTCCCCTCGCTCTCGTGCCATTTTTCATCTACTCAAGCTTTCCCAACTTCTCCCCCCAGTCGAGTTCCACCGCCCTAGTTCTGGGTTCCCTGTGTTTGTCCTACCAAAATGCCTACGTAACTTGCCTTTCGCTTTCTCATGTCTTAGACAGAGGGAAAATCAGATGGTGGCGTGATCACTTTTGCCCAAGGGCTTCAGAGAACCTGACTGTCTATTTGATTTCCTTGCCGTGTGATTACTTAGCCAAGGAGCGAAGGCTGCTGTCCAGATCTATACGTCGTGTTTTCTCCAATGTGCTGAACCAGAACCCTGCTACGCATCCACTCGACGGAGTATTCCTCCGCCCTACCCGAGGTACAGCTATCTGTTGTCTAATTCACTTCAGGCAGGGTAAAGCCCCCTACTGTTAGGAGTCCACTCTCTGATGTCTGGAGCAGCTGTATTACACCAATCAATCTTTTATCCTCATCAGATTTTAAACATGGGCTCCTGTATGCGCTCGCAACAGCTGTCTTTCCGGCACGCAACCTTACGACGGTAGCACACATTTGAGTGCTTGCTATGCACAAACTCACCTCTGATTCCATGCGCAATTGTCGTTCTCCGACCAGGAAAGCTACTCCACGACCGGCTCGGTCACTTCCCCTGTCTCGTCGATAAGCAAGAAAGTGGTCCTGCACTCCCTGTGGGATATGGTAAGTTTTGGACAGACAGAGAATGCGACTACTCTAGCATTGCAGTGAGCTGCCTTAGTGGTCATATCCGTCCATTTGTTTTCAATGCTGCTGGCATTGATGAATAGCACTGCCGTGCCCCTTTAAGCCGACAGCATTTCCTCCTTTAATTTATGTCTTGCCTCGGAGGAGGTACCCGAGTGGCTGCTAATCTTCTGATTGTGATGAACTGGACGTCGTAGTCTGCCGGTTTTGCCTCTATGACTGTTTGTCTCCTTGGGTCAGAATCCTGTGTACGCCTCATGGGCTTTACGGAATCAGCCTCCGTTTTTATCGATACGGAAGTTCTTGAGACGGGCAGCCTAGGGCTACTTTTTCCTTCCACTGATTTCTCCCACCACTCGTCTCACAGTACTTCTTCAACTACAACTACTGCTCCACTGTGGTATTTTGGCTCGCTGCGCCCGCTATAAACCCAGTTAGTAATACCGAACTTTTCCCCAGCAAACCCCAGTATTGAGGCGATAGTTGAACTTGCCTTTCCCTTAGTTTGGCATTTCATCGAGCACTTACGCCCATTTGAGAAGTACCGGGCACGATAAGGTATTTGCCCATTGTGCTTTGAAAAACTTCCCCAGCTGTTGCTAGCAGCTTGTCCCTGATATTCGTGTTCACAAACTCAGCCAGAGTTAGTCTTGCTGATCCTGTTTGTAATCTCGGCCGTGGTTGCTTCCATAAGCCGACCTTACGAATTATCCTTACTCCTGCCGTTTGGCCAACGCTTACAAGCCTGGGCAAATCTCGCATCTTCATCTTGTCAAAATCTAGCCTTATTCTGGGCTCCCTAATCTTCGGATCCTCATGGCTCAGCATAATGGCAATGCCGCGCCTCATCTTGCTGGGTTGCCCTCCAGCCCTTTTCACCCACAGTTTATTTCAGTTCCCCTATCTACCGCTCCAGGCTCTTTAAAGCTAAGCTTGCTGTGTCCTTGGAGACTTTTGTCACCGCGGATTATTTGTGGTTGCCAATCAAGCGTCCACAACTCCTTCGATGGTATGCACACCTGTTATGCACTCACCACGAAACAGTGTAATTCACCGAATCCCCCCTAAAAATGAGAGGGAGACGGAAAACCTCATCCTACGTCAACTGCGAGGGACATTATGCATCGTGAACGTTCATTGAGACAGTATGCAATGAGCGAAAACGTCGAATAAAACCTACTCCAGAAAGACCGCAGTGCTACCCGTCGTCTATCTAGTTAACATACTCAACGCTCACTACTAGGAAATATCTCGTACCAATTGCAGTCTAGAGCACCTTTGAAGGACTGGACGGTCTGCATATCTATCATTCCACCAGGCAGACCATTCCAGCTGTTCACTATCCTGTTGCTAAAGAAGTGCGATATAGTCATCAACCTAGCTCGGACTTTCGTCAGCTTCTTTTCGTGTCCCCTTGTTCTGGAATCTAAAGCCACTTGGAATATAATATCCGGCCTAAGGCCAGAAAAGCCCTTCATTACCTCGGACGTTTCCACGAGATCCTCTTGACGTCTACCCCCTTCCAATAAGAAAGATTCAGATCACAGAGTCTCTGCTGGTACGTCTTACCCCTCTGCCTTTCGACCATTCGCGTGGCAAGACTTTGAACTTTCTCCAAGCCGGCGGCCTCCTTTTGTAGAAGGGTGACCAAGCCTGCACGCTACCTCCTGTGTGAGGTAGTACCATGGTCATGTTAAAAGGTGCAAATGTTTCCGGTTGCTGGCAAGACAATGCTGATTGCAATCCAAAGGGCTCACCACGAGCATTTTGTGCAGCAGCGATGCACTGCTCTGACCATCTACAGTCACTGCTGGTGTGATCCCGAGGTCTCTAACCCTACCAACTGCTTCTATGGTGAACAGCCCCTGGTCACGAGCGACAGTTAGGCTTTCTGTTGCTCTTGGCAACAAATGGCTCTACTTGGCTCTCAGGGGTGAGTCCCACTTGTAGTCCCAGTCCAGGATAGTTCTTATGCCCCCGCCCAAGTCCACCCTACCCTCAGATCCAAAACTCTTCGTATCATCCTCGGAAATAAAGCCAGGTAATTGAAGGGCGGACTCCAGGTCGCTATTAGACAACAAGAATAAGACCGGGCCTAGAATGGATCCCTGATGTACGCCACTGGTTAAATCCGCTAACCTGGAGCACCCGTCCCCTACTTTGACGTAAAACGTCCTATGGGAGAGGAAGTCCGCCAGCCGCCTAAAGACTGGCCCAACTATACCGAACTTCTCCATCTTGCACAGCGGGAGACGATGTTGAGCGGAGTCAAACGCCCTGCTAAAGTCGAGGTAGCGTACCTCAACTTGCTTACCCTCGTCCAGTCGTCGGGTACTTCACTTAAGAAGCACAAGTGATCGGTCAGATAAGATCTATTTTTCAGGAATCCGTGCTGGGCCGGACTTAACATGGAGTGCTCCAATGAGTGCTGGCAGATATGGGCACGGACGATCTTCTCCAGGACTTCACATAGGATGCTAGCGAGGCTTGCCGGCTTGCAGTTATGCAGAGCCGACCAAGGTCCACTCTTTTGTGTTGCCACGACGACCGCGACTTTCCAGTCCTGAGGCATCTTACTCTGGTCCAACGTGGACCTGTACAACTTGCATACCGATGGAGCTATGATATCCGCCAACGGCCTGATAATAGATGGATGAATGCCATCTTGGCCTGCTGACTTGTGGCTGTTTAATTTCTGTAGGCACTTACGCACGCTGTCCTCCGAGAAAGATTCAGCTCGTCTAACACTGGAGGAGGATGCACTAGGGCCAGATCGACTCGTACCTCACTATCTATCCTATTAACGCTACCATGTTATTTTGCCAGGGTGTCTGCTTTGCTCTGGTCATCGTTGGCGATGCCGTGGTCGCTGGTGGATGGTAGAATTGTGACATCATTTGTTGAGCATTTTGTCTGCGCATAACTACAGAACGTCTCCGGCTGCCGTCCTACGCATTGGGCCTTTCTGTGCTCAAACTCTCCTTTAGAAGTTCGCGGGAGGCTCACAGTGTTTTTTTCTAGGCTTTCTTTATCTAGTCCGGGCTTGTCGACTGCCGGAAGCTTTGTAGTGGTTCCAGGTGCAGTTTCTATTTTCAATCGCCCTGGCTATTGCGGCCTCCGGCCACATAGCTTTGTTCTACCCACTGCTTCGTTTCAAGGGTGCGAACTCTTCCTGAAAACAATCAGGGATTCCTTTACGAATTGCCAGCCCTCCTCGACAACAGCCTCCTGTACCGTGTCCCTCCTCTGCCCCATCGCTCAGTTGCGAAGCTTATTTATGTCCAAACTATCAAAATTCCTATCACGCTCTGAGGGTACCCTGGTTTTGCCGCACGAACGGGTCGATTTTGGCACTCCTGTGGTCACTCTTGCACAGGCATGCTCAGTATTGCGGTTCAGATACACAGTTGGAGAGACCTGCTTTTGCTAGATCTAGCAGGGATGGAATGCACCCAAACCTATACCCGGTATTTTCCTTAATATACTGGTGCATCGCATTAGCATGCAGCCCTTCCAAGTAAGCTCCTCCTTCGATCACAGCTCGAAGACTCCAACAGCCCAGTCAGAGCGCGGAAGATTGACGTCACCCACTAAGAGGGCCTTTGGAGCATCCTCGACTAGTTAAGTCAGGGTTCGCTGTAAGCAAACATCCTCGTCGCAGTTTTGTACTTGATACCCCGTGGGCACAAACAACGTTGATCCTTTTGACCTGGAAGGATGAGCGTAGCTGCGCACAACTGGACATTCCGAGTGCGTATCTTAGTCTGAGTTTCAGGATGGTTTGCATCTGACCTAATGAGGATGGATACCCCTTCTCCAATGCAGTCGTGTTCACCAACTTGTCTATAGATAGTAAAATCGTCGGTTATTAATCCTGGTTCATGATCTTCCTTAGAAAGCCATGTTTTCGTTACTGCTACTACTGAAGCACGAGTTCCCAGGGGGCTTTCGAGAGTTCCATTCATTTAATCCCAGTGCAGCATGCTCTGGCGCGCAAAACCTCTGCACCCGCTGCAACCACCAGAGGGTCATTTTCGTTCGAACCTACCTCTATCTCGGGCGTCGCCCCCGAGATGGTAGTCAGATGGCAAGTTCCAGTTCAGATCAGTTCGGTTGAGTTTACACAGGATAAAATTGGCCGAGACCTTTCGTGCATCCAGATCGTTGTGCTGTCAGCGACTTCCCTTGGCTCTCAACACAGAGCTTTGGCTCTTTCGTCTGAAAAGCGGAATTTATAAGGCAGTGTCAACTCCTCTGACATACCTCACCCCTCGTCCATACAGCCAGCAGTAGAAGAGCTGTTTTCCAGCGCAAATCTAGGACCTTCTTGAAAATTGGTACGCTGCTGCATCTAACAGCATCCTCTGACAGTCTATTCCACATAGGTACAGACTTTTGTAAAAAATCAGTTCGTGTGTTCAGCTTCCTCTGTGTCCCTTGGAGCTCAACAATGTCACCTGGTGCCGCTCTCGGAGACAGAAACGAACAAATCATCCATGTCAGTGGCCAAAGAATGCCTTACAATTTTGAATGCCCACATTAGGTTGCCTCGGCCTGTGCGACGCTTTGGAGAGAAGAGATTAAGGTCTTCCTGACACTGGGAGTATGACGTCCCATTCTGACCGGTAATCATTCTAGTTACAAAGTAGCTGCACCCCTCACACTCTCCCTGTCCTTGCGATGATAGGGCAACCATGCCTGCAGACAATACTGCAGAATGGATTCCACCAAAACCTTGTAAAACGTGATGGAGACTTCTAGTTTTTGTGTGTAATATTACTGCTCACTCTAGTTATTACTTGTCTGGCCATACTTTGCAGCTCTCTGGCACTGCTTTGAGGGCTCTTAGTCATGTGTGGCCACCGCACCTAGGTCTTTTACCTCTAACACTCTTTGAAACGGAATACTGCTCTTCTAGTGTATGTTGATCGTCAGGATTTGGCACCTGGCGAGACTCAGTGGGAAATCTCATCGGTCCGCCCCTCTGAGAACAGCTTTTATAGCATGTGCCAAATTGCACCCTGCTATCTTTAAATCATCTGCAAAGGTGAACCATGGGCTATTGAGTTCTTTCTCTAGGTCATTCATGTGCAGGAGGAACAGCGCGTGCCCCAGTACTGGGCCCCGTGGGACACCACTGGTAACCTTCCACGGTGTCGACGGACAATCACCCCTCTTGACCCGCAAACTATGACTCCCTGAAGGGTGTGGTACCCGATCACTTGCTTCCCTGACCTTTCGAAAAGCTGGTAATCAGTAGTCCAGCAGGCTATAACCTATCGAGTAAAAAGTCTCACTTAAATTCAAATAAAATACCTCCACAGTCGTAATTCCGTCCGTTCGTCCTGTGGTCCCGTCTAAGAACTTCAGGAGGTTTGTCAAACGCGGTCTTTTTCAACAAGCCCATGTTGTGATTGCGTCGGTGGGTCGTTATCCACCAGACGTAGGCACAATCCCTTTCCGATTTTACTTTCCAAGCACCTAAACAACACTGGTGTTAGACTGACTGGCCTTTGGTTCTCCGCCTTCTTTCTGGATCCTGTTTTATGTATTGCTTCGACAATGGCCTTATGCCATTCCTCTGGCACTTCAACCTCCCTTAACAACGCTTCGTTCAGCTCGGTCATAACAGATGATAAGATACTGGAAAGAGGTTGGGAAATGTCCAAAATGATCGTATCCGGTCTGACTGCATTGTGCTTGCACAAAGATGTGAGTTCGTGAGGCCCTTCGTTTTCACTTATGGTAAGCTCCTGAAGCACGGCCTACCCCCAGTTTATACGATCCCTCTACACTAAGCATCTGGTCCTCGGGATATACTCGCTTTGAGAAGACAATTAAGGCCTCCGCCTTGCCTGTATCGTCTTAAGCATTGCCTCTGTCGGGCATTTTCAAGGCGCCTAAGCTCTCATGTTTTTTCTTGGATTGCACATAAGCGAGGAACTACTTAGGGTCTGCCTTCACATTGCTGGTGAGTTTCTCCTCATACTCTTACTGTGCTTCTTGCTGCAGGACTGGGGACCTGTTTCTGGCTTTTTTTGTAAGTAGCTCAGGCGTAAAGCGTGCTCAGAATTTTGTAATGTGTCCATAGACTTCGGCGAAAACTTAACTGTCCTGCTATCTTTGGCTTCCACCAAGGCGGCCGGCCCCTACTTCTTTGTTGCGGTAACGGAGCAAACTCGTCTGTAAAGCTTATTAGCCTGATTCTTATTGCCGTCTATTTATTCTCCACAGATGACTCCGTCTCTTTCAGGTACCAGTACGTGTTTCGTGCCCTTAGCCTCAGTTGATCCTCACCCACTTCGGCGTAGTTCCCAGCCAACCTAGATCCTGGTTTGTTCTGACTTACTGTGGACTTCGCAAGCAGGACTCTACGGTGGCATTTCCCAATGGCACCTTTATCATCAAAAATAGGTGACTTTAGATCAATACCCGGTTACCAGCAAATCCAGTGTAGATGGAGGCCGTCCGTTGCGGAAGCTTGTTGCTTGTCTTACGTGTTCTGTTAGGGAGTGGTTGTAAGGCCACATAGAAAGAGCGTTTCCAGTGGGCCCCCCGGCGCAAGTTCATAGTCCCAATTTGTCTCTGGGACGTTCATTTCTCTCGGAAAGATAGAGCGCCGTGAGGTACTCAACATCATCCGCAGAAGCCGAAATAGTTCATTGTGATTTTTCCTACCATCTTGCGGTGTTCCATAGACACAGACTATCCCTGCCGGCCACCGGCCTAGGAAAACGCCACATGCATTAGATTCCATTTTGAGCTTTGCAAGAGTAAGCGGGACCTCCCGCGGATTACAATCAGCCCTCACGAGAAGGAGTACCCCATCGTCCAGCCCATCGTATATTTTGTCTTTTCTGTCGACTATGTAGCCAAAAAGTTGCATGGCACTCTGGTCCCTTTTCAGCCGTCTCCGTGATCGCTATAATCGCTGATCCATTCATTTTAGCCAGTGTTTTCCCCCATTTACCTCTAAAGCTGCAGGCATTTGTGTAGCATATGAGGCGTCTTCTGTCAGTTCTTCTGCTTTGATTATACACTTTTTGACCGTTGTACTCTCGGGCGCAGTTCCCGAGGGGCACCTGGTTTTCTGTTCCAGCATTCACTTGATCCCTATATTCTTGAACCTTCAAGGCCATACCTTTCATGGCATTCGTAATGTTGTCAGAATAAACTCCTGAAGCTTCTTTTCTCCCACTACTTGGAACTTTGTTGCCCCTCAAGGGTTTTGGGGGACCAATGCTGTTCAGTGGTGTGGGTGTTCCTGCGAGGACTGTTGCCTAGCTTTCATCCATGCCACTGAAACTGCCTGATCTGGATTGGTGTTGCCACCGCTTCCTTTTCCATTTCGGGCACGCCCACTCTTTTGCTGGTACGCAGTCACTGGCCGTCCACCTGTTTTATGTCCCCTGTGTGTACTCTCTTACCTACTGCCCTATCCAACTAACTGTTTTAGTTGGCACACTGACTCTTGCAGATGATTGTGGCTCTAGGCTTAGGTGTACTTAAAGGGTGCCGTCAGCTGTCGACATTGGGAGAACCGGCTGTTTCGGTTCCATTTGTAAAGGATGCCTTGGGTTTTACAACGGTTCCACCTTTGAACTGGGGGAGTGTCCGGTGTGATCCTTGTGTACCCCCCCCCCCTTGGCGTGCTCATCTCTTGATACCCAGCCTAGTAGTAGGTCCCTGCCGTATGTGCTGACAAAGGCGACAAACAAGGGTCTCGGCTTAAGCGCGTTGTTTAGCTCCCAAGGTACCACTCCATGGCTCTTTGCGTACTTCAAGTTAGTGGATAGCCCCAATATCCTCAGGAAACCTTCAACGTGCTCATGTAAGGCTTCCCTTCTGATCCGCGTCTCCTTGCTTACCGGTTATGCACAATTATGCAGAAGAAGCTTGTCCTTCCCAAAAACTTCCTCGATGATGACCCTCATTTTCATGAGCTCGCTTTTGTGTCCCTTTGCACTACTTTTGAGCGCCTTTAACTCTACCGCTTCTCGGTTTGTTTTTGCCTTGTCGGAACACGGTTTGCCCCTCGTTGCCTACTGTTCGTTTTTCCTAGTAGATGTGTGCGCTGTCATTAACGGGCCCCTCGGTAACCCTTTCACTAAGCTCCCTGCTGTGGCCTCATTTTTCCTGTTTAGTGATCTCAGTAGTTTCTGGGAACATCCATCTGCTAGAGCAAGACGGCGGACAAATATCCTTTCAGAGATTCGTCCTCCTGGAACAGCTGATGGTTTTCCTTGGTCAAAACAGAGCACCTCCGGTGGTACCACTGGTTTCACTTACCGCACTGTTCACCTGTCTCAACATATTCTTTTAAACTACTAACCCCACATGAATTTTCTTTGCAAAATAATCGTCATGACACCCAGGGGATCAAAAACTTGTGAACCAGGAAAAGATAGTAACTGCTTAAACCGAAGCTCCAGGCGGTTTTGATAATTTTGTGAATGAACGCAATTACTAAGCGCACAACAAATAAAACGCCCTGTCAAAAAGGCTGCACTCCGCCAAAAATGAACCCCGTAGGAGTAAAAACTTCTCCAAACAGAGGCTTTTTTCAGTAAATATGGCATTACATAGTTTTCGTGAAATAACTATCGTTACTTCACTACCAGAGCAAACAAATGAAGACTAAGCAGAACATTTCAAAAATTCAGACCACTAGGCAACTCAATCTTTTAGTGACAACGCAGAGGGAAGCATCCCGTGTAAGCCTACTGCTGTTGACTCTGTAGGTTAGCACCTAGTAAGCTTCCCTCGACAATGCCTCTTGATGCATCCCAAGACTACTTCAACCGGGCTCTGTCCTTCAGAATCCCCCAAGCACCACTATCAGCAGGTGCATGGAAAAGACAACGGGACCTCGAGCCCTCCCAGAACCACCTCCATCGCTGCACCCTATTTGCCAGAGGAAGCCGCCACTGCAAGCAAGATGCTCAAGGTTTGTTAAGGACCAAGGCAGCAAGGCATGATAGTATCCATCCAGCGGTCTTTCTGTTTCTGTTGGAGCTTTTGGCCCAGCAGCTGACTAATCTGCTCACTGTATATCTCGACGAAGGTTGACTGCCGCAGGATTGGCTCAAGACGACAGTCTCCCTAAACAACAGAGCCCGATATAGGGATACTTGTTTAAACTAAAGACCGTTAGTTCAACAGCTGCCTTGTTGAGGGTAATAGATCGGATTTTGCGAGAGAGGATTGGTAACCACGTTACTGCCCACAGTCGATTGCGACAGACCAGCTTGGATTTCTTCGTCGGGTTTTAACTGAACCCTGCACCACAAGGTTTCTCAGAACCCCTCGGGATCAGCACAGCTTCAAAACCCAAGCATCGCGTTCGCAGAAGACGCAAAGCTTGTTGGCTCCTTAGCGACGGATTCCAAGCTGCGGGACCTGAATACAGCGGATCACAGGTCGTTGGTCTGGGACTTAACATTAATGTCACCAAGGGCATCCACTGAGTGGATAGCAAAACCGCGACCGACTAGGGGCCCTGGAGAGTCGAACAAAAGCAATGAGAAAAAAGCAAAGGACCTTGGTAAAAGACCTTTCGAGCGATGCGTAGCCGAATTGGAACGAATCCCAAAACCAAAACACGATTGATCCATAAAGTCTACGATGGTGAATTAATAAGTCAGCAATAACGTAAATAGCACAAATCTAAAATGTCCGACCACGCAGACCCAAAAACGAGGACAAAGTTCGCAGCTTCCCAGAGACGAGCACGTACTTCAAGCAGGTCCGAGATGAAATATGTCAAAGTGGCGCGTTGGACGCGAACAAATAAGGGTTGGTTCACAGGGCTGGATTGTGCGGGAACACGAAAATAGTGTACTTGAGCGTGTGATATCACGAAAACAAGAAATTGTTTTTCTTCGAAGGACTTTCTGCAACCGATCGTTACACCTCCCACCAAAATGCTTCCGAATCCCAGCAGGGTCAAAGGACCGGAAAAGGGGTACAGATTCTCTCCACCCACCCAGGCCCTGCAGTCATTGCTTGTAACCGCTACTGCTGTCGTCCGTACTCTACTCACGTACTTGCGCCTGCTCTTGATCCTGTGGCCGAGATTACGAGGAGATCCGCCGCGTTATCCATGAGAATTGGTGCTCGACTGCAGGTGTGGAGGGGGACGTGTAGATTTCAAAACCCTTGTGATGTACCCAAGATAGCAATCGTGAAAGAATACGTGTGTGAGTGTGTTTGCGATGAAACCACAATAGTGATCACATACATAATCGTGTTCGTGGATTTAAATAACGAAACGAGAGATTCTAAAATGAGGTTGAGCCTTGAGGGAGGTGTAACGGCCGGTCATGGGAAATCCCCATAAAACCGTTGCGGTTCCATGTTTTTTCCTAACATCACTCACTTGCCTACACTATTGACGTGTCTTTACGAACTGTTTGTTTTTATGGACCAATTGTTGTTTGTTCGCGCCCAGGGGGCTACTTTGTCATATCCTTGTTTTGGACCTGCGTAACGCACGTGCTCCTTGTTCACACGCTGCAAGTCGGTTTCTCGTTGTTGAGTCCTTACGATCGCATTATTGAGGTTTGTATCTTTGTGGTGTCATTGTTCGTTCAGTAATCTGGTGCCGTAGAATATCACGGATAATCGCCTTTTGATTTCGGGATTTGTTGTGAATTTGG
The DNA here is from genome assembly GCA_948099385.1 of Fasciola hepatica. Taxonomy (NCBI): domain Eukaryota; kingdom Metazoa; phylum Platyhelminthes; class Trematoda; order Plagiorchiida; family Fasciolidae; genus Fasciola; species Fasciola hepatica. Next base: position 13,250,281 of record CANUEZ040000142.1, on the reverse strand, counting down.
CTACGCATTTCTCAAACGTGTTACAGGATGTATGGGCCAAAACGCCTTGCATACCTGCATGCTTGTGTCAGCGTGAGTACGAGTGGGCTTGTACATAGGAAAACAACAGTCAAGGTTCGCGATACAGTCTAGTGGGTGGCACTCGATTGTTGGACACTCGGGGGATTATAATGGTCCACTGGGATCCTGCTATAAACTTTGTACTCACTGATAGCGTGCTCGCTAATCAGTGTGGATATCTGAGCCAATGAGCCGGGAATTGTCGTTGTACAAATGAGTGCTACGGTACATTTGCTTGAGTTTGCTTCTTGGATCGAAACTTGCTGCTGAATGTTGTTGGGTGGCTCACTGGTTGTCGTCTACTGGTTCGTCTTCAACCTGCAGAAAACTGACGATTCGCGCGTCGCTTGTCAGAATTCCCCTTGTTGTCCTCCCTTTTACCATTCTTATCATATCGCCGGAGCCGCTAATGTCTTCCGTGACACCGCATGCAAAAACAGCATGCTCGTCGGAGATCACCACTACATCACCAACTTTGAATGGTCGTCATTTGTTGAGACATTTCTGTCGGGTTTCCAGGACCGGTTGGTATTCCCACAACCATCGCTTCCAAGATACCTTATCCAAATAATTCTCCCGTTTCCCTCCGCGTAAGTAGCTACCACGGGGGCTTGCCAGCCCTCAAAGTCCAGCCTTCGACCCCAACGTCAGCAGGTTGTTTGAGGTAAGCGCCAGATGAGTGGGGTCGCTGAAAGACACCGGAACTAGAAGGCGATTGTTTAAGATACTCTGAACCACTGTCATCGCGGTGCTCATCGTCTAATCCTCTAGTGGTTGTTGTTCCACCAGCCACAGCAACATCCTTCCGAAGGACCTGATCCAAACACAGCCCATGCAGGTCCGGAATAGTCAGCGCCGGTGTCAACAAAAGGCCAACATCCCGGAGTTACTCTACGCTCCAGCAGCGGATCCATATATAACCCGCCAGAGACAGTGGTGCGGCTCCAACGTTGCACATACAGTTGGATTACGCTTTCCACAGTTGCCCTTTCTCTCATTATCCGAAACCACTTCTGAAGGGCTATCGCCACCTGGCTTTCCCCGGCTTGTCTCCCTACGGCATTATGAGCTGAGTCATCGGGTTAACCACAGGCTGCCTGGCCGGTAGTAACATGAGACGCTTCGCGTCAAAACTCAGATGAGAGTTTTTGGCCTACCATCTACCCCCAACAAGTTTTGGACTGAGTGGTTTCATGTTGCCCTTTGGGACTGATGTCCTTTCGTTGCTAAGTCCCGCCCCTCCGGGATTCTCCAACTCCTGGGAGAATGCCCAATATTGTATCGTCTTCAACAGATCATATTCTATGATTTGCAGTTCTGTAGTATCCAGGTGCGTAAGGAACACAATAATGGCACTCACGTTACCGACACTTCAGACTGAATGAGGAGCCAATTGGCATGAAAGTACAAAGCGTTGGCTGTCTGAAATGGGTAGCAATGTCGCTGAGCCTTTCAGCAGTTTAGATATCCGCTTGTCAACGTGCAGCACCACACACACAGTACAGGTGAATCTGCTCAGCGAGGAACACACAGTAGAAAGCACAGTCGACAAATAACGTATATCGACGAGTTAATCTGTTCCACAATCCAGAGAGCAAAATGTATAGCGCGAGAGGTCCAAGAAGAGGAGGAAGAGAGAAAGAGTCCAGGGTTCATTTTAACAATATGGATGTTACATTCATGATGATGGAGGGTTCGGTCTTGACAGCCGTCAATGCCTCTCGGTTCATTCAGTGTATTCACTTCTGAAAGGTAGAAGGAAATAAGGTACGAGGATAAAGGTGGGTAACTTAAATATCTGAGGTTCACTACAGTTCATCGGAATATATTAGACCCGCTAGTGCACTGCCGAATGGGTGAACCTATTTCATGATCAACAAATGTCTCTGTAGCTCTGAGGACTGTTAGCGGATTGAATCGATTGTTCGTTGCTTTGGTGGTAAGTGTTTGATGGCGACGTAGAGCTTTCCATTTCTTTTTGCCCTGGTCTGATGAAGCAATCGTTGTCACCAGTTCCATGCTCAAGCTCGTCCCGCCTACATTCTTCCGCTTCCTCCAGGACCTGCTGCCTAGTGGATAACAACTGCTGTTCGAGATCTAATATCCTGAACCTAAATAAATTACCGTTCGTGAAATCAATAATACCCTCGGTAATACATGAACTATGAATCAGAAGTGCCTAAACCCTCATCACTGACTTGCCCAAATGCTTTTCGTAAGGATTCCAGACGGGCCAGTCCTGTTTAGGCATGTGCAGGAATTTCGGCCATTACGTCTTGGGTCTAGTTGCAGGAAGATGAGCGCACCTCGAGAACACAAATCGCCGGGACTTCGGCGGACTTAACTTGCTTCCACAAGTTGTCGTGAGCCGATTGGCGATGAGGGTACTAAAACGGCTGCTGACTTTATTATTGTAGTACAGCACTATTATCAAGTCCGTCCAAAATCTAGCTGACCAATTTCATGAGTCGGAACACTGCGTTATTGATTTTACCGCAGCTACTGCTGACACATCTGAACTGAGCTTAAGATGCGGGATGGAAACCAATTCCAGTTGGGCAAAGCGAGATTTGGTAAACGGGATCCCCGTAAAGGTAAAATCAGTAAAGCAGTATTCCGACTCATGAAATTGGTCAGCTAGATTTTGGACGCACTTGATAATAGTGCTGTACTACAATAATAAAGTCAACAACCGTTTTAGTACCCTCATCGCCAATCGGCTCACGACAACTTGTGGAAGCAAGTTAAGTCCGCCGAAGTCCCGGCGATTTGTGTTCTCGAGGTGCGCTCATCTTCCTGCAACTAGACCCAAGACGTAATGGCCGAAATTCCTGCACATGCCTAAACAGGACTGGCCCGTCTGGAATCCTTACGAAAAGCATTTGGGCAAGTCAGTAATGAGGGTTTAGGCACTTCTGATTCATAGTTCATGTATTACCGAGGGTATTATTGATTTCACGAACGGTAATTTATTTAGGTTCAGGATATTAGATCTCGAACAGCAGTTGTTATCCACTAGGCAGCAGGTCCTGGAGGAAGCGGAAGAATGTAGGCGGGACGAGCTTGAGCATGGAACTGGTGACAACGATTGCTTCATCAGACCAGGGCAAAAAGAAATGGAAAGCTCTACGTCGCCATCAAACACTTACCACCAAAGCAACGAACAATCGATTCAATCCGCTAACAGTCCTCAGAGCTACAGAGTCATTGGGCTGTAAGTCCGAAAATGGCTTGTGGAATAAACCTTCCAACGTATGCACTGAGACAAGATCATCCCTTTGCTCTTAATCACTGAGGGCTTTCAAACGATTCTGCACGTTAATTTCGAGGTCCGCTATTGCGTAGACGTCGCCTTTCGTTCATTTGACTCCTGACATCAAGCCTTCTATCAGATTTCGGGCAACCTCAAATGGCTGGCCAAACGAGTCCTTCCAAATCTTCCTAGCTCGTGTGTAGCCTTGTTCCGGGCCGAGCATGGTTCATCCATCACTTGCTTCCCTGGCTCTTCCATGAAATAGTGGATCAAGTGGAGCAGCCTTTGTCTTGGTTTGGTTATCTTACTCTCGACGAAGGTTTCGAATTATTTAATAGACCTGCAGTACTGTTCGGGTCGCCTGCCAAAGAATGTCAGCTCTACCCTTTGGTAATCGGCTGTTGGTTGCTTCGGTGGTAAATGTCTGATGGCGACGTAGAGCTTTCCATTTCTTTTTGCCCTGGTCTGATGAAGCAATCGTTGTCACCAGTTCCATGCTCAAGCTCGTCCCGCCTACATTCTTCCGCTTCCTCCAGGACCTGCTGCCTAGTGGATAACAACTGCTGTTCGAGATCTAATATCCTGAACCTAAATAAATTACCGTTCGTGAAATCAATAATACCCTCGGTAATACATGAACTATGAATCAGAAGTGCCTAAACCCTCATTACTGACTTGCCCTAATACTTTTCATAAGGATTCCAAGTGCTTCAATCATTTTTGTGTGCTCCGCGTGTTTTCTCGTTCCAAATTGGTCATTTTGATTATTGTAATAGGCTTCGAGCAATGCTAGCCGAATCGGATTGAATCCCAAAACCAAAACACGATTGATCCGTAAAGTCTACGATGGTGAATTAATACGTCAACAATAACGTAAATAGCACAAATCTAAAATGTCCGACCACGCAGACCCGAAAACGAGGATCAAGCTCGCAGCTTTCCAGAGACGAGCACGTGCGTCACGCAGGTCCAGGATGAAATATGTCAAAGTGGCGCGTTGGACGCGAACAAATAAGGGTTGGTTCATGGAAACACTACTTGTGAGTAATACTTAGGTAATGCACGTAAGAGAGTTCTATCAAAAAATCACGAAATTATAGTACCTTTGAGGGAGTTTTCTCAACCGATCATTCCAGTTTCAGTTATCGTGTCTGGCGCACTCCGACCCGAAGAGATGTGCCGGGCGGCCACTCAACAAGCCCCCGGAAAGATTCGCAGGCTTGAAGGGGCCGCTGCTTTCGGAAGACTCTGTGTTCTATTGCCGTATAACAAGGCGTTGTTTCGGCCGTACCTCCGATACTGTGTCCAGGCTTGGAGGTCCGTCTTGGTAGATGACATCAAACTTCTCGGTCAGCTCCAGCGACGGTTCACAAGGTGGTTGGCTAGCGTAAGTGGGCTAACCTACTAGCAGAGACGCGAGGCACTGAGTTTGTTCTCACTGGAGCGCGAGAGGGGTAGAGGTGACCTGTTCGAAGCTTCCAAGGTCCTCAGGGTGCTTGTTGGCCTCTAGGTTTGACTACACAGCTGTTGAGCCTCAACGATCGTACGGCCACTAGGAGGCTGTCACTGAAGTGGACGGAGTAGAGCGGTTTAACTCTCCTGAGAGGAAATTCTTCCGCCGTCAGAGCTGTAAGTGACTAGAGCCGGCTCCCGAAGGAAACAATTACCATCGAAAGTGTTGTGGAGTTTAAGCATTGGCCATAACACTGCTGGGATAGTGTACTTGCCCAAATCAAAGGAGGGCTAGCCGCCCTAATTACCATCCTTTTCCACTTCTGTTGTCGCCAGTACCATTGTAACTGTTGCAATCCCTCAGTCAACCTCTGTCGGCGGTCCTTTTTTCGTTCCCAACTTTCGACCTTCAAACTTCATCGCCCTTTCCATTTTCGGTTGCCTACCACCCTTTTGCCAGTACCATTTTACCTCTTATTCCACCACCTCTAACTTTCCACTTTCATAGCCTCTGTCCTTGAGGTAGATGTGATACTAGCTAAAACTCTTTAAGGGGGTAATTCTGTGAGGCTCTCCAGTTTGGGGCAGGGCGGTGGAAGGTCTCCCCCTCTATTTATCCTCACCAGGTCACCGGAGAAGAATATGTTTCTTCCTTTTATAGCAGCATTGGAGGACCCAATAAGCTCATGGTCCAAGAACCTGGACAAACTTGGACTGCCTCCGTCTAATTGCTGCGACCCTGTCCGATTTCATTTGATTCATCTGATGCCGGTAAGGTGCTCCCGAGGTCATTCGCTCTCCTTGAAATACGACAAACCAGTAGCAAGCTAGTCGGTGGAAGCTCCGGCTGCACTGGCCAAAGGCCTTGCATCCGGTCGTCCACCTAGGTAAAAAGGACCTGTTGCAACCCCGGACCTATGTCCTCCGGAGGATCTTCCTCAAACTAACTACGCCTCTACGAAACAGCTGATGGCACTCACGGATGAGACCAAAAACTTCAGAAGATCCTCATAGCTTGTGCTGCGTGAGCCACTGACAAGTCTCATCGAGAAGCTTTACTCTTCCTCCGGTTTCACCATCTCGCCAATAGTGCAGGGTAGGCCAGTGCGCGCTGTACTGCCGTATGAATGCCATACAGTATGGGACACTGATACTCTTTCAGTCTCTTTAGTTCTTTGGTGACCTCATCCTGGTAAAAGAGCCACAGCTTGGGGGCAATGTCCGCATATGGTAATGAGGACGATAGGACTAACTCTGTCCCACATACAGGTGAGTAGTGACGAGCAAGGACCTCTGCTCTTTGAATGTTCGTCCGCTTTCTGGTAGACTAAGTGCGGTATAACCGTGTTTACCCGGATTCTACGTCCATGTGTGCACAAAGCCGTTTGAAAGCAGCAAAGGGGTCTTTACTGGGCGTCGTTTCAAAGCAGTTTCTCTTCGTTCTCATGGACGAACACATTTTGGATGGAACTGTGCCGCTCTTATCCGTCTCCGGTATCCCGATATCCTTGGTGTGCAAGGTTTCTGCTGCGGAGAGCACTAAGTAGCCCACATTCAAACCACATAGGACCCTTGCCATTCCTTCAAGAATGAACGGGAGGCTCAAACATAGTTATCAGCCAAATGACCCCCTCCCACACCTCTGACGGTGCTGCCATTTGCATTTCATCAAAGTTTATACTCCACACGTTGCATCCTGTAAGTGGTTCACCAAAGTGAGATGCACCACTCCTCCAGTGGATTGAGAGGGGAGAATGGTCGCTGGAACCGATTGGCGGGAGTCGTCGAATTTCCTCAACGTCAGACTGTCTCGAGGACATCACAAGATCTAGGATGGGTGAATGGAACCCTGAAGCCGTGTCAACTCGTAGGTGTTGGTATAGAGTCAAGTTTACAAGGGCCGTGAAGAAGGCACGTGTGAATGAATTCGCTGATGGATCGTAATAACCTTCTTCCAAGTCGGCATGCTGCAAGCCAAAATTCTCAATGACAGTGCAGGGCCCGCCATGGTACCACCACCAGGATTCCTCAAAATTACTTCGGAGGCTACTCCCGGCCACCTGCAGGGAAGTCCCACTGAAAAGTAAATACTAAGGGTTGATGGAACCCTGCATCACAAGGTTTCTCAGAACCCCTTCGGGATCAACACAGCTACGTAGTTGGTGGACGTGTCAGGCTGAATATGAAGCGCAACATCACCACCACTCATGGCATGGCTCCCCTCCGCCTGGTAAACTATGTATCCTTTTAGTGACACCTCAAATTTGGAAACTTCACCGCACAGCTGCCGTTCCGTCAGGGCAAGGACCGTGGGATTTTTGTGCCGCTAGGGGCTCCAGCTCATTTCACTTGTCCAGTAGTCTACGAACGATGGACTGAAGCATGGCTGCCCACCCGAAACCGCGTAGTGTAAATGAACTAACACCTCCTGAAGCACACTGTCAACCTACAACTGGACCGATGGGCACACACCTATTGTTGAAAGAACCAGGGGAGTCCAACGCAGGCGCGGCCTTAGACTCCAGACAAGAAAACCGCGAATGAAAAGGTCAGTTTCACCCTTCGATCGACATTTGTGTAGCCCCATTGTGGATAATTTTGGCTGCTACCGTTGTCCTGAAGGGAACTACGTAGAATACCCCTCGATTCACTTTTTAGCCTGTGAGTAGGATACAAAACAACCCAAACTGCTTCATCAGCGGTCAGTGCCACCCTGGGGGCTCATGGTTGATCACATGGAGTCTGTTACCTACCGGGGCCGAAAGCCGCGATTACTGGAATGCTGTCAGCCACCTCTTGCTCCTCTCTCGTGAAAATCCGTGACAAGCAGGGCCTAAGTAGCGATAAATAATTGCTCAATTTGTCTTGCGGCTCAACGACGGTAGCTTTGGCAAGTCCGCCGGCAGAAGACCGTGAACCCCATCTGGTGACGTCATATGCTTACCAGATTGCGTGTTGTTGCACTGGGCGCTCAAGTCTCCGGGTACTTTTACTGCAGCAGAAAAGTGCTTAGGCTAGCGGCAGGGAAAAAAACTGGCATACCCACAGCTGTCATCGGCTTGCGCCGAGTCCGCCGTCCGTATGCTGAGTGAACTTGCGGAATATCTTCTACAACTATGACGCCAGTTTTAGAGGCTTTCGAGCAATGCGTAACCAATCTGCACGAACCCCGAAGCTAAAACAAGGCATATTCTCAGCTTCGAACATGCCGAATTATTGAACAAACAAAATCGCAAAATATGTACAAAGCTCAAGCACGCCATCGCAAGGGCTGAAGACGGGAGCCAAGTTCATGGCTAGAGACAAACGAACACGTTAGTCACGCCGGTCCAAAGGGGACACGGAAAAGCCGCGCTTCAGACGCGGATAAACGCAGTTTGGTCTACAAAATACAAATGTTAAAAACACGAATAATGTAAGTAATTGGGTGTTTCCATGAAGTCTTGTTGCTTTAGTGTTCTTGATGGGTTTTCCACAACTAAATCCGCCCAATCTTGGCCAAGTTAGTGGGTTAGAATGAGGTTACTGACTCTTCCCATCTACACAAGCCCTGCTGAGAGTGCACGGGACTACTACTGCTGGCATCTGGAGCTCGCTTACTCACATACACAATCACAAGCAACTCGGTGTCTAAGCCAGAGAGTTGTTCCTCCCCAGCAATGTGTCCTCTTCACTGTCGGCTGTTATTCGTTAGCATTCTTGGTACTAGAAGCTGCATGCCCGGGAGTGTCGACGGTAAATATGTGTGAAGGCCCTCAGCCCGCCCACCGCTTTTGAGTGAACAATCTATCACTTGTAACTGTTTAGATCTAAGCGGGATTGTGGGCGTAAAACGACAATAATTCACGCGAGGGGAACCTACTTTGTTAACGTCAATAACAAGCAGGAGTTCATAAGATACTGTCGTGATCTGACGGACGTGCGGAGCAAACTTCCGTTCATGCGTAATTGTAAGTGAGTAGGCGTACATGCGTGAAAACAACAATAAAACTCCTGGAATCGTTTTGTAAATGACAAACAACTGTTGGGACTTCAGGATACCATGGTGATCTGATGGTAATCAGTAACTCTCAAGCTTACCATTTACAGCGTGTACTCGTTAACCAGTGTGAATGTTCGTGTGTCACAATGAGCAGTTAGCTGCTAACTTCCATGGGCGTGCCACTGTAAAATTACTCTTGTACATTTCCTTGGTTTTAAACTTGCAGTTGGAATGCCGGCAGAAGACTGAGTCAGTGGCATCGAGTGGTCCGTCTTCGCCCCCGGAAAGAATGATGTTAAGCACATCGTGAGTCAGCCTTCACCTGGTGGGTTTGGCCTTCACCACCCTCACTAGCCCGTCCGGACTTGTAATGATTTCTTCGACAAAACAAAAAGACCAAGTAATAAATAGCGTGCGCTTGCCGGATATCATTGCTAAGTCACCAAATTTAGAGGGTCCTTCTCTGATTAGCCGCCCTGGTCGGGTTTATAAGATCGGTGAGCGCTTGTGTAGCCATCGTTTCCAAAACATTTTGGCCAGACAATCCGCTTTTTCCACTCATACAGGTGGCTTCTTTGTAGGATCACCGGCTCTTGAAACCCAACATATGACCTCAGTGCTAACAAATCACTTGGGATAAGCGCCAGATTATTGAGGTGGCTGGAGAAGACGGGGACTACGGAGCGATAACCCAAAATTCTGCCTATATCCAGCTTCAGGGTGTTTAGTGCTTCATCGCCCGGTGGTTGCTGCTTGATTAGAAACAGTTTCGCTCCTCTAGAGGACCTTATAAAATCCCCAAACACCATAATGGTGACTGGCCGTAGGAGTTGAAATGCCACCGGTGGCAGCAAGTGGCCTTTCGATCCTGTGGTCCATTTTGATTCATATTTTGGTTCCATTGCGGCAATTCTAGTTGGGTACCCACGATGTTGGACCCCTTGTCCAAGCAGGTTTCCTACGGCAAGCCCTTCCTTTTGTAAGGATGTGCAGGGCTCAGAGGGGAGGGTCAGCTTTCATTGAATTCGCGACTTCTAGGTGTACTGCCCCAGGTCCCATGCACGTCACCGTAAACCTGTATCCTTTTTCCATCTCCTCCTTGCATCTGACCCGAAAATTTCAGAGATGGCCAAGTCCAGTGTCACGGAACGGCCACCATCCAGGGGTATTCTTGCACTTTGATAATACAGCCACATACTGTTTGCCCACAGCAGGTTTACTTCTTCCACATTGCACACAGGGTATAATTGCACTTTTCAGACTTGCCTTTCCTCTTATTATTCAAAACCGCTTACGGATAACGCTCGACACGTGGCTTTCTTCGGCTGGTCCCTCTGCAAAGTGTTTTGTATAAAATAGTAGGTCTGAAACGGGGTGTCCCACAGGAGGTATCATGGTGTGTTCCAAGTCAAAGCTTAGGTGAGAAGTTTAATAGTAATAATAATCACAACAGCACATTTATTCACGTAGGCCAAGAAGCAAACATGAAAGCAAACACTGAAACAGAAAATTATAAGTTTTGGGGTTTTTGGGTCAGCCACTTTAGCACAAAAGAAAATAAAACTAGGCCGAGTTTAAATGAGCCGTGGTGGCAACGGTTTACGCGGTAAATGGCAGACAGCTTTGACTTCATCATCGCAGTGTTTAAGAACCAGATGGACATGAAACTATTGAAAAGACCGTTGTCTCAGGATGCAGAAGATAATATACACATGGATAATGATGAAGTGATGAGGGGTGAATTTTCAAGTTCGTTGGATAAAGTAGATGGAGAAAACTGTAAAATTTTGCTTGAGGGTACATTCATGAATATGAAAAGAGCCAGGACACTGTGAACAAGGTGAGATGATTATCAAGAATAATGGGTATAATCCAGCGACGTGAAACCGCCAATGAAGAAAGAAGGATGGAGTCCCAAGATGTGAAGAATGAGTTGCAAATGGGAATACCATCAAGAAAGAACAAAGTATTGAAACAGAGAAGACGGTGAAGGTGTTCGCCTGGACCAGGCCTGATCACTCTCAAAATGCTAACTTTATTATTTTGCCGAGTCTCCAGGAGTTTTTCTGCATTCAAACTGGGCATTGAATACGAGAATGGTTTAGAGTATCTTGAGTGCGCCCTTTATTGAGACGGGTTCCGTTTCATAGTTTTTGGCCACTCGAAGTTGACAAAGTGGGGTCTTGGCCAGATGTAATACATCAGCAGGTGACAGCCATAGGTAAAGCGTATTATCTTGTGAGTTTGGTCCTCATTCGGCGTAGGAAATGTGTTGTCAAGGCAGAAGGATTATCAATCATTGGACAAGGTGAACATCGGAAACTGGCGAGCCAGCTCGGTTCAAAACCATGGACACTGGTTGTTAGTGCGGTATAAGTTGGTGTGTGGTCTGAAGATACGTAGGCGTGGATTGAGACACCAGTGGAGGAGGATCTACCAGAGAATCCAGTCGGCTCAGTAGGAAGCTTTCGGAAGAGTTTTGTGCTTTTCGGTTAGACTCCGATCAAGTTACCCGGCGGATGAAGGGCCCCAGAGAGGGTTCATCAGACACGAGACAGGCTGCACCCTTTGACCATTAGGTATGAAGAATGACATAGTAAGATCCGCCAGCACGCGACTCCATGTCGTCACTTTAGTTTTCTACCAGGGGCGGTGATTGGTAAAACAATATCTATCAGGAGCATAAATGGACGGAGATAGGGAGTGGCATTCTGGGAGACATTCCAGCTGGGAATTATGGGGAAAATCTTACCGATCGCTTAGCGTAGATGGTATAGGATAATAGAGAGGAAAGAGCCTGGTCGGCATCAGCATGCAGAAAGCTAGCTAGCCATTATCCTACTTAGGCATAAATAGACGAACCAATGGCGTGGTTGGCGAGCCGAAGGCGCAGTCACCGGGTTTTTTGATCATGCACCGTGGCATGCTTCGGGCTCATCCAAAATATATCGTTATTACTATTATTATTGTTAGTTATTATTATTACTATTGTCGGTTTTATTCATTGGTCAAGTGCTACTGACTGATTTCTGGCATTCGGTCGCAGGTGGTCGCCAATAATTTTGGCAGTAGCCTCAAGGGTGGGTTTGTTGCTAGGACAGGTAAAACGTCGCCCATTTACAAAAATAAAGAAACGTAGCTGGGTAGGGGCGAAAAATATGAACGGCTTCCTTGTTGTGCATTTTTTGTGGACTTCCCTAAGGCAGGTCATGGTCGCCTGTTGCCTCGGCATGATAACATGGTCAGTGGGCCAGAAGCTTGGGCCACGGTAGTGACTGTATTTGGCAGGAGAAAATTAGTGTATACTGGGAACGCAAATAGCAGTTTGTATAACTGTTTTGAGAGATACTTACACCTGCAGCTGTGGGGTATTCACAGGTCTGATGCTGCTGGTTGATGCCGGGTGTTGGTTGCTGTTAGGTAGGGTTATGAACCCAAGCATGGCTTGGGTGCTAGGACATCGAGAAGGTCGCATTTTACACTTGACTAGAGATAGATAAGTACGAGTGGAAAAGATGACCGGTTTTTCACCGTCGTTTTTCTTTTATCGGGCCTCACTGAGGTTGGTGTTAGTCGTCAGGTGCGTCGGTATCCTGCTCGGGTCAATGAGTTGAAAGTCAAGGCTATGGTAGGGATTGTATTTGACATCGACGAGCTTAGAGGGGGTATAGAGGGGTTCAAACTTAAAGCCGCAGGTGGATAAGCATATATGGAGAGCCCAGTGCGCTGCAACTCTAGCCAGTTTCGTGTGCAAAAACAAAAATCCTGTCGAGCGAACAAAGGCGATGTGGGGCTCCCCTTTTCTCAGGATTGGGTCTGAGCTCGTGGGAGACATGCCCGTAAATGAAGGTTGCCCATTTCCTTCACATCCAGATATTAGTAGTGTTTGGGGTTGAATCAAGCCTACCAGGTCTTCCTTTGTTTTCTATTTCATCTTTTTTGGTTATTCTGCTTTCCGACAGGTGGATGGTTCAGCCTATACAGGAACTTTCCGTAGCTCATCGGTTCGACCGCAGCTTTATGTTTATTTGTCTTTTTCGCAACTGCTGGGGATAGCGTGTTTTCCCCCTTGTTTGGACGACGCCATGGTATGGGTGCCGTTGACATCACAGGTTTCGCTAGCACGGGCTGGACAAATGCAGAGTAAGACTAAGAAAACAAACGGGGCACGAAAGCGGATGTTGCAAGGCATAGTCTGACATGCGCCTATCAGTCTCATGCAAAGCCAGACTATGCCTAAGACCACCGGAAATCTTTCCAGGCCAGCTGGTGTAAATGAGGTTAGCTGTGGTGGTGGGAAGTGGTATGGTGCACAAGAGGGAATATAGTGGTCGATGGTGGATGATGGGTACAGAGATGAGACGGAAGAACTGGCCAGCAAGTAGTTATTTGCAAGTGAGCATTTGGGATGAGGGATTTTGGAATGAGATAATTGAGGAAAGCGAAGTGAGGCAGGACATGCAACCCAGGTGGGTGGTGGTAGACAAAATGAAAGGGAAAGGAGTGAAAAGATAACACAAAGTGGTGGACGGCGGAACTCGGTGTCCTGGAGTCCAAAGCCAAGAATTTATTTGCTGAGGAGACATCTAAGGCTAGGAACCTTAGACTCGTTGGCAATAGAACATGATTACTGTTTAGAACTAGGGGAACCGGAAAGCACTAAATTAAGTGTAGTTACAAAAGGCAGCAAATTGTAGCTACTGTAATATATATTACGTGCAGCATAGTGCAATAGAAAGTAGCCGACCTGGCGTGTATTATTGGGCGAGCAGTGGAAGTCCTGGGATATCGTGCCATAATCCCAGTAATCGAACGCATTTTCGTAGGCCAACTGTTTGTTGACACTCAAGCCGATAAGAAGGATCACATTGGGAACAGTCGAAAAATGATGCAGCTAGCCTCTGAACTGAGAGATAAAGACTCTCGAGGGCGTTAATCGGGGGGTTATTCCATAACTTTGAGTATTTTATGACGACAAAATAGGACCTCTACGCTAATTTTGATCTAGGAACGGAGGGCTGCAGTGAGCGATGGCTTAGGGCGTAATTCGCGAAGAGAGTGAGAATAATGGGTTCAGTGAATGAAGAAGCCATGCGGTAGCGTAGCTTAGGCAGAAAGCATTAATTGAGCTTCATGAGACGCAGCCATAGAGCGTCAAGGCTGGGTAGGACGCTTAAATCTTTTTAATGCAAAGTGGAGGAAAATCTCACCAATTGTTCAGGGACTTGGCGCTGCACGGACTCCAAAGGATTGCTATCAGACTTCATCATGTTCGTGAAGATAATAGGACAGTATTCAAGGAGAGGCTGAGTGTGAGATCTGTAAGTGAGCAGTTTGCAACCGTTTAACCTACAGGTTCTTGGGATGAAGCCAAAGGTTCCCCACATTTTGGCTATATGTAGTGGAAAGTACTAGGGAAACCTAAAACTACAAAACCAATGGAGACCAAGGCTTCGAACCACTGAGCTGTACAATATGGGTAGATTGTGGATGAGAAGGGTTCCGCCGGCCACTTGAAATCCGAAGGCTGTGTAGCAGCTTTTAGATATTGAGATGTCCATTCACCAAGAAATGCGCCTGCTCCCGAGTCTCTTAAGACCATTGGATGTTTATTCCAGCATATGGTGGAGGTTCTAATGAGAAAACTCATGGGCACCCTCAATGCAGTCGGCGAAAATGAATGAGGTATCATGATGCGAAATCGGAAGTATATCATTTATGTAAGTGAGGAAAAGCAACTGACCAGGTAAAATCCGTTGTACAACAAAACTCAAAACTGGAACAGGTTGTGCGAAACATCCGTCAATGGGAACTACTTGTAAGCTGTTCGATGGATACTACGTAGGACAGTGAAAAAGGGGCCGGGAAAGGAATGAGCTTTGAGTTTGGTCAGTAAAATATACAAAATCATGCAACTTCAACGCTCAACCCAACATTGAAACCCATGGGAGCATTGTACAACTATTTTGTTTTTGTTGGGAATGATCAGCAATGCGCATCCACCGACTCGAACCCGAATTGAACGATTGTGAATCGCAATCCTCAACCTCAAGGCTATCCGGGCTGACTCTCAAAGGTTTTTTAACATCTACTCATCTACATCCTGTACTGCAAATCCTCAACAAGCCTTGAACAGCCAGCCCGGATAGCCTTGTGGTTAAGTTGTTCGATTCACAGTGGATCGATTCGGGTTCGAGTCCCCGTGGAGGCTCAGTGGATGTGCGCTGCTGATGATTCCCAACAAGGATGAAACAGCTGTACAGTGCTTCCATGGTTTTCAGTGGTGAGTTGAGCGTTTAAGCTGCACGATGAATCATATTATACAAATCTAATCTCCTACTACTCAGTTTGTTTAGTGTTAAATTTTGAGGTACCTGTTGAAAAGCCTCTGCCTTATCAAGGTATATATAAGGATAGTTTTATTGTCGTCAGTGGTCGCCGTTTTCAGCCCGCACCCTACCTTTAGCATTCAGTCTATGATTTCTGGATTCAGGGTTTTCAACTGCTCTCTGGGATCAGTGTCTTTTCGTTTTTTGACCCCGGCTCTCCAGGATTCTGATTCTTTTGGGTGGATGCCTTGGCTTATATCCCCTTGAGAAGATCACTTTCTGTAAATCTTATTGTTTCAGCCCTTACTGGACCCACACGTACAAGTCTTGATGAACGGAGACTCTCCATGGTCAGAAAACGCCCCTTCAACTCGGCCAGCTATACTAGCAGAGGGCGCACCTCTTTACAAGAGGAAAATCTACTCAACTGTGACTAACGAAACGCCAGTTTTGCCGCTACTACCATCATTATAGCACTTCTCAATTCCACTTCCGATTTGAGCGGTGTTCTCAGTTCTTGAAAGGGGCCTGCCTCATTCTGACGTGCACAGAAATCTAGGCCCACCCTTCCAAGAACAAAGCCGCCGGAAGTTGTTTGTACCTAAGAAATGTGAGTGTGCTGGGTTGTCAACAAGCTTAACGTGCTGCCACCTACCTACAGTGGTTTCATCATGTATGACAGTGAGTCTGTTCGCTATGTACATGCTGAAGTGGCTACTGACTTTATTGGTCTGGTACTACGAAATCTTCTAGTCTGTCGAAAACCCGGATGACCAAATATGGGAATTGAGGCATCTATATATTGCTTGCACTGCTGCAACGGCCGACACACCTGCACTGAGTTTGAGAAGCGGGATAGAAACCAACTTCGAGGAAGGCACGCGGGCCTGGAAAACAGGATCCCTGTGGTGTGGCTTCTATCACCCAGACACCGAGGCCCGTAAACTGCCGTCCAGCAACCAAATCCAGGCGCATCAGTAAGAAACGCAACTCTCCCGTTTGAACCTTACGACTGAGAAGTAAGCAAAGGGGGATTCTTTTGTCCTACAGTTGCTCGAGAATGACCGTGAAATCCCCCATTCTAGCTGACATTCTGCGTCAAGTCGCTAGTCCCAGTCAAACTTCGTCCGGCAAAGCCGCTAAAGTAGGTCCTCCCGGAAGGGCTACCATGGGGAAACGAAACCTACCGGGTCGAACAGCTTAGAGAAAGCTGACAGCTTTCCTTGGCCTGTAAATGGCTGACTGGGAGCGTTCAGCCAGAAAATGAATTCTTTTGTTTCAGCTTCTCACTTTAATGTCAGAGTGCTCTCCTTTGAAAGCGAAGAGCCATTTAAACTCCGAACCATTTCTGCTTTATCGTAGCCTGAAATGACGTCGAACACCCCCGAAGTGTCTTGTACCCATTTTGTGCGTTGAAACTTCCACTTCTTTAGCAAACTCCATCGATCCCTCCATATGTGTTATGGCCTTGTCAAAGCCGTCAGAAAACGCAAGATAATCCTCAACGTAGATGTGGCTTGGGCTATATATCACCTCCTGGCTAAATGACTCTCCGTGTGAAGTTCAACCAATGGAACGGTCGAGCCACGCGTAGCAACCAATTTCGAAACGATTCAAAACAACGTCGATTCCAAAGGGCTAAGGCACTTTATACAATAAATTAGGCGATTTTACAATATTCAGACCTCAAAAGTGTTCCTTCTGTGCTCTTATCCTCCAAATTGAACAACAAATCAACAACCGAAGCTGAACTACAGCAAAAGTTTAGTTGCAGAAGATGAGGTTACCGAATACAGTCACGAAGCAGTTCAAGCTGAGCGACTCACACTCGAGGCAAAAGTGAGAGCCCGATTTGTGTCAGGGATCTAGGGCAATAAAACGAACTATCGAAACTTCGATGAAGATGGTACGTAAAAACCAAAAATGTTGTTTGTACCATGGAAGCTGACGAATGAACAGGGTTTCCTGAGCTCCTTTACACTCCGTATCTGGCGGCGGTTTCCCGCAGGGCATAGTTAGCGTAGTTGGCATAGAAGGTTGATGAGATCACTCCGAAAGGATAAACAACCTTTGCGTACCCCATTACGAATATGTCCATATCGTTCCGTCCCAACGCAACAACCGTAGCGCAACTCTGTCCCCTACTGGTACCTTCAGCTTGAGAGGATCTCCCGTTTATTGGCCGATATCGCTACCCTGCCTAGCCGGAACAGGCACACAACCTCAATCGTTGGGGTTCCCCAGCATGGTTCTTGACTTCACGGCTTCTCTATCCTAGTGCTCAAAGCGCGCTCAAACAAGGTCCATTATATCACATTTCTAATCGAAATCGATGCAAAAAAGAAAGATTCCGGTTGAAGGGAAATTGGAAATTTGCTGGTGTCACAAATTGTGCGGTATTTATAACAATCATTCAGAAAGTGTAAAATGTGTAAACATACCTCACTTGGCAGTGCTTCTTTCAGGTGAGCCGCAAAAAACGATCCTCCAAGATGAGCATGAGACCCGGTTTCAACCGAACCGTAAACTAACGGAAAGTAATGAGGCGACCAACCTCGTGCTCAAAGGGGCGAAACCGAAAGTTGTTATGGCTGGCCTCTAGTGGAGGCTTATATGAGTGAATAAACAAAACAAGAACAAGGATAAAGAAAAGGCTGTAAACGTCGCCTACAACGGATGTCCACCGGAAAACTAATTTCCATACGGGATCATTTAATACCGCATTTAAGCAGCTGTAATAATCGTAACAAACGGCTAGTTAGTAACCTTCCCGGGAACCTGGCGGCCCAGCCGGAGACTACACGGAGATTTTTGGGCTTTTTGGGATTAGAGACTAGACAGAGTGATAAAAGCCGTATCCTGTCGCTGATTCTAGAGGCGGTAGTCAATTTTATATGTAACAAAGCGTTTTACGGCCTATCATCGGCCCTGAGTATCGCTTTCAAAAGCTTTCCTCACCACCAAGCCTCTTCCTCAACAGTAGCGGTCCACGACGGACGTAGTTATTGTTGTTCACGAGACGGCTCCTCTCTATACGCCGCTGGAGAGGCACCTCGAAATTATTGAACAGGTTTTTCTTCCCTTCCATTATGTTACTCAATTTTTCGAATTAAAATCCAGATCAGAATGTGGAATAGGTGTCACTTACCGCCTAAAACTAACCGATTCTTGAATAATTGTCGTCATTTCTTCGCATAACTCACTGCTGGAACAACTTCCAGACAGAAGACCCCATTTATTCCGGGCTCTTTGTCCTCCACTTTCTCAATTTGCACAATTGATGACCAAAAATTACACTTTGGCTAGTACCGACGGAGATCTAGATGGAACGCTGTCATAGCAACCGGGACTGTAATCAAGCCACACGACATAAAATACCCTAACTGCTTACCAGTGGATCGATTAGCGTCTCACGCAACTCCACCCTGGCGGATGTCGCTACTTGAGCCCACACAAGTAAAAGATCAAGCTCAAACTGCTACTTTACCAGCCAATAAAAGTTATCAGCCTCATCCGTCACATCTAGATAAATAATCGACACATGTTGTTTACCCCGCCAAATGATGCACATCACCGATGACATTCGGCTCCTGATTATTCCTGGATCCTATCTGGAACAACACGATATCACAGCTATAATATTTACCGCAGAAATTTGTTACTCATAAAATTTCGATGCGCCATCCAAACGCAAGACTACTCATTCTCTTATTCCACGGTTCTCGAAAATGACGCTGAATAGCGCTGAGACTTCATAAGTCATTAAATATTTGCCAGTGCACCAGGATAATAGAGGTCAATCCTATGCAGAGATATTACACTCCGGTATTTGTTGCAGGAATTCATTTTTTTGAACTGTACCTGGCTTGCACTTGATGCTTCACTAATCCGGGACCCTCATGTTGCGACCTCTCTATTTTGAATGATGCAAGTTACCGATCCTGAAACTAAACTCTTCCTTTTAGTAAAGGCTGTTCCTTCCAGATTCACCATATTTCCCGAGTGCGCTTTCGCACATCTTATTCCATGTCTCTCTGTTTCATCCCTTACTCCGTCTACATAACCCCGGTAGACCCGTCATTCAAGGTTTGCATCATCTTCACGGATTTCTATTCTTTTAATACTTAGTGAAGTTCCCCAAGCTGACTCCCATATACTTGTTTTTCACTTCTTTCTGTTCATGACTTTCTTTGTTCATAGATCCCCAGCAAGCCCCTGTTTCCCACAACTAGCATAATTTTGGTTTGGAATGCATTTTTAGCAAAGTGTACTGACGACCTCTGCCGTAGATCTCAGGGCGCTACTGCCAAACTCGGACTTGAATTCGGTTCGTGTTTGCCGAGCAGATCAATATTAGTTTGATCCATTCAGAAAGTTGTCCACTTTGTTTTTCTGTTGCTGGCATTTAAGCTCTCATTATTAAAATTTGTATACGGTCCATCGTATCGGGTTATGTAGTACGTCACGATCGTGCGCCTGCAAGTGAGTCTCGACCACGGTTGAGATACACCATTAGTATTATTTATATCATTATTATTATTAACATAAAACGATTGACCGACGAATAAGAGCGGAAACCGAAAGGCCAGAAATAAATGGAAACTAATGTTGAGGTTAGGTATGTAGACTGAGAATCACAGACCCTGAGCAAGCCATAGTTAGGATTCATCCAAGAACGCTTCCGATCGGCGCCGTGAACGGCATGTTCAAAATATTTCTTTACCCACAGCAGCTTCACTCCCAAATAAAACGACTGTATTCATCATGGAACCCGGAAGTTTGCAACACACAAACGGCCGTTTACTTGATGCAACCCTGCATAATTAAAATTGGTTCTGGGTTGAACTGACACTACTTACATGCTCTCGATGCATCGGACGTAGATCTCAGATTTGAGCAGTTCGGAATCACGTTTGAGGTTTGTACATGATGTTTGTTTGCTACTTCAATAATTTGGGACCGTCGAATTTGCGAATAAACCTAGTTCTAAACTTAAGATTCGTCTAATCAGGCCACCTGTTTCTCGAATTACGAGTCTCTCACCATCTGGTCAGCTGCCCTAGGTAACTGCAAAATGAAATAAAGGTTTATTTCGGGGATACCCGAGGCACGCATGATTATGTGATCTTATGGTACAAGCGGGTTCATAACAGGGTTCTGTCGGATAATTTGTTAGACGTACGCAGAAGATCGTAGAGTGTTAGTGGTCATGTAAGTGTACGCTCAGAAAAACTTAAAATCAAGGTCACATTGTCATATCACCCAAAAATGAGGGAGGTTGGCTGGGTGATCTAAATACTTAAGCAAGCGGGGTAAGGTTGGGGTACAACGCTCCTACTGACCCAGCCTAACCACAATTATAAAGAGGGCCAAGGAATAGACTCAGATCTAGCAGAGCGCGGTGGATAGTTGGGGCATTTTTCGGCAGACTGAGGCTCTCCATAACAAGCATGGTCTGTGCTTGAGTTTGTCCGATTGCCTGAGCTCTCTGATGGTGTTGGCTTTTGTGGTCTGCGGAAAGTTCGGAGTCTTGTGAATCCCTCCGACGAAGCATATTATTTTTCTCACCAGCTGTATGGACGCCAAAACTCTCCATGGAACTTTGTCCAGGATTGCCTTTTTGGAGCGCGTGTCATTTTAATTTTTGTTGATGTACAATGCACGCCACCCACATCTACTCTCTTTAAGGTCCGTTCGCAATGTATCCACGTCCTGGCTATCCAGCTCCACGTATGAGGTGCCCTTGTACATCTAGGTCTGTCTAACACCAATCAATAGGGCTTTGTACCGGACAGTCGAAGGGCAGAGCTCCGGATGTTTTGGCACAAACTTCAACTGTTGTTGTAGATGCAGAGCCGCGATTCTGATACGACGGAGTCATTGTATGAGGGTGACTCAGGTTCAATACTATGAAGAAGGTGGTTGGTTGTTCGTGGACTCGATGAGGGCTCGTGTGCCCACAAACCATCGGTCATTGGGGGGTTCAGGTTTGGTGTATACTTTTGTGTGGCTATGCCTGAGCTACCGCCTCCGGTAAAGAGGAGGTCATGTTTTTGAATTCAAGGCCTAGTGTTCAAGTCCGGCTGAGCTGTCCCACTGGAGCAAGCCTGGTATCAAGGCCTCAGCGCGAGGGCTTTGTTACCTTCACGTCTGACACTCAACTCTGGGTCTGCATGGATGCAAATGTCGGCCGGATGGTAGACTGCTTTCAGTGGCACTTCTTTTCTCTGGAGCAGTTTCTACCACGGGGGCTGAGAGAAGCATAATCCGCGGTAGTCCGGGCTGAGGCATGTTCGTCATGTGTGGAGGCCGAGGCACTCTGTCGACCACGCAGACCACCAAACTTCCAAAGAGAGCTTTGCAGCACCGCAGTTATACTTTCTTCCCGTGGTCGGCACCGCCACGGGGATCGTCACTCCCCTACTCAGGGACCCCATTAGCGGTTTTGCTGCCCTCCCATGGTTGAGGTTTCCTTGCCTACAGGGGGTTTAAAGTGCCCTGCCGCATTGACAGTGGGAGATGAGTCCCAAAGCTCTCCATGAAGCATCCTCCAAGCATCACTGCAGATGTCAGCAGTTTCTCGGTGCCCACTGTAGATCCCGGCTTTACCTCGAGAATCCCAGGGTTCTAAGAAAAGTTAGCATTCCTGCATCTTTCCAGACGCCGCATTCTCTCCGGTTACAAGTTCTGAACGGGCTTCTTGGTGCGCAACCGGTGGAATATGTCCACGTCTTGCACCCCCCACTCAGTTAACGAAGGCGAGTTGGATCAAGTTTGGCTGAATATGGTGGTTGGAGTGGTGCTAAGGCCACTGCTACGCAAGGTACCTGGAGTTGTGGTGGCTTCGTTGCCTGCATTTTTCTCCCTATATATTTCAGACCCTGCGACCTCCGCTTGTTCGTTCAGCTTTATTTTCCGGCCCGAGAGCACCGTCGGTGACGGGGTGGCTCGGATTGCGCTTTCAACCACCTGCTTTTGACGAGCTGTCTGTCCCGTCGCGGGTGATTGTTCTGTGCTGCTCATCTTGCCAAAGTCTGCCTTGGTTTGGGTCACTGCAGTCTGCTATTCCCTGTCGACTGCTTATGTGGCATCCACAGGCATCGCTGACCTAGGCACTGCTTTTCGAATAATTAACTGTTACTCCAACTAAGACCACTGGAGATCACTTTAAGTGATGTATAGGTCGTTTCTTGCCTCCTTGGCCTGGCTGCTAGTCATATGGCGCCAGTTCTGGCAAACTTTAGCCTGGACACCCTCGCCATTCATGGTCTTCTAGAGGTTTCTTTTCCGAAACGGAGCACCGCCGCTTCCTGGGGTCTTTGGTTCAGGACTATATGTGTCACTCCCGGAGAAACCATAATGACCTAAACTCAACTAGTACAGGGAAAAATCCAAATCAGCAGGTGGCGAATAAATAGGCGTAACTTTCTTCCATACGATTTGAACCACGGCAAACGTGCGAGTGTTATAGTAATTAGAAAAGAGCTTGGGAACACTTTTTGGACCGACAGAAAAATTAGTTATTTTCCCGTCATTGTGATCCCAAAGAGTGTTATAAAGAAGGCACTTTGAGAGAGGCACAAAACCGCGCGATCAATTCAGTTTAGTTTAGTTTGCAGTAGAACTCTAGTGCCTGAGGCTAATGGTGCCCCTGGATTCCTTTCTGCGGTGCTCATGGGAGTCAGCACCCATCATTGTCAATTTGCCAATTTTTTCCTGTATATTTGTTTTGGTGGAATCTTCCACCGAAATAACGGGAAAGTCCCACCTTCCATTCGGAAGATCACTGTCAAGTGAGCGCTCCCTCATAAACAGAAAATCTTGCCATGGTCTGATGGACATTCGTCACGTGTTGAATCCCATTAGTCCCCTTATCTTCGGAAACCCCGCCTCCGCGCATTCCCCATTTCTAGTCCAGACATTTTTCGAAGATTTTACATCCTTCTTATTCACCGACGGTTCCACTAGTCAGTTTCACCATCCAAACACCCACTTCAGAGGTTGGCACTTACATTTAACCTCAAACGTGCCGTCCACTTACGCATGCTAATCCTTCTTGTCAGTTCGCCGATAACCATCCCAAACATTTCCATCGGGGTTTCCCCTTCAAACCTCTTCAAATTTTGAAGGCTTCAACGAAGTCCTACCTTGGTTTTCTCTTCTCTAGAGAAAATGTTCCGGTATCCTGTGGTCTCTGGCTGTCAGAGTTTCCTCACCGGTCCTCCACCATCCTAGTTGCTAGCTTCAACACATTTTTGAGACAAGTCAAATCTTTTCTGATTAAAATAGCTCGTGCCTGTTCATAGTGTTCAAAGTAGGAACCATCTTTGGCACTGTACAGAGGCGAGAACATCTGCCTTTGTGCAGGAAATAGTCGACTTAACTCTAAAGAATTCCTTGCGAGTTCGACGGGAAGCCATCTTGTTCTGCTCCTTTCACATAAATTCTACAGCAGTGAGAAAACCTGTATCTTCTTGGTTGCAAAGGGTCACGTTACTGTTAAGCCCACCCAGGCTCGGGCTAGTAGATGACCTTTGCCTTCTTTTAAAAGCGTATCCCATTTTCACACCTTATCAACACCACTGGCCTTTAGCTGGCGCCGACGCGATCCGGCAAATCTGCCGTCGCCTAGAAATATGAAGAACGAGGGAGGCTCAACTCGGCCAGGTCACTCCTACAGAGAAGGAATAGAACTGGTCCGAAAACTGAGCCTTGAGGGACGCCAAGCATCGCATTGGCTGGCTCAGAAAACGCATCTCCGACTCCAACGCAAAACTCCCTGTTACTCGGGAAGTCAGCTATCCGGCTACGTAGCTGACCTTCTATCCTATAGGTCTTGGGTTTGATCTGCACTCCTCGGTGATTCTACCGAGTAAAAAGCCTCGTAGAAGTCTGCAGAACAAATTTCCGCCATTTACTTCTGTCCCAGTTATGACTGCACTTCTTCAGAGAGCGCGAAATGTTTGGAGAAAAGTGATCTGCACCTTAAATCCCATGCTGTTTGTCACTCAGCACCTTGTGTTATGCCAAATTCTTGCAGACCTGTGCTCTTGACAGCTCTTCGAGGCACTTGCAAAGGACAAATATCGACTTAGGCCTGTGGTCGTGCTTATGTCAGGACCGTCCGCCCTAGTAAATAGCTACTAAGCAACCATTTTCCTTTAAGTTGACAGTACTCCTTGCATATCAATTGCATGAAGCTGTTAACAGACAAGCCAAATTATTTCAGCAGCTAGCCGTTTTATAATAGCTGAAGGTGTGCTGCCCGAACCCCCGATCTGTTTCCTTCTAGCCCGTCAAGCATTATCCTTTTCGCCTCCACCTTTTAAATAGTGTCATGTTGAGCGCAGCTCATGGGTCATCTGCTGTCCCTGACTCGTGTAAGTCCGAAGAATATCAGAGCGAGCAAGACGCGGCCGATTTACACGAATCCCAAAAACAGCAACGTTCATTCGTAGTTTCTACTGTATTAAGCTATCAATCATAAAAGGCATACGTATGCACAAATCCAACGTATGAGGCTAAATGGACCTAACGGTGAAACTTATAGGTTGAACGTCACGCTGTCGGAGTACGACAGTCAGAAACCTTTCAAGACCTAATTTGGCTGTCCTGCATAAAAACGAGCGTGCAAAAGCCCTAGCATGGAAGTGCTCAGCATGGAGATGTCGAAGATGATTGCATTCAAAATGCGCACAGAACATTTGGAGGGTTATCATTGTTTATCCCTTACACTGCCGGCCAAAATCCTCCCTGCTAAAATCGCTGTCTGACTTTTGGGGTGAGGATATTCAGACCAAAAAGTACAAGTCCTTGTCAGGGTCAGGTCTATTTAACGATCCACCGCTCGATCCACTAAATAGTTTGCTTCATGCCTTCTGGATAACACCTCGGAGCCTCAGGAGAAAGCGCCGCTTAAGTCAACACGAAGCTCAAACCAAAACAAGATTGCTCCGCAAATCCTGCTACGTTGTTGGTGAGGTAAAGGATAAATACAAAATGTTCATTCCTTGGGCAGAGAGCCCTTGCCTCTATCCGATCAAAAGATAGTCAAAATCAGGACAAGAATCTCTACAAAGAGAACGGTTGACCCTTCTGTCTGAGTTATAACAGTAGTGTTCATGCCTAATCAGGTTCAACAAACAACCTCATATACGTGGTAGCCAAAAGTGAACGCAAACTGAGCCTCTGAGGTCCGTCAACACAAGGGAGAAAACAAAATCGGACAGCAATAAAACGAATTGTCCTAAGTGAGTGGGGTTCTCGGCCATCGCAAATTTCCACAAAGTTATCTCCTAACGAAAGCACAACCACAGAAGGAACTGGTAAACGCCTCAGCCGTGGATGTGCGACAGCCGAAAAACTGTGTTAGCAAGAATGAGGTGGGGAGGCGTAGTCGAAATCCTGTAAAGGCGATGAATAAAGAGCTTCCACTCATCCAGCATGTTATTCCTATTTCAACTGGTTGAGTTGGCCCTGGGTTTTTAGGGACGTAGTAACGGTTGATGTCTACCACTAAAGCCTCCGTGGTCACTTGCTACTCGTGGGTTCGGTGACGGTCCTTCTGATACAGGAGCCGTGTTTCGATCCTTGCACTGCTGCCCATTGATCGGGTAAGCCAATCTAACAAATAGTCGGACCATCTGGTAAACGATGTAGCGACTTGGATGGCTCGCAAGGTATTGACCTAGTGAGCCCTCGACTTAATTTTTGCGTGTTAGTCCGAGATTTGTTTAGGTTGTAGTCGTTTCTTACAAGCGGGGCCGGTGTTGAAGCCGTTCGCGCCAGCCTGCAGCTCTCAAATACTACCTGTCCAAGTCAGCTGCTGACAATGCAGCGTCCATCACCCATGGTCTCCGCCAAGTCATCAAACGTGGGTTCTCACCCAAGCATATTTATTCTATTAGCTCCTTCTGCCCCTCGGTTCTGTATATCGTTATTGAGACACCGAAAGATGCGTTCCGTTGCGTGCAAATTACTCTGGTCAGACTGATATCTGAAATTCTCAATTGCTTAGCTGCGGTGGAGCATTTTTATCACCCAGTTTGATAATAGTTCGGCTTTGCCCTTGGCTTCCTTTGCCTCCAACAAAAACGGCACTGGTCCTGCTCCTAGCCAACACCAGTGACCTTTCGATCAGTTCTTCAAGGATTCTGTGTGCGTTGATGCATTTCATTATTGAGTCAGGCATCTTGCAGACTTAGATTGCACCTATGGCCCCCGACGGCAGTAGGGCACTAAACGCAAAACGTTTGTTTAGAGTAAGCAAGTTCTCTCCCAATGTGATTTGTATCTCTCTGGATGCCAGTCAAAAGGGGTCTGCTGCACTTTTAGCAGGTTGGATGCTCGAATACCGGCGGTTTCTAGCAGTCTTGAGGGTTCGTGTTCGTCGATAACATTGCCATTTTTGTTGTTGATATTATGAACCTTATGAGTTTTTCGATAACTAGCTGGGTAAAATTCTCTACTAAAAGGTTTCTGTTTACCCCTAGCTAACCGCACCTGACTCTGTAGTTCTATCACCACCGTTCTGTAGGTATCAAAGTCTTCACACTCACCATGAACAGAAAAATATGATTCGACAATGACAAAACTAGTAGGCTTGGCATTATCTGGAGAATCGCGTGGTAACCCATACCGATGTGTGCGTGTGAAGAACAGGGTAGCAAAAGCATCCCAAATTAGCAATCCTCAACGGAATATGTAGAAACTATGGAGGGGCTTCCGATATATAGCTTTTACAGCAACCCCATCCATCAGATGCACTCTTTGGAAGTATATACTGTGGGCTTCTGCATCGTTATGATCTTTTCAGACTTCTCCCATCACCTAATGTTAGTGTTCCATCACTTTTCCAGGGGCGTTTCTGAACGTGCAAATCTAAAATACCGCGAGGTTTCACTAGGCTGCTTTTGCCAAAGCTGACTCAAAATCGCTCTGTAAGCTTCTTTTTATCTTAACAGCTAAGTTTCGGTATTCGGTGTATTGCAGTCACCTTCTCTCAATTTCGACTGCTGGAAACTTCTGCCAAATCCTGTCTCCTTTCCCAATAGACTTCCTAACCTCTTTCGTCCACCACTCAGGCCCGATCCTCTGCCTGTTTCCTTGCAGTGGGGCAAACGTTTTTTGCTGCGCCATTAAGTTTCGCCAAATTATCTGCCCTTCGTCTTTGGTCGCAGCATTTTCGTCATCTACGCTCAA
This sequence comes from Fasciola hepatica, assembly GCA_948099385.1. NCBI lineage: Eukaryota > Metazoa > Platyhelminthes > Trematoda > Plagiorchiida > Fasciolidae > Fasciola > Fasciola hepatica. Next base: position 13,223,004 of record CANUEZ040000142.1, on the reverse strand, counting down.
ATTCAGCTTGGCCACTCCCGTATCTAACTTGGCGGCTTTTTGCATTCCCAAGTTCTTGAGCAGTTTCTTTGTGACACTTGAACTTTTGAGGCGGAGTGTAAGCTTGGTCATTACGTTCTCACTTCTGCTCAGAGATGGGTGAGTCCCGACTCACTCACCTCGCCTTCATATTCCGTGGTCATCCGGTCTAGAAAAGATGGCCGGTTATCCCTTTCTGCATCTGTTGCATCCCCTTAAGTGCTGAAACAAAGTTCCCCCATGGAGCCATTGTGCGAAGCTCTTCTTCACTCTACCGTTTTTAAGCTTCCTATGTCTTGTCCTACTCCTGGCAGTTTCAAATCCCAAATATCAGTACAGCAATTTTCCTCTCCCTTTAACTGTTCTATGCTTGCTTGAGCTTATAGGGCTCTTCCGTTTCCGAGTCTGGGCTTCTGGACTCGCAGGCAGTTGCAGTTACCCTCATGGGAGTTTTGCCAGCGGCACCACAAAGTCGCTTGTTTCTCTTATACCACCTAACCTCCTATTCGATATGAACCAAGATCTCTGTAATGAGAAGGGTTACTCCACCGCAAACATTGTCAAGGTACCTGTCCTGCCGATGGACAAAGTACATCCTTTTAAACCCTGTCGGGGTACATTTATGTTCGCACTGTCGCGTCCCGGCTACTGCAGCTTATTTGTTGTTATAACAATCAGCCTTTTCCAGCAATCCCGCCCACGTTTTTCTGAAGTCACGGGAATAGGCGTTAAGTTCTAACATAGCCTTTCCTGGAGGAACTTCCCTGCTCTCTCTTACTTTGTGTTCTGCCTCAGAGAGAGCACCCGAGGGACTGGTGAAATTTTTAAGTCCGGCTTATTAGACGCCGTGGTGTCCCGGTTTGTTTGCAAGACCGTTTGATCCACCGGCTCAACTCCTTAGGTATGCCTCAGTGTCACACTTTCGTTTTCCCCTGTAGCTTGTTCGACCATCTATCATGCAAGCGGCCTGAGGCCAACTCTCTCCTCCGGTTAAATTTTTCCTATGCCCTTTCTTCCATCACCCCTTCGGCTGCAACCACTGCCTGGTGATACGGTAATTGAAACCGTCGCCATCTAGTAACCCACTTGTTAGAACCCAGACCCCTTATTACATCGTACGCTTACATTTGTCTTTAACCTATCCGCCTGCTTTCTTATTTCCGTCCTTGAAATATCCGGTACTATGTAGTATATCCCCTTTGCTCGATGGAGGACATATTTTTCTCGTGCCATAAGCAGCCCATATTTTGCAGTCCATAAACTCCAATACCACCTGCTGGGCTTTGAACTTTTGCTAACTTGTTCTTGGTTCTTTCCGAATTTCCAAACTATGAACGGTTGACGTTCTGTCCCATGGTTCACTCCCACCGCCCCGAGGATATCCCTTATCTACCTCTGGTCCAAATTCTGCCCTGACTTGTTCTCCCTTATGATGGGCCAATCTTTGCCGATTTCGAGGGTTTCTCCAATTTAAGTGGGTGGGGCGCCCTCCAAAATTTGTGTTGTTATTCCCTTGTGAGATCTTGAGTTCGTCCTGGAGCCCAGTCGAACTTTCTTCACCTCAGCCATTCACACTGCTTCCCGCTATCACCACGCTCGTTTGACTTGGGGGAAGTGAAAATCAGAAGTGTCAGGGGTTAGATCCCCTTCGAAACAAAGAAGCTCCAAGCCGTCCAAATCTGATGTTACCCCTCCCTCCCTACATTTGTCCTCAGATGCCTGCTGGGTAGGATAACGCGCAGTGGTGTATCTGCGGCTGGAGCGAATAAAGTTCATCGTTGGTTCATGAGGCGAACTCGGGTGTTATTCCCCTGGAGCCAGTTACGAATTCTCACTCAGAGATAAAGGCTGATTCGTTATAAGAGAGGCGATTGCTCCACATAATTGAAGAAGCCAGATGGGATGCTGCCAGAGGCTGTGGAGTAAACCTCCACAGAATGTGCCTGACTCGGTATTCTGAAGCTGTCAACCGTCAAGGACCGACAACCGGTAGACAACCATTCCTGAATAAGGCGTGCGTGATTTCTACTCCCGAAATTGTGGCAACAGTAAAGAACATTATTTTTACATCGGGTTGTCTGTCGTGTGTAGTGGCGAATGAAAAGCCACTATTTTTATCCACTTTTCTTCCACCTTTTCCCCGCAGTCTCTGTCACTCTTATGCCTCGTCCCTTACCGAAGTTTATAAGCCTCCATTACCCGTTAATCTACAGCAGGGCACTCCTTGACCGCTCTTTTTATTTGCTTTCCTTTTCTAGTTCTCTCCTTATGTGCATTTCCCCCGCAAAGTTGGTATACACTCCTGGATAACTCCGCTGTTTGGTCAGTCACTAACTGCTGGCTCCGTCCTCTGGAATTCCTCGCAACCTAGCCATCCGTTCGAGGAACTTATATCTCATACTTTCAAGGTTGAACAACGCCGCACGTGCATAACCATCAGTGAACATTGGTGCCACTCACGACGATGTGGGGCGCTGTCAGATCCACCTCTGTGGCCGGCGCACATCGGGCTTGCAGGTCGTCTGCAACGATGTGCGAGCGCAATTAGGCTGGTGGATCACACCTCCTGTGTTTACTTCGAAGTGTTTCATCAGGTTGGGTGTCAAGAGCACGACCATTCCCACCCAGTAGCACCGGCTGTGGATCGCAAGCTCTGATGCTGTCAGCTGCAGATCGCATGCTGCAACCATACTTGCTCGCCACTGTACGCCCACCTATCACTCTTGTCAGCACTCTTATCACGTCCAAATTTTCGTTCTTCCATGGTACGCACACCTACCCGTTCTGCCGTGGCTCCTATCAACTCTCACTCTGTCACCTCGCGTTGCTCGTCACTATCGTCCTACCCACTTTGCTCTGCCGACGACCGCCAATATTTTATTCCTTAACCCACGTCGGCGTTGCCGGCTTGTAGTATCGATTCATTTGGTATCATTCTAAGCCTATAAAGCTCATTGATTGCGTATTTAAGCCTCACTGCCTACCGTTTTGTCAGGCCCTTCCTCGTTCTCCCTTCTCATGCCTACTACTGTTGCGCACCAGCCCCACCCGCACGCATGAACGATTCTCATATTAGAACTGCCGTTCTAAAATCTGCTTCCGTCACAGCCACATTTATTATACAGTTTCTATCACTCTATTTTCCTTGCCTGGCCCCGCGACTCCTCTGTAGATCCTTCCACTTGGCAGTAATTGTATTAGTTTCGTCCAGTTGCATGCACCTGTACGATTGCCCGCATGCACGCAGCTCCCAAATTCCATGTGCCCGACTTCGACATGCATCTGTTGTTCATGCTTTATGCTCGTCCACCGGTTTACCTGTCTTTTCTCTCTGCCTTTTTCGATGAGATAATATTGCTGGTTATGTCTCACCTGTGTTTTTCTGCCCGTGATCCCATCTCCCGTTTCGTCTATTGTTTGCCACAGGCATTTTATGCGCACCTTTAAGACCGTTCTGCTTTTTCACTTGCCACCTAATGTAAAATCACTGTTTTTTTCATGGTTCGCATTCACAGTTTCAGTCCGTTTGATCTGCCATTACCCTCTGGTACCCCTTTTTCTCATTTCTCTACCAAGCTTTTTGCCGTCACAGCTGCTGCATCTTGCACCGCGGACAGTTTCACCCCCCAGGTAACTTTTTCTTTTTGTATGCACAATCGCTCTGCGCTGCTTAGCCATCTCCATCACCACCATCGTCCTGCTGAATAGTGTAATCCCATTTAATAACGCTTCTCCCGTTTTTGACCGACACCACATGTCTTACCTACATCAGTCAGATTATGAGATTCCTTCCTGATAACCGAACGGTCACGGGGCCGTACATGGCAATAGACAAAGGGTCACGGAGCTGCCACAGAGATGTCTCACGAGATGCGCTGTCTACTCACGGGGATCAGTCATGAAGGGTACCCTTGGGGGACTAAATATATATATATTCACCGGAACGAAACTCGTCGAGATGATTTCATAGAAAAACTATTGCCGAACGCTTATTTGAAGAAATTGAAGGTAAGGTTAAGTGCACTATCATACGGTACAGACGATTAAAAATTCAGGCCAAGCACATAAGTTTATGCACTACGGAGAATTTTTGGGAAAACCTTAAATAGACAGCAGTGCGGGAGATTGCGTCTCTCGGTAAATATGGAAGTTATTTAAAGGTGCTTGAATCTGCCGAAACCAAGTTAAGATGGCCAAAATGACGGCATGACGCGGACCAGACGAGAAAGATTCACTCAGTCAGGTAATTATGGAAGTATTTTGATTTTCTTTGGAAGCAGATTTATCTAGGAGATGTTTACGAGACGGCCTGGAATGCTAGTCATAAGGCTTAAAGAAGAGTGGACTCTTGCAACTTCCAAAACCGGAAGTAGCGAAAGTCAGTAAGTTCAATTCTCTGAGAAATGGAATTTTTATAGTAATTATTGATGATGTACCTGAATATCGAACAATGCTAAATCGGGACTATGCAAATTACGCCTGACTGTGTTTGTCACCAGGCTGATAGCAACAGCAAATCAGAACAGGTGTGGCTCTTGCCAAGGTAGCCTTTATAAATACGGCCGTCTCGTTCTATATCGGCTCCTTTTCTTCCGCGAGGCCACTTTTATTTCTCGCCATCGAGGGTTATCTGTCATCCTAGATTCGTGATTATTCTGTTGGCATCGTTTTATCACGCTTTTCCAGATACCACAGCGGTGACCGGCATAAAGCGTTCATTTTAATTGTATTCTTTGAGCAGAGGTTCTTATCTCATACTTCAGCGTGGTTGAGGAGATACTACTACCTTTCCAAAGCCCTCTCCAGTGCTGCGTGAGCCAAAGCACTTTGTAAACATATGCTTTGCGAAGCCTTGGCCAGCAACGAAAATTTGGATTATTATTGAGAACGGAGCCATGATCACGCTGCTTCGTATCTCAAAAAGAATCACTCCGGATAGTAAAATTCTCAGTGCCACCACTCCTCTTTCGCCTTCTCTTTGATAGTCTCTTGAAAAACGGGTAAAAATATTGAACTTTGGTCTCCACCAAAAGATTTTTATCCTGGCCAAAATATCGTGGCTAGAGGAAGAGGCAGTCACTTGTACGCTTAATTTTGTATTTAGGCACCGACACAGTAGGCAATAGATGATGGCTCGGCTGGCTATCTTTGCTCGGCTGGCTGCCAAAAATTCGTCCACGAGTATTTTTGACCCGTGATTTAAGCCAGTATGTCCTTCTTCAAAGTTCGTTTTCTAGCCTAAGAATATACCGATTGATTCATGGGAAAAACGTGTAACACGAAGAGATTTCTTTCCGATTTATCACTTCAGGCATTGGCAAATATAGTACTGGGTATGGAGGGTATATGTGTAGCTACAGATATCAGAGAGTGAGTAAATGTGCAACAAATCCGGTAACTTGACAACATGCTTCAACTTGATTACCCACGTTTGTTGTGTGAACAACAATAAGTTTGAAATATGTAACTAAATGGAGTGAAAAGACAAGTGTGAAGAACGAAAGTTTGAAAAAAGAGGTGTGGGGCTGGGGCGAGTTTGTACATGGGAACCATAAGAAAATCACTTGTTACGGCCACAGCAAGAACAACTGTTGCACGAGGTTACGTTGCTTACACAAATCCGGCCATAGCTATTCGACGATTGGAGCCGGATTTGTGTAAGCAACGTAACCTCGTGCAACAGTTGTTCTTGCTGTGGCCGTAACAAGTGATTTTCTTATGGTTCCCATGTACAAACTCGCCCCAGCCCCACACCTCTTTTTTCAAACTTTCGTTCTTCACACTTGTCTTTTCACTCCATTTAGTTACATATTTCAAACTTATTGTTGTTCACACAACAAACGTGGGTAATCAAGTTGAAGCATGTTGTCAAGTTACCGGATTTGTTGCACATTTACTCACTCCTTGCTACAGGTTTTTTACGTGTTCTATCAAACGTCCGCTAACATGGTGGTGGCCGAAAACCAAAGCGAGATGCTTCATTCCGTATTCTGGTTCTGAATTTGCCGAAATCTAACTCAGGTAAATACTGAATAGTGTATGGTCTATTTCCCCAACATTATGCGATGGTAGCTTGCTTATCTTTGGCTTATGATGGGCCTAAGATAACCCGTCGACCTCAAATTTGAGTGCGTGGGGTTGAATTATACGCAAAATATTACTTTCGGCTGAATACAGCTGACAAGGCAGTGCTGTTTCCACATTTAAGTCTCTCTTTGTCCGTTTGCCTACCGTATTCCTTAACAGCACTTTGTCCCTGGTCCACCGGACCACGAATCTCAATATTGTAGTTTGGCTTGAGAAATAATGGAGTTTCTCCCGTAGGTTTAATAATAATAATAATAATAATGGTTTATTTCGGAAGCTCCCGAAGCATGCCATATGCATGATCATGTGGATACAGGTGATGGAATGGACAGATATAATTCATGGAAATATGGAGACTCTCATGGAAATATTGGGTAAAAAGGCTCAGAAGGGGGAATAAGATAGGATGAAAATAGTTTAAACGTATGCACACCGTAGAGATTGCGTGGAGTTTAAATGAGCTCAAGAGCGGATTTGAATGGATGCCCGGTGAGTTTGAAATTCAAGGTCAGGTGGACTGAATGGCTGGTCCCGGGCAATTACATATGGAGGCAGACTGGTAAACATGAGAAAGGCTTGAAATCGGTATAAAGAGCTTTAGTAGCGAGGAAAGATGGAGAAAAAGGTGAGGTGCACTGCAGTGGATTAGATATCAATGAAGCATTGGTACTTTGCAGTGAATTGTCGGCGGACAGGACACAAAACTCACCGTAAAACAGGCAGCGAGCAATGCAAGACGTAGAGGGATGATCATATGACAGAAACGATTTAGAAGGATTGGATACGGTAGATGTGAGGCACAGATATAGAGTTGATGGATGCCTATGATGACGGTCGTTGGGATGATAGCAAGAGAAATGGCTGGCGGGGAACTGCAAGATGCAGAGCGCGTGCACATAGATATATATGCGTAAGTATATATATATATATATATATATATATATATATATATATATATATATATATATATATATATAGGTATAAGAGAAGCAGGAGCAATAAAAATGGGGTCCTAGAAAGAAATTATCAGTCGTTAGGAGGAGTAGGTAAGGTTAGATCAAATGGTTGTAGAATTAACTTTGGAATATCGTGGTGGATTGACTTCATGACAAGTGCACATGGCAGCCCAACGGAGAGAAAAACAGAATGCGGAAGCACAGAAATGATGAAGACTGTAAGGAGCAGTTCATGGAAGAGTGAAGATGAAAGACGGGATCAAGGAAAACAGTTAAGAATGGGTCTAATTATTTGATCAATGCAGGTGCGAGATGTAGTGACGGACCAGAGGAATCGGGTAGTGACAGGTCAAACGATTTGGAACTGTAAAAGAATACCGTGAAGTAACGTTGTCATTACAATGGTGGAACATGGAAAAGCGGATCACACTGGACGGTACAGAAAAATGCCTGTAGCCAGCATTAAACGGATCAAGGGATAAAGCAATGACCGAGGAGACACAGGTAAGAAATGACCAATCAGATCATTTTACTGCAGATGAAACATGAAGGAGGCGGACAAGGAAGCGGGATGCCTCGACATAATTGAACCAGTAACAGAACAAAAAGGCCACGAAAAATGAATGCGCAAAGGAGTTGGGGCAATGGAGCTGGAGAGCTGTGTGCCGGCAGACAATTGAACAGGTGGATACTAATCAGGACACTGGAAAGAACCGCAGAGGAATGGCGGGGCCAAGTGAGGAAGATATGGTGGTGGTGATTAGATAATAAATACGACTGTAAAAGATGCGAAGTTTGGAGCGGCAATTTCTAATATACGGATTGGGCATGAGTGCGGGTGCGGTTGGTGCATCATGGCATGGGGCACGAGGAGGGATTAACGGGGCGACAGGTTTAAGAAAGCTATCAATGGGCGTTTTGAGCAGAGGGTTACACCAAGCGCATAGATGATAGAAGCCAGCAATGACGGCAGGTGGGAAAAGAGTTATTGGCGAGCGTCGACAGAGAGGAGTGGTTAGGACGATAGTGACTCAAAGCAGTGAAAGTTGATGTAGATGTGTGGCGGGAGGACGAAACGGGAAGGTGTGCATACCGTGGTAAGGCGACAAAAACGGGAAGTGGAAGCAGATGATAAGAGCTGTAGGTGAACAAGTTGTGGCGGAAAAACGATGAGGAGCATGCAATTTTCAACCGACAGCATTGGATTCGGTAGTTCAAGAAAAGTTAGGGCGTGCCATCCGCAACCGGTGCTAGTGGGTGGGACTGGCCGTGCGCTGGGCACCCAACCTGAAAAACACTTCGTGAAGTGAACGCAGGAGGTGTGATCCACCAGTCTAGTTGCGCTCGCACATCGTTGCAGACGGCCTGCACGCCCGATGTGCGCCGGCCATAGCGGTGGATCTGACCGCGCCCCGCACTGTTGGGAGTGGCACGAGTGATCATGGATAATTGTACAGAGGACAAAACGACCGCGATGGGGGTGCGTGAACCAGGAACAATTGACCAAGCCGTGAGACCATGGACAGGAGAGCCAACGGAAACAGCAAGTGGTAGACGACCGTGTAGCAATATTATCCAGGTGCACCTGCCAGGGAGATGGTAAGTACAGTGCCCGAAGTGGTTGGCCGTCAGCGGGGATCACTGTAGAGGGAAAAGGGATAAAGAAGCGCAGTCTGTGTGTGCCCCAGCTGAGAATCAACGGATACTGAGGAGTAAAAAAGAGGTGAACGTAGGTGAGCAATTGGGTTACCTTATGATGACAGGCGGTAGGTTCGCTGTGGATCAGTGAAGGCAATGGCCTTATTTCGCGGGGTGTACCTAGTGGCTTGTGACGCAGAGGTAGTAGAGTTACAGTGTGAGACCTCTTTCAAAGGCTAGGTCGGCGGAGGCGAGCTCATTGGTGAGCAATATAGCATTGGGGACTGTTAAGTATGACAAACGTGCGCGCCTAAAAGCGAACATTGAGGAGGCACTGCGTAAGCTAAGGGGCAGCTTATTCCAGATTTTGGGATAGGCTGACAGAAAGAATCGGGACTTCAGACAGAGATTAGAATGAGGGACAGTGAGAGAGAAGGCACGGTGCCGGATGGGGTAGGAGCAGGGCGCAGCGAATGAGATGGGATAAGAGGTGTAGGCCAGGTTATGGATTAGCTTAAAGAGGAAAATCAGGTTGAGCCTCATGCGACGAATCCATAGAGGCTCAATTTGTAGGAGCTCACACCGCTGGCGGTATGTTAGGACTAGGGATACGCCCAACAGCCTTTTGGTGAAGGTACGCTGAACGTTCTCAAGAGATACAATGGAGGAACGTGGCCAGAGGCTGGAGGTAATGGGACAATATTCTAGGAGCGGTCTCACGTGTGAGAGATACATGGAGAGGCGACTGGCCGGTATTAGGAAACACCGATTGATCAGGCCTAGGGTTCTCTTAGCCTTAGCGATTTGGAATGATGCCTGTTCTGAGAAGTTAAAGGAACAAGAGTGGCGTACGCCAAGATCGGTAACCATGGGGTGTATGGGGATGGGCAGGCCGTCCAGACAAATTTGGCCGGGTGGTACCGTGCACTTGTATGGTAAGAGGAAGCTTTTCTCCGCAGAGAATTTCATGAACCACGAGATGCACCAAGTTTGGAGAACGAGTAAGTCATGCGATGGTTTCAATGAGGTTGCTGGCCTTTTTAATGGTTTATTCTGAAGAGCACCATTTGTTGGCTTCGGTCTTGCAATGCCGGACTGATCCCTTTAAATGCAGCGGTGAATTGAGTCAGTTTCAAATTCATTTAGGGGCAGAGTTCAAGAATCAGCCAAGTACGGCTCCGCTGAAAGTGCATTGTAGAATGATGAAGATGCGCCGCTTGCAGGGATGAAGACAAATAGAGTGGCGGATGCGTAATTGCGTTCAGTGAGAAAAGCAAGTTGTTGCAATGCTGGCAGGCAGGTGAAATTGTATGCACTCATCCAAAGAAAACATTTGTGAACAGAAAAGTTTACCGAGAAACATCGCGGTAACTACCATAATCGATTAATAGTCATCCTTACGATTCAAACCTGTCACTGGTAGAAGAAGCGTGGAATCCCAGAAAAGAAGAGATAGCTACCTGGCAGGCTACAAGGTGCCAAGGGAAAGCAAAATCGAGAGGTAGACCGAAATGTTGGAGGTTTTCTCCTGGGCTTTTCCTGCTCATGCTGTTGAAATCACAAGTATATTGCCCTACGGAGTAGTCCAAGGCTTTTCCGCGCCACTTTTTTGCAACGAAGACGGACGGGATAAAAGGTATTGCTTTCGGATGGAGCATTTTGGGTCTCTGGAGAGCACGGATTCCGGTGTTTCGGATGCGCTTGTCCACCGATGTGGGTTGCTTTGAGGAAAAGATGAGTCTACCTAAATTGGAGCATTACCTTTTGCGTTAGCTGCTCTTGTACGGTGCTTCACTACCTAAAATTGACATGATGCGGCTTCGCTTGGTAAAAAGTGTCCTTTACAGCCTTTCAGCTGAGTAGTGGGTTTTTCAGAACGGGATCGAGGACTAACCAGCAGGCGGATATGAGGAAGTTTCAAACCGAGACTACATGACGGAAAGAGGTCGTGGTGGCAAACCATCAGAACTTGAAAAAAGAAGTAGAACGAGAGATAAACTAGCCACCTTGTCAGCTATGGATGTGGGCAATAAAAGACCAGTCACTTTTCTGAAGGTAAACCGGTAACATTTTTATAAATATGAACCACCCGTCTAGCTATTGTTCCCCGGTTTTCACGGAGATGATCTTGCTTACAACGAGGTGCTTGCACTCGGCAGTAAAACTATATGGGAAAGGAGATCAAAGGAGAACTACACTGGTTTTTAGGTAGCAATGCGATAGCAGAAGATGGAGCTATTGAGAGCTATTAGGGAAACTTGCACCTACTACTAGGGAAGAGTTACTAACCTCAGATGGCGGAATATGAAAGCTAGTATCTAGATCATTTGAGTAGTAGGAGATTAGATTTGTATATAATATGATTCATTATGCAGCTTGAACGCTCAACTCACCACTGAAATCCATGGAAGCACTGTACGGCTGTTTCATCCTTGTTGGGAATCATCAGCAGTGCACATCCACCGAGCCCCCACGGGGACTCGAACCCGGGGTGAACGATTGTGAATCAAACACCTTAACCACAAGGCTATCCGGGCTGGCTCTCAACGGTTTGTTGAACATCTACACTACATGATATAGCACCCTTCCGTCACTGGCTTTGAACGGTAACAGCCCGCTTCCCACATAGAGATCGACCCTTATGATGGATGACTTCTCTGTAGGGGCCTAAGTACAACGAAGGCATTCCGTTATGAACAACATACAGAGCTTGGTTACCATTTGCAATTGAGTAGTAGGAGATTAGATTTGTATATAATATGATTCATTATGCAGCTTGAACGCTCAACTCCCCATTGAAACTCAACATCATGGGCTTTTGGGGCCAAAATTTTGCGTGACCCTACCGCCTAATCACTTCCTGGGGAGAAGCAGAGCGTCAGAGCGGAATTCCCGGTTTAGCCTCCCGTGGACAATAGACCAAGGACAAGGTTTGGTCTTGTTGGGAAAGTTACTCGCCGGGTCCAGCTCCCCACGAGGATTCAAGAAGAAAGGTCCGGTGACGTATACGAGGTAGATAGATTATTCATACAAGTGCTCGTTGCATTGCGATCCTGACTGATGAGTTTTCGGGAAAATGACGGCAGCGGGGTCCAGATAACGGCATTACTATTACCGGTAGTTTCCATGGTGGTGGAATCAGGCGGTCGATATATTCAACAAAACCTGAAGTGAGCGGTTGGGTAAGAAAACTGCCTACCACAAAGAATCATGGACGGTGTCTAGAGGATGAGTGGGTGAAAAGGAAAAACTGGTGGCGTGTCTGACGCACATGAAACAAGCCGCGCCAAGACAGAGCCTTTAGAGCTACCCATATGGCATACGATTACAAGGACTAAGAAATTTGTTTATCTGAAGAATTATTGAATTTGGTGGCGCCATTTGCTCTGCCTGTGTGCACCGTCTGCATGCCGCTGCATCCCCCCAATACACACGTTACCTGTTCCAGCACTTCGAATCCTGCGCTCATGTGCGCAGCCGGGTATATTTGTTGTCGTGTCACGAACCGAGTGCCAGGGGTTATAGACTTTGCACTAGAGCAGGCCCTGACTTAACTTGGGAGGGTCCTAAACTGGTGAGCCCGAACAGCAAGTTCATTCCACCAAGGACGCCGGTCAATTCTTGAATCACGCTTGTTCATCCATGTATATACATTTTCCAACACAAAAACTGTAAATCCGGATTTCTGCCGAAATATTCTTTTCATATTTCTCTTACGTTGACGGTATGAGTGTCTCTTCATGGTTGATAAGCCGGCCCTTAGATGTCCTTACCGTTTGATATGCCTTTGCACTCGTGGCTAGCAACGACCGTAAGCCTGGTCCCGAACCTTCCGTTTTTACAGTTTCCCTAGCCGTCCCTGATATTTTATTGATGACCCTCAACTCTGATTTCATATGTTGGGAGCAGAGTGTGAGACACATGGAACCGTAAGCGAGGGCGCTCGTCACTTGTAGACTTATGGCCCCCCCCTCTCCTTTAAGTAGCTACCCAGACAGGCGAGGAAACATTCAATAAGTGTTTTTACGCAGCTGTGGAAGAGGCAAAAGTCTCCTGTCTTCAGCCACCAGAATGGTCAAGACCAAAGCAGCTTGCCCAAAGAACAGAGGTACGTAGTAATCAGCCCCTGCGTTACTGAGAGAAATGCAGCGGCTGGCAGGGCAGTTTTAGAGAAAAAAGTCCCTAAAAATTTGTAGGTACGGCGATTACCACCCAATATCCAAGCGCTGGTCAAGGGTTCTGTTCAACTTGATCCCACAGAAGCGGCAAACCTAGCAGGTTTCATGAAACGGTACCACCCACAAACTACTTCCGCAGCAGACTTGGTTAGCCCCAGATCACTGCTCTCACTGTAGGACCACGCTCCGAAGATACTCTGGTAGCTGGTTTCGAGCGGGCTTTTAGACGTTTATCCACTCCTAGTTTTTCTCACTGTACAGACCACAAATCTTATCAAAAATCTGACTGACGTGAATGTCCCGAGTGCCCTCCCCTGACCAAACTGTTAGCCTATCTCTGTCGAGGCACTGCGGATATCACAAGCTGTTTGGAAAGAAGGCCCAGGGCTGCGAAGTCGTTTGCACCTTCCCAAGTGCCAAACAGGGAAAATAATATACCGACGAGTTTCGGAGAATGACGCGGCTGGCAGCCATAATAACAATCGTCTGTTGCAAGCTCAGGATTGAGTTTCCAATAAACTGTCCATAACTGACGCCGATGCAGCGGTCAGTGTCATGCCGAAGAAAACAGGTGATTCAGTGATTCAAATAATTCAATAACTTCCTCCTGCCAACGACACTCCTATTGCTACTTACCGACATAAGTCGCTCAAGCTCAACTTAGCCGTGCGTCGCACCTTCCGCTGGGTGTTTATGGTAGCAGGCATCCCCCACTCCAAACTAGGTGTCGACTTCTTTGACCATTTCGACCTCCTGGTTGATGCACGATGGCTGAGAGTTGTTGGCCGACAGACTTCTCTTCCTTTGCCCGGTTCGTATTCATCCGCGAATCACATCATGCCCTCATAGATCGAACCTCGGGCCAAACACCCGTACATATACCTCCTTCCAGCTTACCCGGTAATGCTAAGGCAATCTGGACCCCTGCCAGCGGTGGTCACCAATGTCACCCACCATACCGTCACTAAAGGACCCCTAGCATTTAGCCGACTCCGTCGCTTGGCTCTGGACAAGCTCCGTGTAGCACAGGCTGAGCTCAAACACTTGCTAGAATTCTGCATAATACGCCCCTCCAGTGACCCTCAGGCCTAGCATCTTCACTGGGTTCATAAGCCCAATGGCGGCTGGCTTCCGTGCGGCTACTACAGGGCCCTCAACCAAGCTAGCATCCGGAACAACTACCTTTTTCACGTACTAATGAACTAACGTCCTCCATATCTGGTTGTCTTGTTTTCAGCGGAGTAGACCTCGTTAGGGCCTACCATCAACTTCCCGTAGCTTGGGCTGACATCCTTAAAACAACTGTCACAGTCTACTTGGACCATTCGAGCCTTTGTGCACGCCGCGTGGGCTCAGCTTTGCAGCCCAAACCTTGCGAAGGTTTACGCATGGAGCAATACGCGGTTCGAAGAATGTCTACGTGTACTTAGACAATATTTTGGCGGCTAGCTTGTCAGAGAAATAGCATACGGCACACCTGAGCTCTCACTCTGAGCGTCTTAGCCAGCGAGGTGTACCCACTGATCTTACCACGCGTGAACCAGGGTGGAGAACCATCACATTCCTAGGTCACGAAGTCTCAGCCTCAAAACCGCAGCCCCTGCCTGACAAGATGGCAGCAAGTCGCGGCCATCCTGAGTCCCACTCTTTTCGGCAGATGCGCAAATTACCGGGTTTGGCTAACTTTCATTGCCGGTCTATCCCCTTCTGCGCCGAAAAAATGCGGCCTCTAACAGAACTTTCACGTGCCGATGGGCGGAAAATAGGTTTTCTAGACACGGCTCAGACAGCATTTATTTCGCTCAAAAAGACTTTCGCCAAAGCAGCACTCCTTCCATATTTCGATCTTTCTGCTCCCTGGCCTTAGAGACAGACGATTCGGATAGAGCTTTTGTTGCAAAAATTCGTCAAGAACTCACGGCAACCAATAGCTTTCCTCTCCAAGTGTCTCCAGCTTTCGGAATCCTGATATAGCACCTTCATCAGAGGACTACTAGCAATTAACCCGGGTGTCTGGCACTCCCAGCACACACTCGAGGGCCGACCGCCCGCGATGTTCACAGATCATCAACCACGGGTGCACGCTCTCTAGTCTGCTCGTGGTCGATATGTGCCACACAATATTTGCCACCTAGATAACGTTTCGCAGCTTGCTACGTACATTCGACACACTGTGGGACATACAGTCCCTCAGCAGAAGCACTCTTATGAGTCCACAGTATAGACGACCGACCCCTGAGGAGCAAAATTCTAGACTAAATCGCCATAGCTCACACAACATGTCCTGAGGTCTAGCAGCTCAGAAGCAGGAGCTCCGCGTATCTGGTGCCACTGATCCTTCCAACTTCTTAATGAACCATTATTTGCGACGCAATACAGGGTCAACCCCGGAGACTAGTTCCTGCCATTATTCGCCGACGAGTTTTGGTCAGCCTAAAAACTCATCGCATCCTGGTATGACCGCCTCAGTGGAACTAGCCACCAAGCGACTTGCCTGGCCTTGCGTCGAACGTAGCGTACGCCTTTGGGCCCGCACTTGTCTTCAATGCCAAAGCTTTAAATTGCATATCACACTAAACCTGCTTTAGGCACACTCTGTGAGCCGGATGCGCGTTTTCATGTGCATGTGGATCTCGTGTGGCTCCTTCCGCTATCCAACGGCCGCGTCTACATTCTCATTTGCGCAGATCGTTTCACTCGCTGGCCGCAGGCCATGCTCATTCCCCGCCCCACCTCAGAAGAAACTGCATAAGCTTTTCTAACTTGTTAGGTAGGTCACTTCGGTTGCCACGCTATTGTGACCACCTACCGTGGTTCTCATTTTGAAGGTGCTTTTCGCGAGCTACTGAAGGCATCCGGTCGCAGGCGCAGCAAGACGACTGCCTATCATCCTCAGGTTGATGATATGGTGGAAAGACTTCATCACCAACCGAAGGCTGTCCTTCTCGCTCGTGCCAACCATTTATGGAGTGAAGTTATACCGATGGTTCTCTTAGGACTGCGCTACACCGTTGCTGACATGGCTGTCACATCGGCTGAACAGGTTTACAGCTGAACATTAGACTTTCAGGTGAGCTGGTTTCTCTGCCACCATTTGTGAGTTTTTGTTGCGGAGATTGCGAGAAGACGGTTGTCACACCAAATTCGGGTGCTAAAGCCCGCCCCGCCACGAGGACAAACCATCAGCATCTACAATTCTACCTCTCTGGAGACCACCAGCCGTGTGTTTATTCGGGTGGATGCCGTGCGATCACCACTACAAGTGCTTACTCTGGCCCGTTTCGCATCTTTCAGCCAAAGAAAAAGAAAAACGTGGTAGACATCAAAGGCCGGAAAGAGACCAAATTAAACCGGACCCTTCGAAGTAAAACTTACTTAGAACAACCCACCCAAAGCCTCCACCTGCCCACGACCCACGGTTTGTCGTCCTGAGTGGGCACCAGTTACTCCCACTAATGACTCCCCATCACCAGTAGCAGCTCCAAACTCCACGGAAAATACAGCTGCACCCGTCAACAGTAGAAATTGACGCAGCCGCGAGTTGAAACAGCAAACAAGTTTTTCTGAATATGTAACAGCCGTATATATTTAAGTTTGCTCTTCATATTCCACTTGCGCATAGTTTAGCAACGAATGACTGCACGAACACGTAGCTTATCACCACACTGGTAGCGGCAGCCTGCATTGCCCCGGTATATCCCCCTCAGTGGAACTTCAGTCCGCACCCCGGAGCGCAGCATTCTTGTGTTTCTGTCTTCCCAGCTCGTCCCATCGGACAGAACCACTAGGAACCCCAGGACCTCGCAGGGCTCAGACACAAATCTCGTTGGATCGTGATTGGATTCATTTGGTGCTGGACGCCGGCTTGTTTACGAAGGCACTAACAACCACAAGCGAAAGGAACTTCGGGATATACCGAAAACGACAAACCCTAAAACGCAACCAACACTGCCGATTCGCTAGCAGGATCTACTCCCGGTCTGGTTCAATGCTAAGGAGGAGGCATTTTTAGGATCGATGCACAACGACCAGTGATAGTCATAAGGAAATGCCTGTTCTGGCTTTGTTGTTGTGTTAGATCGCGGTGGGAGGCATGGAAATCGTCTCTCGCCACCGAAGCCGACATAACCGTCAAGGATAAAAGCCTAACCGCGTCGGCCTTCTAAGGCGAGACTCCCTGTGGTGCCATCGATATGACACGTTTACAAGGACTAAGAAATTTGTTTATCTGAAGAATTATCGAATTTGGTGGCGCCATTTGCTCCGCCTGTGTGCACCGTCTGCATGCCGCTGCATCCCCCCAATACACACGTTACCTGTTCCAGCACTTCGAATCCTGCGCTCATGTGCGCAGCCGGGTATATTTGTTGTCGTGTCACGAACCGAGTGCCAGGGGTTATAGACTTTGCACTGAAGCAGGTCCTGAAGTGAACTAGGTCAACCCTAAAGCAAAGACGATGTATCCATTGCTACACTGGTGACGATGGCGTGGGTGAGAGTTGAACTTCGGTGGTCCCGGTGGTTTGACGGGCTGAAGGTCACTCAGGTGGGACGGAGATGGTTTTGAGAGTTATGAGACGATGAGACAAGACTATCTGGGAAGATGTATAGAGAACTGACATTGTTAGAAAGTAAGGGTGTAAAATTTGGTGGTATGATACCCCCTGATTAGTGAAATTTAGTTTTGGCTAAAGTTGGAGCACTGGAACGATCATACTTCGGTCTACCTCTCGCAATGAGCGACTGAAGCAAGCAAATAACGCGATCCATACAGCACTCCAAGATACATATAGCAAGACCGTCCGACAAAACATAGTGAGTGTAAGACCATACAGTACATATGTGGCCAACCAGCCTAGGGCCCTTGGGGACTGGCAGAAGGCGGGAAGGTTCAGTTGTAGAACCTGACAGCAAGGTCACCCCCCTTCGCAATGCTCAGGAAAACAGTATTTGGGGTCTTTGGCGCAAGCGAAATAGATCGCAGCAAAAATGGTCCTTCCCCCTTTGTCTAGTAATATATCTTGCGGCTTACTGGCAGTATAACATAGAAGGTCCGGTCAGAACTGGCTGTAAAATGTACACATAGAAAATACTTCCACACACCCAACGTGCTTCGTGAACTTGATTATGTTTGACGTTAATTCGCTGAGCTGGTCCATGCGCAAAACTTTCACATATCTGTTTGCTTCCGTGGAAAAATCAAATTTGACCCTGAATTGATGGTGGCTGTCGTATCCAGACCGCGGGAAGTTACTCCTCCGCGTTTTGCTGCTAAGTCCAATATGAAACAGACCTGAGGTTTATATACCATAGTGGTTGTTTTGGGGCTCATTTTAGCACCGAAGAATCTTTGATTCAATTTTGTTGTGGTTTTTTATATTTGCATGAGCCGGCTGTGCTTTGCTTGAATTAAAATTTTTGTGACTCGGAGCACTGAATTTGAACCCTGATAGAAAATCTCATTTGTGATTTCAAAAAGATGAAAAAGGTTTCGAGAAACAACGGAAATTAAATCGACAAGACTCTCATGACGGTAAGGTGATAATGACCTACCGGACAGTGCTAAATCCGCGGGTTCTGTCAGATTCAAGTCGCGTTTTTCTATCCGTGATGAGCTGAAAGATGTCAACGTAGGTGAAGTGAAGGAGCCACAATCGGAGAATCAGTTGAGGTCAGCTTGGTGGGAAATTGAGCATTCTGGACGGAAACTCCTCCCAATGAGCCAGTGGAAAACCCACGTAGTTCACTATATCAGCAGCAAAGTGTCAATGTTGCCGACGAAGGCAAAACAACTAGACTGCCTGAAACTACAAATTTCCAGGCATCTGACCTGCTAGTATTAGATCTGACTCCTTTCGATTGGTACCCCGAGAGAATCCGTAGGTTCACGAAACAATTGGAAGGTTTCATCACTTGAGAAATTGCTGAACCTGAGAAAAAGGTATTGTGCTTAGAGTCTGATTGCCTTCGTAAGGCTAAAATTTCAGGCGGAGGCTGCGATATGCCTCGTCCAGAAATTGGGTGCATCGGAGCCCGTAGTCCCCTCGCAAGTTTGTATGGACATCCATTCAGGATATTTAGAAGTTGAACTGATGTCACGACACACAGGAGGCAGAAATCTCCCCCGGAGGTTGCACGAGTTCAATCTGCAAAAGTGCAATGGGTGGATTCCTTTAGCTGGGGCTCGGCAAGGGTGTCATCCGGCACCGGCTTTTATACCAGTCCGACGGAACTGAGCTGGCTTACAGCCCGGCCACCACACTGCTCCCTACAGAGGAAGGAGCTCTGTCCGCTGTGTTACTACTCTTCCGTAACAACTCGAGAGTAACCAATTCCCTGGGATTAACCATCGGAGGGCCCATTTTATAGGACCAGTGTAGAAACACGAAGTACCTCAAAACAGCGTACCCAACAGGGCCCCCCACTCCATTTTTTCGGGCAGGCCAGTTAACGGAGCTTTGACTGGGTCACGTGACAGCCATACCACAATCCAAAAGGCAAAACCATCCTTACTACCGTATCAAGTCAGTCACGAAATTCTCCCATACCACTCGCTCCCGGGCCGCAACACCTAAATTGTAACACGCAAGGATCAGTGATCTTGCGCGAGGGTTGCCCGTGTTCACTGTACGAAAGTTCAAACCAGGGAGAAACTCCGTGGGCCGGGGCTTAGTAAACTTACCAAAAGGCACCAACGCTTACACTGGCCGAAGAACAATGCAACGGACCACAGCCCGGTCATCAGGATGGTATTTTTATGGAGGCGAAATGAATCATGAGCAATGCTGAGTAGTCGTCACACTAGATGACAAAATGCATAACTGCAACACGGCACCGAAGCATTTAGAGCGCCCATTTGACCTAGGTGCACTGCCTACACTGGATCGCGTTGTTCAGTATATACCCACTTTTTCATAAACTGAGACAGAAAACGCTGAGGGAATAAATAAGTCGGTGTGCGAATCTACCTTCGATGGTTCGACGGAGTACATAGGTCAGCAGTCCTGCATTTTCATCGGCCGGTTTAGAAAAAATGTATGCTAGAATATCAGCCTGGCTCCAACGGCTTCAACATTGCCGCTAACAGTGGGAAATGATTATTTAGTACTCCGGATACTAGGCAATAACTGGATCCCAAGAATGACTTATGGAACCGGCAAAAACCAAAATTTCCGACGCGTGCCAAAAAACGGTAAACATCGGTGGAGTAGGTGAAGGGCTGCTTGTATTGAGACTGTTTTGCTCGCGCTTACATTTGGGAGCGACACTGGACAAGATACCAGCTAAGGGAGCTAAAAGTTCAACCGTCCACAAAATAAGCGTTCAAAAATATGTGTTTCTAAAGTGGTGGAAACCAACTGTTCTTTACAGAGAACAGGCGAACAACGCACAGCCCTGTGGCTTCGAACAACATGCGAGCGGCCGCGAGCCATGTGTCAATCGGTTGTTTGTCTGCGATAATTTTCGGTCATGAATTTACACAATCAAACTCAATCATCCACAGGGTGCTGCAAAAACAACCGGACGCAATCTCGGGCTAACACGCAAACAGTAAAATGAGAGAATACCAGATCACTTCCTAGGAAGCTATGCAAATAGGTGCATCGGTTACCGAACTTCACGAGTTTTCGGTAATATACCAGGCCGAAGGCCTGTAGCGGAAGGATCGGCGCGTGCTTTGTATGTCTGATTGGACCTCACTGGGCCTCAGTGTGTAACTTCGGACTAATGGGTGGTCAGAGAGGATGTCCGCGAGGGTATCATCTGCTACTGCATTCCTCAAAACACTATGTTTTTCCATCAGGATGGCCCAGAATTCTTTGTTTGACAGAATGTAGTACCTTTAACCGGCGGAATTAGGCGTCGCACCTGTGAGGATAGGGATACGTCAAGGTTTGAGGAAGGTCATGGTGTTCTTTCACACGGGGTAGGACCTTTTGCTGGCAACGCTCAAGCATATAGAACAACGTGAACTAGTAGGCCGGCCTACCTTCAGTGGTCAGTACCCTTGAGGGCAGCTTTGCTAACGATCCGACGAACATGACTACACGGTTAACATCCTTCGCTGACGGGCAGAGCGGACACTCTGGAAGCCTTAGCAGCAGACAGATTACCAGCGGGACTAGTCGGTTTTATTTGATAATTCGCCAAGAGATGATCTCATCCGAAAGAAAACATTCAGCGAAATATGCAGCCCCAACGTTGGTATGCTATTTGTTCGTACTGTACCACAGGCTCACTGAGTGACATACAGATAGTAGGCAGTCGGAAGAAGCCATTTACAGTGCTAAGGACATCTGGTTGGACCCTTCTCAGAAGGCTGGAAAACGAAGTTCGACAATACCTATAACGGTAAATATCTTGTGTATGATTCCAACGCAGTTTCCTTTGCTCCTTCCCGTGACTCTAATCATTTCGTTACCCGGTCCTTTTCAACCAG
This sequence comes from Fasciola hepatica, assembly GCA_948099385.1. Taxonomy (NCBI): domain Eukaryota; kingdom Metazoa; phylum Platyhelminthes; class Trematoda; order Plagiorchiida; family Fasciolidae; genus Fasciola; species Fasciola hepatica. The sequence goes on along the minus strand of CANUEZ040000142.1, from coordinate 13,201,687 downwards.
TCCAACCTACAGGCCTTCCCTTTATTTCACTTGGTGAATCGGTCAAATTGCCTCAGTTCACCCACCGCCCTCCTACGGGTGTGCTTTTAAAGTAGACCGACTTTCCATTGCGGTTAATCCAGGAACCCACCACCTTCAAGTCTTGTATGTCTTAGGTGCCCGATCATGCATGTCATTTTTGGATCCGTTCTTTATTCTCTTTCTCACTCGCGTCGCTGGAATGACCTTTGTACCTTCCCTCCATGGCGAATATCATGCAGCGCCTGCTTGAAGGTCTATGTCAAGAGTGAGGGCGATTCTTCTGGTCCTTACCTGAAATAACTTCATGGTTATACTTGTCCTTCCATCTCATGTACGTTTACTAATCTTTCCCTGATTGGCCAATTGTTCTTCCTATAAAAAGTGAATTCCAAACTATTCCAATGACTCGGTCTCGACAGACCCTTCCGACCGTTTGAAAAGAGATTCCCGGACATTTGTGACTGGATTGCCCCACAAACTAGGGCATGTTGCTTGTGGTTCCAAAGATCGCCGTCTGAAGTACACATAGGTAACCCACCAGCCTTATTCGATTCGGGTTTCGAGTTTGTGTTCTACGAGTCATTCATTCACTGGGGAGCGGTTCATTTATAATATCCATCAGTGAACTGACTAGTGGTTGTTGACGCAAGTATCCGTGTGGAACACAACCATTTTTTGATGTTGAATCCAACGGCCTATCTATGCAATTGAAGCCAACTCGAAAAGGATCAATTGGTGTTCGGTTATGAGCTCAAAGGTAGCATCGCGACGAGTAGCACGAAATCGCCCCACCCGAACGACCACGGGCGAGTCACCACCGGGAAAACCAAGATATGACACGGCGGGGTTTGATGTATCTCAAAGGGACACGTTTGGAAGAACCTATTGAAAATTGAAGGTTAGCAGGCCCTGCAACGCAGTTTGAAACTGGTCTTCAGAGTGGACCCCTAGGATACTTGGTTAGACCCGTGTTGTTTGCGACGCGGAAATTACCTATTGCCAGAGCGTCGGTCACTGCGCTGGGGTCAGTGCTCACAGTGAGACCGAAAATGACTGTACGGGTACTGACCACTCAGGCAATGACAAGTTCGAAAAGGCATTTCTCTACAACTTAATGGAGCTTTGCATATTGGACAGATCTCGCAACCGCCTCACACCAAAGGAAATGGAAGAAGTGGAGAGCATGTTTAAAGCATAATAAAGCCTCATCAGCTCGAAGGAGAAAACAGTGGCGTTTACTCTGACGATTCATATAGAAAACAATGAAAAGAGGATAAAATAGTTTGCAGACCACTTCGAGCTGGGTGATGCGGCGTCTAGCTCCATCTTATCTCTTACGCTGTGTAGCGGCAGCGAGATTTTGGACTCAGAGCACGCGCATGAAGTGGTGTCGATGATGTTAAACAGCCTCTAACGCAAGCTAACAGAGACTTAAACCCGGATATATCAACGGCCGACCAAAATTTAATATTCAACAGTAAATGGAACGTTGTATTCAGTCAGTGTGATATCTGAATAAAACACGTCAGTGAGTCACGCTTGTCCAGTGGACACTTGGGAGTGGTCTTTCTTGGACTGATTGCAACAAATAAACAAGGGCGGCAACAAAAGAATAAACCAGCAAACGGATGTCTGTAGCTTAGGGAAAGCGTAGGGCTGAATGAACCACCGGAGAAAAGTTGAGCCTAAGGGAAAAAGGCACCACTTCTGTGGGGACTGAACCAACTTTTGATGTGGGTCATAATGATCTTACGATGCATCAGTAGTCGTAACACATATCTTCATGGTGACGCAGTTTTCGAAACCCGAAAACTTCCGATAACTGTCGGCTTCCCGCACAGCTTTCACAAACGGAAACGTTTGGAATTCGTGGAAACCCCATCTGGAGTGTTTAGATGGGACACTATTTCTTAAATCGCTTCGTGAACTTATTGGAGCCATTGGAGAAACATATCTATTCGAAGGTTACAGACTATTCTTTTCCACCTTTTGTACACAAAATTGGCGGAGCAATCCCTTATGTGTAAATGTCCGCTCATTTGTTATGTTCGTGCTTTTTTACACTGTCAAACCAACACTCATTTTGTAAGCTGATTTATAACGAAAAACGCATTTCCGATTCTCCCAAGATATTCGGTACGCTGATTGTGCATGACTGGGCCACTTTCTACCCTTCAGTGTTGTGCTGTATTCCATCTCTACTTGAGCTTTGCATTTTCATCCGATTTCTGCGGGCTATTTGCTATCTAAATGGCTTCAACCCGCGGTTGAGGCAATTAATTTGTCAATTTGGTTAAGTAGCCTGGCCCCATTCAGCTGAACGTTCTGTTCTGGAACATATGCTTTCAATTGTTTGACGTGTAAATCCATCCAAAAGTTTGAGGTAAAATTTGGGTTTGATTCAATGTAAACTCTGAAAATAATAAAAATGACCGCGCCTGAACGTAAGTTAGAAGCAGTCCACGTAGGAATCCAATAATCTTAGACTCCGGCAGGAGGTAGTTTTTGGGTAAGAGGGAAAATGTGAGCCCACCCAGAACTCTGGGCACCCAGCTCCGTGGAAGGATTCCGGCAGACGATGTAAAAGAAACATACGGAAAGTCCTACCAAATTTTCTACATGCTCCGTGAATTTAACCATATTTGAGTGAGCTTGGTAAGCAACTCAAAGCACGGTGCTTTTGCACTTTCGTTTGCTCCTCTGAGATACCTATAATCTGCCTTGAACCGTTCCTGGCTTTCGCCCCAGGTCTACGGGAAGTTGAACTTTTAGGTTCTACCGTTAAGTCCTTTTGGCCGCATGCCTGGAATTTGAAATTACTAGCTATTTTTGTGAGACCCACTCCGGTAACGTACAGCATGAGAGCCAATCTAGTTCTGATTTTTGGGATTCGTGGTAATGGGCTGTGCGTTGCTCGTACTACTATTCCTGTGAACTTCACTGGTGCACTCAATCCTCTTCTATTGTTCAGTAGCCCATCTTTCAGCTCATCGGATACAGGAGAAGTAAGAAACTGTCAGGGTATGCATCCTGAGCCCCCTCCAGTTGTCCTTTTGCCCCTTTATCCGGCGGACCATCTTCCACCTCACCAGAGGTATTCACATAACAATGCAGGGTGCAGGAAATCTTCGGTGGAAGACTAGTACTCTTATGCTGATTCAAGATTTAAGAACGTCTCTGGAGGTTTCTCATTACTAAAAGTCGGTGGCATCATAGAGCTCGAGAGAATACATTAAGTAGGTGTCATTGGTGGGTCCTGCCTTTGAAGGCCCATGGAAGCTCACCTTTTTCATTACATCCCTTCTGAGTGGCGCTTCCTTAGTGATTATCCTGACCATTTTGGGCGGTAAGTTAGCAAAATCAAAGTGTTTTCTGGAGAAACTCACGGAATTTTGGCACTCCCGTAGAATTTAAAAATAGGAAAAATCAATTCTCTTCTAATCATTCGCGAAAGCTCAGTGGAAAGGTGCATTACTAGTTCCGCGTGGGTAGTCTTCAGCTTGGTACAGCTAGCCACGGTGGACACAATGCGGTGGTTTGAACTCCGCAACCTTCTAGAGAATTCAGAGGGTATATTGACAGCAAACCTATAGATGGCAGCCAAGTTCCTGTCTAAATCTACTGCAGATGGCTAAAGCAACTTAACTGGTGGTGTCAATAGGTCTGCAACCCCGTTCAGCGTTTTAATTTGTGGCTCAAGTAAGCTTACATTTTACTTAAATTTATAATTCTTGCCATTCATATCAACTCAAACTCTCGGTAACAGGAAGCTATACTATGCGACAGCTGGGAAATATGCCACTACGCATCAAAAACCCTGCTAAGTGGTGTGTTCCTTTTGCATCTACACCATCTATTCATAAGCCCTGGAGAATCGACTAGTTTGCCATGTGTTTGGGAAGAAGCATGGATACTCCGGCACTCTAGAAAGTACAGTCCAAGCTCTCCACTACTTGAGTAAGCGGCGAATAGCTAGGTACTACGGCAGTTCGAACCGCGAGAATGCGGTTGGATCAGGGAATTCAGAGGATTGGCTTGCATGTATCTATCCACGAAAATGCAGCCGGAAATTGAAATGATGGTAGATTGGGGGGTATCATGGTCCCGGGGTTCGCGAATCGGCAAGGTAAATTGCTTGAAGCAGGAGAAGTAGAGAGATAATCAGTGTAACAACCAGCAGACGCCTCACAGTTCGGTGGTGTGATGGATAGGTTGCTCCACAGGAATAAAAGCCTAGTTATACTGGGGTAAGTTAATAACAATGGTGAGCTTTTAAGAACGATGAGTCTCAAAGTGAGTTTCCAAAACATTCTATAGCATAGCCTTTCATGGGATTTCAAGGTAACTTCTTCAGGGAGATGCAATAATATCAATGTGATAAATGGGTGCGATCTGACTCTTTTGGGTGATATCAAGCTAACAATGCGGCAATTTTACCTAGACCCTGAATTTTTCCTCGAATTTGGCAGGCGGGAGGAAGACTTTTTCGAACGGATAAACGCGTATTTACTAGCAACATGCGGTAAGCGTATTTACAAGTGAAACTTTGAGGAGGCAGACGCCTAGGCAAGTGCGTGAGTTAGCATTGTATGCGGTGAAAGCTTAAACCACGTGTAGCATTGGATGAGGCCAAGCAAAGTCCATCAACGATTGATACAAACTGGTTGGACAGTGCTCTCCGATGCTAGAGCAACTAACGTCAACGGCATATTATAGAGCACGGCCGCAGGCTTGTGTCCGTGAGTGCTAGGGATTCGTATAGTGGCAGTGAGCGCGCGAGGATGTCTGTCTAAGCTTCAGGCTGCTTAAGTTAACCACAACACTCGTAGGGAAAACATATTTGCATAGGATTCAGACTGGAAAATCCCAAGTGAGCCTCTTAAAAAAATAACGAAATTCGAATCGAGGCTTGGGCTGTGCGTGGAGCATTTGACATGAATCCACCCTCCGTCCCTTCCGTTTGCTTAACCGTATAGGGTTGACAAAACTTCGGTTTAACGACTTGTCTTGCATGCGGCGTTCTGGTAGCTCGTCCAAGACCCAGGGTACTTCCGGTATGTCACAGTCTATCAGGTTCATTTGTTTATCACGGCAATCTTCGTGAGTTTTCCAGATGCGACCACTGGCTCACAATTGATCGCGCTGACTTGTGGCGCACCTCAATACTCCACTGGTAGCGGAAAATTCTGAGTGGTCTACATTATTTTGGCGACAAAGCGGGTAAGACGAGTGCCAATACTTTGGATGCGTAATCGGGGTTCCGTCAAATTTTCTCAAGGCTAGCGAGACTTGGTCCCTTTGTAATTCACAAGAATCGCACTCCAAGCGACACCCAACCTGAACAGATGAACCGCATAGTCTAAACGGGACTGATTTGCAAATTCTATGGTACTGAGTTATAAAAGTAAAAACAACAATATTATTAGTTTATTTTGGATAACCCCGAAGCATACTGCAAAGCAAGATCGAAAGGTACAACTGGAAGTAGAATCCGAATTCCGAGAGGGTGATACTGGTATGTGGGCTGGGTACAGTATAGGAGAAAGCATTTAAGTTGCTCTTTATGATGGCCCCGGCAAGTAGAACCCAAGGTCGGGTGGCCAGGCTGAACGTGTCCTGGTGAACATGGATGGGGGTAGTAGAAACAGTACTTCACACACAAACTTCGAATGTTATTCCCAGCGATTTAAATCGGGAGCCAAAGTCCTAGGCATCAAGCCAACTCAAGCGGTGATAATGCAGCCTAACTCAAGTTGAAGTATACAGGGTTGCATAATACAGTCGGGCAGGTGTGTATGGCAAGCTTTCGAGTTTCAAAATGGATACGGCTGTATTATGTGAAAGTGAAAGTGTTGAGTGTTGAGAGGGATTTTAGGCACCTCATTTACACTCTTTCACTTTCATAACTCCCTGCAAAATTCTTTCCTGGTGAAAGTAGCATCCAGGCCACTGTCTACGGATTCGGAGGGTTTTACCGCTTTACCTGAGATCTCTGAGCCGATGGCGGCCATGCCCAGGCAAACGAGTTTCTTAGCTCAGCGTTAAAGGTGTACACCGTACCACTGTGGCTGGTCCTCCTACTCGTGAGATTCTATTCGGGTGCAACTGTGGAAAATGGATTTCATTGCGTCCTTCCTCGTTGCTTTCGGATTCAGGTCCATAAGCAAGACCTGATGGGTTTCAAGTAAACGAATGAAAAATGTGCCGATCCAGTTTGCGATGGCCAAACTACCCATAACTTCAATTTTCTGCGAAAGCTGGCATTGTGCAATCAGAAGCGACGAATTGCATAGCTTTCATGCAACCGTTGCACCCTTACGGGTTATGGCCTGAGCATTGGTCGGTCTGAGAAGCATTTTTTGGTCACGCAGTCCATATGGTGCTACATTTTTTGTTGCTCTCGCGTTCCAATGGTTGTCTTGAGCAACTCGGCTAAACTTACTATTAGCAACCCAAGAATAACTACCAATATACTCGGTCAGTTCATCAGAAGGCGCCGCTTGCCTACGCCGATTAGCTGTCGCTGCATCCTCTAGCCAAAGGATCTGCAGCTGGATGGGAGAAACTAAACGAAACACACCAAGAGGCGTGTGACTTTTAGGTCGGACCTGTAATCGATATGACCGAAAGCGATTCTGCACTTTTTCGCTTTACTCACCAGATCCGTCCGGGCAAGCATATCGGCTTGGATGCTTCTCGCCTCTAAACTTACAAAAATGAATAAGTTTTGAGTGAATTTACACTGCCTAAGGATCAGGTTCTTCGTGATTTTCAGCTCTTTAGGCTATCCCTCATCGAAGTTCAGCTTATCCCGCCGTTTTACAGCTTCCCGGGCCCACCCGCTGCAATAGTGCATTAGGTTAAGAAATCTGTTCCCGGGGTCTATTTTTCTTTTCTCCGCGTAGTTCTCATACAGGAGTATGAATTTGCAGTATTTTCAGGCTGTATCGTCAACTTGGATAAATTACACCCTTGCTGGGTCGTACAACGAAACGGTAAAGTATAAGTAATGCTTGGATCCCTCTCCCTCTTTAATACTACCCAATCCTGGGGGACTCAGATTTTCCCTTGCGTAGCTTAATTTGGAGGCCTATTTTTAGCATCATCATCATTATGCACCACCGGCAGAAACTCGTGTCTGCACTAACAGTATCAGCCGATCTTGTATTATCTGCAGTAATCGGCGTAATCCAAAGATGCCCCGGGGTCTTAAGGGTTACTTCCCATCTCGCTTTAGACAGTACTTTTCCGCTTCAGGGCTCTTCGGACCGGTTTTCTCATCTTAATTCCACGTTGTGTACCATAAGATGTTACTCCGAGTTTGAGTCACGCACAACCAAAATAGCGAATGCCAGAATTCAAAACGAGACCCAACGGCAAGTTCTTACGTATTGGACTATAGGCTATAAAAAATACATTTTATAAAAGATGAATTGTCCGGCCACGAACATTGGCAAGCAAATGTCAAGGTTCATCAAAAAGTAAGACAAAATTTAATCGTCATTACAGTCAGAGCCCGAATTAGGTGTGCCAAGAGATGTATAGGCAAGAAGTGAGCGACTGTTTTCCAGTGTGACAATTGGCTTTTGTTATAAGACGTGCAAAGACAGTAAGACACGCCACACTTTTCGTAGTTTATAACGAGTGAGAATAATCTGGGTTTTTCTTCGTGCCCATCTTGGTGGCAACCATCCTTGGACAGATCCGAAAATCAATATATCGCCGAGGTAGTGAAACTCAATCTTTGAGCCCAAACACATGAGTAAAGAACAGATGAACTGTTCTACTCTGGATCGTTCCAAATGCTCTGGTCCACGGATGAGTAAGGGAGAATAAACTTTTAAGGCAATCCGTCTGCTGAGTACGATTCTCTGGAGGATTATGAAGAACGTCAAAATGGCAATCGCTGGGTTGAAGTGGCCCTACAACTGTTGGATCTGGAGCAACAGGGGAAAAGGCCTGTTTTTACTCCCATCGTGCGGGAGGGTGACTGCAGAACAGAGATAGAGTCTCTTGAATTAGCTTGGTTATTTTTAGAATGCGGCGAAACTCCCTGGGGAGAAACTGGGAGTGAAAAGTTATTGGTAATATGGCCAGTGAAGTTCATGGAGGAGCAGCTGCAATCGGTCGGAGCAAATATGTTCATGGTGTTCTAACTCTAAAAGTAGGCGTGCCAGGCTATTGAGCTCTAGAGAGACGATACCAGGTAAAGGTTTTTAAACGTAATGGAAGTGTGGCAGAAGAAAGCTGCGAAAGCCAGAACATTCTGAAACCGCGCCAGGCAATTCAGTTCATGCTTCCGGTAACTGTAAGGTAAGACCTTAAAAAACTGTGAATAAAATCGTGCTAAAAATAGTGCGCAATGGTAAGGAGAGTGATGCCACTACGGCAAATGAACCATAAGCCTAATGAAACTCCAAAAGAAGACAACTTAGTTTTGAAACCGCACTCAGGACCTTTAGTGAACTTCCTCCCCGAGCCGCTTTTCGCTTCCCTTACACGGTATGCCGGAGCTCACAAAAGGACTGATTAAAGCCCACAATGATGAACAGATTCTACACCCAGTGTTCATCGGCAGGGTGAAAAATGTTGTCACTGTTCCTGAGCTGCCAACATAGGGGTCACAAGCTCCATGGTGGAAATTATAACAGCTTTCTTTTCGACTGCGTGTCAGTAGTAAAGAAGGTGAATATCATGACGTCACCCTCCTCGATCGTCTTTTAGGCCCCATGAAGATTGGTTTTGGGCCTTCCTCGTTTTACAGTCCGAGTAATCACTTGACCCACAGCTCTTTTCATTTACACCACAATGTATACGAACGATCTAATCGCATTAGGCACAAGAGTGGGGTATGGCAGTCTTTCGTGGACTAGGTGTAATGTCGGTCTGAGGACTGGGAGCTTCCAACAAATTACCTCAGGTGTGTGAGTACGTTATTTTATGTGGCAGTTGGTCTCCTGTTCTCCAGTACTGGAGCGGCTTCCTTACCTGATGCTAAACTACACAAGGTTCTCGGTTGTCGATTGGATGGTCACCTGTTGTTCTTTCATCCCCCCCCCAAATCGGAGACAGGTCCACCTTCTGGTTCTTGGCGTTATTCCAAGTTACTTCCAAAGCACGGTCTGAGATAGTTCCCCATACCCTATAGCGCACAAATCAACCCCCTGCCGTAGTGCGATAGCCAGCTAATTCCCCGCGGTATTGTTCGAAGCCGATCTCACTGAAGCCGTATGGGATCCGTCCCACCTGAAGTACCCACTTGCCTATCCTCCAGTATCTAACCTCCTGACTTAAGACCAATGAAAGTGTTCTATTCTAGATTGCTCGCGCTTATAAATCAGGTCAAGACAAATGCATGCCCATCAATCCCCCGCCTTCTGTGATCGCGGCGGAAAGTGCTTCAGGACGAGACTTTGCACATTCCCCTCAAGCCGTTTTTCACTAGTAGCAGCCCTCTTCATACACTGCTGCATATTGTTGAACGTCAAACAAAATGGAGGTTCGAAGAGCATTATCAAGGTGTAGCAAAACTACCGCGTAAAGTCCGGTCAATCGAACCTTTGAGCAAGGGGTAAAGATTAGTTCCGACACAGTTCAAGACAAATCCGAGTTCAAATATCTGGAAACTATATACAAAAAATTAGCAACTTTATGATAAGAAAACCTAAATAGTGTTCCCTCTGAGCCCTAACGCCCCAAAATTGAACAACAATTTACGAAAAGCAGCCTAGTTGCAGAAAAAGGTTAGTGGCAGATGAGATTACTAAATACCGTCACAGCTAAGTTCAAGCCCGTTGGCTTACTCTCGGGGCAAGGGTGCAGGTACATTTGGTGACAAAGATTTAGGGCAACAAAGGAGATTATGAGAATTCTGGTAGGGATAGTTCATACAGACGAAGTATAGTTGTTTGAACTATGGGTGTTGATGGACCAAACAGGGTTTCCTGAACTCCCTAACATAAAGCTTTTAGCCGCGGATAATTGCTAAGTGAAATTGGTGTTCTCCTGTCAAGATAAATAATATTCAAGAAAATCTAAAGCCTATAATCCTGTCTCTCCAAGTAGTACTTGGTGAAAAATAAAAAACCTTAAATGCTTATTGGTTGTCTTCTTTCGGCCTTCCCATTCCACAGTATTCTTATCAGCTTTGAGCTTCCATTCTTTCAAGTCATCATGATACTAACAACTCCCACGTAAGTCTACGGGCTTCGCCCATCCGCATCCTAACAAGCTTGTTTCAGTCCGGCGGCTCCGACAGTCAAACAAAGATTAGTTTTGAGTGCCAGGACCGTGTCTGATACTGTCTTGTTCTACCACATCGGCAGCCCTTCATAATTAGTCTGGTGGAGGATTTTCCTTCGCACTTTACGGAATTAGCCATGCGGCTGGTGCGGGGGACTTTATAAACCACTGAAGAATTAGAGATAGTCGAGACCTCGTTGTCACAAGCTGTAGCAATATACCGACTGCAAGTCCCAAAGGTGGAAATTCGGACTACGCTAGCCAGCATGCAAGAACCGCAAAGCCAGAACAAGATTTCTCCGTAGTTTTTATGGTGTCATGCTAAAACTCTCAAAGAGTGCAGATATATGCATACTTTATGTGGGCGACCAAGCTGACCTAACAGCAAAGCCCAAAATGTTCAAGGTCCCGTGATCCAAGCACGTCAGTCAAAAATGGTTCATGGCCGAATTCAAAAACATCTCACAGTCAAATAAACGTGTATAAGCTTTGCGAATGGACCAGCTTGGCAAAGAAATGTCAAACATAGTCACATTTCCGCAGGACAAGTGGAAGGACTCTCAAAATACGTCCCTTACTCCGATTGTTTCTCCCGAATAGTTGACCTTGGGCATTTTGGCTGTAGGAACGGATGTGAAAGTGTCGATATTTTGGATGCTGCTGCAAAATCGTCTGCACATCAAGCCGCCGGCGTGATTGGTGACAGAGGACACGTGCCCGTATGCTAACAGCAGGAGTTTGCGGCGAAAGCCATATGAAGTGTTTTGGACATTGTGGGCGATCAAGCATGGATCTAATACCATCCAGCTTGCGCCAAGTTTTAGCTCTTTTTGACCAGCCGTGCTCCGCATCAGCACTGGCTTTTCCTATGACCTCGATGAGGACAGCGTTAACTGTACCACGGTTATTGTTAAACTCGAACAACACTGTCTTGGTGAACGTGACGAAACGAGCAAGCTTTCTCTTTACACCGAAGAACACAGGAGTCTCGCTGGTGGTTTGACTCTTGTGCAGTCTTTGAGAAGGCTGGCGTGATCGTGCTACTTTTGCATCTGCCCTAAACGATTTCCTCGTGTGGGACCGGAAGGTGATTACGTGACGCTACTCCAAGAGGACTTAAATGTTTAGCGATTCCAAAATTTGGCCACCAACGGTTGTTTGACATTTGCCGAGGTGAGGGTGCAGCCAAAGATTGCATGGAGGCGGTAAATGCGTCAGAATCTCGTGGTCTACACAAAACAACAGAAGCTTGCACAGTGTCAGAGATAAAGTTCAATTTTCGCGGTGGAATATATTCCACGGAAAAGGACGGGTGTCTGGCCTGGAAAAAATATAGTGATAACCGCAAGAACAGAAAACATTTTGCGCCAGAATATCTCCCTGAAATAACTGTAGATGAGGAACGAAATCATCACGACACTGTCAAACAGATGTAAAGTGACTGCCAGCAAGGCAAGAAGATACCTTCGCGGAAGTCTTGGTTAACGGAGAAGGGGTAGATTTCCAACTAGATAAAAGAGCGTCGGTTAATATCAGGCCTGCAAAAACAGCGCTCATATTGCATGGGCATCAGTACGGAGGGAACTCCTTGTGAGAAACGTTGACAAGGTTCGTTCAAAGGGTGAGGCTATGCCGCATATCTTCATTCTTAGAAAGGGCATTCATTATCCATAAACTGCCGTGGTCGACCGGGGCTATGCTCCTGTTCTCGGGCGTCAGTATATCGAATATCTGGGTTTGGAGTAATTCCACGACGATTAACTCATTCGCCATATATACGGTAGTGTTCAGCTCTGCTTGGGATAAAATGAGTTTGTTTTTGGTGAGAAATTTCGAAAGCCTCCGAGAAAATCTACCTCACACTTATGTGAATCCGCGGAACCTGTGACACTGCCGGCAAGTCATATTTCATAAGTAGCTAGCCATCTATTCCGACGTGGTTTGGTCGTATGCATCTCAAAGTAGGCCCTAATTAAAGTTGATCAGTTGATAGATCAGGTGATTCAGATGGTGGTTGTGATGAAAGCCTCCAGGGAACTTCGCATTTGCTTTGATCCCAGACCACTGAACAAGGGGCTTGGGTGAGGACACTCTTTGATACCTGATTTTGGCAACATTCTACCTGAGTTATCAAACGAGCGGTACTTTCCGAAAGTAGGTCTGGCTTTTGCTTTTCGGTTTTTGGGGTTGATTGAGTCTCCGGGCTAGGTGACCAAGTTTAGCACATGGTATGACCTCTACCGCTCAAAACGCCTACCTTTTGGTCTGAAAACTTTGGAGAAGACCTCCTAGAATATATTTCAAGCAATGAACGACTTACAGGGATTATTCTGGGAGGCAGAAGTTATTCTCATCTTTGGCAAAATTGTTGGAGAATGAAGCAGAGCTCGATTTTTCCTGCGACCATGTATCTGCGATGGGATTAGGCTGAAACGGGACCAGTTAACATTGTTCCCTCAAGCTACAGTCAGGTTTAATGACCGCATTCTTGCAAGCGAAAGCATCAAACCGGATTGGGAAAAAAGAGAGTGCAAAGGTATTCTTGAGTTCTCAAAGTACTGCTCGCGTTTGATGCATCGAGCTCAATTGTCCCGTTTCTCGAGGAGATCTTTAACAGTCTCTTGGATTCACCAAGCTGGAAAGAGGGTAAAGGGAAGCGGGGTCGGGGCCGGGGCAACAACAGGAACAAAATATACGTAACATCACGCATTGTCTCATTATAGACAGCGCTATAGGCGGAATTGGGGGGGCGACATCCATAAGCATATATCGGAATGGAAATGCAGCACAAGGCACGTACTTCACGTTTTGGACGAAAAATTACTAAAAGAAACCATGGTAGAGGTCTGGTTTTTTCTTGAAGATAGTTTTGTTTTACGAGAGAATAATATGTTCCGGAAGAGCATTCCACAGTTTATTAACCCTGCAGCTAAAAAGGGTAATTCGTGGAAAAGTGCGTGGTTTCGGTTTAAAAACCTTTCTCCTGTGATCACGGAGAGAAGAAGCTGGACAGACGGAGAAGCAGCACCTACTTCGACCTGGTCCAAAATGGTGAAGCGTCAAAAACAGATCACCTCTTACGAGCATTAAGTCAGGGAAATAGAGACTGAGAGGTGAGAGGCGAGCAGGATAAGTTGGGTGGGACAGACCCCATACTGCTTTGATGGAAGCCCTCAGGATCCCGTGATCTGGGACAAGACCGGAGTGCACCAAATGACTACTGTACTCCAGTTGAGGACGGACATTCGCACCCAAACTTATGGGGAAACCATCCCTAGGGATGCGCTGAAAGACCTTTAAATCATATTTGGGACTCGAGAGGCAGACTTGCTCGCAAGTTGGTGATGATGAGAGAAGGCTAGGTTGTAATCTAACCAGAAACCAAGCACTTCGTGTTGGGTAACCCTAGGCCGTGTGATTGCTCCGGTGGTGGAGAAAGTGTGACCTGCCTCTCTGCCAAAAGACATGCTTACGCATTTGTCATCATTACCTGGGTGGTTCCAGTCCCCGGACCAGCTTTTGGTTTCACCGAAAACAATTTGCAGGTTTTCAAAGCCCGAACTCCAGAGAGTTATTGTCTGCATAAATGGTAATGTTCACATGAAGGGCTGTCAAGAGGTCGTTTATATGGATCAAGAAAAGATGAGGACCGAAGACCGACCCTTGTGGGACCCCAATTTGTACTGGGGAGGGTTGAGACGGAATATTCCCCACCTTACCCACAAATATGGTGTCAGTAAGGAAGCTGGGTAAGATATCCAGCAAGGAGCCCGTTATCCCAAATGTTCGCAGCCCATAAGTAAGAGTGGCATGGAGGCCTTTCGAAGGCCTTAGCAAAATTGACTAATACAGAGTGTGAGCTGGCCACCATTGTAGGCTTTTGTCAGACCATCCATGACTGTAAGCATATTGGTGACGCACGACCTGCCAGGGAAAACCCCATGTTGGGACATAGAAGGGACTCTATCTCCATGCAGGTGGGAAAGAACCACCGTCTCAGGAATTCGCTCGAAAATTTTGCTGGTTATGCTAAGCAGACTTATGGGTATGTAACCAGAAGCAAGATATCTCCTCCCCCTCTTACAGATGGGTCCGACGACTGCGTTCTTCCAGCTGCTGGGGAAAATTCCATCGTCACCACATTGTTGAAGAAGATATGCATAGAGAGCAGCCAGTGTGTCCGCCGTTTCCTTCAGAAAGCGGGGGAGGGGGGATTGAGTCTCGACTCATGGAGCAATATTGGTTGAGCTGACGGGAAATTAGTGCAACTGCAGCAATGGGAGTAGTGATATGGCTGAGGGTAGTGATCAAAGATATCGGGTGCTTCGCGGGGTAGGACATTGTTGTCATGGTGCCAAAAACAGTACAGTAGTGGGAGCTGAAGACCTCGGCTACTTGGCTGGGGGAAATGGTTGGAGATCCGGCGTGATCTTTACCAGCTAGTGGCGTCGGAGCTGGGCCCTTAGACGGCCCATATACTGAAGGAAAGATTCCATACTGGTCCGTGTTCGAGCAAGTACGGAATAATTGGACAGCCTTCCGACAGGGCCTCATCTTGTCTTTGTATTTGTTACGGACACTCCTGAAGTCCTGTGCATCGCCAGCAGGACCTGTGGCTTTATATCTAGCAAAGAGGCGTGCGCATTTGTCTAGAACTCGCCCGACGGTGCGAGGGAAAAGCCACCTACCGGTCTGTGGGGGACAAATTCTGGGGAGAAACGGCCTATTTGCTGAGGAGATCAATTCTCTGTTATTCTGTGCCATCCCATCAGCAGAATTACCTAGGTTAGCTGAGATAAGCTTGAAGCGAAAGAGTGCACTGACTTGGTCAAAATAGGCCCTTTTGAAGTGTCTCAAACTTCGATTTATGAGGGCAGAAGAGGCCACTTTACAACACAACCGAACCCAGTGAGAATGTGATCGCTTTTGCCAAAAAGTAGCAAGTAGTGTACCACACCTATTTGGAACCATTCACTTGTGGTGACCAGGTCCAGTAGAGACGGGGCATGTCCTGTGCAATATCCGGTAGGATCTTTTACTCACTGTACCCATGAGTTCTTGAGTACGAGATCTAGGAAGGGTTCACGAACGGTGACATCAGAAACATCCGATTTTTGCCAGTCGAAACTGGGTGAGTTGAAGTCACCAGTGACTAACAGACGGGGGAAGTCTGTGTAGCCTTCCAAGGAGCTTAATAAGTCTATGGGACCTGGGCTATACCTGGGCTATACATGAAAAGTAGGAGTAGTTAATAAAGTGGGAGGAGGGATAGAGTTATTGTAGTGCATGATAGCCCCACCGGAACGACCTCTGCTGGAACCCTGCTTTACTATGAAGTACATCAAAGGTGAGCCTGTTTTCTGTGGGGGCCTTGATCTGAGGCTCCTTAGCCGCTGCAAGCTGCCGAAGCTCCGGGATCTTAGTCAGCACACTGAGGAAAGTGCCGCAAAAACACTTAAGCACGTGCTCAGGAGTTGCTGCAGAATCGACAGAGACAACTGACTTTGGGTTTAAGAAGGGGGGAAGAGGGAGAGTCCGGTGTGGAAAGGAGTTCCTGGTGGAGTCGGGAGCAGGGGTAAACAAATTGTCAAGGAGACTGCAAAAGTTCTGATGTCTAACAACCTGGGAGGTACCGTATCAGGGGGGGTCTGCATTTTTCGGTCTCCGAAAATAATGGGCTGCATTTTATGGCTTACTCTTATGTGCGCACCGCGTGATTTACTGCTCTGAGTCTTATTGTTCATGATTCTGTTGTGCATGACCTCACCAGAGACCTTTTCTGGTGAGCCAACCTCTGCACTTCAGAGTTCAGCAGAAACGGGTTGCAGATTTTTGTCTGGACTCAAGGATGGATGAGTCTCGTCCGGTAATACTGTATTGTTAGCAATGAGGGGGTCTGGGATACTCTTTGTAGGCGTCAGGTGCTTAGTAGCACTAGTTCTACTACAGGGGGTACTTATCTCGACAGGGGACGGAGCGAGTAAGGCAGCTACGGATGGCGGACATGGAGCTCGGCCTTCAAGGCGAGTTTTCTGAATGACAGACAGAGCTCTGAATTTGGGATCGGCATTTTTGGGGCGGCTTTCTTGGCCTTCTCACTGCGGAGCTTCAGGTGAAGTGGCTTGTTGATGGACACTCTTTTGAGCTCTTTTATTTCCTCCTTGAGCTTTGCGGCCGAGGAAACAACTCGTTTGGCTGCCTTTGTGAAACCCGCTTCAATTAAAATGGCGTGTGTCTAGTTGATGCCTTTGGTTACCAGCCAGATGGACCGAATTTTAAATGGGGGAGGGGAGCTTGAGGTGGTCAAACACCTGGACATAGGTGTCATGAGAGTATTCAGAGTTGGGAAAGCGATCCCAAAGAATAACTCGCTCGGAGCATTTCTCGGCATCTTGCAAAATCACGATGACATCAAGAATTTGGTGCTCAGATACCCTACACACCGGATTGACTACCTGGGATGCTGGGAGGGGTTTGATAGCCGAGCTCCTCAGGCTGGTTGTCTCATCCTTAAAGGTGTGGACAATGGCTTTAAGCTCAACTATCTCCGCTGCCTTACTCCAGACTGCACTATTCAGCGCATCCGTTGACAGGGCATAAGAAAGACCGTTTTTCCGGATTGAGGAATGAGGCTTTGGCCACAGAGGGAGAACTACCTTGGTTCTTGGGGAAAGTAGCCCGGTCTGAGGAAGTGGTTATATCAAAGGCGGAAGAAGCTGACACCACTGAGGATCAAACCAGTACAGATAAAGATTGGTTTGAATGAGGGACAAGCTATGTGTCCTTAAAATTTCGAAAACGGCCGTGCACACCAGGGGAGGGAACTGCACTGCTGGTGTATAGCAGGTATGTCTACGCTAGCCGATACGAAACGTATCTCGAAATTCAATAGAACAATCAACTACCTGAGAGGAATTTTATTGAACTTGGCGGAACTTATGAAACCGATCCGCGAATTACAACACAAGGGAGGAACTTGAATACGAGCAGAAAAACAGCACTTGGCACTTGGTTGCATAAGGCAGCCTACCTTAAGGGCCCTAGTCGTGGCATATTATGATCACATGTTACCTCCCTGCATACAGTGATATTATTCAACGTCGTCTAGGAGCCGTTGTTTTAAAAAATGGGCTCCTTTTGATTACCGCTAAAGGACGGTAACAATTTGTGAACATAAATGGGTGAATTCGAAAAGAAACTACTGGAAATTGTTTGGGCTCTGAAGAAGTTTAAAGACTACACCTTTGGTCGACTTGCTCACATATACTCAGATCATGAGCCATTGATCAAGATCGCAAGATTCTGTTACTTGGGATACTGCAGCTGAAGCCGATACTTCTCCAAAAGTACGTCTGTGAGCTACATTGTCAACAAGGCAAACAAATGTTCTTAGCCGACACACGAGCCACACTACCGAATGCGGAAGACAAGCGTGTAAATGAAATGGCAGATGTTGCATTGGTGGTTATTGAATCTGAGATATGTCAAATCCAGAACGAAACGATGGCAGGTCTGTGTCTACAATCTCTGAAGGAAGTTATCATCCAAAAATGGTGGGGAGATAAAAGAACTCTATTAGTGGAAATAATACCTTATTTCAAATTTCGTGATAAGCTAACAATAGAGGATTAACTGATTTTTCGAGACGAGCGCTTGGTGGTCCCGCCAGCTTTTCGAAAAGATGCCCTGCCATGGTTACACTACTCACACGCAAGTATCAGTGGATGTATCATCCGGGCCAGAGAAACGTACTACTGGCCGGGTATGGCAGGACAGGTTATGCAGATGGTGGCAAGCTGTGTTCCATGCAGAAGATTCAATCAGCGGCAAACGAGAGAACCGATGGAGATGTGCCCCGTACCTGATGGCCCTTGGTAACTTTTAGCGTTGGATATTTTTTAACATGAGCAGGACAGTTACCTAGTGACCATTGATTGCTACTGTGTTTTCTTCGAAGTCGACCCTCCAAGAATAGAATCAACTGTAAAAAGTTATCAACAAACTGTGAGTCAACTTTTCACGACGTGGAATCCCTTTGGAAGTGATTTCCGTGGATGGTCCTTAGATTCGCGACGCGGAATTTCGGCAATTCTCAGAGATATGACATTTCTGCTATCATACCGTCATTACTCACCGCAGTCAGCTCTGCGGTAAAGCAAAACGCTGTCAAACAGAAAAAGGAGACACTCGGGAAGTAAAATGCCGAGGACAGCGGTTCGTTTATCGCTCCGCTTGGACCTCAGCGTACTCTTTTTGCAAAATTAAGGACAAGGCTGACGAGAAAAACACTTGGAAAACACACGAACACCACCTTATCCGCTTGTGCCTGTTGACTGAACCCTGATGTTGTACCGTCTTTAGTGATAAAAATGAGACATAAAGTGGACGACTGTGAGACCAGGTTTTACGACCGGGGCAGCAAACCACAACTTCCGATGAATTCTGGTGACGCAGTCCGGATTTAGCCGGTTAACCCAACAGAAACATTTTGGACTAAATGAGAGGTATTATCGCCCCCAACAGAAATTTCACATAATAGGCTCCGAAATTTACTGTACAAGGAAGATTAGGGTGCATCTGGGAGAACCAGAGGGAGGTGTTGATAGGGAAGAGACAAACAATTGAGGCGACAACCAAAGCGGTGACGAGAAAGCCGAAAACGATAAAAAATTGACCAAAAAGCAGGGCACTATACCATCATCGTCCGGAGGAGAACATCAACCACCTGGAGCTAGGTGTGGACAAATTTACCAGCCTGCGTTCCTGGAGAAGTTTCTCAAAAGAGGGAGGAAGTGTCGCGTAAACTTTTGTTTTACCGCATCAAATGCCTTTTCTGATTTGTATGGAAGGTCATTTTCTTCCGCGTATTGTGAACTGAGCAATATAGTTGATGCAAGAAACTTTCAAGCTACTGAAGGTTTGGAATTTATTGAGATTACGTTGTTACACGCCGATTGCTCCTCCCGAAGAACTGAGTGTTCACAAGGATGAGCTCGTTCAAAGCCCTGAACCCGTTGTCTAATTCAAGGCTTCCGGAGAGCAAAACTGAACTAGTTGTGCCAGTTGCTGAGTTTTTCTGGAGCAAAAGTAAATAGGTGGTCAAAAGAAGTTCAAGTCAAGCGTCCCACCATCACCGCTGAGGTGAACGGTACTTCCGTTTTTCTGTTGCATCACTGGGGGGCCTTCTTCAACGTACTACTTTAAGGATATAGACTATCTAGGAGAGTTGGAAAGGCTAGCCGTTACAATGGATAATTGGAAAGGAGGATGGCTGCACACGGTGTCCTCCAGGCCTGTGTATCATTCTAAAGTAAAGGTGTCGATTACGCGAGGACTTTTTGGAGGCATTTAAGATAGCAAAGTGACTGTGAGGTAAAAAATTGGGAACTTATATCGCGGACCTCAGAGAGAGGCAGAATTACTTGCAGCATACGACCTCAAAAGCAGTACTTAGGGCCTCAAACTAGGGCCATTTACTTCACCGAGGTTGAAACCCTCTTGGGACAACGTAGTATTCCCAATACCCGAAATAATAAGGTTTATTGAAATCGCACCCGCCGGGAGTTAAGTATCTCATGATACGCCCTTATTATGCAGATATATTGCTTTTATTATTATTCAGCTAGCTTGGAACAATAAGGCTCGGAAAGAAGAACGTCAGGCTTTGAGGGGCTATGGAATATCTTCCAAACTACTCCCTTTCATTTAGGATTACAGAAGAACAACCATTCAAATACATCGTACCCACTATGAAACATCCAGATCACATCCCTGCCGCAATGGCTGAGAAGCCTTGCTCACTATTCTCGGCACCATTGCACATATGTCACCGGCCAGTGTTTCCAATTTTGCACCGCAAAACGGTCATAATTTACGCCTAAAAGAAATTACTGCCTACAAGGTGCCTGCTGTAAAGAACGAATACTGAAAATCCTTCTTAATGTTCAACGTGCTTTGTGAATTTGACTATATTTAACATTATCTTGGAAAGCTCGCTCATACACCACACATTTTCACGTTTGTTTATCCATGTGAGACATTTGAATTTGGCCTTGAACCGTTTCTGACTGTCGTGCTTGAGCCACGGGGCTTTGGACCTTTGGGTTTTACTGTGAAGTCTATTTGGCCGCATACTTGAGGTTCGTATATATTTGTATCCTTTGTGCATTTCAATTTAGTACCGTAGAAGCTACGAATCAATCTTGTTCTGGTTTTGGGATTCGTTTGAGTTGGCTACGCGTTGCTCGATTTGCGAGATTTGACTTACAGTACTCAAGTGGAACCTGGACAAGAAAACTCATTGGAAATGCCCAGACGAGGAAGCAAGGACATTTTGAGAAAACAGGAAATAACTCGGCAAGTCTCTGGGGATGGTTCGGGTGTTATTGATTCTCTAGATAATACTGAGTTTACTAGCTCTGTCAGTGCCAGGTCATATATCTCTAACCGCGATGCGTTTGACGATATTAGTACTTATAGAATGAGAGTAATAGAATTAGAAAACGAGCTGCGGTTAGCCAGAAAGGAAGCAGAGCCCCTTACACAAGGAACTGGTCTCAGAGAGCCAGCAAAGAGTCCATGTAGTTCACAATGTCAACATCGAAAAGGCACTGTGATCGACGAATATAAACCCTTGAGACAGCCTGAAACTACCGAGGTTTTGGCTCTTGACCTGCCGAGAGTGGAGCTGTCCCACTTCGACGGGCACCCCGAGCAATACTGTATATTCATGAAACAATTCGAAAATTTTGTTGAGTGCAAAGTTGCAGATCCTGGTCAAAGGTTTTTGTATTTATTACATTACTGTCGTGGGAGAGCCAAAAGTGCTATCGAAGGCTGTGCGATGCTTGATCCACCGATGGGGTACATCAGGGCGCGCAGAATCCTGAAAGATTTGTTCGGACAACCATTCAAGGTGGCTAGAAGGCTTATTGATAGTGTTTTATTGGAGGCGACAAGGACTGAGGGCAAGGCTGAATCACTGTCGAGTTTGGTGATAAAAATGCAGAATTGCAGTATAGCACTGGAGCACTTAGGATACCAGTCTGATCTGAATGCATTGCACACACAGGAATGCATTGTCCGATGTCTATCTATTGATTTACAGAGCCGATGGGCAGAGGAAGCTGAAAAAATAAATATGCTTGAGCGGGAATCTACGTTCAACGATTTGACGGAGTTCATAGGTCGTCAATCCCGTATCGCCAACAGTCGATTTGGACAAATCGTACGCGAAAGTTGCAGACTGGCGCGAAGGGAACCAACATCTCAAATGGTGGAGAAGGACTGTAACCAAACCCAGTCTTTGGCTAGCATGCACATGATAAGACAAGAACCCGAGAGGTCAGCTGAATGCAAGCTATGCAACTCCCTGCATCGGTTACTAGATTGTCCGACCTTTCATGGGATGAGTGTACCCGATCGGTGGTGCACAGTAAAAAGGATTGGCTCATGCTTTATGTGTTTGAACAACTCTCATCGAGCCTCTGAATGCAGCTTAAGAGTGAAATGCAACCAAGACGGATGCTTGGGTAATCATCACTCGTTACTGCATGGCCTTCTCAACAATAGACCTATTCAGCCAGATGAACCCAAAATTGTCTGTTCAACGGGACATGATGATTTCAAACCGGTGAGGTTAGGCATCGTACCTGTCGGCATCGTGACACCTAAAGGACTGAGGAGGGTCAATGCAATTTTGGACACGGGTTTGGATACCTCGTTGATTACTCGCGAGCTTGTTGAAAGCTGTGAACTAGTCGGCCAGCCTACCTCGCTTACTATCAGCACTATTGCAGGGGGTCATGTTAACAATTCTAAGAGGGTGACTCTGCAGTTAACGTCTTTATCTGACGAGGGGACCGTAGAAATTCCGGAAGCTTTTGCAATAGACAGCTTGCCAATGAGACCAGTCGACTCTGTTAGATCGATCGCCAAGAGATGGTCTCATCTCAGGGATATAGAGTTCGAAGAAGTTTCTAGCCCCCACGTCGACATACTAATTGGATGCAATGTACCAGAGGCTCACTGGGTGCTTGAACAGAGCATAAGCAATCGAAAAGAACCATTCGCTACGCGAACGATACTAGGCTGGACACTTCTCGGACCCCTGACGAGCGAACTTCAACAATCGGCATCAATATATTGCTCAAATGTTGCTGAGAGAAGTGCCTCTGTAGAACACGATCAGCCTTTCGATATTGAATCCAACGGTCCATCTCAGGAAAGCGAAGTTCACTCAAAGGATCAGTCGGTGCTTTCGATGGCGAATTCAAAGACGGGACGTCACAGTGGGCAACATGAAGTTGCTATACCCAAGAGACCACCGTCAAGTCACTTATTGAGAAAAGGAGAAGTTGCCCGGAGGCTTTTGAAATATCTCAAAAAAGGACACCAGCAGGTCACCCAAAGCAGCTTGAAATTTGCCGACCCAGTGACAGTGTACGGTACCCGGGTGGAACTGCATGGCCGGCGGCGAAACAAAGTACCCTTTGCCAAAACAAAAATTGCTGAGCTGAAGTCAGTATCCCTAAACGAGCTCAAAACGACTGCACTGGTCTTGGGTTTTAAGGTAGCACGAATGCTAAAAGAGAACTGCACCACCGCCGAACTGAGCCTTGCCTATTGGACAGATCCTACGGTTGTGTTACATTACAGGAAACGGAAGAAACGAAGAACGTGTTCGAGACATCAGAGAGTTAATCCACTTGTAGCAGGAAACAGCGAGGAAAATGTTGATGATTCGAGCTCGAAACCATATACAAAAGACAAAGTAGCTCGCAGATCGACTCGCTCCGAGTTACTCAGCACATTTCATGCCCTAAAACTAATCAACTGGACCCACTTTTTCTGAAAGGTTGCAAATGTACTTAGTTCCAGTTTCTATCTAGCGTGCACATAGGCGAAGAGGAGAAATTCACCAGTATTTCACTTGAACAGTTCAGGTGAGTCATACTAGCTGCGAGCACATTGTGAAACTATTATTATCTTTAAAGAAGAACATTTATTTACATTTTATACAATATTGATTGTCACATATTTTGTGCACAGAAAAACTTTGAAATACTCTGATAGATGCCAGTATTCGATCAATCTCCGTGTTCATGTGTATTTCGATACTGTCCGCCGTACACTTGTTTTTGAAATTTATTCATAATCAGAAACCGGTTTTCATTTCTTTCGGAAGATTTGGTGCGTTAATTTTATGTAATTCCACTGGTTCGTGACCTGTCAATTTTACGCGATATCTCTTTAGGCGTTGCACCTGCGTTCAACTTCTGCGCTCGTGCTTGTAAACAAAATTAGTCTAGCCAGTTGCTGCAATGGGTTACTGCTTGTGATGCTTAGACTTATTTCGTGCGGCGAAACACTTCACTCTGCGAAGCCTTCATCTTCATCGTGCGTCTGACTATATGCGCCGGTCTCCTGATGAATATGTCAATCTCAAGTTGTGCAGCGGGATTTGGAATTGATTCCTTATGGATTGTGCGATGATGACTACGGCAAAAACCTGTTTCACGTTCAGATAACACAGGAAGTTAGTGTCCACAGGCACTGACAATAAGTTAAAGGTGGGTAGGGTGAGAATCATGACCCCTTCCTGAACCTTAGACAACCATTTTCGCGGAAGGATTTTGGCCGGCGGTGTAAAGAACGAATACTGAAAATCCTTCTTAATGTTCAACGTGCTTTGTGAATTTGACTATATTTAACATTATCTTGGAAAGCTCGCTCATACACCACACATTTTCACGTTTGTTTATCCATGTGAGACATTTGAATTTGGCCTTGAACCGTTTCTGACTGTCGTGCTTGAGCCACGGGGCTTTGGACCTTTGGGTTTTACTGTGAAGTCTATTTGGCCGCATACTTGAGGTTCGTATATATTTGTATCCTTTGTGCATTTCAATTTAGTACCGTAGAAGCTACGAATCAATCTTGTTCTGGTTTTGGGATTCGTTTGAGTTGGCTACGCGTTGCTCGATTTTCGAGATTTGACTTACACCTGCGACCTCATCACCAGTTTGACACTCCGTCCGCCTTGGCCCCCTCGGGATAACTCCCGGAAAGAACAAGTACTGAAAACCCTCTCAAATGTTCCAAGTGCCTTGTGAATTAGACTATATTTGACGTTACTTCGAAAAGCTCATCTATAAACCACACTTTTGCACGTTTGTTTATTTGTGTGGGGCACTTGAATTTGGCCTCGAGCCGTTTCTGACTGTCATGCTTGAGCCACGGGGCTTCGACCCCCTGGGTTTTACTTTTGAGTCTATTTGACCGCACACGTGAGGTTTGTATATATTTGTACCTTGCGTGAATTTCACTCTAGTACCGTAGGATCTACGAATTAACATTGTTTTGGTTTTGAGGTTCGTTTGAACTGGCTACGCTTCGCTTGATTCGGGAGAATTGATCCACACCACCCACACTACTTAAATAAAGTGGAAAACCGAGCAGCCTGGCTGCCTGGTATGCTCAAACTCTCTCTGGAATGCTTGACATTTTTCCGTTGCGGAATGCCTCTGTAATAATTTTGTCACCATGAAAGATGATAGCTCCGTGACCCGGTAGTTATCATTCTATTATTCAGAGCACCCCCATATCAGGACCAACAGAAAAACTAGTATAGGAACAGCTAACATATCATTCACTGAATCCGGATCTTATCCATACCGATCAGTACCGTTTTCTCCAAAATCTCTATTACACTACTTGCTAATTCAACCTTCCCAAACTGGCTATCGATGCGGCAGTTGAAGGCAAATCTCCGGTCATTATTTACCTTCATATGACGAACGTTTTCTAGTATGTTTCCCACACCAGCTTACTCTCTATGCTGTATGCGTACGGTGTGTTCGGCTGGCTGCATTTGTTGTTCTTCACACTAGCCCATAACTCTAGTATGGCGTTGTACAGGGCTAAAACTTATAAGAGCCTGGGCTCTACGATATTCATCTTTTTACTCTGGGTGTTTTAATTACCTCAGTCTGCATCCATTTAGCCCATCTCAGAAACCCCTCGACGTCAGCTGTACCTAGATTGAGGCCCCTCAAGGACGTGGTGGAAAAAGACCACCCGGACAGTCGCGAAAGATTACCTGTACGCTCAACTTACAGTCAGTCGGATGGGTTATGCAAAGGTCCCATACGGGCTCAACAACTCCTGCCAAGAAAAAAATACAAAGAAAACGTGGAAAATGTAAAAGACTCAACGAGATCAGGTTGACCTCCAAATACCACTGATAGGAGGCCCTGGACGAAATGGGCAGCCTCCAGTTATATGTGTCTCCCACCAACTCAGACCTGATCCTGCCAAGGGAGAAACCCATGTGTAAAGATGGGTTGTGGAAAACTCTACGAAGACAGTAAAATTTCTTGTTTTCGCAATATCTCTCGCTGAGGTACATTATTCGCGTGTTCCGCACATTTTATATTTCTATGAACCAACCTTTGTTTGCTAGCGTCAATCGAGCTACCTTGTCGTATCCCATCTTGGACCTGTGTGACGCAACTCTCTCGCACACCGTTAACTTGGTTCTCGTTTTCTGAATGTGTTATGGCATAATTTGAGTTTCGTGTGTCTCACATTATCGCTCACTTCGTAATTCAGTATCGAAGAATTTACGGATAAATCGTGTTTTTGTTTTGGGGCTCGTTCGAATAAGGCTACATTTTGTCCGAAAGTGCTTTGCTCCCACACCAGCTTTTGCTGGCTCGACATGCTTTTGTTGCTTGCGCACGAGGCTGACTGAAGGGATGGAGCACTTGGCTGGCCACGTGCGCTTATCCATCCCCAAGCTATGTTTCAACCCCTCTGCACCCCCTCCGTGAACCCTGGGCATTTTTGCTGGTGTCAGCTGCAATTGCCACCGCAGCTTTGTCCTTCGTCCCTCCACTCTGTATAGCATGTCAAAACATGAGAAGACATGATTATTGCACAAAAAGGAAGGAACTTGGAGGAGATCCTCAGTATTCCCTATCCGTACTCGTTGTTCTACAAAATGAGGTCTCTGTCCCGGCATTCATCCTACTCTCAAGTTTACGACAAGGCCAAACAGCAACACTGCTGGCCAAAACCCAATTCTAACCTGAAGCACGGGGCTCATAACTATTCCAAGGCCACGTGTCTCAATTACCCTCAAGACCAGTTGCGCGAACTTGCCATTTGGGCTCTTAGTACATGTAAAGGGTCTATTTGGGATGCGCCACCGACTCTTTTGAGTTATTTGGGAGCTGTACTGCATCCTACAATGCTTTGCCAATCTCTTCCATACACTACGCCTTTACACCTTTGTTTATTTGTGCGAAGCTTTCGAACCTAGCCTCGAATCTTTTTTGACTGTTGTGAGGACCCCTCTGCAGGCCAGCACATTATTGCTTGACTAATGTAATTGTTGTCGCCTTTTGATAAGCCTACTGAGCCTCGGTTTACGTAGTTTCTCTTACTTTTGCGCTATTGCAGATTGAACACACAATCCTCGGCGGAAGATAGCTGGTCCATGTTTGTTACACCGTCTTGCTCGTACCATTGGAGATTTAATCCCTAGGCTTTAGTGTCTGGTCTGTTTGGGGGTATACTTGAGGTTTTTATATAACGACAATATGCATGTTTCTCGATTGTGGTCGAGATGCACGCGCGGATGCACGGTCGGATTTTACAACGGTTTTGAAGAATAATAAATACTCACAACTTTGCAAGAGACGATTTGAGCATATTAGTGTATATTTTGCAACACTGGCGAAGTTCAAGCAGAGTAAAATGACGCAGTTTACACTGTAAGTATGGACGACTTTGGAATTCGGGGCGAGGAAGATGTTAAGAATGCGGCCGCTCATAGACGCGATGAAAGGATCATCAGCACGGAAAGCAGAAGAGCCGCTGAAAACATGGATGGAGTACACAACTGTTGGAGGGAGTTCAGCTGTAATCATTACACAAAGCACCCAACGAAGTCAGGAAACTGATGACTTGGTTGTGGCAAATCTTGTCACATCCTGAGGATAAAGACCTGTGATACTAAAACACTCACTATGCGGAAATAGAGACGAGTCCGTGGACGTGAGAGACGATGAAGTTCGCAGGATTCATAACTGAATGGTGACGTGTGGGGAAGTTGACGGACGTCCATACAAAAGCATGAGAGCCTTTTAATTGGCTGTGCCACATTTCTACTTTCGCACCATCTCGCTGAAAGATCGGGTTTTACCCTTCATGTAAACTATAGGCCGCTTTAAGCGATCAGAAATAGTTTTACTCAAAGGTAATATTGTGTATTCTGCTCAGTATGGTCTACCCGTTCACCTTTATCAAGTAACCCCACTTCGACCCAAAAAAGCCATCCGTACTGCCTGGCAGACTGCTCTCAACTGCATTCCTGCAGCGAACATCCTCTCCGTAGCTGTTCAGTACCAACATAGGTTCTATTTCCGCGGAAATGTCAGACTCATCCCTTGTCCTTTGTCTTCGCGTTCATCTTCATACTTGAGGGGTTTGCACACGCAAGTCATTGCAAAACCCACATACGGCTGGATCATCGGTACCGGTAGATGGCTTTGAACTGGCAGCATGTGTTATCTCCACCTGATGTGGCAAGTTTGAAGTCATTTATCTTTACTCAGTGGACGGTAGTGATTGATTGGTTTTGCAATGCTATCCTAAGTTTCCTCGACATAGCAGCATCACCATAACGAAACAGTTCGTAGGTGCGTTTTCCTCACGGAACGCTATTTTATCTTCCTACGACCCTTTTTCATCCTCTCCTGTTTCCTTGTTAGAAAAGTGAAAAATAATTTGGGGGAAACCGTTCATTTCTTTCATTTATACTCTTATATCTTCCATCATCCTTAAAATGTGTCGTTCTCTGTGTCCTTGCATCCAAGCCACGCTCGGGTTTACAACCCTACCTAACAGCGACCAACACCCGACACCAGCCAGCTGCATCAGACCTGCAAATGCCCCAAGGCGGCCGGCGTCGGAAATCCCCCCGACCATTTGTACGAACTGCTATTTGGGTTCTTGGTACATCCTTGCTGTCCCCTGCCAACTACGACCACTACAGCAGCCTCGACTTTTATCCCATTGAACTGGATAGCACGTCGAGGCAACAGACGACAAACACCCGCCTCACTATAGCCCACAAAAAATGAACAAAGGGGAATTCGTTCATATCTTTCAGCTCTGCTCACCTATCTTTCCCCATTTTCGCGAAAAGGCGACGTTTTACTTGCCCTAGAACCCAACCCACACCTGAGGTTACGGCCCGACTTACTGCCAGTTACGCCATTGGTTCATCTGCTTGCTCCAAAGTCAGATGATAGGGTAGTAGCTTTCCACAGGCTCATGCTGACCAAGACCTTTCCTCTCCGTTCTCGCATCCAGCCTATGCTAAAAGGTCGTTTAAGTGTAGTTGTAATTTCCAGCTACGACGCCTTCCAGACTGCCGCACTCCCCATCCACTTCAGATGCCGCTGAATACTGTTTTCTTTTCAGTAGTGGAAGATTAGATCCGCATAATATAACCCACCATTCAGCTTCAACGCTCGGCTTAAAACTAAAATTCTTGGAAGCCCAGTACAGCTGTTTTATCCATGTTAGGTATCACCAGCGGTGCACTTTCATCCATCCCACACGGGAAATCGAGCCCGGGGCGAACGATTGTGAGTCGAACAACTTAATTACGAGGCTATCCGGGCTGTCTCTCAAAGGCTTGTGGAACATCGATACAGTGCTTCCATGGTTTTCATCTGTTTGTTGAGAGTTGAAGCTGCATGATGAATCGTATTACTGTACAAGCTTAACCTCTCGTTACGCGAAAGCACGCAGTAACTAAGCCATGTAGGTCGGTTATAACGGAATGTCCTCGTTGTGCTTAGACCCCTACTAAGAAGTCACTGTTCACAAAAGCGACCGCCGTGCGGGAAGCTGGTTGTTACTGTTCAGAGCCAGTGACGAAATGGAGCTATATCAATTAGTGTTGATGTTCAACAAACCGTTGGGAGCCAGCCCGTATAGCCTTGTGGTTAAGGTGTTCGATTCACAATCGTTCACCCCGGGTTCGATCCCCCGCGGGAGCCGGATGGATGTGCACTGCTGATGATTCCTAACGAGGGTTAAACAGCTGTACGGTTCTTGCATGCCTTCAACGGTGAGTTGAGCGTTTCAACTGCATGATGAATCACATTATTCGAATACTGTTCCATCCATCACAACGCCCAATGGAAACCCCAAGTGAAAACATGGAGTCGTGTGCTAGCGTATCCTACCACGTCATTCTTCATACCCTATGGTCAAGGCCTCGTGTCCGCTGGGCCTTCGTCGGAGCCCTTCATCCGCTGGATAACTTGATCGGAACCCAACCCAAAAGCATAAAACTCTTCCGACAGCTTCCTACTGAGCCGACTGGAGTCTCTGAGAGATCTTTCTCCATTGATATCTCAATGCAAGCCTACTCGTCTTCAGACCACACACCAACTTATACCGCACTAACAACCAATGTCCATGGTTTTGAACCGAGCTGGCTCGCCAGTTTCCGATGTTCACTTCGTCCAATGATTGATAATCCTTCTGCCTTGACAACACATTTCCTACGCCGAAAGAGGACCAAACTCACAAGATAATACGCTTTACCTATGGCTGTCACCTGCTGATGTATTACATCTGGCCAAGACCCCACTTCGCCAACTTCGAGTGGCCAAAAACTATGAAACGGAACCCGTCCCAATAAAGGGCGCACTCAAGATACTCTAAACCATTCTCGTATTCAATGCCCAGTTTGAATGCAGAGAAACTCCTGAAGACTCGGCAAAATAATAAAGTTATCATTTTGAGAGTGATCAGGCCTGGTCCAGGCGATCACCTTCAACGTCTTCTCTGTTTCGATACTTTGTTCCTTTATGATGGTATTCCCCTTTAAAACTCATTCTTCACATCTTGGGACTCCATCCTCCCTTCGCCATTGGCGGATATATATCACTGGACGATGCCCATTATTCTTGATAATCATCTCACCTTGTTCACAGTGTCCTGACCCTCTTCGTATTCACAACTGTTCTCTGAAGCAACATTTTGCAATTTTCTCTATCTACTTTATCCAACGAACTTGAAAATGCACCCCTCATCACTCCAGCATTATCCATGTGTATATTATCTTCTGCTTCCAGAGACAATGGCCGTTTTAATAATTTCATGTCCGTCTGGTCCTTACCCACAGCCGATGATTAAATCTAAGCTGGCTGCATTTACCGCGTAAACCGTTGTCACTTCAGTTCATTTAAACTAGGTCCAGTTTTATTCTCTTGTATACTAAAGTGGCTGACCCCGTCCTTCAACATTAAAAATTTTCTGTTTCACCGAGTGATGTTTTACAGTTCGAACATGCTTTTTTCGCTTGAGTCGAGAAATATACCGTTTTTGTTATTTTATTATTACTGTCATTTTCATTACAACTTGCAATTCATAGCAGGCGTTTTTAATCATGCTTCAACTCAACCCTCATTTCCTTTGACTCTGCCGATCTTTGTGCTTCTCCAATCGGAGCCAACTGTGTTTTGGACAGAATTAGCTCAAGTTATTCTGGATTAATTTCCTTTAACCTACATGCAACTGGCCAAAGCACTGATCAATGTCCGCTTCTGCTGCCGCCCAAGATATACCCCCGTCCTGCCCTCTATCCTTTCGGACAAACCAGTCAAATCAAAATCCTTCCCCGAAATTTTGCAAGTGGCAAAATTATTCACCTACAGGAACTTCTGTATCTCGTACTCCTCTGCTTTTCTTTCGCATGGTCCCTCAATAGCAACCTCACACTTTTCGTAAGGACGGCCAATTTAATTTTCGGCATGTATTGTCCCTTGGAAACCCTCTCTTTCCGTAAGGGCTACCCCGCTTTTCAGACTTTTAAATCCCTGGGAAGAAGGAAGGAATTGTTCTACAAAACAAGGACTAATTCGAAAATAATAAACGTTTCCTGCTTGACAAAGCAAAGAACTAAGCGCACTGATTCACTGCATGCTAGTCGACTCCTAAGCAGCCATGGCACTAACCGACTATGGAAAGGATCTCGGCTGCTGTGTGGGGAGTAAACGAAGCAAGCAAACTTTGCTGTTGCTATTGGCAGCATCAACTGTGCATTTATCCAGAAGATGGTGCGTGCATAACCCTGTTCTCCACAGAAGAAGTATTCTAGCTTCTTCGTACTTCCAAGATAGCCCCAGGTATTGATCCTCATGGCCTATCATCATCACATTTGAGATATGATGCAGTTGCCCTGATCAATATATTTACTTCACTCTCAAACGAATCCATGTGCTCACATTCCTTTCCAGACTGCTGGAGACCAGTCACTATTGTTCCTGTAACCGAACCTTGTTTTTTGATGTCACAGCCTAAGGATTTGTCCGACTGCTCTGACCTCATCTGGCCATGAACTTACAGAACTTGCCATTCCTAAACGTTTAAATCCTTCTACAATCTCTCCCGATGACCCCCTACAGTTTGTCTATAAATCAAACAGATCTACTGTGGATACCGTTGCTTCCTCAGTCCACCACGTGACAAAATCCTTGAATGGATCAGCCGAGTCTTTTTGACTTGCTTTTCTGGACAGCAGTTCCGCCTTTGATTCTACTCCGCTATCTCTTTCCCTCCATAAAATTGAAGACTCCTACTATCCTACACATTTACTAGCATGGTTGTCTGGTTATTTTGCCAAAAGAACTTAGTGTGCACTACCTCTCGTATCAAAATCTACAAAAGCTCTGCCGTCCCATATCTGGCCCAAATCCTCACAAACCATATGCGGTATCGGCAGAATTGTTTAGCAATTTTGATAAGTAATCGTTTTTTCATCCCATTCATTCGGTGAGGTGCCAAAGGTAAATCTTTTTTGACGGGAATGCGCAGGTCTGTCTACGCATACGTCCGATCAAGTATGATTACGATGCTGTACGAGGTAGCTCCAGTCACTGTGATGGCAACCTTCAGTGTTTCTTTAAAAAATGAAAAAGGAAAGAGATCCCAAGATCTTTTCCAGTGAAATGTCTTCTTGGGACAGGATAGTTCACCTTTTTCTTTCTAGTTGTGTGGGCTTGTGGAGCTTACTGAAGTGGGATCTTTAAACATGTTGGCGAACACCCATCTTTGTTGACTTACTCTCCAAAGAACTCTGGGGGGTCCCAATTTAAAGTGGTACCGAAGAAGCTCTCAGTAATTGGCATTTTGAGACCCTCAGTTGGGATCCCTTTTCCTGGTCCAGTGCATCCCCACTTCAACATCAGCCGCCATTTTGCTTCCATTTCCGTTTCCTCTCATTGTGAAGTAGTCCGCCAACACGGATTCATTAGATGACTTATAAGGTCTTTGATGAACACCAGAAACAGAAGTGAGGCTAGAAACGGGCTCCGCGGAACTCCACTGAGCATCTCTACCGGGCCGACTTGGTCGTCACCAAACTCAACTTTGAAGGTTTAGCCTTCAAGGAGGTCAGAGGTCAAACTTTTCAGCTGGCTTCCGAGACCAAAGTTGGGCAGATTTACTGCTTGCAGTCCGTGGCCTTCAGCATCGAAGGCTTCGCTGAAGTCCAAGTAGCAAACTCTGACCTCCAGTTCTTCGTCCAGATGGCGGGTGGCATCGTCCAGAAAGCGAGTTAGGGCAGTGAGGCAGAAAAAGCCCTCTATAAAATCACGTTGCACATCATTTAGCATGCCATTTTAGTGCTACATTGCAGTACCAGATAAGCCTTTCCATACACTTTCCTCTTCACGCCGGGTAGGTTGCCTAGTCTGTGGCGCTAGTGTCTCGATTTGGTGGCCATTTTTATGAACTGCTAAAATGCGGCCCTCTTGCAGTTTGTAGGTACTCTGCCTTCGCAGAGGGAGGCGATGAAAAGCATGTGGACAGGGTGACAGTTGACGTTTGCTAGGAGTTTCACCACGGCCGGGTGAATATCATCCGACCCGGTTGCATAAAGTGGGTTTATTCCCTGCAAGATCTTTAGGACCGCCTGTGAGGCCATCCTTACGTCTTGCAGTCTAAGCCCATGCCGAGAGGGGAAGCGCAAAGTATGACAATTGTCCATCCTGTATACACTTTGAAAACATTTCAGTAGTGTTCGCTTTTTCACTGTTGCTTGTAGCCCCCTATCATCCTCGAGGTATGCTTCCCAACCCTTTCCCTCAGAGTGGCCTGAAATTGTATATAACTGTAGAATTTCTTTGAGTTTGTCTTTACTTGCAAAGCTAGTTTTAGCCCAAATCTGCTTCGCTAAGAGTTGTACCTTGATAACACCGTCCAGTTTTTAAATACTTCTCTGATGAGTTGTGACTGCAAGGCTTCAGTTTTCTCTGCCAGCAAATGTCCCCTTGCTGTAAAGCTCGTTAAATAGCAGGCGCCTACCAAGAGGGCATATTATGATTCTTTATGCTTCTGGAAATGGCACATCCGTCTATAAGTGCATGTGAGCCGTGTTTGATGACTTCCCATCTCTCCTCTAAAGCCAAGTTTTCGCTCTGTGGCAGCCAGCTGATCTCTAGAGCCCTGTTTAATCGTTCGAACTTTATGACTAGTCCTGTGCGTTTTGGTTCTTTATAGGGATCTCTTTTGGGAGGCGAGCGCGCAGTGGTAACTTTTCCTTAGCGGCGCCTCGATCATCGTTCCACCGACTTCAAGTTCGCGAGTGGTGAAGATGAGGTCCAGAAAGGATGATCCTTGGCCTACGCAATGTCTGGTAGGTTAGTTGATGTGTTGTCATGGGTTGTACAGCTCTGACCGATCCATGAGTGCCCTCACAAGTGGATAGTGGCTCTGCTATGCTCCACCCAGTAAATGTTAGGCACTTTGAAATCCCCCGTCAACAACACACCTGGGACAGCTTGTATGACCAGAGACTTAAAACCGAGGAGTTCCCCATTTTCCCTCTGCATTGTGTCCGGAATGCGATAAACGCAGGCTATCACACCGCTTCTGCTCCCTGTTTGTAGAACACAAGCAACAGCCTGTACGCCATCGACGCATACAGAGTCCGAATTTTTCCTTTGGTCGGGTTCGGACCCACTACAAGCAGTGCGTCTCCTACCTGTCGCCCATTTTTTTCAGTTTACCCGGTAGACCAAGCGGTTAACTAGCGGCGGACAGTTCACCGGTTCTGCTGTTTTCAACCGGGTTTCGGTGGCTTCACTGTCTTGGAAGCGGCGGTATTTTTTATCAAGTTGCTCAACTTTGTTCGAAGATTACTGAGGTCTGTGTGCAGGGCTTCTGGCGTGCAGCAGGTTCTCGCAGTTATGCTGCTTAGGGTTTCGGGGTTCTGGGGCCGCAGAACTCGAGGGGTTGAACTACTTTTCGACGTATTTCTATCTGGCGCATCCGGCCTTCCCAGAGTACTGTTTCGCTGATCAGTGCCTTGTAGACTTGCGCCTTTTTCGACATGCTTTTCTGCGACTGTCCATGAATTCATGAGCGGCGGTTTTGCAGTGATAGTGTAGTGGGGTTTGGCGGTACACTCTCGTTATTGGTCTTTGGTCTGGATTATGTTAA
This sequence comes from Fasciola hepatica, assembly GCA_948099385.1. NCBI lineage: Eukaryota > Metazoa > Platyhelminthes > Trematoda > Plagiorchiida > Fasciolidae > Fasciola > Fasciola hepatica. The sequence continues at coordinate 13,166,893 of CANUEZ040000142.1, read as the reverse complement.
TGGTAAGTATTTGATGTTTTCACGGGCAATGGAACCGGCTTTTGCGGTATCTGCTTGAACGTAGTCCTTGAAGTCTGCAGTTCCACCAGAGAGTGCTCGATTGCTGCGAAATCTCCCATGGCATTCGCCCCTCATTTGGAGCCTTGACGGTGGCTTCTGCTTTGTGTTCAACTAACAGCTAAGGGACCACTACATTTGGGTCGCTGAGATGTATCTCGTCTGTATTTGTAGTTTTCCGAGGTTGAAATGTAGAGCGCGTGTCTGGCTTATCTCGGTGTTTGCCACTGCTCTTACGGTCAATCTGCCCCACCTCAGTTATTAGCTCATTCCCTTAAAGGGGGTCGGAGACTTCGACCGGTTTGGGTCCAGATTGGTTTGCGGAAGATGCTTCCTTCGATTGACCTGTTCCACCTGGTCCTTTAATGCCCACATAACAGAGAACCTAGCATTGTTTTTGCTTTTTGGTGCTTTCTGGCCGTGCCATCTTTTTTCCGGCGATCCATTGTTTTGTATGAGGTCATTTCGGTCTCCAAGGAGCCATATCAAAACTTTCCACGGAACCCTCGATTGTGGATTCCAGCTTCAGAACCCTGACGTGCAAGAATAGAATAAATTTACTTTGGTTTTTCTTAGTCTCCTGAGTCTTACGAGCTTGCGAGAGTGCTTCTCGGATAATGATGTTCCCTTAGAAGACTCTGGGGTGTTCCCCCGCAAGCAACTCCGCAATTATCCGTTAAAATCTCGGAAGCAGACATCCGTAAGGTGCGTGCGGTGGAAATAAATCCACGAAAGAGGGCAGTTTTGCTGGCGCTACTTGAGCCCTCCTTTGCTCAGTCTGAAGCGATCTTGGTGGTACCACCGCGAACAGCGGTCACAATATACTCCCTCCTTTATTGCACTGCCTAACACAGATTCTCCTTGTACTGAGTTACTCGATGCATTGTAGGTTATTTTGGAACCAAACAAAGGTGGGTGCGGGGGGGGGGAAAGCCGAGAGCTGAGAAATTAAATTGCTGAGACATGCAGAGGCAAATTCAAGAAAAGGATCCAGGAAAACTCCGGTAGTTATTCACAAGCTGACACTACAGTCTATGGCCTTCACGAGAGGACAACGGTTGTTAAAATTTCAGCAACACTGAAGCTAAAAAAGGGCAGAGACAAAAAATGTAACGCGACAGCGCAGTTTGCTCAAAAATCAACTCGAGATAGGCTAATCCGAATCTTTAATTGTACGGTTACATCAAGCGGTCAAAATGACGACAACGGAACGATAAAGACCTGGGATAAATGGAGAATTCTCGGTCTGGAAGTGGTTCCGGCTGTGTGTTGTGCTACCAACTGACGGCGAAGTATAATAAACTGGATTAGTTTTTGTGAACGCCTCAGGGATAAAGTTTCATTTTAACGGTCAGCGATACCTTTCTTATACGCTGGCCGGGGCTTTGATTTCTGCGTTTTAGCGACAGAAGCTTAGAAGAGGAATTACTGACGAGGGCCGAACTGTGCAGCTGCAAGGTGGCAAGTTCATGTACGCCGGCTAGACTTCCTGCAAGCATTCACAAAGGTGTACGCTTTTGAATTGGGCTACGATGAGAAAATGTTATAAATGGCTCTGAAAAACTTGTCGCTCGTAGCAGGGTAAGTTGGAATGGAAGAAGGAATGAAGTTAGAGGAGTGAGTTACTGAGGCATGAAGTAGGAGCAGTCGAGACAATAAAGGGGCCTGAGGGCATCAGCTAGATAGCAAGCACGAAGTTGTAGGGTACCTTCAGATTGTAAGCCTAATGTTTAAAAAGGCAACTGCAATGTAGTGAGGTCTTCTGGTGACAACGACAGAAGATAAAGAGAAAGCTTCGGTAACTGTTTGTTTCATGTGTATGTTGTGAAAGAAACCGATGCGGTAGTACCGGCTTTGAAGCTATTCTTACAAAAAATGTCGTTGGTGTGGCAGTGCTTGGACGCTAGAAGGACACAAAGAGCAGCAATTTTGAGGAAATACAAATCGTAACACCTAACGAGAATAACCTGTGCGGAGTGAAGGCAAGCTCTCAAGTTGTGGGACAGGCTTTGTATGTTTCAGCTAAATATAGTCTGATTCACGAATCAATCTTTTTCTGGCCTCGAAATTCGTTTGAATTGGCTAAACTTTCCTTGAATTGTGGTTTTTATGAATTGCGGTATATTTTTTTGCTTCTCCCTTATCTCAGCCTCCATACATCCAACAAAACCCCATAACATTATTACCGTCATCGACAACATCTGCCTAGACCACATTGAGCCGGCGATCAATAGCTGGGGCCAATAGTGAAGATGCAGCTAGTACCTACCAACAGTAATTCGTATTTCCCGGGACTAGGTACGCGGTAAACAGCTATCGAAACTACTTCGTACCCGGTCATTATCCTCTGACCCGTTGACTGGCATGGATCTCTGGAGCATCATACCTGCAAAGACCGGTTGTGAAAAATCCACAGAAACACCACAGTTTCATGTTTCCTCGACATCATTCGCCCATATGCAATATTTGTGTATTTTTATGCACTGTGTGTTTTCGTGAACAAACCTTTGTTTTTTCGCGTCCAAAGCTCTACTCTGTCATATCCTAATTTAGACTTGCGTAACGCCTATGCCCCTTTCTCGCAAGCCGCAGTTTGGTTCTCGTTTTCTGAGTCCCTGTGATGGCGTAATTGGGGTTCGTATTTGTTTTATGTCATTGTCCACTTTATAATCTAGTATCCTGGAATTTCACGAGTAATCGCGTTCTGGTTTCGGGTTTCGTTTCAACTTTGGTTACGTGTTGCTCAACGGCGCCTCTCAATATCCCTCTTACTCACATAGAGGCAGCACTGACTACTATCCTTCACGTTGCTGCTCCCACAGCGCTTGTAACGACCGGTCGTGGAAAATCCCCCTAAAACCGTTGCAGTTCCATGTTTTTCTTAACATCACTCACCTGCCTACACTATTGGCGTGCCTTTATGCACTGTTTGTTTTTGTGGACCAATTGCTGTTTGTTCGCATCCAGAGCGCTACTTTGTCATATCCTTGTTCTGGACTTACGTGACGCACGTGCTCCTCGCTCGCACGCCGCAACTCGTTTTCTCGTATTTTGAGTCCTTGTGATCTCGTAATTGAGGTTTGCACCTGCTTGGTGTCATTGTTCATTCAATAATCTAGTATCGTAGAATACCACGGATAATCGACTTTCGATTTCGGGATTCCTTGTGAATTTGGCTACGCATTGCTCAAAAGTGTGTTACAGCTCCTATCCCATTTCAAGCACTTCTATTTTGTTCATGCTACCCTTCAGCAGGAACCCCTCCAGACTGTTGCCACTCCTCTCGCTCTTTCTCAGTTTCAAGATAGCCATGTCGTTGCAAGGCCTGGTTGGATTATATCATGCGGGGTTCAACTCTCAATGAATTCCTTTTCTGCCTGCTTGCGAAGCCGACCTGCGCTAATTACTGGGGATATAATCTGGTCACCCGGTTGCGCTCACATACAGTTCTGCCACTGCTCCACACTTTTTTTAAAGCGGCCAGGAACTCTTCACAGCAGGAGAATTCAAGTACCGAGGCTACCCCAAAGTAGGCTGAACACCGTGGCTATTCGCCACACTCCGTTGCCTCTGCCAACATGCTCCGAAAGCCTCGCCCGCTCTCGCCCACCATGGTCCTCAGTTGTGGTTTTGCATCCGGCAGTCCAACTGCTTACGGATACTGCAGTCCTCGTCACACCTCCTTCCCCCTCGATGGAGATGAGGAAAGTTTCATCCTCTGGAGCATATATTGGTTTGGCAGGCTATATGGTTATGCAGCACGTGTTCCATCATGCGTAATGTACATTCCACTGAGGATGACTTAGTTTCCATCCTCACTGCTTGCGTCATCAATTCGCCATACATCCTGAATTTTACTGAGCATTCTCTCATACTCGACACTTGCGACCTAGTTACACAAGCATCCCTGGATTTTGCCGACACTCCAGCTTCCCTCGCTCATCCTGAGCCTCCAATAAATTGTTTTTTATCTTTTGCTCATATAATTCAACTTCTTAATCGCATCTGGTTCTACGTGTTGGCCGGCTTTCGTTTCCTGTAGCATTTTCTAGTCTCTTGCTCAGCCTCTTTATTTTCGTATTGTTGATCTCTTCTGTATTATTGCCCGACTGCGAGTTGTATTTATCGCACAAGCCTCAGTCATTTTCGAGAATTCTATGGGTGCTTATTTCGGCAGCTGATTGGCTAAAACTACTTTATGTACGACCTGCTTTTTGTGAGTTTCCTCTCTATTCAAACAATAGTGCAGCCATCTGTCGTGCACCTGTGCATGCTCATCCGCCCATCCCAGAAGTACGCCAGTATCAGTTAATAAGCACTCAAAGGAAAGTCACAGGAAGATCAAAGCTGCGGAATAGTGCGCTAACTGCTTGACAGAACTGGTTCGTATGTTTTGTAAGTCGAAGGCAATAGTTGGCAATTTACGACTTGATCATTCACACAGAATTTTTACTGCATATGTCCTCGGCGGCCCTGACTGGTTAAAGCCCCTCAGCTTAAGCGGCCACCGAACTCTACCCGGCCGCGATGTTTGTGATGCTCCCCAAATCACCAGACGTTTCCTCCCTCAAACAATCCACAACAACTTCGGTGATCTCTGAACTGGAGCCAGTCGCTGAGGCTTGGCGGCCGTGTGGTCGCCTCGGTTGGTAGAAGAGGTGGGTCACTGACATCGACAAGGTCATCGTCTAGACCATCCTTCAACTCAGCCGCTTGATCTGCCACATCTTCGGTAGTCACTTTGATAAAGGCTCAGATGAGGTGGCCCGATATACTCATCCAGGGCCTTAATCCCGGCCAGAGAATGGGTAAGTTGTCCGGTTATGATTCCGCGAGTTGGTGGGGGCGCGGTACCACGATGTAATGGTGATTTTTGATCGTGAGTAACGCGTTGCCTAATTGACGAATCTCTAATTCAGAACAAGATTGATTCGCTGAGTCTACGGTACTGGGCTAGCAAATTATACTCATAAATATGTACAAACCTCAACTGTACGGCCACAACGTTTAGCAACGAGGACCGGAGTTCAACGGGAGGTCAATGTCAGGTGCCACCGTCACAGCAGTCCGAGTTCGAATCGAAAATATGCCACGGCACATGAGCCAAAATATAAACAAGTCCTCAAGAGTAGTGGTTGATGCATGCTGTACTTGTCCGAGGGTCATTAAGATAAGGAGCATAGCCTCAACAATACAAGTATATGAAAACGGCCACGGAGGACTTTCGCACGTAAGCTTATTCAGCCCACCTAATCTCTCCATGAAACGGTCAAAATCTACAGAGTAGATATGGGTACTGATTCACCCTAAACAACCTAGACCCTAAAGTCAGTGCATACGAAGGTCGCCACAGGTTTAATATATTGGTCGCCAGTAGCAGACAGGTCTGCAGATTTTCTTAGAGTTTCATCTAAAGATGGTATGACACTATCGGTGTACGATGGAAGGGCTTCTGAGCAATTGGGATGCGTGGACAGATTACGAAACGTGGAGGACAAAAGGCTACTCTAACAAGATTAAAGTACATGGTAAAATGAAAACTGAGAGTTCTCGATGAAGAATCGAGGCGGCTACATGGTATTTGAACATCAGGGGGCCCAGAGTGTGGTGTAATCACTGTAAAAGTGTGTTTGGCTCAAAACCCATACCAATTTAAACTCAAGGTGGATAATAATACAGATTAGATGTCCCGGAAATAGAAATGTTTATACAAAAGGTCAACAAGTGGTTGGTACACTTTTTCCCCTATTTCACAAACAATGTCGTGTAGTGTGCAAAATTGGGGTTTTGACAACTAACTCCATTGTAAATCATGAACAAGGCGGAAAATTATACATGAATGTACCTCAAATACTGTGTAAAGGGTTGGAACCTACGGGTGAAAGCATGAAGGATGGATAAACGAATTCAGCTTCGGCTGGCGTCAGTAGACTTGGTTTCAGCTTGTGTAAAGTCCAGCCACCGAAACGTTCAAGCGACGCGTACCAACCAAGTTCGACACAATTCAAAACAAAGTCGATTCTAAATAGCTACCGTTCTATATACAACAAATTAAGCAATTTTACAACAATCGAACCTCAATAGTGTTCCTTATGGGCTCTCACGCTCCAAATTGAACAACAAATCAGCAGCTAAAGCTGAACTACAGCGAAAGGGTAGATACAGAAGGAGAGATTGCCGAATACACTTACAACGAAGTTCAATAATAATAATAATATTGGTGTATTTCAGGACCGTGGTCGAGAGGCATGCATGTAAACATGATCAGAGTTTACAATATTACTGGATGGGATGGAAAATTCGCAAATTTCAAAGAGGAGTTTGGACATCACAGCAACAATAGAATTAGGCTGAGGAGAGTTTAAGTGAATCAAAATGACCAAAAAATACATGGTGAATACGAATTGATTTCGGGTCAACTACGACAATAGTAATGAATCCGCCGGATGTGGGAATGTTCAGATGGACAATGCCTTAGGACGCAGGAAATACAATATTCACAAGAATGATTCAGGAAAATGGTCAGTAATGTATAGACATGTTCACTCTAAAAGGTAATCGACTTTGAGACAAAGAAGACAGGGAAGAATTTCCTGACGGTTTGCAGATGAATACTGATTTTCATAGATTTGTGGGTAGGAAAAGGAACAGTACCCCCGAGAAGGTGAGACAATTTCCACGAGAAGTAGTGTGTTCATCTGATGTCGGCAGTTTGCACGTGGTGGAAAGTGGACGAAGTTCCAAGAAGGAATAATCAGCAACCGGAATGTCGTGTCCACGAGGAACAAAATAAGGCAAAACGAGGGTGGAAACTTTTGTAATAGTCCATGTTATGCTGGTAAATTGGAGAACACATCATTCTGTTGAGTTTCCTGTGGCTTTTCTGTGTCCGTGTTGGGCTTTTTAGGCAAGGGTTGGCTGCGGTCTTTGTTTGCAGTTCATCATGGGAAGGAGGCCGGCATCGCCGAATCTGGACCGATCACTATTAAATTGGGAGTCCTCGCACGGTGGTTTCGACATCGAAGGGTCTTGTAGTGAGAATTCCTCAGTAAGCCTCAGAGGGGCATATGCAGCAATACCAGGACTTCCTGTGGGTAAAACCCCGTGGCTAGATCGTATTCGCGTTAGCCTGCCTTTGGTGCGGTTGTAGACGGGCAGAGAAAACGATAAGCTGTCTGCACCATATATTACAGCCAGGCAACGTGGTGGCCAGGTGGTTCTGCGGGGTATTGTCCTTTGATTCGGAATGGTTTGCCAAATTTCTGCGAAACTGCATGTCTCGGCGGTTGCCAAGGGTATTGAGTATTGTAAATTCCATTCACCGGAATGTTCGAGCGACGCACAGCAACCAGTTTTGACACAATTCAAAACAAAGCCGATTTCAAATAGCTACGGTACTCGATAGTGTTCCTTCTGAGCTCTTATGCTCCAAATTGAACAACAAATCAACAACTGCAGCGAATACAGTCACAGCGAAGTTCAGGCTGAGCGACTTACGTTCGAGGCAACGATGGGAGTCCGGTTCGTGACGGATTTAGAGTAACAGAACAAACACTCGGAATTCCGGCAAAGATAATTCATGCGAATGAAAAACGTCCTTTGTAACAAGGATGCCAACTCATGGTACGGGATATCCTGAACTACTTCACACCGGCCCCCAAAATCCGAAATGGACTTTTCTTGTGCACCGCTAGGTGTGGTCGGCCTTATGCATCGGCTCGCCCTACAGTTCTCCAATGTTTAAAACTGGTCGCCGTCAATAGCAGCTTCCAGTTGAACAAGTGGATCAACTGTCAGTGGTCCCTCCCGGTTCAGCAGATCCGAAGGCCCGCCTTCTACTTGAGGGGCTAGGCTTTTGAACTTACACCACCAGTGTCAGATTCACCTTCAACGAGACATTTCTTCCTAATGTCATGAAACACTAATCCTTCAATAGTTTACACTGTTGCCGTTCGCACCAAGCCATCGCCGGAAGCTGAGATGCCTTCGATAACTTCGATTGGCCAAAGGCCACACGGCAAAGCCTCCGAAGCTAGTAGCACTACATCGCCCGATATTAACTTGCGTTCACTAATTATCCATTTCTGCCGCCCGTGTAATAGTAGATATATCCTGGTCCACCTTTTTCAAAACACAGATGTTAGGTAGTTTGCCTGCCTCCACTGACGAACCATTCTACCTAGCAGCGAATTCGTTGGAATATCTCGTGGGTTCGCCCTCAGGATAAGTAGGTCACTGGTCGTGGGTACTGGTAGGTCACGACATTCCGGGGTCAAAGTCACTAGCGGTCGTCCGTTTACTACTGGCTCACCTTCTGCAAGAAACGTTAACAATAATTTCGTCAGTCATTGGCTGGTCGCCACAAACTGAAAGAAGTACTCTTCTAACCGAGCGCACCATGGTGTTCCATATGCCACCACGGTGACTAGAATGAGGGAGGTTGAATTGCCACTGCACACCCCGTTGCAAAAATCTATCAGCGATCTTATCGCCAGACCAGTTTTCCATTAGGTTCATCAATTCCCCCTGAGCCCCAACAAAGTTTGTACCATTATCACTAAAAATCTCGGACGACGCCCCTCTCCTCGACATGAAACGCAGTGGTATCATAATGAATTAATCCGTACTTAGAGAATAAGAAACTTCAATATGTACCGCAAGCATCTGGAGGCAAGTAAAGGTGCATCCACATCGTTTATTTATACTGCGCCCATGTTTGACTGAAAATGGGCCAAAATAATCTACTCCGACGTACTTGAACAGAAACCAAACTTGTTGGGCTCTGGTGGCTGGTAGAGAAGCCATCATCTGTTTGCCTACAGTTACCAAATGCTTTTGACATTTCTAACATCCTCCAAATGCAAGCTTGACGGCAGCTCCCTCTGTACAATCCAAAATGTTTTGCAAAGTTCAGCGAGTAACGGAGATGGCCCTGCAAGTCCTTCCATTGCATGACACTATCGGATTATCAAGTCTGAGTATTCGGTAGTATCATCGGATGTTTCACACCCCGAAGCCGATTGGAGTAGTCCATTTGTCCTCCAACACAAAAAATTCAATTTATTGAAAGTGGATCGAGTCTTAATAGTGTCCTCTCCTTGGCTTGTACCATCAGAATAACTCTTTCCTCCGCTTTAGCAATGTCGTGCAACTTCAACAGCCCAGCTTTCAGTCCTAGATCTGTGCGACCGCCTCTCTTAACTGCATTGTCCATTTTAAAATGGGTTAACCACGCTACCGACTTCAGCAGATCAAACCAACTCGAGTACCTAGCTAGAAGTGCTTCCGCCCATGTATCCTGCAACATTGTGAGAACTGTACTCGAAGGCCGCTTCAACTCTACTTTCGGCGGTGCTGCAGCAACCGTAGGATTGGTCAGCTATAAATTTTCATATTTCATCAAGAAGTTAGGACCTACAAACCAGCAGCTGATATCACTCGGTGATATTGTGCCTTTTGATGCCAAGTCTGCGGGGTTGGCTTCCGCCCTGACATGACACCACTGCCGGGGTTCCAGCCGCTGATGGATTCCAGCCAAATGATTCGCAACGTGCATACTAAATCTCGTTTGTGCTTTGTTTATGTAGTGCACAACTATAGAGGGGTCCGCTCAGTAAGAAGTCTTACCAAATTTGATTCCAGTTTCCTCCATAAGAACCCGAGAGACTCTAACGGCTAGTCTTGCTGCGGCTCACTCCAATTGAAGGACCGTTACGGCCTTCAGAGGAGCTACCCGTGATTTGGAGAACGATAGGTTAAAATAGAGGGCTATGCCCTTTGAAACCATTCTGGAATACGCCACCACTTCATAGCCAACTTCAGAAGCGTCACAAAATACATGAAGCTGTGCACCTTCGTTCAGTGAGTCACCTCTAACAACATAATGCTGAATTTTGAATGCGCGAAGTTGTTCCACACTCCTTAGCCACTCATTCCAGCATCGTAGGGGCTATTCTGCAGTTAGGTCGTCCCAACCAAAACTTTTAGTGACACACTGATGGCAATAACACCTTGCCTCGCAGAATGAAAGATGAAACCAACCCTGGTGGGTCGAACACTGGCGATACTATAGACAACGAGCCACGCCCTGTGTTGAGGTTTTTTTGTGTATTGTAAATGGAAACTGAAACATGTCTTCTATTATGTTCCATATCAATCCAAAAGTCCTCTCCGGCACTGGCGCGCAATCATCTATTTCCAAAGCGGGATGGGCCAGCTCAGATTTCGGTAAAATATCCGGCACCTCCTTACGATTACCCACCCAATTATGGAGACAGAATACGCCTCCTTGTGGCAGTTTACTCGTCTAAATAGCAAAAATCTTCGCATTCTCCGGCGTGGGCAAGGAGACAAGACAGTTGTCTACGTAGAAGTTATCGTACACCCCCCCCCCTGGAGACGTAATTCTCACAGTGTCCTCTCGATTCATCTGCCGTGCGATATAACGCAAAATTGGTACAAAATGGGGAGAAAGTGGCAACGATTGGGCAGGAATTCACTTGATATTCAACAATGTTACGATCTAGTTGACCATTTTCCCACCGGTAGAACCTCAATGCTCCTTTGTCTCTCATCGGCACTCGAACCTGCATAAACAATTTCTTCAATATCCACGGCCAATGCGACGGATTCCTTTCAAAAACAAAGCAACACTTCAACTAAGCTTGCTGTTGTGTCCAGTCCCAGTAGCAAGAAATCATTCAAGGAGCGTCCCCAAAATGCAGTCGCACGGTCAAACACCCTCAACTTGCTGGGCTTTTAAGGGTTTGTAACTGCGTTATGTGATAATTACTGCCTCTGCTCCGAACCCATTTTAACTGTATATGGGACACTAAGTGGGCATGGCCCTTGCGCACGTAAACTTCTAATATTGTAAAGTATTTACCAAAGAATTCAGGGTCACGTGCAAAACTTTTCCTCAAGCCATTCAATCTTTCTTTAACCACAATGGTTTGGAAGTCTCACTACAGGACTCTTCCATGAAAGTGCAACTTCATAGTGTCCGCTCAACAAGGTTTTGGCATTGTAAACCATATCAGCAGCGTGTTTGTCTTCTAATGAAGCAGAGATTTTCGATGCACACCCATTGCAGAAATCGGCTTTGTATAGTCGATCGGTCAGTTCTGCTAGAGGATCGATTCCCCTCTCAATGTGGCTTACTGTCCACACAAAGTTTGGTTCCTGGTTTATCGGGCTAAGAACAACCCATCCTAAAATCGTCCACAAGGCGTAGTATTGTTTCCTTTCACCGCATTTTTGCTCTAATATCCACTGTGCTTCTAGGATGTCGGCACCGATCACGATTCACACTCTCGAAACTTTCAGATTCTGCCTTGGAGGCAATGTGGGTCGGGCCGGGATAAAACTTCTGTAACGGTTTTTCCGACTGTGAGCAACGCGTAGCCAATTCAAAACGAATCCCAAAACCAGAACAACATTGATTCGTTGTTTCTACGGTACTGGATTGACAAGTTATACGCATATAAACATGTACAAACCTCAATTGTACTGCCACAACGTCTAACAACGAGGACCAGAGTTCAACAAATGCCAATGTCAGATACCACCGTCACGGCAGTCCAAGTTGGAATCTAAATTATGCCACTTCACGTGATCAAAATATAAACAAATGTTGAAGTGTAGTGATTGATGCCTGTTGTATTCGTTTCAGGGTCAATAAAACAAGGAGCATAGTCTCAACAATACAAGTATATGACAACGGCTAGGGAGGATTTCCACGCATGTACGTTACAACGTCCGCTTCTGTACGGTGCTGGACTGCTTAGATTTGTAGCCCATCAACACAGAAGGCTCGTTTTATATCCATGAAATCTTTCTTTGACAGTGAGTTCAGTCGCAGCTCCGTTTTTCCCGAATTCCAAGTGGCAGTCCCATTTACGGTCAAAATCGAAAGTGAGGTCGGGGATGCCTTCATGCTCATCAGCTCCATAAGGCCTTTTTGTATTAAAGTCACATCGGACCTGCTGTCCAGCACAGCGTAGGTCTCCACAGAGCCCCAGGTCCGTCTACTCGTATGGTAGCACACCAAAACTGACACAACGTTCGGGTCTAAGAGCGGCCGCACAGTTGTTGGTCCACTGCCCAGGCCTTTTTGAATCGTCCGTACCCCGGTTATCTAGCTGCAGCACTGGTGCAGTAACGTGCATGACTCGATCGGTCAATTGCTTACATGCAGCATGCAATAGATGGTGCTGCCTTTTCTGATAACCTGATGTTAAACATGGGTTTGAAACCGGGCAGTTGCTAAGCCGATGTCCACAACTGGGACACGAACAACAAGCCTTGATTTTTTTAACCAATGCCCAACCACCGGATACATCGCGAGACAGGAATCGCTGAAACTCCTCAAGTGCGTGTATTCCATTACATACTGAGCACCTATTAGCTGCGATCAACAAAGTACAGCCCTGTTTTGGCGTGAACCGTGTAGCTTTTGGATGCCGGTTTTGTGCATAATTCCTCCACCCGGATGACCCCGAATATACTTGAGCCTCGCTATCGGCAGCCAGCATGCCAAACCTACTTCGGGCAATCCGTGCCTCACGGATTACTATGTGATGAAGATCTTGGAACCTGAGTTCATCTCCTCTTCTCGAGATATCATCGACGGTCCTAACCCACAAATCCCGGAGACGAGCTGGTAGCACTCGAGTTGCCCGTTCTATGGTCTGCAGTGAGTTGAGTTCTAACATAATTCATGTGTGAGGGCAACTTCACAGTTCAGCATTTTCAACGACAATTTGGTCAGGGCATCAGATTCTTCCACCGGAGGCTTTAAACCTTGCAGTAAGCCGTCAATCAGTGAACGAGCCACTACGTGGTCTTGTCCATACAGATCCTTTAGGATTTCCCTAGCCCTATTGTATGCCAGTATTGCAGGCAACATAACACATCCGGCTATCTCATCCTATGCTTGTCCCCTACACTGACGCATCAAATAAAGCGTCTCGAACTCCACCTTTGACGCAATATTCAAACCGTTTTACAAACCTCCGATACGTTGACGAGCAGCCCGCAAATGACTCCAGTTCCGCCCTGGGTAAGTTCAAACAATAATCCACCGCAGGTTCCGCCACTGGAGCCACGCTTGTTGTTCGTTGTGCATCGTTCTGTATGTGGCAATCACCTAGGAAGCGAGGAAGATGCTCACTGACCATTACTTCACCCTCGACTTCATCTCTGTTGACTAGGTTTTCTTCGTCCTCTGCGAGTGCCAAACGCAGTTTCGCCATTTCCATCCCGTTATTCACCTCGAGCAGCTTATGTGGCTTATCTAACTCTAATTTTTCTGCAACCTGCTTCTGCTTTAGCTCAGCTAACAACAGATCCGCTCTGGCTCTATAGAAAACCGAGCCAACCCTAGAACGATCTGATATACTAGAGCCTGAGCGAGAAACAAGACCAACACCCGCGGGCAACAGGGTTTGCTTCCCCTGCGGGGTACTGTACTTTATTCGAAAATGTCTTCCGAATTGTCGCGTAATTTCATGCCTTAGCGGTTGCCAAGCTTACTAAGTGCTGTAAAGTCCAGCCACCGAAACGTTCAAGCGACGCGTACCAACCAAGTTCGACACAATTCAAAACAAAGTCGATTCTAAATAGCTACCGTTCTATATACAACAAATTAAGCAATTTTACAACAATCGAACCTCAATAGTGTTCCTTATGGGCTCTCACGCTCCAAATTGAACAACAAATCAGCAGCTAAAGCTGAACTACAGCGAAAGGGTGGATACAGAAGAAGAGATTGCCGAATACACTTACAACGAAGTTCAAGCTGAGTGACTCACGTTCGAGGCAACGATGGGAGTCCGGTTCGTGACGGATTTAGAGTAACAGAACAAACACTCGGAATTCCGGCAAAGATAATTCATGCGAATGAAAAACGTCGTTTGTAACATGGATGCTAATGCATGGAAAGGGGATTCTCGAAATCCTTTACAGCTTGGCTTGTCGCGACCACTTCGTCCTAGCCACCATCAGTAGCTCGTTGGCTCGCGTGGTTCTTAATCCTCGGATTCTGCTGTACAGCAGCCTGCTTCTTTTGGTGTTATCGCCTATACTGGCCAGCTCACGGGTCTCGAACAGGAAGGCATTTAGTTGTCTTAGGCGCAAGATATTGAGTTCGGCTTGGTTCAACTCGCCCGGTAGTATCATTCCCGCATTTAACGTGTTCTGTCGTTAGTTGCCCTTCAAAATCGGTAACAATATTTCGTATCTTGGCCACCAGGCCACGGTTCGTAGCATTTTATCCAGTCTGGGAAAGGGCACAGCTTTTCTATTAGGCATACGCTTCCTGTGGATCATGTGTCCAGTACTAGTCGTTTCATTTTGATATCGCCATCCTCGGGCTTGGGTGTTAGTAGGGTTGGCCACATCTCTTTGAATGAAGTTAGGAAGTCCGGTCCTATCGTCCACATCCGAAGCCTGTCTAGTATTCTGAGAACCCGCGAGCAGAAGTCAGCCGGGTTCCTGGCGGACTGCACACGGTGCCACTGATCGGTCTTAGTTGACTGATGGACCACAGTGGGCCTGCTGGCCACGATGGTGTTAAAACGAGAGCTAATGTTGTTTATGGAATGCAGTACTGTGGCTGAGGCCGTCCGAAAGTTTGATTTTAAGCTTATCTGAGTAAAGCACCTGCTAGTCGGCTTTGCGGCTTTTACGGCCAGTACTGATGCAGTCAGTTCTAGCCTCGGAATGGACAAATTCTTCAGTGGGGCTACTCTAGCCTTCTCGAATACTATATGACTGCGCCGCGCACCATTTTCGTCTGCTCAGCAGCCATAATCCACTAACCCGTAGCAGACTTCTGATGCACCTGAAAAAAGTGGAGGTGCGCATCACGCGTACACCAGATTCCTTTCAGCGTCTTGGTGTTTTGATCTAGCCAAGCTGGTCTAGGCTGTGTAACCAGCTACACCATCGCTTTTCGCCGTCGTCCTGAAGAGATTCACCCCAACCTGTCCCCCTTCGGCACAGAGATTGCAGCAAGCACTTTCCCGGCAGCAACCATGGTAAAAAAAACCTAAGGGATCATAGAGGCTTGAGACTGATGACAGGGTTCTTTTTCGTGTGGCTCGTCGTTTGGGTAGGTCTGGGATGATTATGAATTCGTCACCTTCAAGCCTTCATCGAACTCCAAGCTTGCGCCCAATTTGTAAACAGGATCCAAAAAGCTCTCTCGCGCAGTCCATTTTTTTCTGGTTGAGAACCTCGGGGCTGTTTAGAAGTCCATTTTTGAGGGTTAACCCTCCAGCCTTTAGAGTGGTTATCAGTTCGGTCATAAATCGAATAGCAGTATTTGGGTCGTCAGGGGAACATGGAAAATCATCCGCGTAGAAATGGTCCACTGCTCCTTCTGACGAATTTCTGGTGCTTCTTAAAAGCTTGGGGGTTTCCCGGAGGGTAAGGTTGGCGCAGGAAGGGGATGACTCCGTTCCAAAGAGATGAACCGTCAGCCTGTACTCCTCCAGAATATGATCGACTTTCCTTTCGGGCCACTAGAGAAGACGGAAGGCTCCTCTATCTTTAGCGGGCATTTTCACTCGCAGAAACATTTCACGTGTCGGCAAAGATGACCGCCATTCCGTGCAGAAAAAGACAGAACCTCGACTAGTTGTGTCGTTCATTCAGGGCCCTGTAGCATATGGTCGTTGAGCTACACACCCTGACACTTCGCGGCACAACCAAGGACCACCCCAAACTTCTCCAGTTTCTCCGGGTTCATGAACGGGTGATGGGGCAGGTGCCACCTCAGACTTGCTCTGACTACTGCAGTATCCACTTTTTCTATGTAACCCAAGTCTTTGTTATGTTGCGTGGCCCTTAAATGCCCTATCCTTAGTAAAGGTTCTCGAATTAGCCTGGTTTTTAAGAAGTATGATCTTATCAGAGCCACTTATCGGCTGTTCGGCTTTGGTTTCATGTTGAGTCTCCAGTGGACAGGAGCCTCGAAGCCATTTATTACATACTTGGCGTTCTTGGCTACCATTTTCAGAGCCGACCTACCTTCTCGCGATTGGGCATCTCTATCAATGGCCACGCCGGCAGATTCGGCGTTATTTAGCTGTAAGAATTCCCGTTCAATGTTCGCCGTTTCCACCGTGGTGCAGTTTATTTGGACCTGTTTGCCGCATCTACTGTTTGTACTACCATATTGGGTTCAATCGAACGTTGTGCATACTGCACTCAGTGTTTCGTGACTTCCAGTTGTTTGATGCGGGACCCATTGCGGTCCCGGTGCATCACAACCGATCAGCACATCCCTTTCGTTGTCCGGCCACTCTTCGATCGTGATCCCGTCGAGATGCGGCCACTGGTTCAGAATCGACTGTACTGACTGAGATGCTCTCATCAGCGGACCCCCTATGGTGAATGCTTTTAGGTTTTCTGCTCAGTTGTTGTTGACCAAGAAAACGAATTGTAGGTGAATTAAGGTCGACTGTATGATCGGAGTGCCACTCATTGTGCTCACATTTAGTGAAGATTGATCCCATGCGATCCCATATCTCTGCAAATTCCTTCCTCGACGGGGTGGTATCCAAGACACCGTCTACGGAGGCCAAAGCTCTTGTCACCCCAGCTCGGGTTTTTACGCCGATCGCTATTACTCCCAGGCGAATGGGCTTACTTGTAGAGCGAGAGGCTGAGCAGACCAAACTTGGCTTCGGAATTTCTTCGGCATTGAATATTTGGGTTCGTGCAGTAGGCAATGTGTTTCCCGTGGCATCCATCCTGACCATAACTTGTTTCTATTTGGCACAACGCTGATCGATGTGAATCTTTTAGACAAATAAGGCACACCCCCAGTCTCTTACCTACTTCCTCTTTCATGACAGTAATGTGGTAGGTACAAGAATCTCTGCCCCGGATCAGATACTCTCCTTTCTAAAAATTTCTCGTATTTTCTGTTGAATTTGCGGTGCCGATCCACTTTTGGTGAGCAAATGGCGTGTGGTCTGCTGGCACAAGTCGGTTTCAATCGCCCCGTGGAATTGCTGGGCTGAATGGTCGCGTGCCCCGTGGTTTCCAAGACCAGCTCGCGCTCCAGTCTTATTCCTTCTTGGCTGACTCAGCTTCTTCCCTAGCCTGCCTGAGCTGGTTTTCCAATTCTACTATTCTCAGTCTATAAATATCATCACGTATAAATTCTACATCACTGGCAGAAATACATGAAGTTGCACTGATAGGGTGAGTAGACATAGAAATATCTAAAGAATCAGCATTACCCAAAAATACCCCAGGGAATTGCCGGGTTACTTCCTGTCCAACTTCGGTTCGCTTTTGTCCACTTCTTGGCATTTGTGATTGATTTCCTCGCGAAGATTCCAAGTTCAGTACCGTGGCGGTTATTCCGATCGTGAGTAACGCGTTGCCTAATTGACGAATCTCAAATTCAGAACAAGATTGATTCGCTGAGTCTACGGTACTGGGCTAGCAAATTATACTCATAAATATGTACAAACCTCAACTGTACGGCCACAACGTTTAGCAACGAGGACCGGAGTTCAACGGGAGGTCAATGTCAGGTGCCACCGTCACGGCAGTCCGAGTTCGAATCGAAAATATGCCACGGCACATGAGCCAAAATATAAACAAGTCCTCAAGAGTAGTGGTTGATGCATGCTGTACTTGTTCGAGGGTCATTAAGATAAGGAGCATAGCCTCAACAATACAAGTATATGAAAACGGCCACGGAGGATTCCCACACCTGTGCGCTGCGCGCGGTGACATGCAAAGTTGCTGGAATGAAAACAACTCAGGGATGACCGTGGTCATCCGGACTTAAAGAGAGAGAATATACTCTCCTCGGTTGTCGCTAGCACTTGGTATAAGTATTGTGAGCGGAAATTGGACAGGGAAGCTTCCAAGTTGGCAGTCTTTTCGGGTCTACCGAAGCCAGAGTAGAAGTCGACCAGTACAAGAGCCTGATATCAGTTTTAGAACGGGCCGCAGAGACCAGAACGGACTCTCTGCTATAAATTGCGGCTTCTGGGCCATGGGTTTCAGTTGCCCCAATTCCGTTGCACATTCATTTTTGTGGCCTTTTTGTTCTGTTACTGGTTCAATTATGTCTAGGCATCCCGCTTCCTTGTCCGCCTCCTTCATGTTTCATCTGCAGTAAAATGATCTGATTGGTCATTTCTTACCTGTGTCTCCTCGGTCATTGCTTTATCCCTTGATCCGTTTAATGCTGGCTACAGGCATTTTTCTGTACCGTCCAGTGTGGTCCGCTTTTCCATGTTCCACCATTGTAATGACAACGTTACTTCACGGTATTCTTTTACAGTTCCAAATCGTTTGACCTGTCACTACCCGATTCCTCTGGTCCGTCACTACATCTCGCACCTGCATTGATCAAATAATTAGACCCATTCTTAACTGTTTTCCTTGATCCCGTCTTTCATCTTCACTCTTCCATGAACTGCTCCTCACAGTCTTCATCATTTCTGTGCTTCCGCATTCTGTTTTTCTCTCCGTTGGGCTGCCATGTGCACTTGTCATGAAGTCAATCCACCACGATATTCCAAAGTTAATTCTACAACCATTTGATCTAACCTTACCTACTCCTCCTAACGACTGATAATTTCTTTCTAGGACCCCATTTTTATTGCTCCTGCTTCTCTTATACCTATATATATATATATATATATATATATATATATATATACTTACGCATATATATCTATGTGCACGCGCTCTGCATCTTGCAGTTCCCCGCCAGCCATTTCTCTTGCTATCATCCCAACGACCGTCATCATAGGCATCCATCAACTCTATATCTGTGCCTCACATCTACCGTATCCAATCCTTCTAAATCGTTTCTGTCATATGATCATCCCTCTACGTCTTGCATTGCTCGCTGCCTGTTTTATCGTGAGTTTTGTGTCCTCTCCGCCGACAATTCACTGCAAAGTGCCAGCACTTCATTGATATCTAATCCACTGCAGTGCACCTCATTTTTTTCTCCATCGTTCCTCGCTACTGCAGTTCCTTATACCGATTTCCAGCCTTCCTCATGTTTACCGGTCGGCCTCCATATGTAATTGCCCGGGACCAGCCGTTCAGTCCATCTGACCTTGACTTTCAAACTCACCGGGCATCCATTCAGATCCGCTCTTGAGCTCATTTAAACTCCGCACAATCTCTACGGTGTGCATACGTTTATCCTATTTTCATCCTACTTTATTCCCTATTCTGGGCTTTTTATCCAATATTTTCATGAGAGTTACCATATTTCCATGAATTATATCTGTCCATTCCATCACCTGTATCAACAAGATCATGCACATGGCATGCTTCGGGCGTTTCTGAAATAAACGAATATTATTATTATTATTATTATTATTGTTATTATATGCAGACACTCATCGCAGTCCTTTGCCACATCCCGTTCCAGCCACCTACACATCCACTGAGGAGGTGACTGAATTTCATCCACATCCAAGTGGCCTTGGGGCGGTTCACCCAAAACCGTCCTGAGCAAAAAAGCTGGATTGACAAGCCGATCACCTGGAATTATCAACTAGGTCAAAGCCGCATTTCCAATGATCTGAACTTACCTTGCGTGACCTCGACGAGGAAATCCCTCGGCTTGGAAACCAAATTCCCCTCGTGGTTGGGGGCACCAAGAGAACTTCTGGTTTGCCTCGGCACTCCTTCCTGATCGCCGAAATCGTGGACGTGTGGTGGCTTTTTGTCTGCCCCTAGCAACTCCTCCCCCGACGCAGGCGCGGCCGGTGAAATGAATTAGCTCCATTTTGCCTTTGCGAATCTTGGGTATTGTAAAAGGAAGTCCGCTTGTTGGACTGCTTTGCCCGGCGGATGCTGGACATTGTGGTGTCGGGTAGCGGAGGCACTCTCCATCGCTGAATCATAACGGCCGTGGATTTGGCGGAGGATTTATCTGAGTTATACGGGAACTGAAGGGCATTTTTGGTCGGTGACAATCGTGAACTTCAGTCCAAATAGGTACTTGTGTGATCGGTACACCACCCATAAAACCGCCGAGGCTTCCTTCTGTGTCTGGGAATCACTCTTCTCCGCAGCTTGGAGAAGAAGCGAGACGTAGTGACTGGACATCCTCTCCCCAAAGAACGGCCCCTTTCCCCACTCCGGGCTCGTCGGTGATCAGTAAGGTCCGTTCAGATGGCCGAAATAGGGGAAGTGTAGACCAGCCAACAGTGTTTTGTGTGTGACTTCAGTTTTTTGCGCTTCTCATCCAACTGTCAAACATTGGGTGAACGGGCTGAGAACAGTGGCTGGGCTCGTGTCAAAAAGTTTCGAACAATTCGGGAGCGGAAATGCCGGCATCCAGGGACTGAAAGTAAGAGTGCCTGATCTTAAGATAACTGGATGCCATTCATGGGTTCGAAACTCTGTGGATCAGATCAGTGTCCGTTTGGATTAACAGCGAGGCCAAGAAAATCTGATTCGGTGACACCGATGATAAGCACACCGTCCTGATATGGCATTTTAGCTGGCGAAGGTGGGATGATGGTATGGGAGCAAGTCAGTGCTGAGCAGTTCCACAAGAAATACAAAACAACGCCTGCCTGTCGGTGCCTCCTGGGGCTTGCCGGTTTTGTGCAAGATCAACGAGGCGAAAAGCTTACGGACGCGGTTGATAACTACGAACTGGAACGGAATGGTACCCGGCTATTAGTTGGGGGGCCAAAGCGGCCGACAGCATGGATGTTCGTAAGACTATGCAGAGCAAAGAGTACAGCACAAGAAACAATCAAAGATGACTCGGAAGAGCGTGAGTCATATTGGTGGTCGAACCGGGACCAGCTTGGTTTCGGGTGATAAAACAAAATTTATACACGTATTAGCAAGAAGGACGTTGATTGTCAGGAAGGAATGCAGTACCACTGCAGCACCACACCATAAACACCACGGATCACCTCGGCAATTGAGGCCCGGAATAGCCTGGATGACACGCACAAATCTAACAATGGGAAGTTTTATTGGAACAGGTCCCACGGGTTTTCGACGGTTGTTATTGGTTTATACTCGGTGCTCAGTAAGATTTCCTAGCTTGTGTCAACCATAACAACTTTCAAGAAACACACACAACCGGGAACGCATTCCTGGCTCCGCCTTAGTTGCCGCCCATCACAGTAAACACGGATTCAAGGTCAGCCAATATTCGCTACAGATCCGTGGTGTCCGTCCATCACTTTTCATCACCGTCACATGCCCAAATGGATGAAGCCACGCGTTCAAAGCAGTCTTCCCCCATTTTGGTAAGCACACTCTAAGCACCCCCTCTCTGGTCGTACAACTAAACTCGGTGCCCCGGGACCAGTGGGGCATCATCGACTTCCAACTTCGTGGGCCCAACCACCATACCACCTCTGTTGTTAGAGCATTGTGCGGCCGACAGCTGGAGAGTAAGCTGCTCTGCCGGATCCTCGTAAATCATCTTGGGGGAGGGGTACCGATTGGTCTGGCACATGCAGAGCCTTCAAACCCAGAACGGACGGGCCGTTGTGGAAACCAGGAATCGCACCGGGATAAAGTCGCTCTCCAACCGAACCATTAGTATAGTCTTCTCCAGCAGCGAAGGTCGATGTCCTGTGACGTTATCAGCGCCCATTTTGGTATGTTGCATGAGTACTCCGGACCATATCAAGTCGAATACTGAGTTTGGAAAGATGGACTAGCAGCTCCCGGTGCACAAAATGAATTCATGTCTCAAGCTCTTCTGAAATTTGGCGGACTTTGGTGGTAATTGCTCTCCACCTTCAGTGCGTGCCATCTTTCGGATTCTCAGCTGTACTCATCACATCGCACTCGGAGTGGAGACTCCGTGCGAATGAGACCAGTCTTTCCACAGGAGCGGCGTACCGCACTGGGGAGGCTGGAACGGATTTGGAATTCACCACACACAAGCAACCATTCAATGGCCTTGGCTTGCACTCATGGATTGCTTTCTTGGCTGGCTTATGAAAACGAAGGTGTTGGTAGTGCACCGCAAAATGTTCAGTGGTCGGGTACCACACGTCATCGAATTTCTCATGAGCTGACCGGGCCTCAGAGAATGCGAGGTCTGGCTTCAACAACAGATGTTTTTACAGCTCGGGATGACTTATTCCGGAAGTTAAGTAACCGCCACAGCTCGAACCGTCCAACGCAGTCCTCAGTTTCAAATGCACAGGCGTGCAGGTTCAGCTGTTGAAAGCTGGGCGGCTCCGAAGAGCGAAATCAGTCATAGGACATAGTATTGGAGGGCACACTCCCTCAGCCTCCACGATCTAGTTCGTCAAGGAAATCAACGGGAAATGTGGAATGTCAGCCTCGCGTTATCTCATCGGGCCTGAATACAGAGGCCGCAAGCTGGCGCGTGCTGGGGAAGTGTGCCAGAAGTAGGGCTTGCCTTTGCCGCATACGCGAGATGTACGGTCGAACAAGTGGTAGACAGGGCATGATCGGCTGATCACTGTAGTAGTGAAATCGTACCCACCCGAAACCACCCAAGCCGAAGTAGAAAGAAAACCGAGGAGCTGTAGTTGTTTTGCGGAGCTGGTTTGTGTAAGGAAGCAGTAAACGAGTGTTGGGGACAGTACGCCCGAAATGCTAGACAGAGACAATTCACGAATTGATTTTCCCTGTTCTCCGCCATGGCTGATGCTGCAAAAACACTTCTGCCTTTCGGGAAGGAAAATGTTATGCGGTTTTAGGGCCCACAAGATAACTATCTGCAGATAGTGTGTACGAGCACACCATTGGGTCCAGTAAAACAAAGTCCTGTGCAAAACAAACACAGCTGAGCTGGGACCTCGAGTGCGAGCAATTGGATACGATTTTCGTTGACACCTCTACATCATGTGATTTGATCCGACCAGAAGACCCGTTTTTTTCGGTCGTCACCGATATAACACATAGGATAGTAGACAAACATAGCGGGATAATGATCACCCGTACGAGAAGGGAAGACTGCTTTCTTAATTTCACTTCGTTCTACCGACAGGAATGTTTGATGTCCACCATACTTAACGCTTGTTTGGCTGCACTGCACTCAATCATCTGGTTTGCAGGTTGTGTTGTCGGCTCGGTTCCTCCACTTGGTTTCGGCCTTGGATCCTAAATCATGGTGAGTTAAGGGCATTGTTCATGTCTCACAGGGTTCTATAGGACTGTTTTACCGATTATTACTGTTTTCAACTGCCAATTGAGTTCTTGATGATGAGAGTTATGCGAAAAATCGATTTCACAACCATGGTCGCTGCAGCGACCTGGTTTTTTGATAAAAAGCCTAGGAACGTGATCTGGTTTTCGTGGTATCATTTTTTAATCACCTCGAAAGTTGAAAGGTCGCGGAGACCGATAGAACTTCTATTGAGACTCTAATATGTGCTGTAGGTGACAGTGCTCATAGGAGAGGGGTCCCACTGTCTATAATCATGAAGACTAAAGAAGTTCAGTTCAGTCCAGTTCAGTTTGCACAGGACAGGTAATGGCCACGGCCAATCGAGCGTCCAGAATTCCTTCGATGGTATGCACACCAGTTATGCACCCACCACTGCCGAGTGTATTTCGTCGAATCCCCGCTAAAAATGGGAGGGAAACGAAAAACCTCATCGCACATCAACTGCGTGAGACAATATGCATCGTGAGCGTTCACTGAGACAGTACGCAATGAGGGAAAAAGTCTGCTAAAACATACTCCGGAAGGACCACAGTGCTACCCGTCATCCATCTAGTTGATATACTCAAGGCTCACTACAAGGAAAGATCTCGTACCACTTGCGATCTAGGGCACCTTTGAAGGATTGGACTGTCTGCAGATCTACCATTTCACCAGGCAGACCGTTCCAACTGTTCACAACCCTATTGCTGAAGAAGTGCGATCCAGCCATCAACCTAGATCGGGCTTTTATCAACTTCTTTTCGTGTCCCCTTGTTCTGGAGTCTACGGCGACTTGGAATAGACTAGCTGGTCTAAGGCCAGAAAAGCCCTTCATTACCTTGAACGTTTCTATGAGATCCCCTCGACGTCTCCGCCTTTCCAACGAGAAAAGATTCAGGTCACAGAGTCTCTGCTCGTAAGTCTTACCCCTCTGCCCTTCAACCATTCGCGTGGCGAGACGTTGGACTTTCTCGAGGCAGGCGGCGTCCTTTTTGTAGAAGGGTGACCAAGCCTGCACGCTACCTTCTAAGTGAGGTCGTACTATAGCCATGTAAATAGGTACGAATACCTCCGGCTTCCGGCAAGACAAAGCTGATCGCAGTCTAAAGAGCTCCCCACGAGCCTTATGCGCAGCAGCATTGCATTGCTCCGACCATTTGAAGTCACTGTTCATGATGACCCCCAGGTCTTTAACCCTACTGACTGCCTCTACGGTGAACAGTCCTTGATCATGAGCGACAGTTAGGCTCTCTGTTGCCCTTGACAACAAATGGCTTTTTTGAGCGTTTAGAGGTAAGTCCCATTTGTATGCCCAGTTTAGGATGGTACCTATTTCCCTGCCCAAGTCCGCCCTACCCTTAGATCCAACAATCTTCACATCATCCGCAAAAATAAAGCTGGGCGATTGAAGAGCGGATGCTAGGTCATTAATAAATAACAATAGGACCGGGTCTAGGACGGATCCCTGAGGTACACCACTGGTGACGTTCATCAAACTGGAGCACCTGTCCCCCACTTTGACGTAAAACGTCCTGCGGGAGAGGAAGTCCTCCATCCACCTATATTCTGGCCCACCTATACCGAAAGTCTCCATCTTGCGTAGCAAAAGACGATGATTAACGGAGTCGAACGCCTTGCTAAAGTCGAGGTAGCATACATCAACTTGCTTACCTTCGTCCAGTCGTCGAGTTACTTCATTTGTTTAATGTAACTTCCATACTTCGTGGGTTTCCCCTTCAGTTACTTCCATAATATTTTTTTTGAAGTAAATAAAGAAAACAGCTTTTCTGGCGTTGAGTACCCTCAGCTAATCACTGGACATGGGTCGTTTTCCGAGTAAGTGGAAGATTGCGGCTGTCTTCCTATTTCAAAAAGAAGGTTCGCGGCAAGTGCTTGTCAACTGTTGTCCGGTGAGCCCAACCCGCACCGTGGGGAAGATGATGGGACAACCGTAGTCTTCCCGACACCAGTGTCGGACGGAATCCGGAGCCATCCTGAGTCCTTCGTGTCTCTCTCCAACCCAGCATGGCCCCCAAAGAGGTCATATCTTTCAAACCTACTTTTGGCTAGAGAACAGTGGCACACGCCATTGGCGGCGGCTACGGCACGAACGTACTTTGTGCATTTCAGCAAGGTACCTCCCCTTGTAGCAAAACCGGTGGAAAACCGCTCCGAAACCGACCGGTTTTCGGTCAGTTCGTTTAGTAGCCACTTTACACAGATCAACATTGAATTGATACAAGGGAAATGAACGACCGGAGTAATGTGTAATGCTTAGTTGGTGTTGTATTTAAATGTATTGGTTCAATTCATCAAAATGCCTTGAAAACCTCAGTATAGATCGTTCTATTTTATTCCCTCGAAATGGGTGAAATAGGGACAATTATCGGAAAATCACAAATGAGTAGATAGAAATGGGCATCGTAATGCATAATTTGCGTTAGTGAAAGAAACTGCCGAAGCATATCAGGTATTTCAAACGACTGGCACGAACCGCTCAGAAACCGGTAAGAAGCCACTCAAACCGCTCGAAAACCGGCCAAAGACCGCTCCGAAATCGATCAATTTTCGTACGGTTTTTACCATTACGCCGATCGGTTTTCGAGCGGTTTGAGTGGCTTCTTACCGGTTTCTGAGCGGTTCGTGCCAGTCGTTTGAAATACCTGATATGCTTCGGCAGTTTCTTTCACTAACGCAAATTATGCATTACGATGCCCATTTCTATCTACTCATTTGTGATTTTCCGATAATTGTCCCTATTTCACCCATTTCGAGGGAATAAAATAGAACGATCTATACTGAGGTTTTCAAGGCATTTTGATGAATTGAACCAATACATTTAAATACAACGCCAACTAAGCATCACATATTACTTTGGCCGTCGATTTCCTTCGTATAAATTCGATGTTAACATGTGTAAAATGGCTACTAAACAATCCGACCGAAAACCAATGTTACGAACGGGCTGGGTACTACGAGGATCATGACCGATTGTTGAAGAAGCTCAGATTCCGATACTCCATTGGATTACGGACTTCCCGGAAGGGGGAACGTGTTTTGTCGGAGTTGCTCAGTCGCAGTCGAATTGGTTACCCACAACGGATGGTGTCCCTCAGGGACCCGTTTTTGGACCGCTGTCGTTCTTGGTCTACATCATTGACTTGTTGTCAGTCTCCCAGTCACATTGCCTTGCCAACACAGGTTACCTAGAACTGTAACGTACCATAAAACTAGATGTGACAGAGAGGTTCTACAAAGTAGTCTGATGTCTGGGCCCTACCAGTCAACGTGTCCGGGAGAAGAGTGTCGGATGCAGTGTATCACATCCGGAACGAATCACTTCTGAGATTGTCATGTAAACGAGATCTTGGGGTTATGATGTCGTTGTCCCTCAAGACTCAGGCTCACAAATAAAATCTGTGCTTTTGCCAGACTCATGGTCGGAGCCATGCGTTGGTTGGTTGAATCCCAAAACTTTCCAGTTACTGTATACCTCCCACATTCGTCCGAGACCTAAAAATAGATTTGCCGCTACCTACCCTTGCACTGTTGACGAAACGGCGAAACTAGTAAAGGTGCAACGCTCCGCGACGAGACCGGTCGTTGGCTCACGTGGGCCCGGCTAAGCGGGTCTACTGAGGTCTCGGGCTTTTGCTTGAATAGTATCTGCGGATTCGTGAAGACTTAATCAGCTGAATAAAAATCCTTCGTGTCGGCATGGGTCCGGAATTGCAAACAGTATCCTATTTGGGTGGAAAATCAGATGCGATGCTGGGACATGTTACGCACGCCCACCGACCGAATTTCTCATCGTGCGCTGTTTTTCGAGGCAGGAGGTAGTTGGAAGATAGGTCGATGTGGTCAGTCCATGACGTAGAAGATAGGTATGAAGTGTATTACAAAAGGACCTGACGAAGTACGGCGTGTTAGACTTTCGGGTTGGAGTCTAAGAGACCCACCTCAGACATTGGGTGAAATGACTGGGTGTCGCAGACAGTGATATAGTTGCATTCAGGCTTTTAGTCCTCCTGATTTTTGATGGTTACATTGTTTTTGGCTCTTTTCTTTTTTATGCTCCCATTCATTTTACCCTCAGTTTGTCTATGCTGCGACTAAAACCTGGGCACCAAGTGCAAGGTTGATGGTTGAATAAACTGGACTGATTCCCTAATGCTTTGAAAGCTTCAGCCGACTGCTTTACCATTAGTTTATCGTCTTTCATGGGAGGTGACTAATCTTTGGAGGGCTTTTTTGGTGGCAGTGGTGTGAGAAGAGGATGACGCTCGATTCAGACAACGTCTCGATACACATTTGGAGATGTAGAGGAACGCTTCCTGAATGAGAACTCATAGGGTTTAAGTACAGAGGCTTACACGAGATGTTCCTCTCTGCGTTCTTACAAGAAGGCTGAATATTGCCCACTTTTGTTCAGTGCACTAAGTGGGTCGGGTTATACCAGTTTAGTTCTATCGTAAACAGTGGTTTTTCAAACGTCTAAAAAAACGTGATTCATGGGTAATCGGCTCAGTTAGCCCATCCACTCGTATTAGTTTTCAGAGAGTCGTAAACGATGAACTGATTTTGGCCGATGCCGTTAGCTCCATTTCCCCACCTAATAGATCTGAATCAGGGGCCGCTTTCAGACTCGGAAAACAGAAATAATGGGCTTACACAAGACGCACTGGTGAGGCTGTGTTCCGAAATCTGTCGTAGGGTGAAAATGTGGTCCTTGAACTCGACCGGGTCTTAGCCCAGCTTTGATCCCATGTAAGCAGTGTTCACTAGCGTTAGATAAGTGACGGAAAACGCATGCGGACTGATCAGGTATAATATCATTTAAGCTTCTGTAGTTTCACATGAGGACCTGTCATCCTTTCTGTCGATGGGCATAATTGCCGACCCACACCTATTCTTCGGAAATATTTCCTTCCTTTTTATGAAACCGCAGTTTTGTCACCCTAAAATACCAGTGTTAAAGAAAATCCGGCGGCCACTCATCAAGTTTAGCGGCCTTATTTTGTCCATGGGGAACCTTTGTTGGCTGATTGTAATCATATCAGTCGTAGCGTTCTATACATATCGTGGGTAAAGGTCAGTTGAACTACCCCTTTGAGTGATCGCCAACCCTCTTAGACGGCGTTTGCGGTCCTAAATTAGTAAATCATTAGCTTCCTTGATAAGTTTACTCGCACTTGATCGTCGTGGGTCGGTATTCCAAACATGACGACAAATATTGCGGTTGTTACCAATCAATGCAGCTCGTTCCGTCTCACTCACAATCACTGCTCAGGATCACTTCTAAAGCCCCCAATCAGTTGATGTTTAAAGCACCGTGCACCATCTCTTTTGGCACCCGAAAGAAATCTACCTTAGTGCATGCTTCGATTTTGTTGCATCGTCTTACACCGGCTCGCGAGAGGAATGTCCGCATACAACAGACTGGATTCCGCCCAGGTCGAGAATGCATCGACCAAATTTTTACTCTTCGCCGACTACTTGAAACGCGTCACACGCACCGCCGACCGACAATAATGATTTTCTTGCATCTGAAAGGTGCCTTCGATTCAGTTGATCGAACATCGCTTTTCAGTGTTCTTCATCGAAAAGGTATGCCCCAGAAGTTCGTGAACCTACTGAGATCGTTGTATTCTCATACTTCTGGCCGCGTTAGGGTTTACAGTGAACTATCCGGTCGGTTCGAAACGACCAATGGTGTTCGACAGGGATGCCCTTTGTCTCCATTCCTGTTCAACTTCGTCGTGGACGAAATAATGAAGAGTGCGCTGCAAAATCTTCAGAATGTAGGCGTCGAACTAGGAAATGGTGAAAAGCTATGTGACCTAGATTACGCAGACGACGTTGTCTGCTTGTTCGAATGCACGGAACATGCTCAGCGTGCACTAGATAGACTTGGGAGAGCTGTAGCTCCATTCGGCATGCGCTTTGCACCTTCAAAGTGCAAGGTGATGTTACAAGACTGGACGTCAACAATTCCGAGCTTGATGCTCGATGGGGAGGTGCTTTCAGTTGTCGACCACTTCACCTACCTCGGAAGAAGCGTGACGACGGATGTGAGCACAGTAGTAGAGGTGAGTACGCGGATATTCAAGGCTCGGGTGGCGTACGCTGGACTGAAGTACTTGTGGCGTCGATCTGATATTTCACTGAAGTTGAAAGGTCGTGTGTACTGTGTCGCGGTGCGTTCAGTTTTATTGTATGGTTGCGAGACTTGGGGTCTGCGTGCTGAAGATATTCGTCGTCTTGAGGTTTTTGACCACCGGTGTTTGTGTAGTATCGCTAAGATTGGGTGGAATAGCCGAGTGAGAAATACTGAGGTCAGAAATCGAGCATTGGGTATCAGTTTGGGGAGTTTTCTATGACAGCGCATCCAGCTTAGTAGGTTTCGTTGGTTGGGGCACGTGTTACGTATGGCAAACACAGGTCTACCGTATCGTGTCCTATTTTCCGTTCCTCCTTGGGAGTAGAAGAAACCACGTGGAGGTCAACAGATGACGTGGCAGCGAGGAATGAGAAAATGTACAGCAGATTTAGGAAAAGTAGATGCTTCACGTCTTCGTGGTTGGAGTCAAAGAGATTCATCAACCAGTTGGCTGGAGACACTGGAGGATATGGCAGCAAACCGTGAACAGTGGCGATCGTGTTGTCACTTTCTGTCGCATCAGAATTACTGATCAATATGCGTTTGTACAGTTAGACTGTGTATTCCGTGTGTAGGCTACTAGGGCATTCTTTCCTTTTCTCACCCATGTAGGTCCATTCCCTGTGCATCTTGTGTATTCATACTTTCTAATTCAACGTGCAACATGGTGAGAAAGGCAGTGGTCAGTGGTCAGTGGGGCTTGCCCTACTGTTTAACGCTGTACGATGATGATGATGATGATGCAACAGTGCACTTGAAGACGCATTTATTCATTGCTTTTGTGGTTTAGTTTTGGATACACTAGTGGTATTTTCATTCACGAACAAAAGCCTTTTGATCTTTCTAACATCAACTTTAATCCCGTGCATTCGGCCGCATTGATAACCAGGTGAATAATTCTGTTCGGGGAACAAATCGATGGCTATTTCTTAGCGGTAGCTTAAGAGGACAGCTGGCAAAAGATGTCTGGTACACCAACATTCATGAGGAAGCTTAACGTATATGAGTGCATGGTTGCGCACGAGTTTGGTGGCTGGCAGCATACCTCAGCCTCAAATCCCCTGTGCTCTTTTAGGGATGACCATAATGATTCTGAAACTGCTCTTTTTCTCTTCTTGGTTCTATTCATTTCGCCCTTGACTCGACATTGCTGCCATGTAGCAACCAAAGCCACCACACTCAGTGCACGGTAATGGTTGTCTGTTGCTACAGAAAGAAGTAAGTTCCGAGAACGGATAAAATGAAGCATTTTGGTTCCTCCGGGATGAAGTCATGGGAGTCTAAGTTCTCGAAGATTCAACGTGCCGGACGACGTTGTGCAGCAGATGCGCGATAACGCGTCGGCAGCCATATAATCTTCTCCTCATCGATATACCACTTTGAAACTGTGACAAGACAGTTCGATACGCCACCGTTGAATCTTGTCGTTCTTTATTCTGCTTTTGTGATTAAGTTCGAACTTAAATGCAACAAACCTCTGGTCAGTGACGACTGTAAGACGGGTACTGATAAGATAATGGCGCCACTTCCGAACTGATTCAGTGATAGCATTTTATTTTTTTAATTACATCACGACGAGACCGCACCTTGGCGTGGTGTGATGGCTTGCGTGCCTCCATGACCCAAAGAGCTATGCAGGATGGCTTTCTTAAGCCGGAGATGTAATCATACCTGACAGGTCAATGGGTAGAGGCCAGACGAAGTCCAGTCTCAGAACCAGTTGATGGGCAACATATGGTTCTAATCGCTATGCCCCTGGAGAGGACATTCCCGCAAATATACACGAAGAGAAACAGTACCGGTAAGAAAACCTCCACTAGATGGACGTAGGAGTAGATAACCTGAAGTTTCTCTCCACGATGCGAGAAGTGATCGCATTTCATTGGACAGCTATCGCCCGCCTAAGTTGGGCAGCCCCCAGCCCAAAAGATACTGCCCCGTTTACGTCCCGCTTGCTCCATTAGGTGCATGGGGTTAATGACTGAATCCAAAAAGCGGATCGATAACAAAGCACCAGCGAAGGCAAGACAAAACGCATGCAGTAATCACGTCTCACGTGACAGACCAGAAGAAGTTCCTTCACGAGTTCTTCGGTTACGTTCCCGTGCTGGCTTAACGCCTCACTACCTTGTGGGTGGGACTATTGAGTCAAAAGCTCCGGTTGGGGTTCCCAAAGAAAAACCCCTTCTGCAGTATGGGCAGCCGTGGAGTGTGTTATGTGCGTAATCTACAGACAGACTCGAGAGTAGACAGGAAACGAAAGAGAATCAAAATTCAGGCTTTATTCAACATACACTAAATGTATGGGAGCTGAAAAGGAAAAACAAGAAGTATAACAGAAACGATACACAAAATGTCATTCTTCCCCGCTGTCATTCTAAGCTTATGTTGGGGTGTACGATATGTAACAAAAGAGTAACGTAACATTTCGTTAAGCTTCTCGGTTTCTTAGGTAATAAGAGTGAAAACGGTTCTGCTGTTGACTGAGTATGTCAAGATTGTGTTCTTTGTCGTTTATGTCAGGGCAATGGTCAGGAGAAGGCTGAATGTCAGGTGCTTCAAAATTGTCTGTGTTCGATTCAATTGTTGGTGGTAACTTAGTCTGTGTTATTTCACATTCGCTTGTCATGTCTTCATTATGATTGTCAGTTGTCTTAGGAGCCAGTTGGCGAACTGAAACAGAGTCCTCTTTGACATCATGAAATCGAACATGGGCACAGTGCGAATTACAATGTAACAGTTCTACCTCCTCTACAAGGGGGTCATACTTTGTCATTTTGTGGTTATTTCTAAGGAGAACTGTCTCAGGTGGCCGTTGTGCTTTACCCGCTGAGCGTACAGATAACGGGGATAGCTTCTCCGGTTTTGTGCAGACAATCGATTGTTCTTGTTTGACACCAATTTCCGACAACTCGCGTCGCGCAGTGACATGGCGCTCTAACTCTACAGGTACTCTAAGCCAAATTGATCATATCGCCGTAAGCTACCGCTGACGCAGTTCTGTTCAGAACTGCAGATCTTACTGGTCCACGTACGTCGAGTCGGACCGTGCATTAGTTTTAATGCGATTATCGCTGCAGCTCCATGGTCATCATCGCAAACCACAAACCCGATTAGCCGTGCAACGTATGTGTGATCCAGAAATACGCACCCGTTATGAGCAGAAGTTAGCACATGAGCTAGGATCTACGACGCACAGTAATGTAGATTAGCATTGGATCCGTATCAAGCAGACGATGCACGTTGCAGCAGGTTTTGCCTGTAGTCCTAAATCCGATGCCCATCAAAAACACTGGATTTCGCAAGAGTCGCTGAGTATAATGGAGCAAAAGCGTCTGCTCTCGAACTGTAAGGAGATGAATAAGATGCGGAGAAAGCTGCAAAGGCAAGTAACGAAAAGCCTTAGGAATGATCGCGAAAATTGGTGGGTCAAGGTAACCGAAGAAATGGAAATAGCAGATGCTTCAGGTAACAGTCAAAGACCGTTCAAACTTATTCGCGACACAGATAGACGGCGCATCCTGGTCAGTGAAACAATTTGCTATAGGAATGGAGAACCCATTCATGGCAAGCAGCCAAGGCTCGACCGTTGGGCTGAAAAATTCAAGGAACAGTTTAGCTGGCTGTGCGCTAGTGTGGTTACTCCTGTGTCAAGAACTGCGATTCCTTGGGGAGTATCACCTAAGCTCCCATCAGAAGTGAAATTGAAGCCATGTATTCGGATACTAAAACGTTGGAAAGGGGCCGGTCCCGACGAACTTCCCCCAGTTCTTTTCAAACTGGATAGATGCTTTGATAAAATCACTTACCGTCTTGCTCCGTGACATTTGGAACGAGAAGCGTATTCCGTTAGCATGGAGCGAGTCATTGATTGTTCCCATCTTCAACAAGGGAAAACGCAATGACTGTAGTGAATACCGAGAGATTAGCTTAATTTCGATAGTCGCCAAAGTATTGACCTCGATTTTGCTGCACCGTCTTACACCCGCCCGAGAGAGGAATGCCCGCGAGCAGCAGACTGGATTCCGCCCAGGTCGAGAATGCATCGACCAAATTTTTACTCTTCGCCGACTACTTGAAACGCGTCACACGCACCGCCGACCGACAATAATGATTTTCTTGCATCTGAAAGGTGCCTTCGATTCAGTTGATCGAACATCGCTTTTCAGTGTTCTTCATCGAAAAGGTATGCCCCAGAAGTTCGTGAACCTACTGAGATCGTTGTATTCTCATACTTCTGGCCGCGTTAGGGTTTACAGTGAACTATCCGGTCGGTTCGAAACGACCAATGGTGTTCGACAGGGATGCCCTTTGTCTCCATTCCTGTTCAACTTCGTCGTGGACGAAATAATGAAGAGTGCGCTGCAAAATCTTCAGAATGTAGGCGTCGAACTAGGAAATGGTGAAAAGCTATGTAACCTAGATTACGCAGACGACGTTGTCTGCTTGTTCGAATGCACGGAACATGCTCAGCGTGCACTAGATAGACTTGGGAGAGCTGTAGCTCCATTCGGCATGCGCTTTGCACCTTCAAAGTGCAAGGTGATGTTACAAGACTGGACGTCAACAATTCCGAGCTTGATGCTCGATGGGGAGGTGCTTTCAGTTGTCGACCACTTCACCTACCTCGGAAGAAGCGTGACGACGGATGTGAGCACAGTAGTAGAGGTGAGTACGCGGATATTCAAGGCTCGGGTGGCGTACGCTGGACTGAAGTACTTGTGGCGTCGATCTGATATTTCACTGAAGTTGAAAGGTCGTGTGTACTGTGTCGCGGTGCGTTCAGTTTTATTGTATGGTTGCGAGACTTGGGGTCTGCGTGCTGAAGATATTCGTCGTCTTGAGGTTTTTGACCACCGGTGTTTGTGTAGTATCGCTAAGATTGGGTGGAATAGCCGAGTGAGAAATACTGAGGTCAGAAATCGAGCATTGGGTATCAGTTTGGGGAGTTTTCTATGACAGCGCATCCAGCTTAGTAGGTTTCGTTGGTTGGGGCACGTGTTACGTATGGCAAACACAGGTCTACCGTATCGTGTCCTATTTTCCGTTCCTCCTTGGGAGTAGAAGAAACCACGTGGAGGTCAACAGATGACGTGGCAGCGAGGAATGAGAAAATGTACAGCAGATTTAGGAAAAGTAGATGCTTCACGTCTTCGTGGTTGGAGTCAAAGAGATTCATCAACCAGTTGGCTGGAGACACTGGAGGATATGGCAGCAAACCGTGAACAGTGGCGATCGTGTTGTCACTTTCTGTCGCATCAGAATTACTGATCAATATGCGTTTGTACAGTTAGACTGTGTATTCCGTGTGTAGGCTACTAGGGCATTCTTTCCTTTTCTCACCCATGTAGGTCCATTCCCTGTGCATCTTGTGTATTCATACTTTCTAATTCAACGTGCAACATGGTGAGAAAGGCAGTGGTCAGTGGTCAGTGGGGCTTGCCCTACTGTTTAACGCTGTACGATGATGATGATGATGATGAAGTGTACAATATCGCCATGTGTTCCGTATTGCTGTATAATTGTGAAACATGGCCCCCCGAGTTCAAGATATTCATCGCCTGTGTTTAATATCCGCTGCTTACTGAGCATTGCTCGTGTTTGGTGGGATCAGCGCGTCAACAATGATCAATTGCGCAGGCGACTGTTTAGTACAACCGTCTCTCCCCTAGAAAAGTCTTAGTTGCAGCGCCGTCTCCACTGGCAAGGACGTGTATTACAGATGCCTGCCCAGCGCCTGCCGCTTCGCGATTTGTTCACGCTCCCTGGACCTGACTGGAAGAAAGAGCGTGGAGAACAAACGATGACGTGGCGCAAAGGAATGAAGAATCTGTCACGAATAGGGCCATCTTCATTTCCAGGTTGGGACGGTAGAGATGACGAGGAATGCGGGCTTGTCTCATTAATGAACACGGCTCAAAACCGAATTCAGTGCTGGAGTGTGTCCGTTTCTGTTGTAATCATCAGACGTGAACAAAACGCAAAATCAGCACACAACAAAACAAAAAATAACTTTGCCTTCTCACATTTGTTCCACTCACTATGACTCCATACACTCAGTCCTTTCTGATTGTACCATGTTTTGTTTGGCACAGCCTGAAATCAGGCACGTATATATATATATATATATATATATATATATATATATATATATATATATATATATATCTTACTTTTACTTTTACGCGACTATCTCCTGCGAGAGGATTAGTCGGCTCCATGGATATCACGAACCATTGCTGACCACGCGCGGCGGTCGGAGGCGAGCTCCGTACAGATCTTGATCCAGTCCTTTTTCATCGCCGGGCTCCATAGACTGACCGAAGGCCTAGAAGCTCTACGTCTTTCTCGATTGTACTGGTCCACGTTTTGAGCTGCCCACCAAGGCGACAACGCCAACCAGGGCAGGGAGTGGGGCAGAGTGTTTGCTTGGTTAGCTCCGACTCGGGTCGCCGAAGCGTATGGCCGAACCACTGAAGTCGTCGACGTTGGAGGAGGACGGGGAGAGCATCGATATCACAGCATCGTCTCCTTACCTCGTTGTTGGACACCCTGTCGCGCCACTTGACTTTGAGGATTTGCCGCAGGCACCAGTGGTCGAAAACCTCCAGCCTTCTGGTATCCTCAGCTCGTAGTGGCCAGGTTTCGCAGCCATAGATGAGTACGGGCCGGATGGCAGCACGGTAAACACGAGTTTTGGTTCTTAAGGTGATTTCACTGCGAGTCCACAGCGTTCGTCTTAGCTGAAGAAAGGCTCTCCTGGCGCTGTCGATCCGTAATACCACTTCATCTTTTGCCTGGCCGTTCGGAAGCAGAGTTGAACCTAGGTATTTGAATGAAGGGACGTATTCGACTGGTTGGTCATTCATCGACAGTTGTTGAATTGTCGGGCCCAGATGGGTTGTGAAAGCCTTTGTTTTGGTCGAGTTTACTTCAAGTCCGATGGACCTCGCGAAGGAATTGATTCGGTCGAGGATTGGTTGGAGCGTAACGGGAGAGTCTCCAAGCACGACAGTATCATCCGCGAACTCTAGGTCCGAGATGTATATTTCCTGGCTAAGCTGAACGCCAGGGTAGTTGTGTAATGCCTGTCGCATTGTCCAATCGATGGCGTAGTTGAACAGCACCGGTGAGAGGGGACAGCCCTGCCTAACTCCGGTAGTGAGTGTGAACTCGCGGGACTCTTCACCGTACATACGAACCCTAGCACCGGTTGTCGAGTAGTATCCCCTTAACAGCCTTAAAAGCTTATCGGGCATTCCATCGGATTGGATTATAGTCCAAAGAGACTCGCGGTTCACCGAATCAAAAGCTGCCCGGAAGTCGATGAAACAAGCTACCGTCGGCTGCTGGAACTTATAGCGGTGCTCCAGTATTCGGCGCAGTGTGAAGATTTGATCCACACAGCCTCTGCCACGGCGGAAGCCCCCTTGGTTCGGGCGAGTGCGCTGGTCTCTTGCCTCGGAAAAACGGGTTAGTAACAACGAACCAAAGATCTTTGCGGCCACATCGATCAGGCTGATCCCTCGGTAGTTCTCGCATGCCGATTTATCACCTTTCTTCGGAATGAGCAGCAGTATGGACATTCCCCAGTCCGGTGGAAATGCTTCCGCTCTCCAAATGGAACCAAAAAGTGTACACAACCTGTCAATCAATGACGATGAACATGCTTTATACACTTCTGGAGGGATGCCATCTTCCCCAGCAGCCTTTCTGTCTTTCAGTTTGTTTATCATCTCCGTGATTTCCGCGGTGTTTGGCGGGTCACAGTTGCTTTCGTACTAGGCTGGAGGGGTTGATATTGGTTGGTCCGTCCGGTGGTCCGTAGGCCGGTTGAGCAGCTGACTAAAGTATTCCACCCATCGGTCCATTTTCTTGCTCTGTTCAGGTATTAAGTTTCCTGTCGTGTCACGAAGAAGGGAATCTTGCTTACAAAACCTATTAGAGGCGCTGCGAATAAGGCGGAACAGTTTACCGAAGTCACCAATTCCGGGTGCGGTCTCCATTTTTTCGGCTATTTCTATCCAGTATCTTATGCGATCAGCCTTGGCGGAGCGTGTGGCCTCTCGTTGCAGTCTGTGGCGTTCGTTACTACCTGCCAGTCGCGCTTCTTGTGCTCTGGTTGACAGCTGGAGCGTGCTCTCCGAGATCCAATCCTTTGTCCGCCTTTTCGTTCTCCCGAGTACTGTCCAAGAAGCTTCCTTGATTGTCGTCATCATTCGAGTCCACTGCCCTCCCACAGAAACTTCATCTGCCTGTGCATTGGTTGCGCTGGTTAGTCGGGTTGTGATT
Source organism: Fasciola hepatica (assembly GCA_948099385.1). Taxonomy (NCBI): domain Eukaryota; kingdom Metazoa; phylum Platyhelminthes; class Trematoda; order Plagiorchiida; family Fasciolidae; genus Fasciola; species Fasciola hepatica. The sequence goes on along the minus strand of CANUEZ040000142.1, from coordinate 13,129,226 downwards.
GCTCGTGACAACGCTTCTCGCTTCTCTGGATTTCCTAGGGAAGCAACGTTTATCCGAGAGGGTGCAGACACTTTAGCACGTGTGGACAGATGAACTTTGAAGCATGAGCGTAGTAGGACATGGTTGGTGCCGTTTGTGTTGCCCGTTTTTGCACCTCGGTACGCTCGGCAATCCTCCACAGACGAGGCCCAACGGGCTCTCACCAGGATGTGGTCGAGTTGGTGTGCAGTGCGACCATCATTGGAGTACCATGTGAGTAGATGCTTCTTGGGGTGTTGAAATCGAGTGCTGCAGACAACCATTCTGTTGATGTCGGCTAAACCAATCAGTCGGCCACCGTTCTCGCAGCGTTGACCAAGGCCGAATCTCCCGAGAATATGGCGAGTAGATTCGTCGGCCGTACCTGTGCGAGCGTTCCAATCCCCTGCGATGAAAAGTACATCGCGCCTCGAAACCCGGTTGATTACCTCCTGCAAATTAGTGTAAAATTCGTCTTTGGTTTCGTCATCAGCTGAATTGGTTGGAGCATAGATCGCGATCACCGTCAAGTCGTGCGGGAAGCCTTTAAAACGTGCCAAGGCGAGTCTGGATGAGACGGGTTCCCAAGAGATCATTGCATCATTAGCTGCTTTGTTCACAGCAAACGCGACACCGTAGAAACCGGAGTTGTCTTTCGGGCCACTGTGATAGAGCCAGTAGGATGTATCCACACCCGGGACCTTTATTTGTCGGCTACCTGAGTTGGGCAGGCGGACTTTCGAGAGGCAAGCAATATCTACGTCATAGTCGTGTAGAGTTCGCATTGTGATGCACTGACTGCCGACGTCTAGAAACGTCCTGACATTCCAACAGGCTATGTGTGTTCTTTTCCTGTAGCGAATAATCCCAGGTTATTGTCTTATCACCCCGAAAGCCGGGACACGAGGCGCGTCGCTTACCGAGGACACCGTAGCATGATGAGCGCTTGAGGTTTCGTGAATAATCATAGAGAGTCGCGGGAGTAGGGTACGAAGCGGTGTCCCCAGCACCGTTCGGACGCCCGATAAGCTTATAAGGCTGAGGGGATACTACTCGACAACTGGTGCGAAAAATTATGAGTTCGCACTTACTACCGAAGTTAAACAGGACTATCCCCCTCACCGGTGCTGTTCAACTACGCCACTGATTGAACGAAAAGTTAGGTATTACACGACTACCCTAGTGTTCAGTTTAGCCAGGAAATGTGAATCTTGGATCTGGAGTTTGCGGATGATATTGCCGTGCTAGAAGACTCTCCTGCTACGCTCCAACCAATTCTCGACCAAATCAATTCTTTCGCAAAGTCCATCGGAGTTGAAGTAAATTCGACCAAAAAAGCTTTCACAACCCATCCAGGCTCGACAATTCAACAACTGTCCATCAATGAGCGACCAGTCGAATACGTCCCTTCATTCAAATACCTAGGCTCAACTGTGATTCCGAACGGCCGGAAAAGAGATGAAGTGGTATTACGGATTGGCAGCGCAAGAAGAGCCTTCCTTGAGATAAGACGGACGCTGTGGACTCAAAGGGGAATCAGCCTAAATACCAGAAGTTCGTGTTTACCGTGCCGCCATCCACCCCGTACTCATCTATGGCTGCGAAACCTGGCCACTACGAGCTGGAGTTACTAGAAAGCTGGAGGTTTTCAGTCACTGGTGCATGCGGCAAATTCACAAAGTCAAGTGGCACGACAGGGTGTCCACTGAAGATTTAAGGAGGTGACGGTCTGATTTCGACGTGCTCTCCAACGTCGACGACTGCAGGGTTTCGGCCATATCCTTCGGCGACCCGAGTCAGAAATAACCAAAGAAACACTGTTTTGCTCTTTGCTTTGGTTGGCGTTGTTGCCTTGGTGGTCAGCTCAAAACGTGGACCAGACAATAGAAAATGACGCCCACAGGCCTTCGGTCGGTCTCTGGAGTCCGGTAGTGGAGGAACAACTTGATCACGGTCGGTACCGAGCTCTCCTTCGATCGCCGCGCGTGGCCAGCAATGGCCCGTGATATCTATGGAGCCGACCTAACTTATCGCTAGATACAGTCGTGTAAAAGTGAAAGTAAGTAAGTGTTGACATCACGGAGGCAACTAAGGCTTAAGTGCAAGGTATTTTGCTAACCTGAAGTTCCTTGGTCTAACTAGTTATTGATACTGTCGTCATTTCTCACAATCATGTAGATTTGCGCTCTCCCTGCGCCGAATTGAGCTGCAATACTTTTCACAGAAACTCAATTGTGCAAATTTGTAACCCGTATTCTGTCACCAAGATCAGAAGTGTCTCTCGTGGACCGTCGCATGACGATTTATGGACACATGCGAGTTCTACTGCCGTGGTGTAAAATTTGCAGTGATTATATCAAATGAACCTAGCAGACTTGCCAGCTTGAAGGCCATGCGCTAAAAGTACATTCGCGGTAGCCACCACCACTATTGTCATTAGTTCTCGTAAACAACTGAACGCGCACAACAACGAAGTTTACGCGGAATTCCTGAATATTCACTGACACTGCCAAGTGATTTTAGTATCCTTCCGCGAACTGTCTGGGAAGGTCTACGGTGTTCACGCAGACATACTCAAGTGCAACATTTGACACTTTGCGCTACAGAAGAGCCTACGAACTTTTACAATATGACCAAGTGGCTTTTTTATCGACGTGCAAGCATGCGACTGGATGGCCGCTTTCGCTCGAAAGGGTTGTTTGCTCTTGAGGGATTTCTTTGTTAGGTTCAGTTGGAACCCGGACAGTGTTCGCACGAAAGGGATGACGGCTCTTCGGGAGTGCAGTTTAGGGAGAGCACTGTACCTTGTGAATCATAGATCAAAGCAGATGGTCGATTCTACCAAAGCCTCGAATTCAAGCTTCCTCGAGCCCGCGTGGCATCAAGCTTTTGCCATGTTACTACAGGTTTTCTTGGCGTTCGCTTAGTAACCACTATGGGTTATTTGTCGATCGCGGCCTAGGGTACATTAACCAATCCCTTCCGACACATTCATACCGCGTAGGGCACATGACGTGTGAAATTTTGGTCCCGGATACGGGACTTAGTAGACTCGTGTGAGTCAATTTCTATCGGGTTTACTCCTTTACATGAACTCCTTTTGTATGTAATAAAAATAACCGACTTGAATGAGCAGAGGCTACAAAGGAAAATCTCCAGATTATTTAATAATGAGAAAGATAACACCAATCATTAACGAAAATCAGGTCTACCAATCCGAATAATTTTTGGAAGATCCAATGAAAGTGAGATTGTGTTGGTCAAATACAGCGGGAAAAATCTGACCCACTGTTTGTTTGTAAAGCTGCACCAGCATTCCGAAACTGTTGTTTGATGGGTAAACCTTTCGAAACGTGTAGCAGGTCCCTGCACAGGGCTACTAGAAGCTACTAAACAAGAGAGAAGCCTGCAGTAGCTGTTTGCATCTGTGAGTTGCGTGCTTTTTCTTTGGGAGTTGTATATTGATTGAACGTGTCCCATGCCGTAAAGTGTCACGGTCCAAAAATGCAAGCCAAATACTGATTGCGTTCTTTGTTAGAAAATAAACGTCGTTACGCACGTCACATGTTATGTCAAGCTGTTCCAACCATAATTTTTGATACCTGTTAATTTCATATTGGCTTTCAGAACAAAGAAGCCCCAGAGGTCAAAAACGACAGTGACGCACAGATTCTATGCAAACGTGGCTGTGGATTCTACGGGAGTGTACAATTTAAGGACATGTGTTCCAAGTGTTACCAAGAACAAATTAAACACGAAGCTGGTATCCAACAGACTTCTCTAGTTCGTCCCAACGCAGCGGAACTGAGCGAGACACATGACCGTATATCTTCTCGACTAGAGCATCCTGCAGCAAGCGCGGATACTGGACTAACAACTACCAAGATTTCCAATGGCAGTCCCATCCGTTCAGGGTGCAATGGTGCGACATCCCAGGGGTCCCGCTCTTTGAAACGTAAAGCTGATTCTCCTATTCCTCAACCCACAGAATTTAAATGTGAGTTAGTATACTGCTTTGGCCTGGGCAACCTGACAGTATTGAGCCCACGAACAAAGCAAATCACGGAATCTCACCAAAAAACCCTTTTTGTACTCTGTTGCGCTGTTTTGTTTGGCACAGCCTGAAATCAGGCGAGTGTGTGAAATATAGTATATAATAATACTGTGTGTATCCACTATTCGACAAAATAAATTTAACCCTCAGAGTCAGGAAATAGTGCAGAAACGATAAGTAGAAAGAATATTTTTAATCAGTGAGTATCTCCGTCTTTCTGGATGATGTCCAGAAGGTTCAACGAGTTGATTGTAGAAGATCGAGGATGTGATAGCGGTCCGTCAGCATTGGAGCTGCCGTCGTTTCTTGTCAGCTGTGCAACCAGACGGTCTACGTTTCCGGTATCTTTTCTGTCTTTCTGTGTGTAGACGCATGTTCCTCCTTTTTGCACAATGATTTGTTCATTGTATCAATAGGGAACAAGGAGTCGTGTTTAGAGTATGCATTTCGGTGACAAAGAAATCGAAGGTTCATCCAGCTCTAGGTAGGAATAAAATTGTACAGTCGATTTCTGGCTTTTAGTTTTTGATTCCTTCTTACTAGATGTGTTGCCGGTATTGGTTGACACTGACAATCTGACTTCTAATTTTAGTTTCCGCATCGTCCACCCCTCGTGTCAATCGTTGCTCCTGGTGCCGCAAACGGGTCGGACTTACCGGTGAGTTTCACTTTTCCCCGCGTGAGCACGTGAATATAGTCTAGAAATGATTTTCGTGTGCACATTTTTTCCTAGCCATTATACAGCAATCACCGCTTCCTTTCTCAGTATGTAGCACGTAGTCGTTACACTGATGGTCATACGCTCATCTTGTCATATCCTAATTCTCATTCCCAGGTTTTCTATGCCGTTGTGAAAATCTTTTCTGCTCACTTCATCGGTACTCCGATCAACACGAATGCAGTTACGATTACCAAGCACATGGAAGAATAGAGCTGGCCAAGGCCAATCCCGAAGTGCGTTGCCCGAAAATCCGCAAACTGTAATGTCCTCTTTCTAGAACTGTATTCCCGCATCCAAAATGTTCATGTATCGGCCCTAGGGTTCCCATGTCATCCGGTCTCTCAATTAACCCACCTGTCGTCACTTACGTTCTTTAGCTTACTCTCTCGGTTTCCCGGCTCATCGGTTTTACAAGTTGAATCCCAGCGGAGCTGGTTCTCTGAACACCAGTTATCCCCTTCCCATTCAGAAACTCCTTTGTTTCTTTTCCGGAGGCGTATTTCACCCGCTCAACCAATCAGTCAGCCAGTCTAGTTTAACGCGATTTATTCTCGTTCAAAAACAAACAGCTCCGTCTCGATTACGCGTTCACTGCATGTGTGCCACTGTACTAAATGTTTCATTTGTCCATCTACTCACTCGATCATTTGTCCACGTTCACTTACGTCGTCACTGGAATGCAAACAGGAAAGGATATTATATATATATATATATATATATATATATATATATATATATATATATATATATATTACAGGAATTCATATTTCATCACAAGAATCATTTGTATGTGAACGTGTGCGTGTGCAATGCGTTGCTGGACTCACCTCATCCAATTTTGATTCTTCATTTGATTCTGTATTCATCCTCTTATTCCGCCTTCTACCTGATAATTACTTAAATTGTATAACCGACCATTTCTGCATCCTGTCCCAACCACTTAGATTCTGCCTATTGGTCCTAGGTATCAGGTTTTTCGCTTGAACCTTCTCTCTGCGTATTTTAATCTGGGTAAAAATTCAATATGGGATTCGTCCAATGCACGGTACAGAGTTGCGTCCCTCACAAACTTACCTTTGCTTCCTTGGACCACATTGTTTTTTTGCCGCCAGTCCCATCTTCATCACGGTGCGCTCCGCAATTTGCACTCGTGCCTTTGCTGTGAACTTCACGCCTCGGTGCTGTCCCTTCCCAATTTTAGCGTTTACTGACGTACAAGCGTGATCTGCGATAAAAGTATGGGAACCATGTGTCCTCACTCATCTGTTCGTGTCGAGGTGTGTGGACTGTCATACGAAGTTTTTCATCGCTAGAACTGTCATGCTCATCAAAGCCACGAACAACATCACTAATGGACCATACTCGAATTTGATTCAATTTATTCGGCTTGTGTATCCTTTCTTGCTTGCTTGTGTTTTTTTCTAACGGGGTGATAAGTTAGCCCCCGCCGAAACGTCTTTCCGTTCGATTGCAGTTATCTGTTTGTTTGTTTGCCGCGGCTGCCTGGTTTGTTTCTTTTTTCTGATTTAATTTTTAGTCTTCCACAACGAGAAGTCCGTTCTATTCTCTATATTCCATCCATTCAATCGCTGCTGTCCCACGACACCCTCACACCACGATGCTCCCGAGCCCCGGGATGGGTACATTTAGCCGTGATTAGCGTACTTTTGTCGCTCACCGTGTTCAGTTTGAAACAGCCATCTCGCCTCCAGGCTATGAGCCTGAAGGACTCGGCCAATGCCACACGCGCGCGTGCTTCACAATCTTTTTGAAGCCTTTCATCATGCGCAGGCTTCAACTATGAGCTCGTTCAACTCATGCACTCTCACCCCGTGAAACTTTTGGGTTGTGTGCGCGAGCAGGTTTCAGTTATCATCATTCTCGGGATTGTATGTTAGACTCAACTCCTTGTACAACTAAAGGAGGCGGTTTGGTTGTAAGGTGCACCAGCGTAGTCTCGTTACCGGGCAGGCGTTTATTTATCACTTCAAGTCTTATCCGCGTTCCGTGTTTCCTGCTACCCTGTTGATCGTCACTGCTATCTGGTTCGCCTACTACTGCTTCCTCTCGGATTTTAAATCTCCTGCCCGCCTCCCCTGAACGAATATGTAAACACCCGTGTCACTACCTCGACCAGTTGTACTGTGAGCTCGGTCATGCTTTTTGAGTCGGCTCGGCTTTTGTATCAAATGCAGTTAGATTTTTCAGCATAACATTGCTCAGGCGCTATTCCTGTTGCCTACTCGAGAATGTGCTTGTACAAGGAGCTGTGTGCGTGTGTGTTTGTGTGCCTGTTCGCGTCCGTCGTTATGCGCACGCATATGTATGGATGTACCAACTTCCCGGACGGATATACACTGGCTTGTTTTTTTCTTTCCGAAACTTTGTTTCTCATTGCAGCTCTTGTTTGCCATCCCGAAGGTCTGGTCCGGTAACGTGTTCCAAATCCACACGCGTTTTTTGACGCACCGCGTGGCACGCCCGTTGAGAGTGTGACTGTCTTTATTATTACCCATTATCAATACCAATAATACCACTACTAATGCTATTGTTTAGCAGCAAAAAACTAAATTCCGGTATTCATGCTCATTCTTCACCGGGTTTATGAGTTCCAACGATGCCGATTTTGGTGTGAATACCTGCTGGGAAGTTTCGTTGGTTTGGGCTATCGCTTACTAGCTGTTAATCACGTGATCACCAGTGCAGTGGTGCCCATAAAGTGTTGACGCCATTTTGGGCTATTACAAATCACTGTTACAAATGCGTCGATAGTGATTATAACAAACAAAATAACTGAACAGCCGGTCTGTTGTGAGTGGAATGTTGATGCTGCACCATTTCTCCTTCCACTAACAACAGTGTAGCGCATGCTTCACGCAGGCTACCTGACCTTGGTTTAGTCTTATGGAAGGCTATGTGCCAGGGAAACTGAATAAGTATACACCAGCCATCGCCACTTAGCTATTGGAGTTGTTCGGTTGTTTCATTAGTATTTAAAAATGTGCTACTTTTCTAACGTCCACAGAAGAAACAATGTCCACTAGTTGTCTCAAATTTCCAGTCGTTCCGTTTTGAGTAGAAGCAAGATAGCTTTGTTAGCGACTCTAGATCAAACAATGCAATAGCGTAGCGGGTATGCACTGAGTAGGACATTTGTCTTTAATAACGATAATGCTGAACCTTTTCAAGTAATATAGGCCTCAGTTCGCTTTTGTTGTTGGGTCATTTGTTGTCTTTATAAGATTTGTTACGCCGTGGTCGCAAGCCGCGTTTCTCACAAAGTTGAGCAAACACTGGTGTCAGTTTACTAAGATTATCAAATCGTACCACAGCGGGAATGAAATGAGTTGGATCTTCGTCCTGTCTGTAAGTGGACGATGTATTGTACCGTACCTGTTTGGCATTTGTAAAGTAATTGGTTTCGCCCACTTCATGTTTCCCAATACTTCTGCTTAAGGTATCTGATACTCGGTTCTCCAGTGCTCGCCTCCTGGGCGTGGCCACTGGTTCTGTTTGATAGAGTAGCGAGATCGTGAAAATAGGTAATTTGTCCTTCACTGAGCTCATGCGCAAATACAGAACGCGAAACTTATTAAATGCGTTCTGTCAGTGGGCCATTGCCCAGTGCAGAAAACGTTGCACATGTTTACTGAATACGTGATTTTCACACGGTACTTCAGTTTCGCATGGCGAATTACGTATCGCACTTTTATTGATTCCCCGTAATGTTCGGGATCAGAAAGTGCTGGCTTGGCGGCTTATCATCTAATCAGTTGTCAATTCTTTTTAGATTTAACGCACCGAACTCAGTTCAAGTAGTTGGCACATAAGTTAAAGGCCCTCATAGACCGGGCTTTTCTCAATTCGCACAGGTTTCAAGCTTACGCCAGCTACGTTTCAATTATCGGAGACATAGCAATCCTATTTAGTAGTCCTGTGCACCATTTTTACGTGTCAGTTAGCGGTAGTAGGATTGGCCGAGCTTGCTAGTCTGTGACATAAAGTATTACAACCTTAACCAGTTGGTTCGGCCGAGTGGAATGTGGTAAGTTGCCCGATTGGAGTCCGATAGATCCGCTTTCCGGGTGGTTAGACTAATTAGGTGACAAGACTAGGTGCTGTGGTCAGCACCGTGGTTGCCTTTGGACTTTTTCATCTACTTGGTTTTCACGTTTTACCTTTTCTGTTTTGTTTGGTGCTTATGCCTCGATTTTTGTCACTTCCGATTAGATGGCAGTGCGGGGTAGCAACAAAAATCGGACCACAGAAGTTCGCAGAGCTGAACCGAAATGTATCTACTCAGAAGTTGAATAGTTCGTCCCGTGGCAAAAAAATTCGCCTAAAATGAGCTCAAAATTTATAGAATTGACATAATCAGTGGGATGTGTTGGGATCTGCGTTCGTTGAGTTGGTAGATAGTAACTACTTAACTGACGAGGGGTCAATCTGATTGCATTGTATCCATTTGACATCCGACAAATGTAACATGTCAAAGATGCCAACACAGACGTTCAAACATTGCGAGAAACCAATGTGACACTTTCATTGCAAAACTGGCAAGCTTTGCTCCTTCTTGCCGTAGGTGCCGAGATTTAGTCCATTCGTTGAATCTTTAAGCGTGAATAAGTTGACACACAGGATCCGACTGAACGCATGCTACCGGTACCAGGGCATATAGAATGGATGTTTTCGGTTCCCAAGTCTCGTGCTTTTGAGGAGCTCACAGTTCGTTTGTGTGCATGGCCTAATCATCATAGTTCAGAAAGATTAGTGACTGAGTCTCAGCTAAATCAGCCATCTAAAACAAACTAGTTACTGTTGGACAAACCCAAAAGGTAGTTCAAAGGTACCGTTGTTACAGTTAGACACCTAAGAATACTAGCTTAGCACTTCCGAATCACTTGGAGAATAAATACTGTTTATAAATGTGGTGTTAAGAGACCGTGTGGTCAATAAATTTTCGAAAGAATGTATGGGAAGTCTTCGCGGTTTGATATACAACAAACCGAGTTACCCATCGCGTCGACTGAAAACACGTGGATATTACATTCTCCTAAAGGACACCAACACAAATGAAAATGGCGTCTACTTTCAGAGGAACAATGATAAGACCAGACTGCAAAGAATAGTATGCTACAACAACTACTAATGTATTCAGTGTGCTCTGTTTGTAACTTGATGAAATTATAATATCTGGCACAGGAGGCCATGACAAAGTTTCGGACAGTGTTACCCGCGGACTGTTCCCTGTAATGAGTGTCGACTGAAACGTTCTTAATTGTGACTTTCGAACTCCGAAATATTTAAATTTGATCTTTACTCCAAATCACCCGGTTCGTATTCAACGAGTCCTTTAGGCTTGTTCATAAAAGCTGAATGAAAAACAACCGAACACCATGGGTACCTGAATGAGCGGTTGCTTCTTGGCTATGTTGACTTTATGACAATATATTAGCCACTCAACAGTCCTTCAATCTCATGGGGAAGGCTTGAACGGAGTGCCTTACGATCGACTTCCGTTCGCTTTTATCGGAGCAACAACACAATATGAAAGCATGTAATAACTTTATTGAATCCACGAACGGCATGTGCAGCCCGTCCAAACAATTCGGCATCACTTCAGTTCGGCTGAAATCCGGACACGGTCGAATTCCAGTTTATACTACTGAATACTCTTTCTTGCTAAACAATAGCCTCCATTGCATATTTCTGGTTGCTGTGGTCAGTATCAGTTTTATAAACTGGAATCCGACTGCATGTCTGGCTTTCGACCGAAGTGTAATGATTCCGAATTTTTTGAATAGATCGTGCATGTACTGGTTGAGATGATGTTATGCTCTATGTACATACCACCTTAGAAAAAGGCGACACGACTGAGAAAGGATGCGAAAAGGCTGTCTGATGACGCGAAACCTGAGGGGCGGGGGGACAATTCTCTTTGGATTATGTGATAGTCGTACAGTATTTCGGAGAGGGGGATTACGACAAATTTAGAAGTGACCGGACGGAGGTAGATGATAGCGACCAAAATGTAGCGCACCCAACTGTCGCTTGGCTCTTAAACTATGACACAGATCTTAGAAATAGGGAGTACCAGTACTTTTTAAAATACTACTTGTTTGCTCGGCTACTTGACCGCTTGTTCGCTACTCGTGTGACGCACTCATTGTGTACTCTTTGTACTTCGACGCATTAGGCAACAAAATCGATAGGGAGCGGTGTTTGATAACGAACTGTACCAATCATCAACCCGTGTGCAATTTTTACCACAAACACATTTAAGCTAGTATAGATAGAATAGTGTTTCCCACAGAGTTCTGCTTTAAAAAACCACTGGCACTCACGAAAACGCCTTTATCGAAGAAGGAAAATATGATGGACGATGTATGATCTGCAGCAGTTCTGCTGTGAATCCATGCTCCATCAATTAGATTATTTCTTCTGCTGGTTTACGCCACTCGTTCCGGTTCGTTCTCAGTGATACTTCCCAGGGATGGAGACTACGTTTGTGACTGACGGGTTGGGGTTGTAATTATTGTTAACTTGTTGATTCAAAATGAGAAAATGAATGGATAGTGAGAGTATACGAGGTTCTCAGTACAATGCAATACGAAAGCGTGGGTGGCGTCCATACGTGGGTTTGAATCATTCGGATCACGGCAACAAACGTGTGAGTAACTGGTCTGCGCATGTACGCGGGACACTTTCATGTTCACCCGGATAGTGGTATACAGCTGAATGGCTGTTAAACTGTAGAATCACAGTTGCTCGCCATGTTCGATGGTGATCCATTCATTGGTCTGAAAAACAGCTGTCCACAAAAATAACGCACATAGTATCAGAGTAATGAGAGTTAGAACATGATAGTTCTTCTTTCATGTGAGGATATACTACCAATTACAGCGACCGAATATTATAAAAGAGAATAGCCAGTCAGTGCGATCCTGGGTTTCGGAAATGCACGGCTTTCAAATACTGAAGATGACAAATTTTTTTACGACTTCTCAGGTTGGTTTTGCGATTCTCAGAAAAGAACAACAGAATGAGCGCACGCTTTATCCTCCCGTGCTGAACTTGATTACTCGTTAGCAGTGATCGTAGTTTGAGACTCTATCAGAAAGCTCTTCGTGTCGAGGAATTACTTTTCCATTTCATTGCTCTTGACCAAACCAGCAGTGCGTTTCTTTGCGAGGAGCTTTTGTTACAAGTGATGAAGCTGTCTGGCCTGCGTAATTTCCTTAACAATGGATGGCCCAGTGTTGTGTCGCGGAGGCCTCGGGATTACGGTCGCGACAGGCTTCAGAGCGAGAGCGAGGCTACAGTTGCACACGAATTCAATAATCCATTAGGACTTGAGGACGTTACTTCTGGTACATACTGAGCAGTCCGGGGCTCTTACGTTTGTCGAAGTCAATCGTTGATCGACTACTGGGCCACGCAAATGTACGAAAGCCTAACTTGACTTCCTAGCTAGGGAACGTTGGATGCGCGTCCGTTGTGAGTGTCTCACCCAAATACGCATCTTTGCCATGACATTCCTCGGCCATTCCAACAGTTACTTAGTAATTGATTAGTTTTAAACTGGACTTTTCTAACGGAAAACAACAGGCCAAGTACGCTCCCCATAGGCCAGAGGACTTTGTTCGACGATACCCTGAGTGAGAAACTTTTTGAAGGTGACGCCCACAGCAATCGTCCACCGTTCATTAAAATGAAAGGTAGCTCGTTAGCCCCATGGGCTTATTACAATACACCACAGCTTTATGCGTGTCTCCACTTCAATTATCAGGGTCGCGTTTCCCAGCTCTCCCTGGTTTGGCAGTGCGCTTGCATTCATACAGAAGAATGTAATGCAAAAATGGGGAATCGGTGTGAATGGTATTGAGCCTTGTATTTGGCATGTGAGTTTGTGACTACTGAATCAGGTAGGCCAGCCTTCATTGACTTGGTTCGGACAGTCATCTGTCGATCACTGTTGGTGAGTGGTAAAATGTTCTGCGATCTATCAAATTTCGAAGTAACTGGTCATTTATGAAAGAGTTGGCAGAAATTATACCACCTTCCCGGTACCTTTGTTCAGCCTAGATAGCCATTCATTGTATGGAATATTCGTATTGTATTCGGTTACTAAGTGCATTTCCTTTTGAATAGGTTGGAACAATGAACGTTATCTATCTTCACGGTGTCCTCTTCGGTGCTCGACAACTCTTCGACTTTAGAAAAACATCAAACCTTTAATTGTTTGCATGATTCGTTGCAATGGTGTACACGGAACCAGAGAACTTGCAAATTAGGTCAACTGTGATGTGACACTTTCAGTAACCGTACTGCCTCCGTTAAGCCTAATGCCTTTTCCCATTGATTAGCTGGGATCAGTGAGATCTAGTTCACATTCGTGAATTTCACGAGTGTGACAATAAGGTGAGCTTAGCAAAAGTTTCGCATAGGATTCCCTTCATGTGTGCTATTCCAACATCTATACCACCATCTCAGCCTGTATCAAAGAAATGCGCTGCGTGGGCGATACTGCGTAAACTCGTCGTCATGCAGTATGCGTCACACAAGGCCGTGCTCGTCTTTTGTTTTGTCAATTTACCTTCACGTACGACAGTTGCTGATCTATTTCACGAACTCATCTTCGCTGGTCCCGTGACCGCACCGAGTTACTGTTGGTCTAGACCACACCTTCGTTTACGCCCACACCGAACTGGTAATGCGTCGGAGACAGGTGCATTTTTCCCGGGCTAGCAGTCTTTATCACATGTGTATGTGTGCATGTATGTATGTATGTGAACTGAACGGATTTCCTTAGAAGAACCAAATGAGTTTGATTCTTAACTACGCGTGTCTATTTGCCAAATTGGCCTCGTTTTTGCAGCTGAAAAAAATTGAACGAGTTGTTATACAGGGCTAGTTTGATGCGTATTGAAAAAAACTGGATATTTCACCATTGCTGTGGAACACAAAGGGTACACGACTGTTACAAGACTGAGTTGTATGTAATGTGAACCTAACAAACAGTTCACCTCCTCTGATGCCACCAAGACGTATTACTATTGATCCCGTGAGATAACGCGAAATACGGGCATCAAGTGTACACAGAGAAAGCTGAAGCCAAAGACACGGAAGAAATACGATTTCAGGCCAGTTGGACGACTAGGGAGAATCGTGAACAACAGTGGAAATGAAGCTGAGATAGTCGTGAAAGTTCTTGTGAGGATTTTGATGTTTTCTCGAAAATAACTAAATTTTTTTTTGGTAATTCTTGTGATAGACTGGTCAGTCTTTTTCATTATACAAACTTCAGATAACGGTTCCAAAGGCGTCGGAGTACTGCCTCATAAATGTAGACCTGATCGGTGCAACACTCGACGAGAGGGTGGAATTCTGTAAAATTATTCATTCAATGTCAGCATTTCGCGCGCGGTTGACAAGCCACAGAGGTGTTCTTGTCTCGAATTCCCAACAGAATGGCCTGGTGGGAATGCAATTCTCTAATTATTCATACCAAATCAGGTGGAAATTTCAATATTTTGCAAAATTATTTCTTCCTCATCGTGCATTTGGTTTTTACCATCCAATTCCCTAACTTGTTATGAGACCAGTCTCGTGATGATGTGACGAGAGTACTCAGTAATCCACTGAGGTCCCAAATTCCTGTCAACGGCATTTTAGATATGGCGAACGTGACAGATATTTACAGTAATAAATTATGGATTCGCAATTTTAGTTTGCAGAATGAGAATGAATCGCGGAAGTTTTGGTACGAGTCATTGAAAATGCTAGCAAAAACTCATTACTACAGTTTAACCCCTAAATGCGATCCAAATTGTGCTCCTAAAGCATTTTAATTATATTAAGGAATTAGTTCAATACCCTGAACAAGTAAATGGCTGGAGTAAAAATAAATGCATAAATGGTCTACGTTAGAAAGAGTACAATATCGTCCGACAATTATTCGCATACCGGCACGTTTACAGTACGATGTACTAATTTTGTCTCTGCGGTATACTAATTCACGGACTGCCCTTTTCTTCCGCACTCACAGTCAAGTAAAAGCAAGTAACAAATAGGAGTGTTTACGCATTGACTGGCATCTCTTTGTCATTGCCAGGAAAGTCAACGAGATGAACTGTTTGTCACAAATCCTACAACGAATGTACAGTTCAATACATTAAAGAATTCATGTACTGTATGTGGAAGGTATAGATATCCGATCTATTTAGGATTACATGAAGACAGAGAAATGTTTTAAGTATATTTGTCTACTAACTGCGGAGTTACAGCTCCTTGAAGTCACCCTCTTCATGTAGAGGTGACTGTTCTGCCAGGATTATTGACTGGCGTTTGCGAGTGACTATCGCATCACTACAGTGCTTTACATAATAGTGGCACGTTTCCATAGGAGAGTGAAGTTCTTCCAAAGGAATTTCCTGACTGATTTTCTGTGTCTAACTTTTTCCCAAATAATAAAGTTTTCATTGACAAAATGTTCTTCAACCGATTTTTAAACACGAGAACTTATGAATTACTAGACAAATTACACTTTCACAGGGTCTTCGAGAAATTAGCAGGGACGTGTGAGAAATTCACGAATACAAATTAATGAGGTTTCAATGAAAATTACGTGAATTCGCGAAGGTGTAGATATATCTGTGTGGGTTACTACTAGACGGCGAGAATCTGATCATAGTAGCAGACTAATTCACACTATAGGAAACGATGGTTATGCCCTACGAGAAGTAGATGTACGCATATCCAAGATTCGCGCAGCGTAGGCCGAATTAAAGCATGAATTTCGTATGTCACTGAAACTGGGAGGTCCTGCTTACGGTGCTGCAGTTTGATTGATCCTGCCGATTTATGCGCATTAGAATATTCGCCAACTCAATTTTTCGACCATGGAAAATCTGTTGTCAAGGTTGTATGAATTGATAGGGTCAGTCATCATGAAGTGATGCAACGGGCGTTTTTGTTATCAAACAATGTTTTACCCCATTGGATCGAACTGAGCTGTGGCTTATGATATATCCGGCGGATAACCATCGGTTGCATCGGGCGCTGTCTGCATTTCCCGTATCTGATCCGTTAAGACACTTTGGAGGTCAATAGAGGCGTGAAAGTGCCCGGGTAGACCAGGAGGAATAGGTGCCTCTTGTTTCCCTGCTTCGGGTTCAAAGGACCCCCTCACCAGCTTAGGAGACGGAGGTATATAGCAGCAATTTGTGAACAGTAGCCATCTTGTTGTCATGCCCCATCATATCTGTTTGTTCGTTCACAAACACACTGCCAAATTTTGTGCTAAGCGTGGTGGCCAGAACTGTATCCACTAGTTGTCTCTTCCCCGTTTTTAGGTTCACATTTTTTCAATATAAAACGTTCCTTTTTGGTTTCTAAGCATGTGGGTCACCGCAGCATTCGGTGAAGTACAATTCACTGCCTCTAACTGTACAATAATCACCACGATTTCAGTACGGTCCCGAATCCTATCATACAATGCTACCCGTCTTTGATGGCAAAAATACGCTCGGAAGTACGGTGGCTATTTCAGGTAACGAATCGCGTGGAGAAGGACAGCTTTGCCTGATCATAATGTCTAGTTTAATCAGGAGTAAAAGCGTCTTCTACGTGGCACAATGGTTGCCAGATTAGCGCAAATGAATGTGGCAGAGCTGTGCAGTTTTGATGAGGAAGTTGTTCAATTTGTGTACTCATTCGAAAGTTAGGATTGTCAGATTTTAGACAGATATTGAATTAATTCAAGTATGCTGTTCTTTAGTTGGTTTGGGGGCCACCCAGACTTGCTACCGAAATTAACATGTGGTATATGGGATGTTTGATTGAACAGAATATCAGAAATACAGAAAAATCTAGTACGCCTGCTACACAGTTCTTGCCACTCTTGTACCGGTATGATCTGATGAGAAATTTCTACTATCCGTAAGGAACAAGGTATGTTTGTTTCTGGGATAGAACTAGAGATGTATGATGCGATTCATCACTCAACATCAGTTATCAGATCACCGTGAAATCACCGTACAGTTGATCCATCTGGCTTGGTAACGATCATCCACCGCAGTACGCGTGCGCACCGAGTTCGAATTGAGGCCGAAACCCGCGGTGTACGACTGCCCGATCCCACTCCCGTTACTAACAGGTTGTTCGGGGGTTGACGACTCTCAACGGTATGCTTCAACTCAACTCAGCATAGCATAACATCCATCCGTCACTCACTGAATGCGAATTTGAACAACTCGTCACATGCACACACACCGATCCAATTGATTTTAGTTATACTATGGAGAAACAAAAGACAAACCTTCTGCGGTGAACCGCCTTTCACAGTGAACGGTATCTTTGAAAGGATTGGGATCGAATGCAACGTTCAACATCAATTTCGGGACAAATATCAACTTACCTCAGCTTTAGTTGTCAATATTCATAGTGATTTTCGTTTGATAAAGTAACCAATGGAATAATTTGGAAAAAACAGGTGATCAAGGTGGGTTCATATGTGGAGATGACAGCACGATAACTGGAAACATGGATGCTTATTCGGTGGTACAATTGCGGTTTTACACTCCAAAAATATCTCAAGAAATTTAGGAATGTAAGATTAAGGACTGCTTAGAGTGATTATTGTTCGTCCCTGAGAGTTTCAAGATTTATTCGGATAAGGATGGGCTACTGGCTTATCTAAGTCTGAACTGACGTGAAATCCGTTCAACCCAAATAACGATTCATATACTTTACGGTCAACGTGTTGGACTGAAGGTAATGTACACCATGTTCGAGTTGCAGATAGGCGTCGGTGAAATTGCACTTCTGACGATCTGTAACAAGGATATACAAGTGAACAGTGAGTGATTCGTGAGCAGTTAGTGATTTTTTCTATTGTGAATAGATCCATTGAGATGCGGTTCAATTTGGTTCAACTCTTTCAACCTGTAGCCCCGCGCTTCAGTGCTTTGGTCTTGGTTGCTACCTCACAACATAGTTGATTCGAGGGCAAAACGAGTAGAAGCATAAGGAGTGAAGAAGCAGAAAAGTAAGTTGTAAATGGTAATCATGAAAATAAAGGGAGGGATGGACTGAAACTACGCCGCTGATCGTGGTACTTAATCATATTGTAACAGGGAATGCTGGGGCGAGGGAACGGCGTAAACATCAAGGCGAACGAACGAACCAAACGAGGGCCACAGACAAAAGAACAGGTGGCGAATATGTCGGAGGCGTCCCGAAGCAGGCAAAAAGAAGCACACAGACGACCAGAGAGGAAGCAGCGGGATCTCCGGCAACCAGCAAGATAGCTCAGGTGAAGGGCTGCCGATCGAGCCGTCAACTGAGACAGTCGGGCCAACCGAAGGGAAATGACAGGCAAGAGAAGCAAGCCATCGGCCACAGGCAAATGGACAGAATGCAGCCGAAGCGCTCAAGCAGCGACAATAGCAATCTTGGTGCCGCGCAGTCTGGAAAAAAAGCCTATATAAGCGACTGTATGTGTGCCATGACTTGACTTGTGTGACCGTGGGAATACAAGTATCCTGCCGTGCGTTGTCGTCCTTGTTACAATATTACCTAATGTCTCCAACCATTCGGTGGATGAGTCTCATGCACCCCAAGCGGGATGATTAATACGGCCAAGTTCACCGATTTTGCCATCTCGCTTGTGGTATGTTGAAAGCTGCGATCCTCCGTGGGGGTTGAACGTGTTAGATCCGCAATGACATCGAGAGAACAGAAATTCGGTGAACCGGAATTCAGTAAGTGTATAAGCAGACATCAAAACTAAAATCCAAGAAAAAGGCTACAGTGATCCATGTCTGAGCACTATACCTAAACTGACTACTTTGATCCCCCATCTAGTCACTACCTGCCTCGGAAAACAATGTATACCAAAAAAGTCTCACAAGGCATGCATAACGCATGCACCAGCTTCCTTAAACTTCGAATTAGTCGTCTGTTACAGAGGCTGCACTCTGAATTCCAGCCCTCTACGCCAAACCACAACGTTGCTGATACCCATCATATTCGGACAACGTTACGAAAATAGAAGGCTCCATTCAGCATGCTCTCACGAGCTGACAAAAGATTGCCTTCACAAGTCTTTCATTTTATGCGTTCACCCGTACTATTGTGTGCCTACTGATTCACAAACATTTGGACTTCGAAGAAAGTAAACAGTTTATAAAATGAGAAAACAATTACCAAGTAATGCTGATACATGTACCCATTATCAAATCGAGTGAAGATAACTGTTCACAATCTGCTACTCTGAGATTATTATCAAATAAGATGGAGATCATAGCGTGCAGTTTAATTCGTCAATCGGAATCCAGCGCCTGTTACCATCCGGTTATTTATAAAACGATCGACTAGCACAAAACTCAGAAGTGGAAATTATGAAAACTCCAGTAAAAGTGCACAAGATCCTGCTCGAGGTTCATGTTTTTCAGTTGTAGTTTACGTTTCAGTCAGCGCAATTTGATTATTCCACACCTTTACCGATGGTTTCATCCTGTCGCTTCTTCGTAAGCGTTTAACTACAATTACTTTGGTCGTATTGTCCCCAGTTGAAAACAATAATGCTTGATTCTTGAGCGTCATGATTCGCTAAGCCGTGCCAGAATGGTTTCAAACTGGATGACTACGCCCATAGACAGTGCGTCTGAGTGCGACTGGTCCACGTTTGGCTCTCCAGTCGTCGTTCTCCTCTCGTGAACCTGAATATTTCTTTTAAATCCAGTTCATTCTTCCCGCCCCTTCACTGACTGGTGATCTGGGACAGTGAACTTTGGCATGGTTTACAACAAAACTGTGGTCAGGTTACCATTTTAGGGTGTGTGCCTTGCCCCAATTTTTTGGTTACATGTTCTTGCCTCGCCCTCACTTTGGGTGTGGACGTTAGTTCTCAGTGCTTCCTCTCTCTCTCTCACACTGTCGAATTTCCTCCTTTTTCCCTCTTCAATCTCAATATTATCGATGCCAAAATACTTGGGTTTTCCCCTCTGTGTAAAGACACACAATGAAAGTTTTGAGAACCAATTTGTTGCACGGGGAGTAGAAAACGCAAAATTGTCAGATGGGCGTGGTATTAAGGTGGACACAGAAGCGATGCTCATCATTCACAATTATTCTTTATACCATCTGGTTCGATCTCTCTGTTTGTCTGCGTGTTAGTTTCTCATTTTACGGATGCAGGTAGCAGTCATAATGTCTTTTATTGATCGTACAACGTGGGTGTTTCATGCTACATCTCTTCCGAGACTGTGTGCACACGTTTGCATGCGTACATGCGTGCTAAGCCTTACCCCTAAAAAGACGTATAGCGTCCGGTTTGGATTGATTACAGCAGCACTGATTGTCATTTGACATTTTAGGTTCATTTTCTCACTCAAAAAGGTGGTGAAACTGGATACGTTGGTATTGCTCGGTCAACTGGTCTTCGTTTGTTTCCGTTACCTTATTGATCATGGGGTTTTCATTTTCGCTTCACATATTGCGGTTACAAATACGACAACAGTATCGGGAAGTTACAATTTCGGATTATGGAATTTTTGTCCGCTCCGTTGGTAACTCATTGTAATACGTTTGTGGATGGTAAGACGGCCCAGGTCAAGCTGTTGCACTATTCGTTATTACCACACTATAGGCACTCGATACGAATGTAGTCTGATAGATGTATCACCATCCATTTTTTCGAACCATCTTTCCGACTCTTACAGACTAGGAAGAGCCGTGGTTTGTTTTATTTGTCTGCATATGTGCTCAAACTATCAACTTGTTTAAAGCCAGGTATAAATTGGAAGCTTCCGTGTTAGCTGATGTCTGCAGCACGTCTAGATTACAAAGCCACCAGAACAAGCTAGCCAAACTGGTTGCCGTTGTGTTATTGGGCCGGAACAAACAAGACCTTGTAGGCAGCCGTGTGTGTGTGTGTATGTATGAATCTGTTGTATTCCACACAGTAAGCGAATACCTGCAACACAATCACTTAATACCTTGTTATTTATTTGCTAATGCGGGCAAAGCGAGTTTTTGAATCTACAACCATCCCGTAATGCTATTGTTGTTTATAGTCTTTCTTGCTACAGACAATGTCATGTACGTCGGTAAAAAGCGGTTTTTCCGGTTTGGCACGGTCTAAAGCATTCACAATCGACCTATTTGCTTTGCTTTTAAGGCTATCCATTTCGAGTCGAATTCAGTTGCAATGAGATTACTATTTCATAAGGGAATACCAATTATGAATTAGGGATATAATTAGTGTTTTAATTAGGTCTGAATCAACGGAATCATTTGAACAAATCCTTTGTGAGCAGCGTCATTCCGTTTTTTCTCTCTCTCGAGAGATTCTACGTCTTAGGATACTGCGATGAGATCGGCAAAACCGATCACAGTCCTCAGCTGATTCAGTTTTGCTGAAAAGAATAGATATTGACCCAGTAAAAATTTGGTTGAACGTCACATGCTAGATTGCCCTAGTCGAGTGTGTTGCTTGAATCGAAGTGTATGATGTATTCAACCCTTCCGTTTTGCTCCTGCCAGTAGCCTTTAAACAACAGCATGAAAAAAGGGTCAACCTTGTGTGTTTGGATTACAGACTAATTTTTTGATATTTCTGAAGGTTATTTTTTATCAGGCCCGGATTTCGAGGTTATTCTCACTGATCTTGACGATTAAAGTCAACGCAGATAACTTAAACTACAAGAGGGCGTGCTCTAGTAAACTGCATCCATAAAGTCTGGGTAGAAGCTAGCTTATCATGAACTATTGTGGTGATTCAGTGGGCATCGCATGTGATACAGCCAGGTACAACTTCGTAACTACGCATGCACATGAGCCCCAACCAATCAGGATTGCCGAGAACAGGCACAGCAAAAGCTCGCCGTGATTGGTCAACTTCTAATCTACTAATTACTTTCTTTGATATAATGTATTTACACAAATCTGTTCCTGCAATACAATTAACATGCTATTCCGCAGCCTTTGCATTCTTGATACTTTGGTTTGCGTAGTTCCGGGTGGGCGTAAATTCAATATGTCCTATCAGTCCGGGTATCGCGATCATCACAGTTATATTTGGAGGGAATCTTTTGAACTACCAAGCGGATTATTCAGGACTGAACTAACTTAAATATATTATCAACCTAGCGTGCATGAATCAGTTTCGGGGATTGTGATCATTGTAGTGCCGTTTAAAAACTATTGATTTTAACTTGGTTCCATATGGAGGCCGTTTTTGGAAAAATATTGTTTTAGATCTGTTTTCCACTAGTAAAATCAAATACTGTAAATAAAAAATATGTAATCTTTTGATTCTCCTGTTTATTACTCACTCGGAGTGCACAAACTCGACAGTGGTCCCAGCCATTCTAGAGTCGCCAAAACGGAACGTGACCGGAGCATACAGGCAGTGTTTTGCCCACAGGGCACACCGGGCGAACAACTGTTATACAGACTACTTATTAACACAATAAAATATGTCAACAGTGGTTATTTGCATACGAGTTGTCCAGTTCATTTGAAGACAGTCGTTATCTAGTCGAGGGATTTGATAATGTGATTTACATACCTTGCTTCATTTCATTACCTTCAGTCGGCCTGGCGTAGTCGCATTCATCGTGCTTCATTACTAGCCATAATTGTGTTTCGAGCAATCAACTACTGACTCGTTCAGTAAGTAACGTTCACACTACCACAACTGAAGCATTGTCTACGAGAGAATCAGTTCACTGATTCGATATGGCTTAATAACGATCCGTGCGAAATTGTGAGTAGGTGTACCTCCAGCTGATGCTTGGCATCTGCTAGAGGGTGATCCTGGAATCGACACGTATTCAGGATTGCCGGTTTGTCAGTAAGCGGCTGTATGATATAAGCATACGGTTGCTAGGCTTTATCCACAGTTTGTGGATAATAATTACTGTATTCCTGTATTTGGAGTTTACCTTGAGGCAAAAATGGCGATCTTTGAACTGCTTGCACCATTTTCGTGTTTTTGATTTTATACGCGATGAGTGGAATCAGTGTCATCTAAAGGACGGTAACGTTCACAATTTATTACACTGTCTATTGCGCTACGAAGAACTCATATGCCAAATTAAAGTTAATCATTGTGAACTATAGTTGAGCTTGTGCTGTGTTTCTGCCTATTCGTGATTAGTCACAGAGTCGTTCGCCATAGTTCTCCAAACCAGGATATCCGTTCCATAGCGCTTTGTACCTCCACACTAAAACAGGTCAACTTTTCCACTCCTATTTGAAGTTATCTTGAGTGAAGTCGTAATTTGAAGGGACTGACAAAATTGAAAACTGCATTGACCGTGGGCCACAGTTTAATAGTCTTTCATCGTAAGAGTACAAATAAATCTTGCTCATGGAAAAAATCTGGATTCACTCAGATACATGTGTTGTCGATATATTTGTGCCCTTCAGCTCGAGTGTTTCTCGCTAGGTTTTATTCCTGATTACTACTACTACTACTACTACTACTACTACTACTACTACTACTACTACTACTACTACTACTACAACTACTACTACTACTACTACTACTACTACTACTACTACTACTACTACTGCTACTACTACTACTACTACTACTACTACTACTACTACTACTACTACTACTACTACTGCTACTACTACTACTACTACTACTACTACTACTGTGGCGAGTTATGCATACTACTCACTGAATAAGTAAGCACATGATTGTTTAAAACCCAACTGCGGTCAATCAAAGAGTGAGAATGGACTTAATTGCATCACGCGGACCAAACACAACAAGCTGAGGGAAGGTATATAAACCACAAGATCCGATCGGATTACGACTGCCTTCTCATAGACCGGACACCAAAGACGCCAACAAGCAGTTCTGCTTTAATAGGTGGATTTTGTTGATCGGCAAATCAGTAACTTCAGAAAGAGCCTAGTTACCGGGCACGCCTTTTGAATTATAACGCCACAACAACAAGACAGACAACAACAAATCACCACCACCACCACCGACAACAACAATAACACAAACAACAACAACAGCAGCTACTACTACTGCTGCTTCTACGAACAATACCAGAAGTGAATGAGCTCATGCTCTAAGCAACGCACTCATTATCATACACTCAAAACTTTCCCTTCAGAAAAATATTTCGCTTTTCTTACTTGTTTTCCGGAGAGTTCATATTTTAGTTTCCATGGCCTCAGGATAACCAACATCGTACCGATCACCCATAGATAGTTGAATTACATCGCGCGGTTTATTTTGATTAGTGCTGCCAGTAGGAAAAGTAGTATTTGTCTCACTTGTTTGTGTATGTACTGTTTTCAAAAAGCGAGAAACTATGCAACCTTAGATTATGACTGTTGGGTTATTTTTAGTCATTTTACTTTATTTACAGTACCGTGGAAAATACTGGAGATTGCACCCTCAAAACGGTTCGTGATTATCGAATCATAATCCACTATGGAATGGTGTTATATCTGTCTTCTATTTCCACCTTCAAGTAGGCATATGAATTTGGCCACATATTTATCGAAAAAGCTGTCTGTTATGTCGACATCCCTGGGGATTTGTGTCGTATCAGTTTTACCGGCGTGCTTATAAAACCACACTTTTCTTGAACCATTGTTCTGAGTATGATTATGGCCTCGTCGAAAGGGACAAAAATAATTTTCTAGTGAAATCATAAGTAGTGATATATCCTCCCAAGAGGATAATTTTACTCCGCTTCCAAGAAATCAGGAGATGGCAAGAGTAATCAATCAATGTGGGACCTCGGTGGGCTTCTAACCCACACGTAGTTGCACCGGGCGCTTTGGTACCGTGTGTGCTCTATCGGCCGAGCTACCAGGAAGCGCTGAAGGAATTCAGACGTTTTGTATATCGATCATGTAGTTTAACTGCCCAAAAGCACAGTGTCACGGAGCATCTGCTACAGCGGACTCAATAATAATTTGATGGCCTACATCGGCATATCTTTACGAATCAACTAGTGTCTACGAGACGAATACACCCTAGAATCTTGTAAAGCGATAAAACATGATGACATTTAGAGAAATTTATGGATCCAGTTTACCCAGAAGCTCAACTATTGACCAGTGAAAACCAGTTTACGACGCGTGAACGTTATAATAAATCGAAAAACGGTGGCAAATCTCCTAATGTGTACATAAAGGCCGGCGCACAGTTTATGTGGGTTCTGTCGTAAGCATATACGGACTGTACAGTACATTTCTGTTGATAAGTCGAGTTCAGAGATCGAAATACGGGTTGACCTGTTTCTAGTAGACTGTTACAACTCTAATAGATACTATAGTTGAACAAGAGATATTGTTTTGGTCCATAGTATAATATACAATTTTCCGGTGTGTTCCCGAGGCTTCTTATGAAGCAGAATTATTCCCATTGGGAAACTGTTTCAAGGCCGTATCAAAGAGTCAAACGAGATTTTGAAATCCGGGTAGTCAGATCACAAAAGAGGGTTTCATGTTTCATAAACCCTGATAATCTTTGTAACAGGAGCAAACCGTTGTGAACGATCCCATGGAGGTTTGTGTTTTGGGGCGGGGGGTAAACGAGATGAGACGTCTGTATTTTCCCTGGTGAAACTCGGTTATGGCGGATAGAGAGAACGAATGTATTTAAGAGCCTACTGCCTCATACAGGGTCACAAGCAATAGATCCTACATAACAGTGAGTGGCAAAAGAAAAGTTTTATTGTACTAGATAGACGGCGAACGTAGCTTTTAATTGGCCTATAAATCCTCATGTTTACAGTGCCATAAAGATATTTTGCATAGTTAAAATTGGAACTGAGGGAATTCGTCGATTCTGTCGGATGCTGTGATGAGTTTTACCACTATAAACTACTTGAGTGACCCCTTTGTCCCTGAAGTTGAATACGTACCGATTCAAACAAGAAATTGACTATGGACCGAAAGTATAGATGCTCCAATTCGGGGCAAATAAACAGCTGTGAGATAATCTACGTACTTCGAAGCCAAAGTAAAACTACCTTTGATCCACCGAGTTTTCACCAACATGCAACCGATAGAGACATAATTATTCCACTGTGAACATGAGGAGTTTATTATTGCAGTACTGACGGTTATTTTCCGCAGAAAATAGATTTGAAAGTGGGACAAAATGATGAGATCATGGCCGTTGATTAGCGGAAAGCTATAGGCTTTCCGGTCGCCAAGTGTCCTTTGGTGATCTCGTAGTAGCCTCCGGAGATCGTTTAGTAGCCACTACTGGTCGTCTAGCGACCATGGCTTGGGGGTAGAATAACCAAACACTTTGTCACATCCATGGTGCGCAAGGTCAAGTCACGTGTGTTTCTAGGCTTATTTACGGTACATGGTAGCCGTGTTTGAACCACGTGAACAGGCATGACCCTGGCGATACGAGAGCGCCGGAAAGACCTAGCCACTCTATCTGTGGTTGCTTAATGGCCAGCTGTGGTTGCTGAACAATTTTCGGAGGATATTGAACCATCCTTAGAGGCTACTAAGCAACAGGAAAACGTGTAGTTAAACTAGGTTCGTTCACATGATGATGTTCGTAATTCTGGAAATATAGTTTTGAGCCATGAAAAAGGGGCACAATTGTTTTCAAGTTGAGCAACATATCAGTGGAAAAAATTAGACAGCTCCTTTTGAAGTCCATCATTATGAACTGTGAGACAAGTTTTGAGAAACGGTCTATACCTCTAAGTGTACTGGACTATGACGAAATGGAACTGGAGGTGAGTTACTTAAGTTTAAGTCACTAATGATGAAATATTCTGCTGAAGGTCGGTTTTATGTAGATGGGTGGACGAAGTTCTTCTAAACACGCAGTTGGTTTCTAGGTTATTGCCGCCGACACAGATAAGTGTTCCTTGTTCTCCTGTGTTAATTCGTCCTCACACCAGTACAGTCCGTAGATGTTTTGTTCACAATTATCTCATTTATGCGTCAGGAGTTTGGCTGTACGCTCTTCTTAGAACAGTCGTCTAGGGAACCACTACTGTGATTAGCTGATAGTGCTCTCAGAGTTAGCCAGATTCTTCCCCGAGAAGAGTCCACTCAAGCTCCGGATTCACAAAATACGTGATCGTGAATGACGAAACACAAAAAGTAGGTGACGGTAAGTTTTTCGGCAGATCCTCCACAAGTAGCCGAATTCTATAACTCAGAAACATGGACGATCACTTAAATTTTACTCACACCGTACTGCTGGAACACGGAAGACAATGAGCGTCCAAAAGCGGAGGTTGTTTTTGTTCTTATGTAGAGCAACCGAGCACTGTACAGTAGAAGGAAACGCGGCAATAACCTGTTATGGTGAAGAATTTCAGTAAGTACACAAAATGATTCATCACGGTACAGACTCCATCCGTCGCCAAATTCGGATGTAAATTACCTCATGAAACATTCCATACCAGTTGATCTTTTCTACTCAAACTTATCGAGTAGCCAAGCTCTGTAGATTGTTTGCAAAGTGTTGTTTTAGTAAAGCCTGTGCTAAGGGTAAATTCAATACTATAGGACTTTTCAACATCCAGAGCCACTGACTTACGGGAACTTTATCATATCCTGTTGACATGAATCATGTGAGCAACTGACATTCGGAAATCTCGAGTACGAGTTGTTTTTGCACTATCGATTACTACGAACCAGAACAAGTGGAACAACTGTACAGTGTTTTCAGGGATTTACAGTGGTAAATTGAGCTGTGTGTTGCTGCCCAATGATGCACCTTAGAAAACATTATTGAGTAAGAAGCCAATTAGGGACGGAATGGAAGCAGTGTTCCATTAAATGGAAAGGATCAGCTGAGCTCATAGCTTTACGAAAGCACCGACTTGACGTTAGACTTCTATTTTTGTCACCGTTAGCAAGAACTCTAAAGATTCCGCCACTGTTATGCGGTGTGCTTTTCTTGTGATGTATTTCTTCTCTCTGAATCCACATTTACACTGTGTACGGAGGTTTTTCAGTTTCTGGCCTGAAATTTCCATCTAACAGTGACAAATAACGCATCTTCCTAATTATCTAGATCATATGTACCTCGCCCACTTTCTTGCTCATGACAGACTGACACTGAGACGGCACTGAAGTAACCACTGTCCTTGTTGAACTTGTACATACCTCTTTTGTTTTTGTTCATCCGCATTGGTGGAAACTGGTTTCCCAATAGACAGACGAAGAACTGCTTATCCAGTTTATCTTAGATTAAATTGGAGCTACCCCACAGAACAGTGGTACGAGCGATTGGATTGTCGCTGTATTCGCCAGAAACCTAGTGGCAAGCCGGGATAGGGTTGATGGCCTATTTAAACTTCACAGTTCTTATACAGATTCTTTAGCTGTTCGCAATAGATGATGACGTATGACTTTAACAGGTTTACTAGTTTCTACACGGTGTGTCAAAAAACGTCCAATATCGGTAAACTATCGTTTGCTTCATTTGAAACCTCAAAACATAATGAACTTTGCTGTCAACGATTCTAAAGGCTTTTTAGGAAGATCGTTTTATTTTTACGAATAAAGAAAACAGATTAAAAACTATTTATTTTCCACTCAGTATATCTCATCCACTCTTGACATACACGTCAGATAAGCGGGATCAACATTCGATTACTAGTCGTCCCGGTATTTTATGAAGACTGCGGTTGCTCCTGATCGAACTGTGTGAGTTCATAAAAATCATTTCACTCTGTGGAAGAGAATTCTTCACGAATGCGATGGTATACAACTTGAGAGGAAAACCCCAGGGAATGTCTTGTTCTGATAGACTGAAAGCCAGCTGCAGTCTCCGAATAATGCATTTCGCTGGTCAAGTTCACTCAGGTGTTATAGTGGACTCAATAATGACCTTAACCGGAGTTGACCCGAGATGTTCGCCTTTTCAAAGCTTGGAAAAAGTGCTTGACCGACAAGCATGGAAGAAAAATGAATAACTTGCTTTTTTAAGTTGATGATTCACTATTGTATGTGAGAAAATCTTTCCGCACGCCGCTGGACTGTTACCTCCTTCTAACCAAAAGGGTTGATGCCCTTTCTGGAATACTACTTGTGAGGGTATGGGCTGACTCATCATCGATAGGTAGTCAAGTGGCGTTGGCGGTTAACTTGCCAGAGCCCGTCCGAAACCCAGGTCAAGGTTCGTGAGAACGGAACCACGAACTGTAAGACGTCGGGTCGATAACGTGTGGAAGAATTCGCGTTAAGTGTTGGCTCACTGTAACACCAGTTAACCAATCGGAATAAAAGTTACCCAATGAGAGTTTAGACCAGTTAGTTTGTGGAGCGACTATTGGTGACATGGACCTGCAATCTATATAAGCTGTCTGTTTCCTGTTAATGACACGAGATAATTCGAGAGCAGAAAAATCGTATCACTAGAGTTAGTGGGTGGCTACTGAGCACCATTACTACTACAATAAGATCACAGCGGAAGGGAAAATGTAACTGAAACCTGGAGAAAAAGAGTGGTCGGGCATGAACGTCACCACTAAGATGCGCCTTTCTTGAGCATGTACAGCCCAGAAAGGGGGAAAAGTACGAAGAAAATCCCACATGATTAAAATAGTATTGCTATTACTGTTGTAATCCACAAGAGTTAAACTTTGGGGAACCACCCAAATAGTTTGACTATGACTGAACTGCTCATTTGAACCAAGGGCTTTCAATCCGTTCTTTAGGCGGGGGAGAGTGAAAACACGCATTGGTCATGCTGGCAAATATTAGTTTAGCTCACTTTTATCCATCTGTGTGACTTTATCGCGTTGTATGCTGCTCCAGTGTCCATCATTGCCAATTGTCACTATTGACCATGTGTGCTACTTGCAAGTAGCAGTTCCATTTCTTTTCCTGTAGTACTTTATTGAACAGAAATAAAATAATGCAATGCAAGTATTGAAATTACGTGCAACCGCTTCGAGCTAACTGCTTGTTTGCTTCCGATCTGAGCTAGGCCAAGCAGAACTAAACTTGATTGAACAAAAATGTCACCAGAAATATTTATTGGTCGAATGTTTGCACACTACTAAATACCGGCAACTTGCATACATTTATTGAACCTTTATCTAGGGGAATACACGAAAGGGCTCTAGTCAGATGTTTTGTCTGATCACTGTTATTTATGAGTTTCGCTGTACTTTAATAAGGATCCAGGTCGTTAGTTTTCAGAGATATTTGTCCATTTTGACACTATGGACTTTCTGAGTCTGTAAGAGTTCCGATTATCTCGATCAAAATGGTGTGAACATTAATCTGACATGCAAGATAGTGAGAGTGCATTATAATCACGCAGCTGATGGTTGAGAACTGCCTTTGACTTTCGTATTGTGAAGGGATTCACCGTTTACTTGGACTGATCATCTTTAGGGAAAATTGGAGTGAAAGTTTCTTCTGAACCATCAACAAGGTAATTTTTAACTGATTTAGTCGATGAAATCGATTACTTGTTCACTTATTCACAGTTGTTATCAAAATCGTTCTTACGGCCTCAGTAGGCTAACAAAATTCAAGATTATCTGTCTCTATCAGCCAATATCGGTTAACCGTAGGCTCATTTGTTCAAAGGTTAACGCGATTGCGGAAGGACTCAAAGAGTCATCTTTTTAAGTGTGTATAAAAAAAGATTGAAACTGCTTCCATCTTGGTGAACATAGTGTAAACATTTTGATGTTTTTCTGGCCCAGTTTCTTTGAAAAGACCCCTTGAGTTGTCATTTCAACTTTATCACTCCCTGTTCCTTATAATCCCTGGCAGATAATGATTTATGCTGACAATCCGGCAGCCTACAGGCCGAAAAAGAAAACATGAAAATACACCCTGTATTGTGTAACATTGTCGAATTCAAGGCTTGTTTCAAAAGGTAACGTAGAATATTGGCCTTTAATTGCCTAGATGAGTTCAAACTATCTTTTAGGTTCTTATCCAATCGGAAACTTCAGGTCATCTATTTTATCGCACAGTTCGACCAATCAGCTAATCAGGAGGCTCAAACGTTGAGGCATGATGGAGCTACGTCAAGCTTTCCATTAAAAGGCAATGACGCCCTCCGTTTAGTCGAAAAACGACTTGGTTCATTCGTTTACTGAACCTTCTATGCTGGTAAAATCAACGTTGCTAATCGAACGAACAAGACAACTACACGCACACACACGCACGATTAAGAAACTTTTGCATCTGTACGCCAGTATCAATTTATTGTGCTAATTCCATTATGAACACTGAGTCACCCACATGAACTGAATACAGCGATAGCAACTATCGCTGTGCAGAACTGCACGAGAACTCAGTCCGAACAGGGGTGAAGTTCGGCTGGTGCAATCGGTGTCAGGACACCCGTACTGACAAATTCTGTTACCTTCAGAATCGGCCATCACTCGCAGCTTGTCATCTTCCACTGAACGTTACCGAAACGATGCATTTCTGGTCGACTATTCGGCACAAAATGCAAGATTGACGAGATTGATCGAAGCGATTGCTAACCATGTGTGGAAATGTCTTATGCCAACCGAACGAACTGTATGCTAGTTTGTCCATAACACGGTGATTACATTTTATTTCGTTCTTGATTACCCGCAGCATACCGTTGTCAACCGTGCTTGATTCTCTTCTGTATGTACACGCTTCAGGTAAGTTTAATCAATGCTGAATACAAATCGTGTAGCGTTGCATTAAAAGTCTTATTTGCATATTTGTTTCGGTTAAGGTGCGCTTCTGTCTTCTGCAACCTGGTCAGTTCTTCTAATAACTTTGAAAGTCATGCAAATAAAGGATGGGTTAGACTCTATGAAGAACAGACTGCGAAAACCAATGATTCAAAATACCGTCTACAGTGAACAAGGGTTATCGGAACGAAGAAAGAATCCGTTGTTGTTTAATATCGGTGCAAGTACAAGATTATTCTTCTAAAAATGTTGATCCATTTGGACAGAGTAATCAAGTGCTTTAATTTAAATAAAAAGTCCCACAGGGGCGAAAACGTGAATTAAGTCCTTTCTCTTATGTTCTGAAATGCATTGGATGCCTTCCAAATCTGCGGTCGTTTCACTACTTTGGCAGCGCTTTACGATTCGTCGACTCAAGGTTTTCAGTTTGAGAACCGAACACCAGGAGTCTGATTACCATATTGTAAGAGGCTTTACATTCGCCTTATGTTTATACTATACGAGCCTCTTGCACTGAACAGCACTGTACTTCTGTACTTCTTTTATTGCTACACCGAATTTGAACATGATGGGCGAAGAAAATAGATTGCAAACTGTCTGTGGACAGCTATTGGTCGGTGGTCAGACAACCAAGAGCTTTTCAGCCGAATAAACAGATAGTGTTTGTGTCTAACTTGATCCCCACCAAGATTTCGCGGTTTCACTTATATTCTTGCATCTGCTACGTGCAGTGCGCGAGAAAGAAGGAGTCCACGTTTGTTATTATGTGTACGAAATTCTTCAGTTGTGACGGATGTCGGTTCTCGTCTGGTTGAGTTTCGCTAACATGTTTTGATTCCCCTGTTCGTTGTTATAAACTTGTCAGTTTGAGTGTTTTTGACTCTAGGAAAATGGAAGAATATGCCCTCGGATTCATAAAAAATGTTATAACATCGAAGAAATTTCTTCTTGAATTATCGTCTCAAGCATTTACACTCATTGAACTGTGCAACAGAGTCGGCGGGCGGCAACCGATAATAGTGGGTGGGTAAATGTTCAAAAATGTACGACGGCATACTGGAACCTGGAATTCATTGTAACACTGGGTACCCAGTATCCTTACCTGTAAATGTCTGAGGTGTAAAAAGGAAAAGGAGTTTCGTGTGAGTCACAATTGCACGAATTGTTTCAGGTTTTTTGGTGGTGACTTCATACTACGGATATTATCGTAACAAGTGCACATTTAGAGGGTATATTCAAGTACAATTAAATCACTTGGAGTAAGAAGTTAGGCAGGGTAGCTATTGTGAACAAAGGGAAGTGGGGAAGTGGTGGAAATATTTTGTTACAGTTGAAAAGAAAAAAAACAGGTAGTGCGGACTGGGGGTCTTTTGAGTTATCTCAGTCAGAACGAATCACTTCCATTCGAGTCACCCAATCCTATGAGGAGAGGCCTTTTGCTTGTGCACAATCGTTAGAGTGGCCGAACTGATGCGATCACCAATATGCCCTAATTGTTCCTTTCTTTCCAAAGCGCAAAGAAACATTCCCCCTGTTTCTGTACCACTTCTTGTTCATTATTCCTCCTTCACCCGTCACGTTATGCACTTCGGAAATACCGTTCTTCAGTATGCAGTGATAGACTATTGCGCCTGGATGAGAGGACAAAATTTCCCCGGAAGCACACGACCGGTTTCACGGTGGTTACCGCTCGTCAGGTATGCTTACCCGACACTCTCTTGCTTAGTCATCCCCATACTTGAGCGCTTCAAAATTGGTTTGTCACTGTAATCTGATCTTAATTGTAAGGCGCGAGCATGGACAAAGAGCCCATGTTAAGGGCCACAAGGTGAGATTACAGTAACAAACCAATTGTGAAGCCCTCAAGTATGGGGATAATTGGACAAAACAGTACCGGATACGCATACCTGATGAGCGGCAATAACCGCGAAACCGGTCGTGTGCTTCCGGGGGAATTTTGTCCTGTCATCCGGATACAATACTCATCAATTACAACAAAGTCAAGACTTGAGACCGTATATCCTCTTTCTGATGGTTAATCGTGCAAACCGACGAAATAACTTTGAAAGAATCGCCGTTTGATTCTAGAAATGGACTCTTCATCCATGCATTCTCCATTTAATTCCATGGAGGTTACCGAGACTAAGTTATATTTGCTGAATATGAACAATGGAAGCGTGAAAAAAATCGGTTAATAGACTTAAGGGACCAAAAAAGATCCGAAATTAGTTCCAAAAATAACAACTGCCTAGTTGTCCTTTCACTCGATAGATCACGTTCTGAAAGTGCTTCATGAATAAATGTCATGAATTCAGCCTCCTAAATTGCTACACGTTTCACACGAGATCAAATGTCTGGCGATTGCTCTTACTGCGACGGGCTCAAGATACCGACAGACTTCTGGCAGCCATGGGAACTGTTACCGTTCACCTAGTTTTATATTTTGAGTAGTAATAAAGCACTTTGGAAAATTAAGTGGAAGAAAATGAAAATATAAAATTAAGAAACTGACACGTGATCTATGAAAGAGATGGTACCGGGATTCATCCCTCCGGGCTGGTTGGTCAATGCACCAATATTTTGAGATAATGCATCTCGTTTTTCTTCTTCCAAAAACAGCTATCGGATTGACATAAGAGCTTTTCTTGAACTGCAGTTTACAAATTAGCTAAGGAAATCAATTTGCATCACTTCTTCTTGAGTAGTTTGGATCTTAATGTAACGGACTGGTTCTGCCCACTCCGAAAAGAGACGGTAATACTTGGTTTATGTATGGAATGTGATACAGGTCCTGAATACAAATGGTCTGGGCATAAAAGTGGCCAACTTTATGCCATCATGACTAGAGCCATCGTATTCACCGTCCGTTCTTTGCAGACAGTGGGTAAAGAGCGGTTATAAAATGGTCGTCATATTCGTTAGTGATCAAAACAGTGCTTTTGCAGGACGGTAAAAGCTGCACCTCAGAGACGAACGCTTTCGTGGATGATGTGTTACTTCAGTGATGACACGATATGGAACATTGTGGTCACAATAGACCAAGGGCTTAGCCGACGAATGTGACAGTTCGGAGGCATTGAAATATTGAGATGAAAAGGCTTTCATTTTTCGCCACTTGAGCAAAAGCATTTAAATCTCGTTGGGAATAAGTGTTTGGGCGGGATTGGTCCAATGCGATTTTGCAGACTTGTTCGTCATCCACTACAGTGCTACAAGTTCCCCGGTCGCTGATCGGCCTTGCCACATCGTAGATGAGTAAAAATCGTAACGCTCCATGTCTTAGAGGACGTAGACATTCTCTGGTGCAATTTGAGAGCCGCGTTGCCATATAAGCTGTGAAAATAACGTCGTAAATGCACTTGGCGTGAAGGATATTTGTCGACTGTGTCAATAAGAGCAGCTTTTCTTGGCTGGAATCGCCAACGAAGAGTTAAATCTCGTTCAATATCACCAATAAAGGAGACTGTAGTGGTGTAAGGATAGATGTGTTTCGCTATACACGCTTGCAGTACTTGGAAGATATATGAATCTAGTTAAATGAGCGAGTAATTGCTTTGTAATAAAGCGTTAGTGTTAACGATAGCTTTGTTAATCCCTATGTTCTTGGAAATAATGTTTTCCGTTCCTTATAGATTGTAAGGTATTTGAGGAAGTTCCGAGTTATTAAAATGTGAAAAAGTATCGGTTGACCTACGTCACCATCGGAAATATCATATATTGACCACACGATTTAATCAGATTAGGCGTCAAATAGTTCCTGATAAGGCTGACAAAAAGGTAGGTGAAGTATTCAGTAGGACGTTATTTGATAGACATAAGCCATCTTTATTCCTTGATATTCCAAAGCCTGCCAAAATGGGTGAAGGATCTCATGAGTGAATTTCTTTCTTTCCGTTTTTCAGTTAGTCAGTCAGTCAGCCAGTCAGTCGGTTTTTTCATAATAAACTGCTTTTCTGATATTATCTCCAATTTGATACACATTCTTCGATCGACAGATCCATTCATCCAGTTCCTACTAATTCGCTGAATATTCCCATTCCACCATTTACTAGGAAACACTAATATGGCGAACGAGCTGATTTTCGATATTACCACCCTCGTGACAGTATTCGTGTTTCACGATACGTTTGTCTTGTCGTAACCTTTGACGTTCTGTAGTTAGAAAAAAGATGAGGAAGCAATCGCTGTTGTTCTGTAGTTAGAAGGGGGCCAGTGTAACAATGAACGTGGGTTTTGGAGGTTGTCCACTGCCAGTTTCAACTAAAGGGTCAGCGTCTCGGACAAGCTGAGTTCAGAGGCAGGTTTTTGATCATGGCCATGACAGTTAAATTGCTTAAACGAGCCGCTTTGAGAATTAATCAATGGGTTGGATAATCTGACTGGCACAAAGTCTGCCGTAGCTAAATGTTATTTTCCAGCGGCTTTTCGTGCGCTCGGAAGTAATGTGTAGACTATCTGGAATGTTTCATTATTTGCGAGGTGTTCGCTGTCCGTGGGTTGTGCTCCATTTGCATTGGTCATAGCTTTTCTGTCTCTCGTTATCAACCGAGCTGAGTTGTTCTCTTTCGTCCTTTACGACAGGTGCGGTGTAGTTCTTTACATATTGCTTGCTCAGCATGAGCAAATAAATAATTTTACCTTCGTTTTTATTAGCTGATCATTTCTGCGCAATTCCTAGAGGGCTACTGCGAGCAAATGATACAGATCTATCATCACAAGATTCATTTGAAACCAATTGAAAATTCATACCTCAGTGGTTTTCCAATGATAATTTGGTCACAGGAAATTCGTATGAGAAGCTTGTTTGTTATTACGCTTGAACAAACAAAGTTTGACAGAAAAAGTGCAACACGTGTGCACATGCTTTCAAAGGGTTTACGTTGTGAGCACTGGCAAATCTGTAGAGAAAAAAGGATACACATAATTGTACCAGACTAGGAGAAAGATTGACCTAATTGTTAGACAAGTGCTGTTTTTGGGGAAAGCTTGGGCTCAAAAACTGATGTTGCATCAGATTCCATCGAATCAAAATGGGACAATTTTAGGAAGAAACACGTTATTTTATTGGGGATATCTCAACCTGCAGCAAAACAGATATTTCAGCTTAGACTTTTGCTAGTTCACGCCTACTTCTCTGTTACGTGCCTCAGTACGATATTATGATTAGCTTTCATTACCGTAAGTTTACAGACTGTTTAACTGAGTTGTGCAGAAAGAATGTTTTTGAGTCCATGGGACAGAAGTGTACCATTATGAACAGGAATAATGAAAATCCATTCACGAGCTTGACGAACTCGACAGGCGTGTAGGATTGTCAGCTCAAAAAAACGTCACTTTATGGGCTTTCCGGACTGAGTCTCTTCAACTTTACTCACTACACATTATGAAAACTACTTCATGCATTGTTATTTTGAAGTAAGCCTTTGACAGACACTTGAAGTTGTCTAACAGTAAGTCTTGAACTCGAAAATATCGAGTTTGAGTCCTAGCTCTGAGATTCGGTGGAAGCGCACAGTTGCTGATTCAAAATGAGTGGTATTGAAACGTCTGCTGATTGGTAACACAAGTTAACAATGATCACATGGGCACTGATACTATATGATGAATAATTCTGATCACTTTGTGGCTTTTACAAATCTCAGACTCCAAACGTAAGCCTAAATTTTCGTGGAAAGTTTGATAAGTCTGAAATTCACTAGTTGGTGACTATTAGTAACACTTTCCTAACTGTAGTGCCTGCTTATCCAGGTGAACTGGAAAACATCTCCGGATAAAGGAGGCTCTCATGTGAGCCA
Source organism: Fasciola hepatica (assembly GCA_948099385.1). Taxonomy (NCBI): domain Eukaryota; kingdom Metazoa; phylum Platyhelminthes; class Trematoda; order Plagiorchiida; family Fasciolidae; genus Fasciola; species Fasciola hepatica. The sequence goes on along the minus strand of CANUEZ040000142.1, from coordinate 13,091,963 downwards.
CCGAAATTTACATATTAGACTGATTGTTGTTGAGATTGCAACTTTTCTTGTGCAAATGAGCATCAGCCGAAATAAGCTGATTATTTTTATCTGGATTTAAATTTATTCGGCAACTCGCCCAACAATACGCGTCACAGTACACTCCTATGCAGTGAATGATCATGGGAAATAATTGAACTCAGGTTACCCCTCAGCATTTAGCTGTGACTCTTGCAATTTACTCTAAAAGTAAACCTTTGCTGAGTATGACTGCCTGTGAAGTGGAATTACTGGTCAGCCGGCTCTCATCTCTTGGACAATATGATGCCATTGATACTAGGAGCCCATCCTGACAGCATCAAATCCTATCTGATATGTAACCCTGAGCTATACTCGCAAAGGAATTTAGTGCACGCTCTTGAGCATCCCTGATCAAAGACTGTTGACGTCACGCGCAAAAGCATTGCCAATTCGGATCAATAATTGTTCACATAATGACACTCACCACATCCCCAACTTCTGTCCTTTATTGATTGGCCAACTAACCAATCGAATGACAAACCAACTGAAAGATCTTCTGACTGTCCTCTTTGATCGTGACAAATGAATGTGAATGTAAGGGCTTGAAATGAATCACCGAAAACATATGTACTCCCACACTACGTATTTTGATCTAAACCAAGGGTCTGTTCACTACTTTCTATAACTAGTACGATGTACTCAAGCTCCAGTTTCTTCCAGTAGTTGTATTACGTAGTTCTGATTTTCGCAGAAACGGCTTCACTGCTCGCTCTGAAAGAGAGCATTCTATTCCGTCATTCTTCCGTGATCATTAAAATGTTCTTTGAAAGTGAACGTCTAAAATCCCAAGTCATTTTCAACAACCTCATAAAATTCCTGCGACTTGAATGGCTTCAAGGTTATTCACACCTAGTGTCTTTTTGGTGTACTGCCTACCAAAGAACATATTTCTCTGGAAAAGATGGGCTTTCCAATCCCTAACAGACCTATACCATAGTAACCAACCTTCGAAACTGGACAGGTATCATCAGGTTCACGAGAACGAAAAGATAACGTATATTGATTGCGAGGTGCTTTAAGCCAATTTACGCTCGAATTTTTTTATATTGGCTCATATTCAATATACAGACTGGAAATTTAGTGAAAAACCAAAAAAAAACAAAAGTACATAACCACAGAAATGATACCAGAAGGAATAACTTTGCTCGACTTATTTTTACTACAGCCAAAATATCGTCGACAGAGTCATCCGTGATGTCGTATGATCATGTGTATGTTTTGCAAGTTTGTTTTATTTGCACACAGCACGGAGGCGGCATTCTGCTGAGATCGATCAGAATCTCAATATGACAGCAAAGCGAAACGCATGCTTGGGAGTGCGGAACCGAGGTGCAAAGTAGCAGTGGTTAAAATAGATCAGCTTAACGGAAACTAGACCCAAATCTAAGTGGGCAATCGATTCCAAATTGTGTATTCATGCCTAGTATTGAGGCGAATCATTGATAGAATTTTTCTGTCTCCAAGGCACTGGTATAGCTTCCCGAATGTTCGACGATGAGATGCATCATGCCGGTGCTGGAACGAAATTAAACAATGTTACGAGCATGCTACTGACGGATTTTATAGCTTTTAATGAAAACTCAGTTGCCTCAACTGGGTCCAGAAATTTATTTGACCATGTCTGAGTAGACAGGTTGGCAAATGGAAGGTGATTCTCATGGTATATACCTGAGATGGAGCGTTTAGTGACCGTACCAAGTCATGCCTTCTCAATAAATTTCCGGATGGACATCATTTTACGCAAGATGGTTCATCATGTGGTAACAGAGTTTAACTCACCACTGAAAACCATGGAAGCACCGTACAAGCACTGTTTCATCCTTGTTAGGAATCGTCAACAGTACACATCCACCGAGCCCTCTCGAGGACTCGAAGCCGGGGCGAGCGGTTGTGAGTCGAAAACCCTAACAATAAAGCCTTGAGGCTGGCTCTCAAAAGGTTGCTGAACATACACGCTTCATGATGTAGCACCCTACAGTTGCTAACCTTGAATGATAATAACCGGTTACCCTCGCACGTTGATCGACTTCTGTGATGGACTACTCCTCTTTAGGGGCCCAAATACAGCAAAAGAATTTCGGTCAACAACACATCGAGCTAGTTTCCTAAATGAGCGTAAGTTGTAGGAGGTCAGATTTCACATAATATGATTCAGAGTGCAGTATAAGTATGATTTTGTTGTCTCTGAGTTTTCAGAAACTATATTTCTTGAATACTGCCCCAATTACGCATTGCGCAAAATCGACGAATCTTTACGTTACGGTTTCATCCGGAACTAAGTAGACAGAACACTAACCAACATTGAGTACCAAAGTTCAAAATATTGCTTTCGTGACAAGCTGGGCACAAGCTGTTTCACGTCAGTTATGTGTCCTCTCTCAGCCCCATCGAAAGATGACTCGAAAAACTAGAAAATTTGTACATTGTTTTCATCACGGTGCACTATCTGAGTTTCTTCTTCCACACTTCGGCTGACAAGCAGCTGTTTTCAAAATTCGCTAGAAGAACATTTCTCCATGATTAATTCCTCATTCCTGAAATTTTCGTAGTATATCACAACAAAAGGCTGATATATGAAATTCTATAGAACGTGGTATCAGTCACGTTAGTTCTGATTCGATCCGTTGAGGAGTGAAATTTTATGACCCTGGTCACCATGACAAATTAGTCTGAAGTTCAGAGGTCCGAAGTTTGTCAAAGGTCAAATACGGCCCACTGGTAAATAGACAAAGATAAAATTAATCATGGGTGATTTATGTCATTGAGAAATAGATGTCAATCTTAACAGAAATGTTTCTTTTTCTGGTTTTTCTGCTATTTCTATGCCTGGCAGAAAGAAATAAAGACGAAGTGAACATAAACGGGCAGTATTATGTTGTCTCACTGTTCAACACCTAATTCACGGTGAATGGTAGCCTCACCGAAGGAAAATTGTAGAAGTCAAGGATTGAATTACCATCCACAAGCTGAAGAAAAACAGAAAAATTAGCTAATTCGTGGGAGATCTGGAGAGGAATGAGTATTTCCTAACTTCAACCGAAATTCGATGTGAAGCATGTGCTCCTTAACTATCTTCAACTGGATAGCTCGGTTGTTTAAAATCTTTTCCCAATATTTCACTAATTATTCGTTATCAAGTTCATGTTCGCGGTATTCCAGCTAAAATTCGGGGCACCAAACCAGTTCAAATGTGAGTGCTAATTGCATTCATCATTGCCGAAAAGTTTGGGTTTATTTTGAAAGCTTGACTTGGAATTCAAGGTCTTACGAAAGGGACCCCTTTAAATATTAATTTATTTTTCCTGACTTTGAAGAAATATTTACTGAAAACTGCGAAATTCCCGCACTTTACTAAAGAAGTAAGAAATGATATTGTGCTAGCTCACAAAACATTTGTTCCTGTGATAAACAGATTTCCTATTCCTCTTGAGAACGATATCATGTTTTTTTCTCATTATTAATGTAAATATGATATCGTAACAAAATGTGGTGTTCAAAATCGAACGTATGCCACTTGGATAAGGACTTTGGCTGCATTGCGATAAGAACACACCCACAGAGGCACAAGTACTTAAGCTGGGAGAAGATCTGATAAAAAATTCTCTTCCGTCTTCACAAGCAGGGGCAGAGAAAAGTTTACCGCTTTGACCTTCAACCAACGCAAAACAAAGGCGGCCAAATATTGTAACCACGGAAATATACGAATGGAGTTATCAGTCGTTTGGATCACCTATTTACCTTGAAAGAAGTGTGGTAGGAATTAGGGAGCTCACGAGCACATCTGTCGTTAAGAAGAAATTTCTGAAGAAACTCATTTTGGGGATTTTAAGTCGTAAAACTCTCCATACCGGTCATCTCGGGCCGCAAAATATTACGATCAGCCTTAGTAATGGGGTGTTATTAAAGTTACCCGAACAGCTTAGAATTCACCGTGCATAAAAGGTGAAAGTTCCTTGTCTGTCAGACCAGAATTTATTCTAGTAAAACTATCCTATCATAGAATGATGCATCAGGTTGTATCTCACTTGAGACTGTATGTCTTATAGACGTGTACGGATCGACCCACATGATATACCAATTTACAGCAGCCAGACCCATGGAAGATTTATTGATCTAATTTTCAGCATTTCTTGCCAAGAGTCATGATTTGAATAGCATTAGGAGTATATTTCTTGTGTGTAAAGGAGAATTTATCGCAAGCTTCCAGTGTAACTTATAAACATTGAAGAGGGTGCAACCTTACATGTTTGAGATCGATTATCGCGAAAAACTGTCTATGGAATTTCAACATCGCTTGTATATCCTTGAGGCATACGAACCTTAGTGATGGAAAAAATAAAAAAGGCTAGATTATTTACTGATGTACTACCGGGATTTTAGAAAAAATAAAGGGTTTACAGAACCTGAACGATTGGTTTGTACTACGTATCCCGGATCATTTAGCTACTTCTTCACAAAATACATATTACAGTCACGGTGATTGCTTCTGTCCCATTCAGAAGACAAACACTGCGAGAGGAATTCCCTTCGATTACCCTCATCTGTCGCGTACGTATCAAATCCGGCACGAAAAAGCTGTGAAATGAACTGAATAATTAGAGCAGTTTTATGGGACTCGAAACAGTGTATAGGTGTATGTGTAACTGCATGCGTTCGGCTAAAGCCACGGTAGATTGAAGGCGAAGGTCGTGCACATTCCAAAGTACATACGTGATGCAATGAATCAACCTAACCTACAACAATTGAGTGCATCACTTAGGCCGACCTCAGCCATCGCTCTTCACTTGATCAAAAGTAGTCACACGGTAGATCCGGCGAAAGTGTTCGCGGTCTTGTTACATAATCACGCCAAATACCGACTAAGGATAGTACAGGAATTATCGATTGTTTCCTCCAAATTCGTCCAAAAACTCATGACCTTCACCCTTAACCTACTATGGCTTTAGCTAGTCACATGCAATCACACAAACGACTGCATTTCCCATGAAACGGCTTTAACTATCCCAGTTGTTTTATGTTGTATATACTTTTTGTGCTAAATATTATAAGTACTCGACTGATAAGAGCACACGAAAGGAAGTCCTGTCCCAATGTTTGCCTTCTGAACAGTTTATTCAAATTATTTATACAGTCAGGAAAACGGATTTGAAAAGATAAAATTGTGAACAAGTCCCAACGATTAGGAAAAACATCGAGAGGTCAGTCAGAATATGCTTCCAAAGCAGAGGTAATGAGGAGGATCATTCACGGTGCTTAGATAGATCGAGGTTTTGACGGTGAATGGAGCCAGTGTTTCTGTGCAGCGGAGTAACGGTCGGTTGTTGGTGGAGTAGATGACTTCAAATGCGGCGCATGGAGAGATACAAACTGCTTCCTCCAGAAGAGCTGTATGATCGACCATCTGGGACATTTGTGTCTTTCTGTGTCATTTGTTCCATCATTCCCAGGAAGCACATTATGAGAACACGAATCCGTGTTCTCATAATTTTTGTGTCATCACTGGCATGAGTTTGTTACTCACGGATTTCTGTAACCAAAACGGGATACATTCAGCTATTCTATGACGCAACTGCCTCTCTGCTCGGCCTCTGTAGACAACTGATCATCCACACATGGAAAGATAAACACAACTTGATTTGGTGCAAGTACTGTTGCTATTAAATCGGTGGTGTAAGTATCCAGGTCGTTCTGAGGACCATCGTCTGTTAGGCCGCGTGACTGGAGCAAACCATTATTTTTTCGAAAAGTCTATTCAAGTCTGCGTCGAGAAACAAATGTTTTCATTTTAAAGCACACGATTTTACTTTCCAGATACGTGATTCGGATGTGCTAAAGAGAGAAAAGCTTTTTTTCAAAGTACTCTTTAACACTCACGGGTTCTGTGCCCAAGACGATCACAGCTAAGAATAATTAATTTTAGATTTTGGCAGATATTGAAATGAACTGAATGTCAATAGTCGCTGACCCCGTTAGGTTTTGAACTCACCCATGGATATCATCGACCTATTGTCAAGAGCGACCGAAGGTTAACTAAAAAAAAACTAACCAATCACAACCCCACTAGAGCACGTGCAGACTGCATTGATAGTGCGCTCCCTCGTCTACTTCGTAGTTCACATTTTCCCTCGGTATACCAACGTGTGATGGTCGTATACAGTGTACAGTACAAGAGCTACTCAGTTGCCTTTGTACTTGATTCTAAACACAACAACATCATCTTGGTGATAACGCTTAAGTCTCGCATACAAAACACATTGTCGTTTACTAATTCCTCTGAGCTGGCACGACAGCATATACTAGGGATTTTCTACTCCAGTTGTTTTTACACCCTGCATTATATGATTCCGTAACTGTCAAGGATCTTATTGACATTCGCTATCTATCGCAGGAGATCAACAATCAAACGGGTTTCTTCAGTCAACCGGACAACCGGGTATGCATGGCTAAACAGGAGAAAAGGCTGACCTATTGTTTACCATTGTAAAGTCAACGAATGTGAGGAGCAGAAGACCACTTTTGCAAACGGAACGAAGATCACCATCTGTCTGTTCGTGATGCGTAAGCCGGTTTGCGTCAACATCTATCGAAGAACGTATAAAAGGACGCACAGAAGGCAAGGACATCTTTCGCATATTTGCTGGGACGGATCTCCGAGTACAGCGACTAAATAGTTTGTGGACCAGCATAAAGGCAATTTGAGATTTCTCAGGTAAACTCATAGAATTGGACTCAATGGCCTGGTCCTATTAGCAAGGTGCTCCGGAAATGAGTCACCGTGCACCAGACCGTAAGCCACAATAAATTCTTTAGTGTTGAACTTGTTCACACGTCAAAAGAAGAACTCGAGGCTCGCGAGGGCTCTTGACTTTACTATTTGCCAAAACAGAGTTCTCTGTTATATCACTGTGCGTGAAGTGCATTTCTACACTTCCGATAATCTGTGAGTTCCTAACAATAACTTCAGTTTTCCTTCGTCCGAAAGCAAGTCATGTTCATTTTGTACCTTCAGAAATGCAGTTCTAAGGCCGTATCCTTTTTCGTGAATGGACGCGGGTGTATCCACGCTGAAATAAATTTGTTATCCCGGTTCTATGCAACAATTAGTGTTTTCGTCCTATACAGCCATTCTGATTTCACAAATATAACATACTTACGCCATATCACATCAGGCTTTCAGGACCGAACAAGATGCTGCGTGTATCGAAAAACTATGCTTCATTTGGCCTCTTATAAGAGAAAAATGCCATTTTGTCTTTGGTTGTAAAATTGTTTTGAAAGAGGCTACTCAAGGTAATCGAAAAGTCGGCTGGTTAACCATGTCCTATCAAAGTCCCTCGTTAGTGATTGTCCATTTTTTGCATTTATCACGTCAGGCATTTATATTTTAGTCCTGCATGTCCGAAAGTAGATTTTGCTATAGATTGCAGTAGGTGAGTAAGTGGGTAACAAATCCGGTTTAATGACAACATTCACTGCAATTTACATTGAGTTTATTCAAACAATTTTAGTCTTAGGAACAGCGATAAACTATTACTCTGAGGCTCTCTATCACCCTGAGTCTATAGGGTTGCCTAGAAGTGGTGAATTGACGAAAAGTACATCTAAGACAGGTGCTCGGCTCACTGAACTGGACCAATTCTTGAACTTGTGCACGAATTGTTATCGAAAAGAAGTGTTAAGGAATCGTTTCCCTTCCTAGGGGTGACAATGTGAAGCCGGTGCAAGAAATAAAATTTTTGTCTCTCAAACCCTCATTTGGTCGAAATTGTGGATTACGTTTACCAATATTTAACTGTTAGTAACGTCAGAATTGACATCCGCTTGCCAAGGCTAAATAAACTAATCCTTAAGATGAAAAGAAAGTTTTATACTCCCCTACAAGGGAAAAAACCACAGACAAGGACAAAATGGTAATGGGATAGCTGCTGGGACGCATCAAGGTGGATTCATTCAGAGCCACACTCTAAGGTTGACCGCCCAGCTATGAAAACCTAGAGTCTATAAGTGTATACAAGAAACACGAAAGCAGCATTCGTAACTTTCTGTTTATTCAGGGGTGTCTAGGAACTACGGTAGACGTTTAACAATGTTTTTCCAAGGATAAGGCCCACGGTCACGTAAAAATTAGGGTGATTCGAGTAGACATTCTCAATCTTTACAAATGTATTCTTATTTTAATTTTATGGAGCTTGCATTTTTAGTACTGTAAGATGGTTCTTTGAAAGTCATTTCATCGGTTAGTCGAGGACAACCTTCAGAACGAGGACACATGGCCTCAAGTTTCGATTTTTGATGTAAGTAGTAGAATATTATATCCCGATGACAGGACAAAATTCCCCGGAAGCACATGACGAGTTTAGTGGTTGTTGCAGCTCATCAGGTATGCGTACCTGGCGCTCTTCCGCCCAATCATTACTATACTTGAGCACTTCATATATGGTTTATAGCTGCAATCTCATTTGAATCCCATGGCGGGTGTATGAACCGGACATGTTTTTCCGGGAGAAGTCTGTCCTGTCATCCAGATACAATACCACACTACACTCATATTGTAAGTTCTCATGCTTTATCTCCTTTTGATATAAAAAGAACAGCAGTCTGGCCCAAGGCCAAGAAAGAATTACTCCGGTAGTTCGACTAATAAGAAACCTATTGCGAAAAGGCTTTTATGAAGAACCACATATTCTTCTTTTTATGGATGAAAAAATAGGACGAGAGCACTGGCACTTTAGCAGAGTAAGCAGTAGGTGGTCATATCAGTCTCAACTCTTTGCTGTCCACTATTTTTCGGTGCTGTTATAGTGCACAGTATACTTGATACATGACGAAAAGCTTAACCAAAACGATAGTTGAGCATGATCCGGCTTCCATTAATGAGAGATCAGTTTGGGCTATCTGCAGAGTAATCCTGCAACATCTGGTTGATGAAGAACACTAGATCGACCCAATGACAGCTTCAGATCAGTTCCAAAAACTCCCCGGATTCACACAAATGAATTAAACTGGCGATTATTCATGACGAGCAAAGACACGGCCATCGAAAAAGTGAAACCGGAACTGTGTAGGCAATGCAACCTTTCATAACCGTTGCTTCATTTGTTTCCATTGCCCTGACAAGTGTCTCTGGTGTGGTTCTTGTTACTTTGAACCTTTGTTTTATCACAACTGTCTCTCCCTTCTCTGTAATCGTCCAATTCACGACTCTGTCGTGTGTTAAAAGTACTAATAAGTTCCAGTACATGTTACCGAGACAGCGGATCTGCTCAACACTTGCTTCCTTTCACTTCGTAGGTTTTTTATTCATAGTTACCTCAATTCCTCATCCGGAGTGTGAGTGTGTGATCCTCGTAGAAGAGTCCGCTAGGGGAGCAAGATTTTGATCCACTGATTGTTCTTTATGGACGGCTCATAGTGAAACCGGTCGTTTGATTTATCCTCATGTTGTTTATTTTCAGTACTTCAACTGGAGACTATAATGCCATTTTTTTCCAGGTCAGCAAATCACAATCAGCGAATCGCGGTCATGATACCTTAGGCTACTCTTCTTAAGGGAGAATCCATTCACGCTTCTGATACACAAACGACGTGGTTATGAACAAACCATGTATAAACTTGCAGCCAAACTTCGATGTCACAACGGAGAGGTAGACTTCAAGATTCCGTGATACTTAAGGTAAATGTTTCCATAGATAAGAGTTAAATGAACTCCGAATTGATTGTAAAGCTAGAGGTTTTTTCGGCAAAATAATTTTCATTAGATGAAGGGGATGTCAAATCCTGAGGAAGCTGTTTCAGTAAAATGTTAAGAGATATTAATGTGCAGGAAAACACAAGATCATCTTGAGGCACACTTCTAAGTGCTTGTGGGAGTCAGAGAAAAAGTTCAAGTGATTCGGAAACTGAGTGACTTTGGGACTCCTTATGAATTTTCCACGCTGATAGGATTTGGCTCCAATGACCACCAAGTTTACTACCAAACCTGTTCTACTGGGGTGCATAATAGGGAGCGTTCGTCCTCTTCTATCGTCCGGTGGGTCTTTGAGGCCACGAGATGTATACCGTTAAGCAATTCCGTTCGTTGTTCGTGTTTTAACAAACAAAGAAATTCTATCTGAAAAGTGACACCCTTTTGGCAGATTGAACTTATCGTCATTTTTTTCTGTAGAGTTGAAAGGCACTGTGAAGCTTGCTCAGGTCGGTGCAAAATTAATAAAAATAATACTAATAATACTAATAATAGAGATAATAACACTTGTTCACAAGTGCCGAATAAGAACGACGTAAAACCGTTTTCTCGCACAGAATCCAACTGTTGTCATGGATGAGCTACAACTTTTAAAATAAACAAATCACTTAATATTTTTTCTCTTATATTCAGTGGCATATTCAAGAGGGCAAGGTTTGTGATGTGACTAATCCAGCACTGTTGCAGATGACAGACGAGGTTAGTTTCGGTTATCGATATTATAACGCTGCCAATGGATCATGAGATTTGCCGGTCGTTGACCTGAGCGGTATTCGCCCTCCATTCTATGCAAACCGCATCGGAACCGATGAAGCTATGTGCAGTCCAGCATCCTAAGCCTGAGTTGCTGGGTAGTTGTTTCTACGAAATTCTGCAAGCAGTCCCTGCTTCGATTGCTATATGCACAGCGTGAGATGGTGCAGTGCAGGTAAGCTATTTGTACTTTCCCGAGCAAGTAGTTGTCATTGTCTCCGGAAAGGCCAGTCTTAGGACGCGAGGATGCAGGGCCAAGCAAGGCCATCGAGAAAGTGACGAATCACCGATCACGTAAGACTCAGTGGCGAAGTCTGACTGACTAAAGTCATTCATTTAGGGCATGGACAAATTCGAAATGGTGTGTCTGTGTGCGTGTGTGAACGTGTTGACAGAATACACCAAATAATTGACCCATGAGTTTGTCATTACTGGTGATTTGCAGCCATTATTTTAATTGATGGCAGAGCCACAACAATCCATAGAGACAGCTTATTTTATCGAAATCTTAGATATGAATAAATTTCTTAGAACGTTCACCAATGTAAACATTGGTTAAAAGCTTAATCGGTCTGTTCATTCGTTTGACGCTTGTCATTCGTACCACTTAGAGTGATAATAAACGATAACTGCAGGGGTTTTATTCACGCAATAAGCGAATACCATGGCCCGCCCGCGTTCTTGATTTCCTACCTTGCAAGAGGATAGTGCACGGACGCTGGACTAATTGGCAACCTACAAGACAGGTCACTCGAAGTATATAAACTCAAAAACAATTGAAAAGGAGCACAAGAAAAAATTCGGAGCTATATCATACTAGTAACACTCACCTCTTGAACGAGAGTCACATGGAAACGAATTTTGTGAACCGGTTGACGAACTCTGTGCTTAGATACTAATTAGATCTCAATTGTCAGCTTACCGTTTATCTCAGTGGCATCTTTGTTATGGTTATCTATTTCCATGGCCATAGAAAAGTTACCGAGACTTGCGGGAAGCGCATCCAAGAATGTGACAAAAATAGGCTCGGAAAAAGGGGCACAAAAAGGCTGCATATAAAAACTCCTGTTGAGCATGCATATTTGGGATGCAGATGGACCACAAGCAATCATCCGATTGGCTGAGATCAACGTGTGACTAGCATCAATGCAGCTGTGCTCGTGTTCGTGCGTTTGCAAGTCTGTTTCCTTTTATATGCGCCAGAGAAAGAAGGATAGGTAGATCGATCAATCGATCGATCAATTGCTTGGTCTGATTTACTAGTTCGTATGTGAACATGATAACTTAAACTGAACACGATGGGTTTCTTCTTCAGCCTATCGTTACGGTATTGGCTTTTTTGAAAAGCAGTGTTTTATCCACTCAGCGGGTACTTTTGTTGCAGATATGATTCGTAATATTTGGACATCTATTCAAGGTCCTCCTTTCAGTAATGATTCATTCATGAATTATTGAACGAATTTGACAAGCCTTATACCAGTTGAGAATTCGGTTGGCTTCTGTTGCCCCACTTGTCATTCATGCCAAATTGAGCTACCGAACCTTCAGTTGAATTCCGTGCGTCGGACTCGGTGTAGTATCGACGATTTTTTCGATAGCTATCATTCGATTTGCTGTACTTACAGTTCACAATGGTTTGTAGCCATTAATTTTTATCGTGTGTTCTGCTGTGGTTATGTTAGGCCTCGGTTTTGTCCAGCTACCCCGAAGTTTGTGTATTCTCATGACAAAAAACAAACTGGAAACATATGAGTCTACCGTTATTATGTAGGCATTTATTAGTAGTCCATTTCCCGGCTTCAGCCCGTAGTCCTACCTTGTTACCGTACGTAGTAAGCTAAAGCGAGTTTTCAAACCCTAAAAAATGGAGAAATCCTTCATAAAGTCAGTGTTTTTGGATCAGTTACCGTTGTTCCGTTTTGTTTCCCTCCACGAGAGGGAGGACCAAACATACAAGACTGCTGACCCCAGTGGTTGATTTGTCCACGAAGCTATTTCGACAGGATTGCCATTTGTTTGTCCCACCGGTAATGTTATGGATCAAATCTGCGGGCACAAGGTGCACTAACAGCACACTTTGCACGCGTACTATATTGTCCTAAGGATAAGTACTGAGAAGATCGACCTGCGCTTGCCACTTTATGTCTCCTCTCTCACATGATGTATGTTAAGATCTTTGTGAAACGGACTTTCCTTTTTTCTCACTAATTTGCTTCTTCCTCAATTTTCGAAATCAGTCTCATTGAAAGTGATAGAAATTTCGATCTCGAAGCACTCCAACCCGAGACTGATGGATCCTGTCTCCTCGCTCTTGCATTTGTAGTTCCCACTAAAGTTCCGAGCTACAACTATTATATCAGGGAACCGAAAGTTAAGCCTTGACCACAAGTCCCCTTGTTTGGAACCTCACTGGTGCGTTGATGACCCTTAATCATGAACTTTTTAATGACAGCTTTTCTCGTTGATTCGACCAACTGAACTGTAGGCACTCCTGAATTTGATAGCGTTTTTCCGACCTTATTCAATGTTATCATTGAAGTTGCGTTTTGTGCAGTTCGTTCGTAGTAACTGTGGCTTCCTTGTAAAGAACCGTAGTGAAAAACAATCGCAGGTCTGGCCATTTTAGCTTGTGTTACACACATCCCAAAGACCGCTAAGCAATCGATACACTCATCATTTTTTATCATGCGCTTTGAACCCTGAATTTGTTGTGTTTCTGGACCTAGGGATAGTATTTGGAATTTAGATTTTCACTTCGTCCCTTTCACCCACTCCCAATCAACCAAAATGTTACCTCAAATGTAAATGTTTGCATTGTGTCAATCGTTACACAATTGGAAAATCCTGCTATTCCTATATCATAGACGAACTGCAGCGTATTTGGTGATTTCTACACGAAACAGAGTTTTCTCATACGAAAAACCTTCATATATTGCGTTCCGGTAAGTCTAAGTGGTTGTGTACACGTACAACAAATATTGGTTCTGGCTATCCCACTATCAGTTGCATGCAATCAATTTCCAGTTATGTTCGTTATTTTGCTCACTGATAAACTCGTTCCCCATGTGATTAGCAGCAAATTGGTTGGCAAGAAAATCCCCGCCAACCGGCCCAAGGATTTTACTTTCCTTTTTGTACTTTGAAATGCATGTGACTCCGTACAATGCGATGGACCCACAACCGAAACGCGTGATCCGATGGGCTCAGTTCGTGGTTATCTATGAAGGTTGCTGAAGCCTTTGGGCTGATTTATTCAGTAAGTTGCCACACACATTTGCCTACTCATGAGTAAGGTAAGTCTACAGCAAAAAATAACAACATTCACTTCGGTAGAAAGCGTGTTCACAATTGGATTGTGTACATTTCAAGCCGCTGTCAAAAATTTATTCCGTAGATGCCACCGAACACAGATGTGGATTAGAGATAAGTGCGCTCGCGGTCATCGCTGCGAATGGAAATGGCTGCCCAGCAGGAATAATGTTCCCCCGCTAACTCACGTGATAGCCGAGCACAATGGTTAATCTGATTTAAATATCGCCAGTTCTCCTCTCTTTAGGTTGAACATAGTTGGATCTAGAGTCATTTTAACTTGCAGAGCTTTGACAAATAGGGGGAAAATATGCGAAATTGAAATTAGGGAGATTAGAAATACTCATACTAGGGAATTGTATATTGAAAAAGAACTTACAATGACTCGCAAGTGGTTTTCAGAAACGACGACCCCTGTTTGTTTTTAACTAATTTATCTTTTCAACTGATCTTTGTCTCCCCAAAACGAGCCGCTGCAGTAGTATGTCGAACGACAGCGACTATCTCACTGACTCAAGAGCAGTACCAGGAAGGCTTCCACTATTTCCTTTATGTGAGCTAAACGAGGAAATATACCAATATTTCGGAATCATTCGCCTTAATATTTCGCATAAGAGAAGTATCTATAAGTCGACGTAGTCTTTAAGCCATAGGTCGCCCGTATATCTAGCCAGAAAAGGCGATCCGAGGCGAACTGGTCATGTCAATGGTAATTTTACACAAGCGAATTGTTGTGTTAGACTTGAAGCCTCTTTCTTGGGCACAAAATGTGGTGAGTGATTATTAGTGAGCATTTTGTTGGGTCACTGACGAAAATGTATGCTTAGGGTAAACGGTAAACGAGAAGTTGTAAGAAGTCTGCGGGAGATGCTTGTTTTTCCACTGTTTCGCCTGCTTTCTTCTCGTGATTTTGTGGTGATTAGCACCCTGGTCGTCACGCTCAAGGTTAAAGTCCAATTTGATTCCATTTAAAATGCCCATAGAAGTTATTTGTCTACATCTGTACGCTAAAAATTAATTCACCTCTGACCTCCAAAGAAATGTCCTTCAAAATAGTTTTTCTCTCTTCTTAATTATTCTGAGATAATCGCTGTTTCGAAGATCCTTTTTTGCTTGTCTTCCTTTCTCGTGGTTGGTGCTGGGTAGGCCCATCAAGATCAAGAGCTATTTGATGCACCATCCCATGCGAATACCAAGTGTTGTTTGTGTGACCTCGGTCTGTGCTACAGTATGCGTACGAGCAAAAGACTTCACGTCCAAAGTGGATTTTGAAACCTCGATCTTCTTAATGTCTTCTACCTTCAGTGGTCATGTTTCAGAATATTATGGAAGGAATCGTCTAATTGCCAGGATGAAAGCCGAACCCTTGATGGAAGCTCGCATGTCGACGCGATAAATGGTTCAGATTGGTGAATTTAAAAAGGGTTCTGCACACATTCGATGATAGTTTAGGGGAGTGGACATACGATTTACGGTACAAACCAGTACTTGATTCCCCAAATCATAACTATAAACGGTGATGTAGCAGCAACGAATGCGACTACGTCAGATGCACCGAACAAAACTATGCAAGTGAACCACGACCGTCTTCAAGTAAACTGGGCAGGTGGCACGCAGATAAGCATTGCTATTACAATTTATTGATGTAGAGGATATTCGAATGAATGACTGTCACAAAGCAACCCGTTTACCGAAAAATTCTTCTAGGTTATAACCATAGGAGTCATTGTACCAAGTGTGATGATGGTGTAAAACTGGATTATGATAAGACATTCATCGTAAATCTTCGTTGTTGATTGGAAGTTTGCTACCTAGTATTGATTTCCCGACTCACGTGAATCCATATCTCACTTTTTATGTGCAATCAAACGGCCTAATAAATACCCTTTTGAAATGAAACACCTGTTCGACCCATGATATCAATTTTGTTTCGGGAGTGTTTCTGTGATGTCAAAAAATTCACGACCAATTTGAAATGTGGAATAACTGTAGAACAATTGAACCATATGAATGTGCACTTTAATCAGCGAAGACGAAATCGCAAATAATGGAATCAAACAACAATCAACAAACGATTAGTGTGCAAGTAATTTGTAAGATTATTTGCACACGAATCGATTGTTGTCTGTGATTGTGGAGGAGCAACGAGTCTAATATTCGGTTTGTACATTCACATTTCTTCGAAAGAATCATTGAACTTCCAAGCCCAGTGCCGGGTTTCACATTTTTTCTATAGAGCCTAGATAAATGGGGTTGCATCTGAATAACATTTAGGTCAGAATGAGTTGTCCAAAATGCGTTCTTTGATAGACAAACAAACACAAGCTAGTTCTGGAAAATTCACGGCAAACAGTCTTGGTGGCTAGTAAAGAAAAGAAGACATGCGGGTAAATTGAGTTGAGGGAGTTAGAAGAGGTTTGTTCATTCGATTGATGAATTGATATTGATGACAGTTTGTGTGGGGTTGCAGTTCCGATGCATTTAGACAACACACTAAATGGACATAATGATTCATTGTGTAATCATGGTACACAAGGCAGTTTGCGTTGAATTCTATGGCTGTCATCTCAAGTCAAAGCATCTTTGAGGCAAACGAGATTCCAGAAAAGGTCACAAAAATCCTGTAGGTGACATTTACACAGAACAGTCTGCCAGATTTTTTTATTAATATTCACTATCTCTTGCTGTTTTCTGTGGAGAAATTATTACGATGCTCTCCACATATCAGTAAGTTTGGTTTAAAGAGAAAACAGAAAACAATCTAGGTTGAATTCAAAGGATATAAAGAGTTTCGGAAAAACAAACTTTATGTTTTATGGATGAAACGGTTGAGAATTACGACACCATTGTTGCGTTGCTGTACTTCATGATCTGTGAGCTTCTTTCCGCAATCAGTAGCTGGTCGAGCCATTAGTACTGACATATATATATATATTGGTCCCCAATTGGTCGCGACCCTATCCGTGGAACTTCGTGCCATTGTAACACACTAAAATGAAGTAAACTCAAAGGAATGAATGGGTTAAAATCTATCTGGAGAGCTTGTTTACTTGACAGGTTTGCGAAGCAGATTTAGATTGTTTGCGAAATGATACCACTCGACAAATGACTTCCCAAACGTTTTGAATCCTCTATTACGAAAGTTGTTTCAAGTTACCCATTGGAAGTAGAAGCGTTCAGTGCCTTTGGAAGCAGTTGGCCTCTTGACCTCTAGGAATTCATGTAGATACGCGTGTTCGTCGTTAGTCTTTGTTTTCTTTTCTTTGGATTATGGATTTTTTCAGCGAGAATTTACCTCCTCAAACCTTGATGTCTGCGTAAAATTGTTTTGTTGAAATCGAGATTTCATGAATATAGACTGACGTGACTGATGAAAAAAAATCATACTTCGCATATTTTTTGACCAAACTAAGTATGACAGGAAACGTGGTTTTGCTTTTCCGTGAATAATACAAAAATTGATCACGCATTCTTTTTTTTCTTATCAGAGTCAAAATATTATTCATCAAGCAGGAGCGAAATAATTCAGTTTGAAGGCGCGAATATTTTGAACATCTACATAATTCATCTCACAAAATACAAACGAAAACCCGCCAGAAAAGACAGAATTCTCTAGAAGTTCGGAACATAAACAATCTCGAATTGGGCATAGAAAAATGTGAGCAGTCTGAATGAGAACAATAAAATTAAATGAGGCGAATATAACTTTTGTTTGGAGATGAGAGGCTTGTCTGTGTTTTTTCGGTTGGGTGAAAGAACCCGAATTTTGGCTGCTTCGATTTAGATAGCAGTGTGGGACTAGTTATATGCTTCACCTTTTTGAGTTGATTCACGTAAACACAGACAAGTGCAAACTGTCTGATAGATTCCCCGGTATAGATCGGCTTGGGGAGGTAGTCAGCAATCACCGAAATTGTACAAGAAGTATGTAACTGATCAATAGGGGAATTATCGCAGTCAGTGGAAGACGGGGATGTAGCTGGAGAGATCTGTTATTGCAGAGGTCTTTGTAACAACACGTGATTTTATCGCGCATTTCTGGTTTAGCGCTCTTCAGTGCTTGTTGATCTGGACAACGTTGCATACAACCTCGACCTTGTATTTTGTATCCCTGATATTCAGTCTCGGCGGTCTGAAAATTGAAGTTGGGAATGGGTAGGGTTTGAGTTGCGAAAGAAAAAGCAAAACCTCGAATGCTACATTTTTGCCTACCTGAACAACTGTTTATCAACTGCTCCTCTTCAGTATACCTCTTCGAGGAATACCAGTCTACTGCTTCTCCATATTAAATAATGAACCATTTTTATCATTTTCTGACAACTGAAACTAGTGACCAAGCCTGACAGTGTCAGACTAGATACCGAAACATGTACACAAGTTCTGCTACCTTGGTGATTGAATTTCACTCGGGAGTTGGATGTAGCTTGAAGTATTATACCACACGCAGAAGGCACATTTGTCTTCTGCCCGAATCAGTAATCTGCGGCATGAAAGTGACATTAATTTGTCCATCAATATTATGGTTGGTTTGACATTACGGCTCAGAAACTTGGCTTCTGCGGATGGAGGATGAGTGAAATTTATCAGTATGGAAACATACACATCTTCACATCAGTGTCGGAATCTAGTGAAAACACCATATCAATGACGCTGAGGTTAGATGCAAGGTTAGAGCTTTTGGGACACCTGTTGCGCATGCACCCGGATGGGCTCCTTTAGCATGTTTGGATCCCCGAGGCTAGTAAAGACTGAATGATGAGCAAGGGAGGAAAGATCATGACCTGTAAGAAGAGTATCTGAAGCCTTATCAGCGAACTTTACCATACAGGAGATCTGTTAGGATTCCTGGTTTGGGGGTACAGGAAATCTACCCACCAGCTGGTTAGAGCAATTAGCAAATACTGCGATCGGTGGCGCTTTCTTATGCAAATATTTCGGCCTACTTGTTGATATGATTTTTCGTTATCTTCTTCCCCATGTAGTACAACTGATTGCATTGATTTCTAAATGAGATTCCCGCAGGAAGACAACGGCTGGAACCGTCGCGCCCAGTGGATGGTTAATGGTAGTTTACCTAGACTGAACTGATGACCCATTAAATTGTGAAAATATCGCAACTGAGTGCTTGACATATCATAGCAAAAACATTTACAAAGTACTGGTTATGGCCAAAAATGTATTCCACGAGGATCCACCAGTGTGTTCCAGTGGCAGGCTTTCTAGTCGTGTGGACTGAATGTAAGGCATCCGACTACTCTGATTCATTGGTGCAAATTGAGGACAAAAATAGGAGCAGAGTTGGTTTTGGCAATGAATTTCTCGTTCTTTAAAACAAATTTCGACACATCTTTGCACAGTCTGAGTGTACAAAGCTTGCGTGGAACTTGAGAAACTCGAACTGGTCACAGTGGGAAGACGAATAACGGATCAACCATGTGTGTGGTAGTTGTGACTGACTGTACGCGATAACAAAATGTAAGTGAAACCAATAAGTGAGATAGTGTTACGTAGTGAGATTTTGGACCACATCAGCTAGGGCAAATAGGAAGAGAGTTGGGTGGGGCTAAAGAGTGTGTCTATTTTTGTTATTTCAAGCTCAACCATACCTTAGTGATCTGCCATTTATCTCTCTGCTGTGACCTATAGTGAGATTCCAAATACTTTACAAACTTCAGAAGTGCAAATCATTCACTGGTTAAGATAGTCCATACACCCATTTGTGTTTTGATATCTAACTGGTAGCACGCAAAATCGAGGACCAAAAACAATTGTGCCCACAGAATTTTTATTATACTGTTCAAGTTTGTTGTAACTGAATTGATTGTGAATGTGTGGGTATTGGGTGATCATCTTATATTTTTACCAAGAAGAAAGAAAATATAAGTCACCCACCCCACCTGTCGAATAATTTTTCCAGATTAACCATAGGTTGAACTCCACTTACTGGAAGTCGAAGCCCCAGTGCCCTACTTCACTTTATAGCTCCTTTTCCCAATTTTCACGCACCTACCTACAGTTAAGGGCCTCTGCTGAATCGGTCCAAAGTATGGGCAGTGGCTGGCTTCAAGGAAGTCGCTCCAGATCAATCAGCCTAGACCGGCGGACTTGCGAAGATCAGCAGAATTTGAGTCACGAAAGTCATTTGTGAAGCAGGTTTTGTGGTATGACCACAGTATTTTACTCAAAATCCGACAACGACAACCTAAATAAGGTCCATAAGTGAATTTAACCCAAAAAATCAACACAAAAAATAGGTTCAGTGGTTGATTAGTTGTACGCACACACATAACCAATGCAGCAACTTCGTCAGGATGCCAAAACGCTGTAACAGATGTTTGCTTTGTTAATTCCTATCGCCCGCTGTTTAAAAGCTAGGACCATGAATTTACCTCAGTGACAGACTTTATATTGCACAGACATCAAACATTTACAAGTTTGTATTATTATACAATCCATCACGCGGTGTCAACACTCGAATCACCATTGAAATTTCATTGAAAACCCGGGTTCGAGCCCCCGTGGGGGCTCGTTGGATGTGCGCCACTGATGTTGCCAAACAAGAATGAAATAGCTGTACAACCTTCAACAATGAACCATTCACAAATGATTTCTCCATGCTGTTTTACAGGGGAAAAATGACCTCAGAGACTCGTGTTTTCAGGCCCCTTTGTTTCACGCTCATCAGGATGTCAATAAAATTCTTTGAAAGACGATTTCTCGGATTCACTTGGTGCCCATCAGTGATAGAAATTTTACTTAGACATTCACTGATTCATCACTCGTTTTACTCTGAAAGATTAAGCTATTTTTGTGTGGAGAAAGGCAGTATGGAAGCCTCAATTGTTTTAAATCGAAAATTCCATGGAAAGTGTTTGATAACAGTACCAAGATGAAGGTGAGAATTTGGTCTAACTTAAATGCGATAAGCATGCAAGCCGCTCATCATGCACTCGTTTCTTATAGTCCACAATGGGCGCCTCATCCTTTGACCTTTGTCGATCGAGTTTCAGGTAATTTCTTAATTGCGCCTCATGCTGTTCGGAAAATGGGTTGGGTGCATTCATCTTTGATTTCAGTTCATAAACGTCCCTGGCAATCATATTCCACGTTGAGCATCCAAACAGGACTCCATCTTACTCATTGTCTACACGGAAGTTTTTCAGACAAACTGCAATTCGGATAGATATATCCAAAAAAACCATTTCTGACTCTGGCATAGCAACCGTTATCAAGTAAATTCGTTTGTACACTTTTTCTCCATCTTTTCTTAGTGTGGTCAGTGTGGTTTTCAATTTCGAATAGGCATAATTCCATCATTCTTCCAAAAGTATGCCCCGATTCATTCATTACCCTTCCATCAACTCCCGCTTGAAGCAGTTAACTTCACAAAATTTGTCTCCATCAATCTACTGACAACTTACTGTCACCCTGGTCTCCATGTTTGATGCTTTGTACATGTGTAAATAGTCAAATCGGCCTGGGATGTTGGACGTTTGTCGGCCTTTCTAAAACTGTTATTTATCATCGGTCTTCCCTTGGTAAATTCAAATTCCTCTCGCTGACTACTGAGCATCGAAGCACCAGTGAGGTAATGAACCCGTACTGAACTTTGGTACGTATATAGAGTCAGTTGTATCCCGAGCCTGCATTTTCCTTCCACACAGTTCTCTTTAGAAATGTGCTCTGTTACACTTCTTTTGCTCTCGGCGATTTCCCGTAAGCTTTCAGAATAGATTTCGCTACTCATAACTCATATCACAGCTACCTGCTACGTCTTACCATGCAAAGTTTGATTTTAACAAGACTCGCCCAATACACGTATGTAGGTGGAAGAGAAAGTTATTGGATTAATTGAGATTTGATCGATGAAATATACAGCAGACGAGTTCGATTTCCTCAGACACATGGATGACAACGCACCTTAGTATTACAACGATTGTGAAAGTTGTCTTTGTTGTTTATGGTCTAGTTTAGCCAAATAAACCGTCCACCAGTGTGTGCACCTATTGAATCTTTCGGCAGGTTTGAATATAAATGAATCACTTGAAATTCAGAGCTTGCTTTTATCGTCGAAATATATGAAAGTCTATACATTGCTCAAAAAATAAAAAAAACCCATTGTATTCATTCGCAGACCGCAAGAGATAGCACATTCAAACCTCTGAATGAAATAAGTCACGTGCTAAGAAAAAGACCTTCATCACCAAAATTTAGAGGAAAAACATTGAATGGACTCCTCCTTATAAATGGTATCGATTAGCCATGAACAACGCCTTAGAAAATATTGAAAACAAGCCGTAGACCTAACAATCTCACAAGGTGACTTTAGGTTCGTTAGTGAGAACTGAGGTACCGCGTACTGTACTGCATAGAGTACAAGTGAATCGAGACACCACAAACTTAAACGCACAGACAGATATGAGCCTACAAGGACACACTTTCTGGCGAAAATTCTGTTACTCTTAATGAGCAAAAAAGAGTTTTACTAGTAATACAAAAACCACCATGAATTACCATGAAATCCATCTGATTTCCAACGAACGAACGTCCTCGTCCAGATGGTTGAATAAACAAACGAAACACTATCGTATTGTGCAATTTAGCAACAAATAACTGTATGTAATCGTTAAAATAGTCAGATAAATTAGTTCAAGAGCTTCAAAACTCTACTGTCTTTGTCCTTCATGGTTGAATTATCCGTCAGGCATACCACTTAAGTGTTATCTCACGTAATTTTGATCTTTTCGTAGGAGCAGCCTGTCAAAATGTGCGCACGCATGCGAAGAGACGCATACACCCACGACCAAATTGGTAATGCGAGTCCTGGGAACAGATCGTTTGCACTGTCACTGCTGTTCACATTCGCTATGCCGGGTCGTTCGGCTGACACCGGTAGCTCGTCAACACTGGACCCTGACGCTACACTGTGCCCAAGCAACAACACGAGCCCACAGTCGCATTCACCCACCCGCACTCGGAGTACCATCAAACCGGCACATTCGCAGCAGGAACACTACGCGTCTATTCCAATACGAACTGCATGATACATGGCTCATCGTCCCAGGTGCTGTCTTAGATTCTGTTATGTCTCTGTGTGGGACGGTTGACAAACCGTGTGAAAAAATTATCCGGACATTGCACACTGTTTTCAGTCAGTGTCATGATGAGACATATCGGAATTACTGAAACGGTCAAGTGCATTTGTTACTCAAAAGTTAGATTTGGACTGAACGTAGACAAATAATCCGATATGTCCTCCAAACTCCGATGAAGGGCAAACATACAGTAATTAATTCGCATCCAGAAAAGCTAAGCGCATGAGCCTAAACGTTATCGTAACGAAGCTAAACATCAATCAAATAATGAAAAAAACCTAAAATGGTCATTTTTTAAACTTTTTACGCACATATTACTTTGGGACCGTTACGGTAACGGAAAGAGGAATCTGTAGAATCATTTCTCAAATCATCCAAGTGCTCGAAACAGAAACCTTGACAGTTCTCAAAGCGGACCGCAACAGAACCCTTCTGGGAAGGAAAATCACCCGTAACAAGAACTTAGGATCAAGATTTCATTTGGAACAATAGGGCCAACAAGGTAAGACCGGAGTCCAAATGAACAAGCTCAGCTTTCCCAGTCAGGCTAACAGAATGTAGCTCGTAAATCTATTCATTATAAAAGGACTGATCTGCTTGGAGTGCAGGCTTGGAAACGGGCTATTTGACAGACCGTATTTATCCTGTCATTTTAAATCATCGGACTATTTTCCTACAGCTGTCTACCACATTTCACCTTTTCGCTACAAAATGATTTAATGAAACCTTATTCTATCCCAGACATTCCTTCGGCCTTCATGTAAAGCTTGTTTGACAACTAATTTATTCTGCATTCTAGCCGGACAAAACTGGTCCGGGTAGACGGAGAAGGTCACTCGAATTTCGAGTGGAAGATGTTGGTGCAGAAGTAAACCGTCACACGATTGGCATGAGGATGTGGAAAAAAAGAAAGCGATATACGGCATTGCCGTTAATTGCTTCCATCATATATTATGTGCACGCTGTTCAGATTTTCCACACCAGAGTTGGTCAAACAAAATTTCTGCTGATATATATCATGGCATAAATCTTTAAACTTTCGTCATCAACTTCACATGACGGTAACTGAACTTTTGGCAAATATAATCATTAGGTTGTTTGAAATTGTTTGAACTGACAAAGGTTTTTGTTGGCAATGGTATCATCTCGTTAGTCCTTATGCACATCAACAAAATGAACGCCACTTTCAAGGCCGACGAAATCAGTTGTGAAGCCAGCTGGATAATGCATACATAAGCTGGGTAAATCTATGAAAAAGTGAGATATCGGAAAGTACTCACGATGCAAACTTTGCAGCTGTCCACTATTTCGTCTTTCTTCAGCAGAAATTTCTCCTTGTGTTCCTCTTCACACGGGAGACATGTCCGACATCGAATAGAAAGTACTGAAAAGTGGAAAAACGGCAGTAGACATTTCAAAATTCTTTCTATATTACTTTAAATGGTTATTGATGCACCCCTTTAGTAAATGTGGACATCACGTTTATTGGTTAAACAAATTCTTTTCTCGTTTTGTGTTTCTTTTATTTTGGCCCCATTTCTGTTGCGAGCTTAAGCCCCTCACAAATGAAAAAAATTATTTGCTCATTAGATGAAAGGTAGATTAAAGATCTATGGGCAATAGGGAAAACATGTTTGTCTCTAAATTTAATTTGATCTGCCTCCAGTGACTTACAATTAAAATGTCATCTGTCAGATAACAGTGAACAACATGTGGTGAACATGTTTTGCCGACAACTGAAAGTTCGTAGGCCTTTTTGTTGCGTTCGTAATCGATTCAAATGAATGCTTTCTCTTGTACACCAGACTGATAGTACAGGCTAGACGTCTAATGTGTTATCGGTTTGGGGAGATTTTACAGGGGGTGGACCTAAGTGTGATCTGGACAGAACAGTACCACTGCTACCTCTGTTGGTTACTAGAATAGTTGTAGCTTAACTACTCTGGCATGAGTGTCGTCTTAAGGAGCTTTGTTGCTAAGCTGCAATAATAGATCGGTCAGCATTTAACGTTTTAGTTTGATTTGCGGTCCGGCAAGTACACCTGGAATTGTTTACTAAGGTATATTATATTAATGCTAAAGTGTATTGAAAAACCTCTGATCACTAAACCGTTCTCCAGTCAGAAACGAGTGCTCATTATCAATTCTGGATAATGCTTATCGTCTATCAGCCACCCGATCCGGTGGTCATTTGAACTGCTATGTTTTCTTAAAATAAATAAGAGAGTGGACTTACGGCAGCGTACGAAAACCCGTACTTAATCCTCGTCGAATATAAATCTTCCGAGGTGAACGTGCGTAATATGGCAAACTTACGAACTGGAAGAAAACATTACTCTCTTCCAATATGTCAAAAATGTGAAATTAATTTGAATACAGCTCTTGGGATGCCTTTTCAAACTAATCTGACTTGCGGATTTTAGAATCACATAAAATAAACAAGTTATATCAAATGAAGAAGAGAAAACAAGATTACTTTTTACAAGCGGTGTTATCTAACGGTGCAAAAACATTTTGCTCACAGTTTTACATATATTGACAATGACAAAATAGGATTATCCAGAGAAATCTTCAAGAAAGCTTAAAGAATTCATAAAAATCACGCAGTTAGTCAGGCTACATAATTCGCTATGAACTAGAAGATGTATTAAGGGAGTTACGTTTAGAAAATACTTCATATTTAGGTAAATTATATAATTTCAATAAAGGTATTATCTCGGACAAGTTCCAAACTACAAAATTGCGGCTTTGATTGTGACTCAGAGGTTCACAAAATGCATTCTCTGACGGAAAGTTCAGCACTTGTTTCAAACGAAGCACCCCTTCCCCTACAAACACTGGATGGTTCATATGAACCGAATATTTGCGTGAAATCGCGTTACGCATGAGATCCAATTTGAAATTATTCGCTAACGGATAAAATTTGTTCAGTAAAAGACTCTTTGCCGAAGAAAACAAGTCAGCTTTCCTTAAAAGTAACCTTAAAATCTTCTGGAGGTTCACTGTATGTTCACGAAGACAAAGCCTGATTGATCTGTGGTAAAAAGCTTGCTTTATTTCGCATTGGAGGGTGGAAATCACATTGTACAATGGTTCAGATATGAAGGCAACTTGTTCTGATGCCGTTGAAGTTACTACTCAGAAGGTGGTATTAGTTAAACCATATCCGCCCGAAGCAGTACAAAATTTCAGGAGGGGGTCATGGTCAATTAAAGGTTGCCACCTGAGGAACTGACTGGCGGTGGCATGCGGACTTTAACCCTGGACAAAAAGGTCTATAGTCTACCGTGATGACCGTCTAGCCACAGTGCACCATAGTTGGCCATGTTGGGATTGTTTCGAGGAGTAATCTGTTTCAGCTCATTCAGCAATGCAACCATATCTTGCTGGCTTGCTTCTCATCTGCAAATACATGTACGTCCATATATTGCATGGTGTCTTTCCGTCTTCTCACAGGCCTTGTTACTTGTTTCATTTAGGATCAGAATGGTCGGAAAAGCCTTGTTTTTACCTCTGTTGGCTAAATTTTGTAAACACCTAGACATCTGTTGTCATATATAGTTTGGATGTCACTTTTTAACAGTTCATAAGGTGCAACAAGCGTCTTGCATTTTGGGAATGACTCTGACCGGGACAATAAAGTTTAAACACTAAAAGTATACGTATTCTATATAGATTACCAACAGCATCGTATAACTGTCAAGTTCAGTTTCAGAAGGCAATTGTGACAGAACACATTCAAATTGAGAATTCAGTTCATGTTACACGACGAAATTAAAACCAACTATTTTTCTTAATACACTTATCCACTGAATTCTGAAAATAAGTACTTTCGTTAACGAGCCTAATTGTGAATTAAGATAAATAGAATTTTTGAGGATCATTTAGCTTTGACGGTCCATCATAGAATGGCAGTCTTCTTGTAAATTAAACCCATACATCCATGACCGTGATAGCCGGAGCAGATTAAATGGAATTCGAGTATTCATTCTTTTGTTTGATTTAGTATTTACGAATGTGTTTAACCGTATGGCGACAATTAGAGACAAGTTTAATTCATAAATTGCACGATAAAAGTTTTGCTATTTCCGTTTAATTTTCTCCCCATCTAATGACTGTATTAAAGAAAAAGACGTACAGTTACGTTTTAGGGATTGATTACCGCACTGAACAACAACTTGACCACAAACACCGGTGATTTGTGATCGGTCACTGACAAAGGTGGGCCTAGCCAACGATTGCAAATAGCGCTAGCAGTGTGCAGATGTCAAAGTGGGTGAAATGCTTGTCAAATGTTGGGATGAATCAAAAATCCTTCTGCCTCAGTTCACCAGTGAATAGATCCCAATCTCGACTGAAAGTGTACTGAATTCTACTATCAAGTTTTCTAACCTGAAGATGTGATCAAGAAATGGGAAAAAATACAATCAGGATCACTGAAGTACTGTTGCCTCACCAGGTAGATCAATAATTTTCATAAAATTGAACATTGGGTCTTCGAGATTACTTTTGGAAGCCCCTAATAATTTGGCAGTTACTTTATCGTTCCCGCTTTATGGTAGTCAGGTTGATGGCTCTAATGGTGAAAAAAAGAACTACACAAGTTGTTCAATTACTACTTATGTAACTCCAAATACCAGCTCTGTCGTTCGTAGCTGTAGTTGTTGGCTTCTGCTTGCTTCTGATTATTTAGCTCGGCTCTCACTTTGTAAAAACTTCGTAACCGGTCATATTGACCGGTGGCAATACGTATATTGACAATTTGTATACTTGCAACGGAAATTACCCCGTTTGATTGCTATGATCTCCGACCAAATGATAAACGGGGTGCTCAGATTAAAAAAGGAATGGACTGGGGATCTTTGGGTAGGCAGCTTGAAATGCAGTCGCCCATCCACCACAAAAATTGACAGCTATAGGGATATTCTCCAAGATGCTATTATTTTTGATCAGCCTTCAAGTTATATTATAAATCAAGACTTTGTCAAAAGTAGAGCTAGTCGGTCTACGGTTCGGTTACCATGGGTATGCTTACTCAAGACCAGAATTTTATTTACAGCAGTAATCTCAGTTTAATCGGATAGGACTTGCATGGACGAACGGCCCACTGTTAGAATCACTCCGTTATTCTTGCGAAGCTATTCGTCGGTTAACACGGCTAAACTTCAAAGCGAGCACACATGATACTAAGTATGGATTTTTGAAAGGAACAGTATGATGTTGTATCTGGGGGCCGGGACAAAATTTCCCCGGAAGCTCACTACCCATAGGATTCAAACGAGATCACAGCTGTAAATCAGCTGTGAAGTGCCCACCTGTAGGGGTGATTGGCTGCTGAGTACCGGGTATGCATATCTGATGAGGGGAAACAGCCGAGAAACCCCATCTTATATTTCCGGGAGAATTCTGTCCTGTCAAACAGATAAAACGCCATACTACTCCTTTCGGAAAATCAAAACTTCATTAATATGTCAGAACCGAGATCGGTTCGGAGAGTATCGAAAAATCGATGCCCCATGTGAAATATTATGGTAAAATTTATTGTACAATGACGCAGCGTAATCGTAGTCGTTGGTCGGTTGTCGACGCTTCGGTCCCCACGGGTAACGTTTTTCAAAACTGGTTTTACAAAAAACGAAACTGGAACGGTTTCATTCAATGGTAAGACTAATTTTGAAGAGATTAACAGTGGTGACCGAAGCCTTAACAATCTATCAACGATTTCGACCATGCTGTGTTAGTTAACAATGAACTTTTATCAAAACTTCATCTGTGAAATTACTGAACATAAGCTGAAGTCTAGAAAAATCTAGTTAAAACAGTTTCACGACATGGAAGACGATTTCACACTCAATGTTCCCCTGTGTGAATCTGAGTGTAATTGTTATCAATCATATTGAGTGTTGTTTTTTTCATGATGATCTTCTAGTCTGTTTTTTTATCGTTGAAGCCTCTATTACTTCAAAGATTACCTGGAGAAAGATAGCTATTCGCATGTAACATATAGACAGCTTTATGCGGTGAAATACTCCGTGTAAAATAGGTAATGCTCACAATGAAATTAATCTTACTGTCTGCAGTCATATTTAGTACAGTTAACAATTGTATACTAAAAATTAGAATTGCTTTATCGTACGGCACTTTTCGACACTTTCATTTCAATTCCTCAACGGAATTACGCAACTAGTCCTCTGGTTCTCTAGAATGACAACCAGTGGTATTTGGTGAAGTATTAATCTTTCAGGTACGAAAATTCAGGTTCTTTTAGTCCAACTCTAGTCATTGCATGGGAACCACATACACTTGAAACTTTGAGATTAGAGTTTGCTCTTTTTCAACACCAGAGGGAAAAAATTGCAGTTCGATATGAGATTTTCTACACGAAAAAGAATGCACAAGTTATAGGTGGATTGTGATAGCCCTGAAACACCAGCCAAATGTACAAACTTTGAGCAGGTTCATTTTTAGAAATAAGTCAAAGAGTTTTTGACAAACATTGAGTTGTGAAGACAATGAACCTGCGATTTCCTGGTCGAAATTCCGGGCCAGGACATGGAATCGAACCTTCTCCCTGATCAGCCAGCCGGGCTTTAGCGTCAAAGCCAGTCGGAAGCAAATTGAGCAATTGAATATCCAGTAATGCTTAATCGCTGTTATAACGGGAAATCCCACAGTTGTCGATTTCATTCACTATATTCTCGCTTTTATAATCAACGACTACCAATTTTTCGGTCAACAATAATAATCTCAACCTGGATTCGTGACAATCTCGGAGATTAGAGTTCACATTGTATCGGAGCCAAGTTCGGTTTAGGATGCATCGAAAAAGACGATGCCTTATGCGATGCTTTATGTAAGTATTTTATATTCGGCAATAAAGCATCGTTATAAACGATGGTTGTCAGTCAACGTTTCGGTTACCGCGGGTGCTCTTTCACAAGACCGGTTCGTAGTTAGTTCTGAGCTAGTCTCGAAAAAAACTACCCGTGGTAGCCGAAAAGCCGACTGAATACCAGCATTTAAGACAACGAAACGCTTACGTTGGTGACATTATTTGCATCAGTTTGCATGGACCATGGGAACACGATATTGTCTTCGTAATGGGGCGATACTCCAAGCTAAAATGTTATGAAAAGATACAGAGTGCTATACTTTTCTTCAGGCAACAGTTGTGTTAGACATCCGTGGTTTATTAATGAGTCGGAAATGGTTGCACATTTGCCAGTAGAAAACCTAAGTTAATAAAATCACCTCGAAAAATATTTTGAATTAAAACAAACTGTCAGGAAAAGAGCAGCATTTCTGAAATAGTTCAGTTCTGGAAACCAAAGTTATCTTCATGATTCATATTCATTTTTTTGGGAAAATGTGGCCAATGATGTATTACCAGAAATGCCTGAATAGAAGCTACGTAGATTTTAGCTGTCCGAGGACTTCATGATATGGTGAGTTCACATTTTTTTCATATTACGATTTCACTGGGAAAATCTTGAAGTTGCATACTTTTCTTATCGTCCCAGGTCCATTGATGAATAATAGTCCCGACAGAATACGACCAAGTAATGCCATCTAGAGATAAGAAGGCTTGTCTTTAGATCAAATATGGCTATTAGTAAAGGTTCGCAAGCATATTTATAACTACTTGCTGGTAATACTTACTAATGATGAATTCACTAAAGTTACATAGGAAGTCGTTTGTTGTAAAAATCCCATCAGAGTGAATTTTACCGATCTATTTTTTCACATAACTCCGACATTGTATTCACTGGATTTATTGTAGGTAGTATCAGATCAACTGTGCACCGAATGTGTTCATAATATTTTTGTTTACACTTAAGGTCACTCTTTTGAAGTCTGTTTTACCGACAGTCTGTTTTAAAACAGCGCCGGTTACCTTGTTAGGTCAAGGTCACTCTAGAAGCCCATATCTATGCGTTTTGAGATAAATATTTCATGACGAAAACAGCCAGCAAAATAGTTATCTGAAATGTACATCAGTTTCGTTCGGGTGATCCAGAACATCCGAAAGACGTGACCACAAACGCCTACCCGGTCTTCGTGTTGTTTCGAATGATTCGTAATAATTGAAATTACAAATGTCACCCTGAATGAGATTTACGTATAGTCACAAAGAATGGATGAGTGCATGTAGGTGGAAAGGACGGAGTTGCTTTGAATTTTGTTGTGCCTAGTTTTGTGCAGTAGACTTCACTGATTCGGTTTCGAAAAGCCTGAGATCACCGTTCTCGACTGACTTGTAAGGCACAGGGGGGGGGGGGGGTCGTCGAACTGAAGTGGGATGTTTGAGGAGAAGGGTCTGTTCTGTGCTCATGACGTCACATTTCTTACTGCCCATTCTTACCGGTCGGAGTTAACTGGCCGTGATTATTTTACACTAGTTTTTTCACGTGTGAAAATAAACCTTTGA
Organism: Fasciola hepatica; assembly: GCA_948099385.1. Taxonomy (NCBI): domain Eukaryota; kingdom Metazoa; phylum Platyhelminthes; class Trematoda; order Plagiorchiida; family Fasciolidae; genus Fasciola; species Fasciola hepatica. Next base: position 13,060,573 of record CANUEZ040000142.1, on the reverse strand, counting down.
GTGGTCATAAGAGGGAGGTAAAGGTTGTTCGGTCTAAGTACAACTTAATTGTCATATTTTCTAATAAGGGTATCCTTCACGAATGGCCTGATTATCTAGCGTAGCTCCAGTTGTAGTATTATGGAATGTTATGAGGGAAACGTATATTTGGTATTGCTTTTTGTCGGCCTTGAAGAACCTACCATTGATTCGAGCTAAGGTGCGGACTGTGAGACAAGTAGTAACTATGATCGAAATTCTAATTGCTTAATGACCAAGCACCAAGAATAACTAACATGTGCCTTAGCTTACCTACCGTCCCGTAACCGCTGGACTTTCTTGGTTTTGAATTCTGGATAATCTGTTTTACTTAAGCCTAGTAGAATCCGTTTTCTGCCGAACTCCCATACCATCTCCGGGCTCGTCATTGATAAATGATCCTCAAATATTCCTTAAGGAATCGCCAGAAGACTGACAGAGTAATCCGAATTGGTAGCCGCATTTACGTTTTAGCGCCTGTACCCTCACAAGGGCACATTGCGGTAAATAATTCTCAACCAAAAGGCTTATAAGGAAAAAAAATGTTTTTACATAATCAGGTAATTGTGAAAAAAGCCCATTTAAGCAGTTTCTGTGAACAAAATTTGCTGTGTCTGAGGAGCACCATTACCTTTATTTACTTCTACAAATTTTCTACTAAAAGATGTTAATCATGAACTTAAAAGGTTTTTATGTTATTCATATTTGAGTTTGAGTTTATTCCCCGGTTTTGCAAGTCGATAGAGTTACCACGTTTCAAGTTGGGGGAAAATTGACGGGGTGGGGGTGGTGGAGGGGAACTATATTCGAACCCAAATTTAGAATTGCAAAAAGTTAAACATTTGAGAACAACCGCTGTATCTTTATTGGTCCATTAAAACTTACTAGTATGAGTTTGTCATTTGCTACGAACAATCGACAAATTTCATTTGGAGCCTTTCCGCAAGAATAGTAAAAAAGGGATAAAACCGTCTGCTTTTGAGATATTTTAAGACTGTGCCCTTGAAATCCGTTGCTCTCTAGCAATTCATGATAACATACACCAGTAAGTGTAAAAGAGGTTGCGATGTAGTTATTACTATTGACCATTTCTCACTTGGATGTAATTGATAAATACAACGAACCAATATCGGCAAACAATCAGGGGTATTCATTCCAGGATACATGTCCCAGATGCTAAATATTAGATGGAAATAACACCATTTTTTATTGTCCAGCAATTCACTGGAAGAGAGATTTAATTCGGACCAGATTCAGGAAGTCATTTCCGCTCGAAACGAGCTAGGTATCAAAGATACCAAACATTAGATAACACTATACTGCCCCAATGTTTCTGAATAATTCCCATTTTTTACAATGTCTACTTAGGAGTGAAACCGGTCACTTTGCTGATTCTTGTGAGGGAAAGCAAACTGACATTGCAGATTATCATTCGACACATGCAACGTCCAAATCCCTGTCCAATTTTTGGGAGACATTGCAAAGTCTCTCCTACCAATGAACAACATCAGGGACTTCGTCTCAACGGTCCAACATTTGGGGGCGGGCAGAGTGCTGGGCGTGTGCCTGTACACTTTTGGAAATGATGGACATAACAGACGTCGGAAATAGTTCACTTGCCCCATTTATGCATTTGTTTTTTGATATGACCAATTTCGGCTGAAAAAAAAAACATTCGAGACACTCAGAGGACTCGTGATTTCGATAGAAAGCAAAAACTTCACTTCATGAAAAATCAAAGTGGGTAACGTCTTCAAATGACCGGTAAAAACGAGTCACTCGCTCTTCTGTATTGTCGAAACAGATCCAATGAAAGAAATACGATTTCCAAAATTTCTCCTAAGATAAAAGTCAATTATGGATCCTCTTAGATGCAGAGATTTCCGCTTAAAACCGGTTTGGCTGTTAATGTTTGACCAGCATTTTATTGTGAATGACTGAACAATTTCTTGTAACTGAAATGTGTCTTGTTCAGGCAAAAGATTATGTTATGTGCTAAAATACTGGAATCGGAGACGTGTGAGAACCCTTTCCTAGAACTCCATCAATCAAGAACTTCACGGAGATGCGAGAAAATCTGTTTCAGGCTTTACCAAAAATTACAAATGGCTGCTGAATACCACAAAAATCGCCCTATTTGGGTTTTATTTGGAGGGATAGTAACGACCGAAGCCCACACCGTTTTAGGTTTATGGAGCCACTAAACCACGCTTCGATAAGTTTAAAAGAGGACCCAAGTATACCAACTGAGTCAGTGAGTTAAAAAGTAAAGGGAACGACCTTTTTGAAGACAATGACGGAAGAGACGTTGTGTAATGAATAAAACCCGACAGTGGTAATAAAGGCAACAACCAGCTTCCTATTGGATAAACCAGTAATTCGCGTACAGTCAGACTGGATTGAAAGGATATGGTGGCTGTATTTAGGAGTGAGATCTGAGTAGATTTCCGAAGGGTTATCAATTTTGGTGAAGGAGAAGAGGCATATTAATTACACCGGTTACATAATGCATGGGACTTTTTGCAGCACAAAGAGCCCAGCAACAGTTTAGGGAAAATAAACACAGGGCAAAAGTATACGAAACCAATTTTTATTAGAAGTAAGTTTGAAGGAGAATGATCGACTTCTGTAGATTCTGAATTTTTCCTCCCAATAAATTATTTATGTATATGTTTCAGCTTCTTGTTTAAAAAGCCATAGGAATCCTATGAATCACAATTTAAATAGTACAGAAATGTACCAGTCAATAGTAGAAAGTGGGTCACTGGACTGTAGGTAGGCCCTCATCGCTGGGAACTTGCGGGAATGTTCTTGAAGTATCAGTTTGCAAATAAGGGTCCATTTACCATGTATTTCATCAGCAGTTGTTCGAAGTTGATACCCGAATGCCCGATGACTCTCTCAGTCAGCAGAATTTAGTTGCGGCTAATATCTTCTGTCGAAATAAAGAACACCTACGTCAGTCAGATTCAGCTAACCGAGTAAACAAAGAAGCCACGCGAGATCGTATTCTAAGTGATGTTTTCTGTAACACAACGCATACATTTTAGGCTGTGTATTGAGACGGTGGTATGCACCATGGTATGCTTCCAGAGGCGTATGCAAATATGAACTAGTGCATCATCTGAATCGATCTTCGGAGACCAATTAGGTCGTATGTGGACTGTGCGTTTGCACGTGTAAACACTGCAGTCTGATCAATTTAACCTTGGATGCAATCCTGCAAACTACTATTTGGTGTATAGTCAGCGTGACTTTGAGCCAGGTTAGACCGTAGTAACTGTAACAATAGATTATTGGGTTACCGAATGAACTTAGCATATGACAGTTTATTCGGATAATTTGTGGTCACCCTAGCCACACGGCTATGGCGACACTCATGATTAGTGACATTGGTTTTTCCGAAGGTCGCATGGCCATCTGATGTTTTTGGATGATGTATCAGTTTCCAAATGGATAAAACATAAAATCCGTGTGCATACTTTTAGGGTTTTGGGCTGTAAATGATACAAAATCTCCACAAAAATGAGTAGCTTCAAGTGTGTTCCAATTTTTTAATCATTGAACAGCTGGAACAGAATTTACCATGTTGAGTCGTGAATGGTGGAGTGAGTTAGCAAGGAATAATATTCTTCTATTCACTAATCTATTGACCTTTATTTTAATAAACATATCCAAACCAATTATGTAGATATATATAGGTATTCTTAAAGAAATTAGACTTCACGAATGATACACAGGAGGTGCCAACCAGTCACCGGTCAGCTTTGGACCACTGATTTGGGCTTACAGAGCTTACTTCTTTAGGAATATAAGTGGTAGGAGATTTCATTATACACTATATGATTTGTCATGCAATATTACTGCTCCACTCACTAATGAAACCTTTGGGAATATTGAGCAGCTGTTTTATCTGATTTGTTAGAAGTCATTTGAAGTGCACTTCCACCAAAAAGGGTTGGGACATTGCATCGTGCGTAAATTATTATTATCAACGTCAGTTCTGGGGTGATCTGCGAGTAGTAGAAAGTGTGTGACCTTGAATACGATGATAGATTAGGAAGAAGCTCAGAGGTTCAAAGTGAGTGCGGTGTCATATGTGGTTTATTTTCAATCTTATGAAGATAACCTTAAACAGAATTGGTTTTTGTCACTGGCGAATAAATGCTTAGCTTGTCAGAAGCGTTTCATTGTACTGAAGTTTTAACTGTTTGTCCGTCCAGCAAGTAAACGCAAACACTTTTGGAAGATAATATTTTGTCTCGTCGCTCAATGGCAAACCGGCTATAGAAGATGGACTCACCGGAGAGAAGCAGGGTTATTTGAAGTATATGACCGAGACGCTGAGGACGTGGAAGCATGGCGCAATAAATAATTGTCTGCTTTCTGAAACGATGAAATCAAGTGCCCTTATAAATAACGTTTTATTGCTTTGATACAGAAGAGGAAAGTCGCACACTTCAGGCGCATCAGGTTGGTGTTTTAGATATTCCCAATAGCGACAGAAAACAACGGTAGATCTATGCGTGGTAGGAGACAAGTCAGTATAGTCGAAGTAGATGATGATCTCATTTGCAGGAGCATTAAAAAGGGCGCCACAAGAATGTGACACCTATTCAACGGGAAGATCTCTTGGCATATCCTGGTTCCTTTCGAAGAAGAAGAACTAAACCAAGCAAACTGAGACAGAATTCGGTTGATATCAATCCGGAATTAAGCACCAACCAAATAAAGTTGCAAGTTGTGCTCGCGAGGGAATTCAGAATACGCCAGAAGTCATTTTGACAACCAACTTGCTTTGCCTGTAAATGTGTGGTACACTATGAATCTTGGAGGGTACACAGAAAGTCAACTATTATAAAGATTTTTCCAGGAAGTCCATTCCATTGAAACGAGATTACAGCACTCTTTATGTCGAATGATTTCGGATCTAATAAGGGATGGTCACTTATTGTTCTTTGAGCACTACCAAAAGAAACCTAAATAAAACGAAATTCATAGTATTCAAGGACAAAGTATATACGGAGTACCTCTCCAGAAGTACTTCCAGGGAAATAATCGTTTTGCAAGATACTACTACACTTCAGGTCATATGAGAGCTTAGTCACGTGCTTTCAGTTGGCAGTTGTGTTCTTTCGTTAATTAAGTTTGAATTTCCGGAAGGACGGACTCTTTAAGGGGGTAACGTCTGCAGTTTACTCCCATCAGATCCGATTTGAATACGACCGACATTTCATCTTCACTATTGCCCTTTCTGAACCTTGGACTTTGGTGAAGAATAACACGTAACGGGGAACTTGGTGTCAAATGATTTAGTCAATACTTTAGTGTAATCCATGCCCGAATAGCTGAAAAAGCAAACAAGAAAAACGGTAAACCAATAAATTAGGAATACATAAATGACGCACTCCTACCAATATGGTTGGTATAAGTTTGTGAATAAATCCCCGTGCCTTTCTATCCGCATTTCACATTCTCCATATTTCGAAATAAATGGGGTATACGGAGTGATCTCTGTATTTGTATTTGTATTTGTATTTGTATTGAATAAGACTCTTGCGTAGACGGACTTCCGTATTTCAACCTGCTTTTGTTACGGAGAGAGAGAGAGCAGGCAAGCCAAAATGCATATGTATTTACTATCCATAAAAAGAACGGTGTAAATAACATGCAGAGCTTGCACCAGGGCGCAACGTTGTGTGCATGGGATAGATTAATTCAGAATACCGGATGGCAAGGCAAGTTTGACAGCACTTATTTTAACCAAACCTGTGAGTGTCACTGTGACTGAGAAACTCTTCTCTCCTTTGAAGGAATAAATGAATAAATTGTAATAAAATTAGACACTGAATAAGAAAGTGAGAGGTGTGTTGAAATGTATGATAACAAGTGACAAGTTCAACCTCTAAATTTTGGGCCCTGCAATTTGAAGAAGCTACTTCACCGTCAAGTGGGACAAGCCGGTATTCCAATGCGGCAAACGATTTGGAAGATTCTGTAAATGTCTTTTCCTGTATTGTTTTACTTTTGGCATTTAAGCTTTCGTATGTTAGTAATCAATGGGTGATTTTCCGAAACATGTGTATCATCATATCTTTGAAAAGAAGAAACTGTTCACGAGAACAACTGCTCTTACTTGGTTGCTATTTTCCCGGTTTTCGAAATGGGACTAGCTGAAGACAAAGGCGAAATGCCGTATTGGTTGACTTTTGGCAGTACTTGATTAGTGGAAAAAGTCAGATGTTTGTTGACTGTATGTCGAGATCTGGCAAGCGATCGTTTTCAAAGCTCATATTGTGCATCGAAAAATGTCAGGTGCGCGTACCACAAGGAAGAGAATTAGTGTCAACGGCCTTTTTGAATGAAATATTTTTGACTTGGATGATTTCTAGTGTGCCATTATACTCTGGCTTGGATAAATGTTTATCCTATCTGATAGCAACCGTTACTGGTCCGCAAAATATATCCTAAACTAAATAATAGAGGGACGAATACTGTAGACCATTACGGACGTTGGCGCAAATAGTGTTATTGTTTCACATGACAGAACGAAATTTCCCCGGATGCACACGACCTGTTTCGCTGTAGCTGCCGCTCATCAGGTATGCTGCCCCCGGTACTCAGCTGCCCAATCATTCCTATACTTGATCACTTAACAGTTGATTTACAGCTTTGATCTAATCTGAATTGTTAGGAGTTTGCATGGAAGAAGAGCCCATTTTTAGAATCACACGACGATTTTTCTAAACTTATTTCATCGGTCCTGGACAAACCAGGGAAATTACTCTCGAAGAATCATCTCGTGATCCGGAAAATGGACTCTTCGTCCTCGCGCGCTTCTCACGGTTCAAATGTCATTATGTATATTGTACAGGAATGTCATCCCGTAATTGAGTGACTCGCAGATAAACCAGCTCCAAGTTCCGGGGCATAGAACACAGGCTCGCTTTAGTACGTGTACTTTAGGACAAATTATCACACATTTGCAACCACACCTCACGTTGTAGGCAAACCGATCACAAAATCAAAGCAGTGAACAAGAGCTTTAAAACACTCAGGCAGCAATGGAGGGAAAAAGCTCGAGATAGCAACACAGGAGCGAGTCCAGTTACTTACACAGAAAGTGCTTGTTTATGGAAAGCATTTTGATCAGTCAGCGGTCAGAAGCGAAGCAATTGTCTGAGAAAGTTGCGGGATCATAGAGGGATGGCCAAGTTCAGCCATTCGCACAGATAAGGGAGATAGAGGGAAAAAGGTAACTACTTCCAGGTACTTTGACCTTGTCAGGTTGCCCAGGCAATTAGGACATAATAACAGAAAGGGACGTGGATACCCGTGGCTCAGTGCCCAAGGATTCGAAAATCGGGAAGAAAGATTACCTAAGCGATAAGAGCTGTTTAGAATCGGATTTCAATGTGAACGAATATCATCAACAATTAGACAAATGACAATTAAGGTCAATATACAAGTGTCATTAACAAAGCTAAAATTACGTGGCGCAACGGGACTGAATGGACAGATTATCACGTGATCGTGGAAGCGAAGGCTTTGCTATCGGCTTGGTAGCTAGTGGTTTAGTTGCATACACAGCGAAATAGCTGTTTGGTAAAGATAACGGTTGTGATAGTTAGCATGGGATCTGGATGAAACCAGTTTATGGAAGTTTCTCGATACGTACGGCTGAAATTCCATGGTAAATTTCAATAAATCTTTATTCTTTCTGTCGAGGAAAATGGCTGCTAATTGCGTAACAGAAATTTCAGTACGGACACAACTGTTCATGGCAGAACCAGTCGGTTTTTGACTTGCTGCTGAATGAAACCGAATTCCATTGGTGTAAATAATTTCAACTGAACACTCAAGTAAAAAAGTTATTCAATGTCCTGCAGCTCAGTTTAGACGCAACGTTATTTTTATCGTTGTTATGATTGATCAGGTTTCCTGAATAAAAGCTCACGAGTACTCTAAATTACGGCCAGTAAGATTAAAATTGCCGTGAGTCTGTATACACAATGAGAACAGAATAAAAGCGTCTACGTTCCAAATAAGTCTATTAATTTAAACAGAACAAAATCCGTGTTGACCCAAAAACAGAAAGGGGAACACAATATAGGGTGGTAGCTTTGTGTGACTGGTCAGGATAGGGATAAAGAAATGGTTCTTAGGCAAATCGAACGTGCAGTAACTTAGACGTGAGCCGCTTGTGGAGTCTAACAAGATTGATTCTGATGCTCGACTCATATTGTTAAGGCAATGCAAAAGTGTGACGGGATACTATTTTAGTAGGCCGGCAAAGCGAAGCGTAAATCCGCATGAGACGACGACAAATACACACGGCTGTAAAATTAAAAAGGACTGAAAAGCTCTCAAGTGCTTTGATGACTATGGAATAACTAGAGCTGCAGTTATTTTAGACGTGACCCTTTAAATTTATAACCCAGCATAGTTTGTTTTACGGTGTAGCTGAAAAGCTTTCAACATGGTCCCATATTCTAAAGGGAGTTGAATTGCACATGCCAAGGCACTCCAGAGATTTGGAACGTGATTTGCAGGCAAAACAAAATTGTAATCTGATGCCCTTGGTAACGAGCTTCATGTCTTACAAACTCAGGTATTTTGTACGCACCATAGTAATCCATGGAGAAAAGTACACACGGCTGATTAAGCTATCATGACACTATTTCACATTCTAGTTCAGTATATCAACGCATCTGTAGACATAGTGATCGAGTTTATATTGATTACTGTCTTAATGATTGAAGGAGGTTCTTGTCAGATTGACACAATATACAGAACGTAAAATAAGGCTCGTGAGTAACTCATGGAGGAAAGTTGCATACAAATTTCGCTCGATATGTTGACGCAAACAGAGATTGAGTTCTCCCAGTATTGAGAACACTTAGTAGAAGAAAACAGGAGTGAGATAAAGTATCATATCATTATCATCTCCAAAAGAAAAAAGAAATTAAAATGCATATAGATAACGTTGATTATGATGCACTAGAAAATTCCCCAGTTTTCCGAGTTTCGTGATTTAGTTAGGGTAATTCAGCGCATCGTGTAGTGACGTAGACCCGTTAAATATTACGTCTGATTTGTGTTGATTCATTGATGCTCTATGGATTGTTGAATGTGTGTGTGTCACTCCGGTTGCTAGGGTAAAATGCTCTGAGCAAAACGAGCAAATAATTAGCAGGGTATTGAAATAAAATAAACTGATAACCAGGACCACATAAAATATCCCAGGTTATATTTAGATAGCTTCTCTATCTATATGGTTCGGTAGAAGCCGCTTTTTCTACCAATACATTTTTCCTGGTTTCGCCTGTATGAAAGGGTCTAGAGAAATTCTGTTAAAATAAGGAACCTTGGGGTGATGTGCATTTTAACAATACTTCTCACCGATGACTGTCTGGTTTGCCGAAAAAAAGAAATTCCCGTTTTTATCAACGTGGACGCCGAAGTCAAGGTCACTCAGGCGCGCTTCTTCAATCGCCGATATTATTATCGTGATAACGAGCAGAAGATCTAGTGAAACCATAGGTTCCCCTGACCTCCCCAAAGGACAGCAAAGGAGAATCGCAAATGCCTATGAATTCGTTTTTTGTATCGGAGCTAATCCAACGTTTCAGAGTAATTAAAAGCACCAGTTGTCGATTATTACACAAGAAAACGTCATAGGTAGATGACTCAATGTACTGAGGACATAAACCGATTTTATAGGCACCACACTCAATAAACAATAACTTTTATTCTTGTTTTCACTCTAGAGTGATCATATTCCCAGGTATTCTTACTTTGCGCTGCAGAGAAAGATAGGGTAATTTTAAATGCCTTTAGTACCATCTGACACGAAGCCTGTTTTGAAGGACCGCCTAGATAGGTAATAGTTTTACCGGATAATGTTCCGTGCAGTTTCAAAAGAAATTTGGTGAATATAATCATGCAAAACGATTTTTTTGTTCAATATTTAGATTAGGACTTGTGAAAGTATGCTCAGCTGCAAGGTCGAATCTAGATAATTACTTCGTAAATGCGTACATTTATTGGTGAACGTGAATACTTTCCTTCCTGTGTAGAGAGAAGTCAGAGAGTTACCTATTTACTAACCAACACAGTCGGAATTCATGAGAAGAAAGAGAAGACATATGTAGCGAGATGCAAGCATTTCGTTTACTCTTATCAACCGAGGACGCAAAAAGTGTCAGTACATATATATATATATATATATATATATATATATATATATATATATATATATATATATATATATATATATATATATATATATGGTACAGTAGGGCGGTAAGTGCAACAGTAAAGTAGGCACGATCGAAAGTTCTTACAGTACGTACTTTGGGGAGAGTAAATCTGTCGTGTTAACGTCAAGGTAAACAAACATTTTGGGTCAATCGTTTTTGTGCACAGAATGCTGGCTGATTAGAATATCTTCACTGAAAGCTAATAGTTTCGGTGTTGGCTTGAACAACAATGCTTTGAAACACTGGGTCAGGTCAACTTTGTGACCGGTCAGAATTGGCAGATGTGTTGGCGCGCTCTATGTCAAAGAGGTTAGTAAATATTCCGAAGAAAGCTGGCAGGCCAGTTTATTAATAATGTGTATGAATTTTGTTTCCGTAGTTATTTGGGTTACTTTTGTGTATATAATTTATGTTTCTTTTCCCCTCAGAGGCGTTTATCCTGTAACGGTTTCGGCAGACAGGTAGTTGACAAAAATGGGTTTCGTCTGAATTATAGGCATCTTTGTTCAGTGCATACGAGCAAGGGTTATTGTCCTAGAATCTCGTCACTACTTGGCAGTTATAGTAAATATATGATTATGTACTTCCACGGTACTTTTGTCACGCACGAGGAAAAAATGCTTATCAGACTCCCGCATGTATGAGTTTCGATAATTCTGGTAGAGTAAAAAATGACCATATTTATCCAAGTTCTTGCCAGATCTAATACCGGAATGGCAACTTCACAAGCGTAACTCGAGTCTAATTGCCTCGTTTTCATATTCCATATAACTTACAACCTAGTCTGAAAGGGCTGTTTTGGAAGTATTGTTCATGTCGTTTGATGCGTGTTGACTTTTGACACCACGTATACCAGAGCAATTTCGACTTCAGTGTTTGTGGCATGCAATACTAATTACACCCGGCACATTTTCAACGTAGACTTTCCGTGGCTCAACAGTACAAAATGCTGAATGAAGTTTTCGGTCAAATAGATAACTACGTTTAGTTCTTCTACTGGTCTGGGGAACCATTCGGTATTTCGGATACCTTTTTCTTTTCGTGTTTTGCGTTTCCAAGAAATAGGTATAATTATTGGTCTAAAAACCAGTAGCACTACGATAGGGGTACGTTACAGAGAAAAAATCACTTCCTGATTGATAACCACCATAGGTAGATTATTTTGGTGGTAGATAACGATGCTTTGAATTTCGCGAGTAAACGGACCCAATAAGTGGCAATGACTTATCAAAATGCGAAAGGCTCACGGCCGGTCAAGCTCCCAGGACGACTGATCAAAGGAACTGTTCTTTGTCACAATCGACCACGTGGTTTGTATCGATTTACATGTACACTTGCAAAACTATCTGGGCGGGTGGCAATTCCACAAAGTTAGCAATTCGTCCATTTTGATGCTACTTAAAGCATGAGAAAATGTGCCCTGGAGTCAACGAGCTGAGATCTGTGGAGTTCTTTTTATGCAGTCTATCTCCATCAGCCGTCGGAAGATGTGTGACACCGTGAAATATCCAGTACAGTTACGAGTACAAAACGTCAGTTGTAGCTGTATGTCACCGACGCGCGATCAACTTAATGGTTCTGACATTCACAGCCGTACTGTTTGTTTTCTGAATATCATCCGTCAAAGATGAATTTAACGATTCAGTAACTGCCCAAACAAAGAAACACTGTCATCTTTTATGATGGAGGACTTACTGATGTCTTTGAAATTGCCACAGAACTACACAGTCCTTCTGGAAAATATAAATCCTTGAAAAAAATAATGGAATAGCTCCAAACCTAGTAAAGGAAACTTTGAAGCGGAATGCGCGCCTTTAAGGTAAATCGAAACAACATTTTATTCGCAAAACGAACAGGATGGGTGGCCTTTCATGATCAACTGGTTCGTTCCCGTGTGAAGAACAAAAAGTCTTCTAACCATTTTTTCTCACATTTGATGGTCCGGTAGTATGACAAACGCTCAAAACAGGTAATGTATTTTAACCGACAAAGAAGTGTATGAGAAATACTAGCTATCTATAATAAATTAGTCATTAAGTGCTACCCCATCTGGCCTTCAGAGATCACGTGTTGCTTTGCACTCCAAATACCAGAATAATAACCAGGAGTTCTCACTGGTAGTGTACTTGAATAAGATAATGAACACTGTCTTCAGATTACAAAATGGTGTGATAGTATTCATTTAACAGCAACAAATCGACCGGAAATATTAGATGCGGTGTAAAACATGAGATTGCTTAGTTGAACAAAGTTGAAAATAGTTCAACAAGATCATTTGCCTAGCTCTGCTCTCCATTACCATAGGTAATTCATTTTCCCATAAACACAGCTTGTGTTTGTTTAATAAAATAGAGTGAGAGGGAATGAAGCGGGAGAGACCAAAGAAGGACTACTTTGGCTGATATTTTACTCCACAAAAGCTTCAAATTTAAAGTTGTTGATTTCTCTACCAATCTGTTAAAATGTATTTCGTTTTTTCTTCACATGCGTACGCACGAGTATTTTTCAAATCGATATGGTTTATCATATTTTGTGTTCATTTTTATTAAAAAATTTCATGGAAAAAGGAGGACATTTTTTGTTAATTCTGTAGTTGCAATCCATGGTATGATTTTTTTTGAAGAAGTCCTAAATGTATTTTCTTTCGGGTGCAAACATAACTCATTGCTGAATAGCATAGCAAGAGCTGTATGAATGTTACCATAGGTTGAGTAATCGCACTCGGCGGTGAACTCAGTGCCGTGCCAAACCGTGACTCAGCGATTTCCAGTGAGATTGCGTTGCTGTGCAATTCTGATCATTCTTAAGGTCAAATTCATGTGATTTGCAATATTTCATCTACGGGGGCGGGACCAAGCTATTTTCCCTGTGTGAAAAATGCGCCATTACAAAATGGTGTTATTTACAGTTCACTTTTTTATTGCGCAGTAATCAAATGATTACCGATAGGTAAACTGAGCCTGTGGTTCACTTGAAGTTCAGATGCCCAACATTAAGATATTCACCTTCATCAATTTGTCATGCACTTCGACGTGGATCAATAACTGAATTCCAAATCCGGATATTTCGATGAGATTTAGTCTAATTGGTTCTGCTTTCAACGATGTCGCATTGTATCCGTGTTTAACTTATCTCGCCGGGAAACAACCGTGATAGTGATACACAGGTTAAATACAGGTAGGATATGTATCCTTTATTCATCACAATGGAGGAAGTTTATTGATCACTCGGTTTTGCTGACCAGCGTTCTAATTGGATCAAAGTCGTGCGAATTTTTAGTATTTTGAATCGAATACAAAAGTGTAAAAGAACAGGAATCGATCAGTTATCGGGTTCACCATTTCACAAATGTGGATGAATACTGTCTAACAAGAAGTAAATGGGATCTTACATTATTGAATCCTTTTATTCATTTTATTCTTTGGGTTTTCGGGAAGCGCACCAAAAACACAAAACAGAAAATCCTTTTTCTATTACCCACGAGAGAAAGAATACGTGACACATTGATTAGATTTATTTGAACTATTTCTCATCTAGCTATTTTAAGGCTACGAATGTATTCCATCCAGCGACGGTGACACTCGTTACTTTGTCCCGTCTAAATGAGGCCAGTGACCATTGATTTTCTCAGTTATTTTGCCAGCCAGTCTATTTTTCTGAAATCTACCGACCTGTCGCGTGGTCTAGTTCAACTTTCCTCTTTATGTGTGATAATACAGCCGAGAAAACAACACAAAATAGTTGAATTTAACAGGCACTTTGATGGTGTACCTCCTGGATCCTATGATATTTACAAACGGATCTGGAAGAATGAATTCATGCAAAAGTTTCGCAAAAATGTTTTCCATAGTCAAATGCGACGAAAGAGTTAGACGAAACCTGGAATCGAATTTCAGTGGTTGTGTCATTAATCACGTGCAACTTAGGTAAAAGCGGAAACCAATCTCGTAGATGTTTGAAATTTTAACTGTTGGTTAGACTTCCAGTAAACCAGGAGTACAAAGGCATGATTACCGTTAGTGCTCAATCTAATTATTCATCATTTACAGATCTGTGACTCGAATGTCCTACTGAAAGACGAAGTGCATCTAATTGTGCTGCCGTTGATATCTTTTGTAAATAAACTCTCATATTTCGGCGGAAATATTACTTTGTCCTTCATTTCGGTTAGCGAAAGAAGGAAATAGGGGTTAATCAGACCAAGAGATCGATGAGAATGTGACCCCACCTTTACTTTCCAGTTTGTGGATTACGTAAAATTTAGCATAATCCATGAAAGAATGATTGGAAAATATGACCAAGGGAATGATGAGAACCGCGGGAGAATTGGTCGGTGAAGAAAAAATGTGTGGGCTCTAATCAAATCTTTCGTGTCAGCTTCTTATGGACATTAAAATAAAATCGGTATAGCTTGGTGAGAAAGATCTTTTGAAAAAGGGTTAACGCAGAATGGCTGGTAATCAATAGACCATACCGAAGTGTACTGGGGTAAAGTGAGGGAAAACACATCTGGTGACAATTGCACGTGACAGCTTGTTGAACAGAGAACCATCTTATTTTGTGAATTTAAAAAGACAGTTGTCTCAATTGAATAATGCAATACATCAAATGACGGAACTTATAAAGATTAGCATCCCTTATGACTCCAAGATACTTAATGGAATTCGATCTGTAGAGGAACCAACGCTGATCGCTGATGGGTCAGCACGGAGGAACAGCTGTACATAATCCAAAATGCAATCATCACGTTGAAAGGTTCGCCATAGGCGTAAAAGTGAGAGCCTGGGGGGATTTTGAAAACTGGACATATTATCAGACTATAATCAAAATCACGGGAATCAGAAACAGCCATTTCTCAAAACACGTCATCGACGTGTTTGATAAGAAGAATGAACGGGTGGGAGATGACACCCAGATACCTCCATAGATTAGTGTGAGAAAGTAACAGCACTCTCGTTAATACCTGATGTATTCATTATACATTTGGAAAACTTGTTACCCATCCGAGCACGATTAAACTATTCCGGAAAAAGGTAACCAAACTAATGATTCAAGTTTCTGATGCATCAAACTTAACAGAAATGCTCGCCAAGTGGCAAAGGACCTTTGCCGTGTTAGATTATTAAAATTTTACTTGTGAAACCTCTGAAGCTTGAAAATCTTTCATTATATATATATATATATATATATATATATATATATATATATATATATATATATATTGGGAGCAAACTCCTCCGACTCAGTTTTCAAAGACCATAAGCTGTGTATAAACAAGATCAAAGTACACGGGCATTTGTTTGCAATCACAATGCAGATCGAATACGATTTTTCACTTACCGAAAGGAAAGAAACACAAAATCAGGAACCATACTTGGGTAATCGATGGTGACACAGCTGTTCGCTTGAGCAGTCTCGACTGCATAATCTCCGTGTTTGCTTGTTTGTCCTGTCTATCTGTCCGTTTGTATGCTGAAGCCTGCGCACTTGCGTGTGTGTCTGTGCGTTTACGGAGGGGTTTAGGTTATCAGTCTGGATGTGTGAATGATTCACGCTTGGTTAATTTCAAGCATTCACAAAGTAGAGTATCTGTCAAATTTACTCGTTTGTTCTCATGTTGTTGAGATTGTTGCTGTTACGGAGTCTCAAAGAAATAACGGCAGAATGTAAATCATGGGTTTTATGCACGCGTACTTACGACTGTACATTTGTGCCTAGTCCGTGACTCGTACGCACGCAGACGTATCGACTGCACGACAGTCAGGCAAGTCGAAGTGGCAGGGATAGATTTGCAAATGATAGATAGACAGACAGACAGACGAATAGAGAAAACGGGCATAAACCGACGCACAAGCTGACCACTTAGACATCTTATAGCGGCCTTGTGGATCGGTGAGCTTATAACCACATAGGCTGCTAGGATGTGAGATGAACTTCGGTGGTGAAATTTCACTTTGGTTCGTTACCAGGGCCAACCAGAAAGCACTATATTGTTTTGCTTTGCTGTTTCGTCTCGCATATGACACGTGAAGTTATAATGACGACAATGAAGCACGGGATTCTTAAATAATTCCCGTGGTTATTTAGTCCGAAATCATACTTTCTCCTCCTCCATTTACGGTATTTTAGTCTTGTTAGCAAGCTTTTTACTGAGTAGTACAGCAGAATGTTCCGGTAACTGACCTGTAATCCTATCAGATCAGCAAGTGATGCTTCGCTATTTTTAGAATGGGAGTGCACAGCCAACTTATGTTATATTTCCTCTTTTCCATCTGCTGGTGCCTAGCGATCGTTGAACAAGTTCGACGATAAATGCCACCCAGAGAGAAGCTCTTTTATGGTTTTGTCTGGTGGTCGAATTGATCGGTGAGCCAGCGAATCGTTACCGTTCTTTATTAGTGGCTTGCTACCAGCTAAGCTGGACAGCTTTTTCACGAAAGCCGTTGAGGTAGTTCAGCATATGATGAACCGTTCTTCACGGGGAACTTGATGAATAGTGAAACCGCGATTGAAGTGGTTGATTTAAACAAGCTGAAAAGATTTCATCAAGCAACATCTAAATGAGGCAGAAGACGTGCTAGTTAATTTGCTATGGAGGGAAACGATCTGAGGTGTCCTGGCCGGACTCAAAGATTAAAGATCAAATCATGTCTGGCTATTACAAAAAATGGACCGTGTAGAGGCCTCAAAGCCCTGGTATACCCATCGGAAGTTTGATGATGACTATGCCCAAACTTTATGCACCATAGTGGATGACAGTCCTACGTGTCCCTAGGTTCTGTTAAAAAAGTGAATGGAGGCTACAGTAACCAGTGCTGCAATCAGTACTTCATCAATCGAACGCTTGTTGGAAGGACATGCCTGAGCGAGAGAAAAGTTGGCCTTGCCACCAATTGAAAGTAACCAACCGGACGTAGAAGACAATCGAGGTTATTTCGCCCAATGGCTTACTACGGAAGACGTAGCAAAATTACGGTATTTTGTCGAGGAAACGAGTTTCAATGTGTAATACATACATTCATATAGATTATTCCTTCTCTCAAGGAAGCAAGCCTAAACGTTTTGGTTTACCTATCGGATATTGGATTGTTGAAATATGAATGTTAACAATGACTGAATCAGTCTCATTTCAAAATTTTTTTCTGAACACTGTTCGGGTAGGTTGTGGGAAGATCAACCGACTACTGAGGTACTCTTCACTTTTGATAACTCACAGATCCATAGACAAGCTAGTGCGGCTAATCTTGTCCGGATATTCCGATAGATACCTAACACCCTACAGCCATTTTTTCAACCCAATAGAAGTGGCTTCCAGCAAATTGAAGTTCATAGTCAAGAACCGCCTAGAGGAATGTCCAACTGGTTTATTATAAGTGCCTGAGGGAAACACAGTGGAAACCACGGATATCAGTTGCTGGAGACCACTCACCACATTGTAATTCTGGGCACTTCCTCATTCAATTGTGCCACTTATGACCAGCATTCTTTGACATTTGTTAAAAGTGCTCCCGTGAAAGCGGGCTCATATTAGTTCAATTTAACGGAAAACTATCAAGAAAGCGGAAAAACTCAACAACCTTATAATTTTGTGCCATTCTATGAACAACTTGGTAACAAGGCTAAAACCGTGGATAGAGGCTAAATAACCAAGGAAAACACTGTAGTCACACCGGAATGTATCGAGTTAATCAAAGTGAACTACAGCTGTCTATCTCATTGGCCTTTTGATATTTATATTGTTTGTAATGGATTCTTCACACTTCTTTGGCTGGGATGATATAAAAGTTAGCTCCGTGAAAAAGTATATATATATATATATATATATATATATATATGTTTTTCTCCGAAACTTTGTGTGAGATCCAGTCTGGACTGAATCAGAGATAAAAACAGAGGAGAATCGACCGCCGTACTATTAGAGTTAATCAGTGAAAGATAGCCGCAGTCATACTATTACCGTGGCCAAATTTCGACTTTGTGGTCTTCGGTTCAAGTCCTGTCTCCAACGGCCTCTTTTGGTAGCTTCTATTGGTCATAGAACCCTAATTGATATATTGTACTATTCCTTCGTGACAGGTAAGAAATAAGCAAAATATTATTACAAGGTGATAATTAAGAAAAAGTTATTTATTGAAAGTCTGGTTCGGTAAAACACTAAACAACGCCTTCCCTACGACAAAAAGCCTAAGCACCTTTTGACGTCCAGAAAGACCTAACTGTTCTGTTTAGGTTTATCATGTGTTTTTATGCTGCTTTACACTTTGGTTTTGTGAAAAACTAGTTCGGAGGTCTCAGTGGGTTGTTGAACCGTTTGATACCTGTGCGACCGCAGTGCGGTCGATGAGATCCGCGAACGTCAATTTAGCTTACATTAGACCGACGGTGGTCAGTCGTCAAGTCAGAGCTAAAATCTGGCGGCCCCTGGTTGAAAACATGCTGCGGCCGTCACTTGCTCATTGGGCAGCCTCTGCTTGGCTTATTCGCGAAATACTGCACTTCTCTGCATAATAAATGGCAAACAGGAAGTAACGCTCAATGGGACTATAGTTTACATTTCCTTAATAAAGTGCAAGAAAGATCAAGAACGCTGCACAGTGGATTTACGACCCGGTGCAAGTCTGAATAACCTGTCAGGGGTGCAAGGTGCGAATCCCAAGAACACCCGGAAAAATTTGATGGTAGAATAAAGCCTTGTCACTGACCAGGTCGTCGCCATGTCTGGACTGTTTTGATGGATAACCTTGAAGCAAATACAAGTAATATAACCTAATTAAAAAAATTGGTGAATGAAAACCAGGTTTATTATTCATCCACAGTTTAAGTTCACCAGTTAAAAAGCATATTTTTCTTCCACTTTTCCGGATTACTGAACTAATGACAACATTTGGAAGTCAAGACCATACAGACAAATACTCAACTAAACTTGAAAGGTCTGAATCACGTGACGCTTCCTCTGGATATCACGAGAATTCAACGTAGCAAAGCTTTTATAAATCAATGATTGTTCCGCAAGAATTACTGTGTGCACCATTTTACTGCTAATTTTGATATGTAAGATAACGCAACTGGAAAAACCAGTGTGCTCAAAACAAAATTGACGTTTAACTAGATCAGTGCATGCACTGCTAAAATGGAAGGGTTCAAATGAATAAGATAGTAGCATTTATTATGAGTAATGTTGTATTACTAATTCAAAGACTGAGGTTCTAGTTATCTACCGTTTCCAACCACCAAATGCTAGGCCTTCTTTAAGGCTTCTTTGTAAAGTTGTGAAAGGAGTAGAGAGAGAGAGTATTTCGGAGGATATTTGGAATACTCGGAAGAAACAAACCACCTTTCATGGTATCTTGTTCACTATATTCTTCCGGGTGGCTTTCCAAAGCCATGAGGACTTTTCGATTGTCAATAAAATCACTCGGAGGCTTCAGTGTGATACAAAAATTGGAGGAAATATAAATATGACAAACGGAAATTTAGAATGACACAACAAGGGTTCTCATCGAATTCTGATAACTGGTTTCATGAGTGGCTGGTCGCATGAGCTTGACGTTTGCGTCGCCCACTTTTCAGCACCGGTTTAAGTGGCATTGTCAGTGTCCAGGTGGTGGTCTTTCTGCCCGACTCGTAGTGAAAGGATTGTGACTTGAAAGCCGTGCACAGCGATCAACAACTCACAAAAACCATGAACCCGAGCTGCAAACAGCGCGGATATTCGAAATAATCTTGGTTACCTTTTTCGCAATCCCTAATAATTCGATGTTTTTTGCGCGAATGACTTAAAACCCCGTATTCCGGCCAATTCGATGTTGAGTCAGAAGAAGATGAGGAGCTGCGGCTGAGTATGAGGACTTGGGGTCACGAACGACGTTAGCATGCGCTTGATCCGAACACTGATCTACGGTACGACGCTTCAAATTTCAGGAGTACATCACAATAGATCAGAGATTTGTTTAATGATGTTATTGTCTTGACCAGTGTTGGTAATAACAAGTAGAGTTGACAAAACCTACTGAAATATTATTTTACTTTACGACTCTTTTTTCTGATTTTCCACATTACCTTTAGGCGGTAATTTATCAGTTGATCAAATGTCCCAAAAATATGCTCCAAGCCATACGAAGATTCAGTCTGGAACGAGTTTTTTAAAAGATTCAAACTCCAAGTACTTAACTGTCATATTTGGAACTGATGTCGACTAGAAAGTATGTCAGGGGTTGTGGAAACCGAGTGGCACAGATGGACATCCACTTATTCACCCCTCACATCTGTTTACCTTAATTTCTGCAGACTAAACCCCATCGGTGATTATTGTTCGGAATATGATAGGTCTTGATAGGTTGACCTGACGGTGATTTATACAAAGATTCGTCGAAACAGATCTGGTTCATTCAAATAAAAATTACGGTCATAATTTGAATTTAGGCTCTGAACTGACCATTCTATGCGGACTCTTGCCCAGGGCGAATGTTATGACACAAAATTATAAGCTGATAAAATAGCCACGCGGAGAATATTCTCAGGATTTTTCACGTTTCCCTGTTTCGTAATATAATTGTGATGGCAATGATAGTTTGAATCCATTCACGGGTATGGGCCATTATAATACTGCAAGACCACAGTAAATACCAGGGCGGAGCCAGAACAGTTGTTTTCTTTCTTTTTAATTACATGCTTGTGCATGAGAGCAGTGAAAAGAGTACATACCCCATAGCCACGAAGGCCCACTGCACTATCAAGTATAACCGGTAACCAGACCCTAAAACTTGGAGCAGAGGACCACATAAGGCCCCAATAGGTCAGTTGTGGTAACGATCCGGACGACAGTCTACCACCAAAGTGATCGGTGACGTCAGGGATTCGAACTTCGGACCTCCGAGGTGGTAATCGAACGCTCTAACCCACTCGACCACAACCGGATCCGGGGTCAAATTGTGAGTAGTCATCTTTCTTCTGTGCTAAGCATTATATTTTGCTGAAAAGCAAACTGCACTGGGGAATTTTTATAACAGACGACCACGTCAAAATACAGCCGTCTCGAGTGGTATGTACTAATAAAGGACGAACGGTATCGATCAGTAATTGCTTACATACGATCATTTGAAAGTAATCCTCGTCAGTTATTTTGATAATAGAAACTGTTCATTTATTTTCCGAAGTTCTACCATAAAATGTGTTGTTGACAAACAAGGCCTGATCGATCAGCGAAGGCCGACAGATTGAATATTTTAAAAGCAGTCTAAGGTGGAAAAATTGGATCCTGCCAATCGAAAGGCAGACTGCGGCGAAACCCTGACAGCTAGCGAGGTGTCATATTCAGAAAACTTTCAAATCCGTACCTCAGTCCTGATAGTTCAACTAATGCAACAAGATTGGCCGGTGGAAAAGCAAGATGAACTCAGCTCAGGCACAAGACCGAAAAGTTAGTCGAAGTGAGCATTCAGCATGAGGATTGTACAGAAAGCAGAGGCCTACGCGGAAATAGGGTCAGTCAGAGATGAATAGAACATAAATTCGATAGGAGCATCTGACGCGCAGATGCCACGCTCACGTCCAACAAGCCGTTCATTCAAAGTAAACACCCACCCACCAACGGAAAACGGGTATATGACAAAGGTCCTATATTCTCACGAGCACCAGGAGTTTCAAGGACAATCATAACTAATCAAGAGTAGAGAAAAGGATCAGAGGGACTGGTAGTCATTGTTTGGGCCTAGTACATTCCAATTTCAAATACGATAGGAAATGAGGGATTTATATAGAACAGTGATAGCAACACCGGCGTACCTAAATTGCAGCCTTTAGACAATATTTCCGAATTCATTGTTCATCTTCTGAGAGTGCGAAAGTGAAATAAGAGCATTTTCAATGAGACTTTATCCGTCTTACCATTTTCGATTGTCTAGTCTAATAAATACAAAAGTGATTCGAGTGAATTTCCTCCTTACTGCACAACGAAATGATATAGTCTAAAATTATTTCACCTGTTTGTTGTAGTTATCTCCCAGTTTTCTCATGCACTTATGCAAAACTTATTCCCAGAAAAATGCTGTTAGTGGTAACTGCTATGCACAAAGTTCTGTAACCTATTCCAACGGTTTTTTAAATCATGAGTATTTTGTTTTTACGAAGCGGTAAAATAGGCAACATTTTCGCACATTTTGATATGACGCATTCACTTCAACACCACAGTGCCGTTACATTTCATGGCTTACTTGGCCTCGTAAAAGATGATTTCACTGTGGGTACTAATAGCTCAATTTATACTACGAGCATATTGAATGAATTGAGACTCTGTACTCTGCTGAGTAGAAGCCTTCAGTTAAAGTTTGTTATTTAATAATTACTGGCCTGGAAAAAATGATTCTGCTATCTACCAGCATTTGGACACGATTCTTCGGTAATCCTGTTCCTCTCTCTATGAATCATTTGCAATCCATACGAAAAACGACAGGTTGATCATCCATTACATTCTTCAAACAGTTAAACCAAGTTAGATTAGAGTATAACATAACAAAATCTGTTACATTACCTTCACAAAAGAGCTTCCCTCGAAAATTTTGTCCGCCCTTTATAGTTGCACGAACAATTCTGTATTAATTTCCTCCACATTAAATAAAACCATAAAAAGAAACGAGAAGTTTCCACTTGAGAATCCCAGATCCAAAAAGATGAAACTAGAAGAAGTAAACAAATGCAGTGATATAGCGATTACACATGCAAGACCTTAGAAGCATTTCGTCCTATGTCAGTCGGGATATTTAGGAATCATTATAGACAGATAGCAGACTCTAGCTTTGACCTTGTAGTGAGAGCATTAGACTGGAAACATCCGTGCATTCCCAACGGATTGTCCTTTTTGAGCAACAAAACTGACTTTTACCACGATAGGAAATCGTATTCCATCGGAAGTGAGCAATATGTAGTTGTTTGAAAAACAATTTCTAGGATGCATACCACCTTTTTCCGGCTACGGCTTTTTCTCAGATATGCTAACCGGGTACTGCTGTATCAACTAATCCGAAAACATGTACACTCCACAAATAGTTTGAGGTGAATGATGTTTCAAGCGGATGCAGTGTCATCGTTCTCGAGTTCAACAACATCTGACCCGGAAACAGCTATCAGCTAATCACAGTTTCTCTTCCATGGGGCTTTCCCCAAAGGGTAGCATCCATTAACACTTCCAAAGCCAAACGAGATCACTTTGAATAGTCTACACTACGTACCAGACTCTGGAGAGCAACCATGACCATGGAATTGTTCCAACTATTGTAAAGCATACTTTAATTTATACACTGCGGGGAAATACCTAATGGGCTATTCAATGCACCCGCTGATATTGGCCGCTAATAGACCGTAATCTAGTGTATATAACACCCCTGAATTGTACCTTTTACACAAGTTTTATCGAAAATGCAACGAATATTTATTTTCTTCGTAGTAAGTTTCTCGTTCTTATTTATAAAAATACGATACAAACGTTGAAAAACTTATAAATGTTTACTTCTGCTGTCTAACATTGGACGGTTAAAGCTGTGTGATCTTGGTGACCGTGATAAATTTGCCTGAAGGCTGAAAGACTACCATGGGTAAAAGTTAGGGTATGCATAGACTTCAAAACATTGGAGGCAAAATTCCACAGAGTTGGTTTGGATCACTGACGAATAAACGCTTATCTTGTCAGCGTCAGTTTTTTTCCAAAGTGTCGAACACGTTCACGTCAGCAGAAAGAAAACTCAATACAAGTACCTTTGGAGGATTCTAGATTATCTCGCTGTTTAACGGCAACTTTGCGGTTGACAATAGGCTCACGGAAAGAATGCTGCCGGGTCTGTTTGGAGTGGGTAATCTTCACATCACAGTCATATTGCCGTCGTTCGTTAAACGTTCATTTATTTTTGATGATTATGGAGAAAAGTGCACTCGGAACTCATCACTTTTGTAAATACAAGAGGGTTAACGTCCTAGCGACGCAACAGACACGTGTTTCCGAAAAAGATGTCATCCAGAATCTTTCCGTTAATGAATACTCGTTTTTTCGCATCATTCATGTGAAACACTTTTTGACGACAAGACACAGTGTACAAAAGGCCAGTACTTTCGACCTGGAAAGTCATGTTTTCTTCATTTTTATGAAAGAAGTCCCTAGAGGGCAATATATATATATTCAGGGAGACTATTTTTCAGGAAAACGAGAAGTAAACGGCTCCATCGTCAAACCGATCGGAAGCGTGCACAGTGGACCCAGCAAACGTGGTCACTTGTTGCCACTGACAACAAATTTAACTAGCATAGTCAGTTGGTTTGGTCAATGATCAATGTTCCAAAATCTGTGGTTAGACGCAGAAGTTCATGATGAGAAATTCACAAAATCTCATCCGAAGGACTACGGGGTAATAAAAAACACTACAACAGTTGGTATTGGCTTCCGGCTGATGCGTCGGGAGAGGGCTTTTTAGCGAATAAACACGGAGAGAAGAAGTAGCTTACCCGTCAAAAACCTGCACTAGGTAGACGTAGTATTGGAGTACTCGGGGTTTCTCTCGACCGTAAGAAAATAATCTCATTTTACTGAGTAGCTATCGCAGGCCTAAGCTTGACAGCCCCAGCCCAAAGGAAGCTGCCTCGTTCACGTTCCGCTTTCACCACTGAGTGCATGGGGCTTAAAATTGAATCCGGATAGCAGATCGATAATTGAACATCAACGAAGACCATAAGGAATGCGTGCAACAGTCAGATCTCACGTAAGAGACCAGAAGAGGTCATTCCACGGGTGCGTCACTCACGTTTCCGTACTGGGTTAACGACCCACTGCCTTTGTGGATCAGACTTTCGATTCAGAGGCTCCGATTGGGGTTCCCAAAGAAAAACCTCCTGTGTAATGAGGGCAGCCGCGAAGTATAACGTATCCAGAAATCTCCAGAGGTTCCTTGAATAGCATTCCTTATCTCTCTGCTTTTCGTCACTCACGTCTCAATTCGAAATGGATAAGAGAAGCTGCAATGAATTATGACCGAGATCGTGTAACTCTCCGTAAAGGAAATAAATGGAAGGGAGGAAGAAGTAGAGAATCCATTCTCAGACCTAAGCATTTTCTTAACTTTGCTGTTTTCAACGTCCATACACTTTGCTAAGCGGGACAAAAGACTCCCTTAGCTAGAACTTTTGAGATCTTTAAAAAAAATGTACGTTGCATCTCTGAAACACGCATACTAGACCCAAAAGTAGTGTTAACACTTCGATCCCCAGATACAAACTCGGCTGATCGTTTCACTCGTCTCGTATCGGGCGATTCGGTATCTGATGCTCGTGGTTAGGCTGACATTAGTATCCGTCTGAGCATGAAAATTGAGTGTGCACCGCTAGACTAGAGCCCAGTGAACAGTCGTTTGTATGCAGTTCGGTTGAATGGTTCTGGGATTGTCAGCAGCACTGG
This sequence comes from Fasciola hepatica, assembly GCA_948099385.1. Classification (NCBI taxonomy): domain Eukaryota; kingdom Metazoa; phylum Platyhelminthes; class Trematoda; order Plagiorchiida; family Fasciolidae; genus Fasciola; species Fasciola hepatica. The sequence goes on along the minus strand of CANUEZ040000142.1, from coordinate 13,034,857 downwards.
ACTGAAGCATCGATGCCTGTTTATTGTTCCTAAGTATGCCCCGACTGACTGTAGCTCTCCTGGGGCTAAAGACGAATTAACCCAGATTTGTCCCAACGTTTCCTCAGCGTGCACTCTAAGGACATTATGGTTTTACCGGTGATTTCTATGCTCAAGTTGGGAGCCTTGACAAGACGGAGAGGCATGTAGGAACCTGATTCGGTATTCCAACCTATCCAACCGATGAAGGTGACGGACTCCAAAACCAACCGGCCCCCGCAGCTGCTACCGGAAGATAGCCGTCGACGTGCTTTCCAAACTGAATTATCGACCAGGTTATCAATGCAGTCGAATACCCAAGACCCGGAAGAGCGATGGACAGAGATCATGCTGGCCTTATTTGGGACTGTTAATGCTGCCGAAGGTCCAAAAGCCAGCGGTACACAGGGTCAGTGGATATCTGCATCCTCACTTGGGCTGTTTCAATGGTCGCAAATCAATTCTAGGTAATGATAAGGCACGGGAATGCACTAAACCCAAAATGATTTGCATTCTGAGAAACGACCGTGTTCAGTGGTGGATTGCGAACTGTAGTGAGATGGGAAAAGCTGTGGCGATCGGCAAGAGCCACAACTTTTACCTTTCATATGCGAGTACTGGTTTACAAATGCCCGGTGTTAAAAAGCGGACCAAAGAGACAGAAAGCTCACTGACTCAGACTCAGGAGCATCGTCTAATTCACTGGGTGGAAAACTTTGAGAAATAACCTAACCGGCATTTAACCACTACAAGTTTGGTAAGTAGTACGACGGTTGGAGTGCTGGATGTGGATACTAATCCTCCGTCAGAAGCAGAGGTTCTCCGTGAGAAAAGCTACCTACATAAGGCTACTAGACCGGATGGGTTGCCTCCGTCTATTTTCAAAGACGGTGGCTCTTGAAGAGTACTCGTGCGGGAATCAACCTGGGTCAAGACTTGGTTGAGGTTGTTTTGACCACATCGTTATTCTTCGACAAAATTTATAGTATAGGTATACCTACCGTAGAGATGCTATCTCCATTTTATTGATCCAAAAGCACACTCCGACTCAGTCGATCGCCCAGTTTTACAGTGCTGCCCCTTGTCGAAGGATGCTTAAGAGAAATTTACTTGGATTATGAAGTCCCTGTACATAAACAGCCGAAGCCGAGTTCGGGCTTACGGTGATTTTTCACCCTAGTTCACCACGAAAAGTGGTGTACATCACGGTTGCCCTCTTTCTCCTTTTCTAAGTTCGTGAGTAATGTGGTCCTAGAGACCGCACTTTCGCCAGGTTACTATTGTGGCATTAAACTTTTCCCTGGTGGAAAATTGTCAGACCTTGAATATGCGGACAACATAGTTCTTCACATTTCAGATCCAGGTAAGCTGCAGCCTTTTCTAGACAGCTTAACTGACTGCGTAGCAAAATTCGGTGTGCATATTGCACCTTCAAAGTGCAAGATGCTGCTGCAAGACTGGGTCAGTCCAACTCCAAACCTTCCAGTATCTTGGGCAGACTACCGTCCAGGTAGACAACTTTTGTTATCTGGGCAGCAGCATTTCACCCGGAGGTCGGATATCGGGTGAGGAGTCTTTGTCCATATAGAAGGCCTGTTTAACATTTGTCAATCGGAGTCATCTGTGAAGTCGACATGAAATCCGCTTATCTAGCAAGGGTTGAGTGTCCACTGCAGCCATCAGGCCCGCGCCTCTGCATGGTTCGGAAAGGTGGCCAATGCTGGGAAGGGTGTCAGTAGATGGTTGGTTTTTGAGCAACCAGTTCTTCGTAGTGTTGCTCGATTCTGGTGGGAACACCGTATAAACAATGTTGAGGTTCAGAGGAGACTCTTGGGTTCATGAATTAAATCACCAGGTGAAACACTAAAAGTCACCAAACTGAGATGGTTGTGACATGTGTTTCACGCGTCTCCTGACAGGATTTCTTGGCGTCCTATGTTCTCTGAGGTGGGTACCAGCTGGAAGATCAGGGTGGCCCCTCCTTGACATGGAAGAAAGGCATGAAAAACCTAACCTGTAGACTTTGCCATGTAAGGCATGTTAGATTTCCTGAGTGGGGTCCATGAGACTGTTCCACTATATGTTTGGATACATTAGAGGCGGTAGTCAGGTGTCGTGACAGTGGCAATCTTTTATCCACGAACATTTTATCAACTTAATATCAACAATAATAGTACTCCTATTACCTTTTCCATATTCTGGTCTTATTTCACTATTTCCTATTAGCTTTGCGACTATGGGATACCAATCAAAGACATCGAATCCAGTGCATTGTTAATGCTTGCCTGAACTGAATTAAGCTGATGGCGTCAAGTTATGGCTCTCCCGGGTATACTCATGTCATAACCATGGATAACGTATGCATTTATAACATTTTTGAAGTAGCGAAACCATGTTGCAATTTGAGCTAGAAATATGCCCCACTCGACTTCGTTTAAGAATTTATTACTATACAGGAGCCTTTGTAGCAGCTTTTCCTGATAACCATTTGCTTCTGGATATAAGTCGTGCACTGGTAGTTGAACAGTCCCACAGAAGCACAACCCATTTTGAGGTTAGTGCAGGTCAGCGAAAAGCATCTACCCATACTCCTAGTGCAAAAAATGTGATAATTATGAATAAAACCTTCCATTTTGAATTATTTCACTCCACATGGTCCAAATACGGTTTCATTCGTAGCATAATGAGTGCCGACAATAGTTCTCGATATGATAACCTGTGTTGATTTTGATTTAAGTAGTATATTACATGGGTGACAGGACAGAATTTCGCCCGAAGCACACGAAAGGTTTCGCGGAGGTTGTCTCTCATCAGATATGCACACCCAGTACTCTGCTGCCCAGTCACTCCGATACTCGTGCATTTCACTGTGAGTTTTCCTACAGAATTTCCATTTGAATCATTAGGGGCCGGTATAGATGAACAGTCCATTTTCTAAAACACAAGGTGATTCAACCGGGATTACATTGAGAAAACCCACTATTGAGTGTAGCAGTATAGGGATGACTATTTGACTTGAATTTACCGACGAAGACCAAGGGGCTCACAATAGGAAATGTCCCATAACAGCTCCCACAATTCATTCTAGAATATATCTAACATGTGTGGTTAACGGGACATATTTTAAGCACGTTAGTTACATATAATTGTCAAAAGAAAGTTCAAAAAAAAACGGTGACGAGTGAGTCTAGTTCTACCCAGAAATATTTAGTGACCTAAGTGGCCTGGGAGGCGTCACTTTGGTTTTTATTGCAAGTTAAGCATTGAAATTTGCTTTTAACTACAGAGACCATCTTTTCAGAATGCGGATAAATCCGGAAGCCACATTACTGTACGGAATCTCGTGAGTCAACCATGTTGGATGGATTTTTTCTAAAGATTCGTGATTTCACAATGTAATTTAATTGATAATCTAAAAAATGCTTCTTTATGCATATCACATTAGACTTTTTTGATTTCTGAAGGTGGAATATCCCCTATAAATGTACTTGCTTTGCCCGGGATCAACCGAGTTGGAATCGTGGAAGAGGTGTACACACGACCAAAGTGTTCCTGTTCATATTTGTTCGCAAAGATGGCTGTTCGAAAAATTCTCCGATTAACAAGGTCTGTCACTTATTGACGATGAATGTAAGTAATATCAAAGATGTGGCAAAAGAATTGAGGGAAAACTATCACATTACTCGCCCTGCTTTAGAGAGTCCATCCATCACCGAAATGGTCCTTTCGCTCAAACAAAAAACTGCCGGATTTGAATCAATCGATAAACTTGGCTTTTAGTTCACGTTTTAAGTCAACTGATGACATTATCCGTTCGGCTGAACTTCGTAGTGGTTTGTTCTGCTCCATATAGCGCTCTAGTTAAATCTGGATGGTCTGTAAAATTCTCATCCTCAATTGGGTATAGACAGATTAACGTGCATTTTTTGTTTATATTATCGCGTATGTATTCATTAAACAACATTACTATCTTAGTTGTCATGTTTTTTAGAATGAAACTTTTGGTGAGATACCCATTCCTGGGGGGGGGGGGGGGTGCGTCGTTTACTATGGGGTTGCAACAATACAAGTAAACATTTGCCAACAGTGGAAACCGTTTGCGAATAACTATGCGTCTCTTATAAAATAAGCTTCCAATAATTTGTTTTTTTCTTCTGGATAATTTAGGCCTGACTACGAAAGTTGAGCTTGCTTAAGTTAAAACTGATCAGATTAAGATAAGCATGATTTGATGGGCACAAAACGTGGAGTAAAGTTGGTAGTTAGTAGTACCTACTTCTAATACTTGTACATGGCTAGCTTCTGCGAGGAGGTATGCCTGTTTCGTCGGTGTCCCGAATGACAGCTGCCCAGGAGCTGTGTGTGTGTGTGTGTGTGTGTGTGTGTGAAGGAACTGTTCATGAAGGGTCCTAGGAATTAGGTACGAAGTCGTGTCCCCAGCGTCACTCATTTTTTTGTCCGAGGTGGTAACTCTAGCCCGTGAACAGCCAAAGACCACCTATCGGACTACAGGACATTTGTGTGTTGGGAGTCGGTGATCGAACGATCGGTTCATACGCTCTTCGGGTGATGGTCTGCCAGTCGAGGCAGTCTATCGGGTCATGGTGGATCCGATCCCACTCAGGATAGCTGAGTGAGTGATTCTGTGACTTTTATGTTCAGAGTTCCCTGCCGGGCAAAAAGCCCACCACGCATTCTAACAAAGCTAAGTTGCTATTGTCTGGCTACTCACCCTCGGCCCGTCCGATATAGGTGACCCTGAAGGAGCAATTTGTGTTCCTATTGGAACAGCCCTCGGAGTCACTGTAGCAGGCTAACCCGAACACCACGATAAGATAGCAAAGTCGATCAGGCTGGTACTTAGTGTGCTTCTCGGAAACGAAAGTCAGGGGAAATGATCTATTAGAAGAGAGAGTGTTACGCCGAATCCCAAGGGATAACATAATGGTGTTGTCGAAATTCGTCAGAAGAACCTTTTCCTTCTGAGTAAATTTCTTTTTCCTAAAATTTTAGCAGCAAACCGGTACACAGGTTCGAAAAATAAAACGCCATAAATTGTGGTATCAATAACGTTATCTCTGCTGTGACCCGTCGGCGACTGAAAATGTGTGACCTTGATCATCAAGATAAATTTGTCTGAAGTTCAGAATTCCTAAGTTATATGAATGTTGAACATGCCTTATTGTTAGACCCATGTGGGTAAAATTCACCATAGGCGATTTTCGTCAATGACGAATAAAAGCTTTTCCTACTCGAAACGTCTATTTTTACTGATTTATATACCGAGAGTCTGCTTAACAGGAAGAATCAAAAATGAAGTGGATGCATTTTGAGAATATTATGTTCTCTACTCGTCCCACAGTGAACTCACGATGAATCGGAAAAAAACTTTTGGTTTATTTCGAATATGTGACCTGGACTTTAGGATCACGTAAGCGGGGTCCGTTGAATATTCTTTTGATTTCTCTACGTTGAAAAAAGACTCCCTGCCAACAAGGAAATCTCACTTCGTTATTAAAGAGAAGAACACTTGTTCGAGAGATAAACATATTTATCATTCTTCTGTTGAATTACAACACATTTTCTAGCAATATTCACTTGAAAACAGTATCGTCAGAAGATTAGCTATTCAAGAAACGAACATAACCGACTTGGATAATCATAACAGCTGTAATGGGATGAAAAGGAACACCCAGAGAGAGCAAGTCATCCGTATGTAAATAGGAAGAAGATTTGGCAGTATATTCAAGTGATACGGCGAATTAATTTGAAAAACTAAGTTGCTTCAGCCTTCGATCGATCGAAATACGGTATTATAAAACAACAAAGGTGGTTACTGTTTGAAACTGTGAAAATATTTTGGTGGCATTATAAATCAATCCGGTCGTCGATTTGTTGAACGTGATATATGGTGAGAATGAAGATCTATAAATACATCAGCTGTTAAAATGAAATTTCGGAGAAACTCATTTTACTGACTCCGAGGTTGCAAAACTCTTCACGCTGGTTGATGGGGGCTGCAAAAATCAGGATAATCTATGTTGACGAAATATTGCCAAGGATACACTGAACGGAGTAACATTTACCTGGATCGAAAAACAAAAATTCTGTTTAGGCCAAACCATAAATACTTCTGTGAAAACTGTCTTCCTGCAGAATGATGTCCTAGGTCATGAGTCGCACGAAGCTGTACATCATATAGATTAAGACAAGTTCATCCATTTTCTATGCTTTCTCGCAGAAACAGTAAGAACTCAGTATTCCAAAACTTTAGCTAGTCGTCTTGATTCTGAAAAGAGCGTGAACCTGATTCTAGCTCTTATGGGAGAAGACGTCACACTTATCCTAACTTATAGATAAATTTTACTAGGATTCAAAGTTGCTAGGGGGAGGTAGATTGATTCGAATAACCCTGATGTCTAGAAGAATTCGTCATAATCCGTGTATATATATATATAATATATATATATATATATATATATATATATATATATATATTCACTCGTTTACGTACTACCAACCATCAATATGAACGCTTGCACATGCCGCCTCGTTGTTCTTTGGGTTAGCAGTGACCCAGACGCGAATAACCAGCGAAATCACAGTTGCTACTCATTTGTGGACTCTTCAATGAAAGGTATTCATTCACACTCCCGACGATTCAAATTAGATCCCCGTGAAGATATAACAGAGGAGTGTGCCAGTAAGAAGATGGGTGGGCAGAGGAGTACCGGGCACGCATACCTGATGAGGGGCCTCAACCGCGAAATCGAGTGTGAGCTTCCAGGGAGATCCTGTTCACAAGTTTTTATGCTACTTACTAACTATATTGTACATATATATATATATATATGTTTGTGCACGAGTAAAGTAGACGGGGTTTATTGCAGAATATCGTAGGCCCCCTACACTTTTTCGGATAACCAGAAACCTGAGTCTGAGACTTCTGACGCAGAATCATGCAAGGCCTGATAGGTTCGGAGTGATAAGGAGCCGGGCTACATCAGATTATTGTTTACTACCCAAGTGTCCTGCGGTGGCAGAAAGCAAAGGTCTGACCTCTAGTTTGGTAGTTAAAGGCTCTAAACCACTCGACCACCACCGGTCATTGAGTATACAGCGGTATTGCCTTAGAAAGCCCTTAGATGTATAGGACATACCATCAGTCACCATATGTAAACACGATCACAAAATCGCTATACTGTTCACCTTTTTAAATTGACAAAACACTGAGTGATTATTATTTTCTGCGTATCTAATAAACAAACAGCAGATGGAAAGTACATCGATGCCGTTTTGTGGCAATTACAAGGAATCCAAAAACGAGTGTTGTCAAACTTCAATCGTGAGAAACTACTCGGTGTATTTTGTATTGACACTCGATACCAAATTGTTGTCGTTCTTTCTAATATACAAAGATTTCGAAACTCATGCAAGTATACTTTGGATAACTGTCCTTGGGTGCAAATAGCTCGGAATGTTCAGTAAACATTTCAACCAAAGTACGAAATCTCCTCATAGTAAGATTAGAGAAACCTATCAAAATGGGGCTACCACAGGCATCCCCACCCCCCATACGGCAACCTCCCTGGCTGTAATATTCCTCTTGCAAGAATCAGTTATCCCTTGCTAGAAAACTCTCTTCCTTTGGATTTCTCCCTTTTTGAATGCGATACTTCTCGGCAAGAAACGGTGTGAGCAGTCTCGACTAGTGTTTCCTTATGGAGGGGACTAAAGAGCTTTCATTGGCTAATGCAGGCCGAAGAACAGTGTCCACCCAAAAGTTGTTTGATTAAGCTTTTTGATACTATTATTGGAATCACAAATAGGAGGTGAACATACGTGTACAGACGGTGTCATTTGATTACCGTCCGATGCGTTATTTCTATCTGCATTACTCAACTTCGATATTCACATCCACCCACACACGATTACGTGATAAGTCATTCAATAGATTTCGTATCTCCTACGATGTGTGAGTCGTCGATCGAGTTGGCAGGAAAAAAGCATACAGTCAGCAGTTATAGATTAGTAGACTGAAATATTTGTGAATTTGGCATCACGTAGCAAAACACGATAAGGACGCATGAGCAACGTAACACCTAGTGTCGTTGGTGGCTATCGCGTGAACATCCGCGAGTCTCAAGTCCGACCATAACCTGTTTCGCGCTCTTTACAATGCACGAAGTTACGTCACTGAAACAGAAAGAAAAATACACGTGGGTGCTTAAATACGATAACAATCAACCCAACTGCTTCCTTATGACCAGTAGTATGTCGTACAACTTCCCCTCAAACTCTATTGACCAGCTTTCGAAAGATATGGGAATTCAGGCATACTTTAGCAACATTACCGGCAACATGCAATCATATTTTATCTTCCGACAAGTTGAGTTTACTCATTCGTATTTTTCTACAACCATTTCCAATTGATAGCTGCTTGTTATGTAGTTCCATCGTGTTCATTTATGCCGGAAAATGTTGGTTATGACTAGAGAACTTCCAAATGGAATACTCATATGTAATTCATTTCGTTTGATTCCAAAATAAAATGATCATGATTCTAAAGAAGAATGGACCGTCAGAGTGATTCTTTTAGTTTTCGCTAAATATAGCAGTACTGGAAGATTGATGTGTGGCTATCGATCTGAATACTTGCCAAAATAGTCAAACTGAAGAGGTTTTCGGAATTGGAAGAAATCAAAATGCACATTATCACGCTATATTTATTTAGCTCGTCAACAATCGTCCTCCTTTGAATACAATAACAAAAATTGATTACTATTGGAGATTTTGTGGCACATGAGACTCACAAATCTCCGCGGTATCAATGCCACTCATCCAGTGAGTGTGTTTTATTGATCTTTGATTAAGTTACCTTTCATTTGAACGGATGTACATTTTCAAAGGGTTAGAATCGTAGGGACGGCAAAGTGTCAGCTTACAAAACACCTGACCATCTGGTAAGGAGAATGAGTTCCGAGACAAAGCCGTGAGTTACGTCATTTTTGCCGGGAGTAAAAGCTGGTTTGGATATGGACTATGACATACACAACACAGAAGAAAACAATCTCGGATGCAGTCGACGAAGACGGTAATGTCATTGAGCGAAATGAGCCAAGGTTTCGACAGTCTCGAAGTTTGTTCTATCAGAGCTCAAATTTAGCGGACGAAAGGTATGCTGAATCAGCAGCGGGTCCACTCCCGAAACTTACTAGGCCAACTGAATATTTCACGTAAACCATTTGATTTTTACTCCTGAAATGAGAGTCTGAGATTTTAGGCGTTTTCTTACTGGTCCCTTCCGAACAGACCTAATGACTCACTTAATGAGCTCAAGGAAAAGTCGACGTTTCGGTAACCAGATCAAATTCTTATCGATCCACCTTCTTCAAGAGTAGCTCAACTTCTTCCCATTTACGCCGTCCCCCCAAAGGTTGCTCCCAAAGAGTGGTCACTACCTCCGTGAGAACATAAAGTTCGGTCCTTACTGATTTTACCGTTGAAGCCTTTCAAGGGCAAACAAGCCCTTCGAGTGAACACGGCCATCGGGTCACACCAACACCGATCGAAAGCACCGTTTGATCATGCGCTTAAGAAAGATCGCAGACCCTTCTGTTGTGACAGATAGCAAATGTCGCACGTGGAGACGTATGTGTACATATCGAAGACCCTTCATTCAGTTCACGGAAAGGCACTGGAATCATTTAGCAAACTGTGCCATTGGATATCCAGAAATTTCATGTACACTGTGTTACAGTGCACGCCTAATTTTTCACGACTGTCGTTGACACCTGAGATGATGGACAGGACGCATTTACTTCGAGCTCCTGATATGATCGCTGATAAGCTTTCTGACTTCATTTAATATAATCACCACAACTTTCACGTCATGACTGTAGAACACGAAAGTGCTCGTAAACCGTGATGCTGCTGCGTTGTAGAAAGACATTGTTGACCCTTTGCTGACAAAATTGAGGTTATCAATTTTCACAAAACCGAGTTCTCCTGAGGATTGTTGCAACATAATTCAGTGTAAGGGAGCTCAAAATTCTTTTAGGAGGAGTAAGGCCAGCAATACTACTAGTTGGGTCCAAGTAACTTCAAATCAATGAAAAGCCATACATCCATGTCGCCGGTGCTTCAAGGAAGTCAATAGAGCAGTGTACGCGTGGCTTCTCATTGCTGGTTGGAATCACTTGCCGGTAATAGGAGAGTTGTTACAAGAGAAGGTAGTGGAGCATAGTGAATTTCGCACGAGCAACGGCTGGTTAAACTACTTCCAACAAAGTCGGTACGTTAGCTCATGATTACTAAAGGTGAGACCTGAGAAGTTTCGATTTAAAAAATGTCAGAAAGGATGGAACGCGTTCCCGTTTTGAGAAAACATCGTGAGTTGAAGAACACTTTTTTCTGTGCACCGTGTATCCATCGTTAACAGTGAAATAAAAACATTGATATTCAACGGACCACTTTTAAACCATCCGAATTTCAAGTCCAACTGCCTAAAAGACCTGAAAATCTTTATCCGGTTAGGCATCAATCCACCGCGAATTTGTTGTTGGGTTGAGGGAAAAAGAGCATTATCCAAGTGTTTTTAGAATGGGTTTTGCTTCCTCCTAGAAGTGAATTATACGGTGGACATTTCACCAAAAATACAGTTGCTTCTAGAGGGATCAGCTATTCATTCCCCAGTGGCCAAAGTCATTTGTGATGAATACTTACTTCGCAGCTTCACAAATAAACCACATTCAACAATCTACCGATTTCGACTTCGAACGTTAGCACTTCAACTAAAAACACCGAATTTTATCGGTCAATTTATTTTAAAAAGTGTTAAAAGTAAAAGGGTGCATGGAATTTTATATTACTACCTCCTGTTTTGATATAATATACCGAAATTGAAAAACTGAAGCTTTTTCTGCGTAGGTAATTTCTTCAAACTAATTTAAACACCATCAATAAGGGCAACTTATTGTTGGCTTAACATCAGTTGTTGTTGTAGTCAGTCTTTACGCGGCCGACAACCGTTGTATCATAAGTGGCCTACCAAAGGTGGAAAGCGGAACCCCAAGAACCGGAGTGAATGAAAAACTTGCCCTTCTCATGAAATGAGCGCATTGGTCTGATTTAGTGCCTTCCTGAGAGTAGCAGGTCAGCGATTTAGTGAGTTGGTGAAGCCAAAGTTTGTTTGCAGGTCATCCATGTGTTATGGCTTTGTATTTTCCTATGAACCACTCAGTCTTCAAGGTAACTTTGGCCTTAAACCGGTGTGTAGGCTAATCGATGGCAACCAGTAACAACATCTGTTAGGTGGTGGAAGACGATTGTGTTCAGAGAGCAAAATCAGTACTTCTGTTATCACAAAATTCAGTGGTAGGCATATTTATCAAGATATAATGAGCTCTGGTTTTCTAAACTACACTATACATGGGAAAATACTTGTGGCTGCCAATGAATGAAATGGGCTCTAAAATTACTTATACTCATTTTTGAACTATCTTTCATCCTCGATTCTCCACGAACTTATCTAGACCGAAAGCCACACTTCTCCGAAGGAATTCCGCCTCTCTACCACCTGTCAAAAGCCATGTTACCATACTTTGTGTATACCGTCCTTTAAACAAGGGTTTTCTATTGAATAGCGGACTGCTCTGGATGCACATCAAATACTCCGGAGGACAGGACAACCAAAGCTGTATCCTCGCTATAAACTCCAAAGCTTATCTTGGGCACCATAAACGAGCAGCTAACCAAGTTCTTATGAGGATGTCCATTCTTCCAGGCAACGACTCTAAAGATCTCACGTTTTACTTGCCCAAAGCAAGCGTTTAGTTGCGACTGTATAAGTAATACTCATGAAATATGAGTAGCTGGAATCTGTACAGCTTAACCTAATATCTACCGGTCTGAGAGATCGCGGCCCTGCTTTCGAGGTTGCAGCAAAATGTGACTCTTGATAGGTTTTCCATATGTTGGTAATTTTGGACAAACGAGTTGCCAGCGACGCAATGGTCCGTGGGACCACGGATGTTGCTTGAAGAGGGTGACATACAAAGATAGGGCTAACTATCATCATTGAAATGCTTTTCCTTTTAAAATGCCGATACCAAGTTGTCATCAGCCTTTCATCAATGTTATTCATTCGTTCACTAATTCTAGGTGACCCATTTGATGAAATTCTAAAGAATTTACTCTTGTCAACCGCGGACGTAAAACGTGTCAGTATATATACATGGTACGGTAGGGGGGGGGAGGGTAATTGCAACAGTAAAATAGGCACGATCGAAAGTTCTTCACTCTCCCCAACGTACGCACTATGAGAACTTTCGATCGTGCCTATTCTAAACAATTTACCATTTTCCATACTCAGACCCTCCATATTCTTAGCTATTTTCAAGAATTGCTGCGAAGTTCGGGTGACTGTGATATACGTGCTGAGAAAGCACTGTTTAGCAACAACAGTGAAAGGGGAAGCGCTTTTAAAAGTGAAAAAGTGTGAGGTTATCTCTTTATTCTCGCTGTTCTTATTTCTGCAGTTTTCGTCCGTTGGCACGAAGTCAACCCAGAAATTCTCCCGGGGAAATGGGAGGGCACTCATCTTATGTAATAGCCTCAAAAGACCCATAGTGCTGATGATAATAATGAACTGCAACTGAACACTCAATCAGACGGTGCAAAATCGCACTACAGTGTATACTACTCATGAATAGGCCCGTGCAATTCTCGAAAATTACACTTACCCTAATCCTGTGGAAATACGGGAGTTTCAAAAAAAAAAAATATTTAAAAGCTATTCTTCCTCGAAAAAGAACAGGTCCGTGGGAATAACCAATATTTGAGGATCTTATTCACAAACATAATAAATTGAAACTAATCGAAGATGCCACTGTCGAGTTATTTGTCTCATATATTTGCTGTTTTTTGGTCGGATGACAGCGACACACGAAACTGCCCAGCAGTAAATCAACAGAGGTTGGTACAAGATAGGTATTGTGTGAAGAGTATAATACTACACAGTTTTATGTCAAATATTCTTCGCGTGGCAATCAACACACTCCACCTAGCTTTAGCTCATGTTTGGTTTTATAGGTGCATTCAATACTGTTGGTATCCGTTGTTGGCTCTGCTTTTCCCTCAGAGCAACCATATTTTTCATTTTTCTCCAAATTTTGAAGGTGGTCACAGCCTGAGCTTTGCCCACAGATTGTTCAAAAAAATATTATTCTCAATGTGATCAGCAGTTAAAAGATCATGCCAAAGTTAGCTCCATTTTCCTCTGCAGAAAACTATGAGATTACCACCGGTGCCCTTGGAATTTGACCAACATGTCCTTTCGAATAAATAAGCCCAAATCGGTTGAAATCATATAAGTAGTACGGCTTTAAAGTTGGAAATTCACCGTTTTGTATACCAGCAACCTTTTTTACTAACTGACCAAATAAACTTGGTTCATTGTTTTTCTTACCATCAACGGAGTATTTTAAGGCTGAGTTGGACATTACCGTTTTACTGTACGATGATCGAATAAGGTATTGCCGAAACCCGGCTTTTCTGAGCTTACGGGGATACCACTAGGGCAAACTCCTTTGGCAGAGGGCTTTTCAGTCTTCGAGTAACTTTCAGCTGTATATGCGGTGAATAGGGTTGTGATTTTTATTTGTGAGTTAATCTGGCCAGTTCACAAATTCTATTCGTAATACCTAAGGAGAAAAAAAACACATGTGTTCTATTTGTCAAACGGGTTGCTGTCAAGCTGTCAACTTTACGAACAATCGACTTCCCGAAACAAAGCATACGAGTTCCGTTCTAAGCCCTGTGATTCATCGAAACACTTCAGAACACCGCCCTCAGTTAACCTATCGCTGAACTGGCTATCAAAACAAAAACAACTGTTCCACATTATTGCTGTATCCGGATTGGTCATTTATGCATACTGTGCGGAAAATCGATCATCATCCCCTCAAGCATTGACGTACGCTTGTTGATGTTTAATCATCGATTCCGCTACTTATAGCTTAACTTTGTTTGACTTTATGTGAATGTTCGCTAGCTCATGCATATAACTCAGCTCTCACTTACATTTCGTTCATAAATTGCCCTCGTTCTCCTGTTGCTTGCTCCCTGGTTACGGCCGGGCTTTTTGTGTTTGCTTTCATAGAAATAAATGAGATGACGCCATTACGTGTTTTGCTACTACTGATTACGAACACGACAACAATATTGGATATTCTACACAAAATGTCATGTGTGAAATATACAGAAATTGTGAGGGGTCTAAAATTTATCCATTGATTCGGATTGTGAATATTTTTGGTGAGACATACTGAATACCTATTTCATATTAGGCAAAAGGCGAGTACAGTTGTAAAGATGACAAACATTGTGTATATGTGCAGTCTATCTGAAATGTATTCTGAAACCTGTTGTGCAAACTGAACTCAAATGTGTTTCTCTCTAAACGTTTCACAACCACCAAGGTTTAGCTCCGAAAATTTTTCCGGGGAAATATAACAGTACGCAGCAGAGTAAAGTAAATAGACGCTCACAGATTTCCGGTAAGGTTTGGTAACTTCAGAATATTTCCTTCACCTACGTTATGAATTAAAGGGTAAAAAGAAATTCAAGAAAAGAAACACTTTTCAGATACTTGATATCAGATGTGTGAAATCCTCAGAACTGTTCCCGCAAGAGGGTTTCCGCTATGGAGGAAGTTAATCAAAGCAGAGTTACAGCTAGAACAGTGAAGGTCCCGAGAGGCTCAATATCAGGTTTCCGCCAAAGTACTTCCAACACATGATAAAGTATGGAAGTTCTCACGAATAAGGATTAGTTGTCGGTTCATTGGGGAGTGTGAACAAACAGAAAGATATATATATATATATATATATATATATATATATATATATAGTGATAAGCACGTTCGCATCAGAAAGATTGCACAAAAAGGCCGATAGGTAGATAGACAGAAAGGTGGGTAGAGAGACAGAAAGAGAGAAAGATAGATAGATGGATGAACAGAGAGATAGATAGATAGATAGATAGATAGATAGATAGATAGATAGATAGATAGATAGATAGATAGATAGATAGATAGATAGATAGATAGATAGATAGATGGATGGATAGATAGATAGATAGATAGATAGATAGATAGATAGATAGATAGATAGATAGATAGATAGATAGATAGATAGATAGATAGATAGATAGATAGATAGATAGATAGATAGATAGATAGATAGATAGATAGATAGATAGATAGATAGATAGATAGATAGATAGATAGATAGATAGATAGATAGATAGATAGATAGATAGATAGATAGATAGATAGATGGATAGATAGATAGATAGATAGATAGATAGATAGATAGATAGATAGATAGATAGATAGATAGATAGATAGATAGATAGATAGATAGATGGACAGTTAAGTAGATAGATTAAACAGAGAGGTAGAATGGTTTATAGATAGTTGGATAGGTAGTTAGATAGTTATTCATATATATATATATATATATATATATATATATATATACTTGGAGTGATAAATAGTTACTTGTAATTTTAGTTATTCATGTTTATACTTAGGTAGATAGATGGATATATATATATATATATATATAAATATATATACGTATATATGCAAATATAGATTTATAGGTATTTTTATTTATGAATGGATGGACGGACATGTATATATATATATATATATATATATATATATATATATAAGTAGTTATGTTGCTAGATACGTAGATTGGTGGATAAGTATGTAGGTAGATAAATGTTTAGATTGATATTCTTTTATATTGATAGATAGATGGTTTTACAGATAGTTATATATATATATATATATATATATATATATATATATATTGACATATAGACAGTTAGATAGGTAGATAGATAGGTAGATAGATTGATAGAATGATAGATAGATAGAAAGATACAACTTAGATTGATTGATAATTAGATATATGGATATTTAGTAAGCGTAGTAGACAAATAAATCAAATAATAGATGGATATAAAAAATGGATAGATAAATAGATAGATAGATAACTAATTAGATGGTTAGATAGATTTTCATTTATTTTACTAGATAGATAGTTTGAATTATAGATCCCGGGTAGAAAGTTATAATTAGAGAAATATATATATATATGTATATATAATTATAGATAATCAAGTGGATAGATAGATGGAAGGTAACATGATTCTGAACTAGAATCGCCCTTGTGGTTCCGCTTTGTAACATTCGGCTGGACTGTTTCCTCTTCGAGACCCTCGGACTTTGCTGGCTTTCATAGTGGACGACAGCTGAACAAGTGTAACTCGGTGCACCCAGTCATCCCAGGAGTGAGCGAAATGCACGCTTTTAACTTACGTGCTCAAAGTGGAAATCCCCAGGTTCAAGCCGTGGGTGCGTTTGAAGATGTTTATCACTGATGATCTCTAACATGTGCAAAACTCGAGTATGGCACTAAGCGCAGGGTTGATGGGATATTTTGAGTCTTGTGCGCGAAAGGAACAGTGAAGTCCAAAGGACTGTCTGCCGAGCAGTGATAGATAGTCTTGAGGAAACTCTAATCAATATTCAGTAGATGTATTTAGACTGTTCAAGTAACAGACATGAATACATTGACAGCATTTCTGTATCCACCGGAAAATTGCAATCTTTGCACATTAGGCAAACTTTTCTGTAAGTGATGACTTTTTATTTTTCATTTACCGCCCGATTTCTGCCAAATTTGTGGATTGTCTGCCTAAGGAAAGATGAGGGTTTTTTAAATTTTCTGTATTCACGGTTGGGGAAGAAACAATCCAAAAGGATGAAAAATTAGTGAGCGAAGTCAGAACCACACATTTGTGTGAGAGTGCTTAGTGGTATAGAGGAATTTGACAAATTGGAACAAATCTGCATTCCACTGGATGTTTGACAAAGCGGTACGATAAACTGGTTGTCAAAATGGCACGTATTTAAATCTTTATTTAGAAAATACACTGTAGGTTAGTTACATACTTCCTTGGAATATCAGGCTGTTGCTGAAGTACCTGGCAGGTATAATTGAGAGTCTCAATTGTTTTACAACCAAAATTCATTCTGGATTTCTCGTTTGACAAATCAATCATCTACAAATGAACCTGAATACTCAGAATGTTTCGTCCATTTACTTGTGGAAAGTACTCACTTTCTCTTTTGCACTTACCATCAAGTTTTGTTGAGGCTTGCATGTTCGACTTTGTTTACGAATCATTCCGTGGTAATAGAGCAGTGCTGACCCACGATGCATGCCCTACGACTGCTAGGATTATCATTGAGGTGTGAAGGGTAATCAATCCTGTCAACGTGGATGTGATGACATTCATCACATAATGATCTACGTTTTATTATTCGGATACTCTCGTACATGTATACGAATAAAATAATGAACAACACGAATAAGAAACATCGGAAATCCTTCGGAGGAAAAAAATCAATGAAGAATACCAATAACCAAAACCATTCCAACTCATTTCATTAACAAAATAGTGATCCAGACCATCACTGCTTTGTTCTAACGGGATCACCACATTTTCACTGCCTGATGAGTTTGGGAAGACAACAAGAACTCCAGCTTCGGCATTAGTCGCACGGTTCATTTTTCCATGTGTGTGGGTTGCCTCGTTACCAACATGTTTACAAACACGTTGAAAGGTCTTGTTTTCGCGAGCCACAGACAAACAGTTTTGGAGACCATTCGAGCTTGTTGTTTATATCAAACACTGGTTGATTTGAGCTCTTTGCATTTTGCCTTTGAATTGTTTAGAAGCTAAGCTGTGTGTGGGGCTCAGGAAATGAACAGAATGTGTGATGTTTACGAGGCCATCTGCGTCGCTTAAATCACCCCCTGAAGATACAGATTTTCTACCAGAAATTACCAAAGTCTATCTACGATATTTTACGCGATTTAGTTTATAATGTGAGCTGACTGAAGCGTGTCTACCAGTCGTTTGACAGATTGATGGTGTATTTTAACTGATTCTGAAGCAGGCTTCAATCTACCAGAATCTCTACAGAATCTTGGTCAGACCTTACCGTTGCAGATGGTTGAATTCTTTCAGGGTAACCGTTGTTACTTGAAAGTAAAGCCTTATTTAGGGTACGAAAAAAGCAGTCAGTTTCTCAGCATCCTTATGCTGTTGATAAATTCTATGAAGTTTTATTTCTTACACATCATCGGGACTATCGACGGCATATTTTCTACGCGGTCCAAGAGGAGCAAATTCCGGAAAGGGGAAGTCTAGTCTAGTCTACGGCTCCGCAATATACCTGGACAGCTGGGTTCCCTGAATCCGAAACAGAAATCTAGAAGTTCAGAAAACCATGAAAGAAAGCTTTTTGAAGCACGACATTAATAAGAGTCCACAAGACAAGCCAGATAACTAAAAAAGAACGTATACCTGCAAATACTTACGTATTTTCATACTTAGAGGGATATAAATAACCCATCGGTAATTTTATTCCTAAGCATCATGCAAGACTGCTGACCGAAAGTATGTGATGTGTGGTGGATACTAGTACATAACTAACCGTTAACAGCTGGGGCGAGTTTCGGACAAGAGTGTTCTCCTGGAGCTAAGTGGGATTGGCCCCACGAAGGAAACTATGAAAATGGTTGAAAATTCCGATAGAACCAACATTTTTAGTGACTTATTCGGCATGCGTGCATTGGCTGGTGAAGAACTCATTATCGTCATGAAAGCCATAACAATCAGAACTTTATTGAACTCGGGCCTAGCCGGAAAAAATCAGATTTGTCGAAACGGAAATGATTAAATACAGTTTACTTTTGTCCCCAGGCTGCTAAGTCAGTAGGATCAATCGCGTAGTGGATCCGAGGTGAGGCTGTCTTCAACGTCTGTTAGGGCGTGTGAAATCTTGCCAATGAGGAAACAACGAAAGATGAACCAAGTCTTTAGGAAAAGATCCTCTACGGTGGTTCAACGGAACATACCTGGACAGGTTACTGATCTCGCAGATACCTTTTGCTCCGTCGCATAATCAGTCCGCAGAAATCAGTGAAACATTTCATCTTTCTGGGTAGGATATATTTCATCAAGATGCGACGAATGCCGGGTTTATCGTGAGAGCATTTTCACCTTTTCACCGATTAGTTTAGGCTGTATCCACGGATATAGATGGGAGATTTAAGTACGTGAAAATGACACTGTCATTTTGAATCCCACTCGAGAAGCGATTTGATCCCTCACGAGTTATAAAGGCACCGACATTTTTAGTATTATGCAAGGCCGTGCGTAGGTCAGTGGAAAAAAAGATGACGAAAACATTTATCTACTTCTTGGTATACGTGGTCTCGCTTTTCACAAAAGAAAACAGTTACTGGTACTTCAAGAAGGGTTCATATTGTTCTCGTGAATATGTAACAATTTATCCAGATGCAGCTTTTCCCAGCCAGAGAACCCCCAGACCGTTACTATGCTGGTTTCTTGAGAAATGTATAAAAGATAACCCAAGTGATGGCAATCCATGGTCGATGAAGCTTTTGTTTTCTGTGTTAATAGCTCAACAAGCCACTGACGAGGAAATTATGTTGTGAAATGAAATCCTTTTGATGGATCCAGCATATGTTACCACCTTGGCTTGGTCTAGCACTCCTTCAGGGATTCTGAAAATCAGTTCGTCGAATCAGGTTTATACAACTCAGAATCTCGCTCGTTGTGCCGAATAACTCCTAGAATAAATTTGAAAAGGAGTATATCCGATGTCAGCAATATTATGATGACCTCTTGCTCATCATAAGGCAACTGAAGTTCTGGCTTTTTCAGAGAAAAAAATAAAAAAGAATGTACGTTTCTATCCGGTTGTACTCCTTACAGGAGGGATTTGTTGCATTTTTGTAGCTATTATAGAAAACAGTCAACAGTGTCAGTACATCTTACCATCCTTCCACTAACATTCTACCATATCAAAATGATCACACTTTTGACCATGAGAAAACAGGGGTGATCTTATACCACGGAGTCTATTGACAAAAAACTGAGTATGATGTCGGACTCACCTTTCTACAAGGTTGCACCCCATCAATTAGGGCCCTTCTGGGATCAAATTCTTCCGATAGAATTATCCTAAGGAAGAATTTCTACTGTTGTAGTCCCAGATTTTGTGATTCCAGAAATGAACCTCCTACTGTCTTGGCAAAGATAGTTCAATGAATAATGTGTTGGGACTCACAGTTATTCTCTGTGGTGGTCAAACTGTCACTGTCTTGGTGTTTCGGGCTTAAAATCCCCATTTCGACTCTTGCTACAGCAGGTCTCCTCCTCATTTGATAGTTTTTGATTAGTTTCATTTATCTTCCAGAAATATCGTATATAATCGCGTAAAAATGGAACAGCTCAGATGTTGTTATCATTACCGTAAATATTATTTATTAGCACTATTGTTATCGTTAACTTGATTGACGTGAACCTCGAAGATCTATGTTGTTGCTTATTTACTTTTCCATGTAAATTCGATGAAGTAGCTTTATCGGGGGAAATTTTAATTGTTTGTGGTTCCGGGAATGGAAGGTAACCTTTTTGAAGGCATGTGTGCAATCAGATTTCATTGTAATTATCTGCTGAAGCACGTCACTGTGACAGAGCTCATCATTCGTCTTCTTCGTGACCAGTAAGGATAGTGACACACCTCAAGTTTTATTTGGCGTTTGCAATACTTGTTGGATTACCAATGGCAGTAATACATTAGGACATGTAATAAGGAGGGGCATGAATTTCCGGAGACTAGTTACTGTGTCTACCTAGTAGAGGATAGCTCCGTTGGAACGTCCAAGATACGTGAGAATTACTTCTTTTGTTCTCGATCGGTGGAAAGAGGCTAGTTTTGAATATATGTTTGTCTGTTAACGTTGGGTTTTGGAAAATGGGTTTGAGTACCTCTTCATGTGAAAACAACTGTTGCTTTCATTGCCGGCTGATTTGAGGTGCTATTTATCTCATTTTTTAGGAGATTCAAAAGGTCTGCAAACCAGTACAGTCAGAAAGCCTCCAATTTTGTGCCTGTCATACTAATTTTCAGATACCAGGCAGAATGCAGTAAGAGAAAGGCCGAATAAAGAAGGGTTTCTCTCTTCCGGACAATAAAAATAACACTTAAATCTTCCTAGTTCTAGACACCAGAAAGAATTATGATCAAGAATGAGACAGTCGTTACGTGAACAGACATTTGAAGAGCAAATAGTGTGCAAAGGAACTACGTCAACTTGCTTATTTTTAGTTCGCAAAGTCCTTAACAATCGTATTCTAGTAGGACATCCAATGGATGACGAATGGAAACTCGCAACAGTACTGAATAGTCTTTCTGTGATGAAATCTCGGTAATTCATTGATCAACGACTAAATGAAAACAGATGCCTCCGACTTTGAAATCAAGTGAACTCCAGAGCAGAACCCTTTTGCAGTAGAACTGTCAAAAGTGTTATGATTGGGTTGACGCCCACCTCCTCTGGTGCTCTTCGTGCAATAACCGTGCCGAAAATCAGCAAGAAACACTTTATTGGAATTTTATCCACCAACCCCAACCCCGGAACAGGAAACGTTTTCGGGCCATGTTCATTTGGGAATTGTTTTTCCAATGACAGTTGATGATAGGAAATTGAGCTAGGGATACAGCATCACTAAGAATCTATGAACCACTGGATTTGGTGGATTTTGATCAAGTAGACCGACTTCTCTCTGGATCAAAAAGTAATGATGCTGCAGGTCTAAATTGAGTTGGGATGGAATGGTTTGCGTCTCATGCTCAAAACTCAGTACTGATCACCTGTCAAGATGACCCAAAGAGAAATTTATCTGCACGAACACTGACAGGAAGACCAGTAATCACGATGCAAGCCAGTCGCTTTGTACAGATCTCTGATGAACGTTGAGGTCACACATGGTAGTATCACATATTTCGTTCACAAATCTTGCTAAATGGGTCTTGGGTATGATAGGTTGACACCATTCGATAACAATTATTCAGCTGGATTTGTTTAGCTATGCTAGCCTCATGGGTCTACTAAGCAGAAAAGTTTTATTCCCGTTCCAAAGGTTAAGACTTGGTTAACTGAACGAACCTGGAGAAAGTGAGCAAAAGATTGAAGAACCAACCGGTGCCACAAAAGTTTAGGGTATGGAACATTATACAGAAGAAGGACCTAGTCGAACGGCAGGGGCAAAACGGTAGGAATTTTCGACAAGGGATTGCTATCCCAAGAACCTACATGTATCCCTACGCTGAAGAGAAAATATTCCGATGGTTTGTGAGATTTAGTCTGTATATTATCATGGTATATTTCAACCGAAGGAAAAAAGTAACTTCGCAAAATGCTGTCAAATCCGTATCTTTGCAACTACGAAAGTAAAATATTTTCAGATTTTACTCAACATTTTGTGCGTATTGGATAAGGCGTGGATGTTGTTACTTAGGTTGAAAGAAAACGTTTTGATACCGAAAGATAAGAATGCGGGATATAAGATTATTCTTTTATTTAAGTCTATTTTGAAGATAGTTGAAAGAAGAAAATTGTGTGTTTGATGGTAAAACGGTACTACTTGTGTGACTACTTCATTTTAAACATCCCCTCTAAAAGCAAGTACTTCCCATCAAGAAACAGTTTAAACGATCCCAACTACTTTTTCCTGACTGTGGGAATCCCCTTGTGTGCTGTATTTCTTGTTTCCTGTAGTGTCATGAGAACTCAATCAGGTAGGGGAAAGACAGCTGGTTACTTTCTGACTCCACAATGAGTGATCAACAAGAATTTGGCTGCAGGTGAAAGGTTTTAGTGCATTTTTCAAGTTAATTTAAACAGTACCCAAAAACAAAGTCCGAGATCACCCAGTGTACGCTGTTTCACTCATGATCTTGACACGTTGAACTTAGGGGTAGATCATTTTGTTGTCACCAGACGCTGAAGCTTTCGTTATCAACCTTACGTTCAATGAACACCATAGAGCTATATTTCATCCAACCAAGTTACTTGATCTTGAGAAAGGATTGAACGCAGCCTTTTGCGACGCTGTATCCATAAGTAGATTATGCACGCAGAAATTGCAGTTCCACAAGGTATGTTCGTCTTGACATCAGTCACTCGGATTAACCAGACTGTTTCCTAGATTGTTCTACACTTTCTGCACATATAGTGTCGCTCCGTGTTCTATTCGAACAAGAATTAGCATATTTTGCGTAAGTGACTGAGAAGATTAAAAGAACCATTTTCGTCTCGCACATTTTGTTCTCTATCTGTTCTGGTGAACATTAAAAAACATCCTATTTGCCTACAGAGTGATATTCTCCTGGAAGTTAAACAGCGTACCACGTGAAACAAACAAACTGCTTGCTCCACAGTTTGAACTGCACTGACCTACTTCACTTGAGATAATCGAAGGCGACGCTAAAAAGTCAGCTTAATCGGCCATCGAAAATAAGAACGCACGCGTAAACAGTGGATAGTTTATTAAGGGAAAATCACAAAATTTGCCTTTCAATTTTTCTCTCCTCAGCTCACAGTGAACTTGAGCGTGTTACGTGACACCCCGGTCACTGTGCCAGATCCATCTTCCTCCTGGTAATATTCTTGTCCGGACCTCTTCCGTTGTTCGGTACGGCGATGGCATTCTAGGCTATCCATCAAGTAGTCGATGAGAAGTTTTCGGGGGAAGCATTTAAACGACCAGGTCACTCATTGGTCCATACGGTAAATGACTGATGTGCATTTGGGAGGTAGAAATACTACCTCTAAATTAAACTTCGGGAATTGAACCAGCCTTTTGGAGCTTACAGATCAGGATTTCTCATAGTGGCAACAAAGTGTATGGGATTCCTGTAGATGGCACTTTTCGCTACGGGAATTCCACCGTAGTTTTTACACATCCTCAAGAACTGACGAGAAAAAGCATCATTTAATTCCTCAGAGTTTTGCTCCGCTGTCACGTGACAGCTTTACGGACTGTGACCAACACAGACACGATCCTGAAGCAAGGTCTTGTTTGCAGTCACAATCTATACGGTTTTCCGCCAAATGCCAAATAATCACACCACAGAGTTTTGCGATGATTTCGGTTCAAAAACGGTCTCCAGAAAGTATGCCTTCTCACTCACTGGTAGTAACCTGTTTATGATCTTGCACTGAGAATTCACACTGACTCCTTGATGAATAAACTCAGAGTTTTTTCAGGTCTTAGGTGACAGTGTCTGGGGGTACTGACTGATCAGAACACACCTTACTATTTAATTAGTCAGTTTCAAAGACGATTTGTTTTGGACAATCAGGTGTGTGAATAGCTTAAGTCAATCAGGTCTACATTTTGGAGACCCATTTCTATGGTAATTCAGTGACTGCGGCTTTTTGATGGTACTACATAACAAGGTTGGAAACCAATGGAAAATGCAGGTTTGGGATCGGGCCTTCAAAATTTATGAGCGTATCAGGCAAGCTAATTCATTTGACAGACTTGAGTGTATCACAATAGAATCTGTACATGGATCATGGTAGATTTCAAGAATAATTGATTTTTTGTGTTTCACGTTTTCATCGACGTACTCGAGTTCAGCATTATATATATATATATATATATATATATATATATATATATATATATATATATATACTGATTTTCAAGAACGTTTTGTAGCATCAGAGTAACAGCTAGTAGTAAAACTTCACTTTTACGGATAAACACCTTGTTTGGAACTCCTTTTTCCATTGTCTACTGGTACAATACATTCTATTGCGCTCTTTTTGCTTCCCCAATGAAATCCAAACTTCGGAATATATCGTGCCCAAGGAAGAATTCCTATTTTATGAAAGGGTTGATTTAATTTCCAGATGATGGCTTTCAACAGAACTTGAGGCCTAACGGCCGAATAGTCGAAAATTAAATGAAATCAAAGGAAAGCCACCTCTTTAAATTAGTCGAACTCAGTGTAAACCTTTCATTTCGCATTTACTACAAATGTGATGGAATATGAAGCGAGTTAGACAGTCATAAGGCTCTAAATTGGTACACCTTTTTGTTCACTTTTCCATGAGTAAATCGCTATTAGATTGTCTCCTACTTGGTCAGTTGCTTACTTGTTGTCGTCTTAGGCCTTTTTGTCACAACTGAAGATGGAACATGGGATAAATTGAGTTTGGTGACACAGGCTACTTTCGAAACCCGGTGATCGATCAACGAGAACTGACGCAAACATGTTACGGTAATTTCCTTAAGGAAGATTTTCCTCTTTTCTTGAGTGAGGTTTTAACTGCTTTAGAAGAATAAATCGTTGATTGAACTGGTACAATGTGTTTCTACAGAATTTATTTTAACGATTCTTTTTGAATTATTTATAACTAATTTTGAGTGGGCCCATTTGTCCTTATTTCAGTGATACTTTCGTACCCATTGCTTACTCCCCGGGGTAATGAAGCCATTATTTTACACCTCTTGACCGGGGTGTATTATTGCGATTCGAGAGCTTTTCCACTTAGTGACCCGGGCTGGCTCTCAAATAATTGATTCTGGCCAATACCACTTTAAATGGATCATGTTCTACAGTGACTCTGAAAGGCAGTCACGTGTCATGCGCGTATCGATCAGCTTCGATGACGCATGTGTTCTCGGAGGATTTATCTTGCTTTTGTGATATTCAGTGGTGAGTTGAGCATTGAAGCTGCTGAACCATAAACAAGGTCTGCAGTTTACAAAAGAAAGAATCAAATTTCAAGTAACATTTCGTGAAGTATATTTTATCAATTATAAGTCAATCAATGAAGGTTTTGCCTTACTCCTCAGGGAAGCCAAACCAGTGGTCTCGTGGCCGGAATTCAGAGAAGTGGGTCCCAGCCGATGGGAAATCTGGGAAAACCAAGATATTAGTACATCCTAACAATCAGTGTTTCTTTTTTACGAACAATACCTCGTGATAATTGCTGAAAAGCATTTGAATAGTTATTCAGCAGGTTTCAAATCCGCCTTTCTGTGATGGGTTGATGCTATTAGTAGACTCCGCTTGATATCCAAATTATTATGTCCATGACGTTATTTGTCATGCAGCTGTAACGTCCTGCTCAGCAATGAAAAGTTCTAGGAAGAAGTGCACGACTGATTCCCCTTCCGAATTTTGGGAATCTTCACCATGTTATCAACGGGCAGGTGGGCCTTCACTTAGTGTCATCACTACATGACATAGCGCTCTTTTGTCAGTAGTCTTTGGGGTTACCAACGTTTAACCCAGCAGCGCTTGACCCTTAGGATCAAAATATTAATGTCTGACGGCTGCTCGCGAGACAATTGGCTGGTCTGCTTTCTAATATAAGAGGCCGTCTCTCAAAAACTGACTTCGCTTCAGTTTAATTGATGCATCATGTTCCCACACACCTTATTTCGGCAATCACTCTTTGAATTACTCTTCAGCTAAATGTTAACGGTTCGGTATTCCCTCTTTCGTAATGAAGCATACGTTAGTAGCCGGAGCTTTTCTCCAGGGTACGTGAGCAATTGGTTCACATCTATTACCGGTTTTGCAAACTGTTTCTGATTTCTTTCCGCACGGGCTAGATTATCCGTTAATCAGTTTTAGTGGTTCAGGCCGGTGTGACAGAACCAGTCACGTGTGGTTTAAGTCGGCAAATTACCACCGATTTCCCTCTTCCTGGTCTTTTCGGTCAGGCTCACTTTCTCTCTGCCCTTATCTCTTTCTCCTTCTCTCTCTCTCTCTCTCTCTCAACCTACCACTGTCGCTCAGATCGTCTGTAAATCGATCACAACTGTTTGCATCTTGCTGTGACATGTGAACGTGTGTGTTTGTGTATGTGTTTTAGTGTGTGTTCAGTCATGAGTACTGATGTGTCTGCGTCCAGTCCGCACTCTTTACTGGTTTTCCAACTGTCTATACATTGGTCTGTCGCACTGTATGTAATCCCACTTCAGGCGTCTGGGCAACTTTTTCTTTTCTAAGTATCCGGCCCAAACCGTTCCATTCGCTTTCCCAGGAAAAAGCATGCCAAAAACTGGGAAACCGAAGTAGCGAGATTAGTCGGGAATGTTTAGTGCTTTGGCCCAGTTAACGGCAACAATGACGACAGCCAAATTCGATGGCCTCAAAAATGTACGGTGGCGCACGACAAGAACTGGTTCACATTAGTGGGTAACATCTCAAATTACTCCACTCGAACGGACATG
Source organism: Fasciola hepatica (assembly GCA_948099385.1). Lineage (NCBI taxonomy): Eukaryota > Metazoa > Platyhelminthes > Trematoda > Plagiorchiida > Fasciolidae > Fasciola > Fasciola hepatica. The sequence continues at coordinate 13,007,620 of CANUEZ040000142.1, read as the reverse complement.
TCTGACTTCCGAATGGCAATTGGTGAACTACAGTTCGATATACGAGTGGACATGCTGTCTGGACCAGGTCCGTTTTAACTACTCGGATTTTCTAATAATCCATTCACAAGTGTTCGTCATTGAAAAATAATTTATGTAATTGCCATAAATTTGTCTGGTGGAGGTGCGATAACCCAAGCGTTTAGGAGGGAGAAGCCCACATTTTCGAAAGGGACGTGACTTACAAGATTTCCAACCAGTTCGTGATCCAGCTATTTATCAAATATGTGCGTGCAAAAGCTGAAGACGAGTGTCAGCACTGCACATTCACATGTGGAAATATGATAACTTAGCACAGTTTTCTGTGCTTTAGAGAACGAACAGTGTGTGCCCACTTGCATACCGAGATAAACGATTGGGATTCGTTTTAATTACATTTTACCAGGAAAACTCGTTCCGGTAGTCAGTTGTTTTCTAAGCAAGCAGTTAGTAATCCGAAGCTGTAAGGTGGTAAAATAACGTACTACCTACATCGAAAATTGAAACTTGGGATCATAAGTCGTCGTTTGGACGGTTATCCTTGTCTAACCGACTACGTAACCTTGGAAAAATCATCTTGTTGTTCTAAAAATGAACCGTTCATCTATGCACGCCTTTTACGATTTAATTCATATTAGGGTGAGTGTTCCAGTTTGAGGATGAATGGGTAGCAGAATACCGGACACACATACCTGATGAGCGGCAACAACCGCGAAACCGATCGTGTACTTCCGGGAGAATTTCGTCCTGTTATCCTGATGCAGTAACTTACTGCTTAAATCAAAAAGTGAGACACTTTACTCGTAAATTTAGGTCAAATTCCGAATTTATTAATGAATTCGGAAAGTAAAACAAATGAAACTGAACAGATTAGCTCAAAAGTTGTTTTACTTGTGAATTTTTATTATCTTCAAGTGTATCTTTGTATCCTTGATGTCAAATATTTCCAATGTATTTCTTTCAGAATAATGTGGCTAGTATCATCGCATCCTAACTTAAGTGACTGTCTAATCAGTATACACTTTCACGTGTCTGAAAAACCCCGCATTAAACGATGGCTCTAACATTGGTAACATAGTTTTGTTCGAAACACAATGTACAACACTCAGGTGGCACGTACACATGAAGTTTGTTGTTTCAGTATCCCAAAGCCTGAGAGAGGCAAAACTGTGAAGTTTGTGCAAAGAAATGAAATACTGAAACGGAGACGCAAATTTAGCTAAGGTCCGGCTAACCTAGAAAAAAGTTTTGTAGTTGTTTTTGCTATTGCGGAACAAGCATTCAGTTCCGTTTAGCTTACAAACTCTTTCAGATGGCTGTGGAATCAATGGAAGCATTGGAATGAAAATACCAAGGGATTAGAAGTCAGCAGTAGGAGAGTGGAATTATTGAATGAACTATTTATTACTCACGCGACAACTTAATTCAAATAGACATTGCAAACCCTTGTACAACTATTTTTCTATCATTTGCGTAAGCATTTATCAATCTGTTGGCACTGAATTAGCAAGTCCAGGACAGCCAGCACCATTTGCCTAGGGGAACCGCATCCAACCCTACATCCAGCCTCAATCAAGTCCATGTTCACGCTCGGTGGGAATGCACTACTTATTTAGTTTTCCTGAGATGTCAAATCAAAGAAACCAATTGTATTGTAATTTCATAGTTTTCCACTGGTGAGTTGAGTTCTGAAATCAAGTGAAAATTCATGTGCCTCAATGTTCTTTAATCAACATGTGCAAAGCAGTGGGATGGGGCGATGGGGAACTTGGTAAGCCTGGTACATCAAAGCAGGAGCAAGGTATTCAGTGGTGATGTGTTTGAGAAACGAATTAGTATATCATCTGATGCCAGTGTGATGTTATGAGTTTTGTTGTTTTATCCTGTAAATGAAAAGTGGACTCGATATTTGAATCAATGTTTACCAGGTAGGGACAAGGAACAACATAACCTTTCGTATGTGTATGAATTCTCTTTTTAGAACGATCAAAATAGTTGAGATCACACCTATCTACTTTCTGTTATTAGTAATGAAAGAAGCCTGTCCTAGGTTGTACAGGATTGTCGTTCCGTAATTGAGTGATTCGCAGACTAATGACCCTCAACTTTCACGGCAGAGAATACAAGCTCGCTTTACCACGTCTACTGCAGCAAAATTATTAAACAGTTAAGGTGTGGGCACATCGACCACAGAATCAAAATAGTCGAAGAGGGCTTCGAAAATCCCAGGCAACAATAGACAGAAAACCCCCGAGACTCCGACGAAGCAGCGAGTCAAGTGGTTTGCAAAGAAGGTCCTTATTTGTGAAAAGCATTTCGACCAATCAGCCCTCAGCCTGAGAGAACACACACAAGCGTGGTGAAGAGCAAACGCAATAGCTATGACTATGAGAAAATGGTATGGTCATTTCTGGATGGTCAAAGCTCAGGCAATAGCAGACAAAGTGCAGAGAGCCAGTTAGTTGAGTCAAGTAAACCAGCAACCATGATGCCGTAACAGAACGGGTCGTGGGTACCTAAGGGTTGGGGATACAAAAAGTAGGAGAAAGGTTAAGTAAGATATAAAATCTGTTAGAAATCAAAGCTCAGGATGAACAGATAGGGTCGACAAATGGACCCCAGGCAGATACCGATTGAGGTCGAACAACAGTTGTCGTAGCAACAAGTCTTTTGTCTGTGTGAAGCAATGGGGTTGGACGAACAAATATCACGCTTATGTGAGGACAACGAGGCAGTGGGCCGCGTGGAAACTAGAGGCCTAAGCGCATCTGAAACAAAAGAACTATTTGGGGAATACAAGATAAAAAACTGTGAAATATGGCACAGGATATAGACAAAACCAGTGCTACGGTGCGTTTTATATGACGAGCTGAATTTCCATGTCCACTTTCAATGAATCTTTAGGTAGGTTCTGAAAGGTGCTGGAGAAAACGGACCTTATCACTGCTAACAAAAATAACTAACATTCAGTTCTAGTCGCTACATCGAAATAGGGTCCATACATTTTCGGTAGGTACCGAAGCTTGCGTGTCTCAGGTAACCTCGGATGATAACAACGTTCTTACTTCTTGTTTGGCAACCTAGCATACCTTGAGGTGCCCGAAATATGAAGGCCCAGGTGTTGTTCACCTCCAGTTCACCATGGGAGCACATTCGAGGTTCTGGAGGAATCCTAATTATCCTTCTCATGGACACACAGTACATAAAGCCTACTCAGACATTAGTTGGTAGAGCTGTTCAACAAAAAGGCATGCCGATAGGAAATTATTGATCATGTTACCCTTCAAAGTCAGAAAAACTTCCGAAATTTTCGGTCACGGTCGATAAGGGTTCAAATGTATCTGCTGTAGTCAGGCGGACTTTTCGGTACCAGCATGTGTGTCTGAAAGTTCTCAGGGTCCTCTCTGTGCACTGCTAGCTTCCAATGGGTTTATGGTATATTTCTTGTAAATCTGAGATACTTCTAAAGCAACAGGCAGAAGGTAAACAAATCCTGTGAAACATTGCATAAAGTGAGTTAGAACTTGGATATTGAAATGTCCCACTTTCTTAACCTGATCGTTTTACGATAATATGTGCTCACACGATATATATATATATATATATATATATATATATATATATATATATATATATATATATATATATATATATATAGACCGAAAATTTTCATTGTATCGGTTTCTATGCTTAAAGCATACAGATCCGGTCTGTGGAGTCTCTTCGTCCAATATATAGACAATCTTACGTATCCCCTCACTCCCTATACTTGTGCTTGAAACAATTGGGACGACAGAAAGAGGGAGTGGTTAAAGCACCCTCGTATAGCTGAATGATGAGTGACAACTAGCCAATAAAACAAAGGAATGTTTTCACAAAAGCACATCAACTAGTTTTTGAAATCAGGTAGAATTCGGTAAAAGTATCAACAATTCACAATGGAAAGTCCTTACAATATACTGCTTTCTAACGTAAATTTATTTCATCAAATCCTTTGGAGCGCAAACGTGCAAAAATCGAAACTACCGATTTTTTGAACAAAGGTGACCGTGGCGCAACGGTTATTACCCTGAAACTTAGGCCAGTAGATCTTGGGTGTGAATTCCATCGCTGTCAAAATGAAAGTATACGTGCTTGAAAAATCGAAACTAGTCACTTTTCCCCCAATAGATTGCATTTCTTATGAGGATAGATCTATACACTTTTCCAAAATGATAACCACTGAGGTGTGCGGGACTAAAATCTCTTTCCACTGACATGATTCTTTCTGTTAAAGAGTTTGAACAAAACTTTTCGTTGAAGAAAAAGATGTTTATTCAGATAATATATGTGTTCACATCAGTATATTTTAACAATTATTGTACTTCACTAAAAGGAATAATTTCTCTTCTGTTCTTGCTAGGATGATCGGATGGCTACTATCAATTGAAAATATCACCTTCGTGATCATGATAAGGGCGTCGGATATTGATTCAACGAAACAATTTCCGTAATACAAATGTGTTCTCATCAAGATTCCAGTGCTTCGCAGTTCACAGCGGCCAAGACCCAATAAAGTTACTTTACATTTTTCGTCAAAGTGTCTTCTTTATCGTTTTTCAACTTAAGAGAAAGGAAGCGTAATCAGTCATGGAAAAGTTTGCTTCTGGAATTATTAAACCAGCTTAAGTTTCTTGCAACTTATTCGATCCAAATGAAATGGACCGGTCAACTGGACTGAAGCTGCCGTCAAATAAGAAGCCGGCGTCTTTTGGTTTGACGTATAGGCTATTCTACTGGCAAATGCTTTAGATTGTATGATACCATAGTCGACCATCTGCATTGTGGAAGGTGAGAAAATCTCCGTAGGCAATCGTAGCATCTGTCACATGACGTTATTTGAGGGACAGTAAAGACGGTAAACTTAAACGTGTGGATGAACAATTTGGGACCAAACACGGAATACTTTCATAATGTCTGTTCCGTGGCTGTATATTAGGTGCATTCGTACTATGACGTAACTCGCTTTGGCACTCCTCGTTTCAGAACTACTTGTTAAACAGCCTTCATAAAGTCTTTTATTTTGAAATCAATATTACCAGAATTCTTTCACACAATTGTTTATTACAGTCCCTATTCGTGTGCAAGTGGGAAATCTTTCATTGTGTTCTCAGAAACGTACATTGATAGCCTCAAAGCTGAACGATGAGGGCCGAAACAAAGTTATTTGAAATATTAAGATCCCATGATGAATTTTAGTAAGCAATTCAACGTCTGATAACAGATCACTCACAATAACCGTGATGAGTTTCGTGCAACTAGAACCCCAGTAGGCCTTGAGGATAAAAGCGGACTCATTGGTAGATTTTATCTATGGAAAATATGGGAATTTGTTGATGTTCATTGTGTTATAGCCAGTGTTATAGCCAACTGTAACGAATGGGTACCACCATGGGAGATTTCCAAAAGTATGGCACCGTCATGGCTTTCAGCGAGAAATAGACTGGTCAAAACACATTGACTGTGCTAAGAATGAATCTGTTTCCATGAATACCGGGATGAAAATGTTTGACAAATATTTCTTAGAAAATGATTCATTGAGTATTTTCAGAGAATACTTGTTAATGATGAAGGGCAAAGACATTTTGCGCTCGTTTATGTGACCCTTCTACGGGCAAAATTACGAGGACTTGGGTCTAATGTTCTGACTGCTTTTGATTGAAACATCTCAGTTAAAGCTCCGTTCCCTTGCTAAAAGGCTAGTTCTAGTGGACACAAATCATATTCTGACGTGTTTATTTACTCCGATCAGTGTACGTGTCAAGAAGCATTCAATCAGTCTGTTGGACTGGGTGGATTAGCTTCATAAAGTCTTTCTGTCGTTGGTTTTTAATATAGCGAACCTTATATTTGTATCTTAAGAAGCTGATTAGTATTTTACTAACAGATGTTTTCATAGTTAAAGTCACTGATAATTACCGGTTTCATATTGTTTATCTTCCGCCTGGGTGACAAACGGTTTATCGTCACTCATCATTACGGATGGCCTCTTCGGCGAATGAGAGTGGCGTTGTTTTTAGCTGCTCACGGCAAAAACTGTTCGTGTCCGATCATTTTTGTTTTTGAAATAACACCAGACTCTGATGATGAAGCCGAATCAGTAGTGCTGCGGTTACCTGCATGAAAATTACGTGGCACAAATTCTAACTCCCTAGAAACGATGTTTTTCTCACCCAAGCAGAAATCAACGTTAATAATATGATTATCATTATGTGTGAGACCTATTTAGGCTTATTTTCTGATCACAGTCTTCCAAGGAAAAATTTATTTGATCGTTCATCAATGAACAAGATTCCAAATTATAATGTGAAATTCAACCAAGAAAATTACCAATGAACAAACACTAACGGAGCTGAATCAGTGTCTTTCGACACGTTGTATACAGGGAACATCGCAATTTCTCTGACATCTGTCAATTTCTGACTCTACCTGAATCACTGATTTCAGCCATCTCAATACCGTCTAATTGCTCACTCAGATTGGCACAGACGTAATTCGTTATTTGTTGGGTTAAGTTCCGCCCTGGCTACGATTGTCAACTGGGAAAGCAGAAACAAAGTATTCAAGCGGTGATTCGTTTCAACTGTGATTGAGCAGATGTTTGCCGCAGAATATATTCCATGAATGACAGGTTAGCAGCCTTGATAGGCCTACTCACGGCAAATAGCTTATTTGCTTTTCAATTTACCTATCAACAGTTGCCACTCTTGCTCAGCAATACATCTCCTAAAAGTGTGCCCCAGAAATCATTCTTCTCAGAAATAAGCCTTCGACCCGGAGGCTAACTTTGACTAATCAGTCATCGATGCCTAATGATATGATCATTAGTCTGCTTATCCGATTATCCTCCTCCTGTGGAGATCACGGCTGTTAGTCACGTGCTTAAAAGAAAGAACTGTTTACTCCCTTTATTCTTCTTTCTTTCACTTCAATAAAGGCACAGTATTTCAGGAAGTTAGTCGCTGTCAGCTGTGAATTAGGGAAAGTGACTGGTGGCGATCGCGGTGGTGGCGACGGTGGGAATCGAACCCGAGACAGGAGGGTCTATTGCTTACCACGATGACCGTTAGACCACCGCCGGTTGTAGGATTGTTTCATCTCTGTACAGACAAATGGTTGTCGAATCACAGCCTCATGCGTCTCGTTAGAGCAAAACCCCAACGCACTTGTTGACTACCACGTGGTATACAACTGCCACCCGTTTCAGTTTTGATCTATCTCATTTTGAGCTTCCCCTGCCTAAATGAGACTTCTGGAAACCACGGAAACTACTACCTGATTCTGTCTTAAAAAAGACCGCAGACACTTCTTTTTTGACAAGTGGCAAATGTTGCTCTTAATTATGCATGTGTGAACATAATAGGCCCTCCATGTAGTTCACGGAATGCCACTGGAATCCTTTGATAAATATGGCCACTTGAAATTCATGAATTTCGTGTAGGCTGTGTGCTGCTGTGCTAGCTGAATGGTTTACAACATGCACTGACAACTGAGGTGATGGATAATGCACGCTTTTGACTTGATAGCTGACTAGCTTGCTGAGGTTATTTGATATAATCACAACAACTTTTACGTCATGGCTGTAGAACGCAAAAGCGCTCGTATATCTTGATGGGACGGCCAACTGGACACGTTACTGACCCTTTCTGATTAAGTAAAGGTTAATAATTTGCACAACAGTGGAGATTCCGCGAGGAGGATTGTATCTCGCGGTGTGGAAAGAAAGCAAGTTCACTTGATTGTGAGAAATGAGGTCAGCACCGAAACCAGTTGGGACCAAAGAAATTCATGTCTGAAAATATTGAACTGACTTCTCGGTTGTCTCGTTGAAGTCAATAGGGTTGTGTGCGAATGGTTTCTCGGTGCTCGTTAGAAACGTTTTCCGGTAAAAGGAGTGTTGCCATAAGAGAAAGCAGCGGAGGTGGCTCGTCATACTGAGCGTTGTAAATTTCGCAAAAGCAGTGACCGGTTTCACAAGTATAATATTACATTATGGAAGATTATAATATGATATAATATGATATAATATAATAAATTATAATATAATTGGACCTTAATTATTGTAATATTATATAATGTAATTTATTACAACTTTATATTTTAATATATCACATATACTGTTTTAGGATGTAACATTATATAATATTAGCTCAAGATTATGGAAGGACGAGGCCTAAGCAGTTTCGAGTGTGCTTCTATCAAGTTGGCTGGAAAGTGTTCCTACGTTCGCGTTGCGATTATCATTCGAAGAACAGTTTCAACTGCCATGAGACTGGTCTTCTCTTTAGATCTGCTGTAACGCGCAGCACAGTTGGGAAAGATGATCCATGCGGTGACACGCGAAAATGTACAGAACGAGATGACAGCGCACGAAATAGTTTGGAGAGGGTTCCTTTTTGACAAAATGAGTTCGAGTTGAAAGTTTGTTCCGCATCTTATTTTGAACGTGATAGAACCATTTAGTCTAACTAGAATCTTTCGGAAGTCTGTTGTTTTACATGAACTTACATAAACAGTATCATTCCGCACCACGTTGAGTTGCAGCAAAATCATCCCGGACTTAAATCGTGCTATGTTGCAACTCTGGCTTTTCTCTTCAAGATTATTTCGGGAAAAGCGTGTTTCTATTTCAATCTGTTGAGAGTTGAGAATCTGGCTTCGTCTTTTCACTGTTTTGTGTTATTTTCCGAACTTCCCTCCTACTTTCGAAGGGCGAACAAATATGGTCGGTCCCGACGATTTACTTTCCAGGGGGGGAGGGGGCACTGTGCTTGGTCACTGGTTAACTGGGCAAAAAACCGGGAGTACCCACAGAGTTTGATAAAGGATTTGGTATCTGACATCGGAAGACAAACATGGTATTTTGATCACAAGTAAAAAGCAACAAGTAAAACCAAATACTAACTACTTGGGACGCCTGTGGGTGGCTGTATGCGAAACCAACAGGTGTAAACTGTCAACAGGGATCGTGGGTAGAAGACGTGTAATAAGGAAGCGTGGGAAGGGCTCACGTGTTGGTCACAGATTCACTGAAGGGCGGGGGGAGAAGGATGAGGATGAGAAGGACAGGGCTGACCATTTGAATCACTTCAACGGCCGGGGAGTTTCTTCCACACAACGCAACCGTGTGTACGTCCAAGTTCAGAAAAGCAGCATGAGCAATCATTTGGGAATAGCGTGATCAAATAAACAGGCCACCTTTAGAAACGGGCCATTTTGTCCTCTGAGAACGAGTCCGTACGTATGCATACAGTATGAGATACATTGATAAATAAAATAAGTGTAATGACGCTGCTGATCTGAAAGAAAGTGAACAGGTGTACAAAACACTAGTCAGGATCGGTAAAATTGCTTCCTGTCGGAAGAAATTGCATCCAGAGAAAGATATGTCAAAATGAAGTAGCCAAATAATTGGTATCCTTTCTAACTTGGCTTCTCCTTCTTTCGACCATTTTACAAAATAATCCCAACCAAAATTATCATTTAACAATCAGCCTTCTCGCCTTCAGATATGGAAGAATTTTTGTGCAATCAAAATATGAACAGCTAGGTTGTAAACAGTGCACTCAATGGTTGAATAATGTCTATGAAGCCTTCCGTTTTCTCATTGCGAGAATGTGGAATAATTGGCCCTTGTGATGATAAGTCGTCTCTTAAACCGAGTTGCATTATGTGCACCTACGGATTAGACGTTACAAGCAGAAAATAATAACGTCCAATGAAACCCATCCCCGTGAGGCAGTTACTATGTGAACTGACACCGAGCGTTGAGGACTGGATTCATATCCCCCTGGCAGTCCTGACTTGACTCGGACATTTGCTTTTTCTTGATGAAATCATCGTCGTTCGACAAAATATCTTCATTAAAAACGAGATATGAAAATTGGGAACAAAACAGCATGACGAACAAGCTCGTTTTCAGTTATTCATACTCATACCAAAACATAACATTAAACATGACTCGAAACAACGAAGGGGAATGACGACCCCAAATCTGTCTGTGCACGTGTGTGTATGTGCGTGTGAAATTCATCAGTGTCAAGTGTTCGAGTGGTTGCACACAAGCTTTGTAACAAAGAAAGGACCATGGAAGTTTAGGGGCTTGCACAAATTGTTTCTGAGCGTACAAGGGAGGACAGTAGGGTAGAATACTCACGGCCTCGGATATGGCCAAGATGCGACACCCGACAAGACTCGATTGCTTGCCCCGGGCTTCGAAAATGGTTCTTAAAGCGTTTATCACCTCTACTGAATGGTTTGATTCCACCAGGTGTGAACAAACAGCACTCGTAATTGCCCTAACTGCCTCTTTGCTCAGACAAGCCGGGTGGCGTTCAAAAACACGTCCGGATAAGCGCCTGGTAGTGAGGTTCCACAGGAACGGGTGAATGAACACACACAGAAAGATGTTGCACTCTATCCTTCAGTCGAAAAACTACGATCGGTTTGGGCTGGAATATGATTTGCAGTTGTGCGGAGTAGAATATTCCATTGACTCCCGTTGTAAGAAAATCTATTCCAGCACGCAACAAGAGTTCTAAAAACAATTTAAAGAACTCACACGTTTGGATGGCTTTCCTCGGATGACTTGGAGATAAAATATTCCTGCGCCATGAGCTCCAGAAGCAAGTGCGGCTACGAAAATCTGATTGAATGATCGTTACCGAATGGTGTCAAATTGTTATTCCCAAGGCCCATTTAGCATGATTTGTGAACAAAATATATGATACTACCATGTGTGACCTCAACATTTATCAGAGATTTATACAAAAGTGACTGACTTGTATCGTGATTACTGGTCATCCTGTCAGTGTTCGTGTAGATAGGTTTCTGTTTGGGTCATCTTGACAGGTGATCAGTATTGAGTTTTGAGCTTGAGACGCAAACCATTCCATCCCAACTCAACTTAGGTCTGCTGTATCATTATTTTCTGACCCGAACAGAACTCGATCTACTTGATTAGAACTCACCAAAACCAATGATCTAGAGTTTCTTCATGATATCATCTCCACAGCCAAAATCTCTTTAAGGGACCTATTTGGAAATAACTCTCCTAATAATATCACTCCATAATGTTTACTCCTGTATAGTAAAATCACAATGGCAGAGTTTCTCACTAGGTTCTGGGGGTTTATTGCATGGTGAGTGGCTTCCCACAGATAAGATTTTCTCGCACAGCGAAAGTGTTTTTGGCTTGGAGATGATTGCAGTCCGGGTGATTGCGATCTGGATGGGGGGGGGGATGGGGTGGGGCGGAAGACTGCTGAAGTCAAATACAGGTTGTCAAGCTGGATGAAGAATGCATTTATGCACCAATGGGTCGAAACTCCACTGTGGAGTTGGGTGTGGGTGAAACTGTACATAAATTGCACAGAGTCTCGAACCGGCGAGGGATAATGAGACCTCAATAATGGCAAACCGACTTTTTTCATTTGCGTGTTACTCTGGTCTTGCGGTTGTGCTCATGGCCAATCAGAGAACACGCAACAAATTGGAGAGTTAAACTGGGCCGTGATACCCTCATACTGACTCACAAGTTTGGCTTTCAGTACGATGGAACAGACGAACATATATTAAGTATCTATAATATGATTCATCATGCGGCTTCAAAGCTCATCTCACCATTGGAAACCATGGAAGCACTGTACAGCTGTTTCATCCTTGTTAGGAATCTTCAGCAGTGCACATCCACCGAGCCCCCACGGGGACTCGAACCCGGGGTGAACGATTGTGAATCGAACACCTTAACTGCAAGGCTATCCGGGCTGGCTCACAACGGTTTGTTGAACATCTACACTACATGATATAGCACCCTTCCGTCACTGGCTTTTGAACGGTAACAACCCGCTTCCCACACAGCGATCGACTCCTATGATCGATGACTTCTCTGGGGAGCTGAGTATTGAAGCTGTATGATGAATCATATTGTAGAAATCTAATCTTCTACTACTCATTTGCAAATAGTAACCAAGCTCTGTAGGTTGTTCATAACGGAATGCCTTCGTTGTACTTAGGCCCCTACAGAGAAGTCATCCATCATAGGAGTCGAACGCTGTGTGGGAAGCGGGTTGTTACCGTTCAAAGCCAGTGACGGAAAGCTGTTGTATCATGTAGTGTAGATGTTCAACAAACCGTTGTGAGCCAGCCCGGATAGCCTTGTGGTTAAGGTGTTCGATTCACAATCGTTCAGCCCGCGTTCGAGTCCCCGTGGGGGCTCGGTGGATGTGCACTGCTGAAGGTTCCCAACAAGGATGAAACAGCTGTAGAGTGCTTCCATGGTTTCCAATGGTGAGATGAGCTTTGAAGCCGCATGATGAATCATATTATAGAAATCTAATCTCCTTCTACTCAATTGCAAATATATTAAGTAAATGTCTTGGAGACACACCCCCACATGGAAAACCAAATGTGCATGGCTAGAAGAACATGTGGTGTGGACTCAACGGTATGTTTTCTCCTACTGAATTCATTAGTTTCACAGACCACTCATGAATAAAATAAAAGTTAATTTCCATTGCCCTGTCCGTATTGCGAGCATTCAATAAAGTTGCGATTGTAAATATATATATATATATATATGTCATGAACTATATTTTAATGAATGAATATGATAACATTTTTACCTAATGTTCGGGAACATTACAGACGCACAAATGTTTCCAATGGAACAACAGAGACCTCATTATTGCAGCACCGATATTTATGGTAGATCGGTCTTGGATTAATTAATTTATCGACCATCATGATTTCAGGTCGCATTGTGATGTGCATAGAAGCACAAGCTGGAAAATTTGTTCATTTTCCACTTTATACGGACGAGATTTTGGACGCAGAAAATGATCCATTTTGCCGTGAATCAGATTTCATTCTCCGTCTACTGAATTTCAAAATGTCATCATAACAGATTATACGGTGCGTTCTGGACTGAGAGTGATGAGGATGCTGGGTCAATGCCGCTGCGATTATCCCTGAAAGACTTCGTAACTTTGTGGTTTGTGTTAATTTGATTAACTGGTTCACCAGTGACAGAAAATATTTTTGATGTAATAGTTTTTTATTTGGATTACTGTGCCGACATCACTTTTCAAGTTTTCGCTGGTTGTCTGAACAACTGTTAGTTCATGACCTAGCATTTTTTACGCTTGTCAAAGTTTGAAACCCCAACTGTCAGCGGGTTTTTCGTTTTTATTGGGAAAATATTATTATTCCTAAGTGTTATTCGGTGGATGAAAATTTTCTCACCGATTTAGTAGTCGGACAACGTAAAACAATTGACGATCTGAAGGAGGTGTCGTTAGTTTTTCACAGTTCCCGGTGGGCGGATTGACGTAATGAGAAGAGTTTTTCCCTGACGGGATAAAATTAGGTCACGAAAAGTAATTTTCTACCGATATTCTACCAAAAGAGATAAACTGTCGAAGCAGCTGCCTACTAATTCAGTGAACCGGCAACTGAACGTTTCTCATGGCAAAGAACCCCAAAATAACGAGAAGGTTTTAGGATCTTCCACAGACGAAAATACTTCAAAATCTGGCGTGGAATCAGACCACGAATAGGAATGCCTGCGGCTAAAAATTTCACGAAAGGCTTTGATGACGTAACTCCCTCGTTCGTAGTCTACAATCTACTGCGCAACATCGGGTTTTCGTAGGTTGAATCTTCTGTACCAGCGTTTTACGTAAGAAAGTCTATCCCGACTGCCTTTAGTGGCAAATTATCATTTCCCTGGTTGTATATATCAATTTCAAACTTTCAGAATTAGCTTTTTGTGTGGTTAACTAAGATTGGGAATGTTTAAAAGTAAGAAATCACTGACGACCTATTTATTTCGTAAAACAAAATCTGTAGACAGAAGGAAATTCAAAGACGTAATATTTCACCTAATTTTAATCATTTTTCGCGATCCATCGATTAAATTACTATCATCGCTTTTTTGTTTCAATCTTTGACCATTTCGTTTCAAAACTGATCAGGCTTCTCTATAAAGTCTATCATTTTACTGTCAGGTACTTAAGTACTGTGGGGTTCTGTGAAGAAAAACGTACATATGTTTCAAGGGTAGTGAGATATTTCATTCTATAAATGACTAAGCATGAATGCGTGAAGTGCTACTTCAAGCAAAAGTTGAAAAAATTGTATTACGTGGTTACCGTTGAGCCAGATAGCGAAGTGACATGAGAAAGTTTTACATTTAACCAAAACGTTTCAGATAGTCCTAAGCTGTTGTGCTCGTAAGCGGAGGGCTGGAGCCCGAATCACACAAAAATGTTCAGTGGAGATAAGCCCTTGTTTTACTCCAATTTTGGCAGTATTATTCTTGATTTTCCGTTGTTCAGCACTCACAAAAATGAGACGTCCAAGTACTGACAAATCACTATATCGAAGTAAACAGTTCATACGGACTTGATTATTGTAATTCGGCCTGCTCGGCCAGTTAGCTGTCCGTTTAACAGCATTCACAGAATAACGATCATACGAGGTATCTACTATCGTCTGAAGTAATGTACAGAACATGTTACTCAATACTCCTCGTCAACGGAGGAGTTTTCCCGGTTATAGTGTCATCAGAACCCGAAGCCTAACTCTTTTGACTTGTAAGAAAGTTTGAAAATACTCGTGATCTAAAATGGAGTCTTATCGCGTTCTAATGTGACAACTCATGATACACCGTTTATCATAGATAAAATAACTACACCGTTTTCACAACCATTTATTTGATCAGTCAGTGGAATATGTGCACGTGTACACGTGTCATGTGAGCCACGTGGTGAAGCAGTTGGTACAAAGGGCAACAGAACCGATACCACAGTCCAACAAACTGGATTAATTAAGCCAATATACTGTACTGCAGTATCAGAGTACAAATTCAGTGAGCATTTTCATATGCACGTGACTGCTTATTCCGATGAAGAAGCTGGTTACTGTTTTTTTTTCGGTTTCTGTCAGGACCTACCTTTGGCTTTGAAGTTGAGGCGCTTCACGCATTCTACGCGTAAAAGAATGCACAACAGAAGATCAAGTATAATTTTATAAGGTGTTCTGGACCACTATTACACATTACCAAAGGATAGATCTGTCAGGGGGTGCGGAAAAACCTCCCTGTTGCAAAGTAACTGATCGGTTTGGGCTTGCTAGGCCTGTTCGACTAATCAATAATCAGCAAGCCATGCACCACAAGAGATCTATTCAGCTGACTGAACATTTGTCAGCAGTGCGACATAACTGGGGTCGGGTGTCAATAAATGAGTCTGGCCTGCGACGTGGCAATATAATCGGCCCAAGTTTGGGATTGTTCGAATTCCACATTAAATATCACGTGGTTCATTCTATGCAGGTTTGCTTTACGACCTCTGTACTGTCCCTTCGATTAATCTCAGCGGTCAGCCGAATTAAGAATTACTAATGAGCAAGATGGCCATAAAAACTACATAACAGAAATTTAGGGACACTACAAGATTTCTTATAAGCAGGATTTTTATGGACAATCTTTAGAACAAAGGAAATGGCATACTTTTCAGACATCACAAATTTGGGCTTAGGATGTTCGCTGCTGCATATCAGTATAAACCCCTGCTACATTGGGGGTAATACTTCAATAAACATGACGAGGTATATGCAGTGTAAGAGGTTAGCTCAGTGAAATGATGATGTTGGCTTTATAGGGATGTCCTATTTTAAGGAATTGTAAGCATCTGAAAACATGATTTTGGAACATGAATTCCACATCTGCTTACTCAATTAATCAACCAAACAAAAAAATAACAATGCATCAAAA
Source organism: Fasciola hepatica (assembly GCA_948099385.1). Lineage (NCBI taxonomy): Eukaryota > Metazoa > Platyhelminthes > Trematoda > Plagiorchiida > Fasciolidae > Fasciola > Fasciola hepatica. The sequence goes on along the minus strand of CANUEZ040000142.1, from coordinate 12,991,788 downwards.
GTTTTCGGCACACTTCTAACAATTTGTGTGGGCAGCACTTCATATTAATATTGTGTTCCATGTGCAAAAGCCATCTACGAGAATTTCGAATTTTCGACCAAAAATAGGCATCGGTGATTCCACACACAAATTCCACCAAACTGCTTCTTTATCTTGAAAGGTGTGCTGAATTTTCGCTCCTGACGAATAACCTTTGAGTTCCAATTTCTGATTTGATCAATTAGAAATTGTTGTGCCCTGTTCATTCCTTTGACGAATGCACAATGTCCATTCGGTTACCATCCATGACAGTGCAGGAAGCATGGCCTAGCAGTATCTGACAGTCACGTATCTTAGCAGAAATCTGAGGAGTGCAAGTATGCATGTTCTTTCGTAAAATTCAATAAAATATACTATTCAGGATCTCGTTCATCATATATATCGATTCAAAGTAAACACCCAAACAGCAGGTCTCAACAGCTCAGTCAACTTACTGGTAATTTGTTAGCTGTGGCTCAATGTCAGCAAAAATTTAGTTAATCAAATATTTTTCTCAAAGATAACTCTGTCTAATAGTAAAGGAGTAGATTCATGAGAAAAGTCACTAGTTGAAGATCATTGAACAAGTTTAGACGTCTACTTTTATTGCACTCTTCTTTTTCATGAGAACCAAACACTGAACATAAAGGAAACGACGTAAAGACGACAGAAATCAGAAAAACGGGTCGTTCTTCTCGTACGCCATTCATAAGAATATCTTTTGCAGCGGGGAATGGTCCGTTATACAAGAAAACAGTGTCAAAGTAGTCCAGTTAGTAGTGAGTATAAAAAGGGAATACCTCCGAGCAATCTTATGAAGCCAGTACGACTGTATGATGCATGCAGTCTGGCGCAGAGATTAAAATCGGGAAAGATTTCACAAGTATTTTCATTTAGTACAACTGTTTCCTTACTGGACAGAAACAGCTTTCATTTCTTTTCTTCTGGCACAACACTGCATCACTTGCGGGATCAGTTCCTCAATGTGTTTATTCAGTACTCCGGGAAATGGACACTTCAGAAAGAGGCAGATAACTTGTTGCACGGCAATATATATATATATATATATATATATATATATATATTAATATTAAAATGTGAGCGTGGACTAAAACTTATTACTTTTGCGTACGGGGCAATTTGGGGAAACCAAAATGACCGAACCTAACCACCAAAATGCATCAGCATCGTAGTAATCACTAGGAACAATGATATGAATCTGTGGTTGTTAAGATGAGAAAATATTTATGAACTGAACTGAGTGTGAATCACAGAAGATCCTGTGTTCTTTCACGATGAATTGTTTGCACACGATTCACAGATTTCCTGGTACGTTAGTCCCGGCATCAGACTGAAAAAATAAACAAACACTAGCATTGTAAATGAGGTTCTATTCAGTCTCGTCTTTTCAATCCACGTAAACAAGTATAGCGCAATGAATAAATTCACGAGAAGACAATTTGTTTTATTGTCTTCAATGTATCAATTTCAGTTTATTTTTGAAGTAAAGTTTCCAATAAAGTTCTCTAGTGCCATTGATTGGGTTTGTATGACAAATCAGCTGCAGACACCACAATCAGGACAACCTGAACACAGTAACGACACTTCCTTAGGACTCTGGTAAATGATAGTAACGTTATTTGAAGTGACTAGGTTATGAGGCGAAAAGAGCACACCATAGTGGTTCATCAACGATGAAGCTTGTAGATGACATTTAGGTGGCAAGTTGAACACGCGAGTTAGAGCAGTCAACATTAGAAAACATCCACGGGGAAACTGCCTTTGATATCCAGTTTGATTTTCGACGAAAAGATTAGAATTTTATAACGCACTCAGAAGTTTGATCAATTTCGCGCCGAACAGCGGTGTTCCATTTGAAAGTTTCTTAGTAGGATTTCTGATATGCATCAGCCAAGGCGTGGAGAAATTTTTGTTTTACTCTGAATACCGCAACTGCAGGAAATTTTGTTCTCAGCAACGGTTCCTTTTGGTTACAATGAATTTATCGATACATGTTTCTCATTAGGAATCCGCCTATACCCATCCTGGAATAATTGAAAATGACTATTTGCAATTCGGTCCAAGGTGAGTTCAAAACATTTTTCTAAAATCCACACAATGGGATGTATCTCTTTGTAGTTCTGACGTGAATTTAAGGAAGCGACAGAAATTGTGTTCTTTCTTGGATAATCCGTTTCTCAAGCTGAACGATCACATCATTCGACCAAAAGTTGGCCATTCTTACGCCATTTGCTCATTTCTCAGTTGCGCTAATAACCATGTGAATATTCTGTTTGCTGGATGGATATTATGGAAAGTGGACGGAAATCGATAAATAATTTTAACTGAAATACAAATGCTCGACTAAACGCATTAGTCTCAGCGAACTGAAAGGCCAGGGAGGTTTTCCTCGACCCATCTCCGCTTTTGAATATTCAACGGTTTTTTGAAAGCTATCTGCATACCGTGTTGCGAACTTAGGGATTTCTGGACATTCAACACATGCATGACCGCAAAAGTATCCTACTGACAGAATAAAGTTGGAGATCATCAGCAAAGTGAAAAAAACTTGGTCAGCATTCGCAATGGAGTAAATTACTGAATATCGTACTGGTAATAATGATTTACCACGATCGCGATCCTTGGGATCGGGAAGGTAGAGAAAATTGTGCTCAAATTTTGGATGTGAGCTGACAGTGAGTCCCATGGCTGTGAGAAGTGTGAAGAGTTTGATGTATGTGAGCGTTTTCGAAATAAAATCAGGCACATTTTCACTGTTCTATGAGAAAATAGCTATTTGCTGTTTACGCGTATTGACTAAACAACGAAAACCAGCCAAATTCAATTCAACGGGCTCAGTAGTCGTCCTGAACCAAAATGAACTCCGAGTAGCAGGAAAGAGAAGAAACTTGTGAAGATTCAAGTACCTTCACACGCGGTCCAGTTCCCTCACAGCTTCATTTCCAGTACCCAACCAATCAGGTGAAACTGGATTGTGAATATTAGATCGTGTAGATACAACGAAATCGTTTTGTGATTGGTCGGCACGTTTTCTTCCAACAAGTGCATGCCTAATTTTGTATATAACCGTGTTAGCACCAAGCAAATGGGACAGAAAAGAGTCCTTCAGTTCTCTTCTGTTCTTGTCTTTTTCCTAGTGTGCGTAGTCCGGGTACGAGTTATATGATTGAGTATGATTAGCCGGGTAGATACGATTCCTACAAAACTGCTGTACACTCAAGCCGAGATACCATAGACAGAGGATAGCTAAAGGTGCATATGATGGATCTGTCTTTGATTCGGTTATATAACCACCCACTAGCTCTTGTGGGGAGACTTGTTCGGCTCCATTTTGTTAACAGAAAACAAACAATGTATCATTCTCACCGATCGTCACACCATAAATTAAATGGCCCAAGCTGACCCCATTTACCGTCAGTTCTGATGGGTTAACTGGTAAAGTGGCTAGCCACCACTTAACGGGAATCCTCTCTCGTCTCTTCGATCTCGTCTTATCACTCTTGGTTCCGTTCGCTCAAACCTTGATCTGTATTTTGGACTGTCGCTGAAGTGCTGAATGATAACGAGACTTGGGTTTCTAAGATGAGTCAGCCCACAACCGCACATTCAATGAAGCTATTTGAAGCTCATTTCTTTACTACTTGAATAAGTATTTTATTGTTGTTTGTTGTTCAAGTTTGACTCTTTTACTTCCGATGTCCAAATCGATGTTTGTCTGCCAAGTACCCACTTTGGTAAAGATGAGCCATTCCGGATTGTTCTGGGTTTCGGGTTGGTGATTTGCACACCGAACGCAACTTTCCCCATCCGAAGCATATCTAAAATCCAGTTACTTTTGAAAGAATAGTTGAATGTTATCAATAAGCTAAGAATTTGTTAGGAAATAAAGAGCGTTATCCTGAGCTACAACAGTTTAATCCCATAAAATAAAGGTCTGGACTTGATAGATTCTACAGTTTATAGCCGGTGGGATAATTTTTCGCGAAAAAGTTTACCGCACACGACAAGATAACAAGGGAAGTGAACTCACCGACAGAGGAAAGTACGGCTCATGCGAATCTCGCGGTGAAATCACTTCACCGTGGTTATTGTTTAGAGTCCAACTTACTGTCACCCGGAAGTGGATGTGGGTCAGACCGTTCAGTCTCTCTTTTCGGGAGGAAATAGAAAAAAAACAGCGGGGACGAACTTATTATTTGAATGCCAAGGATTCTTGAACTAACTTGTTTATCGCAATCCATAACAAAACTTTCGTCTCTCCCTTACATACAAAGTTGGTCCGGGGTTCCTGGTGTAGAAAGTAAGTCTGTTTGCATCAAAACACTGTCCATCCGAGTTGAAGAAAATTTGCTTTGTGATTTCCAGCCTCCGTGATGAAATTCCTAAACAATATGATTTTGTCAGACAGGGCTTTGGCCACCGTAAAATCGACACCAGAACTCGATTATCCGTAGATTTTTAACCTTCAGTTTATGGTTGTCTTCGAACTTTTTCAAAATGAATAATCTTTCCCAAGGACCTCATAGTTTATCTGGAAAACGGTGGAAATATAAAACGGTCCGTAATTTCATGGCGCACAAGCTTGCTATAGTTGAAATCGATTACCATGAAGGATTTGCCAGAAACCGGAAAGTTCAACACTGGTAAGTTTTCGAACAAGACTAGTTCCCGGAAGGCATTCGCAGTTCTTACCACCAACGAAAAAATGTCAGTTCTGTCAGAAGTAGTTCCTTATGTCGGAATGTTGACCACATCTCGACCAGGAAGATAAAAAACTAAATGCAACCCAAACACTTTTGGGAGATAAGATATTATCTTGTCGATCAGCAACAAGCTCTAGGATAAGTAGGCTCACAAAAAGAAGAAATTTCGGTTTATCTTAGGTCCGTGTCCATTTCATTCACGGTTTTTATCGGATGGCAAAGAAGGTTGGACTTATTTCAGGAAATTTCCGCACTTAAATAGCAGGTTGACAACTTATGGGGTACTTTTTCTGAAGCCTTTTCTTGCTCATTATCTTTAGGTGGATAGAAACAAGTTTTTGTCTAACTTATTCCCCTAGCAACATTAAAGGCCCCATGAGTGTCACCTGAGCGTTTCCCAAGTGTTTCATGACCCCACCTCTTAGTGACCACTAAAGAAACGGAAGATGGAAAATTTAGAGGGCGGTTAGCAATTTAAACTTTAGAAACCGACGGTTATTTTACCAAATCTCCATCTGAATGAAATAAATGTGATAGGTAATTTCAGATCAGAAATATTCGGTTCATTATCCAACCCATATTGGCTGAGAAATGGCAAATGCCGGTAGACAGGATAATGAATTACACGAAGACGTTTGTTAATGACGGGTACCTCAAATTATAGGGTTTACGTTTATTTTATTCCCTATGGCCGATTTTCAACATGATTTGCAAAACAGTGTCACTAGTGGACGCGAAGAGATAGCCATCCTATCTGCAATACGGAAAAAAGAAGTGCATTCCCCTGTGTGCATTTGCGAAGAAGAATAGGACTCTGTAAGCTGTAAATAGCTTTTACAGATCAGTACCCAACAAAGAGGATCACGTGGTGCATTCGTGTACAAATTCCCATGGCATTGCAAGTCTTTCTGTCCACTCGTTTATTTCGTAGGATCAAACAAAAAGCGTAACTTGTCATATGAAATTCTCAAATAAATGTATTACATTGACTTCAAAGTAGAAAGATTCATTGGGCCAGATAATATGGACTGCCATTAATCACAGCAAACCCTATTGGGGAGTCGTTTTCATCAACGACGTGGACAACGCGGAATTCCTTTAGCTAAGTAAACAAATGTTTCTAGCCTGTCAGGACAAACGTTCATTCCGGGCAGGCCATCATACCATAGGGCAGTGCCACATATTATGCATCAAGACAAATCGGATACCTTGCAACTACCGACATGTTTATTCGTTTGTTATATATGTCTACTGTAGACAAATAGTTCCATTTAAATTTCCTATTCGATCATGCCTGTGGACCATCGGTTTGTACGAAGCGACGAATTTTACTAAATAATTTCGTTTTATTCTCCTCCAAGAAGCCACACAGCCACGCGCTTACAAGCAAAACGAAGAGTGATGCCTTTTGATCAACGAGATGGACTGCTCAAAGAATCGATATGATAAAAACAGAATGGCCTAATTACCCGTGTCAGCTTGTTTTCTCGGGGGTCTCTAACAGCAGTTTCAATGGAAGGTGATGCAAAAACACCATGGTATTGAGCCCCCACTGATTTTGCAATTACTTCTGTTATTTTTAGAAGAAAAGCGGAAGCAAAGTAGTGCATACACATTTATTATTACTCATTGGTAACCGTATTAGATTCCAGTCAGTTCTTTTATCACTGGGAGGACTGCTACTAACGACGTGATTGCCTGATTCTCTTTGAAAGTTCTGTGCAATGCTATGCATATGGAGAGAACATAAAATCCATTTCAATCCATTCGCTCATTCTGGCACAATCAGTAATTTTACGTATCACTATGATGAGTAATGTAAAAGTTTAAATGGCCTTTTGCGGGCACAGTGAAATAGAAATCAACACAAATCGGTGGGCGAACAGTATCTTGCGTTGGTAGTTCCCGTGAAATCAACTTCCATCAATTACATGGTGTTGATCAGAATCACTTCACTAGATAACTGGGAACGTGCGAGTGTCTCAGATTTACCACCTTGCGAACACGATGTGGAAACAAAAACGATGAGTCAGCTTTTATTATTTGTTTACACCGGAGCCAGGTCAGCAACATACGTGATGGGGATGAACTGTTACACACCCTGTCAAGTTCCTGAGAACATGGTAAATAAATAACACTTTTCAAGAGGTTAAGCAGTGTGATACACTGATTATGGCTTCCTTCCTGCATTTATGAAGTAGCTTCTGTTGAATTGAACCAAAGCAGGCTTATACAGCCTATACAGTTAAGTCACAATATTGAAGTAAGTTTTCTCAGACGGGAGCAGAATGCTTACCAGTGGGCCAGTGCCACATTCGATAATTTCCTCGGTAGAGATGAATGTATTCAGCGTGTGGTACGCAGATACTTTCGCGGCGCTGTCCCAGTCAAGACCCTTGTGTATTCATCGTAGGGGAAAAAGTGATGAAATAAATTGCCGTTAGCAAAATACGAACCTGACCGAGCAACCCATGTTGTTCTGATCCATCTCCGTAGCCAAAGTGAGGAAAGTTTTCTACCTTCAAACCATCTCTGTTTATTAATTCAGGACACTCTGTTTATGTAGTAAAAAAGCGGTCACTCTCACTAGTCTTTACAGCACAGATTAATTGGTTCACACTTGCACTAGGCAATATCACTTCCGACTGGTTTATAGGTGATACGACCAGCCACAGCTTGAAGTGAATCCTTTCTCGCCCAATCTACTGAATGTTCCGTCGTTCGCGATCCGCTGACTGAAGCCTTAACTTGGATTCCGGACAGGGGCTGACCTGCCGTGTACCAGTGAGACTAGGCCAGCTATTGAACAATGCGTCAGACCATATCCTCACACATGTAAATTCCATAAAGATAAGGAGTGCCAAAATGAATAAATTGAGGTCATTCGTTACGGATCGATGCACGCAGATTGTATGCAATGTGAAGGTTAGTATCATTATTTTTGGTCACCACTTCCCTTTCAAATATCCACCATGGTACAGTGAACTGAACTTCTTTCCTCTTCTTCTTCTTCTGTTTTATTTACTTAATTTTATCGTTTAATATTGTTTCAATATTTCAGTAGGAGGTGGAAACCAGTTGGATGCTGTCAGTACGGGGAAAATGACCGGGGGCTGCACATGAAATTGAACCCGAGGCAGAACTCTGGAAGCCCGCGATGACGACCCTGTGACCGTCACTGGTCAGGCAGTGCGTAACAAACAAACCCCCTTTCCCATTCACATCATTCACACACCGTCGTTCGAATGGTTTACCGAATTCCAACAGCCCAACATTCTAGGCTATTTCAATTCACTCAGAGGGACACATTCGTTGTTTGAACGGTGCGGAAGCCCAAAGCACTTTGTGATATTTTTCATATTGATTGGAAACTTTTGCGGAATTTCTTTTCGTGACCTCCGCCGTCAGTGATGCACTTAAGTGTAAAACCAGTACTTTCTGAAATGAAAACTATTGCAAAACAAACATCTCGCCCCGCTGAATAAAAAGGATTCTCCAAACCATTTATTAGCTTACTTATAGGTCGTGTGATGGAAAATATACCATTCACCGTAACGTTATTCAGTATTGCAACTGCGTGGTTTTTGATCTACGTACCCTTTTTGGGACTTCAAACAGCACCATCTCCGTGTTTCTTTATCCGTCATTCTTGTGTGTGTGTGTGTGCCAGTTACATACGACCGCCTCATTTAGGATTGATTTTACTTCTGGGGTTTTCTGAATTTATAATATTTGATGGATAAAGTGAAAATCATTTGATTTAACTTGGTGAATTCTTAGCTCCTCTAAATTAAAGAGTTATCAATAGTAGAATCTATTTTTCCACTGGGGGTTTTGGAAGCGTCCATGTCAAACAACTGGATGTCAGTAAAGTTTAATATACCTATGGTTTTACGAGAAATTTCTTGACGGTTTTCGCTGGTGGAAAGATGTGGTACTGGAAAACAGAACCGAATCAATTAGGCTTTGTACTACCGTCAGCGCATCACGGACACGAAACGGTTGTACCTACGGCAAACTGGTAAATTCTTGATGGGAGATAGAGTATCCCGTTAACTCAGTGTTTGTCAAATGCTTATAAAAGAACTGTCCACTAGATGAACCATTTTTACTGAAAGCAGCTGTGATACAGTGTTGTGCAGATACAACGCATATGTTTGCTTAGAACCTAAATCTTGCTACCGTTGTCTGTGAAAATGTATTTGCTGTTACAATGGACATTTTGGTGATAGACGGCATTTCACTGTCGTCCGGATAGTTACTACACCTGATCTACTGGAGCCTTATATGGTTCTCCACTCCAAGTCTCAGGATCTGGTTGCCGGTTATACCTGATAGTGCAGTGGGCCTTCCACTGCACTCATGCACAAGTGTGTCATAAAAAAAGATGTAAGTTGCATCCGTTATGATCAGCGGCAGTGGTAGTAGCAGCAACCACAGCATCGGAAGAAGGAGCGTGAGGACACTCTTTTCTGTAAACCGTGATACCGTTAGCTCGGGATGTTCAGGATAACTATCAGAAAAGTAGTCTGAATCGATATTGATCGAGATGCCGGAAAGGCTCTATATCGTGTAGTGTATAAATCCAAAAAACCATTGAGACTCAGCCGAGGTAGTCTTGTTGTTAAGGTGTCCGATTCACGGTCGTTCACTCAGGGTTCAAGTCCCAGTTGAGGCTAGCTGGGCTTGCACTACCGATGATTCCTAACAAGGATAGAAGGGTTGTAAAGTGCTTTTATGGTTTTAAATGGGTCAAAAAGTTCACGTTGCAATGCTGAATCTCATAATACGTGAAACCTGATCTACTACTCATATTTTTCACAAGACTTAATAATGATCACCCCGAATAAATCAATACTTATGGTGTTGCCTTCTGGTGTTCCGGATTAAGAAGAACCTAAACATGTTGTTAACAGAAAATTTATTTTCCATCTCAAATGCAATAAGTATTAAGCTTATGTTAAAAGCACTCGTATTAGTTTCTATTTTACTTATTATACAACAAAGTACAACAGTTCATGAATGGGGCTGTGACCAGTGAAAAGCTGCCAAAGCGGGAGGTGACCAACGACAGCGGGAATCGAACCTGGGTCAATGTTGTTCAAAGTCCATGATGATAACCGACTGACCACGGCCAGTGCGAGGTGAATATCTGTCCTAATATGTAATGCAGCCCTCAACATATGGCAGGTTATTTTGAGAAATACAGTAGTCTGAGCTACTGCTTAAGTTCCTTTTTCGATCAGGACTAATTAACGTCTTTTTAGACGAAATCCGAATACCTGTGAACTTGGTTTGAGTAGAGGCTTAACATGGAATTTGATTTGTAGATTTCCTGTGTGACTCTAGACATATTTCGTTCGCATTTCACCTTCCGTTGGCCGCTTTCAATCAGATAAAGGTTACTAGAAGCACTATGTTGACATTGCTTCTTGATAAAAAACAATTTTGAGTCGTACAGCAGATCCTACAAACAACAGTAGGACATCTAGTGTACCTACAGTGAAATCAAGTTTATCACTTTTCCCCTAATTCTGATGATATAGTGAGGAATTACTGATTTATACGTGTCCTAGCTAGATCTGCACATGTAAAATAGATCAGATAACGTTTTGGATATTTCTGCCAAATCATAGCTGCAAAAGATTTGAAATACTGAAGCACTAAAATCGCCGGATGTGACCACAATCTTTCCTAGACATGTTAAAGTTACCTTCAGTCTTCTTTGATGGCATAGTATTGATTTTTCATACGATGGAGTCTGATTATCATAAAGTTCACCAATTTCACACTTCCTTGCTACTCAGCTCAACTAAATTTGGGATCTCTGACGTTAGAAGAGTCAGTGAGCATTAGCTTGGCAGTATATTACGGACAATGTAAGCAGCAGAAATGTATTCAATCACTTTAAACCTGAAACGTCAATATTTACAACAATTATTTCAGGCGAACTTCAACTCCAATTACCAGCCGATTTTCGTGTGACCATTCGAAATGGAACATTAAGAATATTCTATAGCCATCATTATTGGGTAACCGCAGATAACATGTTTACGCCCAATGTTGAACACCATCAGTGACCAGCAAAAGCTTTGATAGCTTACCGAAGCCGGCAGATCTGTTCAGTGGACCTGCATTTACTAATTGTAAACGATGAAAGACATTCAGATGAACCAGATGAAGACGTACCACTACGTAATGGGAAAGTACGTATGTAAGCGCCAATGCACATAGCTTGTTATTCAAATGCAAATTCAGTGAAAGAGCTAAAGACTACCAAGCAGCGAATAAGCCGCACGAAATACGGTGTCAAACAGGTGAGGTGTTACTGTTTGCTGACTGAATGTTACAGAAAACCGAGAGTGAAAACATACATCATCAGCGCTTGTTTTTTGACCAATGCAAGTTGATTGGCTTTTGAAAATATGCAAATGATGTTCCGGAAAACGACAAATGATTTAACCGTTTATTTCCTTCCGACTGTGGGAAGTAAGATTATGTGAAGCGTAAATTTGATACTTGTGAGCATCTATCGATTTGATAAGCGGGAGTCTCTTCTGCCTTGGCGAACCTTTTAAGATTGCAGACAAAAGCTTTTAGTCCTAACTGTTTACTCTGAATTATTCAACGAGAAACTTAGAACTCTGTGTCAGCTATCTGATTTCGACTTGCGGTCGTGTGTTGGCTAGCTGTTGGAATTAAATGGAACACTCATATGGCTCCGCTATATGTTGTGGTGACACTCATAAATTGCACCAAAGCCAAGCTGGTTGATTGAACGATTAGTTGAAAGCCAGCTGAGTGACAGAAAATGGTCACTTGCATATTACGCCAGTGATAACACAGCTCTGGTTTGGATATTTTTCGAAGCATATCCACTAGATTTCTGCTTGTAATAAACAGATAGACCTAGTAATATTGTGAGAAAAACAATGGGATTATTAGAAATTCGGGGAAATTGAAAATCATGAGTAGAACTCAACCATCGTCTGTTTGCATCACCAATTACCATTAAACATCATTTTTCTAAGATGTGTGCTTTTTCCTCAGAACTGCAAAACTACGCTTTTTATCTTAATAACAGAGATAATAAACACCGTTTTCCATTAACCTCAGCCAACAGTTTTCCGCATAAATTTTTGTCTATCAGATATAGCTAAGAAAGGCGTCAAATATAGTCCTAGTTTTTTTTGCCATATTCACGATATTATGTCTCGAACAGTGCAGTAGATAATGAGAAACACTTTTCCCGAGGTGATTTGGAAAAAATCATGCGTTATATTATTCCACGATTATTGGTCCGGGATTTGATGGGTAACTCCGGTATGTCAGCACGAATAAGTGATTATTGGATTGTCTCTTCACCATGGTGATGTGCTTGAACTCGCCGTTTTGTTCCTGATGTTTTCTGGCATTGTTATTATTTTTTGAATGTAATTAATAAAACCCTCTAGTTTCGTACCACGTTTAGTTGGAGTTAAATCGACCTAGAAATAAATTGTACAATGGTGTAGTACCGGATTTTCTCTTCTAAACTATCGATAGGAAGGTGAGTTGTTCATTAAATAATAGTTATTGTCCCAAATGACTTCGTTTGAAATTCACGTGTTCACTCATCCCTGTCCTTATATACAATCCACATACTTCATAGGTAACCGCGAATAAGAATACATAAATAATCACGTGTTGACTGACTTTTTAATAGTATCAGTCACAGCTGAATGACTGTTAATGTAGTTAGCTACGAACACGGATTTCTGGTAAATGTCAGCACAACGTTTTTTGCGAGTAAACTGTACGACACAAATCAAACGCGAGCAGTGTTAATCGCTTTCTTGCTTCCCACAGATTTTGATAAAATACATTTTTTTCTCTCATCAAACCACTACTTGTTATTTTGTAACACCTTTGTTCAATATTATTCCGAAAACTTAAAAGATGTGTCTGTCAACAAAAACGGATGTGGTGAAATTGCGCAACGTAGAATGACTCGAGAAAATTTTATTGAAAGACCTGCATTGATAATAATTTTAAGGAAAATAGTAACTATTTCCTATTTTTTTCCTATTCTACTTTAATAAGCTACGTAAGAAGGTACGTACTATAGAGGCACTTGCAGAACCCGTTATCAGACGCTGCTTTCGTATTGCTCTGTTTGTCACGACCCCTTTGTCCAACTGATATTTAATCGATAAGTCAATATCGCCCAGCTTGTTGTGTATCGGCTGGTCCTCAATTTGTCAATCATGTTAGTTTATCTACCGCTCTGACAAAATACGCGTTAGTAGGCACGTTATCTTTCAGATTTCTGATAAGCTGTCGCTCGGCGCCTTTGTTGTTCTGATTTGCCAGTTATCGGCTTGACCGGTGCGAACAATATTTCAGAATTAAATATATGCTAGGATATACGGTAATTTGCATTGGGAAAAAGAAATACAATGAAAGTGTTTTGAAGTGGTTGTCACCGTATGAGTGTAAAAGCGGGCATGAAGATTTTTTCTGGAATCCAAACTAGTGGAAGTCAGGAAAACATTCCTTAAGTCGTTGAACGGATGCGTTTTCACACCCACAATGTACATCCGAGCTTAAAGCTCCTGTCTATTGGTCCATTCTTTCTCCCCTTTCTGTCACATTTGGCAGAATATCTGTGGAAATTAAAGCTTTCTCGGAAGAGAGTATATCCAGTGATTGGTTACTTTAAAATGGGCCAAACAGATTACTAAAAATACAAATAGCGCTTGTCTGCGGATAGAGAGTGGCTTCGGCTGACGGTATACTCTGCAACATATACTTAAGACGATATGAAGTAGACGTCGTTTGTGCGAATATGATTAGGCCTCTCATCTTAACTTACTGGACAGAAAAATGACAGAAATAAGACCCATTAAGTCAGTACATCTGGGTGTTATAGCTTCATCAATAAGAACACTATCGGAGTTGTATCTGAGCTAGCAGCAAACAGTTCGGTCAGTCCCCAAATTACTGCAGCTTCATCTCACTGTTGTGTGACTGTTTTCATTTCTCTGTAAACAGGTTAGAAGGAAACTGCCTGTTAGGTTCTGTATAACGATGCCGAAAAGCGAAGTGATACTGGTTTCGCTGTCTTTTTACGAGCCTTCTAGGACTGCTTTCTAATCAGAAACTTGTATACTGCAACCGGGCACATTTTGCGTCATATGGTCCCTTTAAAGAAAACCAGGTGAATAAATAACATGAACTAGGACCGGAACTTTTTGTTCGAGCTATACTGTTCTTACCGTATCCTGCTTCGTTGTGTTGTGAGAAATAATACTCCAAATTTTCCCCATTTTGCCAGTCCCGAGCGTAAATCCTTGCCCAACCAGTTCCCGACTTTTATACTTCTGCCTTACAAGTTCAAGTTTTAGGAACACTTGTGTTATCTGAAGTTACTTCTGTTGTTGTAAACAAAATTGTGCAAATTAAATTATTTTTGAAAAGAGAATTTACTCTTTCTGGATGGAGGCGTACGAGGTGGTGCCCTATGTCACCTTCTTATGCAACAGCGAACAGTTGTTCATTTTAGCGACTTCTTCCGTTTTGTTGTTTATGGAAAAATGATAAGTTTATTTGATTAGCCAACTGTGGTTGTTTATAGTATTGATCTAAGGTACCTCGTTTTGAGTTAACGTGGGTTAAAAAAACTATCTTCCCTTAAAATTCGAAATAAAAGAGCTTTTGCAGTAGAGAACAGTTCGATGGGGTGGGAGGTGCTGATGGTGAATTGCGCCTTGCTCATTGGTGTTGTGTTTTAGTATTCTCCTGGGTATCCAGAAAAAGACACGGTTGACAACTGTTTACCTGCCATTATGCATTAGCCTGTTGATAGTGTCACTAACCTCGGGCATGCAGAGTTCGTGATCATGGGTGGATTATCCATACCACCATGTCATTTATTACTGTTTCCTCTGCTTTAGTAGCTGTAGACAAATTCCATCAGAAAATTTGTTCCAAAGCTCTGTAATCGATTACTTTGTTTGCGCTTTACTTTTATAAACTTCGGCTGCACTTTCTTCTTAAGTATGTTTCTAATCAATACATTTTATTCGCTAGTAAAATCAATCGTGGGAATGGTTACCCGCGGTGACCGAAAAGTCGACAACCTACCGACGATTTCAACTACACTGTGCTGTTGAACAATACAAATATTCCTATAATGTCTCACTTGGCACATCGATTTTTCGATACACTCCGGACCGATTTCGCTTCTGACGCGATAATGAATTCCTATTTTAGTAAGCTATTTACTTGTGGACCAAAATGATCTTGGTTAATCTGCCTGTTATTAGCGTGAATTCCATGTGATTGAATAAAAATGAGATGCCTAGGGGGTACAATTTCAAGATCTACCCTGTAGCCAACATAGAACCAATGGTCATATAAAAAACATTATCTTCAGTTTGAAATTTTCCCTGCTGTTCCAAAGGCCCACTAAGTTTTTCGGACCGCTCACCCTACCGTCGTTAAAAGGATCGGCACTGGCTCAAAACTTGATAGATGAATTGTGTTTGATACCCATCGGGTACCCGTTTTCTAAATATGAGACGCATTTCAACATGTAGTTTGTTCACTTGGTCGGAAACTCATCCTGCTTAAGAACGTTTTTACATATAACCGTAATCTCCACAGTCTTCTGGGCGTCTGTGGCAGAAAAAACTCAACAATTTCTTCTTTCACTGATCCTGTCTCGTTGCACTCTTTGCAATTAAGGTGAACCGGAATGTTATTGTGACGAGAATATTTGAGACAAAAGCTTTGCAGAATTATTGGCGACATTATTCGTCAGAGTTTGGATTTATGAGAGATACATTAGCCTACAAAGCTCTGGTTTAAAGAACATTGAACCTCATTCGTTGTGATTTTAAAAATTCGAGAAAATATGTCCGACTGATTGAAGAACTGCATTTACAAATTTTTCAGATGCATTGTTCTGTCATAAAACTCGGCATACAATGGTGCGTAATTTCTCAATGGATCCTTCCACATAAACTTTGCTCGTACTTGGAAATCGAATGAGCAGTGTCATTTCAGCCGTTTGAAGAAACGAGCAAGATAGAAATGCGGCAACTAGATTCGTGGCATAATGGAAACAGATGGTCTGGGAGAAAGTACTCACATATACTATTATCGGTTGCTTGTGTAACGTCACGTAAGAGGAGCATCAAACGAATGAAGTCAATGAAGCGAGTTAAGTGGTACTTTAATTTTGATTCAACGGAGTATGTGTATGCACCCTCATAGGTAACTAGGTATGACCGTGCTAGGTTCAGGATGAATCTGAAGATAAATTTACTTCAAACTAATTCTGGGCTCCTCGTTCTGTGAACTAGAATGTTCAAACACAATTAGAGTTAGGTTATTGATGCCCTAAATAAATAACACTTTCCCCGAATATAGCACACCCTCGGGAGGATTGTTATTTTCTTACCCAACGAGAAATTTTATACTGTTCTCACAAAGCATATTTAAGTTGAAAAAAATAAATTTGAACGTTTTCTACATCCTCTGCCAGCTGAAATCGGTCTTCAGAATTTATCAAGATCCAAAATGAGAAGCACTTGTTGCAAGGCAGAAATTATCACTGGTAATTTGAAATCGCAAGTTAGCTCGGGCGAGAAGATACTTTTGATATTATTCTTTCAGGATTTTTCCCCGAGAAGGATAGACTGTGTTCGGCTAATGAATGATTTACTTTGGGCATTACACCAAGAGTTCAGAGCGTACGACGCGGTCTTCGGTGATATTTGCCCAATAATTTCGGGACCTTGTTAGATAGAAAAAAGTATTTTGCGGATGTATACGATCTTTTGACAAAGCAGACTCTTAATTTCAAGGTGAATTTATTGTCTTTGTTCAAAAGAAGCGTGTGACTGGGTGTGTAGCTAGTAGCATCATGTTTGGTACAGACAGCTTTGAGTGAATGTAATTAGTACCACACACTTTCGGTGGTTCATTTGCCATACGCAAGCTGGAGCGATTTCAATCATCCATTATTATTGTTATGTAGACAGTTTTATTATGGCTCGTGGTGTGATTCATAATTTGAGAACAAGAGACCGATTTGGGAGATATGAGATCAAAACACTTTCTGGATCAAAACGGATTGTGGGGTCAAAGGGAGATACTGCATAAAATATACTTATGAAGAAACAAAGATCAGTTGACCAACTATCTCACTCTTTGAATTTGTCAAGTGTTTTGGTGTGGAAACCTGTAATGATCATTTTTCTGTTCACATACTTCCTCAAGCCATTCAGTGCTGTCTTCAGTGCCCGGAGACAAGTGGAAAAGCCATAATTCATTCCAGTACACAGGATTGGTATCAAACGTGCTCAGATTCCGTCAATCATTGCGAAATTGTGGTGAACGAAGTTTCACATAATCTGAGGATTTGACCATTTGTACCTGTTAAACGACTTGTGGAATGCTATGAAATCCCGAAGTTATAAACAGCTCCATTATTTCTCCAATTTCCTTATCAAATAACAAACACGAACTATGAAAATGTTATTCCAAAGACTTAAATTTACCCATTCTCCTAAAAGCACGCCTCGCCTAAAGCGTAAACAACCCTGTTTCATCGATTTTGTCACCTTATAGGGGTTACAATTCAAGGAACAAAAATCGAACCCGGGAACAACTGGCAAACGGTGCTACTTTCCAGTTTGTTGAGGCAAGTTGATTAGGAAAATCGCTAGAGTATAATTTTAAGTAGTCAAAAAAAATCAATAAATACCAAATGGGAAAATCATTGTCAATACCAACTCGTTATCAGTGGAAAAATCCAGGGAATTTTAATTTTGAAATGCTTATCAATTTCATTCTTCGCTTGAAATCTGTGTGGCATGGGAAAAAAGTTTCCTGTTGAACAGAATGACTCACGACACAATGTGGATAGAATGGGCAAATGTTCGATTCTCATTCAAAACAGAAAACAACCAGACTCAAACTAATTTCAACCGAAAATGTTTTTTTTCATCTTTTCTTTCAGGTTTATATTGTTTCGTGGAATTTTCTGGAGCTGTCCGAGATGTATTCAGTGAAACTGTTTCGTTTATCCGTTGTTGAATGAGATAATGGAATGGAAACCCAATTATAAACACTTCATTCTGCTATGCCTCAGGAAATTTTGAATTTTGTTTTAAGTCCCTGAAAAAAAGCTTCTAAATACCTCAGCTTTATTGGGGGACTGGCCTCTCGTATTTCGAAATAGCTTCTTGTCCCCAGCTCCATTCGAAATACTTCCGAATGACCGTGCGTCTCAAACATCATTTGCTGGGGAGGTTCTACCCACTGCTTTCGAGTGGCGGAGGTTCTGCCACCGTAGAGTCAGAACGAAAACAAATTCTCAGTGCTCTCCACCGGGTTGACTGACTGACAATCACTCTACGAGATTGCCAAACGCTAATTCCAAGCCAACTACGGATGGTGTATGAGGTGCACAAAACTGTGCTCACCGGTACTTGTGGCGGAGGGTTGTACCGGGCACCCTGGGTGTCTTGCTTCATCCGAAAGGCACGTGAATTGAGCAACCAGTCACCGACTCCCAGAAGTTGCCACAAGAGGCGAATGAATGAAAAACAGCCACCGGCTCATCTAGACCAACACTGCTACCTTGCTCGATGCACTTGGCTGAGCAAAGTCTAGAGGTGCATCATCGAATAAAAGGCCTAGTAGTACAACAGTTCACATCTCAAACGACCATGGAAGACTTATCTAATGCAAAGACGGACTGTCCTCTTACGCTGACGCACGATCTCTCCCCTGCACCGTACACAACTTGTTCTCTCTTGTCTACCCCCCACCCACTACTTTTTCCCCTTTGTCGCACCCCACAGGAAGTTTGATCGACAGTGACAGTTGCAGGGCCACTGGTAGCTGTGTTCTCTCTCATCCTTCTTCGATCAGATTCCGAGTCTCACCGAACCGTAATAGTGACACAGAAAACAAGATCAAAACATTTTTCCGATGGACATGTTTTAAAGTTCTTATGTTTCGGTTCTCCAAGACAAAACTGGCAGGAAAATAACAAGCCGAGGTACTATTTAACAATCATACGTGATAGAAGCCATCAAATTAGTTGGGGTCTTGTGATAGAGATTTCGTCAATGTTCTGGTTGAATGCAATAAAACTTTCTGATAAACTACCCATGAACAAAAATCTAAAGGAGAGGTCTAGTGTAGCCTCCATTCGTTTCTATTCACCTTCATCCACCTAAAACACTACACCCACAAATATCGATAAACGGGATTAAACGACTCCCGCCTTTCTGTACATTTATTTGCTTCATGATTCTCTAATTGAATGTCTCTAATTATGGGTCTTATGTACAAAAGCATGAATACATGTTCACCAGCATATCAAGGTAATCTTATCTGACAGTACTATTTCCTGGCTAATAGCCTAGTTTTCTGAAACTTGTTGTTGTCTGCTCAGAAAAGTGATCATACTTTGACGTGACCGAATAAATCCAACAGAATAATGCCCCTCCTTGAAATTTAGTTAAGATACATCCGGTGAGCTAAAGAACTTACCAAGAATATGAATAATCCGCAGCTTCGTGCACCTATTTAACACTGGCTTGTGATTAAACTTGATGCCAACGCAACATTAGCAACAAGTACACAATATCTGGAATGCGAAGGATAAAATACAGTGGGGTGGAGGACGGCTGTAAGGGAGAAGTAAGATTGCTCTTTTCTTTTCTCCAAAGCCTAGATTTTATGTTTTTTGTATCTTGTGGATTTATGGGAACGAAAATGCAACCGACAGGCCGTACGGAACTCACGACACTGACTTATGTTCCGAGCCATATCCTTCAACGTATCTAATCAATGACAATCCCCATCCTTGAGGCCCCAACCAGAAAGATGAGAAGCACCAACCGAAGTCGGTGCTGACACTAGCTTCTTCATTCACTTTCGCCAGGTTACAGCCCGGACAGCCGAGTCGGCCAGCACGTGCGAATAGAACACGGGGGTGGAGGTTCGGGTGGGGGGGTTGACGTCGGATAGACCCACGCTAAAACAAGTCGCCTTGAGAGAACCACATTGCTGATTATTCTTGTGGAAGTCAGTCTGTAACTTTCAACAGAAATAACCAGTTTATTCAAAATTAAGCAGTCAGTAGTCGACTCTAGAATGTCCTGTCCCAACACATTCATTACACAAATAAGGTCCAAATGCAGTTTTCACTTAATTCTATTCCAATACGGGTTACCCTTGCATAAAAGTAACTAGCGGACGAATGACATTCATAAATTATTTTCTCTTAGCTATATTGCATAGAGTTTTTTCCAATCATCGTAAAACCTCCGGTGGTCAAAACTTCGGATGGACAGGCTTGGTTCCCCGTCATTTATACACTAGCAAAAAATAAATGGCCTCAGTTTGATGAATTAGTAATTCGTGAGTGGGAACTCATGTTACCAATAACAATGATAGCAACAAAATAAACAAAATAATAGACCACTATTTGAGACCAACAGTCAGACTCTTCTTTCCCCTTCCTGTTAGAATTTCCATCAAATATTTAATATTGAGTAGTAGGAGATTAGATTTGTATATAATATGATTCATCATGCAGCTTGAACGCTCAACTCACCACTGAAAACCATGGAAGCACTGTACAGCTGTTTCATCCTTGTTGGGAATCATCAGCAGTGCACATCCACCGAGCCCCCACGGGGACTCGAACGCGGGTTGGACGATTGTGAATCGAACACCTTAACCACAAGGCTATCCGGGCTGGCTCTCAACGGTTTGTTGAACATCTACACTACATGATACAACACCTTTCCGTCACTGGCTTTGAACGGTAACAACCCGCTTCCCACACAGCGATCGACTCCTATGATCGATGACTGTAAAGTGCTGCACAGTGCTTCCATGATTTTCAATGGTGAGTTGAGCGTTTAAGCTACATGATGAATCATATTACATAGAAATATTTAATACTTTTGGGATAACAGATGGATAACTTGTTCCGACATGTCTGTTGTCTCTAAGACAAAACACGTACTCCTTTATAATCCTGGCAGCATTGTATAAACGGTGGTCACCCAAGCTCCAGGCTGATTCATGCTGTCACACCGAGGAGCCTCATTCCTCCTCCAAACCCGTAATCGTCATAGATGTTTACCTTCAATAATATTTGTACTTTATAATACTGTTCTAAGGTCATTTAAGTTGATGTCAATGACTTTTTAATTTTCGACACACTGGATAATACCGTGACAAATACCGTCAAATTGTTCTGGTGCCAATGGAGTCAACCAGTGATTCCCTTCATATCTGAACAAATCTTAATTTTTCAAGGGCTTGCAGATGGACGACACATTACTTGTACCGTATTTCAGCAGTATAGTCGTGGAAGAAGTTAGAAAGTGAATGTGGAAGCTTACATTTGTCTCTGACGCAAGAAGCCCAGGAATGAATCAATGCAATACGAAAAGTTTTACATGGAATTTATTTTGCGTGTGTTTCGGTACAGACAGACGCGCAATAAACCGGTCACTGAAGTTCATAGTACAACTGTGGGATCTGCCATCCTACATATTCATAAACTCCTGGTTGTCATAGATTGTCCGAACTCAGAGCTACGCTGAAAGTTGTACATCCCCTATTTCAGATCAAAAGAAAAGTGATCCGTCCTTATTCCTCATGCACACATAAATACAGTATGGTTCAATTGAACCGGATAGAGTACAGTGCAAAAAGTGACTGATTTTGCACTCATCGTCAGTGTGATTTTCGCCTAAGCTTTGCGAGTTGTTCGCATTTCCGTCATCCCGTTTGCGTGGGACGGATGATGTTTGACACATTGTACGTCACGCCAAGTTCCATAATCTTCGCGAGAAGCTGTTTTAAGCTGAACATGATTTTGTCTATTTTATTTAATTTTATCTTAATAATGATCACATTCGCAAACAGATGTCCTGGGACTTCAAGTCGTTCTCTCATCTGTCAACATAGCTTTCTCAGTTACGTCGATTAGACTCTTCTCTACTGTGTTTAACAGAATAAACAGATACGTATTTCTGTACGGGACACGAAACAGCTTCACGTCTGTTCGAATATTGTTGGAGATGATTCACATTTAGCTCTGTGTTGTATCAGATTCAAGATAGATTCCACCACATAAAAGCACTTGCAAACATGGTGATGTGTCAGCATCGGAGATAAATTCGGGAACTTACTTTCCCCAGAGTAGTATATAGTTTGCATGTTGCAAAACTCGGGATGACTGATCACAGCGTAAAAGCACGCAGAATTTTCAACACAGAGCGATTATGATTCTAGAGTTAGTTACGAAGAAAACGCGTACACGATATTTATTTAACACTTTTTGAGGCAGAGTCCGGTTGGTCTGTGTGTTGGTCCTGCCCGGGACGAAAAGATCTCAGGCCAGTTGGCATACTTCAAATGCCCGTAACGTTCTGGAAATGAAAAATAAGATCCCCTCATTGGGCGTACAAAGCGGTCACTCCGATGTGCCCAGGTATTGAAGCATATGCAAAACCATAGCGTGGGCGGTGTCCATTAGCTAGGTCAAATACCAGCGAGACCGATGTCTGCAACAATTCTATTCACAACAATGTACAGCATTTATTCAAAGCATATTTCGTCCGTTGATTGCATACGAATTAGGGCTGACGGTAGGAAGATATATAACGTGAAATCGTGAGGAGCAAAACAAACTGACGTTCACCGGTTGAATCTTATGAAAAGGCAAGAACTGACCTTAGGTGCCTTGTCGGTCACTTTTTTGCGAGCACAAAAATAATCACATAAACGGTCCGAAATGGCATCCACATAAATTCATCCGTCAGAGGTTCTATTTAGGCCCGATAAGCATTATCAGCTCGTTACGCTGTTAACAAACAACACAAATAAATGACCTTTTTATTTCGGTACGTATCGAAGAGCTGACAGAACACAAAGTTCACACAGTTTAGGAAATTCCTAAACACGAAACGGAGAACGTAATTTCCAACAACGAGTTCTGTAAGCGTACCATCAATGCTAACTTCTGATTTGCAGTATCTGGGGTTTCGGTGAGAGAACTCTTTCAAACCAAAAACTGTTCAATTGTGCTTGAACAGAAGGCAACTTCTGTAAGCTCTTTTGCACCTGCTTCGTTACTGTTCAAAGAATATAATGTTTATTTGATCCGAAACTAATTTTTGACTGAACAGTCACGAAAAAGGCGACCGTTTTTCTGATAGGCGTCACAATTTTTGTAGTGGTCGAATAAATTCGATATTTTGTTTTTCGATTCCGGTTGACTTTTGCAAAGTAGCTGTCGGAGTCGTATATCTCTGCGTGTTAAAACGAGCACATAGTTGATAAATCAGCTTTTCGAGCACATATACACACAGTGATTATATCGGCACTCTGCAGACCGATGATAGTCGAACGGTTTAGGGCGTTAGATCACCACTTCGAAGGGTGGAGGTTTGAATCCCACGCCATCACCGGTTACTTTACTGGTAGGTAGCATTCCACTGTCGTCTGGCTCTAGCATACCTGGCCTTTGGGACCTTATGTGAATCTCCATCGCTCCAATTCTCAGGATCGGATGGCCGATTATCCCGTATAGTACAATGGACCTATGTGGCTATGGGGTATACACCCCTTCCACTGCACTCATGCACAAGCAGGTAATTAGAAAAACTGAGGAAGACCATATTACTGCCTAACTTGAACAAGATACCATATCGTGAAATGAAACCTCTATGTGTTGGGGATGATTTCGTTGTTTCTCAACATGGTGCCTACAGTGAGGTGTTCGGTGGGCAATAATACCAGATTCCAGACTGTGCAGTAGTACATGGATGGGCAGAAATATCACGAGAATCAGTACTTAGGGTCAAAAAGAATCATGCCGAATCAGGTGACCCAGTGATAATCTTTTCAGTGAAATCTCTGTGCTCGTTGTACAGCTTTCATCTGAAGACGCCACACGAACCAAGGTATTCCTTCAGAAAGCAACATCTGGCAGAAATGGAGACGTGTCCAGTTTTAAAGTTCTTCAAGACCGGTGTAACAAGAACATTTCTGAGCGGAGTTGTATGGCTCTTCCGCGAGTCTTCGTATAGGTAAAAGAATGCATATAAAACCGATCATAGTAGCACTTTATTTTCAACAGGTATTGTGAGGCTTGTTTAAACAAGCTTTACGACTGAAATTACAAACCAGCTGAAAGAATAATCAATGTTGCGCGTGTTGACAAATTTCGCGTATGACGAAAGGCGTATCTACAAATGGGTAGACAAAGATCATCGGAAGCACAAGACCGGTTTCGCAATTGTTACCGGTCATCAGTTATGCATACCCGATAACTTCTTTTTCTACTCATCCTCACACGAGTACGCTCCATATGTTTTGTGCACTTTGTATCTCCTTTGCGACGCTCCACTGTGATGGGTTCACTGAGCAATCACTACTGTGATTCGCCGCTAGATCTGCGCCGTTCTACAAAACAAGCGTGCCTCTTGTATTTTGCTGTTCCGTTGATTGTTCGATCTAACACTGGAACAGTGTGCGCTCATTGTGACGTCAACATGCAACTCACCATTTCCCCGCAGTCATTGTGTATTGATCGATCTGTCGGTGACAAAAGATCAGGCAGGAACCCCGTTGACCAGACTCTGCCACGGCACCGAAGAGTTGTGTTTTCCGAAGGCGAATCTTTACCAAGGATCTGTTTAACTATTCGTGTTTAATTCACCATTCAGCCTAGAGGGGACTAGATTCTGTAGGAAACAATGTGGTAAAATTTTCAAACAATATTTTCTCACATGAACATGTGAGCTTGTTTGATACCACATAAGCTATCTCTTGGCTACGTTTCGTAATGATGGCTGTGTTTATTTGCCCAATGAAAACACTGTGACAAGAAAGGCTAATTAATACCTCTTTGTTCGATTGATTCGCATTCAACGAATCAAAGAGAATTCCCTAGGATAATAAATTTCAGTAATTTACCATAGTAATAAACTACTGTTTTGATGGCCAAATACTGTTATTTGCACAGCATATCTGACAAGAGAATATAAGAGTGCCATCATTTCTAAGTTACTGAATGAACAATTTGATGATAAATCAGTGTTATTTCATCATACAGAGTTCTGTTAGTTTCCATCTGTATAGCATCTAATTTTCTTTTGTATCTATAAGAAACTAATTGGAATAAACACATCCTACTCAGCGGATTATCAACAGATTGACACAAAATTTGATCAGCGGATCCGAAATGAGTTTCCAGTTGAATTTATCGTGAGATCTGATTAACTAAGTTAACAAAATGTTATCGAAATTTATCCATCTCGCATCTCACACCCAAAAACGGGGACATCCCGTTACCGACAGTTATAGTTCCGGAAGAGAACTAAGCAAAGAAACAACTTTTCAGGCAATGCCCCCAATTTTCCTCAGGGGGACAATACTACAGGATGATTCTTTAGTTAAAACCACAGCGTTCCCGGTAAAATAAATATAAATAACCTTTCGCATCGATTTCCTTGCTAGATGCCCAGTCCTACGTGAATAACCAATAGCGAACTTTTCGGGCAATGTTAGCTCTACCTGTATTATTATCTGGACAACTTTAACGTGATTTGAAAGCAATTGTTAACCTCGCCCGAGCTTTGTTTTCTTTTTTCAATTCAATAACCATTCTACGAGACCACATCGGCAGCTTCAGACATTTCACAAATAAACGCTATTGACTACCTACCAAACCAACAACGGCACCACAATGATCTTGTATTCTGACTGCATCCGACAGGATCCCTCTATGCGTCAGCCGCTTTCATGAGATACACATTATGATTCATTGACTAAATACTCAAAGAGTCCTGTTTGGCCTCGTAGCTTAGTTGACAAAGTGTAAGCGGCACGACAAAAGCTCTGAGGACAGTCAAATCGAATCAGTACTTTGTCGAATTAATCTGACGCATTGCTAAGCATTGGTGAGTTGTAAAAACAGTAATCTTAAGTATTAGCGACAGAAGTCGAGCGGTACAGCATGTTTATTTAGCAAGAGAAACGGTTTTTGAATGCTGACGGTAGTAGAATGCATTTTAAAACCATCCAATCTATTTATCCCTGTTATCAAACAGTACACTTATTCACTTCAAGTACAACTTGAACTTCAAGGTTGTGGGAGGATAGTAGATTAGCAGTAGCCCTTGCAAATCCAGCTTGGTGTGACCAAAGCGAATAAACGCCAAAGAACGAGCTCGGTTCCAAGATGGAATAATGTCAAATATTGTACCAATGTTTGAACCATCCTCATGATCGGATTAGGTTCGAGTGCGGGATTATCACGCAGAATCTGTCCTAAACAGACCGCATTAACTTGGGTGTTCTTGAAATCCTTCATTAGGACCTCGTGCAAAGAGCGGTAAGAAGCTGTAGAAAGTTATTGATAGACTTTCTAACATCCCGGTTCCATTCTTCTGTTTATGGTACTAGTGATTATTTCAGGTAGATGAGTTTTGTAGCGGATAAATGATTTACCAGACCCCACATGTATTTTTTCTGATATTGTTTTTATCCGATGCGGATGGGAAGAACAGAAGGTGGCAACCACCTTTTGCAGGGGCTGATATAAAAATAGGTGGTGTAAATACTGAGCATTTGAAGGTGTCACCATCATGGAACTAGGTCAGTTTCTGTGCGGAATTTGATCAGAGCTTAAAAGACGGTAACTAAGAAGGTTTTACCTGTCATTTTACACAGAAGAGAGTTTTGTTTAGAACATGTCCCTATAAGATGACCTCCCTTATGTCAGTATTCTTGGAATAGGAAACGAAAAAACGACTTTACCATAAATTTCCAACATAAAAGTTGAAGCCTCATTTTGGGTGCACGAGCTATTCGCAGTACCCGAATTAATAAGACGTACTGAAGTCACTCCAGCCCATAACTACAAAACCCGAAATATTAGGGAGGCTAATGTCGGAAAATTGCACGTTGACCGTACTACAGAACTGATTTATATAACTGTGTTAAATCAAAGAAATTAATTGGTCGGTTAAAAACTGACCAACCACAGTGAACTTTTGCCCTACCTGCCCTCAGTGGCCCTTATTGTCTGAAGTTCCGCAGCTTTCATTGGCACGACGCTGTACCTGAGTGTATCACGTGTGATGCTTGCTGATTCACCGCAGTGCAGTAGTTTCGGGAGGATGACCAGCGAAATCAGACAAATCACCTTTGATAACAATGAAGTAACCGAACGCTGTTTCATTTAGGGGTCGTATTATATGAAATCGTAGTCTTATGCGTTTCAAACAAACACTGCTGAAATATTCACATTGGTTAGATCGGTGGTATTCTGAGCTGCGCAGTTATTTGATAAATGACAACGGACCACAAAATACTGTACATCAAACCAGCAATCATTTCGGAGAGTTCCGAAAAATGATGTGCCACTATGAAATCCCATGTGTGGCGAGCAGTCTTCGGTTACACGGAATAGTCGGAAATGATGGTAGTTCGTCGACATTCCGGCCAGTCCGGTACCTAGCTCACCATTAAATTTGTCTCGGTAAAGATCACTCGCGGTAACCAAAAGGTCGATCAACTAACACCAATTACGACAACGCTGTGCTAACGGAAATTAAACACCTACGTGCACCATTATGAAAACTAAAACAAAGCTACAAAATCAAAATAAGCGAGTTGTGAATTTTCATAGTTTGCAACCTGTTTTACCGTACTTGAGGAATCAACCAGCAGCGGGAATTGGTTTAAACTTACAAACTTAAATTCATCGAATTTCGAAATAACAAAGCGTAAAACCAGCAGAATTTTGAAATCATTTTACTGGTGTCCCATTAGATATGAATTCCTCATCCATAGCAATTTAAGTAGGCAACATTTAACACATGTGGCAACTCTGATAATCTCGTTCAAACACGTTTAGAGATAATCCGCATTCCGTTCTCACTAGCAGCCTCGAAAAATAAATCCACATCTGATAATCAGATGATCGACGCGAATGGAACTCTGATGGGCAAAATTCGTGTCTAAGCTTGTCTGCAGAATCCACACTTGGATCTGTTCATTCAGCATGGATAAATACTAACAAGACTCGTGCGGAAAATCGAATACCGTCGAATAAATGAGATCAAACAATGCTTCTCGTTAGGAAGGCTCGTAATCCACTGTTTGCTTTTGTAACATTCAGTCCTGACTATCTGAAACAATCTTTCTTCAAACATCATTCAATTTGCCATTTATGATCATGATTGCATGGTTTTGGAATAAATTACATCGGAGGCATGCATGTGTCAGTAGTAGTATCAAAAGTGCAGAGAGCATTAGCGATGAAAAGAACAATACCTATGCACCTTTCTAACCTTTGGAGAATTCGATCAAATGATCGTGGAAACATGCGTGAAATTATGCATTGGTAATAAACTAATTCCTATTTAGGAATAAATTAGCAGAAAATGTTATTGCATATTGGATGGCAGCGGAAGTCTAAATGTTCCGGGTGAGAATGGGATGCTACTATTGGAATATACTGTGTGCTTTTATTTCTACATTCAATGTGACCTAAATGCCAGTTTGGTAAACACGCTGTTGGAAGCCATATTGATGTTCGATTATTGTACGTGTTAGTACTTCGTAGTCAGATAGAGAACTTTGTCAGTCTAGTGTGTTCTGCATATATTTGATTCGAGAGGTTATAATACAGCTAACAGCCTGAAGTCAGATTGCAGATGAACAATAGCGTGATTCATCCTTTGATACTTGGAGAGCAAGGCAATGTGCCCCTACTGCTTGAAGTAACTCTAGGTCGATTTAAAGTAGAGATCTAATAGGTATTGTTATAACACTAACTATCTTGTGGTTTAAAGAGTTTACCACGTCCGAGGTCAGGGGTTTTAATCCCGTCAGATTCGCTAACTTTTGTGATAGATAATAACCCACCATCGCTCATCATGTAACCAAGCCTAGCCCATCGCTACCTTACACGGTTCTCCACCTCAAGTCTTAGTTTCTGATTGATGGTTACCCTTGTACAGTGTATATTTACATTTGCGTCGTACAGGACTGCCATTGTCAGGATGTTCTGCCAATCTGAATTTTTCTCGTCTCTGCTGCATCGGTCACCCATATGTGCTCCGTTGGCTCACCGACCTGTGGTCAGCCGACTCTACGGACGCGCACACTCGCGATTACGTTTAAACGATCAACTTTCTGATAAACGCTTCCGTAGCCATGCAATGTCTATATTTTCTCTTCAAAATAGTTAAGCCTGCGATCCTGCTTCATCGTTGTCAACACATGAGACCGCTACATTTTTCTGCATCACTATCATTCGACATGGATTCTCGTGGCAACGAAAACGAACGCAACGCTCTCGAAACGTCAGTGAAAGTGGAACTGCCTTCTTTTTGCGTTTCACATCCACGCCTGTGGTTCGTACAAATAGAGGCGATATTCCGCTGTAGTCTTGTACGTTCTCAGTCCACGATGTATTCGTACGTGATCCAAGGCTTTCTTGTCTAAGTAGCGAAGGATGAGTGTGATCTTATTTATGAATCCCCACCAACTGACCCTCACAAAGCAGTCAAGAGAGCAATTACCAATCGGATAAGATTGTTTTATCAACAGCACATTACAACTTTGCACGTGAATATTGTCCTCGAAGAGCGGAAGCCAGTCCAACTTTTGTGACCTATTAAGCATCTATTGGGTTCGCGTAGAATGAACGTATTCACCCCTCCTACCGTCTTTAACGGATTACACGGAGCTTCGTCTTTTGCATCGTTTTATCCTTAATTCTGCCAAACAACGTTCTGAAGAATAGTTTGTACTTTTACCGAAAGATCTGAAATGAACTCCTCTCAGAGATTACCGATTTTTGAATAATCTGAGAACAATACAATGAGGCGAACAAGCTCGTTCCCAGTAATTCGTACTCATACCTATATAAAACATTAAATATGACTCAAATAAATGAAGGGGAATGACCATCCAAATCTCTCTGTGCACTTGTGAGTGTGTATGTATGTATGTATGTGTGTGTGTGAGTGTAAAATTGATCACAGTGAAGAAAGTTCCAAATTGCTTTCCCATGCCTGTTAGCCACAGCTGAAGCCGTGAGTAATGGACTCCACAATTCTACCATGTGGGTTCAGAAACAATTTGTGCAAGCCCTTAAACTTCCATGGTCCTCTTCTCATTCCTGAACACGTGTGCAACCACTGGAACATTAGTCACTGTGATCAATTTCACACTCACACACACACATACATACATACAAACATACATATACACACACACACAATTGCACAGACAGATTTGGATGGTCATCCCCCTTCGTTGATTTGAGTCATATTTAATTTGATATATGTATGAGTACGAATAACTGGGAACGATCTTGTTCGCCACTCTGTTTTGTTCTCAATGTGATCTGTGAGATTTTTCGTCCATTTGAAATGTAGAAATCACCAATAGAATAATCATTTAGAAACTTTATCCCGTGGATGATCCAGTACTATCTGGCGAATGACTGTTTGTTGTTTTAACGTCGCACTCTCCGAAATGGTAGTTTGATGGAAAAGTTTGTCAGTCTAGTGTGTTCTACAGATATGTACTTCGACAGTCTGTAACTCAGCTAAGAGTTAGAATGCCGACCGAGGAATAGATCGACGGTAGCACGAAGGACCATCATCTGTTCACCACCGGTCATTTTGACGTCTTATTCTTCTTTTAACTTCGGAAAAGGAATGCAAAATAGTATTACGGCTATAGTGTACTGTAATATTAAACGATCTGTGCAATTTGTGATTCCTTGTAGTGTACACATTTCGGGATTAAACTCCGTCATATAAACGTCCCATTTTGATAGTACATGTTTTTACGAAGCTCACATGAGTAGACGTTGTTCTTCCACCATTTAACCTGTATATTCCCTCTCAATTCATTGGTTCAGCTTAAATACCTTCTTCAGGTATACTAAAAATCCACGATTCGGTTCCATATTCTTTGCGGAAGAACGTTTATCATGACCAGCGGTGACCATAATAGTAGGTAGACAGAAAGAGAAAAACCAGCGAAAATTTGGAATCATTTTACTGGTGTCCCATTAGATGTGAATTCCTCATCCATAGCAGTTTAAGTAGGCAACATTTAACACATGTGGCAACTC
Source organism: Fasciola hepatica (assembly GCA_948099385.1). Taxonomy (NCBI): domain Eukaryota; kingdom Metazoa; phylum Platyhelminthes; class Trematoda; order Plagiorchiida; family Fasciolidae; genus Fasciola; species Fasciola hepatica. The sequence continues at coordinate 12,960,852 of CANUEZ040000142.1, read as the reverse complement.
TGATAATCTCGTTCAAACACGTTTAGAGATAATCCGCATTCCGTTCTCACTAGCAGCCTCAAAAAATAAATCCACATCTGATAATCAGATGATCGACGCGAATGGAACTCTGATGGGCAAAATTCGTGTCTAAGCTTGTCTGCAGAATCCACACTTGGATCCGTTCATTCAGCATGGATAAATACTAACAAGACTCGTGCGGAAAATCGAATACCGTCGAATAAATGAGACCAAACAATGTTTCTCGTTAGGAAGGCTCGTAATCCACTGTTTGCTTTTGTAACATTCAGTCCTGACTATCTGAAACAATCTTTCTTCAAATATCATTCAATTTGCCATTTATCATCATGATTGCATGGTTTTGGGATAAATTACATCGGAGGCATGCATGTGTCAGTAGTAGTATCAAAAGTGCAGAGAGCATTAGCGATGAAAAGAACAATACCTATGCATCTTTCTAACCTTTGGAGAATTCGATCAAATGATCGTGGAAACATGCGTGAAATTATGCATTGGTAATAAACTAATTCCTATTTAGGAATAAATTAGCAGAAAATGTTATTGCATATTAGATGGCAACGGGAATCTAAATGTTCCGGGTGAGAATGGGATGCTACTATTGGAATATACTGTGTGCTTTTATTTCTACATTCAATGTGACCTAAATACCGGTTTGGTAAACACGCTGTTGGAAGCCTTGTTGGTGTTTGTTTAGTCTCAACGTGTAATTATTTAGTCAGACTTGTGTAATCAGACGTCTCTATTTCAGTCAAAATAAATGTACTCTTAGCAATTCATCAAGTTGGGTGAATAAAACGAACTTTCACAAAGAAAACATTTGGTCAAACACTCTGCAATTACTGATGTTCGGTTTGTGAGGATTCGGGGCGCTTACGGAACAGTCGAATTTCGGTAGATTCTGGTGCGACAGGGCGTGGATTAGAAAGGGGAATGTGTGAAGACGAGGAAGTTACTCTAGGACTAATCACTGCATAAAGGGGGAATGGAGTCTGGAAGGATTTTCCGGGCGACGTTTTCACCTGCAGACAAAAATTTGTACACATTTGCAGATAGTTCACTTAAAGGTATGGGAGATACTCAACTAATAATGGACAGAGCTTGGAGAAGAATATTAAAATCTCTCTCTCTTTGGATCAGAAAAATTTGCTGGGGAGCAGAAGAGTAGAGCAATAAAAGTAAGTTGATAAACGAAAAGAGAGACAGTGATCTGTTTATCGTTACAATGTCTAATCTTTCGTATTTCATAAGATAGCCGGCGAAATCTTTTCACACGGTTTGAAATGTGAAATGACCACCTCATATTTGCATTCGTGGTTATTCCTAAGTATTTGACAGAACCTTCTCTAGCCGTTGGCACTGTAGAAATGATACCTAGATCTTAAGGATAAGCCTATCGAAGAAGGGCAAATACGCAGTGAAAGCATTTAGACAAATTTAAAATAAAGTCGAATCGGACAGGGGAATAATTCATATGAGACAGATTACTGGAAAACTTATTGAAACCTTGGGTTTCCGAAACAGCATGTCACATCGTAAGCATATTTAAATAAATGTGTCTCAGAACTGGAAGAAAGATAGCTGATGTAAATGTGAACTATACAGGAGAAAACATGGCTCCTTGAAGCACTTCTGAATTATTCACCAAAGGTTCGGATGTTTTAATATCCAATTGCGTTCACTGAGTTCTGTTGGTAAAATAATTGGACAGCCATGCCGATAACTGTGTGAGACAGCTAAAAGCTTCCAGTTTGCGAAAAAGTGACCGAGGAATAGGATTGAAGGAGAGGTGAGTAATGTGGGAACCACATCACACAGACTTCGCTGATCCGTCCTAGGATTTGGTTGGGTTAGACCAGGTGTAGTGGAGTGCACATGCTACTCACTGAGTAGCCTGTAGTTGATTGCTTAAAAGTGAGTTGTAGTCAACCATGGAGCGATGATGGACTCGATTAGGTCAGACAAACCAAATGCAATAAAACCAACGACAGCTTGTAAACCGCACTCTTGCACCTTCTACCTACATAACGGTGGCCTTCAAGTGGACCGCACAGCAATTTTGCAAAAAACAATATTAGTTGATTTATTATTATTAATTATCATTGTCATTTATCATGTCTATGTCTGAACGAGCTATTTCCAATAAATAACCTAATTGCCACGTACTTTTGGGTTGTAACGCAGGGGAGCCACTGTATCTAACGCGGAGCTGTTCGGCTTATAAGAAGGCAGTAGGTGGTCATCGGCAGCTTTTATGGAAGAATTCAAAAGTTTAAGAATGACATGCTCTACAAGTTTAAGACCAGAAGAGGTAAGAACAATGCGGCAAATTTGTTTAGCTATGACGCTAGATTTACAAGGTTTGGATATTGAAACAGAAGTGACAGGTCCCATGAATTCGGGAGTAGTATGCGAACACACCAATTCGTTCAAAAGAGAAGCCAGTGCATCAGTCAGAGCAACAGTACTGTGTTTCAGAAGTGATGGCTTGAATTATGAAAACCAATAACTAAGATTATTTTACCAGTACAAAAAAAGCTTAAACACTTCATTTCTAGAGAATCATTTTACGGATGGTCTCAAAATATTGCACTTGGATTCACTACGGTGTAACATGTTTTTGTTTCAGGATGGGAACTGAATTTCAGCATTTCTGTATATAAGAATTAGTGCTCTAGTTGATGATACAATTTAAATTGCTTGTCTGATCTGCTGGAAAGCTCACAAATGTGTTTTGCAATCACTGTAAACACATGCACGCACAGATGTTCGGGGATGCAATATGATTCTTCTCGGTCTCTAACCGTTGTCGATAAACACTTAGCAAAGTTGAAAATCGTTATGAACTGACTCGGTTCGGTTGTAAATTCACTCTATGAAGCACTCACTTGCTGCTTGTGTTTGTCTCCGAGATGGTCTTCCAGGTTTTAGACTGCGCGCATCAACTGCCATATTTCACTTAAAATGAGCGCTTCCCGTAAAATCTAGCGTTATGGGCAAAAAGCTTCATTCCATTTAGTCTCATCTCGTATGGTCGCTTGGGTACGGAAGCCTGAGATTAGGTCTACAGCAAGATCATGCCATAGCTTAGGCGAAAGTATTCTCGGGGCTTTGAATCCTGGAGATAGAAGATTAAAACTTTCTGAATCACAGCAAATTACCAACTGTTTATCCGTCCCTAGTGAAAAAGGTTCATTCATATATTTTATAGCTGGTAGTCAGAGGTACGTGGCGTAGTAACGGTAAACTATTGCACCGGCAGGCTGTTCATAGTTCACAAAAAACCGCTCCCAACGGCTTGCACCAGTTCCAATATGCCTGACCATGAATGCAGTATTGTAGGAAAAAAATAAGTAGAATAACTCATCCAACTATCCTACTTAGGAAAAAATTGTCCATGACTCGATGCCCGACTGATGTCGCTACCTTACCGTGGCGATCGGGTTTGCGTGCTGCGATGACCCTGTGGGCTATTTCGTTCGAAGTATCAAGCACTCCTTCAGGGTCGTCCACATCGGACTGGCAGTTAGGGATTAGCCAAACGGAAGCAACATTCAGGGATAAGTAGGGCCTCCTGTATCGTCACATGATCAGCTGGTGGTCACCGGCTACTAGCAAGAGGAGGTGCTTTCCCCGTAAAATGCTGGGTGGTACTAGGGCTATCAGTTCGAAAGCCATGGACTTCTCCAGGTTCACAATCCGTTATTGTTCACCGCACTCCTGTATGCCTCCCAAGCAGCTAATAAAATATGATTTTTAATATGCGTCTGACTAAGGATGACTATGGGATCTCGGACACCAATTTATAACCGGATTCGCACAAGCCAAATTAGTTGCCCATCGCAGAAGTGTAGCGTGTGAGGTCTGCTAACGGAATCGAACCGTGTTACTTTTTGTCGGCATCAGTGTTTCGATACTCTAGCCAAACTTGCGAAATCCACAAAAACTTGAATGAGTTGCATAGAATTTCTTCGCTGAGTTTGACCTTCAAATCACAAATATTTCGGGACCAGTGAGGAAATTTATGTTACTCCAAATGGGAAAACTCTCAGGAGTTAAGAGTAATGCATTTTGGGACAAAATAAGCAGAAATATAAAAATGAATAGGAATGAGAATGCGAATTTGTGGTGATCCAGTGGGGATCACACGTGATACAGCCAAGTATAGCTCCGTAGCCACGCACGCGGATGAGTCTCAACCAATGAGGAAGTCCGATAACAAGTACAGCAAAAGCTTGCCGCGATGGGTCAGCTTCTAATCTACAAACTATTTTCTTTGATTTAGTTTAATTATACAGACCAGTTCCGCAGTACCATAAACGTGTTATTCTGCAGAGTCCGCCTGCTTGATTTACGTAGTTCAAAGTGGAAAAGATTTCAACATATTCTTTCAGTTTGGTGATTGTAAATACTACAAAACTGTATTGTCACCTGACCATATTTCACAATCTAATTGTCATGCAATTAGTTATTTCGAAATGAAACAGTGTTTGAAACTTGCAAGTTTGGAAGTTGAAAATGTATAATCTATTCAGTCGTCTCATTTGTTCGTCCGGATAGTGAGCGGATGCTCATCGATGAATACTTGTCAGGCTTCAATCTGGCCGGCTCACCTTGCGTACAGGAATGAATTGTACTTGGACTACGGGCTACAAGAACTGACAAGATGAAATAGCAAACGTGTATTCTCTCGGCTTCTGTAGGCACACATTTCTTTGTTTAAGGTAAGGTATGCTTATATTGGTAGACGATGTAATGGTCAACCATCAAGCTATCTGAATGTATCTGGACTATCTGACTTCCGATCTGACCTCACTTGGTTAGGGGAACCGTGTAAAAGAAGTAGCACCGTGAACGGAAACGTTCCACCATAGAATCACAACTTGGATTAGTTACCAAACACTGGTGAGTTAGTCACAGATCCTCTCTAGGATTAGGATACCACGGTCGTTGGAACGCTGGAAGTCCGTAATGCGTAGGTGGTGAACAAAGTTCTTCAGAAGCATACTACTGTTTTTGCTGCCACTGACGATCATCATACATGCTTTCCTGGTACAATTCTGCCCTTTCATTCTCATACTTGAGCACTCTTTACGTACTTGATTGAGGTCTATCTAATCTGTGAAGCAGTTTTGAGCTCATGTGAAGATCCATTGGCAGAAAATTACCGAGTACGTGTAACCAAGGGATGGCCATAACAGCGAAACCGGTCGCTTATTTTCGAGAAACCGTACCCACCCATCTACTTCCAGCATACCACATCAGTCCGCTGTACAATTCATCCCATGTGATATAAACCAATTCATCTTCATGTACACACTAAATACAGTCAAGTACTTTACCTTTCAGTGAATTACGAAATGAATGGAGCCATTTCGATGAAAAAAATTCCCTACGTCACAGTCCTTGGATAAATCGACAAGAGGTGTTACACAAATCCTGCCAGATAAAAATGTCTACCGTGCATGAACAAATAAACAGTTGTCTAATAATGATAGCTCTTTCAGGACGACAAGAAAAGAGGAACTAAAAAAGTGTTCCAACGTGCTTCATCAAGATGTGACTTTGTTCTTGCTCTTGGTCAACACGGTGGATTTCACACACTTCTGTTCCACGGTAGATTCTTGCCACCACAGGTTAATTTTCTCAGATGATAGCCTTTGAATTCACCCGCAACCCTTTCCTAATGTACTGTAACATTATTACACAATTCAGTGAAAAGATGGCATAAAACTTTGAATTTACCTCACCTAAAAGTATGTACCGTTGGAAAGCAGAAACCAGCTAACGTTTCATTGGTCTCCTCTTTGATACCGCTCTAGTTATTGTGATAAATGAGCAATTGTAAAAGTCTGTTCAGCTTAGAGTTGAAAGCTTTTGATTGAAATTACGATATCCGCGGGTCGAACCCGTTCCCGCCAGTCTATTGTATTTGTATTTGTGTTTGATCATACTTTTGCGTAAACGGACGTCCGCATTTCAGTGAAAAAGATTTACACCTGTGACTAAAAACTATTGATATATGAGCTAATTTAGTGTATTTCGTGAACAGCACACAACGTTTACTTAGGCCTATCGGAGTCAACGGTTGAGCTCATTTGGGAAACATGTTTAGTATCACTCAGCACCGCGGACATCACTTCCTTCATTTAATGTACATTTTAATGGTGTTGCTATTGGCAAAGGTAACGGACGTAATACTTTATCACGCAAAGACCAGTGTTTCCCAGCGGGGCAAAACGTGTGTTCTATCTGGGAAAAGACAAAAAACACAGAAAACCCAATGAGCACAAAGGCTCAGTAAGTGTATCAACAAGTACTAACACGTACAATAATCGAACATCAATATGGCTTCCAACAGCGTGTTTACCAAACTGGCATTTAGGTCACATTGAATGTAGAAATAAAAGCACACAGTATATTCCAATAGTAGCATCCCATTCTCACCCGGAACATTTAGACTTCCGCTGCCATCCAATATGCAATAACATTTTCTGCTAATTTATTCCTAAATAGGAATTAGTTTATTACCAATGCATAATTTCACGCATGTTTCCACGATCATTTGATCGAATTCTCCAAAGGTTAGAAAGGTGCATAGGTATTGTTCTTTTCATCGCTAATGCTCTCTGCACTTTTGATACTACTACTGACACATGCATGCCTCCGATGTAATTTATTCCAAAACCATGCAATCATGATCATAAATGGCAAATTGAATGATGTTTGAAGAAAGATTGTTTCAGATAGTCAGGACTGAATGTTACAAAAGCAAACAGTGGATTACGAGCCTTCCTAACGAGAAGCATTGTTTGATCTCATTTATTCGACGGTATTCGATTTTCCGCACGAGTCTTGTTAGTATTTATCCATGCTGAATGAACAGATCCAAGTGTGGATTCTGCAGACAAGCTTAGACACGAATTTTGCCCATCAGAGTTCCATTCGCGTCGATCATCTGATTATCAGATGTGGATTTATTTTTTGAGGCTGCTAGTGAGAACGGAATGCGGATTATCTCTAAACGTGTTTGAACGAGATTATCAGAGTTGCCACATGTGTTAAATGTTGCCTACTTAAACTGCTATGGATGAGGAATTCACATCTAATGGGACACCAGTAAAATGATTCCAAATTTTCGCTGGTTTTTCTCTTTCTGTCTACCTACTATTATGGTCACCGCTGGTCATGATAAACGTTCTTCCGCAAAGAATATGGAACCGAATCGTGGATTTTTAGTATACCTGAAGAAGGTATTTAAGCTGAACCAATGAATTGAGAGGGAATATACAGGTTAAATGGTGGAAGAACAACGTCTACTCATGTGAGCTTCGTAAAAACATGTACTATCAAAATGGGACGTTTATATGACGGAGTTTAATCCCGAAATGTGTACACTACAAGGAATCACAAATTGCACAGATCGTTTAATATTACAGTACACTATAGCCGTAATACTATTTTGCATTCCTTTTCCGAAGTTAAAAGAAGAATAAGACGTCAAAATGACCGGTGGTGAACAGATGATGGTCCTTCGTGCTACCGTCGATCTATTCCTCGGTCGGCATTCTAACTCTTAGCTGAGTTACAGACTGTCGAAGTACATATCTGTAGAACACACTAGACTGACAAACTTTTCCATCAAACTACCATTTCGGAGAGTGCGACGTTAAAACAACAAACAGTCATTCGCCAGATAGTACTGGATCATCCACGGGATAAAGTTTCTAAATGATTATTCTATTGGTGATTTCTACATTTCAAATGGACGAAAAATCTCACAGATCACATTGAGAACAAAACAGAGTGGCGAACAAGATCGTTCCCAGTTATTCGTACTCATACATATATCAAATTAAATATGACTCAAATCAACGAAGGGGGATGACCATCCAAATCTGTCTGTGCAATTGTGTGTGTGTGTATATGTATGTTTGTATGTATGTATGTGTGTGTGTGAGTGTGAAATTGATCACAGTGACTAATGTTCCAGTGGTTGCACACGTGTTCAGGAATGAGAAGAGGACCATGGAAGTTTAAGGGCTTGCACAAATTGTTTCTGAACCCACATGGTAGAATTGTGGAGTCCATTACTCACGGCTTCAGCTGTGGCTAACAGGCATGGGAAAGCAATTTGGAACTTTCTTCACTGTGATCAATTTTACACTCACACACACACATACATACATACATACACACTCACAAGTGCACAGAGAGATTTGGATGGTCATTCCCCTTCATTTATTTGAGTCATATTTAATGTTTTATATAGGTATGAGTACGAATTACTGGGAACGAGCTTGTTCGCCTCATTGTATTGTTCTCAGATTATTCAAAAATCGGTAATCTCTGAGAGGAGTTCATTTCAGATCTTTCGGTAAAAGTACAAACTATTCTTCAGAACGTTGTTTGGCAGAATTAAGGATAAAACGATGCAAAAGACGAAGCTCCGTGTAATCCGCTAAAGACGGTAGGAGGGGTGAATACGTTCATTCTACGCGAACCCAATAGATGCTTAATAGGTCACAAAAGTTGGACTGGCTTCCGCTCTTCGAGGACAATATTCACGTGCAAAGTTGTAATGTGCTGTTGATAAAACAATCTTATCCGATTGGTAATTGCTCTCTTGACTGCTTTGTGAGGGTCAGTTGGTGGGGATTCATAAATAAGATCACACTCATCCTTCGCTACTTAGACAAGAAAGCCTTGGATCACGTACGAATACATCGTGGACTGAGAACGTACAAGACTACAGCGGAATATCGCCTCTATTTGTACGAACCACAGGCGTGGATGTGAAACGCAAAAAGAAGGCAGTTCCACTTTCACTGACGTTTCGAGAGCGTTGCGTTCGTTTTCGTTGCCACGAGAATCCATGTCGAATGATAGTGATGCAGAAAAATGTAGCGGTCTCATGTGTTGACAACGATGAAGCAGGATCGCAGGCTTAACTATTTTGAAGAGAAAATATAGACATTGCATGGCTACGGAAGCGTTTATCAGAAAGTTGATCGTTTAAACGTAATCGCGAGTGTGCGCGTCCGTAGAGTCGGCTGACCACAGGTCGGTGAGCCAACGGAGCACATATGGGTGACCGATGCAGCAGAGACGAGAAAAATTCAGATTGGCAGAACATCCTGACAATGGCAGTCCTGTACGACGCAAATGTAAATATACACTGTACAAGGGTAACCATCAATCAGAAACTAAGACTTGAGGTGGAGAACCGTGTAAGGTAGCGATGGGCTAGGCTTGGTTACATGATGAGCGATGGTGGGTTATTATCTATCACAAAAGTTAGCGAATCTGACGGGATTAAAACCCCTGACCTCGGACGTGGTAAACTCTTTAAACCACAAGATAGTTAGTGTTATAACAATACCTATTAGATCTCTACTTTAAATCGACCTAGAGTTACTTCAAGCAGTAGGGGCACATTGCCTTGCTCTCCAAGTATCAAAGGATGAATCACGCTATTGTTCATCCGCTTTCTGACTTCAGGCTGTTAGCTGTATTATAACCTCTCGAATCAAATATATGCAGAACACACTAGACTGACAAAGTTCTCTATCTGACTACGAAGTAGAAGAATGTAATGTTAATACAACAAACATTCGTTCATCAGAAAGTACGAGATATAGCCTGGAAGTGAATGTGCCGTTGTCATTAGGAAGAATTCATATCGGTCTTTCCGTAGGAGTTCAAAAGCTGTTTGACAGAACTAAGGATGGAACGATGCAAAAGACGAAGTTCCGTGTAATCCGCCAGAGATGGTAAGAGGGGCGAATACGTCCAAAACAGTCCAAACCGGCACAAACTATATTTGCTGTTTTAACTTTACCATAATTGGATCATACTTTCTCTACTATATGTAGCATGAAGACTCGGTTTACTTTCAACAATATATATATATATATGTATATATATATATATCTTTATATCAGTTTGATATAAAAAAAATTCACGGATCGATAGACAAAGTTAATCGGAGACAGGCGACCGATTTCGTGTTCATTGTCACTCAGCAAACATACTCGTCTGGCAATCCTCTGTCCATTTGTCCTTAGACTTGCACACTCTCTGTGTATACAATCAAAACAGTCCAATTTAAATATCAGAATTTATTGACTGATGAGCGGAAATAACTGCCAAACCGCTCATGCGGTTCCATCCATTTGTAGCCACTAACCGCATTAAATAATTCCACTCGCGACAGCAACGTCGTCCTTCTCGAGATCAGCTGCGAACAATCCACATGGAACTATCAACGCACCACACTTATGATTCTTCAGAAGGATATTCTCAGAAAACCACGCACTTATCTGACTGATGCACAAATTAGATTGTTGTGAATAAACCGGTTTGAAAAATAAGTAACGAAATCCAACGATCGTGAAAATCCATGTACATATATAAACTTACGCATAATTCTAAAATAAAGTAAATAACTATGATATAACTCCAGATTTCAAATGATATGAAATACTATTTATCAGTTAATTGGAAAATGGTGTTTGTTGTGTCGGACTTCTAAAAAGAAATTTTGCCGCTTTTATTGGGTCATCGGAATATGCCGTTTATTTGCAGTCTCGCGAGAATCGTTTTCCGTTCCACAGACGCTACGGCGAACAATTGAATTTGTCACCCAAGTCGAGGTGTTGCAGCTTGCATGGTGTGTTAAGAGTCTGAAACTGTGATTTGGGTAAATATCTGTCTGCCTACTGAACTATGATTGCCGTTGTTGTTGTGACGATAAGCAAGCGTTTGAGAGAAATGGATAATACAATTTGATTTCTTCGTACAGTGGATCGTTGAAAACTAAAATTTGGTGGTGGTATTTGGAGGGGAGGTGGAGGGATACCGGAGAATCAGTTTCATTTGATTACGGTCGATTGGTTTTGCTTTTCATTAGTCTGATGACGGAGCTAATTGATGTGAGCGAACAAATCAACTCACACTTGTTATGTTGCAGCAGAGGTAAAGAGGAACTAGAAAGTGAATATTTATCATCAGTTGCAAGTAGGTCGTTTCAGAAACAGCTCTTCCACTGCGTGGATTGCATTGGGAAAACAAAAATATGAGTGTAAAATAACCAAGGCAAAATTTGGCTTGGTTCAAATATAACCGTGTTTTCCAATTCTGTCGATTTCGTTCTACTTTGTTGTCACATCTGATAGGAATAATTTTGATGAGTTCGTGGTGAATATTACTGACAGGAATGTCCCAAGTTATTTCATTTGACTGAAATACCATTATCATAAATTGATACAGATATATAACCTACCGTTTTGACACGTTGACCGAGTCTATCTTAAGAACCCACCATAGATTCATCCACCGATATTTATTATAATTATATACGGTAAGTGGTATATGTATATGTATATGTATATATATATATATATGCATAAAACTTACTTTACTATACTTCTGCAATGTTACGTGATACCAGAAATCAGAAAACCATTTGTGATCATATCTTTGTTAGTGCATAATCCGGTGAAGTAATTCAACGTATTCGTGTTCGTGAAAATATACCAAGATATTCTCTCTCTCTCTCTCTCTCGAGATAAGCCAAATGAAAAAGTAAGAAATGATTTCATTCCATTGTAAAACAACCAACGGCAGCTTTTAAAAACTAAGAATATTATTGTTCTTATCAAGGCAAAAGAATTCACTCCATATCATTTAAACCAATCAGTTTCAACAGAGGCAGTAAAAAGCACCTCGGGATGACTCATCAGTGGGAAAATCCCCGTACGTCAAATCAATCACACCCAAAAACGGCTTAGAGAATCTGTCTGAAAATTGCGGAGTTGTCTCCGCTACCTTCGGTCACAAATCTAGACTGGATGTCTGTTGTTATCAGTTCATCCTACTGCCCATTTGACCGATGTGAAGCTCGGTGCAAGATGACAGAACGGACGGTTGACAAACACAGTTCTTCGTGAGGAGCTGATCAAATCTATTGTAGTGCTTCTGATGACAACAAGCTAACCACCGTGTGGGCTTCCATATTTTTGTCATACTAGTTCATACACACTAGGATGTAATCTGTTTAAATTATTCATTCATAATGTCAGTGGTTTTTCTCGCAACTGGCAAAAAAGCGCGGCTTTCAGTTGATTTCGGAAATCCAAGTTATGTATCATTGGATAAAGAAGATAGTTGATAAGGCCATCGACGTTCTGAATGATTCCATTGGTAAAACTATTACCTAATTGACAGCATTCTGCACTGTGTCTATATGCTTCAATGCCGAGTCAAGAGCTACCGATCTCATGGTAATCAAAATGAATCGGTTTCCTTGTTGTTGTAAAAACAACCAAGGAATTCGGATATAAATAATTGGATTTTGAGGACATTCATTGTCAACGCGAAGACGTTCCGCGGTTCCTAAACAAAGCATACCATTCTGACTAGACTTGTTGACATTTGCTGCATATTATTCTATTCAGAAATGGCTGGAATTAGTTGGAGTGAAAACAAGTGTGTTTGGGGTAGATGCAGTTCTTGTTGTTATTCTTGCCCGATGGCATTGTTATTCGACTAATACCATTCAGTAATTTACTGTCAGTGGCATTCAATTGGCATAATCGATCGACGTTTTCAGATGTGAACAAAAGTCACCGAATTCTAGTGGTGATCTCAGCAAACTTTGAGCTTATCCAGTGCGAATTATTGATAGTCACAATGTTTGAGTGTAAAAAATGGGGCCATTATTCCTTTCGAGCCAAATAACCAATGTCAGTGGTTATGATACACTAATCCTAAGCATTAAGAGAAACATACTCCGCAATCGGTAAACGGACTACATTGAGGTAGACAATTAACATTGATTTCAGCAGCTTGATTTCAGCAGAAAATACCTCTCCGGAGATAATTGATCATTTTATTGATTGGCTGAATAACACATGAACCGATATGCCAATGCGCAATTTATCGTCCGTATGTTTCCCTTATCTTTCAGTGAGTAACTAACTATGGAACAGGAAAAAATCAGTGGGAAAACAAAAGATATCCCACACCCATTTTGAACCCAAAATGTGAATTTTCTCCATAATCCAAGAAAAGATATCAGCTGGACCAATATGCCCAGACAGATCAAGCGGCAGTCATAATTTAAAGAACAACACGCATTCATGTGAGCTGCTTACGAAATATGCACGTGAAACATGGAATACCTGGAGTGATGGAAGTTCATTCCAACATGTACACACTGCAAGGAATCAAAACTGTTAAGTTGCCCAAATAACAAAACAAATGGTATAACAGTATTCCGGTATGATGATCTTCACACCCTTGGGTCCATCATGCTGCCGTTGATCAACTCGTCGATCGGCAGTTGTACCCTACTGTTGAATCAGTTCTGTTGGACATGTTCAGGGGATTATTCACTTGCAGATCCAGATTAAATTCACCAATTGAATGAAATCCTTTGAATGGCCGTCTCTCAAAGTGTGTTTCGTGTTTCAATATTTCCGATGCTACTTTCTCCTCTGAGCAAACATGTTAGGCATTTCTTTTCAAAGACACAAATAAACAAAATTAGCTTATTTGCCTTCCGAGATGTTCGGACAGGATAATCCAAATAAATTTATCACCAACCCTACTCACGAGATTGAACCTGATGAGATGAATCTGATTTACAACGCAAATATAACCTCGTCGTGAGTTTCGCTGAGCGATTTTGTCAATTCCGTGACTAACGTGCAGTTGTTAGTCAAAATGGGGATGTAATGTAATTCACGTGCCAACCTGAGTTAGGCAAGTTCTATGGTATATCGCAGAATTCCACCCCCTTGGTAAGAAGAAATTATGTCGACTAACAAATGGTCCATATGCACTCTTGCAGCTATACCACCTCCTAGACGGAATATTTGGCCAATTCGAAGAATCAAATTCCAAGGAGGAGCATCGTGGTTGTTTCACGTACATACCCGAAGCATTTTTCTTCCGTCTCTACAATTCAGCTGCATGATTGTGATAATCCATAAATAGGATTCACCCATTCGACGAGACTATCTCTTTTCACACCGCAACCCTTTCCAATACTTTCGAATTCGAGTTGTTCCAATCGACAACAAATGCTTCTGTGCATCATATCCAACGTGGCATTTTATCTGGAAAATCAGGTAATTGGATGACAGTCTTCAAAATTGCCCCATTAGACTCACGATAAAATCATACATCGGCTGGACGTGTATACACAATGCGGCATAACAAGACGATAGGCACTTGCTTCCCATCAATGAACAATGCATTCGATTGTGCAATACCGACGTTCAAATTCACCCTAGCAACCAGATTCCATTTCAAGCACAATTAATATGGTCTTGTAGTTTTGTGGACACCTGGCATTCATACCGTTGCATACTAACTAATGATAATACTACTATATTAACTGTGTTCAACTATGGTCATGTTTACATAGATCAATATGAAAAATGCTCGCAATTTGACCGCTCCACGTTTGGCCAATTATTAGTGGTGGTGGCATATGGATCAAATAGATTTGGCTAAGTCGTGCCAGGTCGACTCGATCGATCCAATGTTTATATGGTCAACACGATTTGAAGATAGGCGCCTGTTTCCACTTCCATATCCATATATCAAACAAAATTATACAAACCAACACAGCATGATTGTAATTCATAAATATGGTTCCATTCCGAATGAAAACTGTTGTGAATATTGGCGACCTTTTCAAAATTGTCTGATAAAATGCAATACAATCTTACGGGAAACATTTGTTCGAAATTTCATCTCAAGTCAGATTTGTTTAGGGGTGAAAGTTGTATTTAGGATTTTTGTCTCAAATATTTTATGTGAAATGGTTTACTGGTGTAATATTTCAATCCTTCATTTGTGTGAGTAACTCATTTGAGATGGGGATCATCCTGTGTTATTTTGTTTGTGTGTGTGGGAAGTTCAAGGACGGTACCCAAAATGTCGACTGGGCTCGAGCGCTTTCCACAATGCCGTGTTACTAAGCATTCAAAGCTCACAAGTCCTGTCTCAAACGTGTACAACAACAAAGTATTGGTGGCTCTTTCATGGATGAAACGAAGTGCTTTGAAATACCATTGTCATCCATATGCGATAGAAAAACGAACATCCAGTGAAGGCCAAACCAATCTTTAGTATTGTGCACAAGGGCTTGACAACCAGTTCGCCAGTAACCGTTGATTATGCAACTGTCCACTTCCAGAGGCTGAAACCATATTTCCGGCCCAACAACTCACACGTAATTGAGTTATTATAGTTTTATGCTGATAATTCCATGAAAACGCAAATCCGTTTCGCATTGCATAACCTGAACACACCTGGTGTGTAAACTGCAAGTAGTTGATATAAACCCGCACATTACCATATCTCGTTTCGGACATCCTTTGCACAAACCTCACATGAAATTTTATCACAATCACACACCCATACGCACACATTCCTATCAGTCTGTCACAATGAACGTGATTCGTACAACCTATACGGTGAATCATGCATTCACTCAAACATCGGGCTTGTTCTATCACCAATTTTCCATTTACAACCAATTGAACCAGTTCACAGTTCAAAATACTAAAAATCCCAATGAAACATTACACGAGGAAATCAGCATTAAGACCGTCAACAAAAATGTACATTCAAATGAACACCAGCCATGCACTCGCGACACATCAATACCCAAAACCAGATTTCATCAAATGAAATTCGTCCACAGATTGAGAATAAGAGGAAGTACACTTCCAATTTCACTGCTAAACAGTTGTGTATTTTCCATATTTTTCACGCATGATTGAAAAGATAAAAAGACCCAACCCACCTGAAGACCTACCGTACAAAGATTGGGGGCAAATTTGAGCGGTTTAATCGTAACACGTTTTGGAAAGAGTCATGCAATGTGAAATCATCTTTTATGGACAACGGTAATACAAACGAAGAATGCCTGACCAAATCTAAAAAATTATCAAAACTTGAAGTCGAAAGATGGCACGAAGATTCCATGTTAGACCACGTCATCAAAGTTAATGAAGTCCTCGTCATTCCGTGAAACAGCAGATGCAGTTCTCCGTGCAGTTTAGGTTGAAATATATTCCAAATCATGACAATGAATTTGTAATGAAGTTATCCGAAAGTGAAAAAGTGCCGTCGGTCGTCGGAAGATCTATGATTCCATTACCCATGTAAGTTCCACCATCTTCACATTGTTCGTATTGTTGTTTCACAATCTTCTAGCATCAAATAGAACGAGCTTGTTAATTATAAACATTCAATCCAACAACAGCAACTCGAATAACCACAGTTCACATACAAAAATGCACCCACACTATTGCGTTGATATTCAATTGATCTGCAAAATCACAGCAGCTTATCGATGATCTAATATACATTTGTGAGACAAATATCTTGTTACCGTTTGTTAAGGAAAATAACCGATCTCCTCCAGCCCACCTTCGAATTCCGAGGTCATCGGATGCACACACCGATTTAGTTCCAGACTATTCACAGCAGACTCTCCCGAGCTTCTCATAATGCACCAATGAAATATAAACTGGTCCAAAAACATACTATCACCGTGAAACCAATACTCCATGGTTCTTAGTAGTATTCAGATGTAGGTCTGATCTATGGACTATATGCCTTAGTACACCATTGCATCCATGGTCTGCCAAGATGAAGGAGAGTTAACCTCCCGGTAGGCCCCCGGGACCAACAATTTATTCGTGCCTAATTTCTCGAGGAAATTCTGGGTAACTTCATGTCCATTCTCACTGAGAATTTCCAAAACTCTGCTACTGAAGTCAGTGTGGGTCATGTCAAACAAATTTTTGGGTTTATTGCTAGCAATTAGTTTACGAAACACTTGTTATTACATGAAACAGTATATGACAATTTTGGTAAGACTCATAACTAGCAGCTATGAGGTTATCCGCATGAAACAGAGTGCTCCAAATATGCGGTTCCGGATACGTCTTGTTGTTTGAATTTTCCTCGACAGAGACACTGAACAGTACACAATAGAACAAAAAAGGCAGAAATTTTTTTCACCTCAGCTTAACGAAAATGCCGACAAATATTCGCGAACGCTGAACGAATAATTTTTGGTAGAGAATTATATCTCAGAAGAGTATCCAGGTGATCGATCATGATGGAGAAAAGTCGTTAGTCAGATTTTACGGTTGATGCCAATTCTCATTGAATAAATTACTGAGAAAATGGAATAAATATTCTCCCATCCTTCAGTTCACATTTTGCCCCTTAAAAATGTACATTTTTTCGGTCAATCGGCCGCTTTGTCAGTTTGTTCATTGGAAGCTATGCCAAGTTCTTTCTCAAAATGCTGCTTTCATGATGCCGACTAGTGTCAACTGTGGAACAACCTTCAACAAAGACTCCGCGCATGGAACCTTCGGAAAAGTCCAACCGGAACGAATTTTGGGGCTTAACGACAAATTCAGTCTTGTCCGTGGGAAGTTATGAAACAGTTTATCCCCTTCTCCAGTCTTCTGTACGACAAACTCAAAAGGGAAGAGAATTATTGTCTTCTTGGAATCGTAAGAAAATGCTTGTCACTGAAATTTACGTAAATTGTGCTGTGGATAGATCGATCATTAGGGAATG
Source organism: Fasciola hepatica (assembly GCA_948099385.1). Classification (NCBI taxonomy): domain Eukaryota; kingdom Metazoa; phylum Platyhelminthes; class Trematoda; order Plagiorchiida; family Fasciolidae; genus Fasciola; species Fasciola hepatica. The sequence continues at coordinate 12,943,212 of CANUEZ040000142.1, read as the reverse complement.
AATGTGGTATGTTCATCCCCTCTGGGTACGGGACTAGAGTCAAGTAGACAAAAGTGTTCAGTTTTCAAGCCAATCTGAAGCATTGTGCGGAACCAAGTGGAGAAAACGGAGTTCTTCTGAGCTATGGTCATGTACCTGTAGGCAACCTTGGTAAGTACAGTGATTTTCCATGTCCATCGGTGAACTATTCAATTTTCCTTTACTTTTACTCATCACTAACCACTTGTGTATTTATATTCGTCTTTACGAATAGAAACAATTTTTTTTTTCATTTTGTACACTTAGTTGCGACTAGTGTTGCCATCTAGTGAACGTCTACTTTTTTCTATTTTACCGGATGTACTGGAGCTTTGAGATCAAATTCTGTAGACGCTTAAATCCATCAGGTCGATACCAAATGTAAGAAACTCGGTACTGCTTCTAGCGCGGTTGAAACTGTCTGACCATAAATGAGTGAATGCTCATCAGTTTCCCGAGCACACAAGCGTTCTTGAGTCAGTAACACGAAGCCATTACCTAGTTATATTTTGCTCCAGACATTTACTTGATATGTTAGTTAAAATGACTCCAGAATATCGTTCCGTTGTCCAGAGATCAAGTCAATCATGATCTTTTGCTTTATTCATTCACTCGATCAGTTTTGTTCATACTTTATTTCAACTTACATGAAAGTTTTCAATAACAGATGGTCAACTATGGACGGTAATGTGAAAATGGTGGGGTTTTCTTTGAGAAATCACAAACTCACAGATAGAACTGTATTCTCGACAGTAAATTATTATTCCGTCAAGATGTTCAGCGAGACATTTGGACGAATGAACATGCTACAGTTTTAAGTAAAAGCAGTTTTCAATTCTTTCAGCCCATAAACAGACATGACTCTCATAGATTTGAGGATCTTTACAAAGCATGAATGAAAGTAAAAAATACAAGGGAAAGTAGTTTACCTACAGTAATAATAATGGTTTTAGGTACTTTTGAAAATCGGTGTTTGTCGGGGCTAAGGTAGGTAATCCCAATGGTTTTTTATCACTGAACTTCGTATTCGGGTAGCATATGTTTCATAAGTAGGCTGAGTGACATCAGTAGTTCGCATTTGAAGATCCCCTTAGTAATTTGTTTGTCTATGAAGCTTGATCATTGATCTGACCTTGACCCTAGCAAGTCACTGATTATAGAAATTAAAAATCTGTCCTTTCGGCTTAAAATTCTGAGGTTAGCTGCTTGAATTTAACCTTTTGCAATGCCTTCTGACTTTGGAAAATTATTCTCTTGAAATCGATGCTTATATGTCTACTTTTTTATATAAATAAACACGTGTCCATTTGTGACTTTGTTTTTGTTATTTGTGCTCCCGTATTATTTTCCTAAATTGTCGGTTCACTGATTTATCTGAAAGTTAGTTGGGTTGTTGCTTTCCAATGGAGAATTGGGTTCCAGGGCTCTGAGTCGGTGGGACTAAGGTCCAGTTAATTCATTTTCCATTCCTTAAGTTAATGGAATTTCTTGCTTGTCAGAAAAACTGTAATTTCGATCAAATTCATTGTGCTTATTGATTGAATTTGTTAAAACAGCCAAGCTTCCAAGTACTCTCTTGAAAATCTCGTGGTGGCTTGGTCAAGAATATGAACTTCATCCTGATTGAACATGCCTCATTCTTGATCCTCGTGGACAGATATAAGGAAGAATGGATCACGTCTTCTTATGGCTAATTTATGTGCATACTTTCTCTTGGCAACCGTATTCCCGGGCTGACCGGCGTGTTGTCTGTCTCAGTCATTGCATTCCACGCTATATACCACGTTGCTTCTATCTTCAATCTTCATTCAATCTTTTAGTCTTGAAGTGATTCTTCTTATGGTCTTGGCTGGTTTATGAGCGGCCGCAATGCTTGTTGTTGTAGGTGTCATGCAGTCATTTCGGATATGTTTGTCAGTGCTATCCTTCGTTCATATTGCGTTCTCTGACTCCTTGTATCGTTTTTCGAGTCACGTATCTATTCCGCTGAAAAACGCTGAAACAATATTTCTGTTCTAGAGTTCCGAGTTCCACTGTGCTGCAATGAGTTTTGGCTCATCTGAACATAGTTCCGATGCACGACTTCAGACCAAATATTTGGGTTCAAAATTATTCATCCAAAGAGCCACGAGAACTAACTTGCTGCAATCATGGTTATCCGAGAGGTCAAGATCAATTCAAGAGGCAAAATTCGTAGGTAACCAAATGAGCCAGAGGATCGCCACATGCGTAGTGGTGATTTCCCTCAGCTGGTAATGCGACTTTTGCGATCAAAAGGTAAAGTTTAGCGATCAGAAATCATTGACAACAACAATGACTGCCTGAGAAGAAAAACACTACAACGTGATTTACTCCCGAAGACGGTAATTAGTACCTGCATAGCATTTTCGTACACATCTGGTTCTATGTTCCCTTTTTGTTGTAGGTATCTGAAATGCAAATCACACTCACATACATGGCCAGCTACCGCACAATTCCCGAAAACAGCCATTTGTATTATGAACTCGCATCGTTTATAAAAGGCCATTTTCAGCCTGATAGCTAGTTGAATCATGGATCTTGAATATTCGAGAAAACTTAGAATGGAAACATGGTGCTAATATAACGACTGATTTGTCCTCTTCATCAGAATGCCTCAAGAAACTTCTAAAATTTTGTTTGGTATTTTCTGAAAATCATTCGTGCAGATAGGTGTGCGGATTCGTATTATTGCAATATTCCATGGATTACTCGATAAACGTGTTTGAGGAAGCTAACTATTAGGAAGATTTAACATCGAGGTCGATATCCTAGATACGCTTCTAAGATATTATTCTCAACCAGAAATATCTCGTTCAGCGTTCGCGAATATTTGTCGGCATTTTCGTTAAGCTGAGATGAAAATCATTTCCGCCTTTTTTGTTCTATTATGTACTGTTCAGTGTCTCTGTCGAGGAAAATTCAAACAACAAGACGTATCCGGAACCGCATATTTGGAGCACTCTGTTTCAAGCGGATGACCTCATAGCTGCTAGTTATGAGTCTTACCAAAATTGTCATATACTGTTTCATGTAATAACAAGTGTTTCGTAAACTAATTGCTAGCAATAAACCCGAAAATTTGTTTGACATGACCCACACTGACTTCAGTAGCAGAGTTTTGGAAATTCTCAGCGAGAATGGGCATGAAGTTACCCAGAATTTCCTCGAGAAATCAGGCACGAATAAATTGTTGGTCCCGGGGGCCTACCGGGAGGTTAACTCTCCTTCATCTTGGCAGACCATGGATGCAATGGTGTACTAAGGCATATAGTCCATAGATCAGACCTACATCTGAATACTACTAAGAACCATGGAGTATTGGTTTCACTGTGATAGTCTGTCTTTGGACCAGTTTATATTTCATTGGTGCATTATGAGAAGCTCGGGAGAGTCTGCTGTGAATAGTCTGGAACTAAATCGGTGCGTGCATCCGACTACCTCGGAATTCGAAGGTGGGCTGGAGGAGATCAGTTATTTTCCTTACCAAACGGCAATAAGATATTTGTCTCACAAATGTATATTGGACCATCGATAAGCTGCTGTGATTTCGCAGGTCAATTGAATATCAACGCAATAGTGTGGGTGCATTTTTGTATGTGAACTGTGGTTATTCGAGTTGCTGTTGTTGGATTGAATGTTTATAATTAACAAGCTCGTTCTATTTGATGCTAGAAGATTGTGAAACAACAATACGAACAATGTGAAGATGGTGGAACTTACATGGGTAATGGAATCATAGATCTTCCGACGACCGACGGCACTTTTTCACTTTCGGATAACTTCATTACAAATTCATTGTCATGATTTGGAATATATTTCAACCTAAGCTGCACGAAGAACTTCATCTGCTGTTTTACGGAATGACGAGGACTTCATTAACTTTGATGACGTGGTCTAACATGGAATCTTCGTGCCATCTTTCGACTTCAAGTTTTGATAATTTTTTAGATTTGGTCAGGCATTCTTCGTTTGTATTACCGTTGTCCATAAAAGATGATTTCACATTGCATGACTCTTTCCAAAACGTGTTACGATTAAACCGCTCAAATTTGCCCCCAATCTTTGTACGGTAGGTCTTCAGGTGGGTTGGGTCTTTTTATCTTTTCAATCATGCGTGAAAAATATGGAAAATACACAACTGTTTAGCAGTGAAATTGGAAGTGTACTTCCTCTTATTCTCAATCTGTGGACGAATTTCATTTGATGAAATCTGGTTTTGGGTATTGATGTGTCGCGAGTGCATGGCTGGTGTTCATTTGAATGTACATTTTTGTTGACGGTCTTAATGCTGATTTCCTCGTGTAATGTTTCATTGGGATTTTTAGTATTTTGAACTGTGAACTGGTTCAATTGGTTGTAAATGGAAAATTGGTGATAGAACAAGCCCGATGTTTGAGTGAATGCATGATTCACCGTATAGGTTGTACGAATCACGTTCATTGTGACAGACTGATAGGAATGTGTGCGTATGGGTGTGTGATTGTGATAAAATTTCATGTGAGGTTTGTGCAAAGGATGTCCGAAACGAGATATGGTAATGTGCGGGTTTATATCAACTACTTGCAGTTTACACACCAGGTGTGTTCAGGTTATGCAATGCGAAACGGATTTGCGTTTTCATGGAATTATCAGCATAAAACTATAATAACTTAATTACGTGTGAGTTGTTGGGCCGGAAATATGGTTTCAGCCTCTGGAAGTGGACAGTTGCATAATCAACGGTTACTGGCGAACTGGTTGTCAAGACCCTGTGCACAATACTAAAGATTGGTTTGGCCTTCACTGGATGTTCGTTTTTCTATCGCATATGGATGACAATGGTATTTCAAAGCACTTCGTTTCATCCATGAAAGAGCCACCAATACTTTGTTGTTGTACACGTTTGAGACAGGACTTGTGAGCTTTGAATGCTTAGTAACACGGCATTGTGGAAAGTGCTCGAGCCCAGTCGACATGTTGAGTACCGTCCTTGAACTTCCCTTACACACAAACAAAATAACACAGGATGATCCCCATCTCAAATGAGTTACTCACACAAATGAAAGATTTAAATATTTCTCCAGTAAACCATTCCACATAGAATGTTTGAGGCAAAAATCCTAAATACAACTTTCACCCCTAAACAAATCTGACTTGAGATGAAATTTCGAACAAATGTTTCCCGTAAGATTGTATTGCATTTTATCAGACAATTTTGAAAAGGTCGCCAATATTCACAACAGTTTTCATTCGGAATGGAACCATATTTATGAATTACAATCATGCTGTGTTGGTTTGTATAATTTTGTTTGATATATGGATATTGAAGTGGAAACAGGCGCCTATCTTCCTATCGTGGTGACCATATAAACATTGGATCGATCGAGTCGACCTAGCAAGACTTAGCCAAATCTATTTGATTCATATCCCACCACCACTAATAAGTGGCCAAATGTGGAGCGATCAAATTGCGAGCATTTTTCATATTGATCTATATGAACATGACCATAGTTGAACACAGTTAATATAGTAGTATTATCATTAGTTAATATACAACGGTATGAATGCCAGGTGTCCACAAAACTATAAGACCGTATTAATTGTGCTTGAAGTGGAATCTGGTTGCTAGGGTAAATTTGAACGTCGGTATTGCACAATCGAATGCTTTGTTCATTGATGGGAAGCAAGTGCCTATCGTCTTGTTATGCCGCATTGTGTATACACGTCCAGCCGATGTATGTTTTTATCGTGAGTCTAATGGGGCAATTTTGAAGACTGTCATCCAATTACCTGATTTTCCAGATAAAATGCCACGTTGGATATGATGCACAGAAGCATTTGTTGTCGATTGGAACAACTCGAATTCGAAAGTATTGGAAAGGGTTGCGGTGTGAAAAGAGATAGTCTTGTCGAATGGGTGAATCCTATTTATGGATTTTCACAATCATGCAGCTGAATTGTAGAGACGGAAGAAAAATGCTTCGGGTCTGTACGTGAAACAACCACGATGCTCCTCCTTGGAATTTGATTCTTCGAATTGGCCAAATATTCCGTCTAGGAGGTGGTATAGCTGCAAGAGTGCATATGGACCATTTGTTAGTCGACATAATTTCTTCTTACTCAGAGGGTGGAATTCTGCAATATACCATAGAACTTGCCTAACTCAGGTTGGCACGTGAATTACATTACATCCTCATTTTGACTAACAACTGCACGTTAGTCACGGAATTGACAAAATCGCTCAGCGAAACTCACGACGAGGTTATATTTGCGTTGTAAATCAGATTCATCTCATCAGGTTCAATCTCGTGAGTAGGGTTGGTGATAAATTTATTTGGATTATCCTGTCCGAACATCTCGGAAGGCAAATAAGCTAATTTTGTTTACTTTGTGTCTTTGAAAAGAAATGCCTAACCTGTTTGCTCAGAGGAGAAAGTAGCATCGAAAATATTGAAACACGAAACACACTTTGAGAGACGGCCATTCAAAGGATTTCATTCAATTGGTGAATTTAATCTGGATCTGCAAGTGAATAATCCCCTGAACACGTCCAACAGAATTGATTTAACAGTAGGGTAAAACTGCCGATCGACGAGTTGATCAACGGCAGCATGATGGACCCAAGGGTGTGAAGATCATCATACCGGAATACTGTTATACCATTTGTTTTGTTATTTGGGCAACTTAACAGTTTTGATTCCTTGCAGTGTGTACATGTTGGAATGAACTTCCATCACTCCAGGTATTCCATGTTTCACGTGCATATTTCGTAAGCAGCTCACATGAATGCGTGTTGTTCTTTAAATTATGACTGCTGCTTGATCTGTCTGGGCATATTGGTCCAGCTGATGTCTTTTCTTGGATTATGGAGAAAATTCACATTTTGGGTTCAAAATGGGTGTGGGATATCTTTTGTTTTCCCACTGATTTTTTCCTGTTCCATAGTAAGTTATTCACTGAAAGATAAGGGAAACATACGGACGATAAATTGCGCATTGGCATATCGGTTCATGTGTTATTCGGCCAATCAATAAAATGATCAAACATCTCCGGAGAGGTATTTTCTGCTGAAATCAAGCTGCTGAAATCAATGTTAATTGTCTACCTCAATGTAGTCCGTTTACCGATTGCGGAGTATGTTTCTCTTAATGCTTAGGATTAGTGTATCATAACCACTGACATTGGTTATTTGGCTCGAAAGGAATAATGGCCCCATTTTTTACACTCAAACATTGTGACTATCAATAATTCGCACTGGATAAGCTCAAAGTTTGCTGAGATCACCACTAGAATTCGGTGACTTTTGTTCACATCTGAAAACGTCGATCGATTATGCCAATTGAATGCCACTGACAGTAAATTACTGAATGGTATTAGTCGAATAACAATGCCATCGGGCAAGAATAACAACAAGAACTGCATCTACCCCAAACACACTTGTTTTCACTCCAACTAATTCCAGCCATTTCTGAATAGAATAATATGCAGCAAATGTCAACAAGTCTAGTCAGAATGGTATGCTTTGTTTAGGAACCGCGGAACGTCTTCGCGTTGACAATGAATGTCCTCAAAATCCAATTATTTATATCCGAATTCCTTGGTTGTTTTTACAACAACAAGGAAACCGATTCATTTTGATTACCATGAGATCGGTAGCTCTTGACTCGGCATTGAAGCATATAGACACAGTGCAGAATGCTGTCAATTAGGTAATAGTTTTACCAATGGAATCATTCAGAACGTCGATGGCCTTATCAACTATCTTCTTTATCCAATGATACATAACTTGGATTTCCGAAATCAACTGAAAGCCGCGCTTTTTTGCCAGTTGCGAGAAAAACCACTGACATTATGAATGAATAATTTAAACAGATTACATCCTAGTGTGTATGAACTAGTATGACAAAAATATGGAAGCCCACACGGTGGTTAGCTTGTTGTCATCAGAAGCACTACAATAGATTTGATCAGCTCCTCACGAAGAACTGTGTTTGTCAACCGTCCGTTCTGTCATCTTGCACCGAGCTTCACATCAGTCAAATGGGCAGCAGGATGAACTGATAACAACAGACATCCAGTCTAGATTTGTGACCGAAGGTAGCGGAGACAACTCCACAATTTTCAGACAGATTCTCTAAGCCGTTTTTGGGTGTGATTGATTTGACGTACGGGGATTTTCCCACTGATGAGTCATCCCGAGGTGCTTTTTACTGCCTCTGTTGAAACTGATTGGTTTAAATGATATGGAGTGAATTCTTTTGCCTTGATAAGAACAATAATATTCTTAGTTTTTAAAAGCTGCCGTTGGTTGTTTTACAATGGAATGAAATCATTTCTTACTTTTTCATTTGGCTTATCTCGAGAGAGAGAGAGAGAGAGAATATCTTGGTATATTTTCACGAACACGAATACGTTGAATTACTTCACCGGATTATGCACTAACAAAGATATGATCACAAATGGTTTTCTGATTTCTGGTATCACGTAACATTGCAGAAGAATAGTAAAGTAAATTTTATGCATATATATATATATATATACATATACCACTTACCGTATATAATTATAATAAATATCGGTGGATGAATCTATGGTGGGTACTTAAGATAGACTCGGTCAACGTGTCAAAACGGTAGGTTATATATCTGTATCAATTTATGATTATGTTATTTTAGGTCAAATGAAATAACTTGGGACATTCCTGTCAATAATATTCACCACGAACTCATCAAAATTATTCCTATCAGATGCGACAACAAAGTAGAACGAAATCGACAGAATTGGAAAACACGGTTATATTTGAACCAAGCCAAATTTTGCCTTGGTTATTTTACACTCATATTTTTGTTTTCCCAATGCAATCCACGCAGTGGAAGAGCTGTTTCTGAAACGACCTACTTGCAACTGATGATAAATATTCACTTTCTAGTTCCTCTTTACCTCTGCTGCAACATAACAAGTGTGAGTTGATTTGTTCGCTCACATCAATTAGCTCCGTCATCAGACTAATGAAAAGCAAAACCAATCGACCGTAATCAAATGAAACTGATTCTCCGGTATCCCTCCACCTCCCCTCCAAATACCACCACCAAATTTTAGTTTTCAACGATCCACTGTACGAAGAAATCAAATTGTATTATCCATTTCTCTCAAACGCTTGCTTATCGTCACAACAACAACAACGGCAATCATAGTTCAGTAGGCAGACAGATATTTACCCAAATCACAGTTTCAGACTCTTAACACACCATGCAAGCTGCAATACCTCGACTTGGGTGACAAATTCAATTGTTCGCCCTAGCGTCTGTGGAACGGAAAACGATTCTCGCGAGACTGCAAATAAACGGCATATTCCGATGACCCAATAAAAGCGGCAAAATTTCTTTTTAGAAGTCCGACACAACAAACACCATTTTCCAATTAACTGACAAATAGTATTTCATATCATTTGAAATCTGGAGTTATATCATAGTTATTTACTTTATTTTAGAATTATGCGTAAGTTTATATATGTACATGGATTTTCACGATCGTTGGATTTCGTTACTTATTTTTCAAACTGGTTAATTCACAACAATCTAATTTGTGCATCAGTCAGATAAGTGCGTGGTTTTCTGAGAATATCCTTCTGAAGAATCACAAATGTGGTGCGTTGATAGTTCCATGTGAATTGTTCGCAGCTAATCTCGAGAAGGACGACGTTGCTGTCGCGAGTGGAATTATTTAATGCGGTTAGTGGCTACAAATGGATGGAACCGCATGAGCGGTTTGGCAGTTATTTCCGCTCATCAGTCAATAAATTCTGATGTTTAAATTGGACTGTTTTGATTGTATACACAGAGAGTGTGCAAGTCTAAGGACAAATGGACAGAGGATTGCCAGACGAGTATGTTTGCTGAGTGACAATGAACACGAAATCGGTCGCCTGTCTCCGATTAACTTTGTCTATCGATCCGTGAATTTTTTTTATATCAAACTGATATAAAGATATATATTTATATATATATATATATATATATTGTTGAAAGTAAACCGAGTCTTCATGCCCCATATAGTAGAGAAAGTATGATCCAATTATGGTAAAGTTAAAACAGCAAATATAGTTTGTGCCGGTTTGGACTGTTTTGGACGTATTCACCCCTCTTACCATCTCTGGCGGATTACACGGAACTTCGTCTTTTGCATCGTTCCATCCTTAGTTCTGTCAAACAGCTTTTGAACTCCTACGGAAAGACCGATATGAATTCTTCCTAATGACAACGGCACATTCACTTCCAGGCTATATCTCGTACTTTCTGATGAACGAATGTTTGTTGTATTAACATTACATTCTTCTACTTCGTAGTCAGATAGAGAACTTTGTCAGTCTAGTGTGTTCTGTATATATTTGATTCGAGAGGTTATAATACAGCTAACAGCCTGAAGTCAGAAAGCGGATGAACAATAGCGTGATTCATCCTTTGATACTTGGAGAGCAAGGCAATGTGCCCCTACTGCTTGAAGTAACTCTAGGTCGATTTAAAGTAGAGATCTAATAGGTATTGTTATAACACTAACTATCTTGTGGTTTAAAGAGTTTACCACGTCCGAGGTCAGGGGTTTTAATTCCGTCAGATTCGCTAACTTTTGTGATAGATAATAACCCACCATCGCTCAGCATGTAACCAAGCCTAGCCCATCGCTACCTTACACGGCTCTCCACTTCAAGTCTTAGTTTCTGATTGATGGTTACCCTTGTACAGTGTATATTTACATTTGCGTCGTACAGGACTGCCATTGTCAGGATGTTCTGCCAATCTGAATTTTTCTCGTCTCTGCTGCATCGGTCACCCATATGTGCTCCGTTGGCTCACCGACCTGTGGTCAGCCGACTCTACGGACGCGCACACTCGCGATTACGTTTAAACGATCAACTTTCTGATAAACGCTTCCGTAGCCATGCAATGTCCATATTTTCTCTTCAAAATAGTTAAGCCTGTGATCCTGCTTCATCGTTGTCAACACATCAGACCACAACATTTTTCTGCATCACTCTCATTCGACATGGATTCTCGTGGCAACGAAAACGAACGCAACGCTCTCGAAACGTCAGTGAAAGTGGAACTGCCTTCCTTTTGTGTTTCACATCCACGCCTGTGGTTCGTACAAATAGAGGCGATATTCCGCTGTAGTCTTGTACGTTCTCAGTCCACGATGTATTCGTACGTGATCCAAGGCTTTCTTGTCTAAGTAGCGAAGGATGAGTGTGATCTTATTTATGAATCCCCACCAACTGACCCTCACAAAGCAGTCAAGAGAGCAATTACCAATCGGATAAGATTGTTTTATCAACAGCACATTACAACTTTGCACGTGAATATTGTCCTCGAAGAGCGGAAGCCAGTCCAACTTTTGTGACTTATTAGGCATCTATTGGGTTCGCGTAAAATGGATGATTCTCATTTAGGAAACCTGTGGTTAGAGCGTATTCCTCCTTCGATCAGAGAAATCCCAGCGTTCTTCAACCAGGATATTTCGACAGCAGCATTAGCCGCCGCAGATGACAGAATACATGACGCGAATCCCACAGCTACGTTGGCTGTGAAATCGTTTAATTCACCACTCCCCGAAAGCATCTCGGAACTCAGTGAGTAAATTACCAATATAACCGCCTAGATGGATGCCTTTCATCAGCCTGTCAATCGAAAACGTTTCCTGTCCAGCTCAGGATCCCGTCGCAGCCCTTCTGCATATTTGTTTTGGCTATTGTACACTTGCTGTCAAAATTCAAATGAAAGAAAATTATCTCCGTTATGAGCTTTACGTTTCTAAGTTTCTTCATCTAATACCTAACCTAGGTAAATATAAAATATAAAATTATCTATCTTTGATTATCTTTAACGTTAGCTCTGTAATATTCTGTGAGACGTTGACATGGTTAATTTGACTGATGCTTGACAGACGGAATTTAATTAACATTTAAACTAGAATAATCCCTAAAAACATGAAATTAAAACTCATCGCATGTACTTTTGCTATGGAGGCATAAATACTGACCCTGTCAGGAGCAATTCCCTTTGTGGACTTTTCGATTATAATTTTGCTTAGCAGAAAGAAGACAAAGCAATACAAACACGTATAGAAAGCACTGTGCTATCTGTTGGTCTATTAGCGGTTTCGCGATTGATGGTAGGTTCACGAGGAAAAAGCTGTTGGAATAAATGCGCCTAAAACCAAGGCCATATGGATGTGGTTCGTTAAACTTCATGTTTGTTTTCTCTATGATAAGGAAAGGCTATGGTGATTCAGCCGCCATCACACGTGATACAACTCGGTGCAGTTCCGTAGCTACGCGCGTGGATGAACTTCAACCAATCACGATCACCAAGGACAGATACAGTAAAAGCTCCCTGTAATTGGTCAACCTCTAATCTAAAAATTATTTTCTTTGATTCAGCATATTTATGCAGAGCAGTTCCACAATACACTTAACGTGCTATTCCGCAGCCTTGGTATTCTTGCTACTTTGGTTTGTGTAGTTCCGGTATGAGAGCTATTTCAATATGTCCTGTCAGTTCAGGTACTGCGAATACTACAAAAGCACGTTTCAGACAGAAAATTTTCACCACTTTAGAAAAGAAGAGATTGACAAAGTCATGATAACTCATTTTCTACTTTCTTCTATGAAAGATTTTGCGCAGGACCTACCCGTACACGAATAAGTGTCTTTTGCATCACTTATGTAAGAACCGATGTTACTATAGGAAAGGATATTGAAACTTTCTTTCTTGATATGAATGGACGGTCAAACACCACGAAATATATATATCCATAGAGGTTATATCTGTGTAACTTCCAGCGTGCCGATACAAAGAATCAAGTTGCTTAATATATAGTCCGATCAAAAGTCAGCATAATACGTCCAATAAAGGGGGTCGCTTGTCTCAGCTGTGAAGAAATCCATATTTCATTGTGATTTGTTTTTGGCTTTTGATTTACTATGCGTGTTCTTTAGGGAGACTTGCAAGCTCACAAAAACGTTATCTGTGATAAGCAGCTTGGAAGGAAGCTTCCAGGTAATTTTAAGGATACAAAACTCATTAGCCCGGTTGATATGAATGAAATAAATCATTATAATCCAATTTGGTGCAGTATAATCTATGACACTGTTGACAACAAAAATAGTCATCGGGCTGAAACGATACATTTTTCCAGTTCGTTAGATCGGAAGTTCTTCTGGAAGGAATAATTTGTTGCCGTGTCATGCGTCAGGTTGTTTCCCATAAAAATGGTAATCTTATCGATTTGGACTTATCCGCTCATTTGTTACACTCTTTTACAGTAGAGAAACAGCGGAAATTGTAACGCTTCAGTCACAACAATTTCTCCGTAAAGGTCATGATTTTATCGTGATGGTGAGTTCCTTTTAGTGTTGGCTTGATAAACTGATGCGCTTTTCTCAGACTGACAAATTTTTTCATTAGGATCAAACTTTTTATGTTATGCACACACTAATTCTAAAAACCACCATTTCTTTCAAATTTTAGAAATACCTTCACTGTATGCACCACAGACGTTTTGCGGAGAAAGTCCGTTGGTACCTGTCATCAAGTAATTTGAAGGCAAAAGTTTCGGAAAATGCGACAGCCAGTCATTAATGGAAATTGCCGCCACCGGCTCTAAGCCTGATTGACTTTCCGATATATTTGACCAGTCTTCTGGAACACGGTTTCTGACTGAAATATTTGCCCAGATCAGTGTTATTCTAATTATGTCAGGCAAACACTAACCGCGACCTATCACTAACACTTCGTAAGCAGCTAACTGCTCCCTGATAAGTCCATACGGTCAAAAACTGCCAACTCTTGACCCAAGTTCAAGCCAACCCTTCCCTTAGATTTTAATCACCTCCAGTGTTAGTCACTCGATTCGTGGAGTTGATTTTCTTCTTGCCTGTTCTCTTGTGGTTGTTGTGAGAAGGTATTCCGTTAGACGGCTACGCATCTTTAAAAAAGACAGCATGGGCACCTCAATTCTCTCGGAATTCGACCCATGACAGTAAGCTCAACATTTCCTCCAATTTTTACCATCTTCCGGCAGTCACCCAACGACCTACGTCTTTATCACACGCATTGAATGGCGTTCAACATAACATTGTTTCCAAAGCTCCTTCAATATGTGCACGTGCCTACTGGCTATGACCCGAAAGGATGTGTGGCAAAACCATAATCCGAACATACGCTAACAATGAGGGCAAGTGGCCCATCAAGCAGCCCGTGGGCTTCCCTGTATCATTTGTTTTCAACAGCGACTCAAGCCGGTGTGGCGACAGCCACTTCCTTAGCAACCCACCGGTACCCAACAGTTACCCATTTCAACACTTTTAGGACATCATCGGCTTGTGTGGCAAACGGATTTTTTCCAAACCTGACTTGGTGGAAGCGTATCACTATATCATAGTCGTTGCCAAAGATATTCCGAAGACCGTCATCACAACGCCATTTTGGGCTGCATGAATCCGTGCGTGTACTTTCTGGCTTGTGTAAAGTTGTTCACACATTACTTTGGTTCGTGGATCAAGTTCGTTTTGGACAATGTCCTCGTTGCTAACATGGAAGAACACTAGCATGACGAGCTTTTGTACGTGGAGTTCCATTGCTTCCAATAGGTGGCATCTCGATCACCACCTCGAAGTACATGCTTAGGCCCATATCTTTTGAGTTTCTTGACCATCATTTTGAATGCAAAAGAGTTCGAGTACTCTAAAACAAAGTGAGCGCTATCTGTAACCATCCAGGCTAAGCACCACCAAAGTTGGATTTTTCAGATACCCTCGCGGAAATTGACGGTAAAGACACACGTGGAGGATACCGAGCCAGTTAGAGAAGAATGGGACGGTTACGTTTCAGAGGAATACAAAGCGATGAGATCATCCTCCAAAACCCGCTGTGATCTCAAGCTCAAGAAGCCAACCAGATCTATCAAAATTGGTGAAACCGGGAGAAATATGGCTTCAGAATGTTCCAGATTCGTCAGATCTCGTTGATGGACTGAATGACATGCTCTACCGTTTTGGCGAATAGGCCGTACGATGTCCGGTTGGATGAGATTATTAATCAAAGTAGCAGAAGACGCATACATAAGCAAAATCCTAACATCCCGGAGAATGGCAATGAACCATATGAACCCTGGAGAACTGGAGACGGTCGTCTCTATCAGAGAAGGAAAGATGTGAGCGTATGTGCTGACTCATGTTCGCAAGTCAACCAAACAACACTAGCAATCAGCACCGCAGCATCCCTCCAGAATCCAGGTCCGTGCGTATGCCAGCGGGTACGCAAGTGACAATGTAGCGGATCGATCAGACGCGAATGGAATCCCGGTAAAATGTAGCTGGTCTCGTCACCAATCAACCAAACAAAAGATAGGCTACTCGATGCAAGTATGAACCGGTTGGTTTATGTTGCAAGGGTAGGTGACAATGACTGTTTTGTCCCCAAGTAACCAATGCGTTTCGTGCTAATAAGCTGAAGTGATTAGTGGGCGGAATAGATTTCTTTCTGGAGTCCGTGGGTCGGAACGAAATAGTGCGCACCTGGGTAGTGTATCCTTTTGACCAATGCTTTTTTATCGTCCAATATCCACCGAGCAACCAACCTCGCAGAATTCAGCTAGTCAGAGATAGAAGAAGCTTAAGAGAATAAAAAAAAACGACCGTACCCCTAATCATTCTCCTGCTTGAGGTTGAAAGGCTTGTCCCTTCCTGGAGGAAATCATACTATTGTTTGGGATCTATTCTATGGTAAGCCGGACCTTTGGTCCCACGTTCTCTTCGTCGCCTGATTTTTACACTTTTACGTTTAGTATCTCACCCTGGAATCCATGCTTCTCTCACACATATTTCCGATCGCCTAGTCTAGCTAGAGATGTTCGTGTTTTGACTTGAAACAGCATATTTTGTCAGTGGATCTAGAGGAATCGCCATGCCCTTTACTCTCTCGTAAACATAGCCACAACTGCCGCACCTTTCTTCTCGGGTCCACTTAGATATTGTTGGCCCATTAACACCTACCCGCTGATACCGTTTCCTCATCACATATGTTGATCATTTTACGCGCTGTCCGGTGGTTGTCCCCATAACCGATACTTTCAGTGAAACAATTCCAAGACATTTTTACTCCATTGGATTTCGATGTTTGGTGTTCCCTCCGTGATCACCGCGGATGGAGGTGTTTAGTTCCAATCCATACCCTTCCATAGATTTATATTTGTGTTTGGACTTCTACATGTACGAAGGACCGTATATCATTCATCACCCGATGGGTGAAAGAAATGACCCACTTGAGATCGCTCCGTACTCTCCGAAATCCCTTATCCATTCGTCCCACTTACATTTCGAAAGACTTACCTCACATTTTTTCTTGTTGAGATACTACTGAACCCTCTATACATCCAGCATACTTGGGCTCATTTCATGTCACTTCCCGTACCGATTAATTTTTCGTCACTGACAGGGCCGGTCGACTAGATCCCGGAAGTACTGATCATCTGAAAGTAGCGCACATTTATTCCGCCTAGGTGGCCGAAGTTCGTCTCACAAACTCTCTCGATTCCTGTGATCTAAGTATTCACCGGGAGACTGACATTCTCCCTGCTATCATAACCAGTTCGGTTTGCAAGACTGTTAAATCCGCTCGTTTGAAAATTCTGTGGTGTTTCTCGAGACTCGACACCAATGTGGTTCATCCCTGATAGTACAGTAGCCGTTCGAGCCTATGGGATTTTAATCCATTGCACTGCACTCCCGTGCAAACACGTAGTAAGAAAAATATTGCTCTGAAGTTAGGCAACTGGAAAAGGTCTTGAAATATTTGTTCCAGTGCTTGTCCCGGTATAATCATCCAAGTTTTCTTTCTGAGTTTAGTGAACAACGAATTTCACCGGCAAAAACCATTGTCAGTATTTCTTAGAACCAAAGTCAGTGGCATGAAAGCCGTACGTTGTACCGAAGATTCACCCACAGACCGTATGAAATCAACGGATGAAATAAGTAAAATAGTTTGCTATTTGGCCTTGTTTAAATTAGTAAACTGTGCATTCCTGGCTTTGTGCTTTCAAACTTTATTCTGTTGATCCCACGTACAAGGCTGAATGTGTTCCTGACAGTTATAATAATAATAGCAAACAACTATGTACCTGACTTTGTGTTTGGTGTACGATGACCTTTGGGCAGGTAACTGTTTGTGGGTTAGTCATTGTGATCAGTTCAGGTGATCGAAAAGTCGACAGGAAACCTAACTCAGAGAGGTCGACCGTACAACACTGCAGCCTACGGCAGGCTTATGGGAAACACTAGGGTACATAGTCAATCATTGAGGTCATTATTCGAATTTTTCTCCCTACATCCGTCTTATCTGAACATCTCAACTTGTTTTGCTTGGACCCATGTCACTTATGACTGGAGGATAATGCGAGGTAGCAACCGAAATCGGGCAATGAAGTGAACTGTTCATGGTTGGTTGCACTGAATTGAACTGAACTCAACTGAACCTAGCAGCAAAGTATATTTCGGGTGCATTTTCCAGTCTTCAAAAGCAGCCAGAAGCTGAGGAGAACATTCATTCTGTCGGATTGTTTAATAAATTACTTACCTTTGTCAGTCAAAAACTACGTAATATCAATCGATTCGTTGCTAATTTCTCGGATGAAAAATGGGTAACTCTACCCAAGCAGCAAAACCAATCGAAAAAACGACTGGTTTATTATCGGTTTTTGATCGGTTTCATTGCGGTTTTCCGTCGGATTAAGGGTGGATTCCTATCGGGTTTCCATTGGTTTTCTATCGGTTTGCTTTTGTACGACCATTGGCTTTTGATCATTTTCACATCGGTGAAAATCGGTCGTCTGAAAAGTGGGGTATACTACATTAATATCTTTCATTGTTCCTAAATTACGCTTACCCCTAATCCTGTTTTGCTCCAGCAGACACAATCAGTGAAATAAGTTCTGCCATACCTAAATAACGGAGTATGAGGCACACAGAAAGACCCGTGATTTTTATAAAAATAAGTAACTTATTCAAATACAAACCTGATTCTCATAAAAATGTATAATGAATAAGGAAAGGCACTGTACAACTGCCGAGTCCGTGTTGTGATTTCGCTTCTGATCTGCAGAAGAACCTTTCGTACCATGATAGCTTTGAAAACAAACCGACTTACGTAACGTAACGACTGTAATGCAGTGTTAATTGGAGCTCACCTTCAATTTTTCCCCTCGATTGTTCCTTCTCCAGCTTTAATGAATAACCTCCGAATAAGTTTCTCGGTTTAACAGTGGGATGCTGTAGTGATTCGGCTGACTCCACACGCGGACCAGTGCGCTATAGCTTCATTTCCAGCATCCAGCCAGTCAGGTGAAGCCGGGTCGTAACTGTTAGATCGAGTAGATACAGCGAAGTCACTTGGGGATTGGTCAGCACATTATCTGCTAGTAAGTACATGCCTATTTCTGTATATAAACGAATGAGCACCGATCAGATGAAGAGAATACAGTGTTGCAGTTCTTGTCTGGTCTTGTCGTTCTTCCAGTGCGCGTAGTCTGTGTCCAGGTTATTTCATTACGTACTATTGGCCGGTTAGATAGGATTCTTACTACTGGAGTCGCGGCATGGAGTCACTGACTATTGAACACTTGAACTTGCACAGTAATCCACCCCAGATCGGAGAATAGGTCAAACGATTTGAGCTCTGGTGCAGTATTCATAAAGTAGCTAAACAACACCAGTAGGCTTTATTCCTGACTGCAGGAGGTTGCTGGTCGTATTCTCTGTGGAAGAACTTGAAGCATCCCGATGAGGTAGCAAAACTAACATTTCAGAAGCTAAAGGTAATTTTGCAAAACCGTGTTATGCCAGGCAACTTTTAGCCCATCAAACGAGCGAAATTCAATTCACTATTGCGAGGACAAAGCGTGTCTTTTTGTGAATTCTTTTCACAACTAAAATGAACAAGTTGCCCGCTGCAATTATGGAGATCGGTTGGAGGAAATTATTTTTGATCGACTAAATGCCGGAATCAGTAACATCAAGCCACAGTGGCACTTGCTAAAACAGAAGGGTTTGAAGTTTTCAGAGGCTCGCAGAATCTGTGGGCAATTTGACGACGTGTAATCCGCCACGGCACCTGAGACCACTATTTTGTCTCCACAAAAGACATCCAAGTCAGTGCACCCGCGCCTTAACCACCAAGCACACGTCAATCAGTCACGCCACTCTGATACTGCTGTGTCTCACGAATCGATGAACCGATGCACTTCATGCGGAGATTTCCATTTGCGTTCAACGTGTCGATTCCGTCAAACTGTATGCCATACATGTGGCTAAACTGGCCATATACGAAGGGTTTGCTGGGGATCCGAGTGCAGCATGATAGAGGTGACCGAAACAAATAAAACCGAAGATACCAAACCCATCCACACACTGAAGACCACCAGTCAGAACGACCAATTCCTGTACAAACCGGTGTCATTTGAGTGCGGATTTCAACATGAGTTCATAGTGGATACGGAAAGTTGTGAGTCCATCATTCCTGAGAAGGTGCTGAAGATGATTTCTCCCCGGATAACCATAAAACCTACCGATTTACCTATACAGGGTGTAAGCGACCACCACCTCAAGCTGTTGGGTAAAACGACGCTAACGGTACAGTCCAAGCAACTTACGTATGTCCCAGTTCGCTTCCAGAATTCAGATGATAGTCCGTCTATTCTGGGACTGAATGCTTTACGAGCCATGAGTCATTTTACTTTCATTTCACACAGCATCAGTCACTTCGGCTGATCCGGAAATTCGTCAACAGCTAGTGGTACAATGCTCCAACAATCGTGACGGAACAAGGTGGAGCCGGTAAAGTTAGAAGTTGATGGTGATCCAGTGTTCACCAAACGAAGAGTGCAGCCGCACGATCAAAGTGAAAGTGTTCTGATAGCCCTGAGGCTAATGGAACAGAAGGGTGTGATTACTCCAGTCAGTTCGTCTTCTTCGGTGACTCCGATAGTTGTGGCAATGAAAAGTGATGGGAAAATACCACGTATTTGTGGGAACTACGGACTTACTTCGAATCCACGACTACGATGATGCGCGGTGTTCAGTACGGAACAGACAAATCCCCCCTAAGTCAATTAGACAGCTCCGAAAAGCGTAAAAAACCTATTTTTGTAGCTTTATGTTTACCATGGAGCTAATGTATTCAAGACGGGTAAGAAAAGTGATATATATATATATATATATATATATATATATATATATATATATATATATATAATGTGCACTGAGTGCTTGATCAATTCTGTCTGCTTTAGTTTAGTCATTCGAATAGCATCTGGTTTAAAATGACCCACCTTAAGTAATTAATCCGTCTATTCTCGCAGTTACTTTCTCTCAATTCGAGGTTGACATCGAAGTCATTTTAAACAATATTTGATTTGATTTAACTTTGGGAATGTTCAGAGTTAATAGTTGTTCATCATGACCGGTGGAGGTCGAACTGTTATTATCGTGAACTTCGGGAAATAACGATCCGGGTTCGATTCCCGCCACTGCCGGTCACTTCCCCACTTGGTAGCCAAGGCTCCCTTCATGAATTGTTGTACTGCTTCGTGTTTTAAACACAAAAGGAAGTAACGAAAGTATTAGAATATTATTTTGAGTATCATAAAATTCTTTGACAAATGTTGGACTAGGACACTCATAGTTGCAACCAACGCTATGACTCCCTGTGTGCACTACGAGATTAGCTACAAGGCAACAGAGAGGAACTTTCGAACTATAGTATACGGATATTACAGTTTATCCATCTAAATAACATCAGCACTTGGAATCTGCCACAATGGATTAGCCCGTAATTTGATCGTCTACAGCCGGATTTCCCAACGAATCAAGCGGAGTCCACCAGCTGAGCACACCCGATTGGGTTTTAAGTGATGTCTGGAAGGTGTAATCCATGCTCAAATTACGATGTATTCCGTTCTTCTTATCAGTATCTGGAAAGAATCACAACCGAAATCCTGCTAAGGTACTCACTATACAAGATAATGAGTAATCAGGACCTTGCAATCCAACGAGAAGAACCACTCAAATAAGAAATGTGACATAATTTTCAAGTCGAATTATGAGTCTATTATTGGGATTCTGCTGAAGAATTCTTCAACAGGAATAGAGTCCAACCTCGATTTTTCAAGATATCCCTTCCAGGGTCCGCCTGTTTCGGCACACTTATAGATGTATTAGAACGGGCATTTGTGCTTCGAAGTCAGCCATATTCTGAATCGTTTCTGTAATACTCTTTGGATTAAACCATTAGATGGTTCACTGGATCAAACAACTCGTTTCGTGGGCAAAGCAAGCTATGACAAAGGATGCTCGAAGCCATGGAGCAATACAAAATCCGAAGAAACCCCGGCAATGAGACTATCAGCTCAGTTTTTTAATGAATTTGATAATTGTTTTCTTCCTTCAGTTAGTCCGGTCAAAGGCTTTGCACCGTTAGGCAGCTGGTAGTTCAAATCAGCTTGTGGTGATTTCGTAGAGACAGGCTTTATTTTTTGAATTCCGGTTTGACTTATAGGGACGACAACAAAAAATCTTATTGAGACCACTATGAAATTTCCGTAGTAATTCGAAATGAAACTAGGTTGCTTCAATGCATTTCAAGTTGTTTAGAGAACGATCGTTTCTGTGGCTACTAAGTCCCTTCGTGGTTCAGTATTTCAATTATGCTTTATAAGGTTCTCAATCCGAAAATGTGTTTGCAGTTTTGACCAAATTTTATTCACATAACAGTCGACAGAACATCAGTTAATCTGATTTGGTAATATTTCCTTAATATGTACTTTTCGTCAGATTTCAGAAAGTAACCTGGCGATGAATTGGCTCGCTTAGATTTATTGATCAAGAACGATCCACCTCAAAGGTTTCTTCTTCCGGTCTGTGCGGTTACCGAAAGTTAGCAGTTTCCGTCAAGTAGCAGCCTAATTAAGTTGTCAGTCTGATAGATTTTTTGATAAACTGTGGGAACCCGATTATCCGACAATAATTCATTCTCGAAATAGGATATTTACTGATGACACAGACATTACCAATTCACTCCGGATTCAAAGCTTTGCTGCACACAATGTACGTTGTTGGCGGAATTGCTATACGTATTGATTGATCAGCGGTTTAAATTGCATTGGTTTGCTCCCGAGCAATGCTATCTAAACGTGGCAAATTAGACTGAGATACACTCGTAAATTGCCGACAAACAAACACCTTCCGCTCTTCATGTCCAAAAACTCACCACGGTACGTGTGTGCGTAGATGCTTAGCAGTGGGGTTCTGAATGATGATACTGGAGTGAAGAGAAAAGTCACCCTATGGGCGGTGGTTGAGATTTCCCTCCAGAGTGTTCCTCTGTGTGAACGGTATTTTCAGCAGACCTGTTTGAGGTATTTCACTAGTTAAAGCAAACACCAGCTTCTATATTGGCTTTTCTTTACGGCAGAGAATGGTTCTCGAAGATCCACGATAAATCTTCTTACGAGGGAAAATAATTTCCATACGATACAAGTAGTCCTTCTGGACTGAATTTCAACAGACGGATTCCCATTTGTGCTCCATTCCACAACTGTCTCGTCTTTCCATGTCACATAAGCATACCATCGTAGCTTACGGCACCTAATAATGACGAGTTCATTCTGAAAGGTAAAAACTTATATTATCACACACCGGGCTTGTTTATGACCAGCTATTTATGACGGAAAATTCAAGGCCCTGTGATTTTACATTCAATTTTTATTTAGGAGCTTAGTGTACTGGACGCAGTCATTGCCGAATAAACTCACCGGAGCTTCAAAAACAATAAAGACGAAGAATGACAATCCAAATCTGTCTCTGCACATGCGTGTGTGCATGTGAAAGTGATCACAGTGTGGAATGTTCAAGTGGTTGCACGTGTTCTGGACCATGACGTGGGCCACGGAAGCTTAAGTGCTTGCACAAATTGTTTCTGAGCGCACAGGGGAGGATTGTAGAGACGAATACTCACGGCTTCGGCTGTGGCGTAGATGCGACACTTGACAAATCTTGATTGCTTTCCTCGAAATTTGTAAATGGTGCAAAAAGCTTTTATCACCTCCAGTGAGTGGTTTGACTCAACAAGGTGTGAGCACACCGCACTCGTAATTGTCTTCATTGCTCCCGTGTTCAGCCAGGCCGGGTGGTGTTCACGAACGCGTTCGGATAAGCGCCGAGTCGTGCGACCAATGTACCTAGTTCCACAGGAACAGATGGAAGAATACACACAAAACGAGGTTGCAGAATTCGGCACTATGTCCTTCAATCGAAAACACACTATCGGTTTGGAAACGAACAGGATTTGTAACTGTGCAGCTTAGAATGTTCTGTTGATCACTTCCGATAACCTTCGTTGAATAATTTCGGCTTCCGTGTCGCCTTTGAACGGCAAACGCACATATAGTACTTTCTTAGCGGCTCCTATCTCCTTTGATTTCCCTTCATTTTCTTGCATCGTCTTGTCGATAAACCGCTCAGGATAGCCGTTATTTAAGAAAACACTCAGCAGAAAAAGGAGTTCCTTTCTTATTGTGTCTTCGGAGCAGATTTTTCTTGCTCTGGTAACTAAGCAACGCATAAGATTCCTCTTCATTTTGAGGGGCACAAAGCTGTGAAAATGGATGTATTGTCCGTCCCATGTAGCTATTCTATGCACTGAAAACTGGACGGAAAAATCATTCCGACTGCTTATGCATACGTCTAAATACGATAGACTATTGTCCTCTGCTTCTTCCAAAGTAGATTGAATATTTGGATGGGCAGCGTTAAAATTGTTAAGAAGCAGGTTTGTGTCCAGATGGGTGTCTAGCACACATATGACGTCGTCTACATATCGTTTGTACAAGGTAAAATCTCGGATTATGGGTTCAAGTTGATTATTTTCAAGTTTTGCCATGGAAATATCAGCAAATAGGGGTCCCAAAGGTGATCCCATTGCAACTCCGTCCTTCTGACGATAGATTTCATCATTGAACTGAAACTGGATATTATGTGTGCAGACATATAGTAACTGTTTCAGTTCATCCAACGAGATGCCCAAATCGATTCCGTAGCTTTCAATGTAATTGCACAGTTAGTTGATTGTTTCACTGATCGGGACATTTGTGAACAATGAGGTAACACCAAGTGATATCATTCGCTTTCCTTCTAGATCCAGGTTCCTCACAGTTTCTACAAAACGGAAGGTGTCTTGTAGACTGTGTCTAGAAATTTCTACTCTTACTGGTTCCAATAAGCCAGTCAACCACTTTGCTGCTGCGTGATATGGAGAGTTACACATATCCAGAATCGGTCTCAATGGGGCGCCTTCTTTGTGTACCTTCGGTAGACCGTACAATCTGGGAATTACCGTCCCTGTCGGTCGTATCCTTTCGAAGGTCATCGCGTCGATTATTCCTTTCTGCTTCAAGGATCTTATTCTCGTTGAAATTGATTTTTCTATCTGAGAAGTCTTATCCTTCTCAGAAGGGGTCTTCGTGAACTTGGAGCCATCACTCACTATCACCTTCATTTTCTCTATATAATCCGATTTATTGAGAATTACAATACCCGCACGTTTCTCTGGTTTTGACAACATTATTTCTCTATTGGCCTGCAATTCTTTGAGGCTCTTCAGGTGTTCCGACGTTAATAATTCTTATGCCGACGGTCTACTTTCGCGATATTGATAACATGAGTTCACGAACGTGGACTTCAGTTTCTCTAACTCCTGCGTGTTCTGTGGGATTTTTCAGACAACAATAAAGACCATGACCCTTAGAGTTGGAGTGACGGATGGTCTGTGCAACGGCGTAGGAAGGACTAATTTGGATGGGATTTGAGCCTCAAAGTGGTCCTTAGGTTGACGTCTAGCTGCAACTGCGAGCGAACAGATGTTCCGCATGAAACAACCTTTTCCCGAAATGAACTTAAAAGGAGAACACAGCACAGTTATGCTGGATAATTTGTATCAGGATGGATTTTACTGAATCTCCTCAGATGCATACTGCAGATAACATAATAATAAAAATCATAATAGTAAAACAACATAACCGGTGACAGCTTCAAGAACGTCATGTTTTTACCAACGCAACGCCAGGGTAACGAATAAATCCTTTTGCTCGCACAAACCAGGTTCCCATCTTTAGATCGCAACCGCTTCCGTAAGTTGTAGTAGGCGTGAATTGGTGGCAGAGAAGATCACAGAGAACCCAGCTAGGCGGTCTATCCGGTGTTTCTGCCAAGCATACGATATGCGACGGAAGAGGCTGGCGGCTGCCTGACGGATGACCTTTGGCTTCCCATTGGTTAACATAAATATTCACCCACCGTAGGACAAGCTCGGTCACTCTCAGTCGAAGCTGGTGTTCAGTTCGGCCTGGGTAGGTGGCCGAGCACCCACACGTGAACGTGAATAGGAGGTGCTATTCGACATGAACGGATAACTGTTGTTTGACTGGGGGGACGGATATGTGTCTGAAAGTATAGAGTAACACCGATGATGTTGTAATGTTCATTATTATCTTATCTGTAATATACACCTGGTGAGATACACCGAAATCTATCCATACACAAATTCTGCAACGTAACTCGGCTGTATTCTCTTTTCAAGATGTTCCGTATGGTAATACTAAGAATAGACCCTTCATGATCGCTCAAATACTCGCTTTGTGAACCAGATACAGAATCCAGTCTCGGTTTCGGTTCGGACACTGCTAACCAATTCCTGGAAAACTCGATACCACCGTGGCATATTCAGTTGTGTTACGACAGATAATGATAGTTAAAATTAACCAGCCAGAGTCGTAACACTTCCACATTTTGATTAGATTTTACGGCTTGCAGCCTCCGGGAAACTACCAATTACGAATGTAAATTCTGGTTAACTGCGGCAAACTTTTTACCACTAATGGACCACCTAATCTTCTGATCAAAAATCAAATCACTGTTTGCTGAAAATAATAGTTTGACCACGAGGATGCGAGCTGCTTTTCGTTGGGCTAGTTGGGCAATGGTACACGGTTAGGATGGGTGACTAAAGAAGATAACCTGTGACTGTTCTGTCCCGTAATCGGCAGGCAGAACGTAGGCATGACTCTACGGATGAGCGTGTTTTGCAAAAGTGCACGACAGGTGCGAGCGCAGGCACCACTGCGGAGACGCAAACAAGGAAGTGCGCGAGTCAGTCACATGCCAGTGAAAACGTAAGCCAAGTGTACGATTGGATCAGAGCACACAAGGTCGCTAGGCCCGTGAAAACGATTGGTCAGTGCGATCAAGGATGGAGAGTTATTTGCATCAACCCTGTATGCCCGTGTCCGTGTACGGGACGTGGATCAATGGACAGCAGTTTGCGTGCATGCGTGCATGCGTGCGTGTGGGACAGTCTGGCAGTGCACGTGACTGCTTAAACCGAACGCAGCGGTAGCCCGTGCAGTAACAATATTGGGAACTAAGGCAGCGACTCATTATCGAGTCGAGAAGTCGTAGCAACTTACAACAGGCAACGGAACCAGCTGAAAATGTTGGAGAATTGAAACAACCCATTGGAATATAACTTAGGGAGTACTTGTTTGCGAAGGTATTGTTTGAACCTAAAGTTGGTAAACAAAATGGCTGTATTCACGCATGGCAAATCAAAAAACGTCCTCAAAAGTGACTGTGAAGAAGAACTGCAGTATAAAAGGAGTTCGTTTTTATTGTTGATGTAAGTAGTAAGTTATTGCATCTGAATGCCAGGACAAAATTTCCCCGGAAGCACACAACCGGTTTCGCGGTTGTTGTCGCTCATCACGAATGAGTGTCCGGTACTCAGCTACCCACTCATCCCTATACTTGAACACTCCACATTAGATTCATCACCTTAATCTGATATGAACCGTAAGGAGCGAGCGCAGACGGACAGTCCTTTTTTAGAATAACGAGATGATTTTCCCAAAGTTACTTCGTCGGTTAGTCAAGGACAACCGTCCAAACGACGACATATGGTCCCAAGTTTTGAATTCTGCCGTGACATTTGAACGCGTGTGTATGCCCATATGTGTGCGTTCAATCATGAGTACGAATGCACCTGCGCGCAGTCCGCACTCTTTACTGGTTTTCCAACCGCCCATACATTGGTCTGTCGCACTGTATGCAATCCCACTTCAGGCGTCTGGGCAACTTTTTCTTTTCTAAGTATCCGGCCTAAACCGTTCCATTCGCTTTCCCAGGAAGAAGCATGCCAAAAACTGGGAGATTTGTCGGGAATGTTTAGTGCTTTGGCCCAGTTAACGGCAACAATGACGACAGCCAAATTCGATGGCCTCAAAAAGGGTGCAGTGGCGCACGACAAGAACTGGTTCACATTAGTGGGTAACATCTCAAATTGCTCCACTCGAACGGACATGTCTGACTTCCGAATGGCTATTGGTGAACTACAGTTCCATATACAAGTGGGCATGCGGTCTGGACCAGGTTCGTTTTAATTACTCGGATTTTCTAATTATCCATTCACAAGTATTCGTCATTGAAAAATAATTTACGTAATTGCCATAAATTTGTCTGGTAGATGTGCGGTAAGCGTTTAGGAGGGAAAAACCTACATTTTCAAAAGGGACGTGACCTACAAGATTTTCAACCAGCTCGTGATCCACCTATCTATCAAATGTGTGTGTGCAAAAACTGAAGACGAGTGTCAACACTGCACATTCACACGTAGAAATATGATAACTTAGCACCGTTTTCTGTGCTTCAGAGAAAGAACAGTGTGTGCCCATTTGCATACCGAGATAAACCATTAGGATTCGTTTTAATTACATTTTACCAGGAAAACGAGTCAAGATAGTCTTCTTTTTCTATGCATGCAATTAGTAATCCGAAGCTGTAAGGTGCTAAAATAGCATACTACCTACATCGAAAATAGAAACTTGGGATCATAAGTGGTCGTTTGGACGGTTGTCCTTGACTAACCGACGAAGTAACTTTGATAAAATCGTCTTGTTACACTAACAACGGAATCCTCGTCTTCCGGTTCAAATCAGATTAAGGTGGTGAATCTAATGTAGAGTAGGGATGAGTGGGTGAAAGAGTGCCGGACACTCATTCGTGATGAGTGGCAACAACCGCGAAACCAGTTGTGTGCTTCCGGGGCAATTTTGTCCTGTCATTCAGATGCAATAACTTACTACTTACATCAGAAAGAGAAACTAGGACCATGTGTCCTCCTTCTGAACGTTGCCCTGGACTAACCGACGGAATAACTTTGGAAGAATCATCATGTGATTCTAAACACGGACTCTTCGTCCATGGACGATCCTTACTAATCAAATGGGGTTACGGAGTTCGATTTCCGTATATTGCGTTCACAACTATCCACGAACTGAATCAGATTCGCAAAGCAATTGAGAATTTGAGCTCAAGAATAAGTAGGGATACCAGCTGTAGATCGAATTACAATTTGGGGCAGAAATGGCTCTCCAGTATGCATGTTAGTGAACAACTCCACGTCGGTTTCGGTTAAGATAGATTTGAAGTGTTAATAAATTATTCCCTATTCATTACTAAAGCTCAGCTCATCAATAAAGGTCAACCCAGTTAGAATACCTCGGCCCACAGAAGCCTTCTTTTTGAGGAAGCTCTCATTCACCTCGTTTCAGATGATGAAACTTGGTCACACATACAAAGATGGACTCGACTGCCGAAATTCTTCTCCGTATCTTTCACTCACAGTTACTTTCACTACGATCCACCAGATAATGTTGAGAAGCGTAATTACAAGACCTTGTTTTGTCTACCAGATCATATCTTCCACGCATTTGTCACTTACGGTTTTCTGCCCGTATACGTTTGAGTTCTGGTTTGAATGTTCTGTACAAATAAATATGCATAACAGTTTTAATTTGTTGTTTACCGGGAAGCAATGTTCTCCATTTATTTTGGTCCCGGAAAATGGAAACTTATATCAATAAACTATCATACTTTGTGAGGTTTTCTGGTTTTATCCAGCCCTGTTTTTCTGTTCAGATTGCATGTCGGATTCTGGTCCCTTAAATCCGAAGGACCAATTGTACTTTGGGTGTTCTCCCATGGTTCCTAATGTGGAGCTGAATGTGAGTATTGTGTCAGGAATCATACTGTGATTATAAATCAATTACCACAAATTTGTTTGTCATTTTACGAACTTTTGGACATATACCGAGGAGTAACTTGACGTATATTAAAGATTGCCATAAAGCCTGAAGAGAGCTTTCCGCGTCTATGAAATTCCCGAGTCCTCTTTGAAAAAAGCCACCAAAGTCAATAGTTACAGATGACGGGAGAGATAGAATGTTTCCTTCGATCTGAAGATCATATAGAAAAGGGCTCACTAACCAGTTAGTGTTTTGGGTAGCCGAGCGGCGCGAGAATAAAAGCAGACCTTGGATGGTCATCTCCGTCATCCAAGCTTAAAACCAAACAAACTATCATTTTGGAAGACGGAGCTCTATTGGTATTTCTCGATTTGGAGAGTGCGGAGACTTTGACAATAATTGGTTTTCTGGTGACTAGTAGGGCATCAAGCTGGCCATAGTTGACTGTCTCTTTTTTCTCTCTCTCTCTCTCTCTCACACACACACACACACACATACATACACACACACGCACACGCACGCACACTTCTTTATGCATACAGGTACACTTAATGGGGACCTCATGTTGACTAACCCACGAAATAACTTTGGAAGAATCACCTTGTGACTATAACAATGGATTCTTCGTCCATACGCACATTCCAAGTTCCCGAGCCGTGGAACTTCACACTCCTTAACAAACCTGTAGTTGAAGACATATCCCCTTCTCTTCTGTATTATTGCATCAGAATGGAACAAAGGTTCTCGGTTGGGCAGTGGAAATCACATATCAGTCAAGTATCCGAAAATGATTTGACGCAACAACTCTTTTTGGGGAAACATCTGTATTTTTTAACGTAAACGAACATTTGCTTGCATGTATGAACAGCTATATGCAGACAAAAATCCAATAGCAACCAAACCTTCACGCAGCACAAAATCAACAACACAAAGAAATTCAAACTATAATCATTTCTGGTGCAAAGATGATTAGGATGATGTTCTCTGTTCAAAAAAAGTGCAGAAAGGAATAACAGATACTACTTGCACGCACGTGTTTATGCCAGCACAGGAACCGAAGGGTTGTGAAATTATCGAATAATATCAGGTTTTCTCGTTCCAGATGGATATCAGACAAGATTGGCCTACTCGTGTCTCTGGTAGAAACGAACGAGTTAGTGTACAAATGTGGGACTATTTAGTTGGAGACTCCGAACGACCACAGATTAGTAATATTACAAAACAGCTCCAATAGGCTGCTAGGAATGGGAACCGGTTTGAACACCTTGTGAAGGGGTGTATTTCGGTCAAAATGTTCCGTTTTGGAGTAAAGAATATCAGGGAAACTGTTCGCAGTGTTTTACTAGAAATAAATTTAATAGCTTAGTTAGATTCACCGTATCCATGGGTGTCAGTTCAATCACACAAGCACACACACACACAGCACTTGAGAGGATACCAGACAATAAAAAGAGGATCAGAAACACCAGAGGTGGGAAGAAAACCGTTATAATTGTGTTCTGGAGGTGCAACTTGGAGCCGATCGAATAGCTGGTATCTACGCGAATTTGTTCCACACGCTGGAGACGAGAAGAACCAGTACAGCGGACCAGACGACCACCTGCTTGTTGGCTAGCACTGATGGTGCGGGATTGCACAGAGGCGTCTTGCAGCATTGTACGACCATTCCCCGACCGTCACGTCGTCGGTCAGACTCGGCGCAAGTGGAAACGCATTCCTTTTCAACTCGTCGTGGTTCACCATCGTAAGTGATCGTGGTCTAACGTTGGCAAACCGGTTAATGGGTAGAAATAATAGGGATGACGAATAGACTAAAGATTTCTGTCAATGACGAAAGAACTCAAGGATACTCTAGGAAGCACTTAGTAACTTCTCACAACTAACAAAATAAATTTTCCGTGGGAAAAGAAACGGAATATGTAGATTCACTCAATGTGTGTTATACTAAACTAATCATCAATAATAGAAAGTGAAGATTTTAAGTACCATTGCTTTTCCATATGAAATAATCTCATTTTTCCTGCCTTGTTTTTCTATGAAACTGTATTTTTGTGAATCTCTCAGTCTCCAAAATCAATATACTACAAGTTGAATGCCAGTAACTATGTATGTTCACTAAAGATGTAGTCCCTGACAAAGTCACGTTATTGCAACGAAGTAGACAAAGATATTGGAATTGCGATGGCCAGAATCTCGTGAGTTCGTCCTGACTCAGATAAGGTAACATAACGTCTTCGTCAGGGATTGGGGTCAAGTAATTACTACCCCCACTGATTGGCAGAGTAAACTCTGAATGCAGTTATACCAGTGAAGGTGCTCAGTGTAGTGGTCAGGCTTTGGGCGACTGTACTGGAATTGGTCGATTTAAATGTGAGAACTCGATGGAATGCTTATTGAGCTTTGGGCCCATGAAGTTTTCCGTGTCTCTGTCGTTCCAGATCAAACACTTGGGAGCATCCGTGGAAGACTACTGACCCTGCATACTACATTCATTAATACTCCTTAGCCAGAAAATCGAGGTCTGTAAACTTTAATTTACATGAAAAGTGTACGATATTATCGGCATATTATCTTAACCAGCGGATTTCGTGACTATAAAAACAAGTTCCGATCACGCCTCATGCATAAACCTATTCTCATAGTTTACTATAATTTTGTGATATAACTTCGAGTTGAATTGTTCGCCTACCACCTTAGAAATTATAATCAATATAACGAATCTTAAATTATAGCTATCATAATAGGAAACGACAAAAATGTGAATAAGTATTAGGTGTTGACGGATTCAGACAATAACAAACAAGAAACTCACGCGGCAATAGTTGCAATTGGCTAATTTCTTTCCTTGGTTCTCATCGAACGGAGTCGGACAGTTTGTGCAGTGATAGCACTGGATTGTTTCGCCTGAAAAGATACCACAGTTTGCTTTTTCAATGCAGAATGATGTTTCACTCAGAGCACTACGGAATGAAATTGATTAGTTTGATTCGGATTTTCGGGACCCAGTTATAATCATGATTGATTTTTTGCTGTTCAGGTGAAATATCTATAATACATCAGCTCTTTGAGATTGCACGACAGTTTTACCGGCTTACTGGACTTAAATTTCGAATATAAACATGTAAAACAATCTCACATTTAGGATGGTATAAAATGCCAAAAGGCGATAGCCACTGGCAAGGGCGTGCATCTTTTCAAGATTCTTTCTCTGTG
Organism: Fasciola hepatica; assembly: GCA_948099385.1. NCBI lineage: Eukaryota > Metazoa > Platyhelminthes > Trematoda > Plagiorchiida > Fasciolidae > Fasciola > Fasciola hepatica. The sequence goes on along the minus strand of CANUEZ040000142.1, from coordinate 12,910,800 downwards.
TCTTAGAATGACGGAGGTGCCATATGTGAAAGGAATGAGAAACTACACACCCCGTGTTCATCTCCTCAAACTGATGACCGAAAACAAGTGTGGAACTTGCAAAAAAACGCACTTCAGTTCTAACGCAGACATACCGCATTTTTGAATCAATTTTTCTCACTCTTTCACAAATATTCCTTTCGGTTGATAATAACTTTTCAATATCGCAAAAGCTATCTGGCGTGGAGCGCCTTCTATTTGTTTATATATATATATATATATATATATATATATATATATATATATATATATATATATATAGAAGGAAAAACATCATGGGCCATAGGCTATTCTCAAATGCCTTTCTGTTCATTGTTTGCAGAGCTTACTTCCACGACCATATAGCAGGAGTGAGATATAATTCACCATGGGCTGTCAAAGAAGGACTTCACTAGAAGCCACGAATTAAAGCCCAGAATCCTAAGGTTGTAAGTGGTCACTGTTTTGGTCGTCTTTCAGGCAGCATTTACAGTTGTTGGTGAAAATCAAGAGTCTTATTTATTACTTTGCATTATATCTTTATTAAAGTCCACAGGTACTAGCAAAAATGTCGCGATCTTTTCAAACTCTTAAAATACGATCCCAGGTGACAAGAATAATGGGTACCAAATACAAATTCATTAAGGGGAAAATGATAGTACAGACTTTGCGCCCTCTTGATAACAGGTTGTCATTGATAAGTCTTGATCATCCCCTGCAGTCGACTGTCGTATGCACGACACTAAGTTACTAACCTGGGAAATGAGTAGTGTAAACCAGTGTGGACAAAGGGAGATAAGGCAATTGATGGCAGGAACTAGTATCACACTATCCTTGCTGAAATCCTCGAAACCTAAATGATTAGTTAAAGTTATTGTTCATAACATTATCACGCCTAAAGTATGCATATTGGGACCGGATACAATAGTCAAGACTGGTGTTTGTTATCTGTTCGGTCACTTCCGCTTTTGGGTGGTGGTTTGAAATTTGCCGTCTGGATACCAATCCTGGAAAACCACCAGCCGTGGCAACACGTCCTGCTTCCGCCGACCATCGCCTTCCCCCGTCAGCAGCCTACAACTGGCCGCGACCCCCCTACTTGGAATTTTGTACCTTTGTTACATAATAAAAAGATAGCAAATAAAAAGTTGAGATAAAAATGATCTGTGAAACCAATCGAGTTTTTCTCAGATCAACTGCTACTTATCATGGAATACTGCCGTTTTAAAGCCACAAAATGTGTTATCATGTCCTTGATTGTATCAAGCATAAAAAGTCATAGTCAAACCTACCTTGCACTTTTGGCACGATCACCAAAAGTATCCCAAAAAGGACAGCAACGAAGAAGGTAAGTCCACTCATTATTTTTGATCTGCGGATATGATGTCGACTAGTTACGCCTCGGTTACTCTTAATGATGCACGTACACTTTTGTCTCGTGGAGTTTTGAAAATCAGATCAAATAGTCAAATTCGTCTACCGACAAGTCACACACACGCGCACACAGACCGAGAAACACGCCTGTCTGTCTCACTAATCTCATTTTGGTCGGTGCGTGATCCTGTCCAGTGTCCAACAGGCTTTGATTAGACGGTTCGTGCGGATCCGTCTACCACCACGGGTCACCCACCCTACTTTTCGTCCGTTCCACCTACACCTACACGTAAACACATTTCGTCCTTCGCATTGGCACCTGGCCTGTCCGTGGAACGCTCTGCTAACCACCCCGTTGGTTTAATTCCGTCGACTCTTTCTATCATTCGCTGCTGATTCGCATCCCCATCATAGTGTGTATTATCCACCAACAAGCATTAGAAGAGGTTATTGGCTCAATCGCAACCAACCCCCCTCCCTCCTCAACACACACACACACCTATACACCGACATGCCAGCGGAGGCGCACACACCCAAACCGTTTTCATATTCTTGGTTTTGGCAAACACTGGGTCGGTTGTTCCTGACGATCAGATCCGTTCTTGCGATCTTGAAGCCACCTCCCACGGAAGTTAAAAATTAAGGTATTTTGTCGCTAGACTGGATTTGTACTGGTATTCGCACTAGTATTAGAAAAAATCATGCCACAATAGTTTACTCAGTAGCAAAAATTGCTGATTTTCGTCCAATCATGAGAACTCGAGAGTCGGGGAGACAAACCAGATGAAGTTAGCATAATCTCCGATGTACCGCAGTTTCAATAGACGGCGGCGAATTGTTTTGGTCGATTTGCTTGAACCGCCCAGTCACGTGTCACTAGTCCGATGGACGTGTATGTAGTAGACTTTTTTTGATTGGATCACGTGCCTGATTTATGGGGGCCGGAGACGACGGCACGAGGGGGTGGGGTCATAATGAGATTCACAATGAACACGTGTTCGGGACAGACGCTAGGGCTCTTGACGCATACTTTTCACTTCCTTTTCAATGTGAAAATGTTATGCCTACTTGTGCGTCCTGGAGTCCGATAGCTTTTTAGACTGGGAGAAGAATACCGCCCGGCGGAATAGTGTTTTCCCCAATAACATTTAAAACTTGATAAATAATTTCACAGTACCGGGTAAGAAAACATTGCTGAATAATGCAGCGGTAACTTGGATCACCCATTGTCGAACAGGGAGGTTAGCTGAATTAGGAATAACTAGGAACAGAACAGTATTCTAGACATTGTCGTGTGACGTTTGTCTATCTAACTGATGGAAGCAAATCAAATGATCCGTCAGTATGTATGTGACTTTGTTTGAAAGACGTGAGAGGTGGGAAAACTAGAAGACGATTGTCCATGGTGCGTGATCAAGTTTGCTTCTTTCTATGATTTTTCTCCATTAACTAAAATCAACTCCAACTGACACCATCACCATGGAGAGGAGAATCTGTGGGATTCTAAGCAAACTTGTGCACATCGATGACTGTTCACCTTCGACATGTAGGCCGGTTCTATCTAGCCAAAATAGCGTGTAAAGCAGTAATACCGCCCTCAGAGTAAATTCTGCACAGTACCCATTACCCAAATCTATTCAAATTTTCATATGCTAATGTTGATTAGCACTAATATTTTACCCAGAACTGTTCGTAAGCAAAAACAGCTTTCCATTGGGGGAGGGGGTGCCTTGGCATTGTGCTCATTCATCCTCGTTGGTTCAGGTAGAGAGGTTGTCACATAATTTGTTCAGCGCAAGATTTTCTGGATGAGCAACACACCATAATTTTGGGTGATAAACGGGCAGATGACCGGTAAGCTTTGGGGTGCAATAAATCTTAAGTTGCCCTACCTTTCACTGATAATATCTGACTGTCAGTTTGGATTTCTTGCAATCAAAGATATAACTGGAGCAACTTCGAATTTTCGACGGGCAGTGAATACTATACGCTGTCTCTGAATGTGGATGTCACCTACCGAGATGACCAGATAATTGTTTCGAAATTCAGACAGAATACTGACGGAGTGTTCGCTTTGTTACTGTATCTTAAATCACAGTTTCAGAGACCGTTTACAATACTGAAGACGATGAAAGCCTGTGGACTTATCACCAAACCTGAAATGGTGAACAAAATACGGGAGTAGTTGAAAGGAATTCCTTTAAACCAACCATGATAAATTGGAACATTATCGGAAAATCTAGACAACCTGCATGGAAGAAAGATGAAGCAAGACTCCGGTCTGCTGATTCTTCACTAGAACCAGCAGTTGCACATATAAAAACAAATTACAGAACATCTGCACAAATTTTATAGATCTATTGTAGCGATCTGGTACATACGGCCGATGAGTCTGTCTGTTGTTTCAAAATTGATTTCAAATCGTGGGTTAATGATCGACGGTTGGACGGACATCGTTTGCGGGCACGCAGACCGTGTATAAGAAATCAGAACGGTTTTCGAGTACCCTCTCACCCTAACCCGAGCGACACGAAAACTGCGTACAATTTGGGCGATATTTGCAGGTAGATCTATTCTGTTAGTAGCAATTCTGTTAACAAATTATGATTGTTCATGGGGAGAACTTACCTTTCGTTACAAGCTAGGCAATTTTTGATATCAGCCCCAAGCGCTTCAGAATGCATTTTCTGTCGGTTTACCATAGGAGACTATATTCCAGGAAAGATGTACGCAATATAATCAAGTCCCATTGAGGGATTTGCGGTAAACTATCCGTACTGAACCCTGGTAAACGGGGGCGGCTGGTACGGCTGGATTTTCGGGGTACAGATTTTGTCAAGTCATCTGGGGCTACTTGCAATTCAAAGTAAACGGTTCATCTTCCTACATTACGTGGAATTTGTTTCAATAAATGTTCCATCCGACAATCGTGTGGGAGTGACACATAAATTGTTCAACTGAACAGTCATATGGACTTGCCAAAAAGAAAAAATCTGTTTTGCAGAATAAATCAGAAGAAAGCACGAGTTCTATGTAACACTGTTTGACGATCATTAATACACACTAAGTGTATTTGAAAAAGTGAGTCTTCCCAAGATTTATTGTAGAATTAGTAAATTACAAAAGACTGGAATCGAACTTTTTCCTATAGACCCGAGCTATCTGGGAACTGGATAGCCGTATTAATTAAATTTCTCTTTGATCATGCTGCCAGTAGAGGACAGTGCACCGACTCAGAACAAATTGAGTTTTATGTATTTTCTGTGCACAAGAACAGCTAAATATAGTTATCCTTTTTATTACATGCTGGCCCATGAATGCCGTGGGAGGGAACCGCCCCTCAATCTCAGGGATGGTAGGCCAGCCGAACCCAACATTTGGAGTGCTGGAGAACCACTTAACGTACCAAGAGGTGAGGTGTGATAATAAGACGGAAGACAGTGGATAACAGATCACATTTGATGAATTTGGGCTTAGCTCTCGCGATGACCATGAATGTAAGGGGTTTGTCAATGAAATGCGTGGGTTATCCCCACTCATCGGCGAGCCGCCCAGTAATGCTAAGTAATGTTTCCTCAGACCGCAAATTGGGATAACAACAAATTATCTTTCGTTTTATTGGCGAATAAGTTGGATTTGTTAAACACTGAACTGGCAGCCGATAAGGATCCGTGGCAGTGTCCAAGTAAGCGGCAGCTTTTCACCTGAGAAGAGTACTGCTCCAAGAGACAGCTCACAAATCTGTGAACAGTCCCGTGGTAGATGTAAACAGAGAACTGCTACTAATTTTCCTGCTCTGTACAGTCGAATAATTTCGTAGAAGATGTGTATGAACTGTGCTTCATGCTACTAGCCAGTCTACAATATGGGTATTCGGCTTAAGGATAATCTTTTTGACCATAGGCTTCTGACAGATTCGATCAGTTGATCTCGTCCCACTGCCCTGAGTGTCTCCAAGTCACATCCATAACATGGTCTGAGCTAACCAGTGATACCTAGGGCACAATTTGTAAGTAAAATATGTAGGCCACGATCTTGTATGTCACAAAGCCTCAATACTCTCTCTGTGAGATTTTCCTGGTGAATAAATATAGTATGCTCATCAACTGGTTGTAGAGAACATTACCTTGTCATGGCCCTTGAAAAATCATTTGACTCCAGTGGGTAACCGAATCTAACAAGTTCTGACATAGGTCAAAATAGTCTGTGCGTGTGAGACTGCTCACTAGGAAAACACTTTAGTCCTTTTGGAATCCTGTTTACTTTTAAAAGTTTCGTTATATGTTATACTCTAAGTTGGATGGAGCCTACTGGATCTGGGGAAGTCATGATAACCTTGATTTTCGCAGTGTTTTTATCCTGACCGATAGTTATGGTTTTGCGTTCGATTCGATTGAGAACCGATTATAGACTGCTCGGTTCATCCTGCAGGAAGGTAATATCTTCAGCGAGTTCAAGGTCAGTGGGAACTATTGGTTTTGAAAAATACTACTGCAACACGTGGAAATGCGAAAATACTTGTAGGAGTCCTACTTCCAGATGAACAGTTTATAAGCTCAAAGTTTCCCAACAGCATGGAAGCGGAATAGGCATCTCGGAAGGAGGGTGGATAAATTGTCAGCCAGGTGAGGTAGCTGACGGTGATCTTAGTTGGTGAATGGAAAACAGGCTAGAGTAGTTCAGTTTGCACCGGTTAGCAAGAATGCGCAAACAGACCCATGTTCTGTTGATCATTTAACAAACTAATCCCTATGGCGGCATTGATTGCATTATCATCCCGATGACTTGCCTATGACTATCTGTGCAATAACATACATGATCTACAATCCACTCTCGTGCCTCAGGAAACACTGTATTCTGTAGTATTCTCCATGTGTGTGTGCACATCGAGTTTGGCCAACAAGTTAGTCTGTCATGCTTATTACGCCCATTAGATGTAATCTAGGATGTGAATAGTAGAAACAGGATATTGACAAGGTTATATGTTATACCTTTACCAAATTATTTGGTTTACAAAGTCGAAGCCATTCTCGCATATCGGACCTCGGTCAAATCCTGCCTAAAAGAAAGCCATAAGGTATATTAGGCATGTGAAACGAAAGTTGGATCTATCACCTTTCACTTGTCTTCTCAGTTAGTCCAATTCCCATCCGGATTATTACAGAATAAACTACACCGAAATAACTTTCGTGCATAGCAGCCTCAATATTTACCTTACAAACCCTCACGAATGATGAATAAGTGTATTCTTTTCAACTCTGCGTGATAGGTTATCCAAAAATTTAAACAGTCAGTGACACTTATTTTTAATTCCGTAATTTCCGTCTTGCTTTCAGATTTCGGTAGGTGATATTTTCACCGTTAAGCCGTTCTTACCATGAATGCTGACAACAATTACGCGCTTTGGGTTACGTCTTTACTCAAGCTGAATCAATGCGCTTTGTAATACAGGTAATAAACCGAAGTATGAGCATTAATTTTGCCCAAGCGCCGTTCTTGATGCACTTGGCCGATCAACCCATCCGCTTGCTAGTCACAGGATCACCTGGTGCGGTTGGCGTTGCAACTCTGAAGTGGGAAAATATGCGAAAATATGTTATGACCAACGGGGAACAGACTAGACGTAAAACGAAATGCAGAACACAGAGTTTTCTCGGTCTTTGTCAGGTTGGCTTAATCTGATCTTGCCGGAAAACAACACGAAACCAACTAGTCAGAAGACAACGTTGTATTTCCCTCACCAAGTGATTTCTAATGTAAATTATTTTCCATTGAACATAGATAAATTTGCTCATATCCGCTGGAAAGAAATGTACCCGTCATTTTTCATCACGCGTAGATGACACGAAATAACTCTTGCATTGTTGTAGACTTTGCCAAAAATAATGAAATCAAATTCTATTGTAGAAGCTTTTCTGTACTTTGTAGCCGAGTGGGAGGTAATTTTTATCCAGAAACGTATCAGTTAAAAGATTGTATAATGAGTTCTTCTTCCACCGATTTTTCCTCTACTGAACGAGGACACGCTTGATTCAAACAACCAAGTCCCGAGTTTCCTGGAATTTTTCATCCTAATCAATTCAACTCAAACAAAAAAGACCGCTACCATGGACACTGTGACACAGAAGACCACAGTACAATCTATATTTGGCCACAGGACCACACATGAGTTTGGCGACCGTGGTATGCAATAAAGGATTCATCGATGAAGTTTGGGTTAATTTTTGGGTTAAATTGCTTTCAAGAAGATCGAGATGGTATCTAAAAAACAACAAATAATTCTTTATTCAGTTTGCTTTAAGTTGCCTAGGAAGTTCTGTTGCTCAGGACTTCCTTGTCACTCACGGTAATACAGTTTCTAATTTGCCTGGTTTTTATCCCCTTGAAAACAACTACGGATATTTTCGTTCGCATTTTGTTGTTTAATAGAATCAATACTTGAGAAACCATGTCATCAACTTGGTCGAGACATTTATCAACTAAACTGGATTGAACGGAATCCGAGGCAAATCTAGATTTCCCAGGAAACTTACACGGTGCACGTTTCCTGTAAAGTATCCGTTTTACCACAGTTATCATCATCATTGAAAATAGTCGACCAGTGAATGTCCTTCAAGGTGTGGTAGGTGTGGTATAATTGAAAACATATCAGAAGCGATCGTGCAAGGTTCACCATTCACAAATGCCTAATCAGAGTAAAACAAACATCATGATGGAAATACCGCGCATGCACACTTTTGCAGACAGATGCCATTCTCCACTCCCTCACCGGAGCTGGGCACGATGTTGAACTGATCGAACCGGATAGAACTTGTTTCCCCGTGATGGAAAGTTCTAACCACAAAAATGGTTTTTGCCAGATTTTCGACTGACTAGTTGTACGCAAAAACACTTGTGAAAACAAAAACTGTGAAAAACCGGCGAACAAGTTTGCGCATCAGCTGGACCGTTTTCGAAGACACTAGCTCCGACGAGAAACTGCTCAAACGAGATAGAACTTCGTGAGGGTGTATCGACCAAAATCTATTGGTTACCATCATGAGTGATACAGGAAACATGCTTTCATCACTTGGTACGTAAGGTTCGATCCTGAACAATGCACAATCTATCTGTACGTGGATAATCCACAAAGAATCTTCTGTAACAAACTAATTCGCTTGGCAAAGCATCGTGTGGCAAAGCGGGTAAAGCTTTTGGAGTATTGAACCTCTAAAATGCGGAGTTATAGGTGTTAAATATGTAGTGATGCAAACGGAATTCAATTCCTATTCTTTTCCCTGGTGTACAGAGAAGACAAAATTGTTGACTTGTTTGAAAATACTTTCCACCAGACACGTTATCTCTAAGACTAGAACGCAAAATGCAGGGATGCGCTAAAGGGAAGGACAAACCATGAAGAAAAAAAAATTTACGAAATACTCCAAATACTTCAAGAAAACGGACAATCAATAAAAAAAAGAGAAACAAGGGGAAACAACAAATTCCCATTGGGTGTTTTGTCCAAAATTATGTAAGACGGTTTAAGGAAACTGCGTTCTATGTTACCGTTCTAGGTGAAACGGAAAAGTCAATTTTACTGCAGCCGGCATGCCTCCTGTTAAGATACGGAGTAGATAGACTTAACACGGCAATACAGTCGTCTGCTAGTCGGGAAGTGTTGATAGCTTTCAATTAGCCAGAGTTGCTTAACAATAGTCACAAGGATTTCCACAGGCAGATTTATAAAAATATATGCATTTGGTATTCAAATTCTACCTACTTTAAGGAAGTTTAAAGAGGATATTTACTGCCGACAACTGTCTGAGTTCAGCTACCCAGGACAAGGATTTAAAATCGTCACGTTTGGAGACACTGTAATTTTGTAGAAATTTCCGAATATTGGGTGTGTAAAAGCACTTCTAGGTTAGAACCGAAACGATGCGTTGTCCGCTATCGCTGATGGCTAGTGATACGCGGGCTTGAACCATAAAGCCTTTGAGTTGTAATAGTGCCAACTGATATAAATGATTTCTAATAAAATTGCAAGATCCACCTCGGTGCTAAATCAATATTGGATGGAGAGTATTTATTTAATCGTATAGATATTCATTCCTTCTTAACACTAACCTTTTAAGACTTTCCCTATTGCTGTCATAGACTTTTATTGCTTGATTCTGTAGGGTGAAAAATAGAAAACCTAGCCATGAGTATGAAACCCTTTACAAGTAAGTCTCTTCTATTTTATGTGTCACAATGGTGAACTGACCTCACCTTACGGAACCCCCGTATACAACAACGGAGATCATTTGACGTAAACCATCCGGAACAAATTTTGTTCATTCTGATTCTGTTTTCGACGAAAGTGACCATTGTACTGGCTTGTTCAGTTCTAATGCCTGAATAGATAATTAACGGTTTCTCGTAGAAAAACATTGCAGCAGAGACAGCTAGGTCAAACATAATGCGGTGAGAGTCGAACCAATCGCGTTAGTCAACTGCGGTGGGCAAGGCGGATTCGGACGGATAGACCAGGGAACGATCGGTCTTAAACAGCTTCGAGAACACCTTGATGAGTACCAGTTGAGCCGGTATTGAGCCAATGTCCAACAAACCGTTTCTTGACTGGTTACACGCTAGGAAGCTCACGAAAAACAGCATGCACTGAGGAAAAATTAGCAATCCTCCTGCAAGCAGCAGGTCCCAGAAAAAGACGGAAATACTAGAGGATAGAAAGGGGTTTATGAAGGTTCCGTCTCATTTGGAGGCCCTTACAGCTCAGATTCAGTGGCATTCAGACAGTAGAGAAAGCTTATGGATGGATGTAGTAATGACGAGTTTCCATCTTGGCCCTAAAACCTCTGCTCCCATTACATAATCCATTCCATTAGAGAACAAAATCGTCCTGAAAATTTAAACAGCTCTGTGTAGACACTTCATTTTGGTTGGCATCATCGGGTACAGTGGCATTTGCAACTTTCGGAACCCTCTTGGACAGCCCACACTCTTGTTGCTGGATTCAACCGGCTGAAATGCACAGTAATTGATCTTACACCCGTGCGACCTGTTGGCATAACGCGGCACGTAGCATCAATGCACTCTTCCACTAGGGTATACGAACCAGCACACTCTTCGTGTAGCCTTTCTGATCTCACGGGCGGCGGCATTGTATAGGAACACTTGTGTGCCGATCTTCAGCGGGTTCCCTAAGGCCCATCGACCTTAATATTCGTTCTGAAGCAGGAAAAAGCTCTTAAATCGCTCTCCAGCCAACAGATAGGCATGACCAAGATTCTGTTTTACCTTCCAAGCTAACTCTGTTTAAATAAGAGGGTCCGATGCGGTCACGGAAATTGTGGGGTCCGACTGCAGTCTCGCTCCGGTATCATGGCAGACGGAGTATGTCTAGTTGAGGAATGTGTTGTTGCTCGGTATGTCAATTTACTGTGGGGAGTAGGTTTGTCCTGATCGCGGTTGGAGCAATCATCACAAACACTTTTACTAGTCTGGAAGCGATCACTTAATTCGTCCGTTTCCTTCTGGGTGATATGGGGATATACCTGTTTTGTTTATCCGACAAATTTGGCGCCATTCCACAACCACAGCATTTTCGAAACTTGTACCCCTGTCTGAATGTAGCTGTTGTGGTGCACCCCAGAGAGATATCCTGTGTTCGATAATCGATATAGCGTCAACGGAAGGTATCGCTACCTCTTCGCACCATTTCGTGAAGTGATCTGTTTGATTCCATCGTTTAATATCCGTTCCGACATGTCAGAATATCCAAAGTCAGCTTCTTACTGAAGTCCTTCCAAGGACTATGGTGTTGTTTCATTTCAAAAATCTTGGCTCCATTCGGCTAAAGTTGATGAATTATTGGAGAACGTCGGATTCGCCAGCTACAAGTTGGACAGAAAACCGGTAAGGAGAAAATCCAAAGGAGAAGGTGATATTACTTAGTTACGAAATCCTTGGTGTCGTTCATCCCCATGTACTTTTCAGTAAAACACGTAGAACTTTCGGTTTTCAACCACTGAATGCAAGGAGCACTTTATCCGTAGAGGATTTCTTATTGCTATGTCTATTCTAAACAAAACTTCAAACAGTAATTTCACCGAACTAGCCAGTTTCCTGAATTCATTTTATTTGACATAAATAGAGTGGACTAACTTCTCATGCCTCTTTTTGGCTGGTGATTTCAGCAGCCTCGATTTGGCTTCTTGTATCACTTCATAACACCTGGTTCTCCCAACAGATAAAGTGTTTGTTCAAACTGGTTCGTCGTGAATGAGTTGCCCTTCTTTCATGCTGTCAGGTAGGCCTAGTGGGAATATCCAGTTACCGTACTGTTGGAATTCTCTCGAAACTTCCGGTAAACGCAGCCACCAAAGCCTAATTATGCACCCAGTCAGCAAGATGAATCTACGAAGGCATGACGCACTCCGTATTCACCTGTTAGAGGGCATGGTGGCCTCTTCCAACGTAGATCTATTTTACAACTCTGACGTGTCGATAAATTGGTACAGTACTGCGGGTTGTTTAAACTTCTTTATGAGAGATGTGTTGTTCACGAGCAAAGATTATGATACGTGCAGACCGTTCAAATTTGGAGAAACTTAAGAAATTGCGGAGGAACAAAGAAAGAGCATTTAGATTGCACATGAAGTCTGTGGTAAAACTGTTAGGCGTGTACACCAAAGAAGAAATAGTTTGAACTAATCAATATCAATGAAACCTGCGAATCCGATGGTCTCAGTGTTCTCCTCAATATTGGTCCAGTGTCTGCAAGAAGGCGGATTCGCTAACCCCTGACGTCAAGTTCGCATAACCCCGATACTTAAGAAAAAAAGGCAAGCTTTGTCCTATCACGTGCACTTCAGTTCTATCTAGAACTTTCCAGTGAACTACGATTGATGATCTTAATTGCACTATTCGCATTTCGGATACAAAGCAATCTTGTGTAGTACAATTCTTTCTGATGATACGTACCTGATACCATCCTCTCTCCCTCACAGTATTTCCGACTTCACTGAAAGTAGTAGATTTAAATTGAAAAGCATTGCAGAACCACAATGTTTCCCAACTCATTTATTCCATATCATTGTAGGTTACTGGGCTCTAAAGAACACTTTGTGAACGAATTAAGAGAAAAACCCACCCAATAGTGATTGTCCATTCTACAAGTGGTTCTTTAGTACAGAACACTCCGTGCTGGTTCATTCTTTACCATTTTGTTCTTCATCATATCTTTGTACCATTATCGAAGCAAGTAATTAATAGCATTTCATGGAAAATTTGCCCTTTTCAGGCATATAAATACACGTTTGACTTGACTATCCCGGAAGCATTCCAAAGTGGACAAAAATAACTCTACTGACAAGAAAGTAAATTTGGGCAGCAGCTGGAGCTTTGCAAATCAAGGCTTCAATTGGGTAAATTGGACCGACAAAACTATAACAATTCACATCGGAACAAATTCAGTGGGCCCATAAACATGACTGCCGGGGAGCCGAAATGAGCACGCAGCCAGAAGATTGATCTTGCTGCGGAGTATGCGTAAAAATTCACCACCTAAAAGGCCTCACACGCTTTGGCCGAGCGAATTCAGTTGCCTCTTCTATGTTTTACCTTTTCGATGTTGAACACTGATTTTGGAGCGTGATATGCTTTTCTTCCTCTAGTCAACAGAAATTAGGAAACTGTGTAATTTAACAATGGAGCTGTTTGTTGGAATGAAGCAATTTGAATTTTGCCGACTTAAGGTGACAAGGACTTTTTATATGACTAAAATTGACACCGTCTCTACTGCAAAACTCCCTATTTATCCTACTTGTTGGTCAAAACTTTACTTCAATAAGATTTCCTTGTCGTTTGTCTAATATTTTCGACCCAAAATGTAGGCAAAAATGATCCAAGTCTTAGCAGATGGGCATGAGTGAGTTATTTTGTCCCCCAAAACGTTTTCTCAATTTAAGCACAATGAACTGGGATCTACCGGACAAAACTCAACTTAGCCCGAGTTCTTAGTACTTGGTCGCCACCGGTGCTCGGTTCAGAACGATTGTCTAAACGACTGTTGGTATAGCTAGTGGACATTGGGCTGAAACGTGAATGTAAGCCACAGTTACCACGATATGTGAAAAGACACACAAAAAAGCCAGCGTTCATCTTTTGCATGGTCCTTCTGACTAACGAATAGAGTAGCCGAGAGAACACGAGCTTTGCCATTGTAAAAAAACGTGAGTTCATGGATAGAAAAACGGATTCGTCCCATTTGGTTACTCTCATAATTTATCATCACATTAGACTCGAATGTGAAACACGCGTTTTGAAAATTTCGTGGACGGAAAAACTATTCTATATTTATTGATGGTTGGCAGATTTTGATAATGTTTTGAGGTGATCCAAATGTGAAAAGTCTTTGGCCTCGGCGGGATTCGAACCCATGCATGGTCACCACCCTCGCTTTAGTACCGCGAGTGCTCTACTGTAATTTGGGCGGGTATACTGTGATCCATATGCAGAAAAGTCGAAGGTTCTCCGGCGTGGCCTCGTAGCTCGGCTGGTAGAGCACTCGCGGTACTAAAGCGAGGGTGGTGACCATGCGTGGGTTCGAATCCCGCCGAGGCCAAGGACTTTTCACATTTGGATCACCTCAAAACATTATCAAAATCTGCCAACCATCAATACATTACAAACATGCCCAATGCACTTAACTGGTGGAGTCCGGTTAGTTCAAAGGGAAATCCTGCTGTAGGCAGTCAAATTACAAGCTAGTTCACTGTGGTGGATGCCATGTGCTACTGTAATTTGGGCGGGTATACTGTGATCCATATGCAGAAAGTCGAAGGTTCTCCGGCGTGGCCTCGTAGCTCGGCTGGTAGAGCACTCGCGGTACTAAAGCGAGGGTGGTGACCATGCGTGGGTTCGAATCCCGCCGAGGCCAAGGACTTCTCACATTTGGATCACCTCAAAAAAAAAGTTCTATATTTGTTTAGATTCCGGGTCATACTGCCACAAGTAAGTTTAGAACAAGCCTTTTTGTGACAGAGTGACAGAAGACAAAAACAACCCGGAATTTCTTTTCTGAATTTGGAGTGGGCCCATTTTCCTTTTTACATATCAACGGAAATCCAAAGATGGTAAATGGTTGGGTGGAACAGTATAAACCAAACAATGACGAATGAGTATTGTTTACTGACTTGTTACATGGGAAAAGTAGCCCTCACGACGATCATGAATAATACAAGATAGGCAAATCACCGTGTTCTATGATTCCTAAAAAGAATAGTACGGTAGCATCTTTCGCCACGCGTCTTACAGTTTAAAAAATTGTTCACAGCAGGTAGTTCAGTGATGGTCAGAAGACACTAATGTTAACAAGTCGACCAGACTCTTGATCAGAGTATCATGCACATCAGTAGGCCACAGACTCTGAATAGTGAGGTATATGGGCAGATCTTTTAGTTGTTCGTCGTCAGTCTGCAACACGGTACGCAACGATGATCATGACACGATGGAGACGACGATGACGGAGACGACAACGATGGAAACAGTCATGGCAATGACAACGGCTCGACGAACGTCCATGTCACCTGCGACTAACGACGTGAACGGAGAGGCTGACAGGGTCGTCACACGTGTGCTCGATGCAGTGCTCTTCCGTTGGAATTGCACGTGGATTATCTGTAAAAGTACTGGAAGAACGAAACCCCAATAAAGGCCAGATCAGTTGGGCGGTGACCAGTATACCAAGGAAAGAGGGCATGACAGTCTGTACCCCTGCGTTAAAAAGCCACTCCAAACTGTTCAGCTAAAGTGAAAATTCTAGCCTACTATGTGATTTTCTGCTCTAATTCGATTATTATTTTCATATCTTTTTTCTTGATCTTACAATTTATAATTAATTAGGTAACTGAGTGATCTACATAAGTTGAAATCCATGGTAACAGTAACATTTTGGTACTCGAAATATTTTCAAAAATAAAGGTATTTAGAGGAATGTTCCTTTTTCAAAAAGCAGCTTTGTCGGTAGAAATTATAAACAGCCAACATTTCGGCTACTGAGGGTAACCTTATCTAAATTGACTAGTGACAACTAACTTAGGATCATTTTGATTGTAATACCTGTCCTAAAAAACGTTGCCCTCGGTAACTGAAATACCCGCCAAATATACTTTTCGCAGCCCACGTATTTTTGACAATGACGTACGCAGAAAAAAACCACAACACAAAGCGCATCGCATCTTCTTTACATTCGCAAAAAAATCGTTCGGTTTTGACATGCTCAACGAAGGTATCACTTAGTTCCGATACGAATTAGACCAAGGTGCATGCTTAACTAAAAGGGGTTTAAATGAGTAAATAAATGTGTACATTGGACAGTTTCCCGGAAAATCCAAAACGCTGATCCCCCAATAGTCATGACACAAATGAAAACACTATATCAGGGAAACCTCAAGTGATAATTGGGGTAATTTGGACGAAACAGTTGTAAAAAACATGATCCTTGTCCCTTTGTAAAAAGGTTGCCCAGGAACGTGAAGGCATCTCTAGGAATTTAGGACATTTTCGTAGCACGAAATAAACTGAGTTATCTGGTGTCTAGACCAAAATTGAATAAAATCGGTCACATGAGTGTGGAAAACCCACTCAATTTTTCTTACAAAATTGACAAAACATGGGTACGAAAAACAATAGTCCGACTCGAAGCCAGCCTCATTAAAGATTAATCACTTTTCCAGAACCACCAAAGCCAAGGAGCGGACAGCTGGAAGAACTTGTCGTGCATCTGTACTGCACTCTCAGCGCTTTGAAAAGTCGGGTGGTTTGTTGGAAATATGATACAAAACAAACTCTCAATATTCGTATGGATGCTTACATATTTATAGCAAGACGGTCTATCTGGACAGGTAAAACAGATTGATATTTCAAGGCATAATTCTAATGAATAGCGTCAGGTTTCGGTCGGCCAGCTCATTATCCGGAAAATTTGTCACGGTACTATCTTGTAACCTGTTTTCTCACATCTCTTCCTTTTAAGTAAACAGACTAACGAAAAACTATTCAGTGGCTTTTGCTGATAAGGTAGTTAGTTCGTTCGTGATTTCATATTTCAAGTGGTAGATGATCATTACTTCTAAATGTTTTTCGGGCAATTCGCTATCTAAGCTGACACAGAATATTGTTGTGACACTGAAAAGAAAGGGATTACGCTTGTTGGGCGCCTTGAATCCTTCATGAAACGTCTCCTTGAGGTCACCAAACAACCGGAGCTAAACCACCACGGTCATCTTGGTGGTTCCGGCATTCCTAAACAAACTTCATTTCTGTTCTCCCGTGCCAGGATGTAGGGATAATGGCAAATGCTAAGAAAGTGATCAGCGACCAAAGTATCATGAGAGTGACCATTCGATGGGGTTAAATGTATCTGCATACATTATGTATCTCTCTGTTGGTGCATCCATTAGTAATTCTCCAATAAAGAAACAAAGCTGTTTTCCACTTTTACTCTAGACAAATTCGTCCGTGCTTTGAATCTGACGTATGTTACTCAGCTGACGGAATCAGAAAAAAATTTCACGGGGATTCTGTCATAAATTTTGTTGACTTATGTTTTATCCACCATCAAACAGTATCAGCTTGTTCAGTCGGTGTAGTGAGAGCGAGTGCCCAAACTTTGTGGAGCACAGAAAAATCGGCAAAACAAACAAGCAATCATCTACCCTGATTTTGAAATGTAAACTCAATATTCTTTGACCATTAGACCAAATTCTGTGCTATGACGTACTGTATTTCCGATGTGTATGATCACATTCACTTGCTTGGATAAACGGAAGCCATTTATCCGTGGTAATGACTGTTTTACTTTTGGATAGTTTTACGAAAATGAGTTCACTGTTGAAGCTTAGCACATTTACCAGTCTTGGTTGAGCGAACTCTCCTAATCCCTGTTGAAGTTGAAGAACACTGATGTCAAAAAATACAAGGAACTAAAAGAGACATCAAACCGACGAAGAAAATTGTCACGGAGCCAACAAAATGGTAAACATTTCACATGTACATGGAGTGCCTAATGATGGTCGCTAATTTTCCAGTTGAAGTCAGTTTCTTGATTCAGAAAGCTGTTTCCATGTAGAACCAAGACAGGAAACCTAAATCCAAGAAGATACTAATATTTTCATCCTAATCGATTAGTAAAATTTGTTTCATAATCGACAAATGTACAGCCTGAACCAACATTTTTTGAAATGACATTATCAAATTGTTTGTTGTGTTGTGGTCGTGAAGCAGTTAAGACATTTATGCATTTATTGAACATTACTCACCTAAAGTGGGGGAAAATATCATTTTTAGATAACCGATGAAAGTCACAACTGTTTTTTGACCTTGTAATACATGTACTCTCTTTCAGAATGATATGTTTCAGTGTATGTGATTTTGAAGAAACACGTTTGAAGAGTTAAATTATATAAATCCCGAACAGATCACTCCTTACCAAGTTTGGGTAAATTTTAAATTGGAGGAACTACGGATGTAATTTTGCATTTGTCTGTCGAACAGCCAAGTAACTATTCAGCTCCCTGAACTCTGACATAAAAGAAAAACGGTTACCACTGTTCACAATGTCCAACTTTGGTTATGGAAGGGAATTTTTTCGCCTTCACTCAATTCAAAAACTAATTGGATTACACGAACAATTCAGTCAGTGAATAGAATGTACCTTGAGCTTTAACAGACAAAAAACAAAAGTTTTGACACTTTCGCTTTCTCACAACAGGATTTCATCGGAAAGTAGAACGTTGGGCCAGTTTTACCTGTGTGCAGTCTTAGCTGGTCACTGAGTTCAGCAGTTCCACGTGCTCGTTGGCCGCAGCTGATCAGAACAGAATGTGAAGTCTCTCACCGTCTCCCGTCAAACAAGGAAGGGAGTGATTCCGAAAATTACAAAGCTGACCCCGGGTTCGAACCTGGCCACCGTCGATCACTTCAGCATTCGGAAGTGTGTCGTTGGGTAAAGCTACCATCGAAAAAATTCTACTTTTGTTGCGTAATAAATAAAAAAATAAAAGACCACGTAAAAGGGAACTAAATGGATATTTTTGTCACCAGTGTGACTACAAGATAAATGACATGAAATATTCCGTTCCACAAGCCACTTCCGATAACGTTTGTGGAAAGTAAACTATTGTGATCCTCATAGCATTCAAGACTTCCCCAGAATGAGTTTAAAGCGCCTATTCAGTTAATTGATCGTAGACGGTAATCCAATCCGGATCTCTACCGCACCTGACTTACTGGCACCTTACGTGCTTCTTCACTCTAATTATCAGGGTCTGGTTGCCAGTTATTCTCAATAGTGCAGTGGACTTTGGTGGCTAAGAGGTATATATGCTTTCCACTGTACTCCTGCAAAGCATGTAATAAAAAATTCAAGTATTCGGCGGGAATCATACTGAGGACAAACTCAGTATGGAGATGTGGGTACTATTGAGTTTATCAGATTGATAATTGCAATTTGTTTGTGTTTCAACCGATCAATGAATTCAAGTGAACATGTGATGTACTGGTTGACCATTTCTTGCCGGCGAGTAATTCATCACTGGAAAATACGTGGAAGCAATCACCGTACAGCCATTGGTTTATCTTTCGTATTAGGAATAAAAAGCAATATCGCGACCGGGCTCAAAAGTGGAATCTAACTCGGCATGCATGCAGGTTTTGGATACGCTCGACTTTGTCCTGTTTGACTGTAAGAAGCATGCCTTATGCCACCACCATGTCATCGCGCTCGTCCGTCTCTGGCACTGGACACTGACATCTCGTGACGCACACACAATGACCGTCTAGTGGTCAGGTTGTTGGCAGCTATATGGGTGTCCGATTAAGGCAAGTATGGGTTCTCGATGAGACTAGTACTGAGCTGGGCTCATTAAGTTCTCTGTGCTTTTACGATTCCAGATCGAACATATGCTACCCCGCGCGGAAGATCACCTAACCTCGGATACTACACCATGATTGACAATATTATTATAATGTCCTAAACAGCTATTCGTTTCGTAGCCGTTGTATTGTTTATGTGCTAGAAGCGATTTGCATTCCCTCTTAAATAAATCAAATCATTTAAGAAGTCTAAACGGCTAGATTACTTTGAAATTTATTCACATCGTAGCAAACTGATTGTCTCCTCAATACGATATGGATGCCTAGTTCTGATCAGCTTTTTGAATTTAAAGGTAAAAGGGCCATTTTATAAAACTGGACCGGTACGCCATACATCCTTTATTTTATCTTGAACCATTCAATCGGCATAATAGCAACATAAGAACTTGCTTGGTAAATATAAAAAAACCAGTTCTGTAAGAAAAAAAGATTTACCAAATGGCTCCACCCACAACTTGTTGTGCTATCATTTAACGTTAGCTTGAACGATAAGTAAGTTCCCCTATCATGCGAGATTCGAGAACTCCAACAAAATGGTTTCTTTGTTGTTAACTTGAAAACAGTTGAGCAGCTTCCTGCTAATGAACCACTTGATAGTCATGGGAAAGCAAGATGATGAATTCACAAAATCAATCGTGGAAATCGAGTGACGTTTGGATAAACTTTAAAAAAACTACTTGGATCAGGAGTGTTCGATTTAATTCTCGGTAACCAAGAAACGTATAAGCCATCACTGCTCAAGCATACATTAGATAAAGTTCACACAGTGAGCATATTTCGAAGAGTGAAACGTTTAGCGCTGACTGGACTCTGGTGAAGTGTTCGATTATTCTCTTTTCTCTAATGAAATACATAAAGACCATGGGGAAAGACCGTTTCCTACTTTTTCAACGTTGGATTAAAAGAATTTTCAACAAAATCATTTACAACCGAAAGTGAGATGGTGGTTAGATATATATTTGACAGATTTGGCAGCATTCGTGTGAGGGAAAGTTTCAAAACTATTGCTCTCGTCCAATGACATCAGTGAACGTAATTGTTCATACGGATGGCCGTTTTATTCCCCACTACCGCGTAAACTGTCAACATCCGGTCAGATTCAACGGTTCCTGTTACAACTCGAGGTCATCCGCTAAAAGCAAGCTATTATTTATGTAAATTTTACTGCAAGAACAGTTTAAATGAACTACCTGGCCAAATTTATCATAAATCAGATTCATAAGTTGGATGTAGCATAAAGTAGCACTTATTATGACAGGGAAACAAATAAATTTGTTCACTTTGATCGGGAAAATGCACCGAACCCTCAAAAGAAACACAGCCTGTTTCTTGCCCAGTAACACGCCAAAAACTCCGCAACGAAGATCCGTGTGTTCCCAGCTTGTATTTAATAGCTCCACCAAGCTTCAAGAAACAATACCCTGGACAAGATCAGTCCAGTATTCGAAAGTGCCTTCAACTTGTGGGGCAAATTCAGCCGTAAAAAATGAAATCGGGTGGTTTCCTTACAACTTTGAAGTGAATTTTTGAAGCTACCTGAGATCGGTTTTGCACCCTTACTCACTCACTGCTATCTATAGCCACTCATGCTACATGTATCATCGAGCGCTGTATACCGGAAAGAACTTTTTATCATACCAAAAGTTATACCCATGAGTGGATGAGCAAGTCCCATAATTTTTATCGGTTCGATGTGTGCTTTATATAATTTCTGATGTTCTAAACGAAGCAATATAAATACAAGTCTATGTTATTACTTCCGACTGTGGATATACTCTAATCTTAAGCATCTAACGACGATGAGTGGAAGGAATATTATTCATTGTTGATTTTATCACGATAGACTCAGTACCGTAACATTTCCACATGCTGATTTTTTCACACTTTAATTGTAAAATGCCATCCTGGCGCCAGAATATTACAAATGATAAAATATGGGCAAGGTCCTGTAACCGATATCGGTAGAGACAAACAGTATCCGGAGAATTTTACCAGAGTCAAAATCCTCTTTTATTGAGAATTTAGTGAGGGCTCGTTCCTTTCTCCCATGGAATGGTTTTATATAATAGATAACTAGTCACTTGAGAAAATCAGCCGAATATACAAAAATTCAGTGTTGTGAATGAACTGAAGAAACACGTGGTAAGCACTCACTCAGCTAATAATTGACCATCGTCTGACTAATGAGACACCGTACCGAGAAGATGTATTCATTGTGGATGATCTTTCGGAAATGAGCCTTCTGTGTCACTAAGACCTACTGGTACAGAATTCATTCCCAACCTGATTAAATCTGTAGGTCGATCGAAGTCAGATCATGTGTATATGCGGTCAGCTTAACAGCGAATAGCTTCTCTAACCTTGGGGTCCTATGACCGTAATAACCTTGTCAGGGTTTCTCACTGGTTTTAGTAAAATAGAGTAGTCATGATTGAAAACAGATAAGTAAAACAGTAATTGGTGAAAAATGGTTACTGGGTGTTGGACTTCAACTCAACTCAACTGGAGCCAAACGTGACGGACAATTCAGGGTTTCGCAGTCTACAGTTACTGGTCATTTGATGTGGACAACGCGGACAAATTTGAAAAACTCAGGACAAATAATAGAGTTTTATCATATTCAGAATTTTACAATAGAGATAAGACCATAAGTGTGTAGACAAACTATGCTGATCTTTAGGGACTTTTTGTTCGGATATTAACATGAATGGGATTTTTTTTGCTTATTCATAAAACAAGATGCTATTCAAATGATGCATGATTTTATTTCTGTTTCAGTCATTGTTATTAGTTTCCATGGCGTCATTTAGTTAGATTGAAGCTAAAGCAACCTAGCCGTGTTTTTCTACGTTTATCATTCCTAACGTCCACCAAAATGAACTGTCCATTTTTATGACTCGTGCAGTATAATACACTATTTCAAAGATAAATTGAAATCGTCCCAAGTTATGATAAAATTTTATTGTTTAATAACACAGCTTAGTCGAAATCGTTGGTAGGTTGTCGACTTTCCGGTCACCACGGGTAACCTTTTTTCAATACTGGTTTTACAACCGAATGAAACTTTTTGTCTGCCGTTTTTTAATGATAGAAGAACGGCTAATTTATATCCACCTGTTGTTATGAAGTTCCAAAATAGCATTGTGGTCCATCCTAACTGAATTTCTGCGTCTTATTTAACTTTCCCGATAATATAGTTGAGCTAAAACAATCCTAAAGCTATTTAGTTACAATAGTTTTTCCTGAAAGAAAGATCTCTTACAGAAAATGTGTTTTATTTGTCACTCATGTTGTCTTGTCTCTGAAGATTGGTTTAAGCGTGAAAATTTCAAACTAAGAAACACGTACGCGGTAGAAAATTTAGTCTCTTTTTCACATCTGAGATGTCCACTTTACGAGCACGGATCAACTTTGAAATCATGCATTTCTGTATAACCTACGTTTTTCCTGACAAAAATGCCCATAATACACCCGCTTTGTGACCGGTTTGTGACTGGTGAACGAATACGCAACTGTGGCTTTTTCTGAGCAAACGAAGACAGTAGAGGTATTGATCTCATTGACCCGCCTTCCACTGAAGGTCCACCAATGGGTGCAACTTTTCTAGTCACATCACATCCGTGTGTTTTGTGTTTGTACTACTCAAAATTTCCTTGCAAAGAAAAAAAACTTAAAACCAGTTCGCGGTAAAATATTCTGAGACTTACACAATGGATCTAGTATAAACAGGGCAGATTTTTGAAGTAATACAACTTCTATTTCCGTCAGTACCAGTTCTGACAGCCAGTACACTGAAACTCATGTTTTCCGCAACATTTGCAAACTGTTTCGCAAATGCTACGTTACATTATTTAGGAAAAAATGTTTTGTGGAGCAGTCGTTAGAACTGCCTACTTAAATGACTTCGTCAAATTCTGGGAGGGTTCTGCTGATATCGTCACAAACCATAACTTTTAATCCAGACTCTTCAAGTTTTTTTCGGTTTTATTCAAATACAGGGTAATTTTCTAGAGACAGACGAACTTAAACAAATGTGACAAATTGTGTATCATTCAACTTATTGTTCTCAGTTGATACTAAGTCATTAATGAACCAATAAAAACATTTGATTTAAACATACCATTCCATTGCCGCTCAGACAGTCTGCCACCAGCAGACTACTACAAAACAAACCCACAAAACTGAAAAAGACTGAACCGCTAGAGCTGGTTTGAATACTCCGCTCGAAACAGTCTTATGCAGTCTAGCTCTTAGAAGGCTTCAACAAAGCAACCAGCCATTTGAAAGTTTGGATTCATTGTAACCACCTTGCTGCCGATAGAAAGAAATTGAATAAAAGCTGAGCTCACATCATCCTGATAGTTTGGAACGTATGCAGAGGAAGCGCGCGTGTGTGTGTGTGTGTGTGTGTGTGTGCCAAGGAATCCGCATCTGCCACCCAGTATAATCATCAAAACAATAAGTGGGCAAACTCAGCCAAACCGAAGTTCACATTCTTCTCTGAAATCAGCATAATTCTGGTCACTCTGAAATAGTGTTCTCTCTACCTGATACCAGAAAACCAAAAGAAAACATTGCTTTCGACTTTCTTTCACATGATGGGGAGAAATGCATTTCAGCAAAACATCCATCATCTAGTCGTGAAACTACTTCAGCAGATTAGCGGGTAGGGTAAAGTACAAAATAAAGGATTCTGTCAAGAGTGAATATTTTAGTTCCAGTATTGTGTACAAGGGTAAAATGTCATTGGGGCAAATAACACCGGGGTGCACGCATCGATCCGGAGGTGCATTCCAATCAAAGTGATGGGTTTTTGAAGCACCTCTCGGTTCACACTAACACGTAGACATTTAAATGACAGGTTTAAGTTAGAAATATTTGCGATCCACGACACGGAAGAGCAGCAAAATTTGTCACTTTTTAAACGCGTAATAATTGTTTGACTGAAGCTGTGGTTCTCAGGCACAATTCTGACGGAAGAAAACACCAACATTTTGTTTATTACATGCGCGGACATTCGAACTGAGTCTCTACTGAGGAATTCCCTAATGTTGGGGTACTTTTATAAATTGCAGTTAAGATAGCATTAGATCCGGTAGTTTAATGGCAGTACTTTAGTCTATAGACACAACTCGCCGAGACGGGGATCAGGAATACTGAACTCACAACTAAGCAAAGAAACTTTTGTCCTAGTGCTTCTAGTCAACGGTCCTGAGCTTAACTATTCAAACATATCAGTAACTTTCGAGACGGACAATTGAAACCTGCCACTTTTCGCATTCTAAATTCGATGGAAGCTGCTTACTTTTGAATGGAGAGCATCTGTCCCTGGGGAAAATGCTCCATTGTAAAAAAGAGTGGTATCGTTGGCACTTGTATTTCGTCAGATGTTCGCCTTACCCTAGTGAATAAGTCCTACATTGGCTCTTTTTCCAATTTTCGAGATCAATTCTTTTATTTCTTATTCGGAAACAGGAAGTTATGTTACTGTATTCTTGGCAAGTATCTTATTTTTCAATAAACCAACCGTTGAAAAACGACCGAATTTCGTTCCCGACGATCCTGTAATTGAACTAGTATTTGACTGATTTCAGTCGCGATATATAATCTTCGTTAAGTTCCATTTAGTCTAGTTTTATTCAAACTTTAATTATTTAAAAGGCTAATTAGTAACTACCTGTTGATCTGTACAGTCTGTTCAAGAAATTCAAGATTACCATATTCGGTCAAATTCCCGACATACAGGTCTAATTCCAGTTTATACAAGTGACAATACTCCCAGTAGCAAAAATTGTAGTTTAGACACGGCTGTTTAGTGGAAGAGAGAGAGAGTAGTATCAGTAGCGTAAGCTGGCCCTCGACGGTAAGTCAGGATTTCACCCGAATTGCGCTGATCCCGAATTTTCTTTGGACAGACCGTATACTCAACGAACCAGTCGTCTTTGTGTGTGATAGATGTGGTAGTGCCCGTCACAATCCTACATCATCACATTTCGTGATTAGTTCACACATCTTTTACACACTATATGCCTACGATAAATAAGTCGAAGTTAATTTTTCACTTCGTAACTATACTTTCCTCAGACCGTTGCACCAGTGTATCTGGAGAAGATGCTTTCATCAAAAATTGGAACATCAAGACCTGGAGTGGGGCATTCGACTTTGTCTGATATGCGAGGTTTTATCTTGTCCGACTGATACTTGGCTTGTTTTTACTTGATGAGTCATAAGTAATTACAATAATTTTCTGAGCATTCCACGGCGCATGACAGAAGGACTTTCCAGTAGTCAGGGTATGCGTGTGTAACTCGTTGATCAGGCTCTTACAATTGACTAAAGAAGTGAAACGTCCAAAAAAAAAAATTTATTGGAAATTCAATATTATTCTCCTTAAAATAATCCATTCGGATAAACTTTCTAAATCAGTTGGTAGGTGAAAAACAAGATGAAGCGGAAATTTATCAAAAAGAGATTTTGTGAATAGGCTTGGTGTAATAAGTCAAACAAACTGTGGGTACAAAAGAACGAAGAACAGATTCGTGAATAACTTCACGAGCTTTATTCTAATCAACCCCCAAATAAAATCAGTGTTATTCGTTCATTTCCCGATTATTTACTAAGTGCAAACCTGACATTTGCTGTGCCTCGTCTGATAGCACACGTGCTTTCCCGATTAGGTACTTTTCTCATAATTTTCCCAAATTATGAACTTCCTGTTTTGCTCTTGTGCAAGGAATATTCATTCTAACGAGTGAAAGGAAGTTTAAACAAAAAAAATATTCTGTTTGCTTTATTTTTCACACGACAAGAGTATAACATTTGTGTAAGAGAACCGCGGTCAATAAAAGGCTACCAAATTGGACTTGATTTGAATACACGGTTCATTTATCAGGAAACACGGCTAAAAACACTTTTTTATTCATTGCTACGCACTAGTATTTATTGTATAGCAACAAGTATGCGAAAGGTTTTTCCAACCGCCTACACTAAACCTGTCCTTTGCCCGACTGCGTACGATCTTAAAGGGTAATCTATTAGCCACCAGTAAACTCGCTGACACACACACACACACACAGTTTCATTTAGCACAAACCGTAAAAATAAATCTAATTGTTTGCTATTCACATATGACCGAAAGTACCCGATTGATGAAAGTAAACGATGACAACTTGTCACCCTGTGTTTACTTGATTGTTCATAATGCTCACAAAGTCTGTGTTTCGGCACACTCTCCAACTGGTGAACCGTGAATCGTCACAGAAAGACCGTACACAAGGGATGCTATCCTCACAAAGTAGTGAAGGGTAAACCTCTATGGATTTTATCACGGTTCTCATTTTGACGGTACCCGTCATCATGTTTAACGCGGCCCACGTGGATGGATGTAGGTGCAATTTTCCGATTGTTTAAACGAAAACGTACTCGGTTATCAGTTCGGCTTGACTAATTCTTGCATTTCGTAACGCTGTTGTTCACCACACAGGAAACACCAACGTGTGATCGGTCCGGGTGGTAAATGTCCACAATCGGTTTACGAAGTAGCCGAAGCTCCAGGCAACTTGACCAGCCATGAAAAAGTACGCGGTGCTGATATCACGTTGGTATTTTGCATAAGTCGAGAGTCAAATGTCAATAAAGCGAGCGAATTTTGACATCCAGGGTACTTTGACCACTTGGCAAAATTGAAGGCAAACCGAATCGCGATACGCCACGATTGTTTGCCAGGAAAATGCGTAGGCCGGGATTGGAAATCGCTTTAGCATGGAGGCTTGGGTAATACAAAACCAATCTATGTGTAAGGTTTTTCTATGTTAGCTGACATTCCTCCCCGAGGTATCACCAAGTTCGTAAATATAACAGTGTTATAAAAAGTAAATATTCATTCTTGTAAAAGCGTGCAATACAAGCTCATTTATTTTCGAAAATTCAACTCAGTTCCATGCAACGTATGGTTCTGGTCAACAAGGAACACAAGAGCAGTTATGAGTAGTAGTGAACGTTTAGGTGTACAACAAAGCCATTGCCTTGACGGTATTACCGGAACCTAATGGTATTCCTACCGTTTGTGTGAATTCAAGAAAAGAGAAGACAAAAATTGCCTTATGAAACAATAGAGGGTGGATATTCAACTTTCACATAACCAGGTAACACGTTCCAAAAGTGAAAAAACAGTCCCTGCATAAAATGTTGGACCGTGATGAGTTTCTAGTTCAATCGTTCTTTAACGGGGCAGTATTACGATTTCAGGGTTGTTTAAAAACCTTGCAAGGTCTGTAACTGGGGAACTGCTGTAAGGCTGGGTGTGCGCATGAAGGTGTATACAACTGAAATGTGTGGCAGAAGAGAAAACACGTTTAGGTAAGCTTTCATGAATAGGATGGGCAGAATCACTGAGTATGCTTTTGGAAAGCATATGGCAAGTTTGGTTTGGATAAGCGTTGATGAACTGAATGAAGGGGTGTCTGGGTATATCACTACAAGAGGATAATAACTTAACGGGTCTAGAAATTACATTGAAGCCTTTCAACAACACACCTGGGAAAATGACGGGAGAGGTGCAGAGCCAGCGAGAAGACAAGGCATTTGATGTGTGTCGGTGCAGAGTTGAATTTCAGTGCAAAAAGAAAGACGACCAGTGTTCGATTTTTGTAAAAATATAGTTTATCTGTCGTGACCAGGTAAAGTGTCGATTCAATATCATACCAGTTTACTTCACTGGATCTTGGTGATTCATTTGTTTCCCATTGTTTGATGCTAGAATGCATCAGTCAGCAAAATCGGAGTGCTTTTCGTTGCTCTTAGGGGAAACTAGAATGTTACTCATCTTGAGGAGATTATTCGCCAAATTATGTGCAGCGGACCATTCAGAATGTTCCCAGATGCCATTTCGAATGTTCTGAAAAGAAGAGTTACGTAAATGTGGCTAGGCGTGAACGACATCGTTAGTGTATTTTATAAGGAGATTATTGTCGTGGACGGTGATAATAAGGCATCTTAAGGGGCGCCAAATGTAGAAGCAACAAAAGATGAGCTGGTGCCTTTGTAATAGGTGAACGGTTGATGCCTACGGAAATAATTGCTGAAAGGAGAAATAAAGGGAGGCCCGACACCTGGAATCGAAGGAAGGGAGAGAAGCTAGCTCCTATCAACACAAAAAAAGGTTTCACTATAGTCAAGAATGCATTTCCTAACTGCTTTATTCTTTTTATTGACGGGCGAAAGAATGTAACCTGTCAGGGTGACAGGGGTGTCAAGGGTGAACGGTGAGGGTCGATAAACGAACTGGTGGGGTTAAAACAGCGAAGAATGACTTTGCAGGTGGGTGGACCAACTTTTCGAAAAATTTCAAAGCCCCTGAAGTGTAGACAAAGGCGCGGAATCTGGCAGAATTCTTCCTAGGAATAGGGGTGATGGTCACTGTCCTCCAGCCGTCGGGAATTTCTCTCTATTTCGGGCACTGATTGAACTCATTGGATAAATTGTGCGAGGAAGTGGCCTTGCATCCCTTGAGTACTATAGGGCTGAGGCTATCCGATCCAGAAGATTTCCTAGGATTTGGAAGAGCTATTTCTTTGTAAAACTTAGGGGTAGAAATATAAAAAGGAGGCTGATTTGGAGAGTCTTCTTCAGCATTTACGTAAATGGGAGACCCTAAATCCCGATTGACTTTTAGGAGGAGAGGTTTGATACCCGCAATGGTAAACTTGCGTGCTGATGAAAGCCAGTATAAATATTTTAGCAGCCATCATTACTCCTAATGATTTTTCGTCCCAAGGGGCTTCGTGTACATGAGTAATTCAGTCTGAATAGCTCAGTCTTGAAGGATTTGTTCAAGCTACTAACCACTGCGTAATCCCTGCGTTTAGATGCTTATTCTTTTCGGTGACCAAGTCTTTTGAGCTGAGGGGACGAGAAACGATTGGGATGAGAGTAGAATGTCTATGGGACAGAAAAGATGGAAGCGGAGATTGAGATAACTCGTAAGATTATCCCAAGGTACAGAGATCTCAGCTTCTGGAAATGCCGAAAGCTCAGTGTGACTAGACATTTAGTCTAACATCGAAATTTTCTGTGAAAAAGTTTACTTTTTGCGAACATTGCGATCGTGATTGTGCATAAACATCGGTGGCTGGTGTGGCCATAAATCTTAGGCAGAACCTTGATTGCAGCGCGATCAAAGTATCCGAAAGGGAAGCAACAAGTAATGAAAAAATATCTGTACTTTTGATTAGGAAGATATCTAAGAAAGCACCGATTCTTTTTGGGAAATCAACAATATTTACTGTAAAAGTGCTTAAAATCGTCATCGACTATGCACAAAGAAATGTGTGGGTAGCCCACTAGAATTTATAAAATGGAATAAAAGAATTCTTGGTAGCCATCAGTAGGAAATCTGGGTGAAATATACACATTTGCTTCACAAATGAGCAAAGATTATTTGAATAATGCGGCATACGGAGGAACTAAATTATGCCATTGAATACTAAAACACTGGCTTGAGATGTTGGCGCCATTGATTGTTGATAAATATGATGACATGGCTGTGTTGCTTTCGTTACGAAACAGGACAACCTACACTATACCCAGTGCAACCAATTAGCTCAGTTATTTCATCGTCAATGTCACCATGAAGCCACTTCTCTTTTGGTAAGATTGAACTTAACAGAGAACGAATGTTGTTGGTGATAATCACCGGAAAGACTCCAGTTGCGCGTGGATCTTCTACGAAGAGCGGCCTACTAGTCCGCCGTTTTCTAGAAGGACCCCCGGGCTCCCAGAATATTCTTTTTTATTTGTTCCTTACCATATTTCTGACAGAAGGCAACCAGTCTGGTAAAGTTCTCCTTTTGGAGGATTTGATCAGTTCATTGAGATGTTATTGTGGGTGGCCTTGCTTTAATAGGACAACAGCTGCTTGAAATCAAGGTAAAAAAACAGTACGGTAAATGGTAGAATGGGTAGATGGTCATCGTGATCAATTCTGAAGTTGGTGGAACAGCGCGACTGCTTTCGAAGGCCGCGCTTAAATTTTGTAAAGCGTGTGACTGAATAATTCGGTCCTGACATCTTCTCGAGCCCACACTAAGGGAATAAGCAGGCAGTATTTTGGGCTGGTCCACTAGTTCTGATCCCGAACCATCTGTTTGTTAGTTCAGAACATTTTGTTTATATTGGACGAACTGTCACCAACCGTGGCGTCGTAAATCCGTTGGCCCCACGACCAACTGACGTGACTGTGAGCAGGCTACGAACTAACCAATACGGTCACAGGCGGTTATTTATGATCGCCGAACCCGTAGTAAGTTCAATGGTCTAACCAGAAAGGTGCTACTAACACAACCCCGTACTAATGTCATAGTTATTGTGGCCGTATCGAGTGTTACATGGGTATCATCTCTAAGCACAAAAATCCCAGCCTTTCGATTTTTTGCACACTTTTGTTTTTACGCACTTATCCCCCTTCTCCGTGGTCCCAAGTATCACACAGTCTCATGCCGGTGTTACAATGAAAATTAGAGCTTAGCTTGGTGTGAAGACCCCAGATTTGCTACACGTCTGATCGCCCGTTGACATTTAAAGCTGTGTATCTACTCCGAGTTACCTTGTACTATTTGTGTAGATACACGAGAAGACGTTTCTAAAATAAAATTATTATTATATTTGTGCCCTTGAACAAGTCAGAAAAACTTCAGTTGTAAATGACAATCCGTAAAAAATGGATGCATATGTTATCGAAATGTGTTGAATACCAAATACTTTTAGTCAAACTTTCAAGTAGTGCTATATATGAGACCCATTAAGTTTTTTAAACAAAATAAAATTGGCAAAGGCAGTTCTGCTTTCTGGTTGTATGGTGTCACCAGACCTCTTGTCAGAAAAGCCGAACAAATCATACCGTATTAGTATTCCATTGTTAGAAATGCTGCTCCAAGTTCAACGATTAAGTGACTAAAGCATAGTCTCTTGGTAACAAAATGAACGGACAGCCCAGAATTAGTTGATTATTCCTACTGACTCCTTAAGATGAACCGTAGCACTTTGATGCTTTGATTATTATAACATCATTTTTATTGGATCACAAACTTTATTCTAACTTCAAGTTGAGGGAAATGGCCAGATTTCCTGAGAAAAACCCCACTGTTTCTCTCCTCCTCCCTCTCTCTCTCTCTCCCTCTCTCTCTCTCTTTGAGCTCTGTATACCAAATGGGGACAGGAAAAGGAGAAAAAGCACCTTAGACCATAAAACCCTTACCATAGTAACGAAAAAGCACCACGTGAGAAAAAAAGTTATACAATACCATTTTGTCACCCAAATATCTATCAATACTGGACACTCAAAGGTGCTCAAAATGCGAAGAATCAGCAGAACACTCCGTAGTTGTTACGCATCCTGTCGAGTACCGTCTGTATTTACTTCCTGAGTTCTGAAAGGATGTTTTGCATAGCTTGCCGATTCTTTGGTTTATGCGGTTTGATTCCTTTTCTGGAGGGGATGGATTTTTTGACAGAGAAAATGAAGTAGACTTTCCATCATACGAGATTCAGACTCATTGTGCCAGTATTACTTTCCATAAATAAAGAATAGTTTTCATTTATTCCTTTGCATTATCAGATTAAAACGGTCCGTTCCACGAACGATCATCCCCACCCTTGAGTCAGAATCTAAATAGGATAATCTTTTCTGTCCCATTGATTGACCACACGGTTCTCTTCTGTTATTGTTGAGTATGTTATACATTTGGTAGTCATTCGCATCATCATTCGTGCTTCATGCACTGCAGATAACGTTTCCGTCTGCACGGGACCGAATGCTGTACTCGCATGTCCATTAAGTCAGCGGTGCACATGACACTTCCTATCTTAGACGGAATATTGGCTGGGTGAGAATCTGTGTGCGAATGATCTATCGATTCATAATTGCACACATTGTGAACATAATGTCCCCTTTCGGGACTTTGAATGACCACGGTCAACGTTTTCCCAATCCCTCTGTGAGTAGTATTCCATTTCATTGCGTTTGCGTGGGCAGTCTGAATGGAAAACGTGCTAAATATTCTGAGACCAGTAGTCAATTTTACATTTGCTGATAGACGATTTGATAGAATACATACTTAGTCTCCTTTGATTGGTAGCGATGAGCCATATTTTTAAGTTATTCAAAACTCTTCTTTGTAAAGCTCACCTTGGATACAGGTTCAGAATCGAAAGTGATGGTTTGTTTCAGGGTTGGGAAAGGTAATTGCACTGTGTTTTACCTTATGCCCATTCACATGCTTTGATGAATATTTTCGGTCTTTCATTTTACAAAATATTTTTACATTTATGATACAACTGAGATTCTGTCATTTATTTCTGAAATAAAAATATACTTGCAGATGAGCAACCTATGCAAAATATTTTTTCAGACAGACTATCCTGCTTAAATTCACATGATTATCAAATAAGATGTTTCCCTATTGCAATCTTCGCTTTCCGCTCTCTCTTTGATGTCCCTTTTGATGAATACACATTAGGGAAGCGAATATATTCTTTTACGTCAAAACAAATACAGTCTGGCGTGTGTGTGTGTGTGTGTGTGAGAGCTGTTCTGAAATAATCAGTCGTTGCAGAACTACTGCCGACTATTCACATGCAAAGAGTAATTCACATTACTACATAATTTCTAGAAAGGCAATGGTCAATGAAACTAAACCCAAAGTATCTTTTCGTGCAAACTGAAAACGTGTTTTTTGAAAGTAATTGTAACTTGGAATGAGCTACACTAATAAATTATATACAAAAATTCAATCTGTGTTTACAGGCGTTTCCGCGCATGAAAGTTGTCAGTCTCTCTGGAAGAAAATACATTTCTGTTCACTTCGAAGTTTTTCATCAAAACTAAGTCGTCCCATTTGATTATTCCGGACAACCGGACAGAGTGAACTCCATGAGAGCGGAAAATAGGCCAGTGAAAATTTTTGAGATGTGTTAGAATTTGCATATCAACTAGAAGACTCTTTTTAAACTGAATGATGGTCACGATTGGACTGAAGCACGCTAGGGGCTCCTGAATGAATAGACCTAAAACGTGACCCATACTTTTTCACTTCTAGTGGCATTCTCGGGAGATAATTATATCATAAACTAAAAGTAGTGAAGGAAGAAGAATCCCAGCTTGATCCTCGAAAATCTCCCGAGTTTACACCGTGGAAAGAGGGTCAGAATTATATTTTTTGGTTCTTTCAAGTTTTGATGATGACATCACGAGTGAATCACACACACACAAAGATAGATTATCTACTTTTGTCATTTCGTTCAAAAATAAAATCTACTCATGAGTATTGATGATTGTACAAGATCATCTTTTTGACCTGACAGAAAGAGCGACCGATCAATTGATATTCAATGTGAGCAGCTTTGTCGTGCAGTGAGTTCGGTACAAGACTACGAATGTATTGAAATTCAGAGAGCTTGGTTAATTTACCGCACCTAAGAAATACACTTTTTCGGTTTTACCATTGAACCTTTTGCCCAATCAACAGTTGCTTTTAACAGAAATGGGCCCCATAGCACGTAATATTCCATCCCACTTTTTGTAGGACAGGCTGTGACCATTCACTGACCTCGGCATGACAAGTAACACATCACTAAAGTCTGCAGTACCACATGAGCTGGCACTGTTGGCATAAACAAAGAAACTTGCCGAGGAGGCGAGTAGGTCACCAGAAATCCTGTATTCGCACAAAATCCATCCACGATAACAGAAGTGCTACGGTCCATCTTAATCCGATGTTTATACCATCGAAGGGAGCAATCACATGGTTTTATGTCTTGATTCACCTCATTGCATTCAGTCCATGTGACGTAATAACGTTCAATACCGCTGTGTGGCCCACAAGTATTTTGGGGCAACTAACCACTTATGACTTTTAGCGAGTAGTATGTATATACCGCACTGCGTTGTCATGTTCTTATTTTTCTGTTGGATTTCCATTTGGGTATTTTTTCTCAAGGGCTGACCAGTTCAGACTTTATCGGCTATGTCAGAATCGTGGGTGCAAACACATTTCATGTGGGAGCAAATGCGTAACTGGAAGATGTAAGATGTGAGTGTACAAATCAACCTATAGTTCATGTGGATGCACACGGTAGCTGTAATCACGCGGAGGCTCTCGAGACTCACGTTAATAAACATGTATGAATAATGTATTTGCCAACGCGCTTTCCACATCACGCTGCAATACGATATCGTACGATTCGCGGTTCGTTCCAGACGTGATTGAATTTATGACTAGCTTAAGACGAAAATGAATGCTAATATAACATGTTGTGAAGTTCCATAAACATAGGACTAATGACACCGCTGCGTGGATATTTTTGAATTTGATTTGTTCTTCTCACAGAGATATAGTCCCCGTTTTTTCTCATTTGTCTGAGATGTGCTAATCGTTTCGAGGACAAAAATCTGAAATACTAGTCAAATGGAATGAGTTCCGAATAAACAGATTTTGAAAATGTTTGTGTCATTGTATACAATTAGAAATCACGAATAACTACATTGTTTCCTGGACATTTACTTGGGTAAATCATTTTGACTTGTAATACTTGTACACTTTGTGATTCCGAACAGGTCGAATTTGCATTCAAGAGACCAGTCTGGAAACACGTTACCTTTATCTCCATAATTATGCGCATTACTCAACCGAACATGAAACAACGATTCGCGGTGACGATCACGTGGAATAGCGGTCCGCAAAATCTGTAACGAAATACTGGGACGAGAAATGTGACCAAAAAATGAGAGAAAATGTACTGAACCACATAAGCTTGGAGAAAACCCAACCCGGATAAGCATTGCCTAGAACCAAATGTGGTTATGCGTGCTAACTTGTGTGACCTTTTAATTTAGAACTTTTATGCTGCCGTCTATTACGCACTATCCTTAATAAGACTGCCATACTACTAACCACATACGTAAAGATACAGTCTATGCAGTGTTTCTTTTCTTCCACGGATACACAACATCAAGTTTTAACTGGGTATCACTTAAATTCCCACCGGTTGTCGTCGGGTAATGCGAACAGAAGAATCCCGAATTTATTTCTCGTCACCACCAGTCACTTCTCCGTTTGACCGCTTTCGAAGGTCTGCGGTTCAATTCCAAAAATGTGCTTCATTATCGTACAATAAATAAAGGAATCAAAATATTACCGTTGACATAATCATTGTCATCGTCGGTCAAAATCTGCAGAAAAGGAGAAACAACTATCGAGCGATTTCAATGATCTGGCTCTAGGAACACGGCTTTTTTAAGAAAGCAACAATTATAGCACGGGCGATTCTTGGTCCATAATATGTGTATTCGAGAACACACTAAAAGTACCGCCCACACAATTAGTGGATAATTGTCGTACCAAAGTTCGACTCCAAAGCAAAAAAATGCCCACTATTACTGAGGTTGTTCGAATGCTTTCTCGGAAGCAAATGGTCCGAATTGTTGATTATCCCCCAAGCACAAGAAGAAACCCCTAACATTCTTAGTTATTCTTATGAAATTCATCCTAATGATTCAGCTGTGCTTTTACGCTTTGAATTGCATTCTACAGCAGCAGCTGGCTATATAAACCACGGTGGTCCATGTTCTGTGGCCCTTGCGTGCCGTGAAGTGGTTCGGCGCGGATAAAAGGCATATTTAAAGTTCGAGAAGTTTGCGATCAATTATAAAGACAAAAAAGCTGGGCAAAATGGTTGCTTTCAACTAAAATATATTACCATCGATACTGCCGAACTCTCAGCCACACGAGGCCGATCATCTCGAACGGAACTTTTAACTTCACACTTACGCTCCTCAACCCAGTTTCAGGTGCACCTGCTGAACGAATTGGTTAGAAAGCCGTTGCTTAGAGAACCTCAAACCGGAGAAAGACCACTGACCAAGATCACCGTAAATGGAACGAGAAATTCACTCGAAACGCGTATTATCTCTGACTGCTTTTCGTGTCTTCCTACTCATTTTGATCTGGTAATATAAGTATCAGTTCCGCCCGTTCCTGTTCTGGCCATTACTTATGGTCGTGTATGACTGATTTTGAGGAAATCTTGTACGTCTGATTTCAGACTGACCTCACTGTTACCGGACACAGAATATGGACAAATAAATGTTACCACTTTCTTCCCCGGTCTAAATAGACCTCTTAAAATGAAGTGACGCAGGTACATATTACAAGTCACTCTTTGTGTTGCATCATTAACGAATCGATTTTTGTCACTTGTAAGCAGATGCACCTGAACTTCGCCTGTATTCTGCAACACACCTGCTTGGAGGCTTCAGAAAATATTTACCACAAAAACAGATGTTTCCCAGCTGGTTTGACTTACATGATAGTAACAGCTGTTAATAGTGATTTGAATATCCACATGAACATGTGATCTCCATCAGATCGGTTCTCGAATCAAACATCAGTTGATCAGCCGGCTGGGGTAAGGTGGTTGTTATTGTCTATGCACTGAACGCAAGGATTTTCATCCTTTCTTATTACAATCATCTGAATGACAACTGGTAAAGTGCACCTGCCCTAGAGGGTACTCCCGAAGAGAGGTCACACCTTTCGCGCGAGCACATTGTCCCGGTCCCCTCGAGAGCAAACACGGCCATCGGATGGCATACGTATACACTGATCGGAGAAGTCATGTGATCCTGTGCTAACGAAAGTTGGCAGACCTTCCTGTTGTGACAAGTGTCAGATGTTTTCACTTCCGTACGTACGTGCAAAATCCGTGGGCCCCTCAGGTAGTTCACGAAATACCTCTAGAATCATTTTACAAAGAGTTTCAGCGAGAATTCACAAATTCCTTGGTTGCTTCAGTGATTTCACAGCGGTGTATGCAAATAGTTCCTCACTGCTCGTCGAAATTACAAGAGAAAAGAACAGAGGTGACCCATAACTTAGTGCATAGTGATTTTCACACACACACACACACACACACACACACACACACACACACACACGCTCAAACAACGGGGCCACAAGAATAAGCAGTAATTTTTAGTGTCTCCTTGGTAATATCAAAGCAGCAGTAAACGTAATGAACGGTGGACGGACCCAAAGGTAGCCATATAGTCTACCGTGTACTGACGCTTTAATCTGGCATCAACCCATCGTGAATACTTTGTAGACGTACATTGCTAATTTTCTGTGACCGTCCCTATTGTAGAGGTGACCCATAACTTAGAGCATAGTGATTTTCACTCGAGCACTGGTTGGTTTTACAAATTCCAACAACTCTGTAATATTAGCTAAGGACTATTGAAATGTAAGGCTTCAGACTTTTCAGCTGAAGAGATAGCAAAACGGATGGAAATGGATCAGACTCTATACAATGATTATGGTTCGGAGAACATCGTTAACGGTGATGAGACCGGTCTTCATATTTCGATCGGCTGCAACACACAGCTTGATTAGGAAAAATGATAGATACAGCTGCATTAGAAAACGCAGCATAGCATATAATACTGCCGGGTAAAGTTCAATTCACTAGTCGTGAGAAAACACATGAGTCAACGATGCACCGAGTACGAAGAACTGGACTTGTTGGGAGTTATTTGTCACGCTAAAGGGGTACAGACTTATTTCCAGTGTGTTTTTCAACCGTGTTTTGTGCTATTTTCTGACGGTCCATCCCAAGAGCGAACAGCTCAGAGGAGCAAAGAAATTTGGTCGGTCACTAATATGTCCTTTCTAGGTAGGGCGGGGGAAGTAATATGCATGTTTACCCAGTTTTGCTTTTGCCGATTTTGTCCAGAAAATTCCCACACACCCTATGGTATACGAAATGCTGACATCAACTTCAGCTGTGTTCTATTGCATACGGACAAACTATCGAATGATATTCGCCACTGAAACCATCAAATCCAAGGCAAGAGGTTCGAATCCAAACAACAGTGGTCACTTCATTCATTGCTGGAATCGTCACCAAGTTTTCTTTTCTATCGTATTAAATGTGGTTTGTCTCTCTACATCTTTGTGTCTTGTTAGCTGCTAAGAGAAAATAAAGCGGGAGCTTGTGGCAAAATGTTAAACACACACACACACACACTGCACTCCCTTTTGGGAGAGCTATAGAAAAATGAATTGTGTTTTATAGGACGGTAGCGTGAGCAGCTTGACATTTCAGCTTACCATGGTTTCAGAATTGTCCTCCATTAAAGTGAATTTCTTTTTTTGTCATGGAACAATGATGACATGAACAATATCCCACGAATCAGGATAACATGGTTCATCTACCCATTTTCGTTCTGCGGAATGCCAATTCCTAATCTGATATGTCACTTGTAATCCCGATTCGTTGAGCCTGGTTAATATCGCTCTCTTGTGTAAAATCGATGGACCGTCGTAGTCTTTGTTTGATTATATCAAGACCAGATGAGGTTCGGAGTTTATGGAAGAATCAACGTGCCATGTATTGTAGTTTTTTAATTGGTATATTGCCACAACACAGCGTAGTCCGTGGAGATTATAATTGCCCGAGGTTCCGGTTACCTCGGGTAACTTTTTCAGGACAGGCTTTACAATGAAATCAAAAGTTACCTGTGGCAACCTTAACGTCGGCCAGTGGTGGTCTACAGCGACAACGCCGGGCTTTTGGCATTAAAACATTTCATAAATCTTTCTTTCATGTGAAGATTCTTGTTTGATGAAGAGTGACTGTAACCTTCATTAGTTCCCTGTATGTGTCCTTCACACACACACACACACACACACACACACACACACACACACACACACACACACGCTCAAACAACGGGGCCACAAGAATAAGCAGTAATTTTTAGCGTCTCCTTGGTAATATCAAAGCAGCAATAAACGTGATGAACGGTGGACGGACCCAAAGGTAGCCATATAGTCTACCGTGTACTGACGCTTTAATCTGGCATCAACCCATCGTGAATACTTTGTAGACGTACATTGCTAATTTTCTGTGACCGTCCCTATTGTAGTTCGGTGAAATTGAGCATGTATTCCACACCAGAACGTAGTCAGACAGCTCAGTAAAGAATGAGCAGTTCTCTGAGTACACTGTTAGAAAGCAAGCATTATTATTACAGTTCTAGGCATACGATCTGTTTGAACACACAAAGAATCTAATCCCATTCTGCTGTACATGACTTTGCCGAAATATGGAACACTTAGAATGGAAACAGTTATTACTGCCTACAGAATCCGATTTTCCAGCGTCGATTTAATGGAAAAATGCAACTGTTTTTGACTAACAAAAATGACTGGTGGTAAGGGAGAATCAGCCCATTGAAAAACCGTTATAAGGTTGTAAGTGCAAGATAATGACGCCCTCCTTCTTTGATAATTACATGAAGTAAAGACAACGTTGTACAAAAGTAGCGCCGGGGAATCGGCTGGCACGTTGCCAATAAGCTGCATGATTAGTATGACAGACAGCACAGTGGTTTGGAGAGTATTGGTCAGCACGTCTTTACCTGTCCTAGTTTGGGGACAAGATTGAAGCGTAAGTAGAGGGCCGAAGAACCAATCAAATGACACCTATCACTTGAATCGAGTTGACCAACTGGGTCTGCTGCTAGACTCACTACTCAGAACAGATTGTTGTGCATAATAGGTGCACCAGTGGGTTTGCGGGTCAGGATTTGACATCCTATAAACTATCGTTTTGGAGTTAGTTAAATGATTCCCATCATTTCAAAAAGCCACTGTCATCTATGCTACATTTGTAAAATTGTTGAATGCTTTTTGTGTTTGTGTTGTCCTTTGTCTTTGGAATAATAAATGAACTCTACGACTACGCATCCGAATGTAGTTCATCCCACTATTTACTAGTGATTTTATACCGTAGCGAATGGTTGAAGTCCTAATGGTTACCAACTTTTGTAGTCCATGTTGTATGAGGTCTCGCGGATCTATCTCGTCTGCACTTTCACTGATGATTATTATTCCGTTGTGTTCAAGAGTGACAGCCGGATGTTATTATGGATTATTCTTTAAACTTGACACATGTTTTCGGTTTGTGGATAATATACAAATCACACCGATTTCCACACCGGTACTTCTGCACGCTTGTGACTGTTTGT
The DNA here is from genome assembly GCA_948099385.1 of Fasciola hepatica. NCBI lineage: Eukaryota > Metazoa > Platyhelminthes > Trematoda > Plagiorchiida > Fasciolidae > Fasciola > Fasciola hepatica. The sequence continues at coordinate 12,870,407 of CANUEZ040000142.1, read as the reverse complement.
ATAAAACAAAATACGAAATAACGACAAACCTTACCAGGCAAAATTAGACGTTTAGATTTAGTTACTGTGTGCGGAAATAATTTCGCAAGCGTCTATACCTCACAGACCAGATATCCAAGGGTATTTGTTATTGTTCCACTGGGGAGATTCCAGACAACTCGAGTGTATTTTTGGTACGCGAATTGGCTATAAGCTAGGCTATCGGAATCTGTTTACCGTTTCCGAAAGAATTTTCTCTGACAAAGCTTGGTTATACAAATTTATCATTGCGGACAATTGAGCAAATTTTGTCATCCAAAACTTGGAGAAGTTTGAAGATCATTGACATTGACCTACCTTTTTTTCTCATTGTCATGCAACACGATATACTCTTCCAGAACAATATTTTGCAACCTTTTGTCGGGTTGAATCAGTGATTCAAATAATTGGGCCGACTGACGTTCAGATTCGAGTCTTGTCAAGTGTGCCGTGACCTTTCAAGTCCACCTTACCTTGGCTTGGACGTTGAAAGCTTGAGAAAATTCCTACCGCATTAATTCATTTTCCCGGAGACGGATACCGATGTATCTTGGGCAACTTCCCCCAATTATAGCAAAACACACATTTTGAGTCCCTTTACCAGTTCATCTGATACAATTTTCCCCGAGAGAGGTAAGCCAAACGGTCTTCATAAAGGAAACAGCATAATTTTTCTAGTGTACCTTTATTCTCCCGATGTTTACAAACATGGAATTAGTGTGTCTGCATCAAAGTAACCTCTTTCTAATAGTGATATAAATGCGATCCACTGGAGAATCATTTTATCTGACGATTATAAACGAGATAACAAAGATTTGTAATCCGACTGGATTTTATAATCTACCCAGGGGCGGGAAAAGTCACCCTGAAAAACGTAGCGATGATGGCCATTGCTACCCACCGCATACAAAGACGCCCTTTTTCACATACAACGTCGAACAAAGTACAAAAAAAATCGTTGGTTGGGAGAATAGGTAGGCTACCAGCGACGAACAAAGAATGTATCGGGGTTATCATGAATAAAGTGTGTCCAAAAATAACTATAGATTAATTCGGCGAAGGAATGCTGCTAAGTACTCCGATTTCTCATGGGTATTCAGATGTGACTTCACTGGTGAAGCTCATCCTACTCTCAAGTGCATTGCACTAGGACTAGACTCGTGGCTTTGACTGAGTTTACCCGATATCTGGATCATTTTTTCTACGAACTCATACAGTGTGATTGCCCCGGAATGCAGAATAAAATAGAATCTTGGTCAATGGGGTGCTCATATTTATTACAACACGATCAGATACAGATTATGGCGAACATTTCATGACATAATTTGAGGAACAACAATACCACAGATAAACACACTGGGGAAATTTCGTCAAGGAATAAAAGAAAACAATAAAAAAGACTGCGTGTATGTTTTTGAGTTTGCGTAAGACAGACCCATGCCCATCGAGTAGACACCACGGTTTTCTGATATCACGCATCGATAAGTGATTGAGAACCGTTTTTCTCCGTTCTGGAAGGACTTATTATTGCTATCTGTCCAAATTAGATTTTAGGAACAAAATGTTACTGGGTGGTGTAGCATCTGGGGAGGAAGGACCATATCGCAAAGTTTTCTTTGTTTCACGCCACTGTTCCGGGAGTTTGGATTAGAGAGAAGTTTAGTGATTATTCATAAAACTGTCGTGATCGCTTATCCATGGCAAAATATTTCTTATGAAGCACTCTTCGTTGTTATCAACTTTGACCAGTGATTGTTGTTATGTCTTCTAACTTCGGAAAATAATCCTCTATTGATGAAGTACCATTCCGAAAACTGCACGTAATACACTGTTTGTGTCACACTTGAAATCGATGTGGCGCGAAAGAAACGAATGTATTCAGGAGAGGTTTCATTGCCTCACTGTCGGAAATCCTTGTAACCTGACCATTCATTCACCTTAATATCCAGCAACGGCAAATGACTTCGCCAGTCCTCCATCGACGGTCAATTCATCTTAAGGTTGCACTGGAAAGGATTTATGCCCTACAGCAGCAATGCCTCATTGCTCCAATGGGGTTAACCTACATCCTGCCCGCGGTGACTGGTAAAAAGACCGGCATACAGTCCCAACAGGATAGATGGGCGACAGCGCGTTACTGTTTTTCAAGAGACCCCCAAACTGTTATGTACTTTGCTAATAGAGGATTATGCGGGCGATAATGAAAGTGGTTACTACTTTCTACTGAAAATGTGTGTAGCTAAGCATACTTCTGAGTTTGTGAGTCTAGTATCTACACTCGCCAGTATTTCACGTCTAGAGGTGTTTTCGAAATTCAAATTAAATCATAGTATTTGGAATTCATCTATCCCATGCGTTCAATGCAGTACCCAGATACAAACTTGTTATGTTGTCTGTACCTCCCAATTCATGACTAGTCAATCCAAAGACGACTCCGGTTATTTTTCCTCTAGCTGAAGAACATAGAAAGATATATTTGATAAATTCACCATTTCTTATATGACAGTGGTCCGCAAAACTGTGAGAATGTGAACCACAAATAGGAAACTGATAGCTATTAAAAGGATGATGGTTGATGTACGGCAAACACACAACTCGCCCTACTCAACAAACACCATCAGAGTGAGCCACGGGTTATGCAAGCGCAGCCCATTCAATATCATGGTCGAGGCTTGAGATGACGGAATCATCAGCGACAGGAGAGCCAATCGACGGCGTGATCAACCGAGTGAGGGACTAATCCTGTCAACTGGTGTTCAGCATCAACACAAACCCAGCAGAACTCTTGGTCGCCGCACCAGTCGGACCAACACGCTTTTGTGAAAAGACTAATCACAGGGATCAACACCCTATATAACCTTTATGTTTCACGGCAATTAAACGAGATTTTTCGCAAGCAAAGTAGCGAACCTTCTCGCGTTATTTGGACAATTCAAAACATTTCTTTCTCTATGTATATTATTCTTCACTCATTACTGAGTTGGGTTATCTGTATTTTGTGACTTATTTCAGTTTTCTGAGGATATAGTTTAGTTAGCCAGTTGGTGTCTTCCCGTGATCCATTGCTGTCATTATTCTTGTCTCCAAAGTCAAACATGGAGAAGGTACGCTTTTGTGTTGCTCCACTATCGCTGGGATGAAAGCTTCTTTGCTTGCGACTATTCTGTTTTTATTAGAGCAAAATACAATGACAATGTAGGGTGTTGATTCTTGTAGCTAATCGTTACACTAAAACGCATTGGTCCGACTGGAGTGAGTGACCAATTATTCTAATTGACTTACGCTGGGGTTAGATACCGCTCGAAAAAAATTCATCTCACATTCAATCAATTCATGCTATCGATCAGCTCTGCTGTCGCTCGTGATCCCATCTTTTCAAGCCTTGACCTCGATACTGGCCAGGCTCTTCCCGCGCATTCCACAACTCAGTGTGACGGCTTTGGTCTGCTGGGAAGGACAGGCTGCTCGCTGGTCATAAATCAACCACTACATTCACGAGTATAATCGCTATTTTCTCAAGAAATAGAAAAACTTGCTATCACAGTCGAGTCAAGACATTTTCAGGACAGTTGCGGAAAATGAACCTTGAAACTATCTCTGATCTCTCCCTCATAGAAGCTGATAACAAGTGAATAGGTACGCCCAAAGGCGAGTGGATAATCATCTTCACCTTGGACATAACCTGACACATAACCTTGCACTAAAGTAATCTTGTCGAAAAAATGTTTTAATCTGCCAGATTGAAACATGTCTAAATGGTTTTACATATATATGTGTTAGTTGTAGCTCAGGCTGCTGGTTGTCATGATGTTCTAATCGTTGAGCTTGGCAAATGCTGCGATGGTATCACCTCGACTGGTGATGAAACGTTTGAGATCTAAATGCCAGGCTCACCGATCAGAATATCATGGCTGTTTGAAACATTTGTTGTTTGAGCCCAATGAACTCCGGGTTGTTCGAAGAATCGGGGACAACACTCTCTAACAAGATGAACCATGCTTTAATACTGCCCATATAAAGCGGCGTATTAATTTTTCTACCTCGAAGTTATTGCAATGAGTATCATTGGAAATCTCGTATTATCACTCACCTGTTTCTGATTATCCATTATCTCACCACTGACACTACAAAGGAAATCGATATCCGAAACGACTAACCGCACAACTTGAATTTCTTCGCGATTGCAGCACGTGTTCACCTTTGTTAGGTGCATAATGCAGAATGGAAATCGTTATTCCCAATGGTGCACGGGAATATAATGGGAAATGTTTCTCTGGGAGTTCTCGGTTTTTTCGAAATGCTAATATATCGTTATCCAAATTGGACGCGTTGGTGTTTGGCCCACCATGCCTCGTTGGGATGCCGTGTTTTGTGCGTGTACCAGGGTAAATAATATCTATTCGTTCATGGGACTATTCTGAGTACTGTCTGTCATAAAACTTGTACCTAATGCATTATCAGGACTTTATGTCTCTCGCGCGCTCTCTCTCTCTCTCTGCTGTCTACGAAAGTAGTAAAACTTTCTGGCTACTGATGTATCCTTGTCCTTCATAGCGCAAACCAAAACGAACATTAAACGGGCCAGTCTCAGACAATCTTGAAGTAATGACCAAGTGGTTAGAACAGAGCAACAAAATTTCCCCCGTAACCCTGTCATCAACCGCAATATTACCGCTGAGTAGCGGAATAAGTTATCATCCGCCAAAAGTGGTTCTATTGGTTTTTTTTCGCTTTTTCAGTTAGATACTCATGTGATGAAAACTTCGGCAGAAAACGTGTGCCTGTAGAATCAGCCATAAAGTTTCAGTGAAAAAAAGTACCTGTGTTGGATTTTGCCTTCACAATTTTGCAAGTGATTCACATTCGATCTTTTAATAAATTTGAACTTTCAAGCATGAGGCATAAGCGCCGTAACGACAAAGGTCGCGCAATTTATTCGTCCAGAGAATATTATGGAATAAACGTGAACAATATTACTTTCCATTGAACTTGGTATTTCCAAATTTTGTTCGCCTCAGTATTATTAACAAAACTCTCATGACGATGAGAAAAGTTTTTCATTGGATTTCGGACATAATTTATGAAATCCTCTGTTTGAAATTTCTGTCACTTTTAAGATCCCATTGGTTAAGCCAAAAATAAATTGCTACTGACTTTGCTGCAGTCCTTCTCCTCTAATTCATAAAAAAGGCTCAGACAAATCTACCTCAGTGGACTGAATGTTTGCGCTATTTGCTAACCTAATGTTTGCGTGAATACTTGGGCGCATTTCCACCTGAATTATACTTGTAGCATTAGGAAGAATTTAGCATCGTTCAACTTACCACTAATTATCCAAACAGTGAAAAACTCTCACTATAACAGCCGTGGTGCACATATGGTTAGTCCTGGAATCAGGTTACTCCTTTCCAATTTCTACACCTCCTGTAATCTTTGGCTGCGTATTGTAATTTTTACCTATTCGACATTTGCTATCCATTTGCAGGCCAGCTGTAGCACCGGTACATCCCCAGGAGTATCATGTGATTAACCGATCATTTTTCAATTACCCAGTCAACAGAAATTTCATCAGTCATAAAACCTTTTCATAAACACCTGTAACCAAATTGTTGTTCGTGCAGGTCACGTAAAAATCATTCACTTTCTTCACCTAATCCAAAATTGATTGAGATCTGGTAGCACTGAAAGGATGATGGCATCCAGGTTGGACTAAGTGACTGGCCATTATCCATTATGATTTTTTCTTGGTAGAAACTATCTGACTGCATCGTTATCTTTAAGCGCAATTAAAATTACTACTTTCCCTTTCGGGAATGAAATGGAGTGTCCGGTTTTGATAAATTATATTTTGTATTCAATCCAAAATGCGTCAGTGCTTCAGATAAAGCACATAGGCCTACGTCGGTGTGGCTTCATCTTTCTGCCGGATTTCCACTTTAAATCCTGTTCTAGCTTGTAAATGTTCTTTTATTTCGTTTTTTTTGAATTTGACATCTTTCTTTTGCATGCATATTTTTGGACGACGGCAAATATCATGTCGAAACTGCTCTACTGAAAAAAGTGGAAAGGTAAAGTCTCATTAGGGAAATCGGAGTCACTTATATCAAAGATAAAACGTGGTTACATGGAGTGGTCTTGATAAGTGATGCGAAAGCCAGACTGAATTCTTAGTAATCGCAGCTAAAAACCGTTGAAATCTCTTGAATGCCTGCAGAAATGTGGTTACCGCTGCCGAATTTCATCCCAAACCTCAGAACCGGACTTCTTGCCTGGTGAGTTGTTCATATGTGATTATCGAGTGATTCATCCGGCAATGACAAAGCCCCGCTCTGCACTGCAAACCAAGAAAACATTGTACATTTGTTTTATCCTTGTCATTGGAATCCAAACCCGGGAGGAAAGATTGCGACCTGAACACCTTAACCGAAAGACTAATATGGCATTTATGCGGTATTTTTGTTCTTTATTGATGATTTGGACTTTATTGCCGCTTGATAAATCATCCAGCTTAGTCCTTGAGTAAAGGTCCACTGGTATTTTTCAGAGATACTAGGTATGCATTGTCTGTGAAATTCTAATGATCGTTATATTTTCCGAATGGATTCCAAATTCGCAGTATCTAATGACCTTAGCGATGGTGAACTGAGTGTGTTCATTTTAAATCAAAGCTACACTTAATGCACATCTTTAGAATTCGGTGCTGATATTCTCTAGTGATCTAGCCTGGTACGTTCGGCCGGAGGCACTGTCTGTATTGTCAACAATTTTCACTGCCCGAGATTCACCGTCTCTTGAACGTGCGTGAATTCAGTCATCGACCCACCTGCCATATGTCACTTCTCCGAGCTCAGATTCACGAAAGCTCCAAACAGCGAAGGCCTTCGTGTAAACAACACAATAACGTACTGTTAGTTCAAAATGGTTCACGCAAACCTATAAGCTCAAGGCAACATTATTCGGTTCGTCATGCAGACCAGAGTTTTGTTTATCAACTACATTTTTCGTGAGAAAATATATGATAGATGTGAATAATCAAGTACCAGAAAAATAGTTTTTCAGCGACTGATAAAAGTTAGAAATTTTAACTCATGTCTACCGACTTATTTATGGATCTGCGAATAAGGTTTTAGCATAAACTGTATAAATCACTTCTCTAACTTTTGATCTGATCTGATAAGTCTAATGACAAGCTCATGATACAAACGAAGTCAAGCAAGCTTTCACAAGTACAATGTTCTGATCCCACAGGAATCGGTGTCTGGATTTCACGAGGACGTTTTAAACAGTGTTTTCTGAGGAAGAAACCTATATCATTTAGCTTTACATAGGCATACAAGAAAAACAGAAACCGGCCTCTTCCCTGCGCAGGCCAAAGTTAAACATGCAAGTCAATAATTTAAGCCCAAAATCACTTACCGACAGATGAACGCTGTCATCGATCATTCAAGTGCCACGGAATTGCTATGATTTACTGTCCTGTTTTAAAATAGATGTATTTCTGTCGGAAATATATTACTCTCTGAATAAAATGGTTTGACTGAATACGAACGGAGTGTAACTTTGTAGAAGACACAAACAAGCACATGGAAAGGCTCTGTTTTTGTTTTCGACGAATATTACACATCTGATGTCATTCTACTGAAAGTAACGGTGGTTCTATTTCCCGCTGGCAGCCCAGCGACAATCAAGTCGAACGGGGTTGCGAAAGACGCACAGTTTGATCTCCGTAGATCGCACACTGTAGACTTCGACATATAGATTAGCACACAAATCTTACTGTCTTTTCCGTCAGTTTTCTGTAGTTAGTGCTGCCTTGGGAAGTGTAAACCGAAGGTTGGAATCCTAGAAAGCATTTCGAGAGCTAACAAAATACAAAATCAAACACCCATTCCTTATCAGGCCAGGAAAAACAATGCACACAAATCAACACAACTATTTTTTTTCGACAATCAAGGTTGTACTCAGTGGTGAAAAGCGGAGGGACGAAATAGCTGATCCTTCTTTCTCTATCTCACTAGTGAACATACTGAAATTATTGTAAACATTAAGGACGCGTGGAGAGGGAATTACCGTCGCATATATTGGGATTATTCTCACCTACCTACTTCTAAATAATCCTGGTAGTCCTAGTCGGTAATAAACACATTAATTCACGAGTGTGGTAACGTAGTGAGCAGTTTCTCATAAAACGTCGTATCCTTATTAGTCTAAGTTAAGTGCGTAACATCCGCAATGATTCATGTTATATACGGATTTACATTGGCTGATTCTTCGTCAAATCCCCACTATTATGTGGAAAGTAATCCCTTGCTTTGGTATGTCTAAAGTTTGACACTTTTGAGTCAGCTGTCTCTTCATTGTGAACGCAATGGTTTTTCTTCATTCTCATACTTCCTGTGGTGAATTTATCCTCAGAGGAACTAATGTTTCATCAGATCATCTATTTTGCGTATAAAAGTTATTTTAGTAAATGTTTCAAGCAGTAACTGTGCTCTCCCTTCATTTTTTTTCACCTTCAACATAATTCTAATAAATACGGACGCTAAACTTATAATGGCATGTGAAAAAGCCATACCCATATGGGAAATGTTTTATAAAGCTTCTACCATGACAAGACTGCCTGAATGGCTGGAAAAGAAAAACCAGGTGCCAATAAAAGATGCGAAAGAATCGGTTTTTGCAGACTTGCAACAGCCCATTACAAATAAACCGACAATCAAACACGGGGTTCACAGTCCGTGTTCAATTTTTGAGATGATATTGATCTCATCCTCATTTTAGAGACCACAGAAACTGAACACGTTCAACCGAACCAACTGAATACAGTTTTCTCAAGACCGAAGAAAAACGGATTTGTTTTAATAACAACTAATGATATATTTACCACGTCCGTGCAATCAACGATGGGATGCAACCAACAGTATTAACAGATTTGCAAATAACACGTAATCCTATCTAAATGGACACCTGTTTAATACGGAAAAATTGTGAGTAGCATCGTAGCCCCAAACCGTCAAGTTGAAAAAAATCTTTGGGAAGGATCTTATGTGTATTTTTGCATAACTACGTTTTTTGAGAAAAGAGCGCATCATTACTTCAAAAAAACTAACCAAAAACTGATCATTTCGTCCTTTGAAAGATGACTTTTGAATGAATATGAATGAAGATTACTTCAGTTGACAGTAATACTCTCGAACTACAAGATGTTAAAGCAGTAAGGCTCTCAGTCGAAGGCGGGCGTCCCGTGAGCTGGAACATTTTGCGGCGCGATGCATGCTTTGTCATCCACGGTCCAATTCAATTGAAATAATTGACATCATAGAGTTTTCATTAACCAGATTCTGCAAATTGCACAACAATATTTGTTTCACCCCGTATCAGCCAGGAAATTACGCTGAACTTTAACACCAAGCTTGAGATTATCGATCAACCTTCTCGGTTCAAACGTCACAAGGTAACCTAACAACATCAGGATATGATTAACCAGTTGGCGTATTCACCGTACACCTCAGAAGCAAAGCTCACCACGAAATTCACCGAGCTGTGTTGCATAGAAGGTGGGTAGATTAAATACTGATTATCAAAAAGAATGCGACTGGGATCAAGCCAACACTGAACTGTTGAACCGGAAATGTTGTGTTCAGAACTAAGTAGACGGGCAGTGAAATAGCATTGTGTTGCAGACCACCACCTGTACAGGTGAAAGCAATCGGAGAACCTGGGTTGGATAATCATTGTTTGTTCATATGATTGTTCAGACCTGATATGCTAGAAAATATCTGTCTTATGCTAGGAAATGCAACTGGCAACTGACTTCCGTTGTGAGAGGTGCGAATTCCATGCAAAGGTGATGGTTCCATTTCCGGATCCTTTTAACGAAATTTCATCTGGGTGGCTAACTACCTCAATTTCGAGAATATGACTGCGGTCCTACTCGAAGACTTTCTGATCGTCGTGAAAGACAGAGCAAGTAGACAAATCTTAAAATAGATGTCAGCTGAAGAAACAAAATTCAAAGATGATTGTTGGACTCAAGCGACGGTGCTGCAGGCTGGCAACCCTAAATAACTCGGTTATTTCAGTTGTGGAACTTGAAGTTAGAACTGCTTTACAAAGGCAGTGACGGTTAGACTCACCCGCTGATCAAATACACTTTTGCCATCCGTCCGGTTCTTTGCTTTAGTTCTTCTCAGATACTAATAACCCCGAGGAAATATGCAAATTTCAGCCCTTAAAATTGAATGTGGTCTAAGAACTCAAATGTGGATGGGCGGCAACATAGATTGGAAGAATGGAGAAACAGTTACATAGAAGTTTAGCTAAATACCTTACAAAATGGACCCAAAAGCCATCTATGCAAAAGCTCATGTAAACTACAAGAATTAGAATATACTGGAATCACCGAAAGCCAGGCTCATGCCGACAAATAGATGCAATGCCCAAAGTTACAAGTTCTTTTGTAATACCTTTCCCAAAAGTGTATCTAGATTTCTAAGCTTCTCGAAGGTGACAGCTGCCAGCAGATGACAACCTACCCAACGCGGAAAATGATCTCCATTTCAGCCGGACTCTGTCCTGATGGATAGGGATGAAAAGCGTACCCATGTCTTTTTAGTTTCCAACAAAATCCATAAATACTCACCGTTCTGCAGTCGGCATCAGTTGGACAAATTGATTCCGAAAAAAAACCAAGCAATCTTGCAACTCCAAGTTTTCCTTTCGAGTTTGAATCTGGAATGGGGTTGTTTCAGAATGCTAGCTTACTGAACTGTGAAAGGAGAAAAATTGCACCAACTCATGACCAAATATTCTGTCTGAAGAACTGAAATAGAAAGAGAAAATGGAGAAGTCATTTTTTCCTCGCTTATTCTCAGAGAAGTAATAATAGATGATGAATTAGTGATGAGGCTGCCTGTCAATTGGAAAAACTTTACAGAAAGGGCATATTTTGTCGGATTTCAGTCTGAACCTACTCCCCGAGGCCAATTGGATGAACGTAAACTTGTGGATGGCATAATAGCACATGATTGATTGTCAACTTGATGTTCCACATAAAACCTGCTGTTCACTGTAGTCAATCAACAAACAGAGTTTTCTCCCAAAACCACATCCTACGCAGTGAATAATATGTTTTACAGAGTGATGACTTATAATTAATTTCACACTGGGTTTGAATGACAAACTATAGTTGCACAGAAACAAATCATTTGCACCTGGAGAGTGTTCATTTTGTATCGGTAATATTTATATAATCCTGAGTTATTCACACATATTGCTCTCTTTATGAAGTCCCGTTGCTTCTGTAAAGAATGGTCAACGGTACTGTTATTTTATTGCACGATGGAATGGGACAGTTTGCTGATACCATTGCCGTCAAGTCAGACCCGAATTGCTCGTCCCATCGAGTACCCAATGAATTGGGGTTACTCTCGCGATACGCTCACAGAGGCGGAAGATTCGAGAACAACGCCAACAAGCTGGTAGAAAACCCGGGCTGTTTCTGGATTCATTTTTCTTCGATCTGATTGACCCTGGAATGCTAGTAAAATTGGATAGCCTTAAAACGCTCTTTTACGATTTCATCAGAGGGAGGAAGGCTTTCTTCAACACAATTAGCAAGTCACGTATTCACAGTAAGCTGTGAATTCACTCAAATTGCTGTACTCGGGACCAGTTCGGATAGAGTCGTTGTTAATTGTACAACTCACAATCACACGGCCCACGGGATTTGGGTTGGACCCTGTCAGTCATGGGTTGCATTTAACGACTTCCAACAAGGATCTGTTAGATGTACAGCGAGCACTTCCAAGAATTGCAATGGTTAATACAAACTCCGAACTATATGATCAACAGCCTCAAAATCATCTTTCCATGTCGATCTAGTAGGGAATAACAAGAGGTCGCTGTTGATGACTTTTTAAAATCCACTAATCTCCACGCCGAAAATGGACGTAACGTGAGTTCTCCACCGAATTTCTGAGCAGACTGTTTCACCGGAAATACGCATCACTCCTAAATTTGACCTTCTTCATGCTTGGTAAAACAAATAAAACGATAATTGCCACAAAAATCTTGTTTAAATAGGCTTGCTTTGTTCACTCAAATCACGAAAGTGTCTTGTTTTGACAACACAATTATTAATGGTGATGATCTGTGAAAATATCGCAGATTGGCTGGCAGAAAAGAAATTAAACCATCCAGTCAGATCACACAAATGAATTTAGTTCGTAGGTGTCTTGTAGATACTATTAATAAACAAAGTAATTTAAACTTGGTAACGGAAATTTTTAATCCAAAAATATGCGGTCTAAATTGGGATTCTTTCGAAGAAATGTCAGTGCATACAATTAAAAGAGAATGCAAGGGACTATTTCGACCTCCAGTATATTCCCGTTGGCATAATTCGCGCAGATGACAATCTGCGGTTCGCATAATTTAGTGAGATAGACTAGACAGGATATAATCACATTATCATCGTATTTCTCGGGTATTATAGTAAATCTTTGGAGGAATCACTGCTGGGATTCGGAGGAGATTACAGTAAGTAAAGGTTTAAAAGACTGTCTGTCTTAGAAAGGGTTTTTCAATATTCATTTAAGAAAATAATTAGTCACTACACTGTCCTACCGCGATGAACAGTTGGAGAAATACACTGAAAGGTACAGTTGTTCTCCAACACGGCTCAGTGTAGGATTTTCTTCGCGTTTCGTTATTTTCCAATCGGTGTCGTATCTGGGTGTATTCGATCAGTAGTCAGTGCGGTATAGTCTCCTTCAGTTCTGCTCTCTTCCTCTGTCCGCGTGTGTGCGCGAGTGCACATTATCGCCTAGTTTGCGATTCATGGGACGTGCACAAGACTTTCATCGCCAAGATACGGACTGCTGAGACAAAAAAAGAACATAGAGGAGATTTTCACTACCGCTTTATTGTACTAAGCATTGGCTTTAGCTTACTGAAATCTGGAAATGACACGCACCTAGATGGCTAGATTTGACTGTTCAACGAAGATGACGTGATGTTTGCTATAACAATCGAAATCATCCCTCCCTAAAATAAAAGAAATTAAAAATATCTCTGGCACTGACAGAGTCTGCAAATTAGCTCACGAATTGCATGCAACATATTTAAACTCAAGAAAAAACATTGATAAGCGTCAACAAGTTACCAATATTCGGGCCAAGATACACCATTTATCACACTGGCTGCAGTCAATCGAAAAATTATCTTAGATCAATCAGTACGGAAAGAGAACGATACACGTGATAATAATAAGTGCCCAAAGTACTGCGTATATTCAGTCAAGCGAAAATACTATCCAAATTATGTCAATATTAATGACGCACACTAAAGACGTAAGGTTTATAAATAATTATAATCACCCAACTATTTATTAAACCACAAATCTAGCTGTCTATTTATTCATAGATTAGTTCCAGTTAAGAACCATTTTATGTAGATGTCTGCAATCCGATAGGCTCCAGAAGACGGCGGATCTAACAGAAATCTGTAAGCTTATCATATCTATGAAAAATCTTTTTTCTCTAAAAAGCGAACCATTTTCAATACAATGAAACATTTACCGAACTGCCCTGGAGCAACTTGCCGTGAAGAAATTGAATGAATAAATAATCATCCGGTCCTTAAATTGTTGAACGACTTGAGTCCTCCTCAATCCGAATGTTCATGCAGTTGGATAATGACGTCAGTGGAAATGAAAAGAACCAGTGTTGGGATAATTGTAACATATGGGAATAGTTATCATAATGACTGCAGAAAGTTTTCTGGAACATTTCCTCACTTTTAGAGCTGCCTGATCTATAGCCTTTTGACAATTTTTAATCCCCATAAGTATTTTATTGAATTCATGCAAATATTGTACTCTGGAGGACCCTTTGTCATTCCGCGTTTGTTCGGACTTGTGACGTAAGGTGAGAGGGAAACTTCTCGGCAGGTTGAATTTGCTTTCGAATTAGAGGCGAACATTTAAGGATTACGAATTTTTGTGGTCTGTCGTCATTCCAGTTCAGACGGTATTACATGAGCAACCACAATCATACACATCCAACTCTCTAGTATATAATGGAGACGTGTAAAAATTTCTAATTCTATTATCCAACACAGTAACTCCCAATTCACACACAAAAATGTGTTGGCTTAAAAGAAGGTAAATGATTGGTGAAGCAGCTGCCTTCCTAGCCTTGCTTTTATCACTTAGTACGCTTCCTGTTTTATCAATCCCATTGCACTTCACCAGCTAGTTCGTTATTTTTACTTAATTTGTGAGACTGAACGAACAATGAGCTTTAGTTAACCTGACAACCTCAATATTTTTTAATTAAAATAATGACTGGATATCACGTTACTTCAATAAACACAGGTTTGTGTACACAGAGTGGACGTTTGGACTTCCACCCATCAGGACACATAACTGTTTTTTCTCTTTCAGTATGTTACCATATCCCTTCTACCCCCAAAGCTGACAATATCTTCTGTGGTATACTAGTGGCTTTTTTCTGGCTTTTGTATGGATTCAAGTTTCATGTGACTGAAACTATTCAAATGACTTCCATCCATCTTGGTTATATGTTGTCTCTCGTTTATACCCTTTCTTTTGTCTCTAATTTCACTATGACGGTTATCGTTCCCGAGTTTTACGAGGACAGTTCGTTGATATCACTGAAAATTCTCATACGGATGAAATAAAAGCTCCGGCAGTGTAGTGAACAATTCTGGTCAACCAGCGCATCCACGGCTGTACGATTTGTTGTGGGTCTTTTAGGCTGGGCGGAGTTTTGTTCGTACGAGGAACATGAAGTTTTTGTTATTGAGCTCACCGTGAGGATATTTGGATTATAACTTTTCGAAAAACTTCTTTCGTAATGTGCTTCTTCGGCTGACTAAAAAATGCTTCTTTATCTATGGGTTTAGTGACGCAAAATTTGCAGCTTCATCTTGAAGGATCCGAAATTTCTACTCTATTGATTCAAACGTGGAAAGATTTCTTTGAAGGAATGTTTCCTCCAAATTTGTTCCTCAAAGGAGGCTTGGAAAAGCGGTTGGAATACAGCTCACTTATTTCGGGGGAAAAAACTTTGCTCAGTGGACTCTGGCTCACTAAGTGAACTTTTTACTGTGCAAAGCACAATCCAATTTATGCAAGGGCATACTGCTTTTGTAGAACAAATATGGTTAAATATAGTTATAAAGCGTTTGGCTCAAGACGGTTCAACGTGGGTTCAAGTCCCGCTTCAGGGTCGGCGGATGTGAACTGTTGATGAATTATAAAAAGCCGAAGGAAATAACTGTGCAGTGCTTCCATGGTCTCCAGCAATGAGTTGAGAGCTGACACTGCATGAGGAGTCCTAATGTATACAAGTGCAAGTGTTGTCGGAATTCATCAAATAAACTCTTTCCTAGCCCTCGATTCCTCTTTCATGAAATTTTCGTAGGGCATCATAACAATTGGCTGAATTATGAAATTCTTTGGAACTTGATATTACCATTGTTAGCTTTTCTGCCGTATTCAAACGTTCAAAATTGTGTTATCTCAGTTGCCATGACAAATTTTTCTGAAGTTCAAAAAACCGAATTTAGTAACACATTGGATACGACTTACTGTTAAACCGAAGAAGGCGAAATTCGCCATAGCTGGCTTTCTTCATTGGAATGCAGGTGTTAACGCAACCAGAGACTTTTTTGCGAATTTCGTGCCACAAGTCTGTCTAACAAAAAAGAAGCGGGAACAAAAGCTAACATTGTATAGACATTCTGTTGTCTAACATTTCAACAGCCTCTCCAAAGGAAAACTTCTACTTTATTTCAGCCTGAACTTCAAGGTCAAATGGGCACACTCCGTCAAATATCCATTTTTCCACTTTTCTGAAAAGCGATTTACTGAAGGCCATGAAATTCCGCCCTCTTAATAGAGAGGAGGCGGATGACATTTTGTGAGCCCATCGACCAATTGTTCGTATGATAAAGATGTTCCCCATTCTTCTTGGGAGTGACAACGTTTTTCACTTTTTTAGCGTTAAAAATAGTCTTACCAAGATGTGGTTTGCTTAAACAAATATGTATGATCTCCCTAACGATATGGGCAGCACTGGGGTAAAAAAGTAGCGTTTAGCGGGTAGAAAGTATAGAAACGGAATGACGTGGTAATAAATCCCCACCCCCTATTACAAACAAGGACGAAGAAAATTAGGTTGCCTAAAGTGGTACCTGATTGGTTAATAAAGTGTTTTTCCATAATAGGTAACACGAAATGAAAGCACGAATATGGCACACGACTTGCGGTAGTATATTTCTCATAGTGCGCACAAGTATGTACAATATAGCGGTATTTGAACGCAGCGAAAATGACAGGAGTCACATGTATAGACAAGGGTGAGCGCCACACTCTATTCTTCGGCCGATCGAAGGTTAACGGTATACGAAAAATAAAGGGGACTGCTTGTTGAAACCACAAAAATAGTCGAAATGCACTGTGGATTGTGTACATTGCTTGATCTGCGACTAGACTTAGAGAGCTTCCAAAAACGTCAACAGTATTTAGAAATCTACGAAAAAACACACTTTCATGGCTTTGAAGTTTCGAACCACCTCACGGCGATTGTTGTGGATTCCAATAATTCACAATCAACCTTGTTCGTGGAACGTCGTCAATGATGCTCAAGCTGGACAAATGGAAGTTCACTTTCCGTACGGCCATAAGCATTCTGTGTAAACTGTCCTTCTGCAGAATAATGTGCCAGCGAATTTCTCCCATGATGCTGTGCATCTTGTGGACTTCTATCCATTTGGTATTAGTATCTATGTTAGTGAAACCATCGGACTTTTTCGTAATTCAGTATTTTGTGATTTCCACCTAAGAGCCGTCAGTTAGAGTGAGATCCGTCATTCGTACCTATTGCTTAAGGAAGAAGTTACCACAATTTTCTCAGGTGACGGGAATTTCTTCTAGGTGCAGCCTTATACGTAGGAGATAGAATAATTCAAAAGACCACAATATCTAGGAAATTTCGACTACACCCGTAAATATGTTGTAACCCAAATTTCTCATAACTCACTCCTAATGAATTTGTAGAACATAATCAAGTGTGAACGAACTATTCTAATTGGTTCGCAGTCAGGGACTGTAACAGAAATGACCTTTATTCTCCCCCAACTTTGCCTCTCAAAAAAGCAAACCAACGCGGGAGACAAAGCATTGTGAACTAGAAATCAGTAGCTACTCGTCGACATGAAAAATTCCGGGGATAGCTGATAAGTGATACAGTGTTTCACACCAGCTCACATATTGTGTACAGCCGGTTGACAGAATAATCGCAAATCAACAGGTGTCATTTTCTGCTTGCGTGTTCAACAATGTACCACAACGTTTTTGTGTGCATCTGAAATTCTAGCATCAGTGGACAAATTGCCTGAAAGATGGTGATGACTATGTCAAACGGATAGGGATCGGATACCGTTTCGAAGATTGTTTAAAATAATCAGTATATCTGTAATATGATACACCCTGGAGAAAATGAACTTGCCTCCGGGTAGTCGAAATCGTTACTTGATGGTCAACTTATTTCTAGTTTTACCGCAAGTTTAGCTGAACACCTCAGATGTTCAGAATTATCAAGTTAACAAAGTAGAGCTGGTGTATTGTGGTCGAAATGTAGAACATTAGCTCCCCGCTACCAAAGCAAATTCATTCACGAGGATTTCCTCAGCGTTCTCTTGCAGTGGTGCGGGGGAGACTGAGTAAAACCAACCATTCCAAAGTACCATTTTGGAATTCATTTGTGCATGATGTTTCTTGTTACTTGCTTTCGGTTGCGTAACTTTTGTCGGTTGCATGCTGAGCCTTAAAAAGTACGAAGTGTCCATTGATTTTGGCCGGCTACTGGCGCGCATGGATGTTACTTGCTAGTGTTTTGTCATGATTTGTTTTCGGTGTGTTGGTTCAGTTGGTTCTAAATCAGTACCATGATATGTAAAATGCATTTTTCGCTTCTGATAACCAACTTGAGTCATGTCTTTTTAGTCCACCGACTTAAGACCAAATAGGATGCTCGTTTAGGTGCCCTCGACCGTCCATCTTCTATACTGTTTCGTGTAGTGGCATACGGCTTATCAGAGTAATCCTACTTGCTAGGTTTAATGTTCTGGTAAACTTCTGGTTGGGTGGCTTTGTTGTCTTCAAGAAAGTGGTCGTGTCAAAATATTGTAAACTGTTATTCAAATATCTCATCATATGGTATATATCAGTGCACAGCTCCGGATGAACAACCACAGAAGCGTATTGCGCAGATTTTCATCTGGCTTCTCAGGAATCCCCAGTAATGCACTGCATAACCACTAAATCCTAATCCTAAATCCTAAGCCCGGTACCCATTGGGTAGATCTAGGGTATGACAGCTGATCCTAGATGGATTATTTTACGTCAGCCGTGTGTGATAAATTATACGTCCAATTCCAACTCTTCACCTACAAGTCGTGACCTTTTCAGATGGCAAATTTCAGAATGGAGCGGAATATATACTTTTTCAACCCAAAATTATATTGCATTGAAACTTAGCATGACTGCTGTAAAATACGATGAGTAGAAATTTGATCACAAATCTTAAGTTTAGCCTGAAGAAAGCATTATTAAACATCCCACGTGAAATAGTGGCCCAATGCTAGCCTAGTTTTACTCGGAAAGCATGATTTTAGCCACGAGGATTATGGAATCTGATGCAATTAATGTCAGTACAAGTATTCGCCATAATTAGTAGCAAGTCAAATCCAATAATCCAACCAAAGGTCATTGAAAATAAATCATACCATCTCAGGCAGTTTACAACGATTCACTGTAGTGATCAAACACGGTCGGTACATTAGACTTATAAACCTTGGTTCCTAGGTTCAGATCGTTTTGGTATTTTTTTATTTGGCCGTATTTCAACAGCAACTGTGTATTCTGATAATCGAAAAGGTTTCAACTTAACCACCGCAGAGATAAATGCGATTCACCTGAACAACCACTAACGGCGGGCCTATAAACAATCCGAGATATCTTTTATTCTACCTTGGTCATTGGTGCGAGATAAGGTGAAGAAATCACAAATCCCGTGCAACCCACATGACAATTACCCACACGAATTATCTCTTGTGATACCGACAGTACCTTGATTGCTTGAATAAGAAAATGTTATTCATGGTCACCATGACTAACAGTTTTCTTATTGTTTCTGCTATTATCTTAGTTTCAATACTCATAAAACGTGTCGTATTTGGCCAGTTGTGAAGCATCTTTGTTTGCTACCGAGTGTTCTGATGTGTGTTCCTGGTGAGAGCATATATTCATCTCTATATGATCTGCACAACTTCAAAACTTTCTCATCAGAAAAGTACAAAAATCCAGGGGGGAAGATCCCCTGGCTAGCCCGGCCGATTGTGGTAGAGTTTACGGATTGTAACATTGGAGATCAGCTTCCAGATGTGGTCTTTCATCGCACAACAGGGAGATACCAAATCATACCAGACTTCTCAGGAACCGAAATGCGTAAAAATGGTTGTAGGATACAGGGGGAAATCAGTGCTTTTGTGTACAGAAATAAGGGATTTTAGGTTACATAAAATGGTCATTAGGAGTCTATTACGTCAGGGTCTGTATACCTCACAGTTTACTGACCACCAAGCTGTGATGGTAGCTGAAGATCTAATGGAAGCTGAGACGTAGGAAAACTGTCCGATGGGAGACAAAAGTGTTCCTATCTATCCTATTGTAAGGTCTCCGGGTCAGACAATAAGGGGAGCCGAAATGGTAATTCCGATAAGGAATGCAAAAGACGTCAACCTGGTGAACCGAACGGACATCAAAGGATGTCAGCATACTATGATGCCTAGCATTTTGGATCCAAAAACTTAGCAGTCTTTCCTGTACTCTATTCGGGGCAAGACACAAAGTAAAGGAGAGCAGGGAACTTCCACCCGGAAAGGCCACGATAGTGTTATATAACATTATAAATGAGTGGGTGAAATTGGTAGCAAAGACCGAGCGCTGTAGCACCGAAGTAGTTACAGCATCCGAAATATAGTCATCTGAAAACCACTACCTGGTGCATCGACGGGGCAGATGCTTTGGCACAGTATGCGGTAGAGTAACCCTTCTCATTAGAGAGAGCATGGTTCACATGGAATCAGAAGTCGAGTTATGTACAATGAACACGCAGCTATATGTTATCACCGTCAAAGCGCCCATGAGAAAACTGCAACTACACGTGTCTACAGGAGTCCACACTCAGTGACAAAAGAGGACACAGAACTCACACAAGCACTAAAACAGTCAAATGCAGGAGCAAATGCAATGCTGATTGTTGGGGATTTTAACCCACCAGGAGTGGAATAAAACACGGCAAACTGTACTCTAAGTAGAGCAGAGGAGAACTTTATCGGGTGACTCCATGAGAGAAAATTATTTTGGCACATAAGGGAAAGCAACATACAGAACGCGAAATCAACCATCCCTTCTGGACCAAGTGACCACAAAATATGAATGCAACGTAAATGGGCTAAACATTCTCCCACTTTTGGGCAAGAATGATCAGGTATTGGCAAATTTTACACTCCGCCTCAGGCAACCGAGTGTCACGGGAGAACTGCTTAGGAATTTCAGAAAGCTAAATTCTACCAAACTCAGTACAAAAGCAGCTGAACTGGACTGGGGAGGAGATGATAAAAATTCTGCCGTAGGAGACAGGTGGCAGAGAATTAAGCAAACCCTACTGGCTCTGCAGGACAAGTTTGCCACATTGTAGGGAAACAAGCGTGAGGGTAAGTCTGATTGCTGAATGGTAGCAGTTAGAGAATCTATCCGGAAACCAGACAAGAGCTGATAAAAATTTAAAGCAGTCAGAAGTGACAGAAAATGGCTGTAGTACACCGACCACTGAAACTTGAAGGTCAAGATACAAGAATGAACAAAAACATTTGGGCTAGCGATGGCAAAAACAGCTAAGCAAAACCGTTAGAGATATTTTAGATATGCCTAATCAAAGGATGCAATGAAGAAAGGAGCTGGAACCTCAATTTTAAGCAATGACAGGGAAGCGAGATAGAGCTAAGTGAAGGCTCTCAGTATGTACCCGAAAAGTGTACATCAAACAGACGGAGACATCAGGGACCACAAGAAAACCCATTTAGGAGCACCCGCTATGCCGAGTGCATCTATAACGGCGGAGGCGACGAGAAAAATACTAGTGTGGTAGAATGTAAACCAGTCAGTGGAGCCAAATCGTATACATTCAGCCATCGTAAAACAACTGGCTGCTGAGATAAGTGGAGAGGTTTGCTGGCTGTTTCGTGTCACTGTTTATCAAGGTGTATGGCCAATCGACTGGAAGACAGCGATAGTGGTGACTTTCCGCAAAAGCGAACTGCGGTCAAGAGGATAAAACTAGGGGCCTGATAGCCTTAAGTTTATTCTTTGCAAACGCCTAGAAAGACTGTTGAGAGAATATGTCTGCCATCATTAGGCGGAACAAAGACTGATAAATGAAGCGCAGAATGGGTTT
Source organism: Fasciola hepatica (assembly GCA_948099385.1). Lineage (NCBI taxonomy): Eukaryota > Metazoa > Platyhelminthes > Trematoda > Plagiorchiida > Fasciolidae > Fasciola > Fasciola hepatica. Next base: position 12,848,841 of record CANUEZ040000142.1, on the reverse strand, counting down.
TTAAAGAATAGATAGTGTCTCTCGAACCTTCTTGGGTTCTTGGACGAGGTCACAGGAAAGCTGAGTAAATGGAAAATTGTGGAAATTTGCTATCAATAAAACCTTCGATCCAGTCAATCACAGCTTACTACCGAGTAAACCTAAGCCCTATGGGATGGACGGACAGGTTCATAGTTGGACGGCTGAGTTCTTGACCAACAGGACATTTTATGTCAAAGTAGGAAGTACAAACTCTGAACCAGGATGTGTATCAGATGGCATGCCTCAGCGATCAGTTCTGGGTCCAATTCTATTCCTCCTTTATGTAACTGACTTAGCCAGAGCTCTCATATTTGAAGACGATGTCAACTTTGTCTAGTCAGTTAAAGTTACTGGCTAGTGATATTGAGGGGAAGTGCTAAAATGGACAGACACAAGAGATACGGCTTCAGATGAAGTCAAAAGTCGTCTATGGACCAGAGTGTCACTGGGTTTGACCGTAACGGGGGAAAAAGGAACGTTCTTGATTGTTACAGTGCAAAAATAAAAGACAGGTGTTGTTATGACCACAGACTTCAAATGGGCGGAACAGAACAGGCTGGCTACCCTCGGAGCTAAAAAAAAAGACCTTTTTAGACATCAGTTGACAACTTCCTACAAACAAGCAAGCGTGTTCTTGCCCTTGTGCAAGACCTTATTGAGGCCTTACTCCGAATACTGTGTACGGGCTTGGGCACCTTTTATCAAAAGGATATGACCTGTCTTGAAAAGGTTCATCAGTCAGCCACTGGAATGGTGGAGGGTAGGCAGGGAAAGATCACAGCCAGAGGCTACAGGCTATAGGACTGTTTTTCTCTACAAAATAGAAGACTAAGAGGTGACCTCATAGAGCCCCTTAGAATTCTGGGAGTTTTGACGGGAATAAATGGTGCATGTAAGTTAACATCGCTCCCGAGGAAATCAATGGTGTAAATGGCGTAAAACCATGGAAGGTTAGCTGAAAGCTAAAAATATGAGCCGATTTTCTCTGCAATAAAGTAGTTGGATAATGGAGCCGGCTGACCGAACAACTGGTGAATTTTAAAAATGTGGGATCTTTCAAAAAGTGACTGGACAATAAATGGGTGGAGATACTTGCGGAGGTAGATTTTTTAGAGCCGAAGGGAAACACCGGGAGTCAAAATGTGCTAGGTTCCTGTAAAACAAAATCAAGACTTGGCGCAAACAGCACCATGTACTTTATGGGGGAGTGCTCGCGTAAAGGTAGTCTCTTGTCCTGAAAATGATAGGAAGGTTCCACTCTCTTTCTTTGTGGCTAAACCGGGACAAAGAAAGATTTTACAAAACTAAACGGACACGGTGGGTGCCGACTCCAGTACATACCCCCGCCAGAAATCTGGACGCACGATTGGCCTCGGCCACCAACGGTCAGGTGCAAACTGAAATAAACTGAACTTGACTGAACTGCATCGTTGTCATTCCTTATATTGACGAGCTGGAGTCTGGTTCGTAATTAAAATGTCCACAATGATAACACACAAATTTGTGATTGTATTTGCTGGCCACAGATTTACCAACAAGAAACATAAACAAATCTGATCGAAATATCCCCCCCCAACGAAATTCAATTGACAGTTTCTCTTTCAAAGTTTTTTTAGATTCGGAGTTGTTTTCAAACGATGAAGTTACGTAGTCCCAGTAGGGAGAAATTTGCTTGGAGGAAATGGTTAGCAGCGGGATTCTGTCCACAGTTGTTCCATTTCCGCAGAAATGAGATATTCTTTTGTGATTTTCTGTTGAACATTATCTGCACTAATATCCCATGTTAAAAGAATGAAGACGATTACACTTAATGTATGGCCGGAGTTGGTCACACAGCTAACATGGTGAACTTTGGAGTCCTCTGTCCTAGGTTCGAACCCTACCAACACCGCCGGTCGCTTCGAAGTCAGCTGCCCCGTAATAACTGCAACCCTCTCCTTTAAATATGCCATAACGTTTCCACCATAAAAAGAAAGTAGAGATATAACAAAGAATATCAATAAATGTTGCTGTCGAAAACGTTTAGACGTAATTCGATCTGAAATTTGGCAAGCAGACCAAATAACTTGGAATGGAAAAACCAGTTCATTGACGAAATACTATACAAACCTAATTGAAGGATGCAAGAGGATTTAGGGCAGGAAGGAAATCAAGTGAGTGTAATGAACTTTTTGAATTAGGCTTCTTGTAACGACCAAGCAATTTATTATTGATGACGACAAAAACAATGTTAGTATCTATAGTGGTAGCAGTAGTAGTAGTATGAGACTATTCAATTTTACATAATTCACAAAACGCTCTGTTTTGAAATGAAGACGACAGTTTTAACGATGAAAAATGTTTCCCAAAGGTAAATCTCTACCGTGAACAGATTGCATGGAAAGTTTTGTGCTTTATCTTAAACCAGTATCTCAACGAACTCGATGTAAAAGTAATCATTGAACTGTTAGTCTTTTCAGTAAGGTAACACCTAACAATAGATCGCAAATTGATACATACGTGTATATGTTGGTCCTTATCTGAGTGCGAGTACTCTCGTGCTTGATTGGCTAAAGCCATTGTAGGCTCAGGGTGACGTTCAGACAGTTGCACACTGTAGTTTTATTTGCATTATCGGGACTGTGCGAGGAAATAGAGTCCCTTTCTAAGAGGCACAGGGCTATTTTTCTAAAGTTCAAACGTTTTTGAGCCCACAATGTGGGGCTAAGCTGGCTGATCGACAAAGCCTTGAGCACTGATAGGTGGTGTGGATCACTGGGAAGTAGGACGACAGAGAACCTGTCATTTTAAATAGAAGTACCCAACCAGGATGTATTAACATTCCTATTTACTACATTTATTAATTTATGTAATATTGACTGTACAACGTATAAATTTTTTATTCTAGTTCTCTAAAGACAATTCTAAAAATCAACAGGCCTGTAAGACGAAATACTTTGTATCTATGTCACCAAAGATGGTAAAATATGATCGCAAACCACGTACATGAAAACTTGATGTATCATCCTCTCCTTTATGTCTATTTCTGGCGTCTCTTTCTTTGAAGTTAAACAGTCTGATACAAATTTCATCTTCCTGAAAAACCCTTACATCACCTCTGTAAAGTGACTGGACACTTGAGTGCATTCGGCCGCGAAGAGGGACCAACGAGAGCATATCCAACATATTTCCCCCCGAAAAAACAGGTTTGACATATTATCCAATTTTCGATTCAATTTGAAGCATATTCTCAGAAAATGAAGCGCTGATTTTCCACAACTTTTCACATTGCCCTCGTGCTTACAGAAAAAACAGATTCACCTGGAATAGCTTGGAATTGTTTTTGATCTGTTTCAAGCACATCAAACTGAGGTGGAAAAAAAACAAAATCGGTCGACCAATCCGGTAGCAAGGTGAAGACCAAGCTGAAGGAAAACACTTCAGAATAGGGCCACGTAGAACTGTCAAACTGAGAAATGAGAAGTAAAATGGTTGGATAGGACATGTCAATGGTAATTTGAATGTCAAATCTCCCCAAGTTAGAAACTGGGTATTACACACCTTAGAGGCAGTTCAGTTATTGTAGACTAAAGTGCATCAAAACAAAAGGGGGGTAAAGCAAGAGATGAATAAAAGTAATTATGTTTCACTAATTAAACCTTAAAAGTGCCAAAAATACCTCAGATTTACCGAGAAATTCCTTTAAGAGGGAGGGTCAGATAACGAAACAAAAAATGAACAAGTTATTGAACTAAATATTTAAACAAAACCACACATTTACAAAATCTCAGGTGCTAAACAAACCCCACTCCTTGTTGTCAATGATCAGAAAGAACTACAAGTGAATGCATCTAATGAAAAATACATTGACTGACTTTTTGTTTCCAATGGATAATCATATAGTTAGTTAGATCAGATTCAGACGAAAAAGCAAATGGCCAAAAATGTACCGAAATAAGCCAGATGCAATGGGGTTCCGATCTTTAAGGGGTGTGGACTTGAAAACATATTATTCACAAAATTGAAAATTTTGTCACTTTGATTTGTCTGATTCCATCACCTGAACTTCCTCCTTCATACTTGACATTCTTCCCCAATATTATCCGCGAGTTATAAACATGGAGATAGAGAACGTCTGTACTTTTTAAAGCAAGTTGCTGAGATCTATCAGTCGTTCATAAGCAACACCAAACTAGCCGTTGAATTAAATTCTAGAATGTAATTGCTTTCCTTTCGAAGAGTGGAAAGGTTTGTAGTGGTAGTTGTCCAATACTAGATAATCGTCTGCGCTACCTGTGTTTGACTGAAGGTACCGCGATAACTCAGCTGGCTGAGCAACCTACTCGATGAACAGCAGACAGCGGATTCAATTCTGACTCACGAAGTAGACTGCGGGGTGAGAAAAATGCAGTGAAGTTTCCATTATCTACATCTTTCTGGCTCATCATACCATCAATGAATCATGCAATCATCCAACTTGGCATCACCAAAATAACTGTTTTGTTTTATCTTCTCCGAAAGTAAAACATACCTTGGCTGCTCGAAGGCAGCCGTAATTTGGTATTTTCAGAGCCATTAAATCACTGAGACTATGAAAGCTAATTCTCCTTCTGTTTAAAATCCCTTTCTGATCACACGCTCTCACGCCCACTCAGATTCCTCGAGACGAGCTTTGATTATTCGAATGGGGAAACCGCTTTGGACATTTTGTTCCCACTAATAACAATAGAAACCACGGAGTTTTGTTAGATAGAATTCACTCCGCTTGAAGCAGAAACCCGAGGTACAGCCCATATGAGTAACATGCAGATGATGTTTAGTTGAACAAAATATAAGCACGAGGTGGGAAGCACCCTGTTCGTAATGCATTACAACCCCGTTTTATCAAATGCTCGCACGGTTCGAGACAACTTATATTGTAAGGCACTCAGTTAACAAAGCTGAGGTCTCCAAACCAAATGCTTGTTCTTTGATATTAGTAGCATTAGGCCGTGTATGGATGACGAGGGACAAAAGATTTCCGGAATCGTAAGACCGATTTCGTGGTGATTGCCGCTGATTGGTTATGCGAGCCCTGTAGCCTCTCGGTTTTCTCTGTAGTCGTCTAATTGTTTTTCATTAATTCTTCATCGCGGATTGGTTGCATACATTTTAATACCAATCCGCTGGGCGTCATCTGTGCGTGATTGACGGTTGTTGTATTCGTCTCTATGATTAGAAACTTTTTCTGTTATGTAATTTTGTTCCAAAACGTCCTTTCTATTATGCAGTACTATGTGAATTCACATCAGTTATTTATTCCGATTCATGTAAAGGTTATTTGAATTTTCCAAGTTTCGTACTTGGCCCCTTCGCAATCGAGCTTCAAAAGGCATCCGTGCCAAAGAACGGGATTTAAATTTTACTGATTCCTTATCGGTTACGCCACCTTTTTCTGTCAGTTTATTCCTTTAGTTTGGTCACGTTATATTACTCTGATCTGAGCATTAAAAGGATCCTAATAATTGATTAGAAAAGTAGTCAGGCGTGGTCAGCTCCCTCCAACTAGCTGTCCAAATGCTCCAGGTCAACCATGTGGTCAGATTATATCCCGGACCCCATGCGGTTATAAAAATGGAAAAATGCGACAGATGTCCCTTGTGAAATGATAATATCACCTGAAAAACCAAGGTCAATGGTCAGCTGTTTTGCGAATCAAAATGTTCCCCTATAGAAGCAATATTCACTGGGTAGATGGCCTAAAAAATTAAAATGGCTGCCAGGTCTAATTCCATATGGTTATTGTTAATTTCTATTCACACAAATACTAACCATCATTTTTCTGTCTGTTCTATGCTACGAAAAGATGAATCAGCGTACTTCTTGGGGCGCGAGCAATCACTAGCAAATAACTGGCGATACCACACGTTGTTCATCTCATCGATGAAGGCCAACACTTCAAGTCCTCTACTGCGAGAACCGTTGCAGGCAAACTTTCTTCACTCAGGTCACCATGTCCTTCTACAGGATAAATCGTTCGTTACATAATTTTTTAATGTGCAACGATCAGTGTTCCTCTGCGGGGTTGCTTGTTTTTGATCTGCATAACAAAAAATATTACCTAATGAGCCCAAGGCTCAATAAATGCATCAACATCATCCAGCACTTACGTTGATCGGACACCAAAATGGCTGCCAACGATCTGCTCATTACAATGTATTGTGTACATCCAAGGCCAAAAACGGATGGGTTGTGCATCATACGTCATTGATAGGAAAGCAAGCCTACGGAGTTTGCCTTGGTATCCAAATGGGTCACATATGGGACTGGCAGTCTTGAAAATGGGATCACAATCCATAAAGACCTTTCATGGGGAGAAATGGGTTACTAGTTCAAAATGAAAAGCTCTTCTACTTTTTGAACTGAATGGGTTACGACTAAATATGTTTTGACAAGTAAATAATTGGTTGAGGAGGGGGGGGGAGCAAAATGTGCACAATATCTCGGTGAAAATGGTATCCAGTTTACCAGGTGATTCAGTGAACAGTGGTTTGTACGTATTGTAAGTAGCACCAAAATCTCGAGAATCGAAATAAAAATGAACAGATAAAGGTCGATACTATTTTCGGACCGTACTTCGGTTGGTTTTGGAATAAAAGTGAACTCCTGGTTACAGACCAAGTAGAAATTTTGTTGGGATTGAAAAAAACCTGGAGCGGAAGTTCTTTTTAGGTCATTCGTCTTTGATGGATGTCTCAAGAGGTTACAGTAACTAGTGCCTGTTGAAAGTGAAAGTAATCAACAAATTGTCGTTTATTTTCAAAACTGATTCAGGACGAAATTTTCGCAAAGTTATTCTACACGTTTTCCTCCTGGAAACTTTGATGTAAGTTCTTAGGAAACAAACTTAGGCGTTACCACTCTAAATGTGGCTTCGAGTATAAAAGTGAGTCGTTTTTCTTGCTTCCGAATAAAATGCTTCATGAATGGCTTTGATTGTTTGTCAAAATCCCACTACTGGTGAACATCACAGACAGCACAAATTTCTTCCACCCTGGTCAGTAGCAAACAAGAAGCCTGTGAGGTTAGCTTTCTTGCAGTATGTGTTGTGTAACAGTGTTCTTAGTTGGATCAAATAATCAGTGGTATTTAACTGGCACAGATAGATGAGACGTCAAAAATGTTCAATTCCACGACTTCTGTCTTGTTTGTATGTGTGTCCCGGAGATGTATTTGTCCTTTAGGTCGATCGCGGAACCCGGACTCTCTGCTGTGTAGCTGACGTTTCGAGGTGACATCCTTACAGTTAATTTGGTGGGACAGGAAGAGTTCTAACAAGAAACAACCTTTCCCCGTTACAAATTTGAAAACAGAAGTCAAAAACATAGATTGCACGATGTATCCTGGATCATTTCGCTGCATCTTTACAAAGTGCACACTGCAGTCGAAGTGATTATTTTTATAGCAAAATAAATGAACGAAATGTTTATAAACAAAGGCAAAATCACATGACGCACACATTCACACATGTCTATCGGATGATCACACAATAATTATCACACCTCATTACCACGGCAATGATAAATTGATTACAAGTTCGCGTTGTTTGCAAAGTTCAGGTTTGTGTGCACGGATCGACAGGGCCTCCATGTATCTTAATAGTTTGGTACTGGTGGTCGAGTAGATCACTTTGAACGCTTGACTTGCGTTGACGCAATGTTTGGTCTCGTAAATATGCCGAGCAATTGATGATCTAATTGACCTTTGCTCGGTTGATGATGCAATGGTGGCAAAATCGTTGCTCATTGTCTTCTGAAGCCACACTGGAATGTGTTCAGCCATTCGATGACGTAACTGCCTTTCCGTTCTGCCTATGTAGGTGGCTGAGCACTCACATTTGAATTGGTATATGCAGTTTGATTTGGCGTGGATAGGCAAGGGTTCTTTCATCGATGGCCTAGTTAACCGATTAGTTGTGAATATAATCACCGGATCGGCTGCATAGTAGGTGCGGCTGACAGCTGACTTCAAGCGTTTTTTGATCAACTCACTTACATTGTCACCTTTGTAGGGGAGTTTTAGATATACTTTCATCTTAGACACTGTGGTTGAAATATCCTTTCTTGGTTTCAGGTGACGATACTTTGTCAAAAATGATGTTGGATATCCATTTTCCGTCAGAATTTTAGTGATGTGATTTATTTCTTCATCCAAAGTGTCCGCCGTGCAAATCTTCTGTGCTCTGCAGAACAGTGTTTGCACTGTGTTTATCTTGTACTTTATCGGGACGAAACTGCTGAAGTGTAGATATTGCCCCGACCAGGTGTCTTTTCGATAAACGGACCTCCTGATTGAACCATCTTTTCTGCGGAAAATTTCGATGTCTAAGAAGCTTATGGTGTCATGGCTTCAGAAGACAATGAGCAACGATTTTGCCACCATTGCATCATCAACCGAGCAAAGGTCAATTAGATCATCACTTGCTCGGCATATTTACGAGACCAAACATTGCGTCAACGCAAGTCAAGCGTTCAAAGTGATCTACTCGACCACCAGTACCAAACTATTAAGATACATGGAGGCCCTGTCGATCCGTGCACACAAACCTGAACTTTGCAAACAACGCGAACTTGTAATCAATTTATCATTGCCGTGGTAATGAGGTGTGATAATTATTGTGTGATCATCCGATAGACATGTGTGAATGTGTGCGTCATGTGATTTTGCCTTTGTTTATAAACATTTCGTTCATTTATTTTGCTATAAAAATAATCACTTCGACTGCAGTATGCACTTTGTAAAGATGCAGCGAAATGATCCAGGAAGAGTTCTGTTGAAAAGACAGCAAAAGAAAAAGAGATCTTTATGTTAAATCATGTCTGTGTCCCGAAGCACTGGAGCTAAATAAACAATATCTTATTGAAAGTCAACTTGTTTGGTGCACTCCTGGGTATTATCAGTCTGAAAGACTGGGTCGATTCAACTCTGTGTCTTGGCATATGTGAAAGTTTGGCATTTGAGGATTCCGGCGATTGGGCTCTCTTCTGCGTGGTCACAATGGATGGAGTTTGTTATTCTGACCGCTAATCGAGCAAGAGTTACGTTAGTTGTTGTGTCAAGCAGTGATCCGTTCTGCTTTTTATGTGCCGTCTTAATTACAAATACACTGACAAATAATGTATAAAAATCTGAATGAGCGACAATGAGTGATTTCCTAAACTGAATCATTCAGTTAAGTCACGTTGCGGCGAGACTGCTTTTTATGGTGGCCACCTCCAAAGCAGCTTACCATTCGCAGAGCTTGCTTACCTTATCACAGATAAGTCTCAGAGTAACTATCGTTTTTCATGATTGTTTATCAGGTTAGTTCTACTTAATGCAGGCAGCGAGGTCTTAAATAGGTTTAAAACAGAGGTATTGTTTTTCTTGTTGGTTTTTTCATTGTCTTTCAATTTTGGCTTCACTATCCGAGCGATTTAGAACGCGCGTAAAGAAAGCGAAACGTTTGACCAAAATACGAATGCGATTGCTCCAATTAGAGATCATAAACTACACGTTACTCTCTGTCATTCTAAAGAGCTCACTCCATGTCAAGTTTCGGCTGGAGACGACATACCTCAGTTATGCTACGCTTTTTTTTACTTTGACGGAAGCTCTTTAAGTTGACAGGCAACTCTGTTCAACACCTGTTTATGTGATCATTATAGTCAGCAGATCAATCCAAATGGTTTGATCTTGTTTTCTCAAATGTAATCACATACTCACTTGAACTATTGGGAACTTACGTGATTGTCCACTCCAAGTGTTACAGTCTGGTTATCGGTTGTCCCTAAGAGTGTGGTGGACCTTTGAGGTTATCGGATACAATTCATCCATTATATTCGTGCGCAAACATGAAATAGGAATCTTGCTAGGGTGCACTACGAGAGTTAAGGTTCGAACAAGCAACTGAATGCTGGCTTAAACTTTATCGCAAAATAACAAAGGATCAACTTATGATAAAACTCTTGGCGTCCAAGTCTAGAATAACAGTATTACTTAATCTCCGACAGTATGCCACCCAGATCATCTTTAAATGACTTCTGAGTATAGTCAAAAAAGATACCAGCCATTCCAAGTTAAAAAGAAACAGTTCACGTAGCAGCTTCGCAAGTCTTATCAATCCAGGCAGACATACAAACTAGCTATCTGTGTTGTTCATTGTAAAATGAAAAACTTTCCTGCCCAAAGTCAAAATCCGGGCATTTCGTGCTGTGAAGTGCCAAGAAGTAAAAATACACGTGAATTTCTTACTTGATACGATACGATGCGATAAGCTGTATCATCATTTCTAATGAATATTGCTTTTCATCTAATTGTATTCTCCTACCAAATTATTATATTTTTGACCGGTTTCGACTAACTGTTAACCGTAGTGCGACGCAAAGCAAGCCAAGTAAATTGGAGATGTAAAAATAACCCTAAGAGAACGAAAGAAGTAAAGTGGTCGCAGAAAGATATCCAACTGGCAATCTGATGAATAATTAGAGTATAACGAAATATTACGAATTGCTTTATTCGAAGGCAAACGGTGACGAATGAATAAAAATAAACACAATTTTTCCTTACTGTTAGTCGCCTTTTATCGATAGAAAACCGTGTGTCATCTTGACGTACCAAACCACACAGTTATTGTGAGCATGTGACCGAACTAACCTGTGTCCGCGAATGATGACGCGATACGGACTAAAAAGTCTACGGACATAGACGAAACGGATCAGAGGATTTTGGTATCCGTATACGTAGCGTGTGTGAGATAAGATGATAGATAGATAGATAGATAGATAGATAAATAAATAAATAAATAAATAAATAAATAAATAAATAAATAAATAAATAAATAGATAGACAGACAGATAGATAAACAGATAGGAAGAACGTTTTCAAGAGAAGGAGAACAATTTATTAGTACAACATTCAGAGAAAATCATGTGCACTTCGAGCGGTTTTTACGAAACTCCCAATAGATATTCTTGTCTTTTTGAGCTATTTATTTCGCACAAATTGAACTAGAGAAATCTTTCGTTGTTGCGACGTTTGTTCCAGTAATACCAATTTGATCAGTATTCCGGAGACAATGACTGGGATCGGAATCAATAGAACATTTCAGGTGCTGAATGATCAACAGGTGGGCAGTTCGGCGGAACAGTTAGTGTGAATCATTATCAAGCACAAGGTTCAAGGATAAGTGACGGAATTACTTCGAGGCAGTTCTAATGTTTTTGACTGTTCCAGGGATTAGGATTACTTTTAATGCTGTAGATCTAAAAATGGACCAATAACTTATCACGACGATCCACGGAAACTGTATAGCAACCCGAATAAAAATCATGATTACTACCTACGTAACTTTCATTTTGTGAGAAATTTGTTTACCCGTTGTGTCAGGACCGAACGATATCCGGACTGGATGAAAAAAACCGTGCTTCTTTTGTGGTGTTCTAGAGGGAAATCACAAATTCAATAAAACAAAGTAATCGGTGGTGAATTGAAATTCGCCAACAGTTCGTCTATTGTGGATAACCTTCCCTAATGCAGGTTTACAATCATCTAAAGAACTGATTGTTTTTTGCATATAATGAATAATTCTGAAAGTTTCTAGTAAAAACAAACTGATGTTTATTTGAAACATTGGGTCCCCTTGATCCAGTTCATCAAAACAGATAGAAGACATAAATTGCGAGATGCTAGCATTTCTTTTAATCTTCTCAGTCGCGTACGTAAAACATGCGATTTCGTGTTCAAATGGAGCACAGAGCAAAACAATGGAGTAGATAGTGTCAAGCGAAACTCGGAAACCATTCGGTAAACCTGATTGGTTACCGCCACGGCAGGCACACATTGTGGGTCAACAGTTTCTGTGCACACAGTGGGGGCCTAAGTCTACTTATCAACACTGCCTCACAGAAAGCTAGGAGCTTTGGGTTCCGATTCCATGTAATCACTCGGAACGCTTGACCCGGATCAATCCGATGACGAGAGGTCACAAGGTAGCTTCGTGTTTAGCGATCCCAAAGCTGCAGCCGGTCAACTTTTGAAGTCCACGCAAAATTGTGCCTAATGGAATTAATCTATCCTCTACACACAACTTTATGCCTGAATACAAACAGCTAGGTTGACAAGAGTGAATGGAGTACTCTCCTCCTCAAACAATACGAATAAACTCTCAGTTGGATTGAGATCGGGCCACTATAGCATGATTGCTTTACCCGTAAATGTTTATAACAAGTGGGTGGACACGTCCATGGCTATATATATTACAGCCCCATACGACGTTTGACGTGGCACTTTAATCTGCGGCGTGGTTGTATTGGTAGGATAAATTCCTGTTTGACAAATTTGAAAGTCCCATAGTTAAACCTGATGAGTTGCTCACTGCTCAATGTGTCTGTAATAACACCTCGTCGACGAGGTTAATCATGATTTCGAGCGGCGCATATTAACCGGTCCACTGATTTTCAATAGTTCGAAATTGATGGGACGAATTTCTGTGGGAATTTCGCACCACAAATCACGCTTTTATGGGACACCCGGGTCGCCCAATAGAGCGTGGGAGGTCAACCGATAGTCAGTATCACTCGCGATGTAATTAAAGTCCATTTGCGGTAGCAATATGTGGCCGCCTTTGTTGGGAGCACAATGCCCGATCTAGATGGGCCAAAAGCTGGAACAGTTTATCATACTTCATTCTTCTTCGCGAAGGTGTGTAGGATTTTTACGGATACTGTTCTCATTGCGTGAAACTACCGCTCTTTCTGCTTGCTTTTTCTATCCTGATGCACATTACACTGTAATTCGAGTATGAAGTGTTGGTCTTTTGTTTGCCGCGCCTTGCTGTGATACAGTGGTTTGCATGGATTGACAAAACAAATGGGTATTAGAAGATTTCCGACAACGTCTGTCACAGGAGCATATGCCTTTTTGTGTCCCCAACAAAACAATAAATAACTGGGTAACGGGTTTGTGGAACAAGCAGCTTAACGAAGGTCTGGACACAGTAGAATCAAACAGAGTTGCATGCGCGCGCAAGCGTAAACAAAATCAGATAAGACCGACTGATAAGTTGCGAGATCTCACTGTACATCACAGACCGGGCTAGAGCAGGTCTAGTTTGAACACCGTGTAGCGGGAGTCGCATTTGTGGTTTTTTTGAGAAAAAATCGAACAGCCATCCAGCGATGTGCGTGTGCATGCATGCGCATCTGTATCCATGTAATCGGTTAAACTTGGTATGAAATCAACTCCTGCAAAAATAAGGAGGATTTTGTGACGGGGTAAAAAGAGAGACAATTAAGGATGCAAAGCATGGGTACCAACTTTTTCGCAACACTGTATCCTGCTCGGCCTACAAGGTATACGTTTATGCAAACGTAGAAATCAAGTGCAAATAAGAAAAAATGAAAGATTCACGACTTCAAACACCATCATAACAGTGGATTTTCGGAATAGGTAGTTCATCCTGGCATATGTTAACCGGATGACTTGTTCACATTCATCTCCGAATTAAAACGTCCGAAAGCGGAGGAGTGATTTGGGTCCGCGTGTGTGGGGGTGCATTATGGTTTACGAAAGTAGGTCTTTTGAAAGCGATGTTTACCGTCGTTTTACATTCATCTTTGATCCACCGTTAAATTGATTGGTTCCTCTCGAGCAGATACGCTTGATTTTTACAAGCACAATCAGATGGCATTAGTCGTTTTGTGTAGGAGATTGATAAACTCTCGAGGACTATCCAACCTCAAGTGATTATTTGGGACGGCAGTACGGTTTCGACGCACAGGTTCGGATACGGCATGCCCAACAGGTTCTTATAATGGCATCTCACTCTTACCTTCTGAAGTAATGAACTTTTCTGGTTTCTCGCACCTCCTTCTCCGTTACTGTGAAAACAGGATGAATGTTTACACAATCGCTCATGTGACCTTGATACAAAGGTCATGCTTTTGAAATAAACCAGTTAAGACTATCACTAACCGGGAGTTTTCTATTGAGTCACGCGATAACAGAGTATTCTTCAAAGTCGTTCACATTCATTTTTTTTGTGCTAGGCCCACGGATACTGATCACTTCGGTAAAATAAACTGTCTGTGGCAAAATCAGTCAGTATTTATTCTTGACGAAGCTCTCATGTGGCCAGTTTTAAATCAGTAGTCCTAAACATTAGTCAAACTGAACCCTTTACTAAGGGTAGAATTTCGAGCCTCCGGAGGAAGTATCAGTCTAAACAATATCATAAACTCAGTTACTCGTACATCAGGATAGAAATACAGCCTGAACAATAATAATGTAACTGACAAAACAAGCGAACTCGAGGCTCTAGCTGAAGATCAATTCGGTCCCCCACCCTCACTCCGAATTTTTGTTTCCCATTGAAGTTTTGGGCCACACTTGCTCGCTAGTTGGACCACGCATCGAAAGATGACCTTAGGCAGGCGCTGCCTGGTGCTCGCACTGATTCAAACCCCATGAGCTTTGACTCTCATTATCTACAGACTTTGATTTGACCTGACTGCTTGAATCTCGAGCGATTCTGAATTCGCTTGCTTTTAGCCGACTCATATTCACTGAGCCGTTACCGCTGATTGATGAACAGTTTTTGTGTCCAATTTGTGATTGCTTTATTAAGAAAACTGTATCGAAACCGATAAGTGGAGCTCGGGTTTTTGGCTCGTGTTGCCCTTATCTCAACAACTACTAGAAATCCATTAGAAATAATTTATGCATCATTTATAAATTTCACCCTTGGTTTTATATGGTATACCAAATTTAGTGTGGAAGAACTGGTTACAATAAAAAAAATATTTTATATTGTGAATTGTAACAAAGCCGGTGATTATTTCAGCACAGGTGTCCATAAATTTGTGTCCCTCTGCCAAGGCTTTAGACCGGACCAATGTTTGCAACTTTCTGCACTTTGATCACACGCTACACTATCCCAGTCAATCAGTCAGATCAAGGTTTGAGTGAATCTATCTCGGTCAAGTAATGTACCATAGCACACGAAACTGGGTGATTCTATGTGAGGATACGTATCTGAGGACTCAAATTCCAGCTCCACAAAATTTGTAAAGAGAATAGTCAAGGCAGTGGAGATTGTGGCGGGAAACCAAAATGATATTACCTTGAAGTTGTATCCAGTCTAAGTTAGAAAAACTCCCTGAAAATCGTTAAAGTCCTTACCACAAATATAGCAATTGCCTTCAAGAACACAGCCGATAATAATACTTTTTAATGACTGCTCAAACATTCGTAGGATTATCAAAGCAGTTGAGGCAATAGAAAGTTTGCTTGGTTTTAAACTTATTGTGTAGAAACGTGATAGCTTTCTTCTGAGTTGTCTGAACAAAATGTGGAGTGGTTGGAAAGAGATAACTGGAGACCGATTAATGTGATAGTATGGGTACAGCCGTATGACCAGAAAAATAATCTTTCCTTCGTTTCTTCCAATGATGGAAGTTGATAATGGCATGTGATTGTCAAAAGTGGGTCTGTATATAATTCATTTTTGACAAGCTCTTTATTGCGTATCAATGGTTACCATGTTTTGAACCAACTTTTAATCAAGAAATCCAAACACAGCTGAGGCTTTCAGTGCACACTTATAATACTCATACGGTACCGGAGAATGCTGCAGTAGCAGAACAAGATCAGTATCAAACCGATCGGGCCAACCGATACTGATCCAAGAACCAAAATGGAGATGGTGAATATGTGGGAAGCATCCCACAACAGACAAAAAGAGGTATCCACACTAGTAGATTGGACTAAGCGGTATCTAGGGCAATAAGCATGATAGTTCATTTAAAGAACTACCGATCAGGCTATCAACAGTAACAATCGTACCAACAGGACGGAAATATTGCACAAAAGAATGGAACTAAAGGTCGCAAGCACCTGACCAGAAAGAAGCCGAAAAGGCCAAGCGGCCGGAGGATCAACGTTTCCATAGCGCGGTCTGGAAAAAGGAGCATGTAAACGGTTTGACAGTCTGTCCGAGAAAATCGGGATCACCTCAGTTCGGTCGAACAAATGCAAACAATGCTGTCACCGATCCTCTGACTGACTGCATCCAACGCGATATGTATCGTTAAACAGTAGCGTTTATAGTACATTTTTGGCCTGAAATTTTCTAGAATAAACAGTAATTTAACCGAACCTCAGGATTTCGACTGAAATGAGGTGATCCTAATTTTTGGGACATACTGTGCATACGTTATCGACCCGACTTGTCTGGCCTTTCAAATACAAGTGTTCCTCGCCCGTCTTGGTGTCTTCATTACAAAAGTGGGCAAGGTCCTTTAGTTTATGTGTGTGGCAAGAGTTTAATCCGATATGCTAATCAGGATAAAATTACGTGGAATGTTCGACGAAACATTCGCATGCAACTTTGTTGGACACAGATACCACGGACTTTTGGTCAGATGAAATGCCTAAAATTACTCTCCTCCTAAGTCACGTAAAACTGCTTTATAAGGTTTTGAATCAATACCCATAGTACGACAGGTAATTCGTTTAGCATGTGATTCAGTATGCACAGTATCAACTCTCAACCCATCACTGAAAACCACGGGAGCACTGTACAACAGTTTGGTTCTCGTTGTAAATCATCTGTAGTACATATCCACTGAGCCCCTTCATGGATTCGAACCCAGGTAAACCGTTGTCAGTTTAACTCCTAGTCATTATTCTAAAAAGCTGGCTCTCGAAGATGTGTTTAAAATGTGCTCTACAAATAAAACTCTTCCATGGTTTAAGTGGTAAGTTGGGCCTTGGTATTTCTTGATGAATCATATACGTGTGATATAAAAGTTAATTACCATGAATGGCAAAAATACTCCTTTCTATCTGTCATTTAAATCATCCCAAAGTGCAGAATAGTGTCACACTTTTACGATTAGCACGACATGGATAACATTCATTTTGTATTTGACCATGTAGCAAAATGCCTAATACACACAGTGCACTATCACTTATACCAACTGTTGCGTTTTATGTCGGTGTTTACAAGTTTTTTCAATGGAAATACAATAAACGGCGTTTTATTTATTGGTACTTCACTTGTTATTGGATATCATTGGTTCTCATGTACCGAATATCAGAGTAGTGTAGATTACATGTAGCATAAAATGCACATATTGCATCTCATGTGAACGGACCTTAGCTGGAGGACTCATCAGAGCTAGTTAATGCCCACAAAGATCAGCGAGAAATAAACAAAGCATCACGTGTGTTCATAAACAAAAGCAATACAAATATGATTGTCGGAACATCAGTTGATCTTTCGTCGGACATCAGTTGGTTACCATTTGATGGTTTTTCTTAACAAAGTTCTCTCCTTCGTATCTGAAAATTTAGCTTGCAAATAAACAAAACAGATAGATATTGACAGTACGTACAGTAAGCTGTGTGTAAATGGTCCTGTAAATTGGGATTACAGATCAGTACTTTGATTCACTAACTGAAAAGGGCTGCATTTCAAATTATTTGTGTAAAAAAATGAGACATTCACATCAAGCTCGTTTTTATCTCCTACGTCTTGTTTGAGACGCACCGACATTCTTAAATGATATTCATTTCCGTTGTTTTAACCAATAACCTTGTACTTTCCTGCTGTGGTTTCGGTTGCTTCTGAGTCGAAAAAAGTACACCGAAACATGACGCCGAACATGCACTGAACAAAGGTGCTTATATCTTTTAAATGAAGAGAACTTTGAAAGGCAAGCACGACACTGACCGAAGTACTTAGAAATGTCTTTCCGTGCTCCCAACTCTTCGGTAGGCAGGTCTCATAGACTCCAACCGGTGTTTCTATCAAAACTGGTGAAAATCGTGTCATTATTACTGTTATTGTCCTGTAATTTCGTTCGGAAAGTAGCAAATTGTTGCAAAGTGACTCATGTAAAATGTTTTATTTTGGATCAAAACAGAAGAGATCAAGTGGGGCCAGACCCCTGTATCACACGTGCTCCTCGACGATGCCACCTTTAGCTGTCTTTGCTGCTATTGCTGTGAAAGTTGGTTACTACTTTGAAAAACAAAGTTTTACCAAAATGCGATAAAATAGTGACTCATGAGCTTGTACTACACTCTTTTCAAGGATTCCAGTTAGTAAATGAACGTCCCCTCTGATCAGCCTTATCTTTCACCCGGTTTTTTACGGGAACATGTACCAGAATAGAGCTATAATGTTACAAATATTACCGGTCTTCTAAATGAAGGGGGCAATTTTCCTCAGGCATCCATCATACATTTAGGCATTATCCGGATGAATGTACGTCAGATGTAGCAATGGTTTTCATGATCCTTTCTCCCCAGAACTTGATGCTAGAAAGACAGAGAAAGAAATAATTGGTCACGATAAGTTCGCCTGAAATCACATCACTTGGACTGATGGAATCAATGGCTCACGCCATCGTGTTTTGTGAATAAAAGGAACATTTTTTCATCTGTTCCAGTCAGCTCAAAAAATCTGTTATTCTCTCCCCACTAGAAAGCCCGGAGTCATTGCAGTTTTTTCTGTCCGAATAATGATATGCTGTTTGAACTAATTTTAACTGCACTCGCTCGTTAGTTTGATTGCTACAACTATGCCTCTGGTACCAAGCTGATGCAAATGTTCAGACAAATGAAGATGAGTTTTGCAATTATTAGCCCTACTCTAAGTCAATGTTAGAAGCAGTTTACCAGCGAAATTCTGGTTCGAAAAACTACCGGCAATTCACATGAGCATTGCAAATACCAAACAATGATTTCAGTGGAATGCAAATGTAAATCAAATCTAAAATAGTCGATTTCGAGATAAGCGATTACTGACTTGGGGTATTCTTTTGAACTGCATTTCATTGGATTCTTTTGTACAGTTTTTTATTTATATTAATTCGCGAATTTGCACACATGTTCATCATCATCATCATCATTATCATCGTCATCATTATTTATTCTACGAAACCGATTTCATATCGAACCGATTTGTTTTGTACAATATTAAAATGAGACCTCGTCCTACAAAATGATTCCTTAGAGGTCCACGCGCACCGGTGAATTTCGGGTCGCCTGGCATGTGTTTATATGATGGTCATGATAGTATTGATGCGGATACGAATGATGATGAATCACACTTCGCGAGGTTAGCGATTCTGTTTTATCGGTAGTGAAAATCGCACTGCGCGTCAATATAAATCTTCAACCTCGATGGAATATGCACATCGCATGGCAGATATCTGCACACAGAAAAGACTAGTTACCCTATTCCCCATAAAGTCATGGGCAAATCAAACCCATGACACCACATATTCGGTGACAATGCGAGTTCTTCATTTCTCGATAGCATAAAGAAATATCATCCTCACCACAAAAAGGATGATTTTTCTCTTCCCAAAAGGTCTCCGTGATGGATAATAAAATCTGGGGATCTGTTGATTTGCTGACTGCAAGGTTGCAGAGAAAAGAACAGGTAACAAAGAGCAAATATCACGGGCATATCAATGCCAGCAAGCGACACACCCAGTTCACAAGACTCTTGTGAGAATGTGGACGTAGATTTAGTTAATAATGAAATAAATCATTTTCAGTAATAGTTGTGTGAGATGGAATATACTATGGCATCTCTTATTCAGCTAAAAAAGCTCTTCACTCAGGTAAATTCCACGAAACAAGAGGTGAAAACTCCAATGATACCGCTAAACAAACGAAAAATTCTGATCGATTTGCTATATGTTACTTTTCGCTTTGTAATCCATAATCATCAAGACAGAAATACTTTGCTTCTCTTTTATTTGTTGTATACAAATAGTACAACATTTTAGAAACAAAATGTTAGCCAATTAGAGGCTGTCAAAAGGGGAATTATCGTTGGTATTATCTGGGTGAAAGGGATTGGGTTGGGAATGGTTCTCTATCGATTAATTGCTTCGAAAGTCACCCTGGTTGAAGGCAAGTATAACTGATGAAATAATACATGTGTTGTATGCTTATCTCGAGGATACCGTGATCGCATGGTTGGTTTTGTAATTAAAAGACAAAAAGCTAGGATCAAATCAATATGTCTTCAGCTGACCAGTAAAATCATAGGGAACTAGGTAGTAACTGTAGAAAGACGTCGCCATGTGGTCCATCGCGTCAACGGAGTTTTCGACTGAACAAGAAATGCTTACTTGTTGACTATATCAGGAACTTCTGCAGGTAAAAAGCGCTCACAGTAGCTACTTGGATTACAGCATCAACTGAGTCAATACAATGAAGGTTTTTAGGCAGAAACATGGGCTCGGTGACTTCAGACGCACTGCAAGAATAGCGCCGAATTGAGCCAAAAGCATGAGGTTCCAATCCTTGTGAGATGCGGACGTGAAAACATATTATTCACGAGAATGAAAGTTTTATCACTTAGATTTGTCTGACTCTATTAATTAATCTTCCTCCTTCATACTTGCCTCTGTTATACCAGTATCATCAGCAAGTTATAAACATGGGGATGGTGAATATCTGAACGAGTGAAAGTGTATTTATCATATCTGACAGCTTTTTAAATAATTTAACCAAAACAGTCAATAAACAGCAGTCCAAAGAAACCTATTTTTTCTGTTTCAAATAGTGGAGTAGTTTGCAATGATAGTTGCCCAATACGATGCTCTCCCGCCCCCCCAGTGCAAGTATCGTCAGGACCAACCAAATTTGATCGCTTTTGGGAGGGATGTTCACTAAATAGCGCATAATATTGTTAAAACATGAAGACAAGTTTTCAGCAGCCAACAAACCTGCAAAAAGCCTAACTGCAATTATTGGCTCTCATGGCTTTTGAATCAAGACAGGAAACAGACTTTCAGTAGCTATTCGCTTTGAGGTCGCCGGTATACAGCTAACTTCTTAGCCATAGGTTCTACTCCGGGCATATAGTTCGCACACGATTCTAGTGCAAACTGTGGCACTAGCTGAGCGGTTTGAATCGTACTGCTAGTCGAAATCTTTTTCCACTAAGCCGTCTTTTTCCTGTCACTGTCCCTTCTCAAAGCCAGCGGCTCTACGCCATCCATACAGAGAAATCATAAATGGTGGGGAAAATAAATTACTGATGACTGCGTAACATTCAAATATCAGTCCACCCGATAGCAAAGTCATCAGTGCGTCGGCGTTGATTGAAATGTCTGGGCGATCCATGCACATCGGACATGAGGTTGATCCTTTGGAAATCCCGCGGTTTTTGAAGCATATGAGGACGGTCGAATGAATGATGTCATGACAGGCTCGCTTTACCCCGTTTGTTGCATTCAGGAAATTAATCTGCAAAACAAAATAAGAGCTATTACTTTGCTTACCCACGAAAATAGAGCGTTTCCTATATCACAGTAGTCACTTATATTGGTTATCAGTGTCAGAAGCCTTTATCCGGAGTTGGACTTATTTTGCTAGATTATGCCCACATCCAAAGGATAAAGTCTTATTGTTGCTTTGGGCAGCAGAAACACCAACTATAAACTGATTAGTTATGGGCAGGAATAGGATGAACAGTCATCTACAATGAGGCTTGGTCGTCGCTCTAGAAGCATTTGATTGTCGATTTCGGAATCCAATTTGAAATGTCTCTGGTCCCCCTCACTTGCCCATCAGCGTAATAATCAACTCTGAACAGTGTCCAGTTTACGTATTTGAGCCATTTGAGACTCACGTGTTTGCCGATGACTAGTGGATTGATCTTTTCCGCAGTAGCACTGAGGGCGAGCAAGGTGGTCACCTTTTCCTTTCATTTTCTAGTGCCTTTGCATGGATTTGGCTTCACAAACAAGCTGCTTGTTGAAGCGGCTCCAAAATGAGGACCAGTTTAAGGACGGGTAAAAAGGTTCTCCTAATCTTAACCTTCTTACACATCAGGAGGTCGTTTTGACCATTTTTATATCTCTTCAACTGAAACTTCTGAGGTCTTACCGTTCAATGGTCTCGAGCAAATATTATGACGTTGTTGGAATTCGTACAACCAGCCGTTACTCGTGCGAACTTCACCATGCTCCTTATTGCGAGCCACCTCCACTGCTGTTGACCGCAGATCATTCCAACGAGCAGTGAGAAGTCATTCGTACACAGACCTGTTGACCTCATTAAAGCAACGGAGATGCGAATGTGAAATTTCCCGCCTACCTGAAGTTACTCGATCCCAACTGGTTTTGATGCTCACCTCATTTTCAAATAGCATGTGGACTTGTACTCTTCCTACATTTAACTGCGGTGCAATTCTCTTCCCGGAAATTCCAATCTTGTGCAAATCAGTAATCTTTACTAAATCAGCTAAGGTCAAGAATATCTTTTTCTTTGACAGACTCATCACGATTTACAAGCACTTTTGATTTCTGCTGCGGTGGTGGATTCAGTGAACTCAACAAACTTGCCAGTTATCAGTTCAAACACCAAAGTTTCACTTGCAATAGCCACCTCCGCAATTGTCAGTGTCTGTCATAAACAATACAGCTTGCTCTGCAACACAGCCTACACGAGATTCCTGAATATCTGGTGGAGCTGTTTGTCAAATGATTCAAGTGACCCTCGGTGACCTACGTGAAGGGCCTACGATGTTCACACACATATAACCAAGTGGGAAATTTTCCACTTGTTACAGTAGGAGGGCTTTCGAGTTTTCTTTAGCACAGAACCAGTTGAATCGTTAAGATTGTAGATGATCCAGTTGCCACGTGACACAAGAACTACTTTATGCGGATGTGATTTCAGTGGAGAAGTATTCATAACATCAATGTCTATGGTGACCTTGGTCATTCACTTCCTAATATTCATTTTCTAATTATTTGACAAGAAACCGGGTTGAGACTGCTGGCTAGAAAGGTCTTGTTACAGAGGAATACGGTCTATGTTATTTTCTGACGCACCTAAATAAACTCAACGTCGATTTTCGTATCAGCGATTGTGGAGACCCGGCTTCAAGTAGGGAACCTCTCAAGAAATAAGCATCTGCTGATTTCACAAAACACTCAAGACTCTTTTTTAATACGACTATAAATCAACAATGTTGAACCACTGATTGCTGGTCTGATTTCCAAGGATCATTCTTTTTGCTTGCTTTTCCTCATTAACATGAACCCCATGATTCCATCATTTTCCAAGTGTTGGACATTTAATACAGCTTTGTCCTTTTCTCATCACGCTGGTGCATTAAATGCGAGATGCTTCATTCACATCTTCATCATGCTCTAATCCGGGGGTACATTTCTTTTTTTATGAGTACAGACGGTTGGCCAAGTTACTGAAAAAGTATATTTCATCTATTAGAACCAGTCAATTTTTTACATACCCAATATAATCAGTAATTCAACAAATAATGTGTCGTGGTTAGTTAGCTTCCTTTGAAGGTTTTCTCATTTCGTCACAATTTACCACCAAAATTTTACAATACTGCATACGTCAGACCATTCACTCAGGACAGAAAACTGTCCAATCCTAGTCACTGAGTGAATCTTTCTCCCAAAGTTTCATCCCGACACGCATTCTGCCATGTGTGTGTGTGTGTGTGTTTCGTATCTCAACGTCCGATCCAGTCGGCTATCGTACACTGGATAGTCTTCTTCGGGTAGTGTTCGACCAGCCAACACGAACTACACAAAAAGGACCGAGTCAATTGCATTTCATCACAATCGAATGGGGCAATGATTCTTCTTCTCTACACAAAACAAGCCTCAAATCTGAACCCCTGTACTACCCATGGCTAGTGGACCAATGAGAATCCTATTTAAATTGTCAGTGGAAAGCAATCGGGCACAAAGGACTGCAGACGAGTCCTTGTGTTGGATGGGTCTTTTAGCGATGCATCATCACTATCTGAAGAAGAGAGAAAGAAATTCGATTTTCGAACACTAAAGATTTATCGATGAAAATAGAGCAATACGTAACGCAGATGACAGACTGCTACCTCGAGATTTGTGAAATTGGACAGCAATAGTTGTACAATCATTTGGTTCGTCAAAAAGGTTAATTATGCACAAATGCAGAATAGCTGTAAATGATTGTCCGAAAAGAAAAAATGATAAAAAGTGAAGATGTGAGTTTTCTAGATCCTACTTGATGGTTATTCCAATAATTTGAGGGAACTCTAGTTCTGAATTGAACAATTTATTCAAGGTTCCACACAGATCTTGAATTGAAGTAAAAACCAGCGAGTGAGAGAACATTCATCTTCTAAACATGCTTCCGTGAAAAAAACTTTTCCTTCAGTTTTGATAAAGTGTGTCAGTGGCGCAGTTGTTCTTCCACGGTGTTTTGGCGCAAACGGGACATCGAAGTGACACGAGAAGTCAGTGTTCAACAACAGTGTATACCACTCATTAGAACCATAACAGTTTCACCGAAGTTCATTCTAAAGTATTAGACGAACGAGCGATCGCAAACTGGTCGTGAGAAAGGTTACCCACGGTAACCGACTAAGCAGTATAACCAGAAATAAAAGCTAATAGTGAGATGAGTTGGAAGTGTAGTAGATCTTCGACATTGGACACTAGCAGCATCTATCAAATCTGCCAAAAATCAAAGTTCGTAAAACATATCCGGTAAAATCGAGTCACATGCTATGTACCACTGAAGGGAAACCGTAACTTTTAATACTTTGAACTTGTTACAAATGCCAGAATTTAGGTCCGAAGTCCACAAGATTCCATACTTAATTTTTGGACACATCGGGGGATACCGTATTTAGCCGCTTATCACTGATATTCTTCAGTCCACCTGATTTTATTTTCATCTCCTTGATGTTGCTGTCTATTAAACTTCCACTGCAACCATTTTATTGCCCTCACTCATTTAATTTACGAAATATCGTTCTGATGACAGAGGTTGCGTTACATTATCACCCTAAAGAGGATATTGACAATAAGGTAGCTAGCATCAGCAGTTTATTCTCATTAAATTGTCGGATCATCAAGAACCAGATAAACACGTGAGACACACGAGCTGAGTTTCCATTTCAGCAGCGGAGGTTCACTGATGATGTTTGAAATGATGTCCCGTTTGGAAAAAATGAGCTACTTTTTGGGCATTTTGTGTAGGACTGAATCCTGATCCACCCTCAATTGTTTGATCAACAAGGCGTTCAGTATATCCATTTTAATTGAGTGTTTTATACGGTTCTTCTTCACGTAGCTACGCTCTGAACTGAACTGATGTTTCATCCTAATGAACCGAACCCAGGTAGTTTAGACAGCTATGAATCGATCTCAAATCCACCTCATCCTTTCCTGTCCCCATGATCCGAGACCCTTCTCAACCTGTACACGATTGAGAAAAAAAACCACCGAATATCACTTTTTCTTCCAAAAATGTCATTTCATTCCTCCCTCAACAGTTTCCAAGAGGCAAGATTTATAATCGAGAAACAGACTTTTAATCTCATATCGTATCACGAAAGGTGAGCATCTACCTGCTCTAAAATAAAATAAACTTTTGGTTGAAAGTCTGCCTACAAATGCATTCAACAAATAACTTCCCGAATCAAAGATTACTGGGCATCCGCTAATGAATATTATGCCTTAAAAGTACTATTTCGATATATTGATGACACCAATAAGGAAATGCATCAACTTGCCTTTAAACTGTTTACACTTACGAATCAAAAGTGCCTCTTATCAACAGCAGTTGAGCCGACGAGTTTGCATACAAGAACTTGGTTATGGTCCCCGCAAATCTTATATGAACGATCTATGTTTTACCGATGAAACGAGGCAGTTTGGAGCCAAGATAGTCTTCTCACTGGAATTAATGGGACGGAATAGAACACTATCTATTTAAGATGGGGGAAAAACTTTTGTAAACCTTGTCGCTAGATTATAGTAAAGGATTAAAGCGTGAGTCTTTATTAGAAAAGTCAAGTGATACCACTGGAATGACCCTTAAAAACAATCTCACAGCCTAGTAAATGAATTTCATTGTATGTTTCGATAACAAACGACTTAGCAATGCTTTGCTAACTGTACCACATATTGCGGTTATTTGTCCGTTGAATACGCAGCCCAAGGGTTGCAAAGTTATCCGTTGTTTAAACTAAAATAACCATGTTGGAAGGAATTTTTACCACAGTTTACCTAACCGCTTCATTTTGACTAATTTTCTCGATTGCGTGTGTAGTCTTCAGGCCCAGACAGACGGGGCTTTGTCAACTCCAGCGTTCTTCAAATTCGTATTTCGTTTGTCAAGCGCGCCTCGCTGGTGTATACTCACGTTTCACAATGGCTTGTTACGCGACCGTTTATCACATCGGTACCAAATTTGTGCCACTATGTGAGCAATATAAACCTCTCTCGTCACTTAGCATTTAACAAATATCGATTGAAGATCTATTAGAGGACTCTTTCGGAGGCTGACAACCGTTCACTTGCTTTAGGATAAAGCTCATTTTACCTACGTAGAATGACAAAACCATGTGTCGCTAATCCATATATGAATTTCAGCTAGAAAACTAATTTCACTTCCGAACCCGGATGACGCAAATTGGGATGCCCAAATATTCAGCTCCTATGTAGTAGTCAGCGAACGGTCGATAAAGCAAACTACGTACCACACTCGTTGTTTGTTCCGAACTGAGCAGCTTTGGAATCTGATGACTGGATCAGTTAGTCTATGAATGCTTAGAAAGTACAGAGTTCCGGATGATTGATAGGAAAGTGGTCTACGGTAGAGCATTTCGTCACTGTTGTACAACGAAATCGGTGAGCAGAACAAAAGCATGTGTGCACCGGTGAACGCACATTAAGAACGAGCGTGTGACAAGCGTGGGCACAGGAACTTTTCAAGTAAGCGAAAATGGTCAAGCAGTATCAGCCTCACATGGAGTAGACCGCATGTGATCGGCAGAACAGGGCAGTGCTGAGTGTAATGCACAGACGTGCATCGGGTGCACCAGTTTAAGGCGAATGGGAAAGTAATGAATCAAGAGCGAATGTCAATGGCCCACGAATAAGTCTCACAATCTCCGAACAAGAAAATCACATTCGTAAAGAAATTGCAGTACAAGTGATAAATCTTACTTAAATGAGCGATAAGAAGAACCTTGAAGAACCCCCTTCGGCGAGCTCATCGGACAACTTAATATTAATGAAAGATCATTAAACTCATTGTCTTTCATGAGAGTGGAGCATACATCAGATTAAAACGGATGTTTGCACTTGCGAAACCTTGGACTATTGGATGACGTAGTTTTTATAGATGTTCTGGGAGGCGAAGTTACCTCTCTATTTTGCCTTTGACACGGTAGTTAACTGTGCCGTGGAATAAGTGATCGCAAACTGTATTATTTTGGTGCTCTAGGAACTGAGTAACCTTTAATGGATAGTTTTTGACCTTACGGTCAGAAAACCCAGTAGAGATACTGAAGATCAAATTCAGTTGTTGCTGAAATAGATACTTTCCTAAACGGATGCTATTTTATTTGACAAAAAGTAAATTACTTCCCTCATCATAATAAGAATTGGTCAAAGTTCATCTGCCGGGTTGGGATATAAAGCTGCTTTTACAGACAATGAAGAATGAAAGCATTTTACTGACAGATCGATACTTATATTTGGTAAGTGTTTAAATGTTAGGTACTGTTTGTGCCAATATATAGCTTTGTCAAAAAAATACGTTAACTCGATCATTCATTGTTACTTCGAGTCACGAGTGTCCTTCTTTGTATCGGTATTATTTTTTTCCAGCTCATTCTGTCACTTTACTTCTTCTAAAAAACTATTCTTACAAACCCAAACAATTGGTTTCCTATTACGGTCCTGCTGAGAGATTGTCACCAGACAAGCCATGCAGAGTGCATGACCAAGTACTTCACTCACTCACTCCAGTCGGTAAGTGGTGTCGGTTTTGAATCACTATTTCCCGCCACATCGAGAACAGATTTATTTTCGGTGTTCACAGCCTGTATAATTCAATCCGATTCGGCGTGACCACCGACTAGATTTGGTAAACATTGATAAATCAACGGTCCCATTTTGTTTACCGCCCACAAATCATCAGCCCGGCATGTTTGTCCAAATTCATCTGGTTGAATTTATCGGAGTCAAACGTGTCTTCAGATGGTCAGGTGTACCTTTCCCCCGCGAATATGAGTATTACAAAGAATTTGCAAACGTCAAATAACACTATCCTCCTAATTGCGGTGGCCAATTTACTTTTCTAGTATAAATTTTCTATAAGATAGGCCCCGTTTCTTCGTCGAACTTGCTTTTCTGTTGAGAGATGACTGAAATTCAAAGTCGACAGATCACCGAGTGCTATGCATTGGATCGAATAGGTTACTGCTGATCCAGCGTTCCTAGTGACTATTCGAAAGGAACTTGCCCCTTAACCGTCGGAAGGAACCGTGACGTCAGAGTGGTATTTTGTTTTGCTGTCAGTACTTGACATTAGTTCATTTCTATTGTCTGTAAAACCACTTCGAATACCCACTTGGCAGTGTTTTGCAGGTGACCTTTCGGAAGAAAATTTACTTGTAACCCAGAAAAATGAATGAATTCAAAATGTAAGAGAACCACGGACAAAAGTATGAAAAGTGTGGTGTAACTGTGCGGACACAACTACCTTATTGATAGTGACATCTAGCCGTAGCCTTCAATATATTTAACCATTGGCTGGGTGGACCCCACCCAGGACAACTGACGCGCCCTACGTGACCAAGTCCACCGGCCAAGCTCCTAATTCCGTCCTTCTATGATAGAGGCCGGACACATATATCCCCTAATCGCTACCCACCTCAGCGAACCACTCGCTGAGGAAGTCTACTAGGGGTTTGCGTGATAAGTCAGGAATACAAAATGAGCGGTGATGCCTGTGTGTACTGCACAACACCAGATTTTCAAGTTTGAAACGGCCACCACGGGATTCGCCATTTTCAGCATTCGCTTCAGCCGAACCTGCGAAAACGTGTCTTGGTAATAAGTTCTCTTACTATGACTGGGGGCATCCGTGTTAATTTTTCACGTCTAACCTTTGATTTGCAGATTGAGCCTGTTTGAGAATCAGCAATCAGAACTGTGATGCCAATCTAAGATAAAATGAAACGAAAGCCAACGGCTTCAAGGAGGAACACAATGGACCGTACTTTACCGCGCAGTTTCACACAAAACCTTCTCTCAGTAGCATTTCGTAGCTTAATAAATCGAAAAATATGAGTGAAAAGTACTGTCATTCAGGAAGTTTTCCAACTGACCATTCAGTTTTCAACTACAGTTAGTGTGTTGTTTCCATTCTGACACACTTTTGTTCCCATATTGTGAACCCAGGTTATAATCACTTTGATGTGTAAGCTGAAATAAAACAACTGGATTTTGGACCGACTGTGGCACGTGACTGAGATGATTAATACATATATATATATATATATATATATATATATATATATATATATGTATTAATCACAATCCAAATAAAACCATGGTTTCTGTACTTAATCTATCCTTCGCATACAACTTTTCACTGTGAAACTCTTGCTTTACTTGATTTGGGCAGATTACTTCATACTAGCCGATTATGAAATTATTCCGGGTTTCCTTACCTTGCGGTGATGAAAGCAACGCCATATATATTCATAAAAGTCACCACTTCGTACACGCTACTGATCCTCAAACATGCAAAAATGTGAACCACAGTTAAGCCAATTTGACGTATTCATTCACATGTGAACTCGTACCGTAACGCTCAAGGTATGTATTATCTTTGGAGTACATGGTCCGTGGCATTATCTTTTGTTCTGACTAGTTTTATCTAGGCTTTTGTGTACGGAGTTCGTTAACTAATCGATGAAATTACTAGCTATCTGGTTCTCCCCGTTATAGGTCAGCCCTCCCTGAGCAAAGTCTAATGAAGAGAAAATCAACAACTTCGTTCTTCAATACTGCCAACGAGTTATCGATTACATTGAAGTCGAAGCTTTCTGGAAGCAGTTGTAGAGCGGGAATCTTTGAAGAGACTGCGGCATTAGTTAAAGTTTTAATAACTATGGTGACAAAGGAAACAGCGTGGAATAATAATTTGGCAGCGCACCTAGGCTTGTCTGTCATTCGATATGCCCGTCTATTCCATACCTGGGATCAGTATCCGTGGAGCAAACTTCCGAACAGCCGTTAGACTGCTGAACAGTACCACTTAATATACAGTTGTTATTCGCCAAAAGAAATTCCGGTTCTAATCTACAAACTGGCCTTTCTGCATTCGAACCATCTCCTGATCTGAGATGAAAATAGGACCAGTGTCAATGTTTTCACCAGATTTGCACTCCCCAGTTTCTAATGGCACCTAAACTCAGTAGGTGAATTCCTCAACGACGGTATCCGTACCCACCGCGTTAAAACGGAAAAAACCAAGGTACAGTACAAATTTTCTGAACCCTTTGTCAACATTTCTGTATCATACCAGTTTCTTTCCCTCTGAGGTATTTGAATAGACTGATGATGTTGTTCTTGGTCAGGTTATTTCCTATCCCTCCGTCTTCAGAATTTTCAGTGAAAATTTATCACCAATAGAGCATATATTACACTATATGGTTTAGGGCCGAACCCACTGAAGTGCCTTGAACGTTCTCACCAATTTTCGTTCTCCCTTTCCTGTAAGTTCTGTTTTCATTATTTCCAAAACCCCGTCTACATTGAGCTTTGTAAAGTACCCGACAGTTTACCCTGGTAACAATTTATGATGGACCACACACATTCAAAACTGTGACGTCTCTTATTAAGCTCGGAAGCTCAGAAAATGTCGGACACCGCGGGCAGTTATTTCCATGTTCGTGTACCAATGTGTTCTTCCCGTCCTGCCTTATTTTCCCCCTAAGACAGTCTACTGGACTTATGAAAATGAACCCTAATTTCCGCGTCGTGGCTTGGTGACTATAAGTCACATTTCACCCATCTCCATTGACACTGTTTTGACGGAACTCGGTGATCAGCATAATAAGTCCTGCTTGAACTCTAGTTAACAAGATAAGCCAGGACCCTTCTCATTTGGTACAAATCAACTTGTCTTTTTGTAGCTCCCACTCATTCACTCGTTCAACATTCCGTCACCTTTCCTCGAGAATAAATGTATTCTAGAAAAAAATTTCATAGGCTGTCTTGCTCGGGGTTTGAACCAGTGGGGAGAGGGTAAAACGGAGTTACTTAGAAAACCCAACAGCCAAACTAGTTTTCCCTCACTAGCTATTATTGAAACACACACTTCGATTGAAATATATCTTGGGATATTTGCCGAAATACTTTGCCTTCGGTAAATTTTCGCTTATTTTTTTACTTTCTGATTTTGCATCTAATGATGAAGGTTCTGGCATGATACTTGATTAAGTCTACCATACAAGTACAAAAAATACTAGTAGTGTTGTGAGTGTATATACTACTAATTAAGTAGTTGATTGCTGAAAGCGGAACTATCGTCATTCGTGGATTACCAAAGCCGCTATGCCCAAGTCACTGAACGCAAGAAGGTGAACAACAACAGGCGAACCACACAACTGCTTCTCCGTCGGATGATGACTGTCTTCAAGTGAAGGAGAACGGTGACTTCCCAAACAAGCATGTTTGTAACGTTTGTTTTGTTTTGTCGATGTCCGAACGAGCTATTGGCAATAAACAACCTATTGACCAAGGCACGCCTTCTGGATTATAACATTTGGTGCCGTGACCAGGATGGATCTACCATGGCCGGAGCCGTTTGAGGATGGCGACATACGGACCTTCCTGGAGGATTTCGAGGATCTGGCGGAGCTCTCGGGGATCCAGTCGGACCGGGGTAAGTTGACGGCCCTTCGAGCGCTTCTCAAGGGCAGGCCGCGGGCGGTGCTGGATGCGGCGCGAAGGGGCCCGAAGGAGCTGAAGTGGGCCGCCGCCAAGGACGCCCTGATTGCAGGACTGGACACCCCGGCCGACCGTCAAGACGCTATGCGCCGGTTCAAGGCCGCCCAGTTGGGGGTTGGCACGGACCCGCTGGTGCACGCCGTCGCGCTCCGCTCACTCCTGGAACGTGCGTTGCCAACGCTGGATGAGGCGTCACGGGCAGACCTGGTGGCAGACCGATTTGTGGATAGTCTGCCGGAGCCCTTGCGTGGGATGGTACGCGTCGCCCGTGCCGGCCGTTCACTGAATTTGGTCCAGCTCGCGGACGTGGCTCGAGAACTGGCCATGCTTGACGTGCCTGTGGTCAATACGGCCCATGTCGGAGATTCATGGAAGGACGTCGAACTTGTGGGGGAGAATTATGAACTGGACCTTTCGAACCTGGGGGACGAACCAGTGAAAGCCGAACAGTTGGAAGAAACCGAGTTTTCTTGCTGTGGAAACGTGGAATCTATCTTATACGAACAGCCTGAAATCCCGAAGGATATTGAGGGTAGTATACCGGAAACATTTCTGCTGGAGACTTCAATCACTCCTGATGAGGTGGAAGATGTCGGAAAACTGAACCGTATCTCTGAAAATATGGAAAACTGTAACCGGGTTTGCTCTGAAAGTCAACCTGATGATGGTGGAAACGAAGACATGTCATTTGCTCCAGTCTCCATTGCATCGAGAGACAACGGGTCATGTCTTGTGCAATGTGAAACCAAGACGCCTCTCAAAGTGGATACAGAAGACGTTTACCCCCTTCCTGAGCAAGTGCCGGGTGAGGAAGTCCAACCTTATGCATCCCGGACGGAGACTGCTGGAAGTCATATCCAGGATGATAGGGGAATGACACAACGCATGGTGCTCAGTTACTTTGAAGTGGTCAGGCACGATGTCGTGGTGACGTGCGATAAAAGTCAAGTGTTGTGTTCAGTATTCACTCTCCACTGTTGCTATCTAGAGTTAAGGCTGGTGTCGGTGCGCATCCCGGACCGGACAAAGCACACCACCGGAGGGACTGTGGGACAGATGACAACACCGCCACGAACCGGTATTGGAGGATTGGCATCTGAAGTAAAGGAAGACTTGAAGACAGTCTGCAGGATTTGGATCGTCCTTTTCTTTTTTTTGTCAGGGGGGAGGAGTGTTGTGAGTGTATATACTACTTATTAAGTAGTTGATTGCTGAAAGCGGAACTATCGTCATTCGTGGATTACCAAAGCCGCTATGCCCAAGTCACTGAACGCAAGAAGGTGAACAACAACAGGCGAACCACACAACTGCTTCTCCGTCGGATGATGACTGTCTTCAAGTGAAGGAGAACGGTGACTTCCCAAACAAGCATGTTTGTAACGTTTGTTTTGTTTTGTCGATGTCCGAACGAGCTATTGGCAATAAACAACCTATTGACCAAGGCACGCCTTCTGGATTATAACAGTAGTAGGTGCCCTGAGAGAGGCGGTGAAATTACTGAGCTTGTTAGTTAATTGCACTCCCCAAAGAAGGGTTCTTATTTCCATTCCAGGCAAATTTCTAGGAGTTATCAACACAACTCACCATCGAAAACCATGAAGGCACGGCATTTTGCAGCTGTTTCTTCTGGTTTGTTGGAAATCAGTAGCTGCAGTGCATATCCCGCAGGCCCCTCGATTGGGACTCGAACCCGGGGTGGACTAATGTGTACCGAACACCTCAACCACAAGGCTACCCGGACTGGTTCTCAACGGTTTGTTGAATATTTACACCACATGATTTGATTTGTGTGTTGATGCTGCATGAGGAATCGTGCTATGTGTGATGTGATCTCTTACTATTCAGTTGCAACCAGGAGGTAATTATCGCCAGTGGGAAGGCCAGGTGAAAAGATGTGTGAGGAACGATCCTGATGAGCAGCATGCGGACCTGTTGTTCATCCTGGTGCATGAGCCAGCGTACGAATGCTTTGTGATGTAGAGTGAAAGCAAAAGTCCACTTGAAAACAGCACACTATATTAAATAGCACCGATTACGATAAAGTTAGAGGGAAGTAGCTGTCATTTCCGATTAGCGCTTTGATGGTTATTTGGAAATGTCCTCCGGCGTAATGGATGCCAGTTGTGTAATAAACAGAGCAAACAGGCGCCACACATGCGAGTAGCAAAAAAACCATAAATTCAAACTCCATCACTGCCGCCATGGAAATAATAGCTTTTGAACCACATAGCTTCCCACTTAATTAGGCACCTCCCCGGTGCCTGGTCAAACCACCACGAATGGACACCTCTGGTTTCCCTCCAACATCTAGAGCCCTCTCTCTCTCAGCCGGGGTTCAGTAACCATGTCCTATTTAAGTATTGGCTTAAGTCGACTAAAATGTACACTGAAGGGTGGTCTGGTTTATCTCATCGCGTATAACGTACAGACTCTCCGAGATTATTCTTTCTATTATAAAGGCTCCTTCTACATTTTGTTAAACTTGGCACAAACAACCGGAGGCACCTTTTCGGATTGCAGGAATATCACTTACTTCACCTCTAAGGGAGGGGCGGGGTGGATGCACGCCAAGGTCATGATATTCTTTCTGTCTCCGGTGACTTTCTTGTAGGTGCGCCCGATCGGGATTTTTGTTTTCATCGGGGTTTCTTTCAATCTGACCACGTAGTTTGAAGTTTCTTGGGCTATTCTGCCCACACGCGCAATGCAAAAACCACAGAGTATACTCATTTCTCCCCCGATTCGTAGAAAGTGCATAGTTTGTCCTGTGGAAGCATATATGATACAGCGGTTCACTGTTACACACTGTTCCAGTGCCTAACCCACGCAAACGCTTTCATCACCTTTCGTTCGACTAAACCGTTACCTTCAGGAAGGTTTGCCGCCCTGCTAATTTTGTCGATCTGTTGCTGTTCGAATAATTCGCGTACTGTGGAATGTACAAAAGCCACTCCCTCTGTCAGAATACAAGTGACCAGTTGCACTCCATCAAAAAATCCAGCGATCATGTGTTGCCCGGGCCAAAGTGATCGCATCTACAACTGAAACAGTGACGACTCCTTCCCAGTGTCGTGAAATAATCTGCCAGGAAGCTGACATATTTATTCCCGCTTTGATTTTCCGGCTGCGCCGCCTTCACGTAATTTCCGGCCATCTCATTCGGGTAGCCTGCATTGATGGGTACCAAAGATGCACGTCTATTGGGAACAAGATTTTGCAGTAAATCACACGACTGGCAGTCCCTACAGAAATTTGTGACATTTCTCCGTTGGTGCGGTTACCAATAGTTGACATGCTGCGTCATACATTTTATTTTGTCCTGAATGTCCGAGATTGTGATCTACGCCTTCCAAAGCTTTCCGCACATATGGCTGGGGGTTTACAAGCCCTCACATATATTCTGGTCCGTATTCTGTGAACAAAATATCGTCTATCAGTTTGAGGCTGTTCCCTTGGGACCATAAGCATCTTGTTTCATAACTGGTCCTGAACACTCCTTCACCTGTTGGACGTGTTCCATCATTCTTAAAGCTTCTGTATACGAGAGATAGCTTAGGGTCCTCAGCATGAATTCTCTTACATTAGTGCTTCACGTTGGTACTAACAGTCCCTCTTACGACCTTCATGATGGATAATTTCCGTCGGGACAAGCCGTCCTCCTTTCCATGGGATGTATCGAAAAGAGGCAGATATGTGAACAAATATTCCTGTCTTCTCGTAACTTATCCCTCGGGGTGTTTAAAATTCGTCAGTCAAAACAACGAACGGGGATCTGTTTGGAAGAGGAAATTACTGCCCAAAAGGAAATGCAGGTAGTACAGGATGAAATAAGCTAACCCCAACATCTCTTCCGTTTTCGCAAAGTTCTACCGCTAAGAGGAATTACAAGCTGGGTGCTTTTTTTATCTCTTTGTAACAACACAGAGCCAATATCCTTCGATGCGTCGTCCGTGTTCAGGATGAACTAACGGGCGGGGTCTAATGCACCTAGGAAGGATAGGATCGATGCTTTACACAACCAATCGCTTAATTATTTAAGAGACTATTGTTGTTTCTCAGTCCATCTGAACATTTTATCGCGCATCGGTGTCAGCAATACTGAAATTCAGCAGAAGGCTTTGGTATACGAACCAAATCATCGGGTGAAGCACTCGAGCTCATCAGGCTGAGGTGATTTAGACATGTACTACACGTCTACCGATGAGATTCCCCAGCGTGAGCTTTTAGCTGCGTAGGATGATGTTTGGAAATATGACTGAGAATGGTCAGTTCATAAAGTGGAAGAAAGGAACGGAAAATCTAATGAGTTAACTATGACACGTAGAGCGTGTTAAGCTTCCCCGATGGGGTCCAGGAGATTCCCTAACTCAACGGCTGAATTTATTGAAGGATATGTCTAGATGTCGCAATTAGTAGTGTTCTTTTATTTGTAAACATCGTTTTGGCTTGATGGTACCACTTGTAGTTTGCTTTTCAGTCTTCTACTATATTTGTTTACTTCCGACTGAGGCTGCCGCTGAGAGATGGCAGCCAGAAACGCAGAACCCAGTATTTGATTACTGGTTGTTTTGACCCTAACTGAACTGAACTGAACTGAAAGTAGGAATCCTATACTTTCCAGACACATTCGAGTCCGCGGATGAATTCATTCTTGAAGCGGATATGATAGTGAAGAGAGTTGGTGCTGTATAGGCACATAAGTAAAAGTAGGCACTGAACATGTTACTTTCATCATCAGCTGATCCCTGAGTAAACGAGAACAGAATCATTGTACCCCGCGGAAGGATACGATGGTATTAGTTTACTTCGTTCGGTACTACCAGCATTTTCTGCGAGGTCGTCATTTCCTTGTCCGCAAGAACCACCGTTCTTTTCAATGAGTAGCGAATTTTAAGGAACCAAAGGGAAAATTGTGAAGTGACAGTAATATCTTCAATAACATTTCTCTCACTTGTCTGTATCGATCCAGAAAGTGTCGAGATAGTGAGGACGGCATGCTCTAACGATTGAAAAAAGATCATAAATACTGTCTATCCTGGATTTTATGTGACATTGATTAGCTTTGAAAAAGAAAGCCTCGATAATGATTAGTTCCAGTGATCCTAAACATGTTTTTATACCAAAGCCTGACGGGTGATAGTGAGCGACCATCTGCGGAGTAACTGACCGGGTCTACTTACGAAACCAGATGACCGTGGTGTCATCGGGATAGCTTCAAACTAATTTACGATCTGATGTACATGGAATACGGACAGGAATGCCATCAGCGGCTGGTAATACCCCTGTCGAAATTTCGGAAGGTGCTAGATCACCCCCTTCACGATCTCGGTCACCCGGATGTGTCAGATACTGGAGAGCTCATCATCGGTGGGATCTCAGTGATTTGTGGACTCTCAGTCATGTTCTTTGTCGGCACACACCCTTATTACACTCCCGCGCAAATTACCCGAGTTATTTACGGAAAGGGACACTACAAGGCCGTTACCAGAAAACCAGAGGTGAAACAAATATAGCAGTCTCTCATTCAGAAAACCGTAGCCTGGAGCCCCCTAGTTGTTTTTTGCTCAGAGGGGTTGCATTCAGAAAGAGAGGTGGTCAGACCGAAGTAGTCACTCAAGTAGTATCACATTAACGAGGAGTCTACTTAAAGAAAATACTCATTTTGCTTCTTTTGGCCATTCCAAAATTAGGTGTAACCAAAAAGATTTGTGTCTAGTTGATAGCCTTTTGTGAGCGAAACATGTGGTGTTGCGATGCACCGTCTCATGGTCAATCAGAATGTGATACAAAAAGGCTTACTGGAATCAAGATTACTGTTCATTTTATCAATGTCTGGGTCACGTTGACAGACGAACAATATCTACGTCTTAGCATCAGACGGAAACCACCCCACCCCAATCAACTGACATGTTTAACATTGAATGAATCAAATGGTACAAAATTAGCATCATAAGAACTCGTTAAATCCAATGATCTAGTGATTCTAACTGACTTCGTGGTGCACATGAGTGCAATAGAAGGGGCATACTCCATAGTCCCAGAGGCCCAGTACACTATTAGAGAGGGCCGGCAACCAGATCCTGAGGTTTGGAGTGGAGAACCAAGTAAGGTCCCAGTAGGTTAGGTGCGGTAACGAGCCCAAAAAAATGATGCCATATACAAAAGTGAATAACCAGTTTTGTTCGGAAAACCAAATTGTCAAATATATTTGACCCGAGAATATTTCCTGTTCGGTTCTATGAGGTTTGTGTCACCGTTGGAGGTTTTCTAAAGGGGAAATTTCATTGCACAATAAGTGTTTCTTAGAGAGAGGTTATAGCAATCGGGGTGGTGTCAGTCAGGGGGGGGGGTCCACTGTATATCATTTAATATCATTATCATGGGAGACTGTTTCACAAGGTGAGCGGAGTTCCTTGAGGTTCCCACCGCAGGTGAGGTCACTGCCCCACGGGTAAAATTATACCTGGTATAACACTCTGATAGAGAGAGTAGTTCTGAGAACTCCGCAGCATATTAACTATGCACACTGCTGGAAATTGACGAAACACACGACCGAATACCTTCTTGAAGGTAACGGGTTAGTCGAACGAAATAATGAAAGAATTAGCAGAAAAGATGAAGCTTCGGGATCAGACACCTGAACGGTGGGATACGGCGTACCACTGCAACTTACACTCTTCTACTGGATAGACACGATAGTTTCTGCGATTTCTCAGCGACTTACACGCTCCGTATGTGGGCCGGTACCCCCAAGTAATTTCAAACTACTTGGCCAATTTGGAGTAGGTCCCACTTAAAACTCATTCACTGACACGATAGCGACAAAGACCCACTGCATTGTTAGAGACAGCCGGCAACCAGGAATGGAGTGGAGAACCACATTAGGTTCCAATAGACTGTCCAGCGACAAACAGGACGGCAGTGGGCCTGCAGTCTACCACCAGAGTAGCCAATTATGGCGAGGATTCGAACCCCGACCTAGAAGGTGGGTAAATAAATGTCCCAAACCACTTAACCACAAACATCGCGGGGACGGGGGGTTGGTGCATGATGAGGATGCTACTGTATCTACGTGAACATTTCGGATTATTGATTTAATAGCACATGTCCGCGTGTACGTGTGTATGTCATCCGGTTCCCGACTTATTTCACACCTGCTATTGAGACCCATGGAGGAATAATTCGAGCAACCGTCAGATGGCTAACCAGTTGTTTTCACTCAAACGGACTTTTGGCTTCATCCTACCGAATCAAAGGTTTTTCTTCGGTGAGCCTACCGTCAATCACGAGTTTGACCATAGGCCGCGAGATAATATGGTACTGTCCAAAGGTGTTCGCTTCGTTTTTGCTCTCATCTGTGAGGCAAAAAGAACCGGCACTTTAGTAAAGAAAAATAGCTACTTGCAAAGGAATAAGCATTAAATAAACGGTGAAGAAAAATCTTTGTGGCGAATCTTACGTGTTTTCATGAAAATCAATCATATTAAACATTGCTAATTACGGTCTTTCAGATTTCACTCAAATTCATCATGGTAACCCGGCTTATACAAGTTTAGAGATACTAAACAACGAATTGAAGTTCGATAAAATTTCATCATCATCATCCTCAGTTTTGCATAATATACAGGATTAGAGAAGTTGAAAATTACTGCAAATTTTTATTACTGTTATTGGTATTACTATTATCGTCATCACTATTATTATACTACACGTAAGTATATATATATATATATATATATATATATATATATATATATATATATATATATATATATATATATATATATATATATATATATATATATATATATATATATATACACTTGCTTGGAGTTCAGAATTGTGCCATTAATATCAATTTCAACCGAAAGAGAGATAATATCACACGGCAACTGAAATGTATTGACTCTTTTTATTTGGCTTGTCGCCGTATGCTTTTAATGGCTTGTGTGTTTTCCGAAGGGATTGTGCATGTTCGTGCTGCTCGAGCATTTTCCGAGCATCCTCATCACTGGCATCGACTGATAATCTGCACTGTTTGAACCCTGACCGAGAAGTTGGACCGCTTGAGAACATCATCGCCAGCAATAGACTTTACTCTCAGCTGATTATACATGTCTTTTTTGAAGCAGAAATCGAAATTTATAAATACTGGTCTACGATGACAAGTACACATGGGCAGCTAGATCTTAGCTGGCGGTCAAATGTCAGATGAAGTATCCCCAAGCATAAATCGGAGGCTTTTTGCCACGTTCACGTGACATCTTTTTAACTGAAGGCTTTCAGGTGTATGCTGAAACAGTTCGATCAATTTCGCCTTTCAGCTCAGATAACAACTGGCTTTCTGGGGTAGAAGAAACTCAGAATATATCGGCACCTGAACTGGGCTAATATTGCGAAATTCTTCAAACACCATACTGATGATGAGTAATTTATATTACTGTCAGGCATAGGTTGTTAGGAAAATAATCTAGTTTTTGTATTCATCGAGTTATCTGCAAATGTTAGATTTATTTCGATGTGTGAGAGCAAACATCTCTATCCAGAATCTCTGCCAATAGCTTTCTGAAGAGGAAAACTAACGGTTGGAGGATAGGTCCAAAGAAATCAGCTTAGCTTGACGAAAAAGTCGAATGACTTCAGCGAGCGAACTTAGTCGGGTGGTACCCGATGAGTTTCCTAGGTGAGTCTAACGAGATCCACCTCCTGAGTGGAGGAAGGTATCAGATAACAAGACCCAGTTCAGCGGACAGGATTTAACTTAAAATTGAAACTTTTGTCAATATGATTTTCATAGTGTATCTACATTTTCTGTTCAATCGCTTTTTACATTTTGGTTTACATTATTACTGGGCAGCATCCAGACACAAGAACCCCTAATGAGTAGCTTAGAGATTAGACACAATGGACTCGAACTCAAAGAACCGAGAGAAAATACAGTGGAAAACCGTTTTTAACTTCTGAATTTCGTATACCGTGCTTGATTAACCGCAGCGGACCGCTGACAGTTAACCCTTAAAAAATTGAACGACTCTCAAGTAAAGCTTTTAAATTATATCAGGAAAAATTAGAGCTTGTTACGAAACTGTAAGCCATCTACGAACTTTACGTACTATATTCTGATGGAATAACGATGACGGTCTTCTGTGCGATTCACCATAATTGTTGATATTTTCGAACAGGGAAACTTAGTCATATCTTCCTTACAAGGCCATTAAATATCTCTGTCTTAATTATTCAAAAAACCTTGTACCTTCAGTTCTTTGCTATTTTTGTCACTGGTGTTGTTGGTTTTGTTGTTGTTCAGGTCGATGGTGATGCTCATGCTCATGCTGCTGCTGCTGCTGCTGTTGTTGTTGTCGTTATGGTCTCACAGCAATTCGGGTGTGAATGATCGAACTTACAGTTGTTATTTTTTGTAATGGAAAAACATGTATTTAAGGGTTACACCTGGGATCCAAAGAGACTCTGATTCTGGAAAAGTAATACCATTGAGTAAAAGTAATTCGTAACCGTTTATTGACCTGATGTTATCTCATTCCATTGAAAGCTTTTAGAAAGGTGCTTTATCCTCGATCGCCTCAGAGATGCCTGAAGTGCTTATCTATTCAAATTCCATCTGGTGTAATTTTCGAGAAAAATAATCGTTTCATGAACACAAACAATGATTTAGATAACAATTCTCTGCTCTGATATTTGCCTTCCTAAATGAGGCACTTGCTGGTGATCAGTGAACAGAACTACTGTTCCCGAAGCCTGATTATTGAACATTCAAAGAGAACTGAACAGCAGCATGGACACACGGCCCAAACCTACAATGGAGTCTCGATTCCCATAAATTGTTAACGCAACTGAAGCTGAGAAAAACTCTGAAAGGTGTTGTTGCTCATTACTTGAACTGCAAAAAACAGTAACCACAGTACCTGGAAAACTGGTAAATGTGATTTGTCGTACTTTTATTTAGTAAATCATTTTACCAAATCTTTGAAAGGACACAAGCGATAACAGACATCAGAAAATATCTGTCAACTTTGAACATAAGTCTTAAATTAATCAAACTATTGAATTTTCTGACGATTTACCAGGAGAACTTGCTTAGTTTACGGTATACAATGCCCTGACAGACATGATGATAAACAGAGGCTCCACACTGTTTTTCTCTCCCGCCTTCTGTGTAAAGTACACGCTTTCTTCATCACCGGGTCATCTGTTTGAAACCAACCATGGTTCATCCCCGGGCAACCGGTTGTTTTTCTTCATAGACCAGATTTACTGAAAGGCTTGTTCGAAAAAAAATAACGCCAAAGGCAAACGTAGTAGCAGCATCAGCAGAAAGCAGAAAAACCCACAACTAGTAGCAACAACAATAACAACAACAAGAGCAACGGCCGTTGAATAATTCGTAACTAAAGTTCACCCGGTCGGTTAGTGCACAATCTCATCTGCTTCGCGGTTTGAACGCACAGTTTATTCTTACTGATACACATTTGAATGAATAACAAAATACAAAATAGAGCGAACTAGGTCATATCTGTCGTGTGCTTTTGTCAAAATATCTTTTATGGGGAATCAGTGTTTCGTATCGGAATAAGCAGTTACTTCGATCACCCGTCGCTCATCGGGCAATCACGTACAAAAACGTTTTGTACCCAGAAACGAAACACACTCATCACGTGTGCCATTCAAGTTGAATACATTTAGTACACCTCGTAAATTTTCTCGAAATAGAAACGAGAATAGACTACAACGTCCTACAAAACAATGTGACCAACAGAGAGCTCCCAGTAGAGTTAAGCGCAGTCTGTAGCCTGAATTGGGGTGAAATATTCATTCAGCTAATGCCATTTAGGAAGCTCCTGAAGGGTTATATTTAGAACTATTGAGACTACACTATTTGACTAGATAATAGAAATTAAAAGGCAAAATTATATGCAATATCATATAGAATATGAAATACATAATTGTAAATTATATGCTATATATAATATATAGATATGTTATATATGTATATATACATGGATTTTGTCCACACTTTTAAATACTACTTACAGTCAAATTGAGCGCTTGCACATGCCGCCTCGTTGTTCGTTGGGTTAGCAGTGACCTAGACACGAATAAATATGAGAAATCACAGTTGTGATTCAGTTGTGGGCTCTTCAGTGAAGAGTATCCATTCACACTCCAGATGATTCAAACCAGATTCTATTGTACATATAACATCGAAGGGCACATGTATGAAGATGAGTGGGCAGAGGAGTATCGGGTACGCATACCTGATGAGCAGCAACAACCCCAAAACGGATTGTGTGACTCTCGGAAAAATCTATCCGCACGTTTACATATTATTAGGTATCCAACTATATATATATATATATATATATATATATATATATATATATATATATATATATATATATATATATATATATATATATATATATATATATATATATATATATATATATATATATATATATATAAAGATCCTGTTCTGATATAATTATGGATATTCCGAAGAGCTTTGACTAAAATATGGTTCATTTGCAGCAAATTTCTACGCATTTAATTTCTCTGTAAATCATATGTGAACCACCTTTTTAGACCTTGAATGTGAGTTTCTAACCCAGGTCTCAGTGCTACGCTGCAGGTTACTACGCAGCGAGCCTCTGAGGCTAAAGGCTATGAGGCTATGACCCTTGCATTGCAGTCACATGCAAGCGCGTACTAGAAAAAGTAAGGAGCAGGTTTCCCATTGCGTACAACGTTGGGATCATGCTATTCGCAGCTGTATTTTTATCTGACGAGTTATGTTGTTGTTATCCATGTAGGTGGGTAGGAGACTGAGTATAACTAACTAATTAATTAATTAATTAATTAT
This sequence comes from Fasciola hepatica, assembly GCA_948099385.1. Taxonomy (NCBI): domain Eukaryota; kingdom Metazoa; phylum Platyhelminthes; class Trematoda; order Plagiorchiida; family Fasciolidae; genus Fasciola; species Fasciola hepatica. The sequence continues at coordinate 12,805,134 of CANUEZ040000142.1, read as the reverse complement.
TTGAAAGCCAGCAGGTTGAAAATCATCAATGCAAACAAACCAAAATATAAGACTTCCAGGCACTAAAAGCTTTCAAACCAATGTGTTTCATGGATCCCTGTCGAGAATCATTTCGTGTATGGGTGTAAAGATTTTTTTGTCTTTTAAGCATTTGGGTGTATTTATGTTACTACGAAACAATCCACAAGAAAGAAGAAATATATTATACGGTGGCGCGAAAATGATCTTCACCAACCTTTGGTGCCGTAATTTGATGACAACTGAGCACACATGGATCAGAAAAGCTTAACTGTTCGATTACACTTTCTTTTCGGTAAGTCGGGTTAGTTGACTTTTGTTTCACCGGGCCCAAGAGACGAGCGTGCACCGATCGCTCGAATCTAGTCAGGTGCACATAATATCGCGTTTTTAAATTATACTACTATTGAGTAAGTGGAAGATTTATTGCGATCCGTGAGAAAAAAAGTTTAAATCCGAAAGCAACGCTGGTCGCAACTGTGCACCTAACCAAAATTACAATCACATTAGGCGAATGATTTTTATGATCGGGGTATTCCATTCAAATGAAGTTACGTCAGGCACTAATCCCGGACATGGGCCTGCTCTTTATCTACCCACACACACTACCCGGAGGACTGGTGGGGCCTTCAAATTTGACCATGCAGTACGTTACATCTCCGGATTACTTTTGCGGCATCACCAATTTTCCTGAACCAATTTTACATCAACTTTCGTTTGTCGCTGTAGAAACATTGATTTACTAAAGATGTGCCTATTATTGTATCGATTCCTAGTGATCTCATCGGATCTTCGAAATACTCGAACTCTTTTCTGAAAAGCTGCTTTGGAAAATCAGTAAGAAATAAAAGAAAGAGAGTTTTCGAGAATCTAAATGAGCATCACTCTGGTTGGAAAGTTGAACTAAGGAAGCAAGCTTTATCAACCATGTACTCACCAGTTATCATCAACTTCAGCTTTTGTTCACTGCTTAGAAAACTGACCGAATTGACTGATTACGTCTATCATCAGGAATATAATGAACTGGATATCATTTTCTCACAAGAAACCTGGATCCACGCTAAATCTGATGATGAAATTCTTTTCGCATCGATCGCCCGGCTCCTTACCGTAAACTTGGAGAAGGATTCATTACTTTTATAAATGAACGATGGTGTATAACGAATAAAAGTATTTTACGTATTCCACATCTCACACCAGCGCTTTAGTACTAGATTGCAAGCTTAAACACCTAAGCCATCACACATCTATAGTTCCTGTTATGATGTACATTTCCCCAACTTGTCCTCGCTCTGAGCCAGATGAATTCTCAGGCGTCGTCTGCTCAAATCTTCTGAACTTTGCTGATTCTTCCTTAAGTTGTTTGGGGAGATTTCAACAGGTCCCATGTGAGATTCCTTGCATCCCTTGGCCAGACTAATATTGTTACCTTCCTCACCAGACTTGACGCCAGGCTGGACCTTTATCTTGTTAATAATCCAGACTTGTTTCATACTCAGTGTCGCCCTCAATTCGGCTGTTCTGTTCATGCTATTTTAGGGGTTTCCCAATGATTTACCCTAAGAGTAGACATGCACGTCTCACTCAAAGCCGTGACCGTAAAGTATACAGAAGACAGTGTCACCTAGAACACCTCGAGCGACTCAGGAATCTGGTTGATAAGACTGACCTAAGCATATTTTCTCACTCCGACTCCACTTCGTTTTGTGGATATTTAACCGAGCATCTTAGCTTCTGCTTTAATGTTCGCTGCCTCATAGAAACTTAATGCTTCCGACCCGATTGCTACTCTTCTCCTCGGATGAAGCACGAAGAAGCGAGCCTTTAAAGCCAGATACCACAATATGGTAAGAACTCTATCAAAATCCATCAGAACTGGGCTTTAAAGACTGAGTACTTTGTACGTTTACTTTCAAACCTCCAGCAGCAGTTGCACCTAAGCGGTGCTAATTCTCGTAAATGATCTCTATTACCAGACATTGAGGAACTCAGTCATCGGTTTACTGCAACCTCGTGCCTATCGGTCATTTCAAACCAAGAAGCAGACTTCTATCAGAACCCTGCCAAGGAAAGCGTCACCTCAATGGGCATACAAGGAGCTCATTCGCCTCCGTGACTAAAGGCAAGAAGACCAGACTGTTTACAGCCATTCCTGATGAAAGAATGCTCAAGTACGTTATCCCCCGTATTTTCTGGTCTATTTGACCTATGCTTAAACAGTAATGCTATGCTATTCTCCACTGCTGGAAAATAGCTTCTATCACCCCAGCACCAAAGAGGGTGCATCCAAACTACGCACAACAACTTACCCATCGGTTGCTCTTAAAGTGTTTGAACATTTTACACTGAGAAGACTATCTCTCCAGACTAGTATGCTAAACTTCAAGCCAATTTCATATCACCAGTCACACCCAACCCTCAATGCTCCGGTCTCTCGCACCCATTCTGGTTTGTCATCCGTTCATTGCGAAAGCCGAACAGTTAGGGTCTGTTTCTCAGATTACTGTCCAGCATTTAATTTCACTGACAGATCAAAATTACTCCGTGTACTTGTCGACTTGGATGTCAGCACCTCCAGCATTAATCTTTTGTTCAGCCTCTTTTCCATGCGATAACAGTTTACACAATAATGTGACCGAACATCTACCATGCCTCCCTCTACACAAAGCGTCCTCGAAGGTGCCATTCTATCACCGTTTTTGTTTTCTACTTATATATCATCCATGCCCGTTTATGACGATTGTTCCATTAAATAAGCCGGTAATGTGATTTTTGGAATGCTCGACACCAACAGCTGCAAATTTCCACCTTCACGATAAAGAGTAAATGAGCTCATCAACTGGTATTCGGGCCAAAATCTAAGGCCGAATCCCGCAAAGTACTCTGATATACTGTTGTGTCCATAAAACTTTTCTGTCTCCGTCAATGGAGAACCAACACAAAGTACACCATCCGTAAACTACCTCGGTGTAGCCATCGGCTGTAACCTTGCCTGAACTGATCAGGTCTCGGCAATCTTCTTGAGAATTTGACAGCTCACCTTTCACTTGATACAACTCAGGTCATCATCTAGTCCACTTCGTTTAATAAGACACTTATGTACTTTCACGCATCCTTCCTCACTGCATCTATGCTTCCCCCGTCATATTCTCCGGACTGCTTCGGAAAGATCTTGAAATTCTTGTCAGGTCACTTGAACACTAGTTTCGACATAATAGGGTCAATTACGATCTGCTGATCCAACTTATATCAACCCAACATCACCAGGCATGAACGACTTTCTTTCATAAGATCTTAGACGACAGCACACATCCCCTTCATCCCGATCTTAGCACTTGCATGTCAACATCAGCTTTCCCATCCAAATACAAAACATTTGTTTGTTCTCACTAGAGCACATAAATCCGGTGCAGTTCCATACCTCGTTCTCTTCCCCGCCAACGATTGTCTTAACTCGCTCCTTGGAATGTATCTTTTTCTATGGCTACTTCTAATGGTGATATTGGCAGTGCAGTATTTAAGTAGCAGCTGAGTATTCACTCTCCGGAGCATAAAGCGTATACTTGACTTGACTTGACTTAACATGGCTTGAACTAAGGAACACAAGTACAAGTAGGTAACAAAATAGAGGCCATATGAAAGCCGGTGGTAAAGCAAACTCAAAAAGGATTGTGAGGTGCATTTACGGTGCCATTTTCTGTTGTCTCGTTTCGTGTCACCAGTCAAGAGCTTTAGTAATGACAGTTTTGGAACCATTAGGAAGCACAAAACTAGAGGCACGACAGGATTTGGCTTAGAACCCCAACCAGTGGCACGAATGTTGCTTAGCATCGTTAGGAAAGTATATGGCCTCATAAATACCAAACAAAACTTTTCTAAAAATTTACAACAACGCGCGCAATCAGAAAGCCAGAAGACATGTCTATACATTCCTCTACTTGATATTCGCTCTTCTCTAGTTCATATGTTGTCACAGCACCTGATCCCAGGCCCGTTGTTATAGAAAGGTTCGAAAAGTTCAAAATATTACTACTTTGTCACCTAGATCATCGAAAAAATTGTGTAACTCCGATGAATTGCTGCTCAAAAGCAAAATGTCTCTCGGTCTGTAGAGCTGTGTGGACAAAAACTGATGCCACTAGTCCCGCTTGAGGATAGGACTACGGCTCCCTCATATAGGGTTTACTGAGGCGAGTAGCTGTCGGATGATGGTTTGACCGGCGGTGGTGAAACAGTTGGCGTAGTATATCTCACAAATGGTGTTTCCTGGATTAGAATTCTGCGGCTGCCACTCACTTCATTTTCGGCAGCCTCTGATCGGCAGGGACCCCGTTCCAAATAAGAGTCTTATTATTGCTACTGAAGATGGCTGATTTTGATTTCAGTTTGAACTACTAGTACACTTTGGATTGAATGCAGTGATTTGGTTATCTCCTCTCAGCAGGAACACTACTCTGAGATCAAAACGGTCAGCAGTGAGAAGAATGTAAAAGAACTGCAAATAAAAATGTCTAACAAATTAACGAAGAGTACGTGGATACAAGAACGTCAGTTATCGCTACAACTGACCATAATCTCCAATAAGATCAAGCACTGAGTGGGTCGATTCCTCCCTAGAAAGTCAAATATGGGCAACATAGTCAAGTTCACTGGTCATACTTTAATGCCAGCATGATATTGAGACTATGTTCCGTAAACTAGGTTGTAAAAAGCCCGTTGAGACCTCCCAATTTCTGAGATCCATAAGCTTGCTAGTTGGAGCAATTTCGAGATTCGATAGCGTGTCGAGATTATTGAAATCCCTACATATTCAAGCCATTTGGCTGTCTGCTTTTTAATCTTCCAAATGCTTTCGCCAGTTTGATTCTGACTAATGGTATACTGATTTTTCACCACTAAGATCAAGTTATACAGTTAGGAAGCCAACATAACCAAAGTAGATCAATCTAAACTGAATTGTACGTACACAGTGAATGGACAGTGAACTGTTCATCTCTGCACTCAAGTAGAGCACCGCTTGACGGCTTGGTACAAAATGTTTTGGCACTAGATAGCCGAAGGTTCTCATCTTTTTTCATCAGCCTCGACCTAAGTATTATAAGCTGAATTATTGAGCCCATCGGAGATGAGGGGCTAGTTGTAGGATTTCTGGGGAGTAAATTTTGGCTGCTGAATTTTCGATCTGTCTGCCTGTTTCAGGAGCCAAATGTCCACTCATATTTTCGAGTCTCCATCTTCTGATCTAATATTGACTGTAACGGACATTCGTGCAGTTGTTGGGTGACACGTAGTGAAAAAATTTAGGATCCAAAATTCAGAGTAGTCGGAAACATATATATACTGCCGGAAAATCGGTCAAGAGCATTTGAAGACTCATCAAATGGTTGGCTATCCGGCCGGGGTACAGCGTGCTCAGAAGTCTGAGCACACCCCAGGGAGGTCAAAATTCACAACTCACTAGTTCAGTGCTTGCTAGTAGGCAAAATAGTGTTTCCTTTACTGGTTGGCCGCACGAGGTTGGGTTTCTCAAAAAGACTTCAAAGCTTTTGTCCAATTGCAAGTTGAATCTCACAGTGAGGGAAAGGCCTTGTAATTCGAAGGCACACGGAAACGTGTGACATCGAGCAACACTGGAGGGTGATAAGGGGGTTGAGTTCGTGGAAGGTGAGGGGAGGCCAATCAAGAGAACAGCACAACGAGTCGAAAAACTTATGACACTTCAGGTAAAGAGCAAACAGACAAAAAAGCCAAACAAAGCTCAAAAGCAAATAAGAAGTACATAAGCAACGACATCAATTAAACTTATATGAAAGGCAAGCAAAGAAACCCGTAAACAAGCGATGTGGTGATAACAGAGAACCAAAGCCATAGAGAAGTGAGATAGGACAGGTGTTTCGTTTGCCTAATCCAGGCCCATGGGCCAAGGGCGAGAGTTAACTCCGCGTTGGCACCAAATCGTGTTTGGGTCAGAATTAAGGGTAGATTTGAGAACTACAGGTAACGGAGTCAATCAGATTATCTCCGTTTATTTCAGTTCAGTTCATTTGACCATCATCCTCGCACCTGTGTTCTCTAGTTCCCGTTTCTAACTCGCAGCCTCGAGTTGAGAAGAGGATGAAAAACGGGTCTATGGTGAATAAGAGCCAAAAGCAAAACCATAACTGAAAATCACGAAGACGCTGAAGAAACCCGAGTACAACTACACAGCTGGGCATGACGTGTGGCCACTTGGCTTCATGTGTCTGATAGGCGCGAATTCTGACACGTCCTATTTGACCAAGTCCAATGATCAAGATTATCCTACCATTTTACCGTATCACGGACAGACCATCTTGACCTACCTTCCAACCATGGCCCATATCGAAGAACAGTGTATCTCGTACCATAAATACTGGCAGATATTTTTCATCGTAGTGTGTCCAGCATTCTGGAACTGTGCACGCTTTAGAACCCAACATTTTTTGGGTCGGCCCGCGGTTATGTGGAACACACCACTACCCTCTCATTCTTGATCTGTATCATTTCTCTATTTATTTTGAAACTATAATAAAATTCTTCAGAAGTGTCGCCTGACTGGCTGTTTGAGATGTCGTGAACGACCTCCAGTGCGGCCACTCTACCAGTCCTCGCTACTTTCGTATCGGAAGCCGCAGCACACTCACATCTGTGCATTGCCCCGTAAAGTGCGTACACAGTAACGAAACTAGACCTGAACTAGTAGTGACCGGAACTAAGGACCTCGGTAACTATCCAGTGGCTCCACCGGATAATCGCGTGGCGATCGACAACCGGACAAGGTGACAGTGTTTGGGGTCCGTTTTACACCTCCAGAATGTTAAACCCTACTGCTGGACTGGGTTGGCTTTACACCAAGCCTTGTCTTGGCAGGGAAGCTCTAGCTGAAGTAGATACGCTTTGTTACCTGGGCAGTTGCATCTCACCAGGTGGACAGATTTCGGATGAGGTGTCATCGCGTACACAAAAGGCGAGTTGGGCTTTTGTCAACCTCAGTCATCTGTGGCGTCTGCGTGACATCCGGTTGTCCCTCATGGGTCGAGTGCACAATGCTGTAGTTATATCGGTTCTACAATACGGCTCAGAATCATGATTCTTAAGAGCAGAAGATGTATGAGCATCGACTTCTCCGTAGCATTGCCTGAACGTGATAGGAACACCGTATTAGTAATACTGAGATTAGACGTAAGGTGTTGGGAAACAGAGGTCAGTCTCTATATCAAGTACTGAATTCAAATAGGTTAAGGTGGTTGGGACATGTTAGACTTCGTCGGCGTACGCTGATTTCCGAGGCAGATATTGGTTAGAAGGTAAGTCGAGGTGGTCAGTCCATGACATAGCAAAAAGGTACGAAAACCTTGACCAGTGAAGTTGTTGGAGTTCACGCGACCCGCCTACCAGATGGCTGGAAACAATAAATGATACGGCCAGGTGTCGCGGCCAGTGGCGTAGTTGCATTCGAATTCTTTCCTTATCATTGTGATTTCATTTTGTTAACTTGTTTTCAGCTCCTTTTCATTCCATAATCCTATTCTTTTTGTCCTTGACTCGACAATGCTGGAAGGTAGCAACCGAATCCAGAGCACAAGTGCGAGGTTAACGGCTGAATTGATTATTAATAACCCCGATACTTTTTTTTGGATTCCTCCATACATAGTGTACGTGCTAAGAATTCGTCCTAAATTGGGTGAATAAAAGAGTTCATTTGTTAGACTTGATTTGACCTGAAGATGTGGCCGATACTGCCTCGACCAGGTCTAAATCCAGCTGAGATCTGGCGTGAAATTTCTTCTCGAGCACATGAGAGTCAGGGAATAATATAGGCGTGCAATTTGGATGAAAGTCAAATCAGACTTGGTTCCTTTTGGTTCTTGTATGGGAACTTGCCACCTATTTTGCAAATGAGAGCCAACTTCGATTCACCCCAAGTCTTTGGAGCGTCTTCCTTTGTCCACATGAAACCGAAGAGTTTTGTCTGCTCTGATGTCAAAGCTCGATCGCGGTCTTTGAAAGTAGATGAAGACAACTGTTTCCTTTCAGAAAGCCCCTTTCGAGCATCACCTTCTCCTTTGAAGTTGGTTTGGTTTTGGCATCTGGTATTGTCCTCGTGGTGACGTTCGTCACATCTACCGTCGGTAAATACCAGCTTAACTGGTCAATGAAATGATCAGCCCAACTTTCTAGGCGGAAGGCTCTGCATCTGGAACCCTGGGCCGTTGATCTTCTTAATTAAGTCGCTCGTGCACAATTTCCCTGAATCGGTATTCTTATAGAGGCGAAAGCTATTGTGACTGCAGCCGATCGCCGTTATCTTCCTCATCTCCTCAAACTGCAAAAAATAGAGCTCAAAATCATTAGTTAAATCCGAATCTTGAACATCAGGAGGAATCGATCTGCACGCATCTAACATTGTAGAAGAGATTGTTGATATATCTTGTTTCCGTAATTATCAGGAGTTTTCCACAATATCAATAACCTAGAAAGGGTTCTCGCAATTTCAATGTGACTTTCGTTTAGATTCGACCGAACTGCATGCACACAAAGCCTAACCGGTATACAGTCTAACAGTGAGCGCTCGGCTTTCGTGCCCAGAATAATCCCGATACCCATCCAGTAGAGGAAACTAGACACCGGATATCTCGAAAATCAGAATGTATCCGGGGCATCAAACCTCACCACTTGGGTGGGATCTTATGTGCGTGATTTGGCACAAACCTACTCATAAGCTTTCTTCACTTCTATCCAGAAAGGTCTGGTTCCACCTTTGACAAAATGTATCAAAGCAGACCAAGCGAAAAGAGTGCTGGAATCTGAGAATCAGACCTAGTATTGTCTTCTATCTTCAAAATATTATTCATACGACAAGACATAATTTCCCATTCACTGCTGCTGGTGGTTCCTTGAATCTACTTACAGATGAAAAATGCCAAAAAGTTGTCGGGGGACTTTCTTTTCTGAGGGCGATGGACACATTATGCCTCCTGCGGTTACTGATTTCACTACAAACTGTCGGAGCAAAGATATCAGAACAACGGGGAAAATTTCATGTTGGAGTGTCTGATTTTTCTGTAGGCACTAAAACAGACAAATACGAGAAAAATTTGGTACTGACGTGTGTGCATGAACAGTAAGAAAAAATACATTGGAAAATATCTGAAAAATACGTATCCTGGCATGCTAACAGTTCAGTTCGGCAAAACGATTATTTTTCATCAATTCTTTCTCAGACGGTTTACAGATTGCATAGGATGTGACAGATGATTATTAACGCTCATAGGGATGAATAAATATCATTCATGGGTAGGAGATTGTCACAACCAGATAGACCTTATCCTATGATTGGTTTACGTAGCTTACACACACTAGGTGACAGGACAATAGATTCCTTCGGCCTTGATTTGTTTTGGGCTATGGAATTTGGAGTACTTGAGTCAGACGTTTCCCAGCTACTTCAGCTATTGCTTGATTGCGCAAATAAACACCATTGTATTTCTCTTTCTAAGGGGGGGGGGGGGGACATGATGACCAACTTTGAAATCCGTTCCGGTTGAGACTTTGGAAGCGTTTAATTGCTACCTCGCAGGTAAGGCGTTCGAATCCCTCCATCGTCACTCAGTACAGATGCACTCTATCTCGACAGAGGAGCCTTTAGAATGATCATTCGAAGGCACTGCAAGAATTAAGATTTAACAATGATATTCACCATAATACCATCCGACAACGGGTCCGGGGTTGCCATCAGGAATGAAGAGTATTATGTAAGAAAAAAGTAAGCTGTTCCGACAGAGGTAACTAAATTCCGAGTATGCAGGAAAGAGGACAATATATCAAGATTTACAGCTACTACTCAAGAGTGAGTTCATTGATGAACACATTGCAAAACCACCTGGTGGCAGTCAGTTACTTCAAATTGACTGCCCATCTGAGCTACACAATGACGGCGTGCGTTTACCACCCTACCTATCAATGGGAAGCTCACATCAGCACTGGTTAGTAAAGCGGTTGGTCAAAATGCTGGAGCTTGTCAAAAACAAATTGACATAAAACAGCCTTAATGATAACTCTGAGTTAGCTGAATCCGTGGACAACAATGATATCATAAATGGACATTTAACCAGTGTAACTGAACAGCCGTCTAGTGAATGCGTAACTCGTAGAGCACAAAACCGGAGAGTGGTGCAAGTTCCGACCTGGCTTGGCGTAATGCAGACCTCAAACAGCTAACGGAGTAACTTTTGCAATGAAATTGAACAAAAACACCGCAAAAGTATGCTTTATAGAAACGAATTTTATAAACCTTCATTGGTAATTTTTGTTGAAACTCGCTTCTCTTGGTCATATCTCGGTAATTACCTCTCTCGTTATTGGCTTAGCTGTTGCAGCTTGTTGATTGGGTTATTGGTCATATACAGTCCGTAACCCTAGGCTTGATGTTCACTTGCCATTTGGTAGCAGAATCGCAGTTATCTACTACGTTCAGACAAGAGGGTCAGCTAGTTAGTTCAGTAAAACTTTGCTGCTAGATACATGGAAGAGAGCTCGTACGGTGGGACATAACTATATATATATATATATATATATATATATATATATATATATATTCTAGCAGTTATTCTTTCAGCTCAACTTCACTGGGTCAGATCACATCACCCAGTGGTCCTTCGGAAAGCGCACCACCACTAGGGATTTCGGGACAATGATAAGTGAGGATCACTTTTCTAAATAACAATTAGGAAACAGTCCACGTTTTTCAAAATATTTCACATATTTTTGCCATTGCTAGATGCTATTCGACACCCCAGTTCAATTTTATAGTCCATTATACATAAATGATTACCATTTCGTTGATCAGAATGTTTTTACCACGGAAAAATCGCCCATTTTTTTCATTATAAATACAACAGGTAAGTCACTTACAACCCAGCAAGTAACTCGTATTTCACAATAATCTTGGCAGATCAATTTCGTGTTTTTCAAAATTCCCGCTCCAGAAATCCAGGATTCCGTGCCAATTCAAAAATGTCCAGGTCAGGTCTTACACCGCTACCCACAAAACGGAAATCCAAATCGAATAAGAGGGGTCGGTAATCTACGGAACAATTACAATTACAAACAGCGTACCTCAGTTTTATGGGGCGATTCAATCACAAGGGTCCGGCAATAGACATCAAATCGTCCGAAGGGCCTGGCGAGAAGCGTAGGCCAAACGATACGGGACCGAGTCATCGAAATAGGATGAAAATCAGCTTTTATAATAGGAAGAATCTACCAGTTAGCTAAAGAGGGGGAGATTATATGAGACAAATGGGCGGAGATATGACCATGAAATCAGTTCAGACAAGGACCAAGAGGATTGCACGCACTTTTGACCTAGGCCCTCACGAAAATGTGACGTGATCTTTGGCATAGTAAGAAAGTACAAAGGTCACTCGTGCGGTGCGGATGAGAAAGTCAGCCAGGAACGGAGGCTAAATGTGACATGCAAGGTCGGGTACATATGACGCACGAAAACTTGAAGGTCGTAGGTCTCTGGATTGACCGCAATGGAAAATCGATCCACTGTAAAAGTAACACTCATCGGAAAACGGCAGGGTGAATGGAAGCAAGGACACCTGGTTCAACATGTGAGAAGAAAGGGAAGACGTGTGAGTCGAAATGGTTTCAAAGGGCCGGGTAACATGCTGGTTAAAGTCACAGAGTGGGAAAAGGAGACTGCGTGGGAATTTCACAAATGTGCAGAATTACCGTTACATCCAGTATGGACGTTACTTCACTACTCACCAAAGTACCACCCCACGAAATAGTTGATTTCATGGGATATTACGTTCACAAAGAAAATACCGACGTCATAATTTCAGAGACCTAATTAAAACGCCTCATATTACGAGGTACGGAAATTATCTGTTCCATTTTTCAGGACAATTATTCTTGTCAAATTGATGGCGTCGCAAAGGGAAGTCCACTAGACCCCATCCTTGCCGACATATCAGTGGCGAGTCACGGAAATAGACTAAGTGACATCATCGGTAATATTCAGCTCTACAAAAGATCTGTTGATAGCACTATCATCAGCAATTCAGAGCAGGACTCTATTAACTTAATCCATTGACTCAAAGTGATCCATCTTAACATATGGCTTTCCGTGGAGCACGAGTATGACAACAAGTTTGCATTTCTCGAAGTAATGACAACCAAGCAATCAGACGGTAGCTTCAGTAGATCTGTATATCGAAAGCACACATGGTTAGGACAGTACCTACACATTTTACGAGATTTGTACGTTTGAGTTACGAACAAGGGTTAGTGAGAACCATGTGTGACATAGCCCGCAAACTCTTCAAGCCAGAAAAGCTTAACTCTGAAACGGAACTTTTAAATAACGTGTTCCTGTCAAATGGATACCTGTAATGTTTTGTCGAAAGGCATTGTGAACGACTACTGTCAGATCCCATATGCAACTTTTTTTGCAGTTGTCATTCAAGGGCCACAACACATCTTGGTAGTTCGAAAGCCGCCTCGCATCGGCAATCAAGCAGCCATTCAATGCGGTCAAATCTGTCCTATTATTCACAAGCAGATAGATATCCGTCACCCACCAGTCAAACAACCTTTATCGGTTGACGCACAACGGCTCCTCCTAAACATTTTCACGTGTGGGTGCCCGGCCACCTATCTAGGCCAAAGTGAACGGCAACCTCGACTGAGAGTGACTGAACATGTCCCACGGTGAGTGGACACCTATGTCAACTAATGGGTAACACAATGCCTTCGGTCACCGACTAGATTGCCACCAGCGGCTTCCGACGCACGTCATTTACTGGACACAAAGCGCCTAATCGATCGCTCAAATGCCTTCTCTGTGTTTTTCTGTGCCACCAGTTTACACCTACTACAGTTTGCCGAAGTAACTCCGATCCAAAGATGGAAGCCCAGATTGCTCATGAAAAAAGAAATTATTCGGTTCTCTAACGTTGCCGCGGCAAAAACAAGACTTTTGTGGACTTAGTACTGGTAATATTTATCTTTTCTACTGTAATGTTAATTAGCATATTAACTGTATTATGCACCTGGGGAGATAAAACAAACCTATCAGGATACAGACTGAGCTACTTTACTCTGTTCTGATCTCCCTTCAGCTTTGGTGGTAGACGGTTACCCACTGTCCTCCGGTTCGTTAGCACAACAGATCCATTGGGACTTTATATGGTCCCCACTCCAAGTATCACGGTCTGGTTGCTGGATATCCCCTATAGTGCAGTAGGTGTTCGAACAAGCACGTAATGTAAAAAGAGTCCAGATTTATCCAGTACCAGGTGTAGACCAGACTCCCTCAGATTGCGCTGTTCACCAATCCGAGCCTGTCCACGACTCAACCGGCGTAAGCAGAGTAAGTATGGCAACTGAAAGTTTCTAGTGAGGATCGTGACACACTATCAAATGCTGATGCAAGGTCTAGAAAGACACGCCTAACTGACGAGCACGAATTATCGATAAACGGTGAGACGAAATGGGTGCTATTGCATTAATCGTTGAATGAGGCTGTTCGTAAACAAACTGGTGTTTGTCTGTGAGACTAATAACATTGTTTTGAAGGTACCGAAGTACTGCATGTTCAACGATTTTCAGTGACGATGAGGAAAATACTACGGGTAGGGCGCTCTTGGTTCCCGTTTGGTTACGGGACCTTTTAGAAATGGGTATGGTTGTAAAGGTACATCAACTGTCATGAACGGCAAATTATTGGAGTGAAAGGTTAATTATTGAAGCTATCAGTTCTAGAAGAGGTCAAAACAGTGTTTGAGTGTTATCGAAGATAGACTATTTGTCCCAGAAGACTTGAATAAATTGTTGAACTTCAGGATCTCGAAAACTTGAGCCTCTAATTGTCTTCAACACAGTGTTATCGGAAACGATGGGAGTCAGTCGACGGTTCGGTTATCGCTGTTAGCCTATTTCAAGACCGACCAAAGTAAGGTTACCCGCCGTAACCGAAATGTCGACTAACTACCATCAGTTCCGGCAAAGCTGTGTTAACGAACACTAAACGCTTGCGTGTAGCTTGAAAGCCTCCCTGAGACAGAATTCTCCTATTTCATAACTGTCCGAATGTTGGAAAACTACGAGAGCGTTCTTCGAGTAACGAAGTAACCGTGCGTTCCAACGGTCAGCATCAACCTAAAGAGAGATGGGCTTTTCTTCTGACGGAAGAGTAGACTGATATTCTGCAATTTACTTTCAATGTTCCGGGCATGCGGGGACTGGTAGGAGAATACGTTGTCCAGACGTCCGATTTCTTTCTTGACCAGGCTTGACAGTATCAGAGGATCACGGCCACCTACGTGAAGCCGAGCTGCTAACCGAGCGAAGGTTCTGAGCCGAGTCAGTCAATCGATACGCCTCCACCCAAAAATATGACTGAACAAGCTTTGTGATCACAGTAAAGAGCCATTCGGACCTAACTAAAGAAAAAAGCTCAGTCGGCCAGGTCATAAGAGGCAACAATTCTACGGGAGGGGTAAGCTCAAGATTATTCTATGTTCGCTTTAAATATCCTGTCTTTGTCTCACACTAATACACTGCCATAACACGCGGCTTGCCTTTACCCTCTGGTTTACGTTACCGGGCTGGCACAGTAGAAGTTCTGACAGAGATCAGTTTATCAGGCTGTCCGTAGAATAGTCGCAAAATAGAAGTGCGAGGGACCATAGCAGACAGTCGACGAACCTCAGAAACGCCGCACCTTCTATTCACTTACTCCTTTTGCCTGTGCATCCGTTTTAGGTGGGGTGAAACCTCTTTTCCAGGAAGGAAGTACACGGTGTCCCGTGGAAGACAGATACTGAGGATGAGGTTTACTAACGCCATTGCAAAAAATATACTAAAGGGAAATGAGTAATGCAGTGTTGTGAGTGGGAAATGGTAAAAAACAAAGAACGACTAGACGGTGAAAGGTTTTCCTTAGATAAGCCTTGGTGATAAAAAAGAAACTGTGTTGGTCTGTGTGCGGGATGAGTGGCCGTGTTTAGAGCACATTTTCGGACGAAGAATCACGATACTGTGACCGGTGCTAATAATGGAAGCATTAAACTGAACGAAAACAGTTCTAGATGATTTGTCGGGACGGCCCCCTGAAAGTCACCACGGGTAGGGGTAGGTTTGATAATATTGAGATTAAGAGATGAGAGCAGATGCTTCGAGTCCTGGTTAAAGTCCCCTACAATGATTTGGAGACTTATCAGTCAAAGTCACACCGAAAGGTGGGAACGGATCATAGGTGTTAACTGAGTTTTGGGAGCTTTGTGGTACTGTTCGAATATTCCTGATAATGATTTGGTCAAAAAAAGGAAAATCTAGGAAGACCAGAGAGAGTTTTACATTCATTCCATTTAGAATTATGAGGAAAAATGACGTGACTTGCTGCACCACTTGGACTTGATAGAGGTGACAATTTAAGGTTAGTTAGACCTTACCACGTTGTTTTCTTTCTACACGCGTTCGCAACTCCTTTCTTCTATGCATGGACCACTTGTCCGTCTTTACGATTCACAGAACTACGCCACCACTATAACCAGAGCGTGTGTGTGGTGTGCACGTACAACGGTCAGATGACCACCTCGCTTGGAAACAGGCGTCCAGTTAAACAATAAAGTGTGTAAACCGAAAGGAAGAAGGTTGATCCTGGTACAACTAAACCGTCACCTGTTTTCTTCTTGGAATTCTATCTATCCTGATGAAAGTATGACCAATGTATCGGAACCCAGATCATTTCGGAGTGTATCAAAAATCAGTGCGCTATGTGATACGTTGTGGGTGAGTGTTTATTGTTCGGTAACAACGTTATCGGAAATGACGATAGTCAGCCGATGTTTCGGTTACCGCGGATAACCCTTCTCATGATCAGTTTCGATTGAAAACTATCAAAGCATGGCAAATTATAAGATTCGACCGTAGGTTCGTTCACTTCAGCACTCAGCCACGCTCCCTGGAGGAGTAGCACACGTAATTCGGAAGTTAAGAGCCACAATTAGATAAGTTATGTCCCGAAGCTTGTGTAACAAGAAGCGTTTATTGTTGTACACAGGGCTGAGCACCCTCATATAATCCGGTGATATGCGACTACCATCCGAATCTTTTGCAGGACAGCATGGCGATAGGTGAATGTGACAATTAAAAAAATAATTCGGAGGCCGGCGGACGAGAACAGTAGGGCCACCGTTTACGGAGCTTGTGTGTGTGCTTTTTGAGGTTGTTTAATCCAAGTGGATATCTGTCGTGCGGTTCGACCCACATAAGATGCGTCACGAACACATCGGAAACGGTATGCAACCGTGGATAAATTCAGCATCAGTAGTTTGTCCTTTGTCTAATTCCGAACCAGAGGAACAACTCAAAATCCAACTTAAAGTGGCGGTATTTACCGTGTTTTGATTTTCTCTCTTTCTCTCTCCAATGACCGGGTTGAAATTTCGCTCACATTACCTTTAAAAGTAAGCTATTAGAAACCTTCCTTTCGGAAATTACAGCATGTTCAGGTTCGGTACAGCACCTTCGGGAGAAAAAAAATTAATGGGCATATATCTTGCGGGGAAGCACTTTCAACATGTGCTGCAAGGTTGCTCTTCCATCATCCTCACGGATCACAAACCATTGATCTATGAAATCCATAATACTACGGATCTTATCTCATCGAGGAAAATCAGACACCTGGACTGCATTTCACAATGTTTCGCTGATATAAGGCTCATCTCTGGCTCCGTTACCGTTCTTCCTGATGCGTTGCACCGTGCGTATATAATTCATTTTGTCATCGCCACTACCTGGCTTGGTGGGCATGTTAACCGCACAACAAGCAGACGAAGAGTTCCCGTAACTTCGATCTCACCCACATTTAACATGTTTTGGGTACCTATTATTTCACACTGACTCGATCATTTTTTGGGGTGGTCAAACAGACAACCCCCCCCCCCTCCCCTATGTTTCTCGTGATTTTCGGCGAACCATTAGCAAACATTTCTATTCCATTTCCCACCCCACTATTCGCTCATCTGTGAAATTTACTGTCAATAATTTTGTCTATCCTGACCTGTACAAAGATTCTCGTAACTGAGCGAAACACTGTTTCGTGTCAGCTTTGCAAAGTTCATCGTTATACATTAACCCCACCCGCTACGTTTGCATTTCCCGATGGTGGTTTTAAACGTTTCCATATTGATCTGGTCAGTCCTCTCCCACCTTCCAGTGATTTTACGAATTATTCAATTGTGTCCGTCATTTCACACGTTGGCCACATGTCATTCTCGTCAGAGAAGTTTCTGCGAAAACTGTCGCTCAGACATTTGTGAGGACCTGAGTTGCTTAGTTCGGGATACTTATAACTTTTAAGTCAGGCCGGAATCTCAGTATACATCAGTCTTATTCCGTGATCTCAATCGTATTCTTGGCTGCCGATATATCAAAATACGGCCTATCATCCTGCTTCTAACGGTTTAGCTGGACTTTTTTACCGTCAACTTGAAGCCGATTTCATGGCTTGTTCGTCAGCGAAATGGATCGAGAAACTTCCACTATCCTCCCAGGCATTCGCAATACGATAAGAGAGGATATTCACAGTACTAAGGCTGAAATCGTTTATGGCACAACCTTGTATCGTCCCGGTGATAAGTCGATCGATTCCACTCCCCTCGATCCAGACCCCACGTCATATGCTTCATAGTTGACACATCATACGAGCCAAATTCGAATAAGGCCACTTGATACATAGATCGTCCAATGCAAACCTCCTGTGAATCGTCCACCTGATCTTTTGTTTTTCTTCCACAGAACTCTCGGGAGATTCAAACTCCAAACCATAGGACTCGTTTCAGAAGAATTAGAAACATCCCATCCAAGACTATGAATCATGGACGCTTTCACTTGGAGCGTTTTTTGTCTAATTTTGTTCACACGCTCTATGAAAGAGGGCCTTCTGTGGCATCTCGTACATTCCGCGCATTATTTTATTAGCGCTGTACATACGATTTCGCAGTTTTATCAAATTATTATACATATCCATCTACGAACCCATAAACTGGTAACACGGATAGTTCTCTCTGCGTTATTTGCGAACATTTTGAGATCCGTGGCAGGTAAACAACAAAAACATACGACTCTAAACGCCATCTATTAGCGAATCTACATTGACGTGGCAGCCCGTGTGGAAGTTATTGAGATCCTGTCTGAACGGCATTCAGTCGCCTGACCGAAAGCTGAAATGAGTTACCTCCGTCAAGAGAATTTAAAGGCCCGGTTTGATATCAGTTTCCTGTACATTGTTGACAAACTGTGAGTTACCTCATGCTATTCCCATCATGCCGGAATTTCGTGTACCAGCACTCTTTACCACGCTTTATTTACGTTTCCTTTCACGCGACAAGGACTACTTGACTGTGGCAAACACATAAATATGTCTATCAATATGATCCATTAACTAGTGCCTTCTATGTCATCCGTAAAAGGAATGAGAACGAATAAGTTGAGAACAGTTGTTTGACTAAAATGGAATTTCAAACATTCACAATTACGTTACCGTAGTCCATCTTCTCACGGAATATCAACGAACCCTTTAAAACGAGTGGATAAAACCAATAAGATTTTCGAACACCCTGTAGAATGAATAAGTCAATATATATATATATATATATATATATATATATATATATATATATATATATATATATATATATATATAGAACTTGAGTGGACAGACCTAACCTCAATTATGTGGTTCATTTGCTGACAACTTGGTCTCACTACAGTCATACAATTTAAATACATAGCCTTAAAACTTAACGCTAAATATCTAACAGATGTGATTTTTAAAGACTGGGTTAATCTCGTTCAAAAATGTATTATACTCGAAATATTTAGGAATACTCGTTGAGTAAACCGTCCACCGTTTATCATACCATGTCAGTATTCATCTTAGTGCTTCCCTCATCGATTCGACCATATGAAATTTATACACCCATTACCAGGGAAGAAACTGAAATAGCTTGTGAGTTTCATGTGATAATCGGAATAAAATTCTGTCTTCTATCCCCATTATATCGTATAGAAGCAACACCCCTGACAGTAATTTAGAGCTTACACACATCAGAACAAACAACTAATTATAAAAATCCACATCATAAACAAATTAGTAACCGGTACTTACCTACGGCACTCCCACTGCAACCATTCCTTCTGTCCACGTGCTACTCACCACTCGGCCCGATCAACCAAGCTGGGTCGATGGCTTGTATCGATCGCCAGTCCAATGCGTCGGCTGTTCAAATTTACTTGCCTACAGGGGATTCACGAGCGGTAAATTTATTATTGTACGTGAGGTCAGTTTTCATCCTTGTTTAGACGTAGGAGTTTTGATATCTGGGTGAGACTAAAGCCACGGATTACAACACATGTTCCACCACTAGCAAACCGCGCGCAATAACCATCCAAAGTTGAGCCTTTTAGTGATTGCAATTTCATATTTGGAATTAGAAACCGAATACAATCACAAAGATGATGAACTTGGGCTCGATCAGTGATCAGCTGCCAACTTATCCGAACAACATCCAGGGCGAACTGCGGATCATCCTCCAAACTAAGGATGTATTTCTGGTATGCTACAAACATCTGGAGGAATATCGCAGACTGGTGAATGAACAAAACCGACTGATTACCAAAGAATTTGTTCAAGAACAACTACAAATCGGTGAAGATGAAATAACGGAATTGAAAATGGAACTGCAAGATGCTGAATCCCGACTGGGCGTACGTTTGCGTCATAACGAACTACTGGCTGATCATTTGGCTAGTCTGGGTTGCGCCTCACTTGAATCCGGGGGTAGTGTGCGTCATTTAGCCTTGTGTCGTTCTCCTCAGATGCGCAAGAATATGCTAGCACAACGCCAAGGTAGTGGTGCCCTGTCAACTGCAAGTGAATCTCGTCCTCCTACCCACATGATTGATAATATTGCCCTGGCCATAGCGGAAATTCACCAAGAAGTTCGTTCCAAAGTGAAACCCCTATTGGACTACTATCGGGATTTGTTCTATCTTCAACTACATTTTAGCCTCGTGCTTGGCCAAGTATGTAACTACTGTATGCCTTTAGTGACCGAAAATATCGGTCTGATTGATCGAATCTTCTTCTGGTCTGAACGTCCGGAATTCGATTTGGTTAGACGTGCCGGAGATATTGGGGATAGACTGAAAGAGATCTACACCCGAGCACAAACGGTACTAAGTGTACTGGCCGAGTCTGTTCGATTTTTACAATCCAAAGTGGAATTGCAGAAAACTTTGGAACAGAGATTTCATGAACGTTTGGATGAGCAACAGAAGACAAAGGATAAAATCTTGCGGGAAGTACACACCACTAAACAAAATATGGATATGTTGGAAGAAGAAAACGATCGTCTCGTGGGTAGTCTGGTCAAAGTGGATCCCAGTTTTGTAGACAGTCGTCATTTTTACGAACTAGCCGAGGGTGGAACATTAATGGGTGCCAAAAAACCGAATATGAAAGAAACCGCTCAAAACAATGCGGAGGATAAACAAGAAATGATGAGCAACTCATCCCCCGCAGCAGCACGAATGGATATGGCAGATGATTTGGAAAAAGACAACCGAGCTCGAGTGAACGCACGACGTAATAACGACATGTGCAGTCCATCTAGCATGGATAATCCCTCCGGGGAGATGAACAACAACAAAGCTTTGAGTGTCCTTAGTGACGCCCCCGCTAAAATATTGGAAACAAAACCAAAGGGCAGAAAGAAAGCTTCGAAAGAAGAAATGGATGAACTGTTGCAAGATATCAAAACAAAAATGAACTTGAATACGAAGAAATCCCCCGGGGACACAAATAAACCAGTAAATATGAATAACGTTTCCGAGGTTTCTGGGGCAGTTAGTGTAATCACCGACGCCAGCGTCTCGGGTAATGAATCTCGGCTGGGATTTGACCGAACAACACCAATTCCAAAGCAGGTAAAACGAGCCACTTCACGTGCTCGCAGTAAGAGCCGAAAGCGCGATGTCAGTCTGGAACGATCCAGGCAATCTCCACCACGTGAACAACGCCATAAACCAGTTCGACGAGCTACCAGTGTGGACAAAGAGCGCAAAAAACCTAGGTTGAAGAAACATCGCCCCAAAAGCACACTTGGCGGAGCAAGGCTGAGAAATTCAGACGAGCTGCCCAAACGTGAACAACGAGTCATAACTCCGGAACATAAAGTAGAAGAACTAAGGCCGAGTTCCATTTCAACAGCAGCCGGTGATATTGAAATTGCTCAAGGACAGCCGCAGACTTCACTTAAGTCGAAGCTTTTGGGTAGAACGAAAGATCTTTTGGAAGCGGCACTTCATCGGTCTCCGAAAAGCAGCAGTACGGAACAGGTTACTCGTACCATCGGTGATCCAGATTCTTCTCTGGCTACAGGGCGCTTGGATCAAGACGAGCTGAACAATGATGGCGTGACAAGTGTCTCCTCGTTTGCTTCACTTCTGGTAGCTGATTCACCTTTGGGTGAGCCAACTTTCATTCCACCTTCTAATGTTAGTACATCTAAACAATTGCGAACGCTTGAGCCTCGAAAGAAAGGTCGCAATATCACCGATCCGAGTAAAACACCACCTCGAAAAAACCGACTGACCCGAAGAGGCAAATCACAGATACTGGACTATGAATCTCAACCACTACCCAACTTGTCTTCAGACACGTTGCTTACAGAAAGTCCTACAACAGTCCAATCAGCACTCAATGCGCCAGTTTTTGGAACTACTGCAACAGGGTCAAATTCTGGGTCAAAGCGCTCCAGGACAAGACGTGGTGTGAATGGTACTGACAACGACTTGAGTAGCTTTTTAGCAGGTACTAGTCTAGGACCAGCTCCGTCACTGACAACACCACAAAGTGCTCTTCCATCAGTTTTGTAATTTGACCAATTCAATCTTCGGACTGATACAAGCCTAAACGATTGTTTTTCAACGAATCCAAACATTACCGAAGATAGTCTGACCTATTTGGTTTATGAACCAATATGAACACTAACCACAAAAACACAGATAATGTCAGTCAAACAGTCCATGCTTACTCCAGATTATCTGCCTGATGGGAAGAACATGACCACTGTTTATTTCAGTGAACCCAATTCCTTGTGCAACCGGATAATGCTCTGTTTCTACTTCCAATTAGACACAGAAGGAGGTCACTGTCCATTCATACCATCTGCATTCTGTATGCCTCTGTCGTCGTTCTCTCTGGAATGTTTATCTGCTTCTTCAAAAAACCCAACTTTTCAAACACCCACGGACGTTATCAACGCAAAACGAAACTGACAATTTTTCTTTCTATCTTGCTACGTTGTACGACCGAAAAAGGTGATGGATATCATTATCTAACATCTTGTGATCTTCAATCGCTTGCTTGTGCAGAGCTTTGATATCCATTACATGTTTCTGAACAGGTTTTGTGGTATTTTGTCTGTTTATCCACTGGTTGATATTGATCAGAATTGGGCTGGATAAAAAATGCCCCAGGATTTTAGCTTGATCATCGGAGGATTGTACAACAATATCCCGGTCAGGTTTTTAGGAAGCTTTGATTTTATATATCTTCAAAACTGGGAGTAAGCTTATTCCATGCATTCATAGTCCTAATCGTCTTCCTTTTAACCAAAGATTGATTCCAGTACAGGTGTGTACGCAATAAAGGCCGGGAGCCAATTTATGAATTATCAAATGGATCACTGTAACTGTGGCGTATCATGACAACGAAAGGTAGCATATTTCCGTTCGTTGACACTGAAATGCATTTGTCTTCAACTCGATCCATAAGGCTGCAGTGTGTAACTATTTGTGGGAAACCCGATAACCTAATAATTAAGCCGATGTCCCCCATTCGTTCCTCATTGTATGAAAATACTAACCAATGTGTTAGATTTACTTCCGAGGGCTCACAAAACCCACCTACTCAATAGTTGAAAACTTGAGCGGAGGAGGTAATGAGTCGTAATTCGTGGCGTCTTTGTGTATAGGTTTTATTCCAATGTCTGATCCTCTCATTCTGTCAATCTAATCTCTTTTTTGTATATCCTGGGTAGCTTAGTTTTCAGTTTTGTGTATCTGATTATAAGTACCAAGTAAACCCATCAACCCCAGTGCGTGACTTTTGGCGGCTCGGACTGGAAGGGAAACCGTACTGCTTCAGATATTGTCGTCGTAGGAACAGGGTTAACTAGAAATTATGTTTTTATCTCTAACAAGATAAAAAGGACTCAAACATAAACCAGTTTTTTTTTCTAGCTGTATTACATGAAGGAAACTGGTATCTAGTGTTCACTTTTAATGGTTGTTTGAACCTCTGTAGTGACCTTGATCGTTTTGAGAAAATGACTGTTTTCTGGACACCATTTTGGATCTATTTTCTCTACGATCTTTTCCGACGTTTGACATCGACCTTAAAGTGATCTCCGGTTGCGTACGTTTTACTGGACTGACTTTTCCGAGGTTTCCGTCGACCTCGTTTTAAATCACTTTCACTTTCCGTCGCTCGCCGATTGTACACGCTCGCGGTTCGCTTTCTGCACAGCCTTTGCGTTTCGTTTCGTTTTCCGTTCGGCGTATCTCTCGTATCGGTACTGTTTCGGTGCCACGATATATAGAATACACCTCGCATCTGTAAACCGACTTGCGTCTTCTCTATTCGTCCGATAGAGGGGATAACGTTGGTATTTCGCTGCTAGACCCAATAGGAGACAAGTTCACCAGCAGCTCTCGAACGTCTTCTATACCTCTCCCAGCTAATTTAGTTGCCACGGCGGACCAACCCGCATGAGTTACTTTCGTGTGAATTGAAGGTGTCTGTGATTGTACCGGTGATCAGCTAAAAGTAGACAACAGCTTTACGTATTTGCGAAGAAAAATACCTGCGACTGGAAGATGACCTACACTACTTATGGCGCCACCGTGATATTGAGTCTGTTCGAAGGGTTGGCTATTCTGGCTGGTGTTTTGCTACACGATTTCCAGGCCCGGGCTTGCTGCTCTGAGGACTACTAACGGCTTTTCATTTTTGAGACCCGGTATCTTCGAAATACTGTTCGTGTTTGGTGGAGATGACAAGGTTTCTCGATGCGTGCAAAGTTCATCTAGCCCCCTAGTTACCTAAGTGATGATACTGATCTAAGTTCGTATCTCCGGATTTTCATTTGGGGTCCCGATGTGTGCACGTGGTTTCTACTGAAAGAACTTACGGATACGACTTAGAACTGAGGCCAGTAACCGGATTCTGTGTGGCTTATTTAGAAATTTCCGACTGTACCAAGTGTAGACATCTGGCCTCGAATGGAGGGAATTACTTTGTACCACCTCCCGAAAAGTATGCATATCTCCAGCACCCCCTTTCCTCGTCTACTCTAAAGCACTTTAGTCGCACACTGAAATTGGGTTGTTGGCCCTTTACGAATGTTGAATAAGAGCTGTGTGTGAGAGTATGAAGAGACTCGAAAGGGCGATAACTTCAGGTTGTATTTTCGGAATTTGTAGCCTCGGCTCAATGGACACTTGCAGTTATTGATGCAAATTAAAACGACTTACAGATAATGGATAATCTACTTAAATTTTGGACGTGAAAAACTCACGCAGATTTTCGGCTATCTATCCGACTCAAGCTCCCCGTGTCCGAAGTAATTTCTACTGATATGGAGAGTTATGGGTAAGAACTTAATCCAGCGGTGGAAACGATATCTGGGTTGCTATCTGAAATCCCGCAGTGTAAGTAATGATACTGAAACAATGAATTGACCAAATTATCCCTGAAACAAAGGGAACAGTTAGCACGAATGGGCCACACCAGGGCCGCACAATCGATCCTTCCCCACACCACATTGTGGTCCAATGCCAGCGCTCAGTAAATAGTCACATTCGCCAATTCACGAAATCGAGTGAAAATCCAACCAACCACGTTATTTGATGCCTTTCCGACCCATTTCATCGGACAGGAGGCAGTCTGATAAGATACGCTTGTGAATATTCCTGGTCCGTTCCATTTAAACATGAAGCAACGTGGTACCAGGCTATCAGTGGACTCACAATCACGTACATTTTGTTGGCAAAATCTGGTTAACAGTTGGGATTTGGTACCTCAGAGGAAATCGTGCTTCATTTCCTTAGGAAAACACTAAAATGATTAGTTAACAATGAAACCATTCATCTGCATTAGCGATATACAGTCTACGGTAGTTCAGTAGTCGTTCGGTGGGACAGTGTCAGTAAATTACTTTTTTGTAATTTGTATTCTGACGACATTCTCGTTTGTCCTACTTATGAGTAGCGTGTGCATGCATCATGATCCCCGAGCATTTATGATCCAATTCTCCGTTTCTAATGTACTGACACAGTTCATACTTACGTTTTTATGATGTATAGTGCATGACCATTCTAAGTTCTAAATTCCTGACTGTGAGTTTCCATTGTAAGTGAAATTTACTGAGCTTTTCACTCATGCACAAAAACTGCCCACCAGAGGTTCGGTCTCCGACTCGGCATTGCATTATTTGAAACCACGAATTCATTATAAACGCGGTCATCCGATTGGAACTTGTTCTGCTGCCGTAGCCGTATACAATCCATATCGTGCGTAAAGCTAGTGAGACTAAGATTTCTGCTATACTGACAGTCGAAGTAATCGAGATAATGGCTACAGTTAGCTAGTGATCAATATATTCGTCTGAAATGGAGTCATTTCCTTCGGAAATGTTGTTCTGTAGTGATGAGTTGGCTGTTTTGCCGAAAAACCGCAGGGAGGTTCGGTCAGCAAATGGCTCAACCTCCACAGCAAAGCTATAACACGAACTGCAACCGGCTAGGTTGAAGGTTAAGCAGTTCGAACTGGAGGCTGAGGCTGCCAAACGCATAAATGAAGTCAAGGATGAAATCGTCAAAGAATTGTCCGACATAATTTGC
This sequence comes from Fasciola hepatica, assembly GCA_948099385.1. Lineage (NCBI taxonomy): Eukaryota > Metazoa > Platyhelminthes > Trematoda > Plagiorchiida > Fasciolidae > Fasciola > Fasciola hepatica. The sequence goes on along the minus strand of CANUEZ040000142.1, from coordinate 12,779,109 downwards.
TGTTTTGGGTCTGAGCCTTCACTGCCACCTACGCCACCTCCTCGTGAAAGGCTGAAAATTGTTCACCATCAAGTAAAGTCCTTATCAGGGTCGAAAAGGAGTCCGGAAGACCAAATTACACTGAATGGACAGAGAATACGGGTTCTGCCCGCTAAATCCAGGGAATTTGACCACGTCAGCGAGACCGCCAAATTGTTGCAAGCTTGTATGAACCTGCCTGCACACCGATCAGTCAAATTTGATGGAAACTCCATGAATTACATTGGTTTCGTGGGAAATTTTCAGTCCACAGTCGCCAGGTACAATAACGACCCCGACTACCTGCTCGATTACTTGATTTTGACCTGTGAGGGGGAACTAGCTGAAGCCATAAGGTGGTGCTCGGTCCTTAAGCAACAGGAAGGTTATGACGAAGCCATACGCATCCTAGAAAGCCGGTTCGGCAGGCCTTACGTGATGGCCAGAAGGTGCATCGATGAGCTAAGTGACGGCAAAGTGCTGATGCAAAACTGATATCGAGGCCTTGGTAAAATTGGCGGATCAGATGAAGGTGTTTCGGCCACAATGAAGAGCCTCGGCTGCCAAGACGACGTGAATGCCTGCCGGACGCTGAGAGCCATTGTGCAATGACTGCCAGCCAGTGTTCAGCCCAGGTGGTTAGACTGTGCTTCCGTCATTCTCAGATCGGAACGTGAGCCCACTTTCGATGAACTGACGAGTCTCCTCAGCGATCAGGGTGATGCTGCCTTGGCTGGCCTCGTTTACTTATCACGACCGGCCATTTCTGTTTCTCGACAACCAGATTCTCGAAAGCTCGCTAACAGTCTATACTCCAAAGATCGAATAGCCACAATTATGGCAAATGAGACCAAATCATCCAGCACCAGTCTTAAACCGGCCCCCAACAGGGTTTGTCTTATGCGTAAAAACCTCACAAAGTGGACCAGTGTAGAGGATTTCAAGACTTAAAGGTTATAGACAGGAATGATACTGTTAAGAGGCTGAGGCTATGTATTTTGTGCTTGAAGCTAAATCACGTAGCTAAGAAGTGCCGTTCGCGAAAGACCTGTGGCCGGAAGGACTGTAAATTCCAACACCATCCGATGTTACATCGGCCAGAACCCTCAGAATCTAATCGTGATCAAAACCTGCCAACAGATAATATTGCTCTAATTTGTCACGTATTAGCAGATCAAAATACCGCTGGCCGTCGAATATCCGTCGTTATATTGCCAGTCCGCCTCCAAGGTCCTTTAGGAGAGGTCACAATGAATGGATTGCTGGACAGGGAGTCGGATACAACGTTTGTAGACCAGTCGCTGATGACAAAACTGGGTCTCAATCGGAAACTCGAGCTTCTGACAGTTAGGACCATCAATGGTGATTGTGTAATCAAAGCTAGCACCGTATCTTTTGCAATAACTTCGCTAGACGGTCAAGAAGTCATCCAAGTCCACCATGCCTGGGCAGTTAATAAGATGCAGTTTGGTAAAAGATATGTGATTTATTTGCTCTTTCACCCAACACATTTTGATGCTCTCCTGTCAACTTATGTATCAGAATGACGGGGTGGGACTACAAACCCACTTGACAAAAGTGAGTGTTCAGCATATGCACGGGAGGACCGTGGGCGCGCTTGTGCGATTCCGCGGTGACAGCTGAATACAGATCGATATGCGAACTAAACAAAAATGCAAGAATCACTCAACAGGAATCAACAAAATTTAAACTGATAGGACATTCAGACTAGAACTATCCTGTATGCGTTAAAATCAATGGACACTACAACATCCGATGTCATGTGTACACCCGTAGGGGCGAATGTCAAACACTAACCTTGTCAATCACTTTTCCTTCTGCCTTAAGGTCAGAACTTGGAGTGCACACAGTTAGGCTACTAGAAAGGCTCAACATTTCAGCAAACTGTTTGCGCCTAACATTAGGCACGTCAAAGGCTGCACATCCCACAATAAAATGAAATTGCGAAAATTGGGGATTCGATTCACGAATACCACCACCGTTCCACGCCTAACCAAATTACCCAAATTTGCCCAGTTTTGCAGAGATGAGACTGATCACGTACCATCCAAGGCTTTATGTTCCGTTCAAGAGAACTCAAGAGTTGTATCTGATACAGATGTTGTGATCTGATGCCAGAGGCCTTCTCTGTTCCTTTGGACATCCCCAGATGGTTCAACTGAAATTAAGACACCAAGACCGAGATACCGAATATTTTTATTGTTACTTTTTAAACATGTATTGATGTTTGGCAGATTTTGACAATATTTTGAGGTGATTCAAATGTGAAAGGTTTTGGCCTCGGCGGGACTCGAACCCGAGCGCGGTCACCACCCTCGCTTTATTACCACGAATACTCTACCAGCGGAGCTACGATGCCACGCCGAAAGCAGTCGAATTACAAACTAGTTCACTGTGGTGGATGCCATGTGCTACTGTGATTTGGGCGGGTATACTGTGTGATCCATACGCAAAAAGTCGAAGGTCCTTCGGCGTGACCTCGTAGCCCAGCTTTTTAAACAGTTTCCCAAGCAGCTTTAAAACTCCAAGATAAAACAAAGTTCTACAAACCCAACAGCAGGAATGTGAAGCGGCTTCTTGTGATAGTCAAAAAAGTACCACGCTTAATGAAAAGCTGTTTTTCTGCGTTCGGCCTCGTATCAGACCTTATTTACCCGGTACGCTGAAGCTATTTCTCTTGATTACCTCGAGAGTGAAAATGAATTTTGACCTCATTTTTGCCTGATTCAGAAGCCCCAGATTAGGTAGTCTTTTCTATCCGCTTCTCATGAAATTCTTGGACAATTGTTGTCACACCTTAATGGAAAGTGGAAATATTGCTGATAATAATGGGTTGGAGTAAATGAACGATAAAAGAACCATTTCGTCTGTGGTTCAAGAGGACTCAGTTGACTAAGTGAACAAATTCTATAGCTACTTAATGCTATCTAACTGGTAAGAGTAGTGGAGGATTTTGTTTGCACATTAAATATCAATGTTTAACTCACCATTCAGAACCATGAGAGCCACTTGCATTTTGCCTTTTGTTCATCTCTATCACAAAACCAACCTTCTTGAACTACTCCGAATGGCGTGACTCATAAACGTGCAGCCCGAGTTCGAGTTACTTTCGTGACCTGATGGTCACGCTCTGCAGCCGGATAAAACATCTAGCAGGAGTATAAATTTTATCGTACCTAAGAAAGAAGAGTCAGTCCTCATTGTTATTGTTTCCCTGATTTTCACCCCACGATTAGTACTTCTTTACCCACGACTCAGCCTCTTCCCATATTATTCACTGACGTACAAACCGCAGTAACTGTTTGTTTCCTCGCGTCAACGAGCCTCCTCCTGCTCCTCCTCTCCGATCTAAATAGTTCATTGTCGGTGTTGCGCCCTCATTGAGCTAAAATGATAGTCGAACGACTGATCCGGTCCCGTTGTTTGATTACGTGATCGGTAACTGTTGAGGTGTGCACTGTTGATTATCTCAATCATGCTTTCCTCCATAGTACCCCATATCTGTCCTAAATCTGCCCTCGTTCTTGACTGGATTCCCTTTGGTTTTGGGCGAAACTCAACTAGTTCAATACGGAAGTTACCAAGAACTTTCACAGTTCTAAACTGCTATTTAGGTTTTGGTACCGCATACGTAAAAATTACCAATGATACTGGCACAATTTAACAGGTGGTTTTCCGTCTGGCCATGATTTTTATTTCATAGTTAAGGTCACCATATTCAATCTTGCAGTAATATAATTGACTTACTGATTCCTAATCCAATACTGGAATCTGCTCGCTACTGAACAATCAAGGAAGCACTTAAAACGTCCGTTTCGTCTTTGTTAAGAACCATTAGCAATACATGTGCCCCGTTGGCAACCTTGGCCAACAGTCCGGCTTGCAGAATAACGATGGGTGCTTCACTTATCTACACTGGTTTCCAATTATTTGCTTTGTATCAGTTCCACACGATGATCGTCAAATTCCCCCCAGAGAGGTATTGTTGTGCTGTATAGCAGCAAGTTTAGAGAAATACTTTTGAGGTCTTATAGAAGTCCAATTTGGCGAAATAATTTTTTTCCCAGTAATTCATTCTCAAGCCGTTTACAAATAACGTAGGAGACATTAGTCAAGAATCGTGCGGATAGACATGGAATAAACACCAATCATGGGCAGGGATTTGTCAACAGTCAATTTGTCCTTGATATATAAAACGGCTTGATAATGATTTACTGAAAAACAATTGTCTCTCAACTGGACTTCCGTAAGATACAATAGGTATTTTCCAGACTTTTGTGATCATAGATATGATTTCGGTTAGGCGGTGATAAATCTGTTTATGTAGACACACACACACACTCACACACTATCTGTTTGAGGGGAAAGTCCTAAGTGTTGGCGGTACTGCTTGCTGTGGATTTTGTCTAGCTATATTCGGTCTTCGCTACGAAAGCTGTAGACCCACTGGTCGTCGTTGTATTGATTATTCCAGGTCCTCCTATATTCTATGTAGTGTGGACATTGATTTTTGCTCGGGTCAAAATGATCCCAGTCTTGACATTCAATGAAGTTGTTTTCCGTTCGTAAATCACAATCGATGCGATCACGCTTGCGTCAACCTATTGGATCAAACTATTTGTCGATCGGACGTATGCACACACACACCCAGCAGTTTCTGCTTTTGTTCAGCGTAACCAATTTGTTTTCGACACTCGCGCACACACGCAAAAATAGATTTCAGCGTTTGCTCAGGCGTACACGCACAAACCGGTCCCCAAACCAGACCAGTCATATTCTGTCTCGGAGTCTTCTGCTATAGCCTCGGCTAAACGGTTCAGCACATGGTGGACACGATTCGTCCACACAATCACATACAACAACTCACGCTGAGGTTCCCAGGCTACGATCTGTTTTTGAAAAGAATTCCCGAAGCACTAAGCAAATTATCATGGATTTTACCGATTTGGAAAAGAAACAGTAGTAAGTGCTTCTTCAAAAAGCACAGAGGAACCAGTATGGTTGTCGTTGCATACAAAATGCATGCTCACAGTGTTTTCCCTTCGATTACCCTGCGCCCTCAAACGAGGCCTGCACATGAATCAGATCGACTTCAGGCCTGGTCGATATTGTGTTGACTAAATATTTAATTAGAACAAACCTACTGGTCAACGGCGTAGACTCATGTCGCGGTGAGATTAGTACTCTTGCGCAGTTCAGAGACCTGGCCATTCCCGGTAGAATCCGCCCAAAGACAATGCTTGAGCATTGATATCTATAAAACTTTGTTCGAATGCCGCGGGAACAACCACTTATCAGTATTGTTGAGGTACATGTTTGCCACTAGAGGTCATCGTCAATAGACGAAGGGAACCAAATAAGCAGGCTACAGTGATTAGGACGGTAGAATGGGCGAGTAAAAGCAAACAGTATGTGGCAGGAGAACTACTCTGTCTATCTTGATTACCTGGATGCAAATAAGCTCCTGATTTCAGCCTAACAGAACGGCCTAATGATGCTGATAATTACCATCTTGGAAAAGCCAATGAATGAGCTCCACCTATCTATCATCCAGCACATTACTATTCTTCCACACATCTCTGGAATACTTCACCACCTACGGCTTTGTGCCCGATTTAAACAGCCCCACATACGGCGCAGACCATCAATCCATATCCCCTTCGTAGCCGAACATCAGCCTGCTCGGTTTTGATATTGAGTCTTGCTCCAATCCGGACAGTTTTGACCGCTCGATTTTCCCACATACCGATGGAAACGTAATTCCGCTGACTTAAGCACTTGCATACTTACTTGCCTGCTTGATTGTCTGTTTGGTAGCCGGCTACGACAGGGTTGTGTTCACATCCTTGCAAATAAGTACTCGCCTTACGTACTTTACTGCTATTCATTAAGAATACAACTCACAAGGGACTCAGATTCCCAGCTAGATGGAGATAATGACAACCTTTCGTGATGGTTCCTGGGTGTCGTTTACGATGCACGTTTTTCTGTTTGACTATTCTGAAGGCGAACAAATTGTTGCTGTATTCTTTGCGCCAAAAGCTAGGAAAATCGATATCGTGAACGTCATCGTATCCTTCGATGTAACGGTCATGACCCACACCAATAAAAACAGAGTTTTCCAGACACAAATTTTGGTTGTACGGCGTGATTCGGAGCATTTTACTGCATCCTAATTAGTGCACACTGCAGTCGAGGTGAGCGTTTTTTTAATGGTAAACTGAACTTTCTCACCAGGCCAAAGGCAAGCACACACACCCTGGATCATTCAACAAGTGTTATCAGTTGGAAGCATCTTACCAGGGCAAGGCCAACGAAACTAACCATTTTCGCTTCTTTGCACAGCTATGCATGGTGGTAACTAATTGGGAAGGCCTCTGTGTATATCAGAAGTCTCTGCCTGTTTGTGACGTATATGACAGTGAACGGAGTGCTCTGATAGACACAGGGCTTCGTCTTCCACACGTGTTGGGCAATGGACTACTTGGGCAGTCTGCATTAGCTTGGTGATGCCAACAATTCTGTCCATTCAATCATCGCTCTTTGTAGTCAAACCGGAATTGGTTCAACCATTCCTTTACGCAACTGTCGCTCTCCTTTCTGTCAATGTCAGTGGCTGCGCGCTCACACCTAGATTGGTAAATGTAACTGGGCTTGGCGTGGAGAGACCGTGGTTCTTTCACCGATAGTACTGTGGTCCTAGGGGTCGTAGAGAAAACGACAGCCTCTGCGGAGTTACCGGTGTAAGGTTAATGGCACAAATGAGGCATCTACTGAATAGGCCTTCTGTATTATCACCTCTGTAAGGTAGCCGTAGGATTTAGCTTGGATGTGGCTGGCAGTGCACGATCGGAATATCTGCTGACCCAAAAGAGTTTGAACAGCAACCGGTACTCTTCTTCCAGCGTGTTAATTGTACACATTTCACGTGCTTTGCGGAACACTGTCGGGACAAGATCATTTTCACACATCGTGTGGCAAAGCTGGTGAATCTAAATACTGTCCTAATCACGTAATAAGGCGATGGACTAATCTTCTGATTGATACCTTGTAGGGTGAATAATTTCCGATTCCACCACGGGTTACTTTCCTCAACTGGCAGCTTCTAATCGGCCGCAACCCCCTTCCTGAAATACTGTACAATTGTTACATAATACGAGGAAGTAAGTGAAAAGATGAAAGATATGTGGAAAAAGATGTTGTTGTTACTTTCCCGCTTTTGACTAGCTGATTGTTCGGCTTTATGGTGCGGAAGTGACAGAACATATTTTCACACTCGTCTTTCGTGTGAGCAATGATGAAGATACTGTCCACATAGGGTCGGTAGAGAGTAGCTTGAGATAAGATTATCCTTATTTTTTGTGGGGGGTGCGAGGCAAAGGTATCTGCTGGAATGGGCCCCAGAGTATAGCTTACGGCAACTTCATCAGTCTGTCGATACCACTGACCGATGAAATGGATTTTCACATTAGAGCAGAATAGCAGTAGCAGCCGTGACAGTTCATTATTTGGTGGTCCAGTATTCAGGCTGTATTCATCTACAAGTAAAACAATACAACCACTCAGCAAGAGACCCCTGAATAAAGGGTATCTCACATAAAGGGACACTGCTGGATTCCCTGTCAATATCTCCATGAGAGTTGAAGACAAACCCGGTTTATCCAAACAAGCGACAGGTTATGATGTCCTCTAGGATCAGACCACTTCTCTATGAGGGGCACTGTGTGGATTTGTGGCGAGAGTGTTTAGCATAGCAACGAACACTGTCCACAGTACTCGCCCGCAAATGCAATGAACTTGATCACAAGTGAAAGTATTGCCTGTTTGCCTAAAGAGAGTGTGTGGGTACCACCATATTGTCCACTTACTCACGTTTTAAAGAGCGAGTCGTCGATCAGCGGACACTGGTCACATCCACCCACCAGACTCTCGGTGTTCATATTCCAGGACACTCTGTAGTCATCTGAACTCTAATGAGACGAAACATTAGGTTTGACGTGACCAGTACCAGCGGGATACAATCGTTCACCATAAGGGACCCAAAAATTTCAAACAATGACCAACTTAGGGCAGGCTAACAGTCAACCGAAATCTAGTACATTTACAATTTTTATGGGCCGGGTAGACTCCGGTCAGGATAAAGAGGGAACACAGTTAGGGATCTGTTCTCACGTCAGCCAGGAGGGTTGGAGCCATTCGAATGCAAGAAAACGGTTCATCTACACGAAATACTGCAAAAACAGTCGAGTGTCTGCAAGTCCTAAGTCCAAATCATTTTGGAGAAGCAGAATAAAATCATGAGTCTCCAGAAAAGTGAAGCTGTAGGTGAGATGAGGCTTCCTTCTGCTATTCAGTGGTGCTCTAAGCAGATTCAGTTGTCTGTTGGGAATAGCCAAAAATGTTGTAAACGTAGGAGAACAACCGAGGTGATGAACGCGACGATCACCTGGAAGAAGTTGACTCAATCTTTCTAATACTTAACCAGGAAAATCGATTTGCAGAAGTTATACGTTTGTATGCAAGGTACTCTGATGTAAATTTACAGCTGACGATTAAGCAAACACAGTGCAGATTGTACAACAATCGTCCCAAAGTTCGCGAAAGGAAAATTTCCGTTCTGCAATATTTCAACTACTAATAGTGTGATTCACCATCTAATGTCAGCGCCTAACTCACAACTGAAAGTCACTGAAGCATAGTGCAGCTGGTTCGTCTTTGTCAGAGATCGTCGGCAGTGTGTTTCGCTCTTTATCATGTGAGGTTGTTTTATGAAAGTTACCCGTGCTATTCATGGTCGTCTCGAGACGAGTTCACAAAACCCCCAATGGAAGGGACATCCCGTACTTAAGGACATTTTGGTTTTCCCCATGAGTGTCTCTTACCGAGTGAGTTTCTTGTATTGTTTGTGGATGTTCAAATCACTCAATAGCTCACGCACTCTAGAGCTATCCGTCACAGTGGTATTCCCGACAAATTACCACACCTGTTTTGGCAGCTCCTGAAGTCGCTTTTCCAGTTTGTGTTGCGAGGAGTAAGTAATAGACACGGAGAAAAATTGGCAACAATTAATTGTAATCTGGCTTTCACAGTTCTCATTGGTGACAATAGTGCAATGGGCTGATCGTTGTCTGGGTTGAATTTCGGTTTGGTGGCGTATCATTGAAGAAGAGTGAAGTGAGGCTTTACGGTCCATATGGGATTCAACTTGCTTTCGGTTTGGTCATTGACAGCAGGGTAACAGGGACTATTTTCCCTACGGCGTATTCAATCTACCGACCAAGACACCTTATTGCTCCGTTTGTAATCTCTTTTGCGCCCATAAATCAGGACTTACTAGGTGAGCCATGCTCGCCTCCGCCACGGTCAGTGTAAGGAGACATTGCTTTTGATTGTGTATGTATGTGTACGTAGGTATGTGGGTATGAATGTGAGTGGCTCATTTCGTTCGATTTATTGACCAATATCTACTACTATAGTTGGCTGGTTATTGTGCTTGTCTTCAACGGTTCAGCCCCTTCAGATGGTGCTCTTAATAATGTCAAGACAAACAACTACCCCGGTCAGGGGTCACACAAGTTGGTGAATGAACAGACAATCATGGGTGAGTCTAACTCTGCTAATGTGTCGTGCACTGACAACCGATTTATCGGCTAGTCGGAGAACATACACTTTAATTTTGCAGTTGGGAAAAGGTCCTTACTTAAGGATGCACGCAAATCGCTCGACAGTGGCTGTCAGTTTCATATGAATCTCACTGACTGCTCTCGCAGAACTTGTTTCACGAGTTCCAGTTCGTCTTCTGTTGTATGTGATGCGCATATAAAAATGGACCCTGAAAGCTAGAAGCAAAACTAAGTTAGCCTTACAGCACAATCCCAAACACTGATAAATGGTGTGTTGACTTTCTAGGTCTTTTCTTCTGTCCAATCAAGAGAAGTTAACTGATACTCGGTTACTGTTTTTATCGGGAAATTCATCAAGCATCTGTGAGCACTCATTAACTGTGATTGATGAACTACTACATCATAATCCTAGTCCTATATACTAAAAATTGCATTCATATATGGATGTGGTGATCCAAGCTTTCTATTGTTTACTTCGTAACTTTCCTTCGTAATTTTCTCATTGTAAACCGTGTGCCTTCCAAAACTAGCAGATTGGCCATCGTTCATTCTGAATGGCGATAATCGAGGATGTTGAGAAACGCGTTTCCCGAAAACAAATCCCGGGGAAGAACAAATTGGTCGAAATGTGATTTATGGTATTAAGGCTTCAACTGTAATCAAGTTTGCAAAGATGGCTTGTCTCTAAAAGTGAGCCCCGGTCATTACACCGCTTATGTTCAGAAACAAACATTTTGCGCAGCCTGTTATCAGAAAAATAATGAATAACCAGGGAGATGGACAATAAAGTACCTGGCAATCTGGTTAAATGAAAATTCTGCAAGCCTTGCCTGGACAGCCAGACAAAATTCTTTGCTTGACAACCAAAAGTGTGCTCGAAATCAAGTAATACTAACCAGATAGACCAACAGCACGACTGGTCGGAAGTAATTTTGAAAAGCAAAGCCAGATTTGCACCACAGTACTATTTATGTCTGGGACGATTTCGCTGCATCTCGCATGAAGCATACTGCAGAATAGAGAAAAATGTTCACATATATATATATATATATATATATATATATATATATATATATATATATATATATTCACTAGAATCTAATTTGAATCGTCTGGAGTGTGAATGGATACTCTTCATTGAAGAGCCCACAAATGAACCACAACTGTGATTTCTCATAGTTATTCGTGTCTGGGTCACTGCTAACCCAACGAACAACAAGGCTGCATGTGCAAGCTCTCATGTTGATAGTAAGTAGCATGTTGGTAAGGAGTACCGGGTGCGCATACCTGATGAGCGGCAACAACCGCGAAACCGGTCGTGTGCTTCCGAAGAAATTTTGTCCACACGTTTACATACTACTTACTGTCAGTATATATATATATATATCACGCAGTTACTTGCGAGTAGTGTATCGCATTGATGAATCTTAGTCAGTGCTGTCATGCAGACAAGGAAAATACGATAGTCAAGTTACATCACCGCAGAAAAGACAAACAAACAGCTGTTTCCGGTGGGACAAAGCAGGTTTCCGTCGAAGTATGACAACTGCCTTGGCAAACCCTAGTAACCTGGTATTATTTGCCACTTACGTGATCAGGAAAGCAGTGTTTCCGTCAGCCGGATGCAGCGTTATCAGAAGATGATGGGAGATGGTGGACAACGGGATCTTATGGCTTTGAACGCTGTCTCATGCGTCACCAAAGGTTGGATCTAATTTGGAATGTATCCAGTGGCTCAGTTACATAACTGACTGTCACTCTGTTTAGACCACGTAGATAGCTCCGCATCTACATTGAAATTAGCAAAATCACCCACTATTTGCGGCTAAAGGATTGTGGGTCGCGGCTAAGTAATTGCGGGTTTTGGCTAAAGCTTGGTGGGAAAAGGTGTAGTGAGGCATTATTGTACAGATATCGGATTGACAACATATATGTGGCTCGCTGCTACCAATCTCACTTATCTCTCGTCCAAGGTTCGTTAAACGGACTGCTTGAAAGTCGAAATTCTTCTGGAACAGAACGATTAGCTTCCCTCCCCAAATATCATATTCTGAAGATATTCAGATAAAGCATTGTCTCGGGATATTCCTCACAGTTCATCTTGGTGCCGTATTCGCAGCTAGTATTAGAACACGTAATGTTAGCACTGCGTTTATTTGTACGAGAGTAAACACTAAACCCGGCCTTAGCCGAGGAGTAAGCCGAGTGCACTTAAGTAAGTTAGCAAAAAGAGCTAAACTGTATGTGCTGTCACCCGCAACAGAGTAAGACCAGTCAGTACATAGCAAAACCGATAAGTCATCACAGCTGGCTCCGAAGTATGATTAAAGATCGAGGCAAACCAGGCGTACGTCCATTCATAATAGGAATATTGATCGATTGTCCGAGTAGCGAGCCTGAGTTCCGCCAGATACAACACTTCGTGTGTGCAGTGTCTCCATTTTAAAAGTCTATCTCTAACTGCCCGTAAAAGAATATTAGTGAGATCACTGTTCGACAAAACGAGAAGACTGGTAACTTCAGACAGAGCGACTGAAGATCCCATCGACAACGGCTACCCAACAAGGTTTATGGGGAAATATTCAGTCGAATTGGAAACCAGACCAAACTAACAACAGCACCGCCGAAAGAGGTGTTTATTGAAATGCAGTTTAAATGGGATATTTTCCACTGCTATGATGCAAAACCTATTCACCATCAATCATCAGTCGAACATCTACAGCCCCAAAGTTGGTTTCCTTCACGGAGACCACCAGTACCCAGGTGACATTAAGAAGTGACCCCGTACCACGTCACACCAACTCAAGCGTCATTCACAACTTTTCTTCAGTCTGTGAATGTGTATGCATGGGCAGAACAAAAAGGAAATTGTTTAGGCTTGAAGCCGGACACATTCCAAAATGGCTACTAAAATCACCCTCAAGGTGTGCAAGGTCTGTGATTTCCAAGCCCCTAAGCGAGACAGGTGGCCGAGCCGATCCACTTGAAACATTATCCAAGGCTTATTGTGCCAAGTAGGACAAAGCACCGTGGTTCGCAGAAGCAGTGGTATCAGAATGTTCGTCACAATTCTGTCTACCAGCAAACAGATAGTGGCGGGTCTGCTAATAAATTTGTGACATTTATCACATTCTGATTATTCACCTCTTCCGCATTTCCCCATTCTTTTGGTCACCGCTTTCCAGACACTTAACATTAAATCCCATCATAAAATCGCTTCCTGATTTAGCTTGCTTATTTACACACTTGTGTGATGTAACTACTTCACTTCTACCCATCAAGCTTTAGCCAAAATCCGCAACTCTTTAGCCACGACTCACCATTCGTTAGTCACGACCCATCATTCTCTAGTCTTGACGCACGACCTTTAGCCATGCCACCACAAGCCAATCGGGTCAAAAGTATTGGAATATTAAGGCATCAAAAGATATTGAAACAATTTATTCATTTTTTACAAAGATTGGTATTGCAATGCTAACGGAACAAATGTGAAAGTGTGACGATCATATGCTGCATATTTGACCTTGGTAATGGTATCAAATGCTGCACTGTAAATTGATTGGAGAAGGTTTAAACGATGTACCCGCATCGTCGAACCATGTGGTACAGCTCTTATTACAGTTCCCATTTCGGTGATAGTAATGGAGTCAAATGCTGCAACTTCAATAAATTGATGACATTATTGTGGGTGTACTTACGATGATTGTGTGTATTGCTCTCGGAATTTCAAGTTGTCCACTTATCTAAACGTTTAAGGAACCAAACCTGTCTTTTGTTTCATCATGTCCAGTGAACATATTTGTCTGTGACTTGAAATTCAAAACAGAGTGCCGTTTGTTATATTAAAGATTTTATTTACAGGATTGCTTGTTTGCGACATTTTACCCTTCCATGGGGGTATTCGTTTTCGATTGATTGATATCTCGTTCGGAGGCAGTCAGGTGATATAATCCCACCGCGGCCGAGTGTGATACCATTCGCCGTACTTTACCTGGCACCGTACGCATCACCATTTGACAATATGGAGAGTGTTAATATAGGTGAGAAGAAAGGATCATACCGTTTCACCGGCACTGAAGATCGATGGAGGATAATGGAATGCGTACGAGGGGGAGTTGATTCAAAGAACATTGCCAAACACGGAGGGCTATGGACGCACAATTACACGCCAGTCACGAAATACGTTTTCTTCCACCTTGCAGTCCATTTATCAATCCACTGGAAGACATTCAGTGAATTGAAACAGGTAAAATGTTTGCTACTTTAGTTGGTTTATATTTTTAGCACATTAAAAACTGGTTCGTTGAAAATGCAACAGTAATGAGGGTTGTGCCACATGGTTCGACGATGCGGGTACATCGTTTAAACCTTCTCCAATCAATTTACAGTGCAGCATTTGATACCATTACCAAGGTCAAATATGCAGCATATGATCGTCACACTTTCACATTTGTTCCGTTAGCATTGCAATACCAATCTTTGTAAAAAATGAATAAATTGTTTCAATATCTTTTGATGCCATAATATTCCAATACTTTTGACCCGATTGGCTTGTGGTGGCATGGCTAAAGGTCGTGCGTCAAGACTAGAGAATGATGGGTCGTGACTAACGAATGGTGAGTCGTGGCTAAAGAGTTGCGGATTTTGGCCAAAGCTTAATGGGAAAAGGTGTAGACTAATTCCCCTATTTTATCATTATGCCTATCCGACGTTCAATTCATTTGACTTGTTCCCATTCATTGAAGGAAGTGTTTGATTAACCGACCTAGGCTTTCTTGCTCAAAATGAGATGTACTCTAAAGTCGCGGTGTGCAGTAATAGAGAAGCGATCAGACTTTCCTGTGTAAAAGACACCTTGCATGCTGAAGCAGTCTGTTTTCTAACATTATCTTGCTTGCCCATGTGAACTACTCCCAAACCGCTATCTGGTCTTCATTCTCTCACAGCTCCTCACTTGTTGTAAAGTAATTGACCCACGAACCTTAGGTCAATTTTCAGCGGTGTTCTTTTTTCACTAACTTTTACGCCATACAATAATTGTACAACATCTCGGGTAGGGGGCTGCAACCCGGTAGAGGCTTCTAACTAGGGAGAATCTCAGGCGGTAGCCTGAGGATCCGAACTTGGGACAAAAATGTCCGAAATCATCCATGATAACCATTTGATCACCACCCGTAGCAGTATCAGCTCACTCCAAACTAGCCCCGCACCCCCTCCTAATCATTCCAAACTTACTTCTGTCCAGTTTCATTGGAGCGTTTCTACTCTTCTTCTACCTTTGGCAGTACATGCTGAGTAGAACGCTAATGTGTGTCGTCGTTCATTAGTGCCACCCATATACCTAATGTGATGTCGGCATCAAATCTGTGCTTCGAGTGCTACGTGTTGCAGAAGAATAATATGACAGCGTAATTCAAATTGGACAGGAATTTCATCGATAGTCCAGTTTTATTCATTAATGCAAAGTCTATATCTCTTGGTTCAGGATAGAACCCAAAGTAGTACCGTGTCCAAAGCGGCCTGTGATGAACACCCAAACAATGACCTGGTCATAAGAACTAATCTGAGACCTTCATTTTCTCAAATCCCACAGAACGAGAACAACAACAGAAAGAAGCAAACTGATGTTGTAGTGGTCATCATTATTGCAACTTAAAGAGGTGTCCATTGAGTAAATCACTTTAATTAACCGAAAGATACAATCAGAAGAAGAAGATAAAAGAATTTTTATTTCCAGAGCAGCCTGGAACTGATGAAATGGATCCTACACAGGAATACGCATCGAGCAGCGGAACCCCTGGCACACTGAAACTTGAATACTTCGATAAGACTAGACAGGTCGGCTCAGTAAGACTTGTGTGTAGAACATGCCCAATGCTTGCATGCACGCAGCCAGAACGGAGCGGGAACGTGCATGTGGAGTGAAAACCAGTTTTTATGGAGTAGGGACATAAAAGTGGACTATCTTGCCATTTTTAATTGTCTCCTTCCTGCAATGAAGCTGCACTTCTGAGGCTTGGTCTTTTCGTTACTATTTAACCTGGCATAATTAAGGTATTCAAACACTCCTGGCACATGCAATCATCACTGAGCTGCATTTTGCTGATGACTTCGTTTTGCAGGAAATATCGAACCAATAAGCCTGCTTGGTTGTTTGAACTCACGGGACTGAATGAAATATATATCCTCCAGCCCCACTGCGGGCACTCGTTGCGTTCCTTGGGCATTGAATATATCTTCTGATAAAAGAAAGCCCTCTTGGCCGATTAACCACCAAAAAACTCTAAAAGTAAGTACGGCTGGTGACATACTCATTTGGCAGAGTTTCACTGGCGGTGACTCCCTTCTTGAATTATTGTACAAAGCTGTATAATAAATAAAAACGGGAGTAAAAATGTATTTTATTTATTTTCGTCACTGAACAACTAACGAGTTAATCAATTATTGTTGGCTACGTGTATGATTATCATTCCGAAATACGCATAAGTGTCAGTAATAATGAGTGTGGGGTAATGGGCTGGCATACTGTCAACAGACTGTTTGATTCTTTTAGTAGACAGCATGTTGGTTCGGCGAACAGCCGTCTTCTCTGTCCTGAATCGAGCACAAGATTGGAGAGAACCTTGTGGACCCAAGGACCAATCAGATACCAACGTCGTCTGAACGGAATAACCCAATCGGATTTGTTTCCAGACTAATCACTTGGAAGAGCTGGCTGAGAATAACAAGTGAGCCTATAAGTGTGCGGGCCCATATTTGATGATGACGGTCATTCATCGTATATAAACTGTCGTTTTTCTACTAATAAATCGAGAAGATCCGACGACAGAAAAGTCTTCTCACTAGAGTTAGTGGGACACTTTGGAACAGTGTGTCTTAGGTATGTCACGCCTGAACGAGGTTCGGAGTGCATTGAAAAAACCATGCTCCAAGTGGTGTGTTAAACAAACAATCAAACTGCTTTGAGAAAGGTCATTCACGGTAACCAAAATGTTGGCTCATAATTTTCCGCCGGCAAAGCCGTGTTACTGACATTATATTTTCTGGTTTAACAAGTGTCTTAAACTAATGACCATTCTGGTGGAACCGAACGGTGTACACGTGATCTCTGTCCAGAGGGTGGATTACGTGGGTTACTCGTGATATGTTGTCAGCTTTAGCAAGGGCTATTTCAACATCAATATACCGTGTGACACCCATAAAATGGTGTAGTATCCTTGTAATTCCCGGTATCTATCCGTAGGGCTTCACTGATTCCTGATAGAAGATTACATTTACTCGTTTATTTCACAAAGAATACTAATTAATTCCAAGTATTTTTTACTAATCAATGAATGAACCGAAGTGCACACGTGGTAAGCCACTTGGAATACAGTACTCATCAATTATTGATACAAAACTAAAAAATCAGCACGACCATTCATAATCCTGTCTGTTCGATATGTGACCCACGATAAAACAAGCCATACTTCATATCACACGTTTTAAAATGGTCCGATGAATGGACTAAAATTACTGAAACAGAGACAGATAGTGTGAAATACATCAGAATGAAATAAAACAAACAAGAGGTTGTGTCAAGGTTGCTCCTGATTGACTGAACACACAACACAGGACTAGGTGCACAACCAAGCAAGGACTTCTTTTGCAATACTCTAGAATCTGACAAAATGAGCATCAGTATAAGTTGACTCACTTCGTATTGTTATCACTCTTGGGACAAATTACCTAATTAGCATGTGAAATTATCAGAATAATGCGGGGTAGTTTTGTTACTCTTTGTGAAAAAATGTAAAAAGCTTCCGCTCTCCCTTTTCCTACTTGTGCACTTTTGTATAGTGCTGGAATTCATTGCTTTCAGATCGCGTAATAAGCCCAGTACTGTAATCACAACACGGGTTGTAGGCAAATATATTGTAACAAAGAAATCAGGATGGGCGAAGCACGCTTGTGTTCGACC
Organism: Fasciola hepatica; assembly: GCA_948099385.1. NCBI lineage: Eukaryota > Metazoa > Platyhelminthes > Trematoda > Plagiorchiida > Fasciolidae > Fasciola > Fasciola hepatica. The sequence continues at coordinate 12,761,487 of CANUEZ040000142.1, read as the reverse complement.
GACCAAACGAGTGAGATCAGTACAACATGTACAACCGTTTTTATGGTTCCTTTTTTAGACCACGATGTGGCAAAATCGATCCTCCGTCCGACTGAGTAGTTCAGCCCCGATCTCGCCAGGTGCCGGAAGCCATCAGGCCCTTCGGTCGGTCCGATTGGTCCGACTGACGACCTAAATGGTAGCCCTCCACATGGGCTTTCTTGCTGGTTGCCTGAGATCCAGGTGAGTTGTTTCTACAAATCCGGGTGTCACTTTTTTGTCTGTTGTGGGTAGCTCCCCACATAAACAACGTCTCTTGTTCGGTCTGTGTCTCTCGATTATTTGGCCCGATCAGTTTGACCGTCACCTCGCTCTGTTGCTACAGCTTTCCGCGGTACAATGTGATTTTGGTGATTTCATTCGCAAGCCATTACAGTCAAATTCAGATGGTGACAAAAGTAATAAGAAAGCTCATCAGAAGAGTTAGAAATGCAAACGTGTGTAACATAATGAAATTTATTTTCAATTTTTCAACTCAGGCAAATAAATACACATGTACTACTGAGATCATACATATAGCTTTAGATAACAGTGGGTGAGCAAATATGCAATAAATTCCACATCTTGACAACAATACTGTAAATGAATGACTGATTTCTGTATCACTCTTGTGAGTTAAACTATATGCGAAAATGAAAGTTGTTAGAACGGAAACTGTGAAAAAGCCTGTAGGCTGTGGATCTAACATATGGAACTTTTATACGGAAACAATTGTTATGGCCACGGCAACAACAAAAACGGTTCAACAAGACTGCTTTGGCTCCATAGTTCTGACTTCAGCATTCAGATTGCTGTATCTCCAGCCGTCAGGGGCAAACTCCCGCGTAATCTTCTGATATGAACCATGGGATTCACCAAAAGGAGTTTGAAAGCTGTCTGTGGTTCAGTCTATAGTGCACCAGCAACCAAATGTTGTTGCATCGAACCTTTTATGGTCCCAACTGATCCCTTACGAAGAAATGCCGGGACTTGTCCTGCTGTCCTTTAGAGAGGCGTCTTGTTATACTTCCGATGTACTGATCATTGCAATAGCACTTAAAGTATTGAGACTGGGACGGTTCTGGATAACTGTTCTCTAGCCGTACATATCGCATACAGTCGATCTCTTGGACGTTTGCCTGTTGGCGGCGTGTGCCTTTTGCCCTGTTGAAAAGACAGCTCACTCGGCTTCTGTTGTATGGGAGAGAGACAAAACTTGTGAGATTTGTCCACTCTCTCACCCAAATGCATTTGCGAAACACCTTTCTCTTAACATGACTACCCTTCATTCAACATAGTCTTACATCCGGAATACAAACGAATTATCCTTTTCTATCCCTGCTGTAAACTTTGTCATCGCACTAGCACTGTTAATTTTCTGCAGTAATCCATGAATCCGTTTTTGAATCGCGAAGTTTGAATGCTTCGGCCATGCATCTGGTGTGCATAGTTAGACTCGTGATGATATTGTGATGCGGTTCATGTTCTACTTTGATCAAAAGTACGTCCGCCCTAAGGGGTTCAGGAGGTGATCCCATAGTAACTCCGTCCCCCTGTCTGTAGCACTTCGCGTTACAAAGAACCTGTACATCTGAGAAACAATTATTTATTTTGGATAAGTAAATATCCATTTTGATATCACCGCCGGCAGAGTATTGATAAGCGAAGTCTACCGTCTCGATCAACGGGACATTAGTGAAAAGGGACTCCGCGCCCAGAAGAGGCTTGGTCCTGGCCGATCGTGGTCCTTTATTATCCACCCAAAGGAAAACGGATCTTTCACTCTAGGCTTTGCTAATGACTTCTGCACGGGTTCGATATTTTCTGGGGTCCAATGGACTGTGGCGTGATCGACCGGACTGCACATATGAAGTACTGGTTTAAGAAGTAAGTTTAATTTATGCTCTTTCGGCCATCCATAAGGTCTTCACAGTTGAGATCCACAAGGTGTTAGCTGATAATAGCCGTTTCAAGATTTCTTTCAACTTAGTCTCAGCTTCTTGGGTCTTCTCCCTCTTTGTTATTCGGTTTTTAGTGAATTTACTATTGTCAGCTAGAATAGCTGTTATTTTCGTCATAGTCCTTCTTTAGTCGAACCAATCCTACGTCTTTGTCCGGTTGCGAGAGAAATAAATCCCGACTATTGAACAGTTCTCAAACCTATTCTCGATACCCTTTAGTCAGGATAATTTTCAGTGATGATCTACTTTTTCCAAAGCAACCTTTAGACAAAGCCGCAGTTGTTTAGCCGCGAATCATATTCTTTCAGCCAAGACCCAAAGTCCTTCAAGCATAGCCTTTTATCATGCCGCGGCCAGCAAGTCAGATCGTAATTATTAGAATATTATGACGTCAAGTTTTGTTACAATAATTTATTTTTACAAATACTGATGTTACAAAGCTAGCTGAATAAATGAGAACGTGTAACTGTCATGTGCTGTGCAGCCGACCGTGATAGTGGTGTCAAAGGCTGCAACATAAATAAACCGATGCGAGCGATGAGGGTGTATATTTTCGTTAACTGCGCGTATCGCCCTCAAACTGTCAACTTAGATAGGAATTAGGAGCCAGTTATCCATTTTTTTCATTATATCGAGTCTTGATCTTTGTCAGCGATTGAAAATACAAAACAATGTACTATTTTTTTACGTTACTGGTTTCTAATTACAAGAGCCGCTAGTTTGTGACATTTCACCCTTGCAGGAGGAGACTTGTTGACGATTTGATCACAGATAGTTCGGAGAAACTCGGTCTACATAAACCCACTGCGATTGCTCGCGGTAGTATTCGTCGTACTTTACCTGCTACTCCATGAATCGTCACGTGACACTATGGGTCCAAAGAAAAGATCCTATCATTTCACCAGCACGGAAGATCGATGGAAAATAATCGAATAGGCATTAAGAGTAAATGATACCACGGATGCTGCCAAAAGCCTCGGTATTGAGACCAAAATATTCCGTGCTACTGCAGCTACGGATCCGGAACAGCACTCACACCTGGATCCTACAAGACGACGTTCAGCGAAGAGTTCAGCAGGCTCTTGTGCAAAGTGGTTAACGAAAACTCAGTGAGCACACTGGGCAGCTGAAGGAGAGGATGCAGAATGACCTGTCATGCACAACAGTCAGGAGCTGACCATTCAGCTAGTGGAACCAAACGGGGACACGGTTTACGATTGTGGGTCATGGATAAAGAATTGCGAGGTGAGGCCGAACCATTACAGGTTTTGGTTAAAGATTACTACGGAAAAGAAGTAGTCACATGAGGATGTCGGCACTGATAGACAAGTGATATTCTTAGGTAGCCAACGGAGTCAGCTGATGTTGCTGCCTAATTACACCTGTTGTTATTTACTCCCTATTTCTTGTATAATAGTTGTACAGTGTTTCAGAAAGAGGGTCACAGCCAATAAGAGGCTACTAACTGCGAAAAGCAATCAGTCTTGGCGACAGTGGCAGTTTTCAAACCCGAAACAGAAGAATCTAAAGTCCATCACGGTGACTGTTTGATTACTACGGCTGGGGTCAATTTTCACCTGATGCTAACCTACTTGTTATACATAAAATTAGGTCCTAGGGATAACTCCTCTAATTGCAATCTAATAAGCGTCCCAAAAGAGTGGTTGTAGACGTAGCTCTCTAGAACCTCCAGGAACCTTGACGTAGGTGACTGGATCTCAAGGCTATCTAGGAGCATCTTTCTGGTTTACCGAGCTTTGCGGTAAACCAAATTTATAAAATCCACTTTCGAAGAGTTCTCGATCATCCTCGTGTGGTTCCCCAACAGTAGCTTCCTATCAGCTAATCAAACTTCCCATTTCCTACAAACTGGATTGTACCACGTTCAGTTGATTGGAGGCAAGATGTTTCGGTGATCAAGCATTGTAAATTTCTCGTTCACCTTATTGAAAGGCAGGCAGGTGAAGAGTAGGTAGATGAGCTAAAATTAGCCTGCCAACACTTGCATGAAACATGGGGTTGCGTTCGGATTTGTACTCTTTCCCAAGTAAAATTAAAAATGCTGATACTGAACCTGTTACGTTGTAGGCAAATCGAACTAATCTGCATTTGTCTTAATGTGAAGGTCAGTACTCCAGGGAGTCTCAATCGTTTCCTAGTAGATTTGGTCACTAAACTGCCAACCTTTTCACGCAGTCACCCTTGATTTATTCGCACTTCCCAGCGATTTTAAATAAACTACGTTGTGCCCGATAAAATTGCTGTTATTCTCCCATTCTAGTGGTGTACGGTAGCTCAAGTCACAATGAACTCGGGATTATCTGAAGTCCGCGTAAAGCGGGTATCAAACAGGCAATTTAAATTACGTTTGAGTGATTTTCAAAGTTCTTACGTTGGTAGCAATCAGTGCGTGCTTAGCGACATACCGTTCTCTGCTGTCCAACACTCAAGAGATCTGTCTTAAGCGTCAACAGCTGAATCCGTGACCACATTGGAAGGATGATGAAGTATCAAGGATCAATGCTTGTTCGAGTCCGTCGTGTAAGGTACATGGAAAATCTATATCGAGATCCTTAAACAGCACGACCGTAACAGACGATGCTAAAGAGATTTAACTGAGCTTTGCGGTGAATAACGTTCCTGTTTTTTAATCACATTTTTGTTTCAGTGCAAAACTAATGACTTCATCTTGTTGTTCTGGTTTGCCATCGGGAGTATATGACAGGTGAAATTTGAAACTCACTTCTAAGTTATCTAGCACACCAGTCTCAAGGCTGTTCCGAGGGATTTCGTCATTTAGCAGATGAATAATGTTTAACTTGAGCCAGTGCACACCCTAGACCATATCACCGCGTGCGCTCTGCCAGATGAACCACAGGGTCACACTGGATTCTGGATATTCGACTAACTATCCATACATGGAGGCTCGATCATAGCTGACCTTTTGTAAGAATATCATGCGAACTATCAGGAGTCCATTAGCTACGACTATTCGAGCACGGTATGCAGGAGAATTTGCGCATTTTACAACAAGCTCAGTCAACAGCTCATTTCCGAAGTATTCGAAGAGCCTAAACAGCTTCGGAGTTCAGCTGAAAGAGCACTAACGGTACCAGAGAGCAGGTAACAGGTTCCATGTTCCTGTGTCAATCCCATGTATTCCGATTGTGAGTGTATAAGGTAACTCATCGTTGACAGACGGGTAAGTCTCTGAAGCAACTAGCCGATTAGATTTTGTCTAAATTCAAGGCTAAGCGAACGGAATCAGGAACTATAAGACAGCGGGTCGAGGGGACTATAGAGGATTCCCGTCGCGTGGAGGCTGGCCGTACAACCAATCAACCCATCAGAAGAGACGGTAACCGATACGAATTTGGACCAGTTAGTTTGTGCTACGACGATTCGTCACAATAACTCTTGTATCCAAAGTAAACTGTTTGTTTCGTGTTAATAAAACAAGACGGTTTGAAGCCAGAACAGTCTACTGACTAAAGTTAGTGCATAGCTAATAGATTATCAAAGACTTTCAGTTCGTAGATCAACTCCCTCATTGGCTATAATCTCAAAAAACAATAGTACGATGAAGTTTTTAGCTCAAAAAGAGTTGGACACTGCTTTTCCGTCACAAAATATATAATCATTTCAACTACAAAATTATAATGGAAAATAGCACAAACCAAGTTTGTCGAGCATCAGTTCTTGCCGTGAACAGGGATGTGAGATGGCCACATATGCATATGGGTGCGGCAAGCTGTTACCACGCTCATATTACATAACGCAGAAGAGCGTTATTGGCACATCCCTTCCCCGATGAGACAATAGCAGAAGTCAAAAGACTTCAGTACAAGATCACTGGTTGTCTAAGTAGTGTTGAGAGGGAATAAAAATGATTCCCTTGAAATATGCACCCCAACATAACTTCCGAGTATTCATTGGACTACATGGTGCACTTTTATAGTCTCAATAATGTGACCGCGCATCATGAATGCTCCTACTAATGGGGTGGTCATCTACAATTCTGAGATTTAATAATCATCTAATAGAAGAAAACAGTTCATTAAATAGTTGTTTGCTTTCTGCGAGACTGGTACAGGACATTTTTATGGAACTAAGTGTGAATGGTTTTCATCGGTTGTAACTTTCAATAGCTGTTCTCACACATACCGGGGAATAATACTTCTGTATGCTGTCATCCATAGAATACATATACAATGAAGCAAAGCAGAGAAATGAACTGATTCTTTTAATTAAGTTATATGGAACCCAAGTCCTATATGCATGTGAGGATTTGCGACAGATGTCGATTGACGAAAATCTTGTATGGTCTTCACTCTTAACCTATCTTAGTCCCAACCAATCACCGACGACAAGCACAGAGAGACAAATACAATACAAATATATATTAAGAGGTCCAGTTGCATTTTTACGTCCTTAAGTACAGCACTGCAAGCCGGAATCGAACCGGAGATATTCTGCTCACCATGAAGATGCTCTACCAGCTGAGCAAGTAGGCGACCATACTAATTGGTTCAATTACTAAAATCATGTCTCTTTTGCTTGCTTTAACGCGTACGCAACCGAAATGACAGTAAGAAGTGAATTCCGTCGTTTGTGTTTATCTTCCATCTTACTACTAAAGATAAGCGATGTCTATTCTCATTGTTTTTATCTTCTTGGTTAGTAACCCGGAATTTCTTCGTCAAGTGAACGACAACTACAGTTGCAAAGAAAGTCCGCCGTGAGAATGAAAGAAAGACAATACTACTTTTATTAGGAGATAAATATTTCGCTCCCTGTGAAAATTTTTACCCATTGCCAGAATGCACCAAGTGATCAGAAGTAAGCAGTATGGCTTTTTTTATTACACATCAAGTCATTTACAGTAAAAAGGGTAAACCCTGTGGTCAAGAGGCGTACTGTAAAGGTGACATGTACGAGAGGAACATTCAAGTAAGATTCAATTTATTGACCCTGCTTTCGAAAAAAAAGGTTGTGAGTGATTGAAAATATGAAACGAGAGAGTGTGTGTGTTCCAAAGCTTTGTAGTAGAGGGAATAAAGGAAGACTGAAATAACAAAATTCGGCATCTAGGGCTAGATGCATGATATGGGTTGTTGACTGCCTGCGTACGAGATGAACGAAAGTCATGGGAAGGGGAATTGTCGGATTGCGCTCTGATGAACAAAAACCAGAATGACGGCGGTGGTAAAGTAATAGTGAAGCAACTTCCGACAATGAGCAAATGGCTGCAGAATGGAGGTTAGGGGGTGTTATGCTCACAAACTCGTTCGTAGAAGGAAGGCGCACTTGTGCGGATGACCTTATATTCAGTACGAACGTGCGGCAGGCACAAGCACAAGCAAGCACGTGAAAATGCGAACACTAGGCACGTGCGTGAGTCAACGCTGCATGCAAGTGAAAGCATAAGCCAAGTACACAATCGGATTGGACCACCCAAGGTCGCTCAGCACGTGATGCGGTCTCATTAGTCAGTTTCGGCCGGGATGAGGCACCACCATCGTCAACTGTGTACTTGCGTGTACAACTGCACGCGTGCGTCCATGAATGCATGTGGATCAAGTGCGTACGAGATTGCCCTCTAAGCATATCCCTGTTCAAGGCGAACGCAACAGAGGGAACACTGATTATTCTGACAGCCTTTCATTGAACTGTATCAAGAAGAAAAGAGCGATGATCGACGCTGTATGTCAATCTTGACTGCAGTATTCAAAACTCGGGAGGATTTAAGCCTTGTACTAAAGATGGAGCACCTGAATTGCATACGGGGAGCTCCTTAAAGAAAGATTCTCAATGCGAGTAGTGTAGGGTAAGCGCATATCTAAACTATTCGAGCCATTCACAAAACCTCTCACATTCTCTCTTATTCAGACAATTTGCTCTACAACTACTGTCCAACAGGCTTGAGGTCATTTAACTAAATAACCAGCGAAGAACCAAGAGCAGGTCTGTTCACTACCTTGATGCCAAAGAATCAGAACAGTCGTAAAATGCCTGGTTAGCAAAGCTTCCCATGGGAGATGAAATTTATCGATCCGTTGCAGTTGTTAGTTTGGCTTTTATGTTTTGTTCAAGCTGATTGAACCACGTGCATGAAATCTAACTTTTCCCAATGGGCTCTATAACTACCTGTGGTAGATAGATTTCTGAGTTTAGATTTCAGGTTTCTGACATGTTCCTGCTCTTCTGTGCCACCTGGGACCAAAAATAAAGTGGTGTGATGGCAGAATACAATCTGGACCACGCGATGAGACGTTTATTTCTGTTCAGTTGCCCACTACTGGTAGGCATGTTTGTTTGTTCTTAGCTGATCATGGTTCTTCCACGCAATGGAAAGGTGTTTTTCTGGCCACCGGAACATCGTTGATCGACTGCATTTCAGCATATCTGAGTTTCTAAGACGCATGCCCAACTGACCTACTTATCAAAACCATATTACGCTTTAAATTTTACTTGTAGCTCAAGCGGTACGAGCGTTTATCAATTCAAATGTGAATCTCACCATCGACGATAACATTGATGGTGGCTGACTCCCGGCTGGTTACCACACCTCACCTATTGGGACCTAATTTAGTTTTCCACTCCATGTCTCAGGGTCATATTGCCTGTTAACAGTGAAAGATTCGTGGGTCTTTGAGGCTTTGGAGTTTGCCTCTATCACTGAGGTCACGCAAAGGAATGCAGTATAGAATGTGGGTGACGTCCATTTCTCTGTCTGCATTCCTCTACGGGATGTATGCTTTCACATTTGAATCAGTTCAAAACGGCACTCTAACTTCTCTGTTACGATTCACTAATTCTGAGTCCTGATCCCGTCTTTTGGTTCGAACCGGGTAAATGATGCATAGGCGAATAAGGAAAAACCACTCAAACCAAATGATATAACAAATAATTGTAATCATACTGGACAAGTTCTTCAAAAGTTCTGATGCTATCTTTCAGTGAAAAAACCAAGGATGTCTGTTGAACAACCTCTGTCTCGTAGCAAGACAAAAATGTGGCCCCGTTGAGGGAACATTTTGTGATATGATCAAATTTTGTCATTTGGAATAGCAAGGACTGGAACTTGCGCCTGGTAGTGATTCATATATAAGGATCGTAAAAATCTTTGTCAACTATTTGCTTGAGAAGTCGACTAAGGTATAAATAAATTAGATTTTTTAAACAATATAAAAATAAGAGCAGAATGAAGACATATTTCGAGGTGTAAACATTGTACGCCTGTCGATCACGTGCGTGAAACATGTCATTTTATGCATAATACGGTTCATGAGGTTCACAGTGTGAAAACTGAGATAAAAATTTACTACAAATAAGTCAACAATTCCTGTAGGATTACGTGGTTAATGCCAAGGAAGACAGGTTGTTTGCAATGATTGTTTCCGTGCCCAAATATGGGGTTTTTTTGTCTTGATCAACAGAGTCTCACCAAACGCCTGCGGCTGTGTACTCCGGTTGCGTAATCCTACTTCCAACGGCTAGGTCAGGTCAAGTTGATAACCTGTCGAAAGTAGATACCTCGAGGAAGCCGAAGCTGGATTTCTTACCAGTATTTGTTTTGTGCACTCAAACTGAGTCACTGAGTGCAAAAGCCTTTTCGGGGTGTGTTCAGTCATTCTTTGAGCCACATGTCGTTCTGTTCTGCCGATATATTAGTCATTTCAACTGCAAATGAACCGATAGAAAACTTGTGAGACAATTAGGAAAAATATGATTGTCGGAATGACCTTTTCGTTTTTATCCTCTAGCGGTCTGAGCCACGCGCTATTGCGATGTTTTTATATGTTCGGCTTAGAGCAGAGCTGAAGTTAGGACGTAGAAGATTGAAAATTTGGTCGTCCCTAAAAGGGACGAATAAAATGACACGCTTTCTTTCACTTGTCGAAATGGGCTCCGTTTAGCAGTGTGGTTCACCATAGTACTTAAAGAACTTTCCCTTGATAAAAACTTCTTCATTCTGAAATTAGTCAACAGCACAAATTCAGGGTACAAAAAAGTCGTGACTGCGTGTCTATTGATCGAGGTTAGTGTAAGAAAGTATCTACTCAAGTATATTCACTTGCGTTCACAGTACCATAGCTGGAAGTCGTAAATGAATTATAACTGGTGTTGACTTCAGAAGTGCCAAAAATTATATGAGTTAGAGACAATTTTAATTCAGCTGAAGGTATCTTTCATTCCCTGAAGCTTTAGGAAGCATCAGAGGGTGAGCTTGCCAAAATAATCAACAGTATTGCTACTGCTGCTATTACCACTACTACTACTACTACTACTACTACTACTACTACTACTACTACTACTACTACTACTACTACTACTACTACTACTACTACTACTACTACTACTACTACTACTACTACTACTACTACTAATACTACTAATACTAATACTAATACTAATGCTAGCACTACTACTACCACTACTACTACTACGACTACGACTACCACTACTACTTTTAATACCGCTACTACTACTACCACTACTACTAGCACTACTAATACCACTGCTAATACCACTACTGCTACTACTACTAATAATACTAATACTAATACTAACACTAATACTAGCACTACTACTGCTACTAATAATAATAATAATACCACTGCTACTACTACTAGTAATACTAATACTACTACTAATAATAATAATAATAATTTTACTACTATTACTACTAATACTACTGCTACTACTACTACTGACAATATCGCCACTGATACCTGTATCCCAACTGCCTAACTAACTATACGTATGAGTAATCACGGCACCCGCTTGTATTGCTGCTGATCGTGTTTTGCAGGTCACAGGCCAGTGAAGTGAACGAATATAGGGGGCTTATATAAGTCATGGAAATCTGAACTTGTCTTATTCACAAGAAACCAAAGTGTCAGTGCCAAATGCTAACTCGAGATGTTTCGACGGGTCTTAATTACCTACAAGTTGGGGTGAAAATTACCGAATACCTTATGCAGCTAATGGGGATCAGAATCTGATTTATATTAGATACGGACAACGTCAACTTTTCCAAACAGCTTAAAACTACGCTTATTGCCACACCCAGTTCGGTCAGTGGTTAACTGAGTGGCCAGACCATTGAGTAAACGACGAAAGGGTTCAATCGAGTACGGATGAGGTGCGTGGTAGCCTTGTCTTCGGCTATGGTCTTCCTATAGTTTTGTTTTCCGGTTTTAAAAACTAACTGGAGGAAATCTTTCAACCTATGTTCTAAATAGTTGAAAAAGATGCCCCACGGCAGAATTCCTTGGAACCGAGTTACCAACTCACGAAACGTACTGTAATGTGAGACTAACAAAATCCCTCCCGTACAGCACCGAAAATCAAGGAACACCGATGAGAGTCACGGGTTTGTGTGAATGTGTGTGTGTGTGTGTTTGCGTGCGCCTGGCCATTTCGAATAGTTTGTTACTGTGCCGGGGAGGCCTAATCGATATATCACCACGAAAGCTTAATAACGTGCACATGCTTGTCAGGGTATACAGTTCAGCTTAGTGGTGGTCTTCAGAGTGAAAGAATGACCGGTGACGTCTTCGCATTTTCTGCTCCCAAGTTTGGCGATTTGAAGTGGAAAAAGTAGGTAACAAAGCTTGAGTCATGTTCAGTGTCAGTGTACAGAATTTAAGTCAAATCAGTCGATGGACAATGATCGATGGGCGTCGAGGAAAGCGATAACTGACCGACTGTGAGCACTGCGCTCGTCAACCACTCGATCGATCAGTTGGTTGAGTGACTGATCGATTAAATATGGAATCTCAATTATCTCTCTCAATCCGTTTTCTGAGTGAGTATAGAACCAATGATAGAGCTTATGGTTGTCTGTTTATGTGAACTGTTAGATGGGTATTAGGGTGTGAGAAGGTCTAACGGCATCTGTGAAGGCACATGTTTGAGTGTGTGCTTGCGTGCTTGTGTGCGCGTGTTTGCATGAACGTGTATTTGTTTGACGGTGGTTAGATCAGATCAAGCCTGACGTAAGAAAAGGTGACCACCATCCCCCAGTTAGCAACCAGTGTGTGCATACCTGTCCGCACTGCTCGTTTACGGCCGTCCTTGATCCAGATTCTTTTAGTGAACCCGTGGAAATTATTTATTCTCCTGACGGAAATACTTTCTGCATCTCGTTGTGTCGACTGGCTGTAGGCTTATCAGATTCTGCCTGCATTTTGTCTCAGTTCCAAATAGTCAAGTAAGTCCCATTGTTTCGGTGTTTTTGAGCATGTCACCAATGACAATTAAACTAATTTTAAGATAAGCAATAAAGAACAAAGTACATGGTTTGGTAAATGAGCCTGTAGGAGTAAACGGACCATCATAACTGGAGTCGTATCGAGTTTACATTCAGCTTATTCCATTCTGAATCAGATCAGATCATGTGAAATTATCTATTGTAGAAAACATAACTGAACAAACAAACGCCCAACTAAAGTCCATCTTTCAATATTCCAAGAGTTCTGAGGAAATCAGATAGACAACACCATGTTTATATGAAACTTATCTTTTATAGTATTTCACTCCAGGACATGGTATCACAAACTGTGATAAAGAAATATGAACCGGGCACATTGAACATTGATGCCTTGATTCTATCATTCCTGTCATCACCGGTCATCTCTGGCGGTAGACAGTAAAACCACTGTTGTCCGGCTCGTTATCACACTTGGCTTTTTAGGACCATGTGTGATTCCCACTGCAGGTCACATGGTCTGGTGGGCTATTGCGACCAAGGGATACGCTCCCTCCGTTGCTCTATTGAACGAGTATGTAATAATAAACAAATAAAATAAAAGAGGTGTAGAAGGGGTCGTGAACTTTAGGAAAGCCCTTGAACAGTTGAACTGTGTTCAAAGATTTACCTAACCGAGAAGCATGCCGGCTCTCAGCCAGATAGAGAATATGACCCAATGAAACTAATATGGCCAGAGTGTACGGTCTCTTGGGAACACGGAAACGCTAGCAGGATAGACGTCTTTGATGGGAGAATATTCAGTGATCCCAGATAACAGCTATTTCAGTAAGCTCTTTTTTAAAAGGCGCTCTTGTGCTTCGAAATGTCCTCCATCTGGGAAGCATTCGTTGTGTACGCTGTAATGAGTATTACCCAAATAAGTCTGAATGAGTGATGGTCTGAATGTGAAGACGATCGATATTTCTGAAAAGTTACTCATCTATACACTAGAAGGTATTTACAGTAGGAAGAAAGCACCACTATAAGAAGACATCAATTCTGGAGGTAAATAAATTTGCATATTCGCGCATGGAACCACAGACTAGTATGAATATATATATATATATATATATATATATATATATATCGATAACTCACTGAGCACGGAAAAGTCGCTTTGAGTCAATGGGCTAGTGGTTTCCAGTTGGAGATGATACTGGATCCGGACCAGCGCAAAACCTCACTCTCCACTAGACTGGAGTATACAAGTTTGAGGTGACACTGTGATCTTTCCAAACTTTTAGAAGCTGGACAGGGTTTCTGAAGAAACCTCTTGAAGTTAGGGTATCATTCGACGTCGAATCCAAAATTAGAACCAAGTGATTACGTATTCAAACGACCGCGGGAGGATTGAAATCTCAGCTGGAACCAGGTGAGTGCATGAGACTGTGAAATAGAGGTAAGGTATTTAGAGTTCGAATAACTGAGAAATAGCTGAGTGATTCGGATGACCTTGTAAAAATAAAAGTTTTATTAACATTGAAGAGGACACACTTGGGCGGCCCATACACTGAAATGAGACAGTGTTCCTAACTGCAAGATCCACTGAGGACCCAGTAAGTCCGAATAATGCTGTTGATATGAGAAGAAAAACGTTACAAAAGGGAGGCATGCATGCACCTCATCGGCAAAGGAATTAGTGCAACGGGAATAAATAGTATGCTAAGTGACCGAGAGTGGAAGAGGGTAAAAACTAAGTAAATTGTATCGGGAAATATCAGCTTTCAAAGGGAAGAACCGGGAAGAATTCGAGCCCAACTTCATTCGGTAACAAAAGCTGACTAAGGAAATCCAAATTTTTGCAGTTTAGCGAAAGGAGTAGCTACGTCAGACTCGGTTGAAGGTTTTCATGATATCTAGCCAAATCAAGCAACATTCGGTGTGGATATCGAGTGCACTAGGCCAGAAGAGTAAGTCGAGAAACAATAGATCACCGATAAATTGACGGGGTGGGCAGCCGTATTACCGTTTTGTCCAACCTTATTCTGCACATTTGTTCAACAAGGATGGGCTACCTGACTTGTGACTCAAGCGAAATCAAATACCGGTAGTTTTCAGGGTTGGACCATTTACTTATAGAGAAAACACGGATAGCGAACAAGCTGTCTTCCGGTAACATCTTCTTCGTTGCTAAAGCAGGTACATTTATAGTTTAGAAACGTATAACTTTACAAACAAAGTCTGGACATCACATAAATGCCGACACATCAAAGAAGTCTACAGAGCTCTCACGAACCCACCGAAAGTCCCAAATGAACAACATTTAGCAGAGTCAGTAGTTGTAGCGATCTGATTACCGTATCCACCGCTTTGTTCTCGAAAAGCTTTTCGTTAGGGCACTTTAACTGTTCTGGTCACGATCCGAAATCGGCAGTTTGGTAGTAACCGGAAATGGTTGATCCCTGAAACCCACGTACATTTCTTTTCGCTGGCTGCTTACTAACAATAAAACGACATCAGTTGCCTTCCTATCTTTTCTGACTGCCCAATCACATTCGGGCACAAGGACACTGTTCGTATATTTTGCTTTTCTAACCCATAAACGTAACTGTATTAACCACGAAGACGATGTTACCGAAAATGGTTCTGTTCCCTAATCGCCTTTACTCCGTATGATGGAATGAGTTTATTCAAAGAATTTGCTCCATCACGGGATGGATGAAACCCTGTATCCCTTCCAAGGGTCCGAGGAAATACCAGGTAAAAGATGAGGAGGGAACAGAATGTACAGAGTGTATTCTAATCACGCAGGGCACAGTTTCCTGTGAAAATTAGTTGGTTAATCAGTTTGTCGGTTAGTCAAGCTCAGCTACTTGTTCTCCCGATATCGGCCTTCACAAAATGCGAGACCAGCTGTAACTAGCGTCAGCCGATCTCTTCAATGATCGGCTAATAATCCAAGTGCACCTGTGGTGGTGGTGTCGCTTATGTGGATCGACGGACAATGCATCTGTCTAAGCACGTTGACTTCAACTCGGAGGAACAGGAACTGTATCAAGTCTTTTCGTCGCTCAGTTGTTGGATGTGCGATACATGGTTAATCGGGTAAATTCACTCTGCATCCTGTACACGATTCTACCGATATGAGTCTAAATCAGTCAGATATCGGACATTAGTGATGGCTAAGGTAGTTTGATTACTGCTGCCAAAGCTGCTTTCACTGGAGAACTAGGTCCAAGCAGCTGAACTTCCGCGGTCAAAGGTCATCGACGTCACACCCGAACGTGATGACAGTCCATTTCTCTGAATGTGACAAGTAGTTTTATTGTCTCCTGTTTATCTACTGATTGGCTGACTATCCGGTTGATAGACTAACTGTCTTACTTACTATACACGTGTTTATTCTTCCCTTTGTTTTGTTCGCACATAAATGTAATTGCAATTGGCTTGAGAATGAAATCATCGAAAACGTATATTCGCCTGCACCTTAGTCTCTAATGTCAATCAAAGGCTTTCCCGTATACTTATGATTATATCAGAAGCACAGTGTCCACCGATGCCAACCAGCTAGTTTTGTTTGAAGGGAGTACCTCAACTAAGTCTTTCATCTGCTGACAAACTGATGCTATTGGTAGCTTCCAAAGGAATGTGCTGGTTCCATTCAACTGTATTTCGTCCAACTATGTACTGTCGAATTCGGTTATCAAACCAGACAGTTACAAAACAGTGTGCCACGCTGTGATCTACCAGGACTCTCTCGCCCCACCACCACTCCCAAGGAAAATTTTGAAGGAATGCCTATCAGCCTCTTTTAGCATAGGGCTATCCGAGAAGGTTAGTCACCACAGAGTTAGTGTACGTTGTCAGAATTTGTACTAAAGCATCTGATTATTTCTGAATGAAACAAGAACACGTATGTGAGTAGAGTTGAATTTTTACCAACTATTTCGTGTGCATTCTGTCAGCTGTCAAAGCACGAGTGATAACTCATTGATAACTCATCCTAGTCAATGAACAGTTTGAGTGTACAAAGCTCACGTGAAACTTGGAAATTCTAAATAGGTACCACTGGGTGACATGCAGCGCACCAGTCATGTGTGGTAGTTGTGACTGATCCATTGCGATTACGAAAATCTAAATGAAACTGGTGTGTGTATAAGTAGTAGGAGATTGTTTTCGTAGTGCGGTTCATTGTGCATTAGCGAAGCTCAACTCAAGGTTGAAAATCTGCACGCAGAAGCCAAGCTCTACAGGTTGTCTATAACGGAGTGCCTTGGTTGTGCTTAAGACCCTACAGAGAAGTTGTCCATTACAGGAGTGGACCACTCTGAGTGGAACTGGTTGTCACCGTTCACAGCCGTGGACAGAAGGGTGCTATATCATGTAGTGTGCATATTCAACAGGTCGTTGGGAGTCAGCCCAGACAGCCTGACGGTTAGCTGTTCAATTCACCATCGTCCAGCCTGGATTTCGAGTCCCAGTAGGGTCCCAGTGGATATGCACTGCCAGTGATTCCTAAAAAGGATGAAACAGCGGTATAGTGCTTCCACGGTCTTCAGTGATGAGTTGTGCTTTGGAGCTGCATGATGAATCATTATACAAACCCAATCTCCTACTATTCATGTACAAATGATGCCAATTCACTACTGTATTTTAGGATTGTTTTGTGGAAATAGTTTACCATTGCCATAGGTTCCTGCTTTTCTGGTAATCATTCTGAATTCCTTGTTCGCTTTCACAGAGGAGTCGGATTCAGATCACAAATATCAAAGACTAGTAAGGAAAAGAAACTTCTTGTCTTCTGTCCACCTTTCTCAAAATTAGCTTACTACTTGACCGAGTACACCAAATTTGCGGTCAAAATTCATTTCCTCACATTCTTGCTTTATTCAGGAGGATCTGATGCTTCAAATGACTATTTTAGCATAACATGATTCATCATGTAGTGTGAGCATTCAGCTCACTATTAAAAACCACGGAGGCATTGTACAGAGAGTATTTAAAGCCGTGAAAGAATTTTTGACAACTTTCTGCTCCGGGCCACTTTTATGCTTGTCAGTAAGCAAATTTTCGAAAAATCCCCTTTGGACGTGACAGTCGATCTGATTGCCTGGGCCACATGCTGACAAAATTTTCGCCAGTAAAATTTGCGATGAAACCGAGAATACCGACGGATAGATACCAATCAGTAATCAACCCCTCTGAAGTCTCCGGGGTTATGAAGCCAGTGGTCGAGATTGCTTTTAGACGGTCTTATAGCATGCGGTAACAAATAAATGTTATTAGCACCAATTCCTTTTGAATATATCGGATAATTCAAGCGTTGGATCTGTCACATCAGTGACAGATTGAAAAGTACGATCCGTATGATGGATAAAACATTTCTTGAAGGCATGTGAAATCTCGTTACGAAAGACCTCTGATAAGAACCGTTATCAGTAGTACCACTCACACAGTAGATCAGATGTTATAACTTCTCTAAAGCCATAATTTTTTTTCCATCACTCATCGAGAACCATGTAGTGTCACGATGCTTTCCATGATAGGCTGATAGATTCAATCTTATAAAGCTTTCAGACGGAGAAGGGGGACGAATAATTTTGTTCTTTCTGGTGGGATACAAAGCGACCGCAATTATTATGTGCACGATTATTTGCGCGTATAGTGTAACATTTAGCATAATTTGTGTTACCTCTTTATTGGTGCTAGAAAGCGAAGGCTATCCGGGCTGACACTTAACGGTATATGTATCACACAACTGCATGTGAGTAGTGCGTGAGACCGATGAATCATTGTTTAGCTGACTGTCCTTTGGACTCCACAAACCTCTTGTCATCTGACAAACCTGCACTCGGAAGCACCAGACTTGAGTTTCGCTCTTGTTAGAGCTCATCGGTGGTGCTTATCCTCTGCCACACCCACGGTTTAAACCCGCGCCCTTTCATGGCACCACCCCGAATCGCCCAGGTAAGCTTGTTCAGATGTCGTCCTCTATGACAGCCAGAAATGCCCGGCAGCTTCAAATGGAGACACGGTACCTGACCAGTTAATTCCAAGCGAATGCCTCCCACCAACTCAGGTCTTCTCCACAGGATGAAGAGCATACCCCCCCCCCCATTTTAAACCTGCACCGCATTTTTAGCATATGCATCACGCAGTTACTTGCGGGTAGTGTGTGGAATTGGTGAATCTTTGTTTAGACAACTGGACTCTGGCGTGGTGGTAACACACCCGCCTTCAAAGTGAAAGCGCCCGGGTTCAAACCGTGGGTGTGGCAGAGGATTTGCACCACTGATGAGCTCTATCAAGAGAGAAACTCGAGTCTGGTGCTTCAGAGTGCACGCTGGTCAGATGATCTGAGGTTTCTGTGTGAACGGTGGAGTCTTAACGGTATGTTAACTATTCACTGACTGTTCTTATGTTTCCAGTACTTTTCCGATTTCAAGCGGCTCTGTAACCAAATTACGACATTATGATTTGTGGGATAGATAACAAACATCAGTTTGACCAATGAAAAAGCGCGATATCCTAAGCTTCTGACGGGATGATCCAAGAAGTCAAAGTAGCGAAAAGCAACACAGAAGATGAGAAAGTGTCCGTTCACATTCGGACAGATACACAAGGAGTTCTTGGAAATTTCCGTATCATTCCGTATGAGTATCATCACGGCTAACCAATGGCAAGTGGACTCATTTTTATTTCATCATTTAGGCGAGGCATAGACAACAGTATATCACGAGATTCGTTCGTCGACACTGACGGTCGTTTTTGGTGTTAAGCGACAATCTGTTGAAGCCGTGCTCGCTACCGCGTTCGATCTATACGTGGTTCCCCAATTCATATCTCAGCATCAGGGGTAAGGGGTTAACAACAACAATGCAGGAAAGCGAGCACCATTTTTTTTACAAAATCAATAATCCCACTCTACAGATCAAATAGATGACACTGGAATAGTTGGCTAGTCGTTGTATGAGTAGAAACTCATTTTTGCAGCTCCAAGAAAGAATTCGGGGTAGAATGGGTTTGTTTTGTCCGAATTTGCTTGGGTTCGGTCACAGAAAGCACGTTAATGGGGTTATTTTGCCGTCTACCTCTGACAGAAAATCTACGTCATCTCTGAAAGCCATTGTTCAGTCTTTGGGATCGTTGATCTCAATGTAATCTTAGGATGGCAGAGATTGTTGTGCGTTATCTTTTATAATGCGTAAGAACCTACTTCAGTGCACGTATTTACCAGCACGAAATGAGAGGTTACTGGGATTCACGGCTGGTGGCAAATGTTTCCGTCTCAGGTTTTCCGATTCCGTCACCTCGAACATAGATGGACCATTTTTGTCATCTACCTGCCTTAAGAAAAGTTCAAACTAATAAAAATCAGTTGACTTTTAGAAACTCTGTCTAACCATCTCCCTTTACTACCCATATCATAAAGCCAACTTTCACAAGACCAATTCAAATGCAAACAAAACTCTACAGAAGACTGCGATCTTCTTGAGTATTTCATCGCCCCCTGATATCATACTGATCATTTTTGAAGCTAAAAGAGAGTAAGTAATGATGAGAGCTCTCTCACAATGATGTCCAGACCAAAGTGAGATGGACTCAGTAAAGTTCCAACCTGAATTTGATCAGCAAAAATTCGGGCCTGCATACAGTCTCGAATTCTGTTGTACCACTTTACCCCAGCCCATATTTGTACGGTACTCTTCCAACCGGAAAAATCTGTTTATGCCTTGGAAATACAGCTTTCAGCTTCACTAATATTATGCGCCACGTGATTGCCTGGTGATCTGTGACTCTACCAGAGCTCCGGTTGATTACTCGCAGTTCACAGACGGAAAAACAGCTACTTTGCCCCCGTGTATCAGAGAAAAAGCAGTTTGAGATCCAGCCCTGAAGGTAATCGATCCTAGGCTGTTACGCATGGTTAGTGGTACTGCAGAAGTAAGCCACTGAACGAATGAGTGAAAGCGAGTGAGCGAATCAGTGACCAAGTGAATACGTGTGACTCAGTCTGTCTCGTTCTCGAGAAAGTGAACCTACATTAATTCTTGTCCGGATATACTCTCTTGGACAATACGCTTGCTTTCTCCAATTACATTGCTTTGCTTAACAGTTTTCTTTCCTGACTGTGAGCGATGCACCAATTTACTAGAAAATGCAACGATTTCAATCATTGCTGATCAGTTTTACGTATTTTATTCATCATACAAAGATTGTAAATTACTTTTTTGTAATCAGTGTTCTGACAACATTCTCAATTGACCTACTCATGAAGAATAAGTAGCATGGACCTCTAGCTTTTGCGATCTATTCTCTCCATTTCTAATGCATTGACACAGATTATATTTACTTTTCACACCTAGTCCGTAAATCCAAGTTTCCGACTCAACTCACTACTACTGCTACCACTACTGCAACCACCATTACTACTACCACTACTATTATTATTATTATTATTATTATTATTATTATTATTATTATTAATATTATTATTATTATTACCATCAACACTAATACTAATACTAGTTCCACTACTACTAGACCACCATTGCTAAAGTTTTCATATCCATCAGGATGTCAGAATGAGGAGTCATGGATAATGGGCAACAGAATGCTTTCTAAAATCACTCACAGCACCTGAGGAAAGCTTATCTAAGAGAAAGAAGCGACAAACGAAGATGTTGAACACGGTAACCTTAAGTTGAATCTCGATAAGACCTCTTTATCTGTTAGAGCTGGCCGAGCAAGGGAAGTCTTTTACTAGTGACATTAAGCGCAGATACAATGATTGTGAATGATGTACTTTTCTCGTATCCTTGCAAATAAATCAAAATCAACCGAACATGAACTTCTGGAAAACCTTCCGCGACGTGCAGCTGTGTTGTTTGTACAACAACAACAACAACAACAACAACAACAACAACAACAACAACAACAACAACAACAACAACAACAACAACAACAACAACAACAATGTCTCTGCCTGGTTCACTTTCGTGATACGCCATTAGTCCCAGCCTCAGTTAGTAACTGTAGTCCATCTACCGTTTGGATGCATTCGTTTCATGAACTTTACTGTTTACCAGTCAGAGTTTACCGTTAGATAGGATTGGGAGAGAGGAATTCCGATGTTGTAATGAACAACAAACAATGAAAAAGTTAAACGTAGTGCCGAAACTTGAATAACATGGTGGTCTTGTATCCCCCATATAACACCAAGGTTTTATAAGTGCACCTATCACTACGTAACTAGTGAGTACAAAGGTATTCCTATTTATCCCACGCATACGCGGCGCGTGTGACCTTCGGACTGCGCTCGCGGTCCAAACCCTGGGGGATATCCAACACAAAATCGTTTCAGTTAGGAAAGGTAAACAAAATCTTGAGGTGACAGGAGCTCAAAAACCCTACCAGTGTCTACATCTGGATAGGCCGTCACCTGCTCCAGTCTCGAAAATGCAGAGCTGGAAGCTACGGGAATGCTCCGACGAGCAATTACCTGAACACGATTCGCTTTAGCCACTCGAAGTCTTGTGCGAATTGAATCAAATTGAAAATTTGAATCCCTCTTCGTGAAGAGAGGCAGATTCGCTGATTTCGCCAATTCGAATGCAGCATGTGAGTTTGAGCGACAAATGAAAAAATAAGAGGTATTCGTTTGCTTGCAAACATCTACCATGATTTCTGATGCGTAAGTTATTACTGTGGTCATAATATATTGGTTTGTCTCTCTTGTCAGTAAAAAACTTCAGATTTTTGTACCTTTCTGCTATGTAATGGACTGACCACCTCGACTTACCTTCTAACCAATATCTGCCTCGGAAATCAGCGTACGCCGACGAAGTCTAACCGTGGATAGGCGTAAAACATGTCCCAACCACCTTAACCTATTTGGATTCAGTACTTGATATAGAGACTGACCTCTGTTTCCCAACACCTTACGTCTAATCTCAGTATTGCTAATACGGTGTTTCCATCACGTTCAGGCAATGCTACGGAGAAGTCGATGCTCATACATCTTCTACTCTTAAGAATCATGATTCTGAGCCTTATGGTAGAACCGATATAACTACAGCATTGTGCATTCGGCCCATGAGGGACAACCGGATGTCACGCAGAAGCCACAGATGACTGAGGTTGGCAAAAGCCCAACTCGCCTTTTGTGTACGCGATGACACCTCATCCGAAATCTGTCCACCTGGTGAGATGCAACTGCCCAGGTAACAAAGCGTATCTACTTCAGCTAGAGCTTCACTGCCAAGACAAGGCTTGGTGTAGAGCCAACCGAGTCCTACAGCAGCTTTGTACGCTTTTGAGGTGAAAAACGAATCCCAAACATCGCCGCACTGTTGTTTACGAAAGCTTACAACCTACCTGGATCTTCACTTAGGCATAGAGTCAGCTAACCCTATTATGATACCACTAGTGTCATTGTACTGGACTCTGGTCCAGTGGGTGAGTGACTCGTAGTAGACCAACCCGGAATCCTTAGTCAGAGAAAGCAAGGCGGTTACACTACCAGTAGTATAAAAAGAATCAAGACCACTAATGAATGCACACCTCAAGTTATGGGCAAACTGACCACAACGTACAGATCAGTCAATGAAGATCAAATGACCCGACAAAAGGGAGTCACAAGCGAGCATAGGTAGTGCCAAGAGCAAAGTAGAACAGTTAATTAGAGGGCCGGCAATTACACAAGACAGGTGGGGGAAAAAAGTTCACTCTCGATCATCGGTCGTTGACAGTGTGGAAAGGCAGTTCAAGTTATAGGCTGGTCAGAAAGCCACGTGCGGAGCAAAGACAGCTGACTGAGATTAGATTCAGCCCAGAAATCGGATAAAGCCATCCTGTGCTCTATTAAGTGCAACATTTTCACCTCCGAAATCCACTGTGGACCAAATGCATTAATCTACTTCTCTAGCATTGAAACTAAATTCTCCGTCGTAACCAACCGGGGACTGTTATGAAGCATTTGTGACAAGTGAAATTTCAAAGTGCCCCTGGTTTGGAAACTGCAAAAGCACATAGCAAATCAAGTGGTATGTCAGCTTTGATAAGTAAACATTCTCAAAGGAGGCATAACCTGACAGTGACTTAGTCTTCCCAGGGGAAAAAGCTCTGACCTGAAAGACTGGGAGCACAGATTTTTCGAACCCGATAAGTAGTGCATTGTTCAGACAGTCGAGAATGAAACTCCCCTAATAGGCGTGATCTTGATTTAATACAGTTCATATAAACCTGCTTGGTGACTGTTACAACAACCAAGACATCGGAATGTGTTTCTCTGTGAATTTCTTGTCCTGAGTCACGTTTCATAGGCCCTCAAAATCTCACCATACAGCGCAGAAAGCAAATTCATGGCAAAATTTGATGGCAGTGTAATCCGAATTTCCCAGCGATTTCGAGAAATGGCAGCCTTTGTCCGGCATCTTAAGCTGTCTTTTAAAAGGCCGAATGAGGAAGCAGTTTTCATTTTTCCATCCATCCTAGCAGTCCCCTTACCGGATAAATGCCCTCACTTTTGTGAGTTCATTTTTAGGAGAACGCGAGAATATTATTATCCAAATCGTAGGTGACTTTACTTTGCCCCTTGTTATTCGTTTTGACATCTTGTTTTAGATAAGTAGAGCGAAAATTATTTATCCATTTACGGAGAGATTCTGAGTAGTATATTTCGCAATAACACGAGCTTGATGTGCTATCAGAACTTGGTCTTACTCTTGTTCTTGAGTTTCCTGTGTTCCTAACATCGCGTGAACAAAGCGGGACGTTTGACTTTTAACAGCACTCATATGACATTGGCTTTAATGTCATGCATCCCAGTTGAAAGAACTGTTTTTCTTGTGAGCGTGCTGTCAACTGCAAAGTAACGTAGCATTCCCCGAAGGTCGTCTTTTCATTGTTTTCGCATATTTCTGTAAGGCACACAGTGGTCAAAATATTAAAAAAGTACCGCTGGTGGTAAGATCGGCGTTTTATCATCAGTGATCAAAACAGCTGGCGGCGAATGTTGTTTTCATGATTTCAAGGATATTCATTTTCAGCTATCTACTAGTTCTGGTCTTCCAAGCTTCATGCACATCTGTCATGATAACTGAGGTTAAGCAGTTTAAAATGCGCAATAACATTATTATTGATGAGCGGCACAGACTTTTCGGCATAATACTAAGAGAAATAGGAACCTAAAACTCATTATGGAGAAAAATAATGTTTCACTCTGATATACACTGGTTGGTTGCCCAGTATGTCTGCATTTTCTTCCATGGATTAGGAACCATGGAGGTGCGCGACACCAGTGACTTTTTTCTTCGTGTAAGGAGTATTTCCTGTTTCGTGACAAAGCGATTCATGTGACGGTGTTCGGACCATCCGGTTGTTTGGTTGTTGCTTGGATGTGCACAGAGCAGTTCTGGGTGTGTAATGAAATCAAACTGGGTTTATTGGTTGAGTGTTTTCAAACCTTACCGTTACGAATTCAAATGTGATCGTCTAATTAGCCAGTCCTATGCTATGTCCAAGCTCCAGTGGATCGAGGTTCTACGTGACTAACACTTTAGGGGGCGAAATTAACCAAAGGCATCATTCAATAAATGTCCCACAACAAACTCAACAGAATTTAGGATGCGATGAAGCTGAGCGATGGCGGGACCATCCCTAGTAACAGACTATGGTTTGTGTAACGAATGACTCTCCACGCAACATCGACACTCACCTTACCGGGGAAAACTATGGAATCACGCATTGTGCAGTCTTTCCATCTCTCTTATTTATTTATGTATTTATTTATTTTTCATTTCATGCTTGCACTCGAGTGCAGTAGAAGCATTATATGATCCATAGCCACTAAGTCCCACTACACTTTTAGAAATAACCGGCAAAGAGACCCTGAAATTTGGAGTGACAAAGAACCACATAAGGTCCCAGTTGGTCAGGAATAGTAACCCGCCGGATGACAGTGGATTACTGTCTACCACCGAAGTAGTCGGTGACGGTGAGATTCGAATCCTCCGATCTCCGATGTGGTAATCAACCGCCCGAATCCACTCGACCATCACCGGTTAGGTGCAAAGTTCGTATCGATCACGGTCAGAAATGGATGGGAGCTACATCGTGTATGTTGCTGACGTGCTGACGTCCTGGAAAGGCGGATGAAATGGTAATTTGCAATGGTTCCATGTGTTCACTGGTCAGCTGAGTGTGAATTATGCATGACAACTGTTTAGATGAAGTAGCAACCCGCGTCTCGTCATTCCTGCCGACAGCGTCGTGGGCATAAGTCTAGGATTTTGTGAAAACTCCGTTTCAAGTAAGCAGGGCGACGAAATCGAAAAAACTTCAACGAAAAGGGATTCTCGCAGATTGCACGGATTTTCTGTGTACAGTATTGCATCTGCGAGTGAACGGATGATCAAATCCAAAGTCAACAATTACGGTTGGTCAAGATCGCCGTAAAAAAGACACAAACAACCGTATATCGTGCGGGGTAGAAAGTTTACACTCTCCGGTGGGTGGCCAGCTCCTTTTGCGCCAGCCTGGTTAAAACTTTCTACTAACTGGCAACATGCCTGATCGAATGTCATTCCTAGTTTTGGATCAAGGTTCCATTTTATCGGGTGCACCTAATTTATCACATTTCTTCCCCGAATGAAAGAGAACACCATGTTCACTTCGGTTGAAAAACCTCAGTCAATTAGTTTGCTTCTGAATTCCCAATTGTTAGTAAAAAAAACTTGGACAGAATCAGTTGATGGGAAGTGGATCGTTTTACTAGCCTGTTCACGAATTCGCAAAAGGGATAACACCTGACCCAAAGCATATTTCTCTTGGTGCATTGTAAAACCTGGATTATCTGATGCAGTCAGATTTTAGAAAAATAGGGAGAGAAAAAATACAGGAGAGTTTGGTCAAAGATCTCCAGTTTTGACGGAATTTTATCTTGTTTTCGACATGATCGCAGATTGACTGAATGATTCGTAGCTGCGTACCTGCTAAACCACACCCTAATTGAAGGTTCTTCGTATACACAAACCCGGGAGTTGGACCCATTCAAACAATGACTTCTATAGCGTGAATACTCGGTCTATCCATGCCTTAATCCAGTGATGAAATTCACTAACAATCACAAGAACAAACTTTAGATATTGCTCTCGTCCACATACAATTTCCTCGTAACCCTCAGCTAGAATATTGTTGCCTTCGAACCAGTTTCGGTTCACAACGTACGCGCGAACGATCATTGTCCTTCTAGGCCTGGTTGATCAGGCAGTACCGGGGTACAGAACAAGTGCTCCCTGGTACACGTGAATGAGCATACATCATGTGTATGAAGTGATTCTTTATGCTGTATCAAAGATTAAACTGCCGTTGACAACCGTGGAGTCACAGTTTCAGTCGAAACTCTGTGAGTGTGAAATTCTGATAGTCGGTAACCGACATCCCAATTGAAAAAGCTGTGCAATGAACGCTACCGTGATTTCCAGTGGTGAATGAAGCGTTCACACTTCATGATGAATCATCTCTTAAGCTAATTCCGCTCTGGTTCATCATGCGATAAAGGGCACAACTGTGCTTCCTAAAACTATATACACTTGGGATTGCGTAACATTCGATAACTCTTATGCTGTGCGGGCCGAAATGTTAGGGGAGATTTCGAGATGGGACTGAACAAAGTCACTTTGACCACTTCACTTGGGAATTAGCGGGCAAAAACGATTCACTTGGGATGACCAAGATACCGGATTGTTCGATCTCATTGTGAACGTTGTCACTGCGACGAATTCCCTATTTTTCAGACCGGTTCAATACTGTTAGTAGGGTTAGTAGTTGATTCGTGGCCAACAAAAGTCTGTCTTTCCTAGCAGACCAAAGCCACAACAGTGAGTCATGAAATAAGCGAGTATCGAGCTCAAAGCCTGAGACCATTGGAACGACAAGAGACAGGACAGCGGATCGATGACGTGGATCGACAGAATGAGAAGTGAATCTTGCCAATCAGTTTTCAGATTCGACACCAGCCAATCAGAAAGAAAAGCTGCCCACACCAGTCGGACTAATTCGTTCTGCTCAGTGACTAGTTACACGGACCAACTCTACATACAGCTTTTGTGTTTTACGCTTGTAAAAAGAGACGATTCGAACGCAGGGAAGTCTTTTTACTCGTGGTCGCGGGTAGGATCAGAACACTGTTTGCTGTCTCGCCTGCAGGAAACATTTTCATTCGAGGAGTTTGTGTTTCATTGTAATATTAACTTGAACGATATCACGACGAGCTTAGAAACAACGTCTTATCAAGAACGCCCTACAAATAGTTGTCCACGTGAAACGCATGGAAGAACATCGTCCGATCACAGTTACTAGCCTCACAAAACATTACTATCAGAGTCCCTCGCAAATTCAGCCGCTTTTTGTTCTTTTTAGTAGTGTTATCATTACTACTACTACTACTACTACTACTACTACTACTACTACTACTACTACTACTACTACTACCGTAGTAATAATAACTTTCGTAATAACAATATTAATAATACCAGTAATATCACCATCAACGTCGACATCATTATCACTGAAACCATGATCACAAGATCTTGCCCATCACAACACAAAATAAAGAGGAGAGGAAGAATGAAGGTCACATTAGTGTGTAAATCCTAGGAATATACAAAACGCGTACTTTTATTTGACGGGTGCACTAACTACAGTAGCATATTTATCAAAAATATTACTGGGTCGGATATGGTACTCGTTTTGTAGACGAATACGGTTTTTTTCTCAGGTGGTTTGAACTTCTGACCAACCTTTCGAAAGCAGGATTTCCCAGCCCTCAACTGTGATGGAAATGAAGATTATTGTGTGAAATTTGGTTTTATTTCATTACGGCAGATCATGCACTAGATTAGCAAGCCTTGGCATTTATTTTATCCGTGCCTATTGGAATTCCACCAAGAGGTACTCTTTTATTTCGGCGGTCAGAGTTACCACAAATTTCCCAAGTGATCTGGGTGTGTTTTGAGTTGGAAGTTCCAGCTACGCTCATATTCGTGCAGTTTACCCGCCTGGTCAGCGTGGCTAGTTTGTGGACAGCTACCAGCGTTCTGAATTGAAATCTTCGTTGTACGTTCCTCAAGTTTACCAACGGCAACATATTTGTGCCAGCCTGAGTGACGCTTATTGCCTACTTGCGTAACAGATATTTCTATTACAGACAACACAACAACTGGAAGAAATCGTCCACCTCCAGAGAGAAGAGGAAAGATTGACCTCTCTGCTCCGTGTCTACCAAGTCTGTCATGGGATTGGTCCTTATGAAACAATGCGTCTAAGAATGCACACTTTGTGCACCTGATATCTTATTCGTCCATTGCTTCCACGGTTTGTTAAACCTAAGTTCGTGGTTGTGCCTCTTTTGATTTTTGAACAACAACCGACGTGCGCATACTAAATAGACAATGCACCGTTTACTGTCGGGATCCGCCATTAGAGCGACGGGTTAGCACAAGAAAGTACAGTCACTTAGCAATACCTCATTTAGATTTTATTTGGAAATAGTGCGTAGCCACCAAGTCGAATAACAATAACAATCGTGTCTGTTTTATCACCTTTTAAGTTGACAGTTTCCCATACTATCTGACCCAATGGTGGTTTCGGGGTTACCGATTCGAATCCTCTCAGTTTACTCATGTCTAATTTAGCAGTGGAAACATTTTCTAACGAACTAGACCCTAGAGAGGGATCAGACGTGGAAAGGTGACACGACGGTGTTTGCATGGATCAGTGAAAATCCAAAATACTTGTAGCATGTCTATTGGAGTGATGCACACGATATAGGCTTTGGTTGTGACGGAGAAAGACGCAAAGTGGAAGTAGCAACACAAAAGATACATTTTCCACGCTAACTTTGTCCATCTAAGTTTCCGTTCCATTTTTATTCATCAGAATATACCTATCTTTGTTCTAAGTTTTGCAGCTCAAAGGATCCACCTGGAACCACAGTCTACTAATGCGGTGAAATAGAAAATGGTCGCAGGATTTCGTGTTTGAACCTCTCGTTAAAATCTCCAAATTAGGGATAAGCATTAACGATTTACCAATTATTCAATGAACTCAGCCCCAATCGAAAAAAGCATGTCCTCCACAAAAAGTTTGCTTTCTGCACCCAAAAATGATCATGCCCCCAGTACGACTCTTACTCACAATTACACTGCATCTGAAAACTGGAGTGTCAATACCAATGACAAATAAAACCTTTTTTCCCACCTTAATACTCTCATTTTTAGATACGCTTCATCAACAAGTTCCATGAATGACCTAAAAAACCTACCGTGTCCAGAACTTGCCACTCCTGAGGCGGAAACTAGCTCGGACGAACAGGATGAGGTTTACGGCTTAAGTTCTGATGAGGAGGAAAAATCCACCGAGGACCTGGCCGTAAAGCGTCGATCGTCATTCCACAATCTGCGCTTTCGGGCGCAAAAGCATCTGATTGGTCGTATTGTGAAAAGCCGGCAGTCTATCAAACCCTTGATTGGAAAAAGGGCTTACGCTGCACTGAAACAATTCGAAAACTTGCTCAAATCCCATAAGACCAACCAGAAAGATGTGAAAGTTTTGATGGGCTCGGTCGTAAAGACTATCGGAAAGTTGGGCGTGGTGGCCAAACAAAGTAACCTGACCGAGGATCAATTGGCTTTAGCGCGAACGACCAAACAACAGTTCTACAAGATCGCACTAACTATAATCAGTTTCGTGCGGACTGATTACACTTACAATCAGACTCATCTGGCCCAGTTACTGCGCGATTGTGAGCAGACATTGCGCATATGTGTGACTGAGATACTCAGCTCCAAATCGGTTGACCGTATAAATCGTGTGTTTGATACGCTGTGTGAACCGAAACTTATGGACAGTGTGTTCAGTTTGAACGCGACTGTAGAACAACGAACTAATTTGCTGGAGCTGACGAAAACGCTGGAGTCTATAGTCGCCAGTAGACGTTCCTAGATGATCCAAGCTCTGGTGATTTTATCACTTCAAATCACCCATGTCCCACATAGCACAATGACAATCCTGTTGAGCGGCATTTTTTCAAGGACTTTGTGGTACCACTGTCACACAGACTGGATAAACTGTATACTTTGCCAATCTGGTTTTCTACTGTCGGCATTCTGCGGTCGGTCCGCACAGTACATGTATATCATACTTGTCCTTGACTGTTATATATAGTGACACAAGCAAAGACTTCTATGTTTTGATTTTGTATCTGTTCTATTGATCTTACTGATGAGGAATTGGGGAAACAACTTGAACCGACTTTTCGCTGACCGATGTTACCTTTTTGCATACTACAAGTGATGTGCTATTTCTGCTGAGTCACAGCATTTCGGTAGACGGACGGATTTTGGTAAATTGCTCATCTCGAAAAAGGGATCTTAGTTTCCCACAAGGGTATGTGTATTTGGTGTGCCAATTTCAAACGAGCAAAATATGACGCAGGAACACACTTCTAATCAAAATTACTTTGAATATCCCTACAAACAAGGCCTGGAGGATTATGACAGTAAGCCTGTCATTCGTTCTACGACGGCGAAATCTCGTCTTAGTTATTTGTCAGTCAGTTTTATTCTGGTTACCGAAAGTCGCGGATTGTGATAATCAGCTAACACCTTTTTACCGATTTCCAGTTTGCTGTGTCATACAGACGTATTTTTCTCGATTATGGATCGAATGAATTTTCGTGGTATTTCTTCTTCACTAGATAAATTCATACCAAATGCGGTTGTTTGTTAGGGAGATACATTGACTGAGTGACCGGAAAACGTAATGGATGAATGATTTCCATGTCCTCGGATGACTGAATGAGTGACTAAATGGGAGTTGGTTATTGAATTAGATAATGAGTGAGCGAGCGATTGACACAGTCAGTTAGTTTTTCCGTGAAAGAATGTGTGGGAAATTGAGCGCTTTCTCTTGGTCATACCAGTGAGCGGACGTTTGACCAAGTGACTGATTGACTGATTGAATAATTGACTGACTGACTGACTGACTCACTCACTCACTCACTCACTCACTCACTCACTCACTCACTCACTGAGTGGCTGGCCGACTGACCGGGCTATTTCAAGCCAGTCTGGTAATACTCTAATACGAGTGGTCTCATTCAAAGTGAAACGCTGACACTCCGCTACCAGTTTCAAATTTTAGTTTTTTATATTAAAAATAAGAAAACTACTGTGAAGATCTTTTTCGTTATCAGACTATTTTTATACCACTAGTCAGTATGCATTTGTTTCATCGAAGCAAAGGTGAGAACACAAACTCGGCCGTGAGGCGACGTGACAGAGAACAAATAAGGTGGTAGTAAACAGGTACTTGCACTCGCCAGTCTTGGTATGTTATCATATCGATCCGAGCTACATAGCTAAATTGAACGCTTGTGCTGGAAGCAACGCGGTCGACAGGCATACCAGGAAAAGGTGAGCTAGCCTAGACAGTCTGCTGCGCACAAGCGGAGTAGGTCTCGTTCATACCTGCCGGTCTGTACACTGAAATCACCCTCGTACGATGTGGATGCTCACATATTAATTATTTTGACCACGATATAGTGACAGGGAAGGCTAAAGAAGTATTGATCTGCCAGGAGCAAAGCACCCGGTTTAGAGTGTGATCAAGCAACGGGCCTTCTTGACTTTCACACAGTGACAGCCTGTTGCTTAGGTATTTGGTTTTTCCATTCGACCGTAATCTTGAATACCGATATAAAGGACTCAATGAACTCTTTTACCCACTTACGTGATCAGCTCTCTGATAGCATTCCTATAGCGAAACTAAGTTTTCGTGTGCAGCACAGAGTCAGTCATCGGTAAACAAGTAGGTGTGAACTAATGCCTACGCAGGTCGTACCTTAGGGTAGGCAGATCAGTAGTCCATAAAAAATGACTCCCTATGAGACCTGAAAAATTACAGCAGATGCACCAGTCGATGCCGTTTTAAAGTTTTGTATAGATATTATTATTATTTTGCTCATCACTATCATAATTGTTCGAATGATAACAATAAGGATAGTATTAGTTGTGATAACAATCCCAGACATCAACAAAGTATCAGAGTCGTTACCCTCCCCATGCTCATATTCATTGTCGCAAGTGCCGTCGCCTTTTAGTGTGCCGTTCGCACAGACTAGGGGGGCGTTATCATGAGATCTTATTGTAAACTTCAGCAAAGGGAAATCCCCGGGGGGGGGGGGGCAATATCCTGATCCCCAATCTGAAAAAGCAGTCCCTCCAGGTGTACCTAAATGTAAAAAAATAACAACGGCAAAAATCTTATTGAATTTCAGTGGCCAAATGATCAAGTTTAAAAGATTTCCAGCCATTCAAGACAATCTTCCTGGTTTCA
The DNA here is from genome assembly GCA_948099385.1 of Fasciola hepatica. NCBI lineage: Eukaryota > Metazoa > Platyhelminthes > Trematoda > Plagiorchiida > Fasciolidae > Fasciola > Fasciola hepatica. The sequence goes on along the minus strand of CANUEZ040000142.1, from coordinate 12,728,910 downwards.
AAAAGGACGGGAAAAATAGGCGGCTTGTCTAACGTATCTGCTCTGCATTTTTTACCTTTACACTGCACTGCTGATCACTCTATGTTTTCACACATCATGAGGTAGGGATTATGCACAAGATACGTACGGTATGTGTTCCACTCAAACACCTGGTTTACGAACTTAACTTATAGACAGGTCTACACTATTTTGAAAGTGGCTTCATTTATTATTGTCAGTACTGACCAGTGGTAGTCCAGCTGTTTAGAACGCTTGATTATCCCATCTAAGGTCAGAGATTCTTACCTCGCCACTGCCAGCCACTTTGGTGTTAGATACTAATCCACTGTCATCAGACTCGTTATCATACCTGACCTATAGAAACCACATGTGGTTCTCCGCCACTCCAAGTTTCAAGGTCTGGTAGCCGGTTATCCCTAAAAGTACAGTGGGACTTTGAGGATGCGGGGTAAATATCTCTTCCGCCGCACTCATGCACAAGCCTATGGTAGAAAAATGTCCGCAGCTTATACGAAGTGAACAAAATTTACCAACCCACTCGTATACGCTTTCCGGTGGTACATAGCTGCTCGATTATTTTCTGCACCGCCACACCTGACCAAACTGAGTTTAAGCATATTAACCAGTAGAAGTTTTAGTGTAAAGTTTGTTGAATCGTTCTAATTATTGCTGTTTATCCTTTTGACTATGAGATCTAGCATTTTCACTGAACTCATAAACAGAGGCGATTTGGATACTTTCAAAATTTAGTTAGACTTTGTCAATGCATTCCGTTTCATCTCTTTCGCAAAAATGGTAAAGGAAACAGTTAGCTGGACCTCGTCTTCCCATGTTCTCGTTGTCAACGTAAAAAGCCACTCCAAACTGTCGGTTAGAGGAAGACTCATAAATGTTGGATCTCGAAAACCTTCTCTCCTGACGAACCTCCAACACTCCGGAAGAAAATGGTGATAATTCTGAATATTCGGGTGGTGTTCATCTCTCAGGTCGATGGTTTTCGTGAGTTTCTGATCGCGCTGGGCTTGCCGTTTAGGTTGCAAAAGTTTCGTCACCGGCCGTGAGGACTCCTGCGCACCCATGATGTTACCTCGGCCGGTAATTATGAGACGTGTTGGACCTAGTGTTCATTCTTAGGGCGAAAATAACAAATAGTTTTTTTATTTCTTCAAATTCTCTCAGAACTCAAAATAAGCACTGAAGATAATGAATTCCTGGTTCTATATTTGCGGCCACGTGCACAGTTTGACCGATTTCGGTCATAATGGTATTCATCACCAAAATTCGTTTATCACGTGCAAAGGAAAGAATGACTAATCAGCAAACTTCCACATGAGTGCGATAACCGTTAGCTTGTATACTATTTTCAGGTTTGACAACTTAGTCGTTCGTATTCGTACTAATGGGAAATTAGTAAATGATCAATGATTTTCGTTCAATCACATGCGTAAGTGAAACTGACCACTTTGCCGTCTCTGAGAGGACTCGGATTCAATGTGAACGGTCACCCTATTTCATTCTGTTTGATAGAGTCACCGTTATTTCATGAATAACCCATACTTGTGTCGAAACTGCTTCGACAAAAGAAACACGGTGGATTCCACTGACCTATACGGATGGAATTTAAAGACACTAAATTGGAAGAAAGACTATCAACAGGAAATCATTATTGTGGAGTGTTTGAAGAATTATTAAGTCAAATGACTTCCTCAGCTGGCGGCTTCCCAGTCCACTGCTGATTCAAACGTTATGCAACACGAGGGTTTTCAAGTTTTTATAAATTCACCAGGCATGCAATATTTACATGGGTCCGGATGCCCAGCAGCAAACCTCCTCAAGCGGAGGTCCTGTTCTTTCTCGGCAGAGAATTCACAAGGGCTCGTCAGGCCCTTCGTCTTTCAATTTATGTATTTCATTTTAACATGTACCCATTTGTGTAAATCCGTCAGTGTTCGACTCCCGGTGTTATTAATTTTGTTACCCATTCAATGAAGAAATCTCCAATGGATCATTCTGGATCTGTTCGATGTTATTTTCCTGACTACATGTCAGCCTTTGATGCAGTGCTTCGCGTCCTCTTACTAGAAACTGGAATCTTTTAACTAGCTCATCTGCCTAATTCAGTGGTCAGGAGATTCTCAAAGATCTGAATAATTCTATTTTATAGCTCAACATTTTGGTTTCAGTAGACCCCTGATCGCTGAATTTGTTCTTTAGGCCACAAAGGTTTCATCATCAGTCGGGCTGACAACCCGGCGCGTCCATGACGGGACCTCGACTGGTGATGATGGAAACTTTTGGATCCAACCGACAAGCCGTACACTTTTGATATTTTTGTCATTATGTTTGTCGGAATGAAATCGTTGTGTTTACGGGACATGTGTGTTCGACAGATAGACCGCACAGCTTTCGCACCACTGAATTCTGTTCTCACTCATGCCCCTCAGCGTCTCTAACCAAAGACAATCCTCGTGAAATGAGCCCCATCAAGGGAGGCGGAAATCACCAATCGAAACCAACGCTGACGCCAGCTTCTTCATACGTCCACGCCGAGTCATGGCCTATTAAAGAACTGTTCATTATCTCGGAACAGCCAATACCACGAAAAGCCATTCAAAAGGTACACAATTTACATACATGTCCTCGTATGGTTTTATACTTCTATTCAATAACGGTAACAGAATACCATTTAAATCAGTGGATGCTCACTATCACTGAAACTATTCGGATGCCGTCACTGAAAAAAGCACCGGATAGCATGACAAATGAGGTCAACCAGCAGAACCACAGCGAACAAACCTGCTTTCATTAAGTTCATCTTCTGGATGATAAAAAGGCACATAGGCTAAGTGCGCATATCGAAGAAGGATGTCAAGGCATGACAGGTAGAAGAGAGAGAGAGAGAGATTATTAAAAACAGGGGGTCGGGAATTGGTAAAACTGTCTTGTTGCTGTTTGGAGGGAAACAGGCCACACCGTTTGTTGTGGATTTCCGTCAAATCGGTTAAGGTGAGCTGGGTATTTACACTGCATGATAAATTATATTATGTTGGGAAATTCTAATCTCCTACTATCCACACTCACACAGTAGATATGCTACGTGGGTTGTTTAACGGAATAGCTTTTTTGTACATCGATCCCTCCAGAGAAGTCGTTCAGCATAGAAGACAATCCACTTGCGGGAAATGCTCTGTTAACACTCAAAACTAGTGGCGCAAAGACGTTATATCATGTAGTGCATATGTTTATTACATCGTTTGGGATCAGTCTGGATGGCATGGTGCTTAAGGTCCTCAACTCACAACCGTTCATCCCAGGTCCGAGTCCTAGTAAGGGCTTAGTAGATGTGAACTGTTGATAATTTCCAACAAGAATAAGGCAGCTGTACAGTTCCCCTATGGCTTTCAGTGGTAAGGTGGGCGCTCACATTGTATGGTGAATAATATTATTCAGAAAGTAGTTGTGATCTGATCTGGTTACTTCCAGTCGCGTCTCGTGAGGACCGACTCCGTTTTTGAGCAAGCGACGGTACTTGGCTCGCGTAACTGGAGTAAAACCACGAGCTGATATTCGAAACAAAGCAACGGATTGTGAAGCCTAATTGCCACCCCTTCAGAGGTTGCCAACTGTCTGTGCCTAACCACTTTTGTCACATTTGGAAGCACCTTTTAAATCACCCTGAGCCTCTTCCTTCTTCGTGACTGGCACCTTACCGATAAGATCTGAAAGACGGCATTGGAGAGGCTTTTGTTGTTTTTTACGGCTCAGATAAGCCATTTCGGTCTCTCTCCTTTGAAAAACCTGCTTAGTCTTTCGACCGATGCAACTTACCGAACACGAGCAAACAACGGAATACGTAATCATAAATGAGGTCAGGACGGAAAGTCAGTCTTCGAATTGTGAAGAAATTACAGGTTTGCTGGAGAAATGTGCACGCAATACAGCCTCAGTAAATGCACGGACGAAGATCTTTTCCAGATGCTTAGTCAGGAGTCTCCTTTGAAAGACAGCTGAATGTACGGTGTTTTTTAAAGTCATGATACGTTTTTTGTGTAGGCCCATTTAAACTGCTTTCCCCACTGGGCTACTTTTGTGCTTGTCAGTAGGCAAATTACCAAAATTTCATCCATGCAGTGAGCTTCTGGCCCTACGGCATAGACCTCATTTTTTGCGTACTGATACAATTCTCGTCAGCAAAAGCTGCCGTGAAGGCAAGATTATCGGCGGGTAAGTATAAGCATGTAGCCGATTCCCCGGAGGCCTTCAAGATGTCAATCTATTTTATAGATTAGTAATCCAGTGGCCCAGATTGCTTTCCGACAGCCTTAGTGTATACGGTAACAAGTTGACTTTCTTAGAACCAATTCTGTCGGAATAAACCTGACAGTTGAAAAGTTGAATTTGTCTTGCTAGTGACAGAACGAAAAATATGGTCTTTTTGATGCACATAAAATATCTTAAGGCATGCAAGATCTCATTGCAAAAGATCCCTGATGCGAATCTTTTGTGTATTACCTCTAAAGCAGCTAATCAGATATTGTGGTCTCTCTAAAGCCATCCACTTTTCTCTCACCCAGTGACAGCCGTAAATATATCATGACGCGCTAAATAATGAGTTGATGAATTCGGCTTTATCAAGCTGTCAAACGAGGATAGATGATAATCATTTTGGTTTTTTGGCGGAATGCGGAGTAACTGCAATTATTGCGCGCGTGATCATTTGTGCGTATAGTGTAGCTTTTGATATGCCTCATATTGCTTTTTAGTTAGCAATAGAACGACAAAAGAGTGCAAAGGGACACGGGGTGATAGGTAAAGTCGAAAGCCTTTTTGCTTTTTCATGGAAATTCGCTGAGATTTTATAGCTTTTCTAGATGATACATTTTCCGCACTTCCTCTTAATTTTCCCTAAATCTCTTCATCGGTTCACACTCTGTAAAGACCCAAACCGCTTTCCAGGACACAAATACGATGTGTTTTTTTGGACATCTGTGGCGGTTTGAGTTATTTGTTCCGTCCTCTTACGGTCTGCTAACCAAAGCTCATACCTGGTAAAGATGAGTATTCCTGACTGTGTACCACCAAATCGATCTGAGAAGAAGCTGCTTCTGAAACGAAGTGACTGGGAAGAGTTACTGCGGATCACGTGCGACACAAACGGTCCACAGTTGGTTGTCACTTTCAAGCATCCAATCTATTACGGTCCTAATTGAACTAGCTAACAAGTTCATCAGTATCTATGGACAAACTTGGAACTACGCATAAACGTTCAAAGCAAGATGCATCTGTACATTCGCCATAACCCCCCGACACAGCCATTCGAAACATGGACAGAGAGATCGAAGTAAACGAATTAAGTTGTAGTTGTCACGATGTGCACTCGCTTATCTTCTTTTAATTGCAACCATCTCTTTCAATTAAATGTGTTTGTTCAGTATTACATGGTTGGGTCTTCTCAGGTTGTTTAAATCGACCGGTTCTATCAGGGTTTCACCACTCATCAAGTGGTCCGTAATAAACAGTCTGTCAAATGCTGAACTACCGCGATGGCTTTCGTGTAAATATTGCCCCACTTAGCTGGTAGTAAACCACCAATAAAAAGGTAGCCGTTCACTGGCTCGTCCAACTATCCGACCACGTAACAAACCAAAACGAACTTTGCTCTGGGTAACCCTTGTGCTGAACTTGTCCAACGGAGTTAGAGAGGCTACAACATCTAATTTGCTGCTTGAGCGTTAGTATTCATAACATTCCACATCAAGTGTCTTTTGCAATGAGATTTTACGTGCTTTAAAAGTATTTTATATGTTCTACATGGAACAAATACTTCATTCTGTCACTGAAGTGACTGATCCAACTTCCCAGTTGCCCGATATATTCAGGCGGAACTGTGTATTGATAATCACTGACTTTATAACCTGCTCATGAAGTTGGTTTCCGGCTCGCAGAGTTCGACTTTTCGATGTGAAAGATGCAAGTGGATTTTCCATTACAGAAGTTGGTTTTATTTAGTGGTCCAGTGCACACACACACACACAAACAAACAAACAAACATACATACACAAAGGCAGTGGCAGTGACTACACATTTCGACTTAGAAGCACAGTGGCCTGAGTCCGACATGACCTACGTTGACCTTTATCATGACTGAACTGAGTTTGGCTACTACGACAAATGAACTACAAGGTTGTTCGGCCGCTTCTCTCAGGCACAGTATTTGTACTGGGTTGACTGTGTACTTGAGGGACTAAAATCTGGGGCCGGATCGAGACAGTCAGTGAAGTGGAAAAGTTACTCGGAAACTCTAGGATAATTGCTGTTCTTTATGACTAACACTCAATAAGCTCCTTGGCTGAAGGTTGAGAGATCTAATGTGGAGATCAGGCTTTTGCTGGTGGCTGTTATCGGGCGACCTGTCGGCTTAGGCAGATAAACTTCCGTAAACTGTTGCCCTTCAAGAGTTGGCCACTATCTTGTCTCACGCATCTGGCTGCCAGTTCGTTATACGCCCCATCGTTATCTTCATTGGCACTAACCTCCAGGAGCCGTCGCAACCAGACATGGAGAAGATTTCTTCTGCTAAATTATGCATCCCGAGTATGATAAACAAAGTTCACCTGTTCCCATCCCAACTGTGCAGGGCTCAGTGTGGTCTACGGCTTTGGTCGTCGCACTGCGGGAGTTCAACCATTTGCCGGTGCAGCTGGGCTTGGGATCCAAACTCCTGAATTCACTTGATGAAGTGTTTTCCGGGTTTGGTGTTCGGCCCACAATCAGCCCTATCCACCAGTACTGGTTTCAGACTGAGCATGACGGCTTTACCCGTGCTGCCACGGTACGCCCATCTTCCGCGTTTTAATCTCACATTCTCGTGGTCTTGTACTATGCTTGCGGTCAATTTAGTTGCCTTTTCATGCCCGACATGATATTTTTTGCTGTCTGTGTTCACTTGTCCGCTTCATAGCTCCCACCAGATGCTACCATTGCAATTGCATGATAATTGACTACAGCGCTCATCCATAACCACGGCCTCTCCCTCTTGGCGTATCTTTTGTGGACTACTTTCCTGATGTCACTCCAAAATATCCAGCAGTCCCATCTGTGAACATACCCAATCCCATGTCAGAACTCGTGGTTTTTGTCATTTTATCATTCACGGAGAAGTTTACCGTCGATTCCTATCCCCGTTCTCAAATCGAATTCCCCTCTGAGAAACTTTCTCCGTTATACTTCAGCTTCCAGTGATTTGAATGATGACTCTACGTTCGCTCCGTCTATCCTGTCGACCGCAGGGAGGTTACTCTCCGATTCCATCATCCAAATCATGTCAAGCATCTTATCTCCTGCTCATTGACGCATCTCAGACACACTCTTCCTGTCGCTTCCTTCTCCATGTTTTCGGCGGTTATCACTTGTCCTAACTATTATTAGATGATCCCATCGATCTCTTACTTGTGATCTCCAGTCACCCACTCACTCATTAATTCTTGCATTCGCTTGCTCACTTACTCAAATAATCCGTCAATCAATAATGTATTGCCACAAGGAAAAGGAAGCTGAGTTGATCCTCACCGTCAAACTGTCGAACGGTCATCACTATATGGTTTCAACCCTTCCGTCCCGGGGTTCGATTCCAGCTTTTTCTGCCCGTCACTCCCAAAAGGGCAGTTTCTTATTTTCCGGGACCCCCTTCCAGAAATTTTGTACCGTTATTGTATAGTAGAAAGAACTTCGTGAAAGATAAAATGATAACAGTTTTAGCCAAAATAAAATAGAATACACATCTGAACACTAGTAGATACGACTGTTTTTCTATGAAGTACCATGACAAGCACTGACCACGAACAGGATAGAACGAAAGTTTGCAGTGTTGAAGAATCAAGAATTTAGCAAATAATGCAATGCGTAACAGAAAAATAATGAAACAAGTGGTTTTGAGCTGTAAAGCTCACCTATATCTGCAAACGACAAAAGAAGCTCATTTCTGTAGGGCAGAAAAAGCTTTTACCAAATTGCCTTTTCGTGTAATGGAAAATGCAAGTGGGTTTTCCATTACATGAGATTCAGGCTCGTCGTGCCAACAATACATTCTGTGAAATTACCGTTTATCAAGAGATGAATCTGGCTACTGAAGTCTGTTAGTAACATATTTCGAAATAGGAAAGTGGGAAAATATTTGCAAACGTAGCGATGGGTATAACTCATTCCCATCCCACTTGTTCAAAGCCTCGATAAACAGTTGTTTTAATATCGTTTGTAGCAATGCTTATTCTAGTATTCCACTTAGAATAACGAGGAAGGATGGAGCTATTTTTTTCTCCTAATCTTGTAGCTGTTTTTCGAACTGATATTTTGGTTCTCAGTACCTCGTCGCGCGCAAGTAACAATTCGGTACATGCAGAGCTGTTCTGGTTACCTATTCCGAAGTTGATATTTTTCTCCGCAAAGAAGCATATCTGTCATTATTTACATCTAAGGAACTGTGGAAACGCTAAGTGACCTTCTTCATCTTGCTGTATGCACAACGGTTAATCAAAATCACATCCAAATTGACCACAAAAATGGTGCACCGAAGACGAACAGACGAGAATAGATCTATCACAGCAAGGACAGCTGGTATTCAATCCAAAGAAATAACCCGAGAATACAGATGGAAGAAATGTGGAAAATACTGTCTGACAAACTGGGAGAAAGGGCATTGCCAGGATTAAAACCAATCACAGAAAGATATCTAATATCTTCCCTCACGGATCGAAAATGGCACTCATTCACTTTGGAGTAAATTACAATACCGCACACCCAATGGAATTTATGTCTGAAATTCATCAATAAAACTCATTAGGACCTATTGCACTGGATCATGTATATACGGTCCCTTGAGAAGCGAAAATGTCATCTTAGTTAAGACAGAATTCTCTAAGCAAAAATGATGGGGAACAGTGTACGGCATAAAGATCAAATGCTTCACAAAAGTAATATTATTCGAATCGTATGGAACACTCATGGAGGAGGAGTCCATTGCTGGAATCAAACGGCGATTCTTCCGAAGTAATTCCATCGGTTAACACGGGTGACTTTAAGAACGAGGACACACGGTCCCAAGTAGAGCATTTTTGGGCTTAATTATAGGGATAAGAAATAGACGCTCCCAACGCACTTTACCTGAGCACTGATGGTGCAACACAATGGGATGATTACATATTTGTTATCCAAATGCCAAGCCCAGTGACTAGCATGTCATCAAAGCCACCAACCTAGAATAGAAACCATAAATATTCAGTCATTGCATTCTTACTGAATCACAAATGAGGCTACAGACCCGGCACGCTTCAGCGAGTGGCCATCTGAACGGGCTCTCTCAGTCCGCAGTCCTCTTCTGACCAGTGTTCACGTGAGAGCACGATGGAAAAAACATAACTGCTGGTCAGAACGACCTACTTTCTCCCATCAAAGAGAACTGACAGCCGTGGACCTGAGTTTTGGAATTGTAGCGAGCCACATATGGTCCTAAATGTGTGGAGTGTGTTAACGTGCATGGTGACAGCAGACTGCCGTCAACCTTCAGTGTGCCGTGTAGTTGGCTGGTGGAGCCTAATATTTTCTCCCTCACCACCGGTGGTTTAATCCGAGTGGAAATCACACAGCGTGCCATAATGGGCAACATCAAAGCCTGAATGCGTACGCGGCGATTCGTGTTAACCTACTGGACACGTAACTTGATCGTTGCATGTCTGATTATCATTTTTGTGTCAATCAACACCAATCCCGATAAAATTCCATCAACATCATCATGTTATGTCTACTGTGTCAATTGTTGTTGATATTATCATTCTCACATATTTCGTCAACCATGAGGTGATTACGTAATGATTTATTCCACGCAAGTTTACCGCTGCTCGTGTGTGTGTGTGTGTGTGTGTGTGTGTGTGTGACGAAAGTAACACAATCAGATGAAAAACGAGGAGGAGAAAATAGACTTGTGAATTTTGTTTACACTCACCCTTCCGGTAACCCAAATAGAATCGCACGATGTGCTGTAGTCCGCTTACCAAACTCACGTCCAAATATACAAGCCTGGGTGCTGATCGTATATCTCGATGTTCAGTAAAAACGACCGAATATCAATCAGAAATGTGAGTCATGACTTTTCGATAGAACTCTTTGATAGCTGTAGTAATGTGGGTTATTGGAACGCGGGGAAGATTCAAAAATGAGCGCTGTTCCCAGAATGATCAATTTACATTAATATGATACTCGGAATTGCTTACGGTTTAGTATAGGGAAACCAAACCAGATTTTCCAGGTGAAAACCAGGTCGATTCATTTCAGACCTTTCAGTCGATAACTTCGGACCCTTGTCCTCTGGTAATCACGAGAGAAAACGCGATATGTAAAGATCATAATCATAGCTACACGAATTACCAGTGGATAAGAGGAGCACAGACTGTGAATACAGGTACCCGTTGACTGTGGAACCTAACTTAAATGACAAAGTCCACTGGTTTTTATGCACTTCTGCTTTGTCGTAGATTGACCGCCTCGGAAAACGGTACATGAGGGCATGTGTAACACGGCTTTGATGGTACGGAGTTTTCAGTATACTTCAACAAGGCTGCAAAAATGTCGCTGTATTGTTCGTGCATTGCCTATCTGTGCGGGCAATTTCGTGAGCCTTTGTGGAAATCTGACTGAGCTGCCACGATGGACATATGCAAGTGGCAGATTCACATTGGTAAGAGTCAGACGAGGCTTAACCCGATTGCCGTTCTCCAGGTGAGATGTAACCCCTCAGGAATAACACTCTTCCACTTCATCTACTACTTGGCCTGCTCAAATAAGATTTAGTGTTGAACCAGTACAATCTTCCAGCAGCATTTTAAGCCTGTGAAGAGTAGGACACATTTCAAACAACACTATGCTGGGGTCCAATCTACCGGGAAAAATCTTTCATTTTACTTGGATTATCATTTGTAGAGAGACATTTGCGGCAAATTCCAAGCCAGACAGTTTTCATTTAAACAATGGTTTGAGTCGTTATTACTACACAGGATTATGACTGTCTCTCAAACCATCTCCAGTCTTCTGACTGGGATCAACCTTGAGGGTGATGATGATGCCTACGTGAATCGCCTAAAGGGTGAAAATGACCTAAAGTTAACTACGAAGATGTATTCTCATTTTAGTATATCAACGTAATCGGTACTTAGTCAGAAGAAAATAAAGGGGAGAGTTTGCCACTTTGGTGTGATTATTAATTACCTTGGAGTCATTTGAAAACTCAAAAGTTACCCGTTTTTGGGGAGTACGAATACAGAGCGCCAAATCAGCCCAGCAATATGTAATGAGAATGTGGATGGTAGACGAATTTACGTTTTCGGTGATTTTATTCGGCATCCAATACAATCAAAATTAATTTGAGAGCGAAATTACTGATAAAAGCTATATGAACAGCCAGATGTCATTTTCGTCATTTCCGCAGATGAGACCGTGACGGACTAGTTGATTTTAACATGACAGCATGTCAGATGATCATATTGATGGGCAAGACAGTGGTTGAAAGTGGAGACGAATTTTGGTACAGTCGAATTAGGCAGCTAAGATGCTTTTATCTTCCAAAAACGTAAACTTTGGCTCAAGAAATGTGGTGAGAGATAATCACGCAAAACCCGGTCACAACAGTACATTCTTTATTCCGCTGATCAGGATACGAGAATCACGGAAATAAAGAGCACAAGTCAACCTCCAGATAGATGCAAATCAAATTCACGGTATTCGCTTGCATACTTACACGATTGACCGGAAGAGTCCGTATTCATTTCTAATCAAGTTCGCATAGCTAACACTTATCCACCCAAAACGGATGCACAACTGTAGATTGTGCAACTGACATTCTGGTCGAGAAAACAAAATTGACTCTATTGTGACATTCTTCACATAACAGGCTGTAGAACTGATTGACTTCCAGGATGAGGTTAACAAATCAGTGAGAATGAACAATGAATAATGATGTGTGCCAGTTTTATTTTACTTGGACAAAGAGCTTCTGGCCTTAAGGGCTGGAACTCAAAGCCCCAACAAAATGACGAACTGAGCTCTTATTTTGAGGAATGAACTAAATTCACAAACACTCAGGAAATATGTACCAATGCAATGTGTCAGTCTGGTTTGTTACTGCCCATGAAAAACCGAGTTTCATTAGCGACTGAATCACTGACCCGTGGTCGTTGTGGATTCGTGTCCTCTTGTAGATTACCTGAACAATACCGAATTGTGAGAGAAAGACAGCTGAACAGAACCCCTACAGAACTAACACCATTCAAGCATTTTAAAACCGAAGACCGCTCTTCTGCACTCACGAGGACCGATTTGTGGACAGGTGTGAAACCCTCTCAATTCCTTATTTTTTGAACAGGCATAAATTTATTTTCCCAGCAACGATGTACCGATATTGTTTTCTTGCGTGCATTTTGTACTGACTTTCCTAGTGGATATGAATTAGAAAGTCTTAGTGAATATTATATATATATATATATATATATATATATATATATATATATATATATATAGCTAAAACAGAATGACCGTAATCAAGTAGTAGATTTTACTCGGGAGCTCTACGTACGTCTCACTGGAAAGTCATAGATTTCTTCAGAAAATCAGGCTCCCGAAAAGGATAACCACGGGACAAGAACAATCTATTCTCGTTCGTTTCTTACCTACGCTTGGTAACATAGGAGAGTCAAGCAAGGAATTACATTATGCTTCTACTTTGGTCTCGGTGCAATCGGTCTAGCTCAGCCAAGCACCTTTGAGTACCATTCGACTGATTTTCTGGGCGAATTACGAACGCGCCAATTTCCGCCTTTTACAGGTGTAGAGTTTGATGCATTCTTTACACCATTCTCTGAGAAAACCTCACTCTTTCTGTGTGAACGCCTTAAACTGCCGAGAACTGCAACAACTGCTTTGGGACTGGTTTTGTTAGTTATACCGCTTGACTATGTCTGTCTTTGCGAATGAACTAGTATAGAACACAAAGCAGCACTTCCTGAAATTCCTTTTTCATGTATGTGTGACTGACGAAATCCAAACGAGAGATTTCAAGTACGGTGCATTTAGCGTGTCTAGAGCAGGTGTCTTAACCGCAACCAATGCGTTTTTTTCTCTTTTCACCAATACCAAAGAGAAAATGTGTCTTGAAAACAACCACTGATCACCAGTGATCATTTTAGAAAATGAACTTCGTCATGAGCTTGGGTAGTAGGAGATTAGATTTTTACAAAGATGATTCAAACCACTGAAATCCATGGAAGCACCACTGTTTCGTTCTTCTTGAGAATCAACGAAGCCACTGATGGAAGGGAACTATATCATGAAATGTGCGAGTTCAGTAAAGCGTTTGGGCCGCCCCGGATAGCCTTGTGGTTAAGGTGTTCCACTCACAATCGTTCACTCGTGTTCGAGTCCCAGTTGAGGCTCGGTCGATGAGCACTGCCGAGGAGTCCTAACAAGGATGAAACAGCTGTATGGTGCTACGTGGTTTTCAATAGTTTGAACTTTCCAACTGAATGATGAATTATATTAACTTAAATTAAATTCATGAAGAATACTGTATTGAGACTGAAACTGTTTTGTATGTGTGCTCTTGCCCGTTGCTTGTTCTCGTACGTGAATAAAATCCAACTTTGGGTTATCCATTTATCAAGACTTCTGCTAACATTCATGTGTTTGTTGAGTATTACAATTTAATCAACTTGTACTACATGGAGCGCATCCTACGACCACGCGGCCTAAACATATACCCACTGCACAGATGCTCCATCAAATGGCTCCGTACGAAAGGCTTTTAACTATTTTCTGGCTTCCGTGGACTCTCTGAATATCGATAAACTCATTACTCCCACAAACTATGTCACTCTGTTAGTTTACAGACACACAACCGATGGCCCCTTATAACGACATCGTTATCACTGCTCTTCAGAAGCTATATATACAATTTTTTGCAATATATGTGCTACCCACCACGGGATGTAAACACGGAAAGACACATGACCAATTTATCTAGAGACTGTCGATTGTGATTTTAAAACAGTAACAGCTGAATAATACTGCAACGAATTTGTTCAAGACTCATTCATCTCTGGGTTGACCTCTCATCAAATCAGGGAACAATTGTTAGAGGAGAAGAAACCTGACCTCATGTCCGCCTATAATCTAGCTAGACAAATGGAACTTGCCCAAAAGCAATCGATTTCATGTAGCTTCAATCCACAGGCGTCTTGCTCCCTGTCTACAAAGAAACTGGCTCCTGAAACTCTGGCTGATTCACACAATACCGGAAGTCCCGTGTTCTGTTCCGTCCCAACAGCTCTGGTGAAAGAACTCTTTTGTCTTCGAACCACTTCGTCCATTTTGCAAAAAATAAACAATTTATGTAGAATACTAGGTGATCGAAATTAAAATTGCGATGCAAAACTCATTGGTTGAGAGATCTTCCCATAACCGGATCTTCCGAATGGCTGTTTAGTTCACATCCCCGATTGGTTGATTCCTTTCAGGTTGGTTAAAACAGCTCTTGGCCGCCGATTGGTTGACTCTTCTTGGTTCGTTACGTGCGACTGTTCGCGGCTGATTGCATCGTTTCGTTTTATTTCGTCACGAACTGACTAGACCATCAAACCGCTTTGCTGGCCTGGGTTTCACCATAGATTTTGGACACTCGAAGACATAATATCTGCTAACAAAACTAGGCCATTTATCGATGCGTCAGCAAAAGCCCTTACATCCCATTTCTGCTGTTGGTAACTTTTCCTGCTACTTCTGTGGATTAAATCATTATCTGCGAATCAAAAGCCCAGCAAGAGAGGCTTTATGCAAAGGTAGTGGGAAAAAGAGCCATCTGCAGCAAGTCTATCGAGCCTCCAATGCCGGAAAGCCCTCACCCTCTCCGCACATCGCGTCATCCACAGATTCCGGAATATGCACATTGTGACATCAGAACACGTTTTCAGAGACAAACAATTGCTTTCAATGATTCTTTCTCAAGTCTTTACAAATCACGTAGGAGATGGTTGTGCTGAAATGGTCAAGGGTCATTCGGATTGGACATAGTTTGGGGGGGGGAGGTTGGGGTTAGGTCGACGTGTTCACGTGTCCACGTGTCCACGGATCCCGTACTTTCTTCCGTCATCGTTTCAGCCGCTCCCCAGTACCTTTCAAGTGCCGTCATTCGTATCACTGTGAACGAGATCCCTTTACACGCACTTATTGGCGCCGGCAGTTCAGAGAGCTACTTTTCATAGACCGTGGCGGATAAGCACGGCCGGTGCTTCGCCACATCACAACAAGGAATCGCCATGGCGTCCACCAGCATGCCAAGTTACATTCATAGTCATTTATTTGTATCTGGTAAATTCGAAGACACTTCATATGAACGTATCAAACATTCTGTTCTGTCTGATTTGTGCACCTATGTTTTGCTCGGTCATGTCATTATTCGACTAAGTGAACCTGTCGAACTTCCATTCTTGAGTTCTAAACTTGCATTTTCTCTCTGTAGCCTACTTACGGCTGGAAGTGAAACACAATCCATTTTTGATCATCTCCAGGTTACAGACCGGCTACTACTAAATCAGGACGTCATTCTCTGCAATTTATAATGTTCATTGAGCCTCAAATCCAAAACTTTTCATCTTCTAGCATTAGAAAGCAGTCGAAATTCTCTTGGAGAGCTCAAGTTCGTAATGTTCCGAATAAACTTCACAACAGAAGACTAGTAATTGACTATGATCAGACAGGTAGTCACTCCACACTTTTAGGCACATATCCTCTTCCATGTGCAGACTAACTAATAGGAAAGATCTCGCGCTATTAAGTGTACAGTATACTCGACTTCAAGAGTGTCTAGAGTCAAGTACCAATCAAGGCAAGTGAAAGACATTACACCGCATTCGAAACTTGCAGCAAGCTCAATCAGTTTTGTCATATTCCATTTGGCATGACGAATTGAGTCTTTCGTTTTCAAAGAGCGATCGATGAGATTATCACCAAGAAAAGACTTCACAGTACGTTCGTTTATGTGGACAACCTAGCCACTTGCGGCACTACTGAGAAGGAACATGACCAGAATTTAGAAGTCCTTCTAGCGGGCTTTGTGCTCAAAAACAGCTGTGGCAAATTTTCCGCTTGCCTTAGCGCAAACCGAAAAAGCCTCTCCCTTCTCCCCCCAATCAACCAAAAGCATTGCATAAGCTTTCAATTCATCCCATTCCACAGTAATAATTTTTCTCGCTGTATGGTGTATAAAACGATATAAATGAAATGAATCATTGAAACCAAGCTGGCAATTGGTGTGGCTTTCTAAGCTGATTCAAACGGGCTTGACTTCACTCCACACTAATCCATTCAGGCGGTTTCTCTTTCGAACACACCGAAATTTCAACAATTACGATTCTATTATGAGTGTCTGGCACCTAAGAATAGTCTCCCGTTTTGGTTAGACTGAGCTTGAATGAGTCGTAAAAAGTTATTTTGAGGAACTGTAGTCTGTCCACTTGAGCAAAATCTTTTGAAAGACCTAGTCTGATTTCCCAGCTTTCTGGTGACATGGGTATTTATTTATTGATGTAAAAGCTTATTTTTCAAGTAGAATGCAACATCCCAATAAACTCAAATTCACGGACAGTTCGTACCGGGTGATTTGTTTTACTGTGCAATTTGGCAGTTTCAATAAGTTACTTTAAACGGTAGCATAACTGAAGTGTTTCTAACGAGGTTCATCAAGTAATCTACCAAAAATCAATGAAGATACTAAACGCCGGAACTGTGTCGTTTTGTGTTCTCGGGATCATCCTCTGAGACTTGAACCCGGAACGCGAGTACAACTGTGAGTCCAACACGTTCACCCTCAGGCTGTCTGAGTTGGTTCGCATCGACTGAATTCGCATTAACACCACGTAACATAGCAAATGTGTGAGTATGTGTTGATAGTTAACTGCCGGTGGATAGACGAAAGAGTATGATTAACATTCTGCTAGGTAAAACGATCAGCTCGATGACGAGCACAGTGAGAAATCGTTCTTTATTTGGAAAAGGTATTTTTTATCGAGACATTTTTGATGGAGTGCATATATGTGGATTCATTTAGTCTTCCTAACCCACGAAATGTTGGCTCCTTTTGTCCCATTTCCTTGTGTCGTTCAATGAATATTTCATCAAAAACTTCCTAAAGAAGATCGAGATAATTCTAGCGATAAGTCATCCAGGACCGATACTAGTCCATGTCTTTGTGTCCGTATAGTGGAATGGATTGTGATAAGTAATTGTAATTCAACAGAAGTACATCACTGATATGGTGTTGAGTAGCGATTTGGACGCTGTAAAACTTCTGAAAAAGTGAAGTGAATTGAATCAGTTAGCAAATGCACTTTCGGTATGAAACCAGTACCGAACTATTACCACTACTGTTGTTTTGATCAAGGTGGGGAGCTGTGAATACTTCCTTACTGTAAGCATAGACTGTATCACCGAGACCAAAAGTACTTTTTCACAATTTCCGTTACCCATAGTACAGCACTCTACTGTGGATCTCGTTTCACAGAATACTCCAGCAGAGCAGCCCTTATGTCCTCGAAAGTGCAAAATGGAAAGAATAAAACTCCTCACGTTTGTTTTAAGGATCGTTTTCCTGTTACCAGTGACCGAAAGAATTGTTAACAAGAAAGAGATAGGAAAGAGAATGTTGCACCGGGCAACCTTACCAGCATCGACAATGAACTAGTCATAAAAACGAATCGACCGTTGAAAAACAGCTCCATTGATCACGCTCAACACAGTCCGATTAAACACCACCGATTGGCTTTTGCTCAACCTTATTCGTTACTGTTTCACCCGGGGGTGGGGGGTGGGGTGGGGGAGGGAGAGAGAGATGTAAATTGCCTGGACCTGACTTGATCGCTACGACAAATCCCACCCAACTTATCTACAAGTTTAGAATTTCGTCAGAACAGAATTTCGGTATGACTGCAACATTCGTGACCAAGCACATGAAAATGTGAATAGCTGAGATACAGTTTAGTTAGGTAGTATGATGGGGTGCCTAATAAATCAGTTTAACCCATCAGATCCGTCTAAATCGCAAAAAATCTACTTATCATTAGCAGTGTTCATAGGGTGAGGGAGAAGAAGTCTGTCTCATCAAACCCGAAAGGCGTTGGTCTAGAGGTTCTGAGTGCTTATTTAGCCTCTCGAGGATCAGAGATCCAAATCCCACAGCCACTGGTCACTCTGGTGGTAGGTTGTAAGGTAATGTCGTTCTCTTTGTTACCGCGCCTGAAGCAATGGGACCTTATGCGGTTCCGCATCATTCCACGTCTCAGGGTATGATGGCCGGCTATCCCTACTAGTGCAGTGTGTCTTTGTAGCAACGAGGGTATAACTTTCCACTACCTTCATGCGAAAGCACGTAATAAAAACAACCCTGATGTCAGGCGAAGATTGTAGTCTGCTACAGACAATAGCACTCTGATGAGAAGAAAAATCCGTGGTCGACAAGATATTCTGAACTTGAGCGCTTCAGAAGTGAGGGATGACTGAAGAGACCGTTTAACAACTGCTTTTCCGACCCGGTTGATTTGGCAACTCAGTGTACTCAATGGCATCAAATTACTTTGACAGCGTAAGCCGAAAACTGCACTGAATTCGACTATAGTGATGAATGGCTGAACCATCCTGAAAATGTTCTGATTCACGCCCTAAATACAATACGTAACAGTGTTAAACGTGTGCTAAAATTAGGTGGAGAGAGTGTAACTTGTTTGGTTATCAACGCTAGTTTATATTTTATAGCTAACGAGTGAGATAAAAAAGATATCGAGCGATCGTGCACGGTGCCAGCTAGGTAGTCGAACAGCTGACAACAGTCGAATCAATTCAAGTCAGTTAAAATGACGGCTTTGTGCTCCCGGAGATGAACTTCCAGCTGCTACCTAACAGTTAAATACAGGCATAATTAGAGAAAAATACACGGAAAATGAGAAAAATATTCAGCTCAACCGTTTTTCCAGTTCATTCATTACAAAGTTAAGGTTGGTGAGAAATCTGGTGAGAGAGGGAACAGTGGATGATTTGTGATTAGTGGTACAGGTAAACAAGTGTCTGTAGCTGGACTTAATGAGCGATGTAGCGGCACATTTTGTAAAATCCGGATGAAGCTGTTGTGACTGGTCATCCAGTATCTTTGAAGCAAACTTTTGGCAAGCATATTGATGTTGGAATAATATACTTTTAGAGAAGTGACTGTGGGAGACCTCTCTACAACGAAAAAGATGTTTAGTGGACCCGAAAAATAAGTTTAAAGTATTTGACAAGCAAACCTGGGAAGATAACCTGAGCAGCATAGAGCCAAAGTCGTAGGATACATGCGAAAAAAGGTCGTCTGGCTAAACGGACTAGAGTAGGACAAAAGTTCAAAAGTAGCTAGTAATATAATAAAGGTCAATTTTTTGAAAAACTGCTGTGACATAAAGGAACCGGAAAACACGACAGCTGATAGCGACTCCGAGATGTTTGGTAGATGATGTTCTAGCAGTGTACACAGCTATCAGTAGGTCGGAATCTGATACAAAACGATCAGGAGAACTGGTGCTATGGTGAAGAAAAATAAGATATCGGAGCACTTGGATGGGTTCGTTTATAGATCAAAACTAGTGGAACCAGTTGATGAGCTCAGTCACTTCCATTGCAATCTTGTGGGTCAACCTGGTAGTCACAGCCAGCAATTCTGAGTGGTTAGTCTGGTTACCAGCCCAAGACGGTTGATTCGGTTCAGAAGACAGTCGGCATCTGATTGGTCCTTCAGTCCGTTTCGTTCGCTCCAATCTTGTTCTCATTTCAGGGTAAAAGAAGGCCTTCTAGCTACTGCTCACCAGACCATCATGCTGTCTACAAAACAAACTGGGTCGTGTACCGACAATGTGGCAGCTCGTTCCGTGACTGCATTGGTCCATTCTTTAAAGAAGCAAAAAGAGGAAAAACTCTATGAGCCGCAGATAGGTAAGTTCACCAACTGTGTCTTGCGCTTAGATAATGTTGGGGGGAATGCGGGAGCAGCAAAACGATGCCAGTATCAAACCGGTCGGGCCAACCAATCGAGAGCCACAGACCAAAGAATAAACGGTGAATATGTCGGAACCATCGCGCAACCGACAAGGCAAGGCATACGGACTAGAAGATGAAAATCAGCCGAATCTCAGGCAAGCAACAGGATAGCTCGCATGAGGAGCTACCGATCAAGCCGTCAACCGGAACAATCAGCCCAACCAAATGGAGAGAGTGCACAAAAGAACCAGGCTGAAAACCACAGGCAACTGGACAAAAAGCAGCCGAAATTTTCAGGCAGCTGGCGGATCAGTATTGCTGCCGTGAGGTCCGGAAATAGCACTAGATAAAAGATTGCACATGATTCACTAACTTGACTTGTTTGGCAGCACAAATACAGGTGTTCCTCACCCTTCTTTCCTTCTACTTACCAATAAACTGAAAAATTAACCTGGTGATCGATAATCTGCGGTTACACCGACAATATCAGACAGTTCTCAAGGTCGTTTTGGGAGAAAACTTCGTACTGATGAGCACTGTCCATAAACGGTAAATGCGATCACTGCTGAATAAAACGAACCTGATGTTATCGAAAACTATCTCCGCTATTGGATGCCACTCCAGTGGTAGAGATATTTCAGAGAAAAATTGTATTACCTCATATCGTGAAGAGAGCAAATATTGCGATTTGTTGGGATCGCTACCTCCAAAAATAAATAAGAGAATAAGGAAGTAAGAATGTTTCACACATCATCCACTACTAAACCGGTAGAATTTTTGGAATGATCTCAATGTTAAAAGTTGATGACCTCGGCGGGTTTCGGACCCAATCACGGTTTCCACCCAAGCCTTGGTTCTACACGTGCACCATACAAGGAGAAAAAATCTTTATCAAGGTAGTATGAATGGAAACATCCCTTGAGCTATTTCACTTCTTAAGTTCGATACTACCGAAATTTAATCTAAACTCTGAAGGGAAACTTTCTAGTATCGAATAAGATTTACTTTTATTAAGTGTTCAGTTGTGTGGTTAGGAAAGAACTAAGGAATTAGGAATACAAGTGAGGAGTTATTTGTTTCCGCTGACTGCTGAAGGGCTTGTATTGGTCAGTGTGAAGCTCGAAGGCAGGTTTCATATCGGGACCCGGGTAGCTGGTTTGACTTGAAAAATCGCTTCTGAGACTATGGTGATTGGCTTAATTGCCTAAACGCTTTTCAACTCATTATTTCTAAGTGAGTCACCCAGAAAATTAGTAGATTACCTCGAAGTATTTGTTCATTCAGGGTATATACATACTTAATCTAGCTAAAGCTTCGTCAGATTGTCCTGAACGATTTACTCTAAGCTCAGATTTGTATGGTCTTCGGATAAAATGGCCTAAAAGTGGCTCTGCAACTTCTTTGGAATTGGATCAGCTTACTTCTTATAATCTATCTCACACTTTTTTGGTCTTTATAGTTTGAAAATTCTTATGGTCAAATTTGAAAAAAAAACACTGGTGGGGGAGAAATTGTTTTCAATAATTCCTTATCTTGTTGGGTTGAAGGTCATTCTTACAATAGGCGCTTTTGTGTATGAAGTGGTGTGCCATTGTACCAGAGTGCTATAAGAGGAACCTATTCCAATGTCTAGCCTTCAGGGCCCGCAACATATGCTCGCATGATACTCTGGAGAACGAACTGAAACTCATAAAACAAGTACTGCAAGAGAACGGGTATTCAGAGGAGTTTATCTTGAAGAATACTCAATCCACTACACCTGAAGAGCGATTTGCTCGAATCCCGAAGAAGGGAATTTTCTTGAAGGTACCGTTCAAAGAAGAAGCACACACAGAACGACTAACCAGATCAGGTGGAGCAATTGTGAACTCAACATTCCCAGCTGAGAAACTGAAGTGTGTGATCTCCACCTCGCCAATGATCCGAAAGCAAATGAAAGACCGGTTACCTGAGATGACCTCGTCCATGATACCGGATATATCCTAATAGTAAAATACTCAAGCGCCATGCGTTAAATCGGTTGAACGCCATGAAATCTAAAAATTTAGATTTAAAAAGTAATATGGCTGAACTTCAGGTCGCTGTTGAATCTCTGTGTGAGATTGATAAGGAACTGTTAACGAAGTAAGCAACAACAACAAACCGCAAAAGGCCTTTCTGAAAAGAAATTTCAGCTATGAACCAGACACTAAGCCAAGTCAAACCACGGGCGAGCTTTCCGAATACACCTGAACGGTAAGTGCACAACGTTTCTGATGTAATATTGAGTCCGATTCTAGTAGAAGCCCTGTTCCTCGAGTCAAAGTTTTGTTATCTAATAAAGAAAGAAAACCAGATGGGGCTAGAAGTCCTCTTTGAGAGCCTCGTGGGACAAGTCATGGACTTAAAAACGAGATCACTGACTGACCTAGAACGTTTCAAAGCCCACTAGCCACAGTGGCTCTCAGAATCGGAGATATCAAGTCCCAAACCATGGCCTTCTAACAAGGAGGCATATAGATGAACTCAAGGAGTTACAACGGAATCGACAGATAATTCTCACTGGACCGGATAAAGGAAGTGGGGTAGTGGTAATGAACCGTAGTGATTATGTTTCTAAGCTGTTGGACATATTGGGTGACGAATCTAAATTCGCTCATGATTTATCGGGAAAAGGTCAAACGGAGCGTGCTGAATTTGAAAGTCAATGGATATACATATCATCCAGTCTCTTTGAGAAACTCAGACCAGTGGGTTCACCTATGCTTCGTCTTTATGGGTTACCAAAAGTGCACATACCTGGCCTACCGCTTCGTCCAATTTTATCCATGACTAACTCGGCTTATCATGCTACTCGTTTGATTGACTGTCCTTTTGGACTCCACGTTTCACGCGCATGTACCAAAAACGCGAAGCAGGTTTAAAAATGTGGGTCCGTTGCCCTCATCCTGTGGAGAAGACCTGATTGGTGGGAGGCATTCGCTTGGAGTTAACTAGGTCCGGAACCGTGTCTCCATTTGAAAGCTGTCGGGCATTTCTGGCTGTCATAGAGGTCGACATCTATACAAGCTTAACTTGGTGATTCGGATCAGCTCGAACGGGAGCGGGGTGGCGCAGTAGTAACACACACGCCTTCGAGATGGGAGGGCCCGGGCTCAAACCCTGGGTGTGGCGGAGGATATGCACCACTGATGAGCTCTAACAAGAGCGAAACTCGAGTCTGGTGCTTCCGAGTGCAGGTTGGTCGGATGACCTGAGGTTTGCGCGTGAAACGTGGAGTCCAAAAGGACAGTCAATCAAACGAATATTAAACAATTCCACACTACTCGCAAGTAATTGCGTGACATATGTATCATGCTACAACTCGGAAGTTGGTAAAAATCTTGGACCCCTTTTGGCAAAGGCTTGTCAGGCCCACGCTTCGTGGCAGCTTCCAGTTCATCGAGGGCATCAAAGATGTGAACCTTCAACAGAAGCGGATGTCTTCATTAGACGTGAAATCGCTGTTCACCAATATACCCCTCGAAGAAACAGTGAACTTTGCGCGTTCATTGGACTAGAAGGCATATTGATACAAATTCTGACGGATAACCTAAAAGAATCGTTGTTGAGGAGCACACTGAATGTACAATTCCTATTCAATGGAGCATACTACAGACAAAATGATGGTGTTGTGATGGGATCCTCCTTGGGTACACTTCTGGCCAGTATCTTCATGGCCAAATTAGAAGCTGATGAACTGAGTGCAACTTAGAAGGTTTAACTCATCAGTACTGTTATGTAATTGACATATTTTGTGTTGGTGAGCGGCATTTGAAGGTGGGAGAGGTGGTAACATTATTCAACGCTGAACACCCAGCCATAAAATTTTCGATTGAGACAGCAGTTGACAACCATCTCCTATTTTTGGAAGTTGATTTAACAAGAACTCCGGACGGCTCCATTCAAATGGGAGTTCACAGGAAAACAACATGGACTGGGCAATATACAAACCGGGTTTTATCCGCCACATGTAAAGCCACTTTCAACGCTGCCAAGCTCAGAGGCTTATTCTCGACATCAGCCGTCATCAAATGCGAGAACAAGGATAAATTGCCTTTGTTGACCTCTTCAATGATTATTTATCAATTCAAGTGCACCTGTGGTGTCACTTATATGGGTCGAGCGACAAGGCCTTTATCTAAAAGCATTAAACAGCATCAACCACTTTGGCTTCAACATGGAGGAAGAGGAGCTGTATCAAGCTCTATTCTCGTTCATCTGTTAGACGCGGCCCACACGGTTGATCCGGCTACGTCATTCAGTGTCCCTTGCGAGGTCCAACCGAATGAGTCAAAATCAGTCAGATATAGGACATTAGAGACGGCCGAGCGAATCAGCATCCGGCTACTACGGCCAAAGCTTTGTTCACAAAAGAAGCTGGTCCAAGCACTTGAACTTCCGTGGCCGAAGGTCGATGACGTCATTCTCAAATGTGATGCCTATCCAGGCCTCTGACGACGACATGTAATTTTACCATGTCCCCTGTTCATCTATTGATTAGTCGGCTAATTATTCGATTGACTGACTGACTGACTAACTGACTAAATGTGTCCCTTTTCTCCCCTTTTTTCATATAAATGAGATTGTGATTGGCTTGAGAATGAAATCACCGCCTACGCCTTGCTTTCTGATTATCTATTTGTCCAAGTACGCATGTGGCGCATCTTACATAGGTCGTGCTGCCAGGTTCCTGTCTCAAAGCATCAATGAGCACCATCCGAAGTTGTTGAGTTTAGGGAAAACGGGTTCAATCAACAGTTCTGGTCTTAGTCACCTAGTTGATAGTGGTTATAAGATCAGTCCCTGGTCACTGCTGAAGCGATCACCGTACGTCTACTAAGCCCGGGATGTGTGCGCACAAAAGCGACTATTTCAAGCACTTCAATTGCCTAGATCAAAGAGGAAGCATCGGAAACGAGAAATGAGCCCTGAAAACCCACTAGCAGTGGTCGATTCAGTAGCACGGCACACTAATTGACAAACACCACACCACTTCCCCCCACACACACACCACGCATCTATTGTAAAAATGACCTTCATCCCAGCCAAAGGCCAGTCAAGTGCATAACTGTCACCTCAGTGTGAGACTTTGTTCAGTCCGTCTTAGCGGGTATTACATCTGTAGGGTTTGAGATTGCCTGTAATCTGAATTCACAACAGCCATACAGTACAATCGATTCACATTTATTATCCTCTCCGTAATGAAACAAAGCGTCTTCAGAGAGGTGGTGCAGTCGAATTCCGAGGATTATCCGAAAGCTTCTCAATCTTACGGAAAACCTGAACATTCTTTGCACTTAGTACCTCAATTTCCGTGTAAGGTTTACAAAATTAGGCCAGCTGGATTTCGCTGATCGCTTGTTTGCCACGTGTGCTTTTGTTTTATTGAGTTCAGTGAAGGGTTTTGTGATGTTATTTAGTAGCATACAAACACACGTGCGTTGGAGATTGCAAGAAGATGCGTTAATAGTGTGCGCGACTCTACGGACATCAGTATTTCGGTGGGGGTTGTGTTGTTCATCTGTAAGTCAATGGCATTCAGTCGAGCACGTGGTATTTGCCGCCTGACTTTCGTCCGATTATCCGATGCTGATGCCAAAGCCACGAATGGCGGTCTACTTTTATCGATCCATTACATCGGCCGTATATCGGTCGTTATTTTGTTCCATCTGACACGTGTCTATTCTGATACTTGCCGTCTGGCCTGCATCAGGGTGCCTTCCTGTTTCAACAGTTTACTCACATGATCTCCGTGTCAAAAATGATTTGGCTACCTTAAGAGAAGCAAGACTGGCCAATATGCAAAAGCTACTGACGTGAAAGAATGTCTGGTGAACTGACTCGGTGGCGATGAGCATTACCAAGACAGTTCAATGTCAACGACTGTCGGCTGGCAAGTATGAGGCCGAGATGAATACACTGGTGATCACCATCCCTGATATAGGGTATATTTTGTTCGCTTATGCGAGACAGCCGACAACGAATGATTGCGAAATCATTGTTCACGCGTTGTCAACTTTAAACCTACTACCGGAGAAAGGCGGGAACACGGTACATCCGTTTCATTGGGCCTGTTAAAAATTACCATCATTACTTTTTTTTATCGAGTTACAGTTAGGACTTGAAGGGCTGTGAGTCCCGTTCTCTAGACTGTAGATTGATTCGGAGCTTACTTAACAACATCACATGTAATAGCAGTCATCTGTCACAGTTTTTGAACTTTGGTTTTGAAAGTGTTTCGGGCCTTGTCTCGTAAACCGTCTGCTGGAGTCGCTATGTCTGACAGCACTGAATCTTCTATTACGTTGTGCTTTTGATGTTTGCAACCATTTCCTAGTGTTATCTTCCTCAGGCTTTTTGTTTGGAGGATAAAAATGTCACGGAAAATTTTGGGTCAGGGAATAGGTCAGTGCTGTTTTATTAAATTTACCCATTATGTAGAAGAAAACTCAATCTCAGTAGCTCACAAGATATAATCTTATCAATAAACTACTCTTCATTGTTGTTTACCACCTCTTCCCAACGGCCAACTAGTTTCGGTGTGAACTTTACCCATCGAATGAAGGAGGCTCGCAAAAGTCTCCTGATCACACACCAGTTATTCAGTCAGTTCTCCAGTTGATTCGCGCGTACTTTCATGAAGATGTTTCGGCTGATCCTTATCCAACCTAATGGAGTTGCCAGAAGATTCAGTGTCGGAAAATAAAAGTTGAATCCCTTATGAACGGCAGTGACTCAGTCCTCAACCCCTTATGAGGAATACTGTTGTCAGTGTCGTAGTTAGTAATCGGAAATGGTAATAGATCTTATCAGACGGAAGAATAAATTGGCATGCATATAGAGAACGGTAGATTGGAGTTCAAATGTAAACAACTTTCCCTTGATGATGTAAACATCATCATCGGCTTGCAAAAGCGAAACCTGATCTCTTAGATGGAGTACGAACTAATGAGCATTCGACCTGAATTATCTCGACATGGAAACTACCCAAGCAATCTGTATCGCTCTGTAAGTGCGTGTGTATTTGTGTGTGTGTGTGTGTGTGCACCTGTGACTTTTTACTGCGGTTACTCAGTACTCAGAATACCGGAGATACACGATAACAGAAAAGGGTTTGCTTGGTTGACCGGCCCATGGACTCCACTTTTCAAGTACGAATCTCAGGTCATCCGATCAAACCTGCACTCAGAAGCACCGACTCGAGTTTCGCTCTTGTTATAGCTCATCAGTGGTGCGTACCCTCCGCCACCCCTAAGGTTTGACCCGCGGGTCTTTTCAGCTCGAAGGCACGTGCGTTACCTCTGAACCACCCCGCTCCCATCCGGGCTGATCCGAATCACCGAGTTAGAATTGTTCACATGTCGTCCCGTACGACAGCCAGTAATATTCGACTGCTTCAAATGGAGACATGGTTACTGTCCTGTTGATTCCAAGCGATTGCTTTCCACCAAGTCAGGTCTTCTCCGCAGGATTGGGACAGTGAAAACTGTCACTACACCAATCATTCATCCAAAGTACGGTAATCACTTAGACTCCTCTACGCGGTCACTGGGTTACGATCGATAGAGGTCAAAGTATCGTCTTTAATCCACCTCCGAAGCGACTTCCATTAGACCGAACAATCTACCTTTTTGTCTTCAAAACTGTCTGCGGTTGGGTTTATTACGCAAATTACTTTGACTAAATGGTCCACATATCAATCAACAGATGTGGTTTTCTGTACTGTCCATTGCTCCTTCCACCTGCACATATCCCTATCCGAGTCACTATTAAATTTTCCTTTATTTTATCTAAGTGTGCTATAGTTGGCTAGTTGATGGATCATTGAATCTCGGTAATACAAAGGCATCTCTTTTAGTGGCATAGTTCGATTTTTGGCAATTTATGCATAGTCCAAGGATGCCGTCTTTCTTTTGCGCTAACGCAATGAACGAGGACCATGGTGATTGTGATGTTTAGGTAATGTTGTTCTATAGCATGTTCTCAATCATTTTGCGTACATTCTGCTGCAAGGGTGAAGGGATTCCAAGCAGAGGGATTCTGATAGGAGCGGCATCGTCAGTATCTCCGCAACCCACATCTGTGTTGCTCCATACAAATGCATCTTCATAGGTTGGGCTCAATTCTGCCAGTTGAATCTTAGGCACCCGGTCACATGCATTATCTAGCGTGTGCAAGCCTTCGTGAAATTACCCGGCTCTAATGTGCATTGTGAAATTTAGTCGCTTTGGTTTACATATCTGGATTTTTGTTACTGTCGACTGCTTTGGTGTTGCTAATCGATTGTTTTGTGAATCCACAGGACAGTTCAACTGCGTCCAAAAATTCATCCCGAGGAGTATGTCACACGGGATTTGGTCTTCAAAGCTTACTGGGCATTGAACACTGCGTCTTGCTATTGCAAACCTCACCACCACCACCCCACTGTATTCAGTGCGGTACCGTTAGCTGCAACTAAGTGTGGGAAACGCGTTTCCCAATAATCTTTCAGTTTTCTCTAAGCGGAAATACTGATCAACGAGTGTGAAGCCACTGTATCTGTCAGCAGCAGTGTTACGATATCACTCTCGTACACAATTTAATCGTGAGGGAAATGGCCTTCCCGTCATGATTAGGAATAGCGGGGATGCAAATATTGTCCGGGTATGGTTACTCACCTTCTGATCTCCCGCTGGGGTTGGAGGATCAACACCAGGACCGACGAGTTGAAAGCAGCTGTTTGGCCTTTCCCTACCTGGCAAAGCACAGCGTTGCTGAACTTTGTTTCACTCGGCGACAACAGTACTCTCCAACTCTGTGGCCATTTCCAGGGCATTTTCTAGGTCTCTGTGTAAATGTGACCTCAGTTTCCTTTGAACACTCGTGACTCTCTCACTCTCAATCAACTGTTCAAGTACGCTCCCCTCCCCCTTATCGTTATAAATATTTTGTCAAGCCCTATGAGCAAGGTGTCGATGACCTCGTGAAATCTCATGTATACTCGACATCTATTGATGTTGGGTCTTAAATTGTTCCCCATACTGCAATGGCAATAATCGAAAGTTTAAAAGCTTCTGGAACTTCAGAAATGCTCCCTTGGTTACTATTTTCTGACAGAACCGGTCTCCATGATTCTATCGAACGCCTAGTTACTTAGTAACAGTTATAGAATACTTCCGCAGCATCCTGAGGGAAAGTTTGACAGATGATGTCTCGTCTGATTTTCTTAAACGCGGATATAACTATCGCTAGTCACGAAATTTTCTGGCACATTCATTGGATCAGCGCCATACTCTGCGACATCTTTGCCGAGACCTCAGTAAGGTTTTCCACTACTCTAAGCAATGGCCATCTTTCTGAGGCTGACTTTTTCATCGTGTTGTCTTCAGTTTGTTGACATTTGGACATCCTTTTTCGAAACCTGACAGGGTCATCAGTTGCAACATGCAACCAGGCGAAAACGTGAATCCCAGTGTGATGATACTGATACGTCAAGATGGTGTTGGCTTTCAGCAGTCCTGTGTATTGTTTTCGAATTCTGTTATGTCAGAGTCCGAAGGCAGGAGGTTGATTCGGTTAGCTGCAACGCAAATAGAAGGCAGTCGTCAAGCCACATTACAACTGCCGTTCAGTTGTGATCTCTATCTTCGCATTCAGTCAGACATCCGGGCTTCGATAAAAGCTATTGAGAAATCCTGATTGGTTGTGATTAACGTCATCTTGTGCGCACACAGAAAGGTTATCGCCACAGATGAGAGTATTGTTGCCAAATTTGATCACCTTCACGTGACTATTGCGTCGATAGCCACCAGCTGTGAAACTCATAATTAGTTCTAAATTTTGCGCTATTCTTTCTTTTTGTGTAGGCAACCAGGGAATTTAATTAACTTCACTTCCACGTAATTGCGTTCTATGTTTCTTTTTCTGTCAGTGGCTTTCTCACACGGAAAGGAACTTTTTTCTTTCAATCACATTAATTTTTCAGAACGTTGCTTTTCATGTGCAGATAAATCTTTTCTACAAATCGGTGTTTCCAGCAGTTAGTGAAGTAGCGTAAATCAAGAATATAACGTAATTCCAATAGTCCTATCGATAACCTGTCCACATGATAAGGTCTTTTATATTTCACTCTCATGAAACAGTGATGTAATAGGACTATGTTCCATACCGAATATCAAGAAGAACCGACAGCCATTGAGCCTCAACAGGTCAGGCGTGGTACTTGGGAATAATCTCTAGTACCAAAAATCAGTAACACAAGTAAAGTTCCAACTTCGTACCTAAGACCGAGTAACTTGCCGATTAGAAGTCCATGCATATCATGTCACCAGTAGCTTTACACGCCCGACTGGGTAGACTTTGAGCATATATATCAAACCCATGAACACAGGAAAGTAAAACCGGAAGAGTTTATATATATATATATATATATATATATATATATATATATATATAATATGAATGTTGGTGATTTACCTTCAGACGTAAACAGTTCAGTAATTCTGTGAAGACTTTCATTGGATGAACTATCAGACGGGTGGGGTAGGACGAAGCAAAATGTTGATGTGCAGAAGTGCGGGTTAATAGAATTTTAATTATTCAGCGGGTGTATGGAATGTAGATACAGTTTTTGAAAATTCGTTGCATAGATGATGATGAGTGTCTTAAATTCTTTTGGAAGTAAACTGACCACAAACAATGAAGAGTTTATCAGTGATAGTATCGACAAGTGTATCTCTGGACATAAGAAATAATGCGTTCTTGCATTTAGAAGTAGTCAGTACAACGGAGTGAGAAGAGGATCAGTTTAAAAGTTCATTTAGTTAGTTCGGGATTTGTGAAGTTCTTCAGGGTGTCGGTAATTCACAACCGGATCTACATGGTAGGAGATTTTGAAGCCTGTCAGTGCCGAAGGGATTGGAAGCCTTTTAGCGTACAAAGAGAAGAAAAAGAGGAGAAAAGAATCCACCTTGTCAGGCCCTATAGGCAAATGAAAAGGCGGAGAGGACCTTTTGCCGTTGAAACAACACAAAATGTTTCTGATAAGCAAAGTAGGCGGAAATCAGCCTGCAGATGTTTGAGTCCATACCACTCACGGTGAACATAGTACTGAAAGATTAAGGCAACCAGATGCCTTTTCATAGTCTGAAAACATCATTATGACCGTCTTAAATGTTCTGTCTAAAGCCGAATCTGTTGAGCAGAATAGGTAAGCTACAGCGTTCAGTGTGGAGCTTGAAGAAGGATAAGTGAACTGAAGTGAGTATATGTGTGTTTACCCGTGGTAGATAATGCCACTCAAACCATTTGCTCATCAAAGAAGTGCAGGTGATGGGGCTGCTTTTCTGAGGTTCCTTAATGCGTACGGGCGTTATGTTGGCCGGTCTCCCAATGTCAGCGGTTTCCCCAATTGCCATAAAATCTTTCAAGATATTGACCAGTGGAACCGAAAAGGCATCAGTACGCTCTTTGAGTATACCAGCTGACAGCTCATCTGGACCAGGAGCTTTGTTTATCTTCACTTTGCACAGCTGTTGGAGGACCATAGCTGGTTCGACAGTTGGTTTCTGAGATGACTTGTCGAAGACTGGAGCTGTAGTACATTGCGATACTGAGCTGAAATCAGACTTGGGTTTTTCATCATCAACGTTTTCCTTTCTGTTTTTGAGCTACTATCACGTAGGTATTTTAAGGCTTTCCACGTGCTGCCACAACTGACGATCACCAAGAAGGTATCTATATCCAAATTATTCGGGCGTTTAATTTCAGATTTGATCAAGTTGGTGAATTTTTCGACTTCTGTACTCTGTCTATGTTTGTAAGCACGCTCTTTCTTTCTTCGCAGCTGTTTAAGTACTGGTAAAGAATATCGATCATTTTGGACATAGATAATTTCAAATGGGCAATAATCGGCAAAGATTAGCATAATCAGTGACATATCCACATAAATCAGGATGATTTGGCTTAAAAACTCTCGGGAAAATCAGTTGAGGGGACCAGGGACCTTAGATTTCAAGGTTATCAGATAAACGACTCCTAAGATTCATTATTATCAATGGTCTTCATTGTATAGCGTACCGATTGGTCTAACTATACACCATCGGAGACATTTTGAAAGTACAGCGATTAGAACTATTCAGAGGTGTACGTATTTCAACAGTAAACAATTGCGGTCTATTTTCAAAGACCAAGTCTACTAGTGCTTCAAGTCAGGTGGGAAAAATTACCAAATTTATCAAGCCAAGCTTGGCGACCAAAGTAACCTCGTGACTGTTAAAGTCATCGACAAATATGCAAAGGGATTCACTCAGTTTAGTAATTACTGAGGTCGGTAGAACATCGGGAAATATGTTCAACTCAGGTAGTGATGTACTAGGTGCCAAATAAATGTTTCCCAGTGAGTGTCTATCGGAATCCATTCAGAAAACGTGACATATAGTCTACGACTTAATAGCTAATCTTTTCGGTTGAGTAAGTGAAGACCAGATTAGTTGATTTGCTTCACTTGTTGTCAACGTAAGTGATGACACCTCCTCCACTATTGTGGGCACCAGTGGGATGATCAGCTCGGTACGAACTGAAATCATCCAATTTTATATTTCCGTCTGGACATCCTTGTGCAACAAAAAGTCCTGTAATATAAGAACTTCTGCATTTTCTAAACTACTTCTTCTGTGATATTGCCGCTAACTCGTCAATTTTACTAAAAAAGAAGGGATATTACTCGTTAGGAGAGCGGGAATCTAAGTTATTCCTGCACAATGTTTCATCGTTCTCCCATCAGGTATTTGATAAGTAATTTCAAATTCTAATTTTGTTTTCCCAATATACAAATAGGTAATGTGAACGGTAACACGTGAGGAGTTAATAAACGTGCCCATATACGAAAGCACTGAACGCCTTCAAGGGGTACCAGGTCAGCATTTGGAGTTATCAGTTGCCAATGTGTAGTGTTTTCGGCGGAGTCTATGAAAGTCCTTCTGTGAGCCCCAAATTAGTTTCCGCCTTGAAATTATCATTGAAGATTATTTAAGAGCCGGTTCGTAGGACAAAATCGATTCGGAAAGAATCCATTTAACATCAACTAAAGTACTACTTCTCATTGAAAATCGATGTGCATAAAATCTTTGAGCCAAATCATGATTTGAAAATTCCTAGCAGAGGAACTCAAGTGTTCACTCTCCATTAAACTAACGATTAGGAAGTTGATTAGGAACCTAATTTCTTAGCCTGTCTCTTCCACAATTTCTTTCTCCTTGAGATACATACACGCGGAATCTGGTAGGACTCATACACTCAAGTTCATGTGTTCACAGTACTCACGCCATGTGAATCGATCGATAATTCCTTTAGGTTACCATTGTGCACATTGGTTCTTAAAACTGAGAGTTTCCAATGGTGATCTGGTTCCCTCGTCATACTGAAGTCTCCAAAACCTTAAAATCTAGTCACGGCTACAGAAAACGTCAGGGTCGACGCAAGCAACCCCGCTGAAGCTAACTCATCCACACACGCACACACACTCGCACACACACACGCACACGTGCACAGACACACACACACACACACAACCAAACTGTCTTGGTTGAGACGGGAGTTGAAGGTTGACCGAGCGAGGGACTTCAGCTAGAATCAGTTAAAATTTGTTTTGGTCTTCCATTGGACTAGCCGAAAACCTTCAATTTGTGCAAGAATTTGTTCAGCGACATCTTAGGCTTTCTAACAGATAGACTTGCAGCAAAAAGCAACCAGCCAGTCTTTGGGAAAACCCAAAGCGTGGTTGTCGAGGCATCATTCGGATAGATGGTTCGATTTATTTCACTCACTTTCACCAAGTGCCACATGAGATTGCAATTATTGACCAGCATCTGATTGGCTTCCTGATGAAGTATACTAAACGTAAGGTCCTGTCAGTTTATTACAGGAAAAACTCATTGCAGCATCAAATCTTTCCGCTATTTGTGCTTCTTACTTTAAAATAAACGAGAGATGGAATTTTATTTACTTCGTCTTTAAGCTAAGAAACCAAAAGGGGTAGAAAGAATCTCGCAAATCAGTTTCCTTATGCATACCGCATTGTGGATTCTGAACTGACCTTTTGTATTAAAATTCCGTCATTTCTTTGTCAGTACCGGATGAAAACCTTGACATCACTAAATGCTTTCATATATAGATGTATAGAAGTATATGCTATTATATATATATATATATATATATATATATATATATATATATATATATATATATATATATATATATACGTAGAACTTATCTTCACCAAATGTAATAATTTCCCAGCTCGTGTTCGAAACCAAAAGTACACCCATACACCCACGCACCCATCCATGCACACATCCACCCATACACACACAAGGTTACGCAAGCAGGCGTAAACAGACAATTTGTAACACTTGGAATTTCATGCCCAGTCTACCATGTGGTTCTGAACGAATTCCAGCCGAATGTCATCCGATGTTGTGTGTGTCATACTCGAAATGGGATTGTGCTCATCCACCAGTCCGCACTAACTCACAAAATCATCCCGGTTGACTCGCGCCACACTTAGGAACACCGTATGATGAACGGGACGAACCGCATGTAGGTGTGCGGGTGGGGCGGGCGTTGTGAGAGCACACTCGACGGAGTAGAAACGGAATGTCATAGTGGCGTGATATGTGCGGAGAAGGCCGAGCAAAGTGCGATTTTTGTCTCAAAAGCGACACACCTCATCCCGCTTGTCTGATCTCGTTTTAGTAGCCGACCTGAGATGTACAATCGAACAGATCATTCTCAATGAAACACGTATGACTACTCGGATTGGTCTACTAAAGCCTCGAACTATATTCATCAGGTAAGCATTTTGCCCCGAATACACCTAAGGTCTTAGCCTCAACTCTCGCAATCGAATATGGCTTATAAACCTAAATAGAACTGTACGCAGAATCCACGATTCCTACAAAAGTGAGACCTTCACAACAGCCACTTGCTGAATATTTGTAAAACATCATCACTATGCTCGGTTGGATCCAAAAATAGTGATAATAATAGCCGCGGTGAATTGAAAGAAACGAAAACGATGAGCATTACTGAACGCTTTTATCTAAGTTCGCGATCTTAGGCCATCTATCTCGATAAACGGAACAAAGAAACAAGCGTCATCAAAGACTCACTGAGCACTGGACTAGATATCTATCTACCTGAATGCCACAACAACCGGCAAAACTTAGAATGATTCCCAGTCGCCAGTCCGCAATCGGAGATTGGGCAAGTATTGACCGAAATTATCACAGATTCCCACTTTTACATATCGGTGAATAAAGTAGGCGGTTTCTTGTATTATCACACCTCTTGGAGCCAGCTACTGAAAATGCATGGAACTTATCTATAAGATGATAAATAGACTACAGAAAAAGGTTTATCCACTTTATGATACTGGAGATCCCGAGGTAACAACTGCTGCCAGATAACAAACTTGGATGGGCGATTGCATCGGCAGTTTGTTGATATCGTCAAAAAGATGAACGACAAACGAATTATTCGTAGTCATTGGTTCTCAAGTGCAGAATACAAACTAGGCATTTCTGGCTCACAGGTGTCGTATGTAGAACAATGCACCTGTTCAGTTACCGAAATTTAGATTTCGTATTAAATCCAGTTACCTCGGAGTGAACAATGCTACCCTACTTTGAGATCTGTTACATGGTGCAAAAGAATCAGATATTAACATGATTCAGATGGGATTTATCTGATCAGGAAGTTGCTATATAGCTCTGTCAAAGATATAATCACCTAACACAATAGTATTTGAAACACTAAGTTCTATGGAACTTTCTCTCTCCTGATTGTATTTACACTATTCTGCCGCACTGGAGGAATGATCAGGTTTTGC
This sequence comes from Fasciola hepatica, assembly GCA_948099385.1. Taxonomy (NCBI): domain Eukaryota; kingdom Metazoa; phylum Platyhelminthes; class Trematoda; order Plagiorchiida; family Fasciolidae; genus Fasciola; species Fasciola hepatica. The sequence goes on along the minus strand of CANUEZ040000142.1, from coordinate 12,692,927 downwards.
CGATAGCCTCTGTGGTATTCACCTTAAACACCCCAACCCCTGTAATGACAGTAGACAAGGCATCTTCACCACGAAAACAATAATATCGCGAGCTGTCGAGCCACTACTTGTTCGCATCAGATGCTAGACACTTCTGAATCCCACGACCCACTCGGTAACTAAATAGACTATGAAGAAATGAGTCCACCAGTAAATTCCAAAACTCACACCAACTGAGTACTAATGTGCTTATGCAGTTCATAAAAATCAAATACCAAAAGTACCGACAACATTTTCCTCCGTTGAACCAAAAGATAGCTGCTAAATCACGATCAGAAAACCGACTAACCTCTTAGTCAGTATAGTCAAGGTTACTGACAACTAGTGGTGCCAAATATCCTGGATTGTGAGAACGTACTCCTTCTTGAACGTGGTCTGCGGTATTTTTCCTCCGCCAAAACGGCTACATTTTGTCGTAGTTTACCGTAGTCCTGCTTTATTCAGGGAAACACTTTGGGTTGTCTGGTCGGAAGATTAACCATGTAGGTTTTGCTGCACTTGTTCGACGCAAAAGTGGACAGCACATACACACGTACAAGATGAGTAGAATAGCTTTTGAAGAACAAAATAAAATGACAAACTTGTAAAATCAGTCTTGAAAAAGGTTATCTCTGGTGACCAAAATGTCGACGACCTACCAACGATTTCGATCAAGCTGTGTTACTGAGCAGTAAGACTTTACTATAACGTTTCACCTGAGGCATCGATTTTTTCAGCGCTCTCCGAACCGATCTTGATTCTGACACATTATTAATATGGCATTATCGAAAGCTGAGATTAATCAACAGCCAATTTTCCGTTCAGCCTTAACTACGTACGTCATTTACTCTATCCAAAAGATATCTGTAGTTTTGCAGAGATAGATGGCAACTAAACTCTAGCTGGAACCGGTGGGTGTGAAATGGTTGTAAAATTTGGAACGAAATATCGATAAAATATATTCCTATTGCACGCATGCGCCTGTCGATCGAGTATCAGTATTGTGAATGTAGTCAGCTGATACACTCGCAATTTTAGCACTTCCAACGGCAACTCCGGGGAAAGGCTGATCTAGACATCGGGTTCTACTCCAATGCAGCTGCATAATGAAAGACACTATGTGGAACAGATAATTTACTCTAGTCCTTTCGCGATCATTTCCTCACCATCCACCTAGCTTTCCCCTCTTGGGGGCCTGGTTGGCAATTTAGACGTTACTGGTATTGTCATATCAATCGAAAGGTCCCTATGCTGATACTAAATGTAAGCTGAGAACTTATAATCAAAAGCTGATGTTCATGATGTCAATTCTGAAGAGTGTTTAACGGAGATTAAGAGGAACCGTTGTTCCTTGGTTTCCTACATGAAGCGGAATGTGATACCAAATCAGTTGCTTCACTAAGGTCTAACTATTTCCAGTTACGTCTTCAGTTCACGTGAAAAGTCACTCCCTGTAAGTCCTATGGACCACTGGACCAGGACAATAAGGGTGAACCGGATGTGGCAGTCCACACTTAAGTAGATGACGTATGCGGAAGTGATAGTATCTAGGTGTTATTGAATTCATACTACCCTTGACCCCCCCCCCCACCAAGCACTGAGGCATTTTCTCTCAAACCGCTACCACATTACTTACTCTGATCCCAACCATTCTTCGACCGAAGTTCATTTCCAACAATCACACTACTAACACCAATTCCATCGTTCTTGAACATGCACTGGCAGAGCACATAAAAAAATCGTATTTGCTGAAAGATAAAATGACTGGAAAAAGTTTATCCATAGACTCATCACGTAGTGTCAATGCTCAGCCCGCAGTCGAGCTGCCCACCCGAATAGCCTGGTGGTTAAGTAGTCGACACACTCTCAATCGTTCATCCTGAGTTCGAATCCCAGTGGGGGTCCGGTGGATATGCACTACACTTGATGATTACTAACAAGGATGAAACAGCTGTACAGTAATGGGTTGCTTGGTTTTCGGTGATAAGTCGAGTACTGACACTGCGTGATGAATCATTTCATAATAATAATAAAAAAAAACAGAAAACGAATCGGATAACGGGGTTTATTGAACAAACAGCACGCTCTTAGCGTGGGTATCAGTCGAATCAGCCGAAGGTGATCAATAGTATCCAATAATGCAAGTACAAAAGGGTGGCTACTTTCATAGAGGTACTGACACGCATTAATCGGGCCTAAATGAATACGGGGAATGCTGGCGGGACGAAACAACTGAGTCAAGTGAATAATCAGCCAAAGCAATCTGAATCACGCCACAACACAAAGAAAAGGTATTTTTCCCACCACGTTCTTATTCTCAACATTATAGCTGGATTTTAATGGAGATATGTCTACTATTGGCAAAGGAAATGGATGAATTTTCCTTTGATGTTTTTCATTTAGAAATACTGATATGGATGTTACGAAATCGCATCTGAATGAACCGTAGGAACACGTGACATCAGTAAATAGGTGTAATGAATTGTAAATAGTGGTTCTGTGTAACGTTTTATCTCATGCTTTCTGCACCCACCTCATCACTAGAAGCTTTGGAATTGCTGCACAGCTTATTCCCCTTTATTTAGAATTAGTATCTGCAAAGTACAGTCTATCCAAAAAATTCGGGATCACCTTAATTCGGTCGAAATCCGGAGGTACGGTCAAATTCCAGTTTATACCACCGATGCTATTCTCTCTCTCGCTGAACATAACAGTCTATTATATATTCATAGCTACTAAGATTAGTATCAGTTGTGTTAACCAGTATTCAACCGTACATCCGGATTTTGACAGAACTGAGATGATCCCGAATATTTTGGTCAGGTTGTACATCTAGTGAACACATCTTGGGAATCGAGCCCGGATCGCATGATTGTGGGCCACTCATATCATCATCCAAAGATCCAGGCTGGCTCTAATTGAGGTGTCCGAAGACAAGATTTCACTATATAAAGCCCATCCATCGCTGGATTCTGACATAAATAACTCGTTTCACTTGTTCATCGATCGAGTCCCCAGATAAACGTCTCTTCAGTAGGACTCGGAATGAAAAGAAAGGAAAATGATCGACACAGCTTGACTTTTCAGTCTACCAGAGTGTTGATAATCCATGAAAAATCGATGTGCAAACAACTCAGATCCTTCACCACTCAAAATAATGCGTGTGCACTTCGTGAATGCAACTGCAACAGACATCCACATTCAGTATCGGTTGAAGAATATTTTCATGAATACTTTACTAAAGTTGTATGGAAAATGTCACCTCATACCATCCCATCAATTACAGAAGTAAATAGTTTTTGATCCCAAAGTGCTTACGATTATGAGTGCATAGTTAATCGCATAGACACATGGTCTCCAATACGCACTCTCCTTAAACCACCGGTACTCATTTGTCTTGCACCTGTTTAACCTTTTAACTAATACGATACTCGTAAAGCAAAGATTGGATGGAATATTTTGCAGTCGGGATACATTTCTATTCGTAGACGAGAGGCAAATCACCTCGAGTTTTAGTACCAGAAATCGTTGACAGCTTGATAATTCTGGAAGGAGTGAAACTTTTTGCAATCATGATAAAAATAATTTATGACTAATAATATTATGGGTAACGGAAAATCCACTGGCAGTTTTTGTGTCCGAAATCCCACGCCACAGACCTGGATCGGACCGGTGACCTTCGGCTTACCGGGTAGATAATCTACCAGATGAGCTAGCGGGTTAAGGTAATCGAACGCGAATAGCGCAAGCCATTGCATTTCCCATAGCTTATATGATTCGGTTCCTCGAGCCGTTGATAAATTCTGCAAATAATAATCTTTTAAGTCGTTTATTTAGTATCCAGTGTTGTACGGTATTTCTGGAAGGGAACCGTAGCTTATCAAACCCCGTCGAATGAGAAACTGGCCCCTGGTGGCACAAACCAAGCCCATTGCAATGACCTTCGGACCAACCCCGGGTTACGTAATGTGAAGAGACACGTGTCGTACGACAGGGTATTAGGAAATGCCGTGTTGTATCATCCACTCTTTACAATAAACGTGTATAAGCCTATAAATAAATACATGTTATCTCTAATATTCGAGCACTGTCCCAAGGAATTCACTCACTAACGTATGGGTGACCACCCAAATAGATGCATCGGAACATTTCAGAATTTCATGAGATCAGTCACTTAGTATTGCCATCTAAGCAAAGTAAACTAACGAAGCGAATGATCGACGGATGTGGACGTTAACTACTGTCGTAGATCAGCCGCTGCTTCGAGATAAAGCCGAAGATAAGACGTACTAGCCACAAAGACAACAATGGAAATCCACAGAATATCAGCGCACAGACTACAAAAGCTTGATTGGGTCCCACAGCATCACGTATCCGACTGGCAGTTGGTAAGGGAACAGCTCGGTTCGGCGTTGTAAAACAGGTGATACAAAGCTGATAGCTGAATATTCACCCTTCCTGGTGAAATCAGCGTTGGTTTCACTTTTTAGTAGTTGACGTACATTGGTGGCTATAAAACCAAGCTAATGACTATTTAAAGGCCATCTATCTTGTTATAAATAAACTGCAGTCTACATCCAATTGTGTTTGGAAACACAGCTTGAAACATACTGAACCGAGTATTTCACTATTCCATATTTATCTTCACTCTATTCACCGTCGGTTTTTGAACATCGAAGTCTTCGTCGTATTACTCGAGCATGGTGGAAACACCATATCGGTAAAGCTGACACTTAGAGCAGATCGTTTGAAAGCCCAGGTATATTCATTGGTGCAACCGTATAGTTTATTCACTTTAAGATTGTCGAGGTTTGTGTTTGACATGTCCTCCGACAGACTACTCCGAAGCCCGTGATAGTTCGAGGGCGTGTCAGTGGGGTCAGCCCATGAGATGGAAAGGAAATGTGAAAACTTTTATCAACGAATTAGTCCGAGTAGGACACTTTAGGCTCTCGGGTAAGGGTCCATGAAATCCGCCCATCAGGTGGCTGAAGATAATCATAGGCAAAGTGGTAGCGTTTCGTGATCAGCAGCGTAATTGAACCCAAGCCCTTTCATTGTCTTCTTAGTTTTGACTCACAATTTTCTTGTCTATTTCTTTTTCCTCCTTATGCTTTTATTTGTTTCACTGTCTAGTGGATGACGCAGAGAGACAGTAATTCAAAGCAGGAAAAAGAAGAGCTAGAAAAGTGGCTGAAAAAACCGAACTATTTTTGCATCAATCATGTATCCGAATGCTCAACAGGTAGTTGGTAGTTGTCTCATCAGCCGTTATACGTCATAGCAGTCATAAGAAATTAATGCTGTGTAAAGCGGTTCTTCGAAAGCAAGTAACGCATTTCAGAATATGCCCTCAAACGATATGAGGACTACAGTTTGGAAGCGATTTCTGTGATTCGTTCTCTTCGACGATTTTCCCCAGTGATTCATGGGCGGTACCACCGTTTGTGGTGTAGATGGGCAGCAAACCGTTAAAGACAGGGTCGGTTTCCCCAATCGAGACCAATAGAATTCACAAACAAACCCATAGAATTCGTTGTCATGTCCAGCAAGTTCAAATCCGCAGTGAGACTGGATGGCTTAGTTCCAACCAGCCTAACCGACGGTGGTCGAATTGTCATGATGGGATTTAAACCCCTCTGTCCCGGGTTCGAATCTTTTCCGACGCTGGTCACTTTCCACAGTTGGCAGCCCTTGATTGGTCGTGGCCACTTTCCTGAAATACCTGTAAGATTATCACATAACGAAGGGAAATAAGTAAAAAGATAAGACGGAAAAAGATTAACCAAAGAGGAGCTCACTTATTTTGTAAATTTCCAATAATCAGAGATTTTCTGATAACGGATAGCCACTGATTCAATACTAAATCCGATCCGTGTATTGTCACATGTTCCACTCCTGATTTATTTATCCGTCTAATGATAAATTGTGATCTTCTAATATTCTCATAATTGTTTTTAATCGAGATTATTCCGTTTGACATTTAGGTGAGATAGACAGTTCACGCAGTTACTTCATCTAGTATACGTACTTCAGTATTTTCTGAAACAAACGATGATAAAATTGGCATGAGAATTTAGGCCTAAAAATTAATTCACGTGGTCAATAATCAGAAGCGAATAATACACTGCACAAAGCAGCAGTTGACCATCTATCTTCCGTTTTGACTCAAAGAAAAACATGACCACACTTACGCTTGGGGTAAAGAAATGGAACCACGAATTGTGCGCGTGTGTGTGTGTGCCTTTGTTAGAAGGGCATGTATTTTCCAATATAATGTTGTTTGTTTTTCAAAAGACCCCATTCGGAATCAACCAACGACTGGCAACGGAAAATTCAAATGTCTACTTGGACGTTTTCAATATCAGGGGGATAAACCCCATTTTAGTCCCGATTTTAGTAACAAGTAGAGCTGATCAGCTGATCTATAGGATGGTTTCGATGCCTTCGTGCCACTTGGGTCCCTTCAAGAAAAAAATGTTTAATCACATGGATCGATCACTGTGCGGGAGTGAAGTTGTTGACGTCCAAAGACATCCACTGATAAGCACAATATATCTTTCCAATAACGTCATTCATAGACGATCTACTTGTTCAGGGGATAGGGCGTGTATGCCATTCACAACCTCGCGCACACCCCAGGTTCGAGTTCCAGTTTGGGCAAAGTGGATATTAACGAGCTGGATGGAACAACTGCGCAGTCTTTCAGTGGTTCATTGGTCAAACACCATCATAGTATTTCCAAAAAGACCGTATATCTGTGTCTATATTCCATTTTCAACGCGTACCCGATGCGGATCAACTTGATTCGGATAAATGAGTCGGGTCAGTAAATAAGAAATTCAGCTGACTGAAGACATAGTTCGATTGGTAGGTCTCTGCTTCGTTATTCAGCTTTGATGCACTGCTACTCAACGTTTTATGATAATTCCTAGCCTATAAGTACATTGAGCATTAAGTCAGTAGAATAGATCTCTCACCGGAAGTCATGTTCTAGTTCGTGAAATATTCCCATAATCTGAATTTAGAAAACGTAACGTGGCAAACACATATCTGTCTTTTCGGTACTTCTCCTCAGGCCAGTACAGTACACATGCAAAGTTCTAGCGTTTTTCGAAAATGTGATCCACAGTATTAACGTAAAAGCAAAAAAATGAATGTCAATCCGTTTCCGTTGCATTTGTGTGGACGCATTAACAACCAGGCTCACCAGTCCTGTGTGCCAGTCGCACCATCACGTTGACCTTCGGCTACGGGAGCTGTAGTATCTTGACAAACTGTTTTTACGAGCACAGGATTTGCCTATGTAACCTGATTGCAATCGCCTCGGTCGTAGAGAGGATTCGTTGTCTTATCCCTTTGGAGCGGTATGCCGACACACGATAGATGACGGTAAATGGCCCATCTTGCGCTAGTGTGTGACCCGCATCGATTGCATGGGCCAGTAATGCGCTGGTTACCGTCTTATGGATCCCTTTGGTCAGCCATGTAGGACAGTGTTTTTGGGCTCGATCGGACAAGCGCTTGGTTGTTCTTCCGAAGTATCTCGCTCCACAGGAGCAAGAGTAGGAATATACACAGCTTGAAGTAGAATAGTCAGGCAGCTTGTCTTTGAGTTTCATTTGTAAGCATGGTTTAGTGTTGAATGAGATTTGTAGCTAGCTGCGCAGAACGTATTTGTCACCGCATTAGATAACCGTCGGGTCAGTGTTTCTGCTGCCCTATCTCCTTTGAATTCTATCTGAGCAAATATGATCTTTCTTGGGAGGTTAGGGTATCTTGGCTGAGAATCTTCCTTCATGTGTTGTTTGAGAAATCTATCTGCGTATCCATTTTCTCTGAGTGAGTTGCTGATAGATTCCAAGGCTTTCGTAAGTTCACCCATGGAGCATATTTGGCGCGCTCTGTAGGTCAAGTAACGTACTATATTCTGTTCATGCTGCTCGGGAACAAAGCTTTCGAAATGAGTGTATTGCCCTACCCACGTGGGTTTATGATAAATACTGCGTTCCAAAGACCCGTTTGGTGTTCGCCCTAGGAGGACATCAAGGAATGGAAACACATCGTCCTGTTTCATTTTTAGCGTAAATCGTAAATTCGGATGTGCTATACTGAACTTTTGTAGTAGTAGTTCTTGTGCTTTATAGTTGGACGGAGTTAGACAGAATATGTCGTCTACATACCTCTTATAGATAGGTAAAGCGGTGATGACTTGACTCATTGTGTGGTTTTCGATCTTTGACATGAATATATCCGCAAACATAGGATCAAGTGGGGATCCCATTGTTATGCCTTGTTTCTGTCTATAGATGTTTCCTTCAAACTGAAATTGTATATTTGTGGTGCACAGTTTCAGGAGCTCCTTGCATATATCGACTGGTATACCTGTGTTGATGTCTTCTGTTGATAAGTATTCACAAACACAGTATATGGTTTCAGCCAGAGGTGCATTTGTGAATACCAAGTATACTTCGAGGGAAAGCATTTTCTGTTATTTGGCATTCCCATCCTTGATCACGTCGACGAAATGGAATGTGTCTCGAAGGCTTTGTGGTGGCAGTTTCGTTCTTATCGGTTCCAAGAGTTCTGTAAGCCATCGTGCTATGTTGTGGTATGGTGAACCCCACATGTCAAGTATCCGTAGCATGGAGATGCCTGTTTTGTGTGTTTTCGGCAGACCATAGAGTTTTAGGATTGTTAATCCAATGGGTCTTATACGCTCAAATGTAGCCGCGTCTATCACATCTTCCTGTAGTATATTTCGAAGCATGGTGGATATGTGCCTTTCAGTGGCGATAGTCTTGTCTTTTTCTTTAGTTTTCAGGAACTTAGTGGAATCATTCAGTAGCTCTATCATTTTCTCACTATAGTCGTTTCTGTCCATGAGGACGATTCCCGATCCTTTGTCAGGGTGTGTAATAAGAACTGATTGGTTATCTCGCGGTTTCTTAATCGCTTCCAGATGTCCTCGTGTCAGTATGTTTCTGCTAGATACTGTGGCGTTAAGGTATTGGTAACTGCAGTTGACAAGGGTCGACTTCAGTTGATCCAATTCCGTGTCTTTTGTTGGTCTCAGGTCAGCTAGCTGACTAAACACGTTCTCCATCTGAACTTCTATGTCCAGTTGACGGACTCTCTTACGTGGGCAGCAAAATTTGTGGCCAAATGATAGAGCCTCAAGCGTAACTTTGTTTAGATTATTGGATGTCAGGTTTCTCATGCACATTTCTGGATTCGTTGGGAAAGTCATCTGCTGTCTTTTCGACCCCACGTCATTCTGCAGGCATTCCTGTGTTAATCTGACCTGCTTTTGCACGATTACTTCAACATAGTCCTGTAGGTTTCTTCGTTCCACGGCAGATAAAGTATCCAAAGATTCGTAGTCACGGGATTTATGATGTTCGAGGGCAGCTATCTTCAGCGCGATTGTTTCTCTTTCATTCAAGGCATGTCTTTTGAGAGTGGTGTCCGTTGGTCTCACGTGATGTCGTCACAGTGATTTCCACATCGAGTTCCGATAGCATCGATTAGTTACACAATCGTCAATAAATTCCGGTTCGCGTTGCACCACAGCAAGATTACACGTTGATACTCCGGATCACATTTTCGAAAAACGCTAAAACTTTGCATGTGTACTGTACTGGCCTGAAGAGAAGTACCGAAAAGACAGAACTGTATTCGCCACGTTACGTTTTCTAAAGTCATGTTTTGTTGTCCCAGAAACCAACAAGACGAAAAGGTGATTATTCAACAGCAACGGTTGAGCACATGAAAGCCTAATGTTTTTTTTAAATTGTATTCGTTGCATTTACCATAAACAAAAAAAAACACGCACACACAAGTCCAAGTCTTATTAGAAACTAGTGCAGTATTCTTTTTGCGGATGAGCTTCAACCCATATTCTCGAGTGCTCTAAAAGTTACCAAGGCTCTCCAAAAGCACTTTCATCTTCATACAATGAGGAGAGGTTTTTTCAGTCCCCCAAGAGAACTGACTTATTTCACCTGCCACACTACTGTTAAATATAGACTTTGTTTTTGTACAGGACGTGATCAACAGAGTTCAGAAACAGTACTAAAAGATCCACGTATCTTAAAAAATCAGCCTTCTACGAGTTTTCCCAAAATGAACTCGGAGTCCGCATTCATCCAAAAGGTGTCCTGGATGAGAAAGGAGCAATGTGCTTGGAGATGTAAAGAAGTAAAACTGCCATCCCAGCCCTGTTTCAACCAATAACAAAACGTGTCGAAGAACAGTTGCAACTGTCGAGAAAACCGCGGTGAACAGCGCTTCTTAAGATCGATATAGACTCGCGTTTATCGAGAGAACGTTGCGATAGAAAAGAAACAGTGACCGGCTCAGGTAATTTCAAACGGAAAATGTACTCATGGACTGAGAAACAATGCTACTAGGCTGAATAACGATACCAAAGTGCAGCAAGTTCGGATAGCGACGAGAAAACGGCATACTAAGACTCGCGAATTACCTGTCAGACTTGCCACGCAAACTAGTTTTATCCCGCTTTCATAAGTTACCGATTATTATACCTCTCAGGGTCAGGTTTCGAATTGTCATCATAAGTTGACTTTAACAGCAGATCACATTGTTCAGAACTCAACGGACAAAGTCGATGCTAGTTGTCCCCGTAAGTACGAAATCAGTCCCTCCAACTGTAGCCTTGCATGGATTTGGGAAAAAAGCATCAAACGAAATAATTGACCGGGAAGTCGATAATGAAAAGAGTAATGAATATATCTGGGATAAGCGGCATTGGTTACGGGTAAACAACATGCATAGAGAATCGGTAAAACACAGCTTGATGATTAAAGTAAGTCGTCAAAGCCGATCCATCGATTAGTGTGTGATATACGTAAGCAGAAATACAGTGAACTGAACAGGCTTCATCGGCCTTAGAAGAAGGATCAGTTTACCTTGGTCTTGGAAACTGGAGTGACAATGACTTGGTAGGCAGTCGACACGATGTTGTGGTCAGTATGGTCACAAAATTGAATAGTTTTATACTGATCATATTAGATACATACCTAGGTATAGGCACCCCTTCAATTGTTAACTTTCGGTAGCCATTAGCTCTCAGAAGTGCAAGTGTGTCCATGTTCTACACTAAACCTGAATTTATTTTTTAGTTCCCATGTGGATAGATTTTTAGCATCCACACACGAATGAACACAAAGTCGGTGTGCAGTGTGGAAAAAGTCGAAAATGATGAATGATTTCCTAGATGAAAGTGAATTTGGTTTCACAATCACTGGGGTGCACAGTGACAAAACACCCGTTTCTATTTTTGGGTAATTTCTCAGGCAATCAAAAGTGATGCAACATCTGTTCAGAGTTGGTCGAAGTTCCTGTGCGGGACTCGGCGGTGGAGTGAATGCGAGGCACACGCCAATAAATTTGCTTTTGTGGCCTATCGGTACTGGTGCTAAAAAGGGGTCATCATGGACAATCTGAAACCTGGAATTCCCAGGTTCGAGTCCTGCCTCGGCCGTGGATCAATTCCCTTGCGGTAACTCCCGTTGGGCACTACCCTCCTTATAAAATGTTGTACTTTCTACGAAAAATAGATAAAAGAATAAAAACAATTGTTATTATTATCCGATCCTTACTTTAGTAAATAAAAGGAGCATACAAGTCAATAATGAAAATTACCACTCTCTAGAGTGAAAGTTTCGTGGATGGAACACCATCAGATTCAAGAAATCATGGAAACAAATGGGTTTCCAAACCATACAAAATGAAGTTTGCAAAACAAAATGAATTTTAAATAGGACATACTTGTGTTTGAAAATGGAATTTCAACTTATTAGTGCAAATACCATTGGCTAATATACCTCAAAAATATCACAGCAACAAGGAGAGAAAGTGCAAATTGCACAAACTCATGAGAATTAGATTTCAGAGCCTATTCTTGAGTCCAGAGGAAGATGATCTACAGTAATTCTCTTGTCTGACTCTTCGATATCAGAATTGTGATCGATAAAAAATCAATAACCCGTATGATTTTGTGAGTTCTATTTTTCGTCATTCACTTTCACTTCCTACGCTCCTTTATTTTCGAACCAAAATTAATGGGAACTGAAAAGCTCCATACGTGCGTTGCTTCGAGCTATTTTTATTACATGTTTCCGCATGAGTGCATGCCCACGGCATTATTAAGGATAACCGGTAACCAGACCCTGAACTTGGAGTGGCAGAGAGCCACATATGGACCCGGTAGATCAGGTGTGATAACGAGCCGGCCGAGAGTGGATTAAGGTCTACCACCAAAGATGTCCGGTGACCGTGGTGATTCGAACCTCAGACCTCAGAGGTGATAAACAAACGCCCTTAACCGCTTGACCACCACCAACTCGAGGTCCCGACTGGATATAGTTTATTTACTGTATGCACTACTTGTATGATTTCTCGATCGGCACTGAATGACTATCTGTTCCCCAGGGACCATTGCTTTCAGACCTTGATATAAAGATTATGCATCCGAGACGAGAATCAACCCGGAGCTTAGAGGTAGTTTTTTGATTTTATTCTATCTACTGCTCTAGAGCATCGAAGCTCAGCTCAGTTCAGCACAAGCCGTCTGACCGTGGCACTATGTAATTCCTTTTGATAGGCATGACCTCGACGTTCACACTTTCATGGTGAAAACGAAATTGTGAGTCACAGACTGGGTAGTTATACCCGCGGACACAGACGTTAACACATAAAAGCACACGTGAAAAAACATCAGTCAGAAATATTATCGATACAGCTTATCATCAGTTGTTCTAACAGATCCCGTCGTTCACTGTACATACATAAACGTAAGGAATGAAATGATTTGTGAAGAGCAGTTGGTAGGTGATGGTACGATTAGTGATGATAAAGACACCGGATCCAAGCACAAGGGACACAAAATTCCTATATAGCTATTCACAAGGTATCTTACTCAGTTTAATTCGGCGCATCGTATAAGTGCAGATAATACTGGAACTTAAAAAACAAGCACCTTCCGAGATGCTTGTTGACTTGATGAATCTTGTTGTCACAAAGCAGAGTTTCACTCCATCGGCGAAAAGCAGAACTTCTGTACTCTGCCAGATCAATAGAAAGTTGCCAAATATCAAACAAGACGGAGCAGAGATCATCTGTTCTATGTCATAAAATAAAGACAAGAACAGATGTGATCACGAGTTGATTTATCAGTGCACCTACCTCTGCAAAGCCAAGAGAAAAAGGGAACAATTTTTCGATCTCCGTTACAAATTGTCAGTTGTATAAACTGGACAATTCTCGGAGTTCAGCATGCTGAATTATGTATCCGACAGGCAATTACCAGCATATTCAAACTATCACTTAGAAATGTGTCTTTCGGTATCAGTATTGCATTACAGGCCTATATCGCCAGTCGGTCACTGCTGGACATGGCCACAGCTGACATTCGTTTCGCACTAGTAATGGTCAAGTTGCTATAAACTCTTGCGGAAATAAACTTCACGAACTGTCTCTATCGAAAAACCAACCCCTCATGGTCAGTCTGAATAATCTATCTTCGTAATGTGTCTCGCTCCTAGATCTGATGTCATGGGTTCGAACTACACAAGGTAATTTGTAAGACTTGCACTGGAAATGATTTTTTTTCAAAAAAGAAGAGTTATGCTTGTACAGCCATTTGAAAGCTGATCGTACCAGGTAATGACAAGTGAACTAATAAACTGCATCACTTTCTACTGCAAGTGATTTCACACCGGCTCGTTGACAAGTGACCGATAACTGTTGAGCAATGAGCTGCTCTCTTACGATTTCATGGAGATGCTTCTATTCTTCCCCTGCAGCAACACCATTATGTTGGGACATCAGAACTGGTCTTCGTTCAGTGCTTGAGCCCTCATTCACCACAGTGAATACGGATTAGTTAGGACTCATTATTATTTCATACACTAATTTCATCGACTCGTTCTATCAAAATTCTTCTGATTCTCGTAAACTGGCATCTCTACAAAAAGCAGCTTCACTGAGATAACTTAATCCATTTCTCCCGCAAGTTTCGCGTTTAAATTAGAGTTCTGTGTATCTTCTCCGCAGATATGTCCTAGGCCGGTGCATAAACAGGCCATCAGTGTGCATTTACAAACCACATTGGTGTTCTGAACTTGTACTGATCATTGAGGACAGCGTGGCTCAGCGGCTGCCACTGAAGCCGGAATTGGGAACGACGAACACGTGGAATGCTGTCACGTGACAAGAATGTCAGTAGGCACAAGTTTGATTCAGAAGCAGGCTGATAACTGCAAGTGAAGTTCAACCGAGACCATAACCGCTCGTGGATTTCATCATTAGTCTTTGGAAATGTAATTTTGTCGTGTTGTGCAAAACACTTTTCGAAAAACCGGCATTTTTAAAGATTATCTTCAACCTGGACAGAAATATAAATACCCAGTCTCTTGAAATGTTTGGATCTCCGAGAAGTCGGTAGAAATATCGGTACTGATCCGCCGTATTATTATATATATACATGTATATATATAATTCACACTTGTCTGGTTTCAGACTGTGTGCCAAACAAAACATGGTACAATCGGGGAGGAAGGGTAGGTAGTCCGATTCCATGATTTCTTTGTGGGCGCAATACTACCAGGTTGCCCAAGCCAAAGCAGTTGATTTTCTTAGGAATCCACAACCGGAGCCTTTAGTTAGCCAAAGCTTAACCCGCAAGGTAGCGGGACGAAAAGTGGGGTCCGTAACCCACTGGGGGCCAGTGACTGATTCCCCGGTTCATTCGCCCTTCGGATGAGGCCAAACATCCTGGATACCCAGTGCACCTCTCAGCCACATACGCCGGTGAGCATACCGTTGTACGCCTCATACGCCATCCGTAGTTAGTTTGGAATCAAAGTTTAGCCATCTCCCCTAGACTGACTATTAGTCAGTCAACCCGGTGGAGAGCGCCAGGTATTCGCTTTCGTCCTCTCACTTTAGTGGGACACCTCAGCCACGAGAAGGCAGTGAGTAGGACTCCCCCAGCAGAGAGAGCATTTCGAGAGGTATTCAGGACGAGTAGCCATCTCGAAACCTGAGACACCCCCTCCCCCCCCCCCCCCGACCATACTGAGGCATTTGGAGACCAACCGTATCAAACACGGGTACAGTCCACTAATTGTAGCCCAACTTTCCATATGTCCCTTTAAGACTCTGTGGTCACCATAGCAAATAATCGTCGGTTTGAAATTCATTCCCGTACGCACCCGATCGGTACCTTGCACATTCACCTTTTCGGTGAAGCTGAACAGTGCAAATATATCCTATGCATGTGCATATCCTAACACGAGTTCTAACTTTTACCATTTCTTATTTGTTAGTTCTTGAGTATCAACAGAGATGGTCTTTAAGTGCCTCTTCAGATAAATTTCTGAACTGTAATGCATGGGAATGAAAAATACTCAAAGTTTCACCCACAACCGAAATGGATAACCGACAGTGTACACTCTGGATGACTCTGCTGATACACACACTGTTCTAGTTTTAAAACTTGTTTACAACTAGGGGTTGTTAGGTATTTTTTTGTTTGTTTGTTTGTTTGTTTGTTTGTTTGTTTGTTTGTTTGTTTGTTTGTTTGTGCGTGTGTTTGTGTGCGTGAGTCTGCTAGAACGTCTCACTGACCTGTTATGCAACAACTTTCAAGCAGCTGATTGGATTGTTCATCACTGAACCGAGGCATCCACGGAAGCTCGCTCACGCACACATACATACTTGTTCACAAGATTGGTGTTGCACCAAATCAGTGGTTTTCATCCGTTTCAATACCCTCATTTTTGATCAGTTACTGATACGCTCCCGATTCGGGTATGCATGCGATGCGTGTGTGTGCGTGCGTGTGTGTGTGTGTGTGTGTGTGTGCTTGTGTTTGTGCTTTTGTTTGTGCGCGCACGTGCGTGTGCTTACAATTAGATATCTCACTCTTGAATTAGCGAAAGTGTGCCTGATGCAAGCATCGTTTGGATCAAAATTATACACCAAGTTATTCGTTCGATATATCTCGATCATATTTAATCGTGTGAGCTGAAATCCCGAGCACAATCCCAACGACATTCCGCTCGTTTCAAAATCAGACAGGCAGATATCCGCGCTGAGTCACTGGTTATTAGAATCGCTGAGACCCGAGTGAGTGACCCTTATCTGTTTGACAGGAATCTGTTGATACATGTCATTTGCCACGCTCGTTTTCTTTCTTCATATTCCCTGTTTTGCAACATCGTTATTTTTCTCGTCCTCTGATCTCACCCCTGATGGGCTGCTGTTAGGATTTTCCTGGGACCTTGTGTGTTTGATCATTCAACCATCGCTTTGAAACTTCCTTTTTCCCTAGTAGACTATTCGATACGACGCCCGGTACTGTTTATCATGCACCTTTTCAGCGTCTGGGATGGGAATGGAAACACCATAAAGTTTTTTAGTCTCCACTGAATTCATGGTTGCTCGTGAGCTCCTCAGTTTGTGCTGCCCATCTGCACTTGAGTTTGTGCGCAACGAACAAATTTCAGGTTAAATATACTTTAGGATCCTTTCGGGCAGTCACCTCGACGGTGGTATCCATGCCTATCGCGAGAAGTGAACTGACCAGTCCATATTGGTAAGTATCATAGAGGTATCGATTCAGTGATTGGCAAAGAGAAGCCACTCAAACCTCGTGATGAAACAGGAGTGAGCATTACGGTCTGACATGTGCCATGCATTGTTTGCGTTCCTATAAGGAGACAATCATAAAGGAACACTGTTGTAAAATATAACTAAAATCATATGAGAACATAACATGAGCTTTCACCAATAAATTAAGACGACTTGGAATCCTTTCGTGGGATTATTTTTGATCTGAGGACGATAGAGTTCACATCACTCCCTAAGCAATATCACTACAGGCAGTACGGGACAAACCATAAGAATACCCGTTGTACGATGGTGTAGTCAACAATTCTCCATTTTTGACCACCAGATGATCAAAAAATCGATACTCATTAATACACCAATTTCTTTGGTTGATCCGTAATAGAGACTTAATCATTTAGCTTTTAAGCTTCTTGATCTAGTAAATGGCAACCGAAAGCTTTTTCGTATGTCTTTGAAACGGAAATGGTGTGATGTGCAGTTTGTGTCCTTGAGGTTACAGAAGGACACAGCTGTCACGCAGAACTGTGCTAATTCTGCCGATGCGATTACCCTTGGCGGCACATCGGTTGATCCTGATTTCAAAAACAGCAGAAGTAGGATTATCTTGCACCTATATGATAGTGGGAAAAGTTCGTATCTTAGCCTAAGAGGCTGAATTTTACTAGATGCGAAATCAACAGTTCCTTTTAAAGGGCTAATGTTTTTTTGTTTTAAGTCTCTTCTAAGGTTGATCTTTTGGTAACGTGTACTTGGAGTTCAGGCATTGCGCACCTACCCTACAATTGGTGTGGATGTTCACAACGAAATCTAGATAACATGTACAAAGTGGTAGTCACATGTACTAACGGACTCCTTATTTGTTACGATGAGCTTTGGTAGGAATACAGAATTTCCCGCCATTTTTTAAGTATTCATATGATGCGTGCAATAATGTGGAAGCTCCGATTTTGTAAAAAAAAATCCCACTTAAAAACCAAGCTTTATTCCGAAATATCCATTCTGTCAACAAAAAATCATTTGAAAACCCTATGAGGCGTTGTAATTTAGTTCAGCCAGTCCGAAAAGACTATTCGTTCTGAAATGTAAATGTCATTGGTGAGGGGGAGGTTCATCCGATCCCGGCTCTCCATCTCTCTCTCTCTCTCTCTCTCTCTCTCTCTCACACACACACACACACACAACCACACAATTACACTAGATGCACAGATGACGTTCGTGTCTGCACCTTGGACACTACGTTGTGAGCTCAGTTGCACAACCAGAGGAAAGGCTTGATTCTCGAAAAACAAACTTCTCACTGCCCATTTTCATTTCCGCCGAACAGCAGTTTTGTCGACTATCTTCTAACGTCATGATTCTGCCTTTTTCCGAAAGCCTCGACGTCTGCCTAGTCTCAAAGTTCCTACAATGGAATCTGAGAAGCAAGTGTCCGGGTGCGATCATTCTAAATGTCTAGTTATAGTCAGTCAGCTTCAGTAACAACTCATGACCCCGTCAACAGAAATAAGAGGTGCTACATCGTGTTCATCCTCATTTAGGGAGAGGATTGTGAAAAGTTTAGCATCAGTTTTTAGGGTTGTACTGGGTGTGGCTTTATTCAAGATTACATGCTCATACAAAAGGAGATAAACAATCCGCACAGAAATCACCTGGTCCAAAGCCGCCATATCTGGTGATTAACGCAACATATTCTTGTTTGTGTATACAACCGAGAATCAATGAATCACCAGTGTCCCGGTGCATTCAACAGATCACGTGGTTTTTGGTGTTTATATTCACAATTTGATCTCCCTCGATTAACTTATGATAATCAGCTGAGCGGTAGCCATGACAATTGATCGTGTTCATATCAGCCTGTGTAATTCCTACTCAAAATGGTAGTTTAAAACGCAAACCCAAGTGTCACGTTCTGCTTTGGATTCATTTTTCCGGGAGTTGACACCAGTGACCTTAATTCATACGCGCTTCCTGGTTGTGGTGACACACAGCATTACAATATTGATTTCACTCTCCGTCTTAAGCAGTGAAACTATCGCGGATCAGATTCATTCCCTGATAAAAATTCGATCAACTTTCACAGGGGCATTTTGTCTAAAATTGGATTCAAGGTCAATTTTTTATGAGAATCCAATCATGCAGTTTACAGCAAAATTCATATGGAATTGCATTTAGTAGGGGCATTCTTTATCATAATTTCAAAAAGTAATAGTGAAAATTTCATTTCACTCTTGAAGGTTCTCATAGCTCTAGAGAGAATAGAATCAACAGTCAGCGATAATATTTGAGACCGAGTCAGCGATCTGTGCCACGAAATGCGGTGAAATTCTGCAGATCCCCTGCAAATGAAATAAATTTCAACAAGCCTAAAATTCAGATAATTGATGTCCTTTACTAGCGTTTCCCTCGGTTTATTTCCTGCAAAGAATGTGCACATACGAAACTCAATTAGAGTAGCAAAAGAAAACCGAAAATACTGAGCATACATATATCCCAAGGGTTTAGATGTGCTAGCTGAAGGATTATAAGTTTTGTGTGTCGAATTGTCGATAACAAAAACAATTGTCCAGCCCAGATGCATTTCGGTGCATGGCACTCTACGTGATTGGATAGAAGAATGGAGTGCTCCTCGAGACGATTGAAACGCCTGAACAACCGTGACAAGTGAAATAAATATGGTTTAACTGCGTCCAGTATATTCCCGTCTGGTGTTAGTGACCTAGCGGTATACTACGACTAGTATCATTATTAGCACCACCAATACTAATGCTACTGCTGTTATAGTCCCGAAGAAGTGTCTGGTAAAAAGGTTGTTAATTGAGAAGCACCAGTTGGGAGATCATCAAAATTAATTAAAAGTAACAGCAAAGCTTATATGCTTACGAGCCGTGTAGTCAACTTGAAGACAGTCATTATCCAGACGAAGGAAGCAGTCATGTGATTCGCACGTCTTTGGTCACCCTATTGCGTTCGGTCCGTCTGACGTAGTTGTGTTCATCATCAATCCACAATTATCCCTACTTGTTTTAAGCAATCAACTATTTACTAGTTCAGCAAGCAGCTTGTACGCTCTATCACACTACGAATGATAGTACCATGATTAATACCACCATACTTCAGCTACCACCAATACTGTAATAGTATCAAAAATAATAATAGATCTACAATCAGTTTTGTCCTTCAAATGAGCAGCATCAGATGGATAGCACTGACGTGTATGCCGCTCATACCCAACACCAACAAACCAATCTACTGTTTTGACTTAAATTTTTTTGTTGATAATTGCGAGAACTCAAAGCGGTAATAATAATAATAATAATGATAATAATAATAATAATAATAATAATAATAATAATAACGATAATAATGCTACAAACTTCAACACTCCAAAATCCTATTCAGATTCTTTGTTCTATTGGATTCCTTCTGTCACTTTTTAAATCTATAGCTATAAAATTATCTTACTACCAGATGCTTTCCCAATTGAAATAATGCATTGAATTTATTTGAAGTTAAGCGATTGCCTAACAGTTTGATTCTTGAAAAGAAGCAGCTTTGAGACAGACCAACACGCACTCCCTCTTACTTACTCCTACAACCCTGATCTGAAGCATTTTTATCACAAGCGTAACGGTTCAGTGCTTTGTCAGGTCAAACTATGAAGTGGGTGCATACGGTCGACAAGGTGGAGTGGGGTTCTCACCGAACAAGAATCTCGTTCTAGCTTGGCTCCGTACCTGGTCCTGATCGTACCAAAGTCGATAAACTTTTACCACCACAACCACTAATCAGATGTACCAAAAAACAGCTCTCGTAAAAGCCAGAACTTTCAAGGTCCGTCTCTCATTTAAAAATAAATTCCGGGGGAAATAGAATAACCGGGTCGCAGCCCATATGCGGTTTGGAGGGAGAAAATTGGAGTTTGAATGGCACAAAAGCATAGCCTATTCCCACTGATCAGCTCGCTGAACGACAATCAGATATGAGGCCGTTCTGAACGACAGAAATAGCTAATCACCCTTTGGGTTATTCTCATAGATCACCCAGATGTTATCTGCTGCAGCACTAAACAAAGCGAAACAAAAGCAATCTATGAACAAACCGAAAGTTATACGGCTGCTTTCTGTCCAAACAATCCCACTCCTTTGACCTCATACACCTTTCCAGATAATTACTGAACTTTCACGACTGTTTGCCAACACACAGCCAGCTTCACCGGAACGGCGTGACTAGCTGGAGCTATTCCTCCCACTTGTTACCAGCGCAAGACGGTCGACAAACTACCCGAGCGGATGGAGGCGCGTACACCCTCTCCGGTAATGATGAATGGGTTACAGTCTAACTGTTCAGCTCGGTGGGCAAATTGACATCAGACGGATGAAGCTGAACTACGTGAAACTCTATCACCGGTGGCTCTCGACCGGTACGATAGGCTTGTAAGGTGAAACTAGCCTGTGTTGTTTTCCGTCATTTCAAGCAACAGAAATCAACAAAACAAGGTTTATTTGCCACCAGTGGATAAAGCAGCAAACTACATCAATGTACTTTGACCACTTAAAGCACGTTACTCTCTTCGTGATGAGAGTAAATAGTGCGTGATCGGTCTGAGTGCGTTTTCACAATCGATCAGGTGTTGCACAGAAAAAGTTGGATGAATAGGTGAAAACAGACTTCCATATCTGGAGAGGAACAGTTTTATATAGGTCTATGAAAGCCTAATTGCGTAGCATGCGTTTTGCGAGAATCAGCCGTGTTCTTATACTGACGGTACTTAAGTCAGACCACCGATGCCTTGAAGGATTTTCGCATGACGACCAAAGTGTGTAGGCTTGTCATTGTGACGTGATGGTTGAGTGCTCCATCTACGTAGCCTGATTTATTTTACGAATGTAACAAAACAGCAGCAGCAGCAACAACAACAACAATATCAGAAGGGTCAACTGTATTCGATTTTTATTAGTTTTTGTTCCAATTCAATTTTATCGGAACAGAAAAATCTGTTTCGTGAAGTGAACAATTCGCACGAGTAGAACATGGGCAGTGAATCTGGAATGCATAAATTAATTGTCTTTTCAGTTCTTACGTACGTCAACGGGGACTAAAATTATTGAAACTTCTACGGATAATAAGTGGCCAGTCATTTTTGTCCAAAATCAAATATCGAGGTCCTTCCTCTTTGTTGAAAGTTGAAAAAGGTAAATTGTGACCCCAAGGCATATTGTTCGACTAATTATTCAATATTTTGAAGAGCATCCCGAAACTGCTCCCGTGAGGGACCGCATAACGAAGATCAACGTCAAGTATAGCGCAAGATAAGCCCCGAGTTCCCACTAATCTTATGTAATCGGATTCAAAGAGTCCTCACATTTGCCCTGATTACTGTAGACAGTAAAAGTGTGCGAAACGAGTTCCATTGGGATAAAATAGAGAGACATGATAAACATTAAAAAAAACTAGATCTGGACAAGCTTGTTATTCTGTCTCTGTCACTCTCTCGATCATTCTCCAGACATAACAATTACATGTGGAGTGGAATGGATTTTGTTCCTCTGTTCAACTTCTGGCAGAGATGGACCGAAACCTGTGCTTACCCGTTCGTGTTGCAAACCCCAGACAGTAGTGGTGCTAAGTCTACGACCCTGATTCACTTCTTTGGATTTTGTAACGGTAACACAATGAACAGACGTGGTTACATCATGTTTGTCGTTTGTCGTCAAAATATTCCGTTTAGCGTCGATACAAAGTTCATCTGACGTGTGTTCTCAGTCATATTCCCCATAAAAAATGTATACATCCTAATTACAGTCTAACTCATTTTTCTTCCTCCAAATCAAAACTGATGGAACATAATCCGAATAATCAATGTTTCCGTCTACGCTACCATTTTTCGGTGTATATTTTAGTCAGATAACTGAACCAAATCACCATTTCGAAATGGTTTTTGCGAATTTATCTAATTGTTTTGGGAGATGTCATCAAATCTGGGGCACATAAGCACACCAGCAGTGCGGTTCAGAATCATTTGCGTACCACTCCCACGTACTTTTTGTCTGATGGGAGAAGAAAAACAAGTGATGGGGACCCTGGTCGAAAATATGCTCTGCGCTTCAAGCAACTGAAACCAACGGAGACAGTAGATATCACTGCTTATGTACTGCACGGTCTTACTGAACCAGGCAGTTGGGGGTAATGAATGAAACGTTCACCAGCAGTTTGGAGTCTCACCAAACCGATTACTTTCTAGTATCATCGTCGCAACCTCGTGGGTAACTCAGGATTGTTCTGCAATGTGAAAGACTGCAAACAGTTGCCAAACCATATGGTCATGTGCAATGAAAGATCAGCAGAACCCTGTGTTAGTATTAGGTAGAGTATGCACCAGGCAGTATCTCACCAGGTCAAAAGCATAAAGAAGTTAACGAGGCACCGGAAGGTGGGGTGGAGAATAATTTTATGATGAGTCAGAGACCGTACCGAAAAGGTTGTCATTTAACCTATGAAATCATCGATGACCTAGTATTTAATGGCTCCAAGAAGCTTCGTCTAGAAGCAGCCGCTACAGATCGATATGTCGTTCGATGGGCAGATTCAGTCAGGCTGAATTTGTTCAAGACTCCCATATACCGGCGAGACGGTGCTCCTGGGTGCATAGGTTCGGCTTAGTATGAGTAAGCTGAAAAGATCCCTCTAAAGATTCGATAGTCAAGAAGATGGTGTTGTCAGTGGAACCTTGAATACAGTAAATCCAATCTGACTATTTAATGCGTAATTTTACTCAATAGGTTGTGCAGAAACTTAAGAAGAATTATATCCCCGAAATAAAGGTCGGATGAGGCACAGTCGATCATTTTTCTACTTTGGACTGACCAAAGAGCAACACGCAGACAAGGATTTCTGCTAATTTATCACCTTTCGGTGGTGTTGGCACGATACATTTTCCCTTTATATATATGCATATATAATTTTCAGTAGTAAGAGATTTGAATCGACCGTCAATTTTTTCATCTTTCAGTATCAACTGTATTACTTCTTTTGTCTTATATCTCCGAATCGGACCATTGATGGAAAAAACACATGAGAATCTCAGGCACCTAATTTACCTTCGGTCTACTCGTTATGGTCCATTCCACTCAGACCGCTTTGTCAGCCGGTTCCAGTCTGGTTCACATAAAGCGGTCCTTCACTTATTCACATATTTTAACTTGTCGACTCGATATTTGATCATACTAATCGTGTTTTTACCCAATTTTCTACACACGCTTACCCGTCTAGGGGTCGGTGGTTTTCAAGGGAAACCAAATGTGCAGTTCTTGTTAGTGCTTGGAAACCGGCTCAGTTATAATAAAAACACGCGTCTCCCCCCCCCCCTCCCGGTCTATTTTAGCACAGAAGCTTCACCTAATCGTGAAACTTTGGCCGTCCCACTAAAGAAATCATGGGACCCGGATGGAATCGAAAATTTGGTACTCTGTCTCACGCCCAATGTTTGAGTGCTAATGATCTGCGTGCGAGCTGTTCCGTTAACAACGTGAGAGAATGCGACAAGAGTGCCCAAAACCCAGGATCTGGTACCGTATCCGTAAAAATGATCAATACAGATAGCAAACCGTCTCTTAATGTGCCATTTTCACAGAGACGTGCCAAATCCCAGGCACTTTTGAATACCCAAGGGGGTCGTATTAAACATTTACCTCAACATATAATGCCAGAGTTGTTGTATGATTTGAGTCGGACCGGAAGCCACATTAGCTTGGACTTAACCTCATCAGAAGACGAAGTTGAATCACTAAACAAGGCAAAACAAGGCAAAAAATTTGGACAGGATAACCATTCAATTGTCTGCCCAAATGCTCCAAAGGTTATCACCTATACACTGGGTGAAAAACTGCCGCCCCCTTCAACAGCCCCGGTGAGAAGTGCACCACACAGTCCAACCAAAACATTGCAAACGAAGAGAGGACCTCAAACGACTCATCCTATCCTGTTGCTGAAACATCCACAATCACTGAAGAGTCCCTCTTCGCATGTTACAACACCAAATGGACGTTTTAAAGAGCTTGGACCGACTGCTTCGCTGCCGAGCAGTTATCAGTTAAGAACTCGTGGGAATCGAAACCAAGTGGTCAAAAATGCTCCGCCGGGATCGGTGGAAGATTTCATGAATGACGCAACCCAAAACCTGAGCCGGGAAGAATACGATCCGTATGGATTAGTCCGACGCAATTTCACTGACTGGTTCAGTGACTCAAATCACAGAAATACTATTCAGGGCGACACTACAGACTCGCGAACTTCTTCCGGACAGTTTTCTCTTGGTTCCACTCAAAGTGTTCCCACTGTGTGCACCATTCCACGCACGTTTGATCGGCGCAGACGCCGTAATAACCAATGTCAGGTAGAATATCACATCAGATACAGGAACCGACTAGAATCCTGACCAGATGGGCCTGACTATACACGCAGCTCAGATAACCGTTTAATTGTACATAACTATTTATTACCCATCCCCAAAAGTTGTATTTTCTGAACTCCTGTACATATTGAGAAGATGTTTTGCGTTTCCCTGCAAGTCACACACTTCTCTTCATGAACACTGAACTCGTCGGACGGACCTCAACATCCGAGAATCGAAAAATATACTCAACCTATCCGTTGTGACTCGACAATTTTAGATCAGCGATTGGCTTGAATACTCCGTAATTACTGGATTCCACGTTTATTCAATTTTTTACTTGGCCACGTAGTCACTTTTCAAATGAAGGAACTATCGAATTTCTGCACAACTATCTGGAACTCATAGAGATCAAATTCTAGGTTTGATTCCTCATCTCATCTCGTTTTCGCCCACTCATTCCCTTATTTTCTCACTAATCTGCCATTATTTTGATTATTTATTCTGGACAAAGACCAACAATTTTCAAAAACTTAACTTTGTTTTTAATTAGTTGATATTGCAAGTAAAATAGATTTGAGAAATGAGAGTGGGCCACCCGTTCGATTTAGTCTCTCTCTCTCTCTCTCTCTCTCTCTCTCTCTCTCTCTCTCTCTCTTTCTTTCTCTCGCAGTTGCACCTGATGAACTGTTGACCTTTTTTTTACTGAAATCGCAGAGTGATTCTGTCAGTAGCTTATGATAACTTTCCAGTGTCTAAGATCCCACCGCATTGCCACTGGTGCAGCTGGATGGTAGACACAGCCCGCGAGTCATAACAACGCCTATACATACACAGTCTTATAATATGTCTGTCCAAAAGGTATCCAGAAAGATTTGACCTATCTTCAGGTACTATTAGTTGATTCTCGCTGAAATGAGCTCTAAAGCTTTTTGCTCTTGATAAATTTCTTGAACTAGCATAAAGCCCGGTAATACGATTCATTTTTCGTAATTCTGGAGGAATCATCACATCGCAAAAATCATCTGAATCTGTGAGAGTACCGACGCCCAAAACCCAGCAGCTCAGTGGTGTGTATAGCAATAGTGATAATAACAGTAATAACTTGGTACTTCCTTATTTACTATACATAAGTCCCGCAACATCTCAGGAAGGGTCTCACGGCTAATTGGACGCTGTCGACCGAGGACGTGACCTGCGATGGAACCATAGAAATTTTGACGCAAAGCGTGGTGGGACTTTAATACCTTACTCTATCAAAATTAGTAGTCTGCTCTCGTTCAAAAATATGATAAGGATTTTATCATCTTCATTTTTTATTCTTCAGCAGCCTCAGACTAGTACAAAACTGTTGAAACCGAGGAAGGCCTAATGACAGCATGGTCTATAGTAAAGTTAGCAAGTGACAGTCGGTTTTCATCATCATGTAATTCAGGATGTATTGCACAACCGTATATGTCGAGTGGCAAGTAGGAAATGCACGAGGAGAACCTCGCTCATTCTCGGTGATCAGCAGTGACTGGGTCAGTGAAGTACAATACTGATGGTTGGTTAAACGCTAGATTGTTGGATGACTAAACGACTTGTGGCAGCATTTGTTGTAGTTTACAGTTCTCTCTGGGTTCGTTACAGATGGCTAAGTTGCTTTAAACGTTAGGGCTCTTTTACCCTATGGACCTAATTACGATTACATGATGATGGACTAGAGCAGGTGAAACTTGCACAGAAGCAGTTTTTGAGTAAACAAGACGATGCATTACGACGAGGAACTGTATGCGTTTTCATTTGCCGACTTTCTTTCAAGGGTGTCCGCGTTTGGCTTGTCGGAGGTACGAAGTACACACCCGGTCACATCTACCGCCGGTCACATGGATGCTAAGTAGCAGTTTTTTGTCACCAAGCTCGTTTCAACACAAGACCTATTGGGACCTTATGTGACTTTCCATCATCCCCAGTGCTAGTAGCTAGGGTCTTGGCTGAAAGTCCCCGTGGTGATGCAGTAGTGCATTGAGGCCATGGATTATGTCTCTTCCACGGCATTCATGTGCAAGCAAAAAAGCCTAACTGATGATAGCCCCCTGTGGGTAAGTAATCCCCTTCTTTGCATAGAGAGTCCAAATACGTTTGTTAGCTTCAAGCTATGACCGATCATATAAGACGGAAAGAATAAACACTACAACTCATCTACCCAATTCAGTTATTTATAAGGCAACGTCGGGTCTCGGGATAACCTTTTACCGGGTTTTCCCAACAGTCCAATGACTCATTTGGGCCGCGTAAACCACTACTAACGCACTGCTCGTACATCAGTAGGGTACAGTTGGTGTGGAGTGCAGTATAACAGTACACTCCGATTCGCGCACTGTTGCAGAAACAACATTCACATCACACAGCTAATCGGTAAGTCAAATTTTCAGGGAAAAATATAAAGCGTGTTGCACTTTTCAGAAACCCTTATCTCAGCAAAAAGAATGTGTTAGAGAATCACGTATAAAATGTTTCTATAACTGGCAAGTGACGTTAACAAATAAGAGAGGGCGTTACTGCTGCTGTCTTGAGAACGAACTAACAACGATTGAGATAAACAAAGTTGTATGTGCATGTTTGTGTGTATGACACACTGGCACCGCTTGACGACTAACAGAGACGGATCTGATGGTTCGACGAACGAACTATTCAGAAAATACGAAGATCCGTGTTGTTTGGTATCTTCCAAGCGGTTAGTCACATTTCGAGCTGAACATTCTTTCGACACGTTCGTGTGGTCTTTGAAGACCAACCGTGTGATCCAGAAAATACGTGGACAGCGAGCAGTAGCTGGCTGAGGATTCCGTATATCTCCAGCACTGAATGTGAGATGCAGTCAGACTATCGTGATAAGATGTCACGATGTGTACTTTCAGTAAAATCGTTTAGTATACGAAAGAAGGATGTAATAAAGATATATTGATCAGTAGAGTTAAAGAACTTACTAACACTTCCAGGCACACATAACGTGATACGACGACTTTGATGTTACGGTCACGGTTGATCATTAATATTATTACTATTATCCAGATCACTTGAATGATAATAACAATGAGAAACCAAGCTCAAATTCGCCAAGCAGACAGATTAACCATTGTGTTCAGTCAACTTTCTACCCGTGTGTAATAGTCCACAAGAAGTGCTGAGAAAAAAGAATTGTCTGCTTTTAACCACTCATTTGGAATTTAATAAAACCAACCAAGTGTAAGAGAACTGCTTATTTACATCCACGGTACCTAGTCGTAATCCAGCCGGACATGCCCTCTAGTGGTTTGTTTACCTCACTTCATTTTACTACACACAGTCTATTTGACGCAACCACTTCCACCGTGTCTCCATAAGTGTCCATTGTTGTGTTTTGAATAATTAACCACCTACTTATTCAGTAAGTACTATTCACACTCCACCGCACTCCTCCTGACAAAAAGTTGATCCGTGTTCTGTGGACTGCCTTAAAATTCTCCTCCACTCAGGATGTTAATCCTCTAATACCGGATCGTGGCTGTGTTGTCACCAATCTCACAACACACACCCTGGTTTTCTTTGTCCGATCCGAGTTAATTACCGACGCGAGTCTTGTTTAGAGATGGCAATAGCGGAGATCTATTACCAAGCACAGTGCATACAGGATAGCTCGAATGTTATCTCGCATCACCACGAAATTCTACCTGATCACTTCAGTGCCACTAAGAACCCTGCATAGTACGCGTTTCACCATCACGCAATACATAGCAGTCGACTGTGTCTATCTGAGTTGCAAATGTTTGCACTTAATTGCCTAGCTACCGCTCGGCCAGGAGTCAAATGCATCTGTCTCAAACGGTGAATTTTGTCATTTGTTTCCTCTTGCACTTGGGCTGGTTGGTATTTATATGCTCTAATGATGGCAGCATCAGTTGCGATGTCTTCGTTTCTCGCCTTGTCCTGCGGAATTCCAGGGTGTTCACACTAAACAAGTCCCACATTTTCACAACAGATTTCTACGGGCTGTTCGGCATTTGCTGCTCTGTCTCTCAGGTTCAAGATTTTTAATCTCGATATCTTCTCCGCAAATTCATTGGTCATGCTCGAATCCTCGACAAGGGCCGTATTTATCAGAGGCACATCGAGAATGGCCTTTTCTCGAGCCGCATCCGCGAGCTGGCCAAGGCCGACACGGGCAATGCGGACTATCCCTGATACAGTTTGCGGCAGACCATCCACAAGTCGGTCGGCCAACAGTCTGGCCCACGATGCCTCATCCAGCGTGGGCAACTCACGGTTCAGGAGTGAACGGAGCTCGACGGTATGCACCAGAGGGTCTTCACCAACCCAAGCTCAGCCAGCTTGAACCACCTCATTGCATCCTGAGGGTCGGCCGGGGTGTCGAATCCTGCGATAAGGGCCTCCCTCGTGATGGTCCACTACATGTGCTCCAGGCCCCTTCTCGCCGCACTCAGCAATGTCTACGCTCTGCCCTTGAGAATTTCTCAAAGGGCCGCCAACTTGCCCTGGTCCGACTGGATCCCTGAGAGTTCCACCAAATCCTCGAACTCCCCCAGGAAGCTCCGTACTTCCCAGTTCCAGAATGGCTGGGGCTACAAAAGATCCATCCTGTTCACGGCACGACTTTTAATGGTTCACAAGAAGTGCCAGGTAAAATGGGACAACTCTCAACCCCAGTAGCTCTTATGACTGGGATTGGATAATGAAGACTGGCTAAAAACCAACATGAGCTTTTTACGGGAAATAGCAGTCAAATATGAAGACAGGAAACTAGTTTCTTGTGTTAAAAAACAAAGGATTAGAATGCTAAGTTGTAAGTGCTTTATTTTCTGATCCGTTTCAGAAGCTATTGGTTGTTGAATGGTTGAATCCATTCACTTCAGTGAGAGTGACTGTTGGCGTGTGATTGGATCATTTTGTTCCGTCTCGTCAAGAACAACACGCTTCGCTGACCTGAGTTTTGTCATCGACTTTGGGCTGGCGATGAAGTACTATTTTCCAACGGAACTAGGTTGTCCATTGATGAGTTAGCCAATACCATCACGCCATAACCTTCGCTATTAGTCGATAATGAGTTTTCTTTGAGGTGTTTGGTGAACCTCTGAAAATCAAATATAAATGCTTTATCCTGTTATGGGACGTGACCCGTGCAAACTAGATTTGTAATGATCGCGCTGGAGACGGTCCTTTTGGAGCCACTGCCCAACCAAATCAGGCTAGATCCCCTTATTGGCCCGTAAAATGCCTCATCGTCCGACCTGTTTAGTTACAGTAAGAAATGCACGGACGACGGTTTTCGCTGAACTTTTTATAAGGAATTCATACAACGAGCCCTTCAGAGGAAAGATGTATGTACAGTTCTTTCATCTATTAAACCCCAACAAAATAAGTTCGTAATTCCAAACTGACCACCCCAGACCCAGTCTTTTCCAACTTGTAATTTTACTGACGTTGTAAAATTACATTCCCGAGGATACTCCCTCACCATGCTTACAGCTTTATTTATTATAGATGTGTTTACTCAAAACAAGCAGTTATTGCCGAAATCCGGAAACAGATGGAGAAAGTTGATTTATAGTGCCTAATAATTTAATGACACGTGTGATGGTATCGATTGGTGAACAATTTCAGAACATCATTCTGGTATGTTTCTTTCACACACACTTAACCACCACTAGCTTGATTTAACTTGATCTGGACTAGACTGTTTGATTTGGGCACCGAATTCTGATCTGCTTTGCTCGGCAGGCGTGTATAAACACACACACATACACACACACACGTACGCACCAAACAAGACTCCGTGACCTTTGCGACCCTGTGACCAATCATTTCCTTGCATACCGTGTGAATTCCTGCCCTACTCCCTGGTTGATCGACCCGTCGCTGTCAGCATGCTCGCCTCTCTTCGTTTTGTCGCTTAAACGCGTGTCCTTGCAATATCTGCCGTTCTTGTTCTCGTTCGGTAACCGACTTGGTGACTTGTGTACCTCGGCCAATTGGCCTTGGTTTGTGTCATCTTTCCTTGACCGTACGGTGGCGTAGACACCGGATAGACTTGACATTAGTTCAGGAATTGGACGTACGTATTCTACACTTGGGAAGACTTTCTCTGCCATATGTTGATTATCACCAATGAATCAATCTTTAGTGCTACTAGAAACTCACACTGACTGTCATAATCTTAGCGATAAAATTTGTACATGTAGGGTTTGTATACGACACGAGGAGC
The DNA here is from genome assembly GCA_948099385.1 of Fasciola hepatica. NCBI lineage: Eukaryota > Metazoa > Platyhelminthes > Trematoda > Plagiorchiida > Fasciolidae > Fasciola > Fasciola hepatica. The sequence goes on along the minus strand of CANUEZ040000142.1, from coordinate 12,661,617 downwards.
CGGAATGATGCAGATAATGGAATATTCACTTGCATTTCTCGCATCCAAAAGTCCGCATTGCAAGCCCACATCAAACTGACGACCGGTTAGTCGCTCTACCGGCTGAGCTATAGCGGTACGGTCAATCAGACGTGAACAGCGCAAGTGAACATTCAGTGATGTACAATCACCATCCAACCAATACACAACAACTGTTCTGGCTTTAATCACTGCATTAACCTTGTTGGTCACTTCCCCGTGGGACTACCAGCACACAACTGAACGCGCTACAAAAGAACTTGTGATATATATGCAAAATGTATTGATGGCACAGGAAACAGCACTAATCTAGATAATGGAAAATGGACTTTATTGATTGATATTTGTGAGAGTACGGGCTGACTCATCGTTGATAGACAGCCAAGCCCAGTTAGCAGTCAGCACGTTAGCACCTGTCCGAAATCCAAGTCAGTGGTTTGAGCGAACGGATGCGCGACCTACAGGGCAGCGGATTAGTAAGTGGAGAACGGATTACCGTCTAATGGTGGCTGGTCCTACCACCAAATAACCAATGGGACTGGAGGTTACCCGATGCATGCTTGAAGCACGTAGTTTGTGTTGCAACAGTTGGCGACAGTGACTGTTTCTTCTTGCGTAAACAATGTGTCCTGGACTAATAAACTGAGATGATTCGAAGACATGCGTAACGCATGTCCCCTGACAGGATTCCTCAGCGCCCAATTTTCGCTGAGGCGAGTAATGTTTGGAAGATGAGTGAGGGTGAACAGTCCATGACATGGAAGGAAGGTATGAAAAGTCTAATTAGTGGACTAGGCCATGTAGGGTGTGTTAGACTTCCTTTGTGAGGCCCAAGAGACTCTCACACTCAACGGTTAGATGCGTTGGGGGATATGACTAGGTGCCACGGTCAGTGGCGCTCTTGCATTCTCAAACCTTTTCATCGATTTAATTCCATTAAAGTAGTTCTTCTTTTACTCCTTTCACACTCTTTTCTCCCTTGTTATTTCCTCTTGAAGTTGCCACCAGGAGACAGCAACCAAAGCCACCGCACCCAGTGCATGGTTATTGGTTGTCTGAACAGGGCAGAAGAGATTTGCTTCGAACACTACCGCTAGTGCTTGCCCGATAGAGAAACTGTTCGGTAAACGGAAGTTCTTCGGTCCGATTCCAGCTCGCAGCGTGGACTTCTGGGTATTCCATTATCCACATTATTTCGGCTACTCCTGCCACGAGTAAAATCTATTTCACGCAGTATTTGCTCATCTTTTATTAGTATGAGATTGAATGTATATTCAATCTGCACTTTGCCGTATATGTCAGAACCACGACATGTTTCATGCACCTCGTGATTGTTCTCCTGCACTTCATGCAAATAGACGAGTTAATTCAAGACTAGAGTGCTAAAGGTCCCATCTAAAATTGTCTGTTTTGAACAACGAGAAAAATCCGTTTTACACCAGCGGAGGTTCAGTTACAGTAATGTTTTTTGAAATGTATCTACTTCATAAAGTAATTATCTTGATGTATCTGTGGTAGTCCACCAACGCTTCTTGCAACGAATCACTTGGGATATTCGTTGCGTAATAAGGTTGCTCATACATACACTGCTCAACCACAGTTAATTGCCTTCCAGTGCGACCAAACGCCAGGTTTCATTGTTTTGATTCGTTACCGGATAGCGTGACACCGATTGGTCCGCTACGCAAGTCCCATTCACCACTGCATTCCAGTGTTTGGCAAACTGACATTCCTAGAAAAATTCCCGCTCACCTGTCTCCAAATTACCAGTTGACTTTGATTTCAACTCTAGCAGGTATCTTCACATCTGATTCGATTTGACCGCTTCTCTCATAGTTTCACTTCTCGTTCTCTCACTGTGCGCATTCCCATAGTAATTAAAAGATACGGAATGAAATCGTTTTTCTGGCCGTTGATGGCTTCCGTAAGCATATGTATGCTGGTTCGCACAGTATTCACATAGGCTGAACTTCGAAAGTGTAAACTGGCAAACAAATATCTTTCCGATACTTCTGGTCAGCCCAATATAGTACACACGGAGAAACGAATGGAGTTTCTGTATTGTATGAACAGAATTAAGTCTTTTTTCTAACGCCGAACGAGCCATGTAGTGTCATCTACGGCATGTCGGAAAACCGCTCTAAAGGAGTTAGACCGCGAATCTTCTCGACAGCCGAAGCGATTGCAGTCAGGTAGAACAAACCTATCATGAGTTTGCAAAAGAGCGGTTCTTTCAAGCCCTACAGCACCTTTAGTCAAAGGACTGCTAAATGGTGGGACAAACACACAAGGTTTGTGAACCTGGTGGTTATTTTTAACACATAAAAGATACCGCAATATGATTAATGTTCGTTTTCGTGCTTTTGTGTGAACACTGTAGGCCATAGTTCTGAACACTGTTCAAGCTTTGCAAGTTTACAGAATTGGCCGGCTGAGAAGTAACTATAAGACCAGTCTGCTTCGTCCACCTTGCGTCTTTTGAGTCTACATTCCATTTACTTTCACAAAAACAGCAATTTCATCTAGTTGTAATTGGAAGTAAACCAGTGACAGCCAGCCCAGATAGCCTAGTGATCAGAGTCAGTGACACACGCAATCACAAGCAATCCACTGTCTTCTGGATCGTTACCACACCTGACCTATTGGGACCTTATGGGGTTCTCCGTCACTCCAAGTCTCAGAGTCCGGTTGTCGGTTGTGCCCCAATAGTGCAATAGTCCTCCGTGGCTTTGGAGTATATACCCCTTCCACTGAACCCATAGTTAAATATATAATAAAATTGCACACCGGATTCGAATCCCAGTAGGCATGAGTAATGCTGTGCACCATGCTGATGGTTTTTTTTCACAAGCCAGATGAAATTTATGTTAGATGCTTTTTGATTTGTTTTCCAGTAGCGAATTGACTGACGATACTGTCTGATGGATCGGTTTGTAGTTTGTACTATTATTATTATTATTATTATTACCAACAACGAAACTGCTTGTGGTCATTCCGGTTGACAATTTGCTAATTGTTTTGAGTGGATCAGAGAACTTGCTAATCTATCCGCCTGCTTAGTTGTTGCACAAGTAGACAAAAATTGTTATCCATAGTTTGATCTAGAAATTTCCACCCTTATTTCATCACTGAATTGTAATTTGAAGAGCCGTACGGATGTTTTTCCCTGGATAGGAATCAACTCGTGCAATAGAACACCAGGGCTTCCAACACCTTTGTTTGGAAAACACTTCACCGTCAACCGTATGGTACGCAATAGTCCCATAACTCGACTGAGAGAAACTACAGTGAAGCAAGGCTTTCTTTATACAGGCTTTCCCAGCACTGATCAACCCCGTCGCACCGTTGCTCAGCCTTCCGGCACTATTCACAGCCAGTAAATAAATCCCGCTTGAAATCCACCGACCTGATCCCCCATAGCTGGCCTCATGAGAAGAACGCGCGTTGATGACTGAACAGTCATTTCGAAAATAACACTCCAACCTAATATACTCCTGACCATGACATTTTAGTCCTGATAGGATACAATTATGATGCACGAAATGCTGTTAAACCTTTCTTGTTTATCTCTGATTGGTTTTGAAGCAAAAACTTGAGGTCAAACCACGTTTGGCGTATTTATGTGTCAACCCACTAATAAGATAAATATCCGCGAGGAAATCAAAGCAATAAGCGGAAATCACGAAGACGAGGAAAGAATTCGAATAAATAATCGTTTACGGAGCTTGTGTGTGTGCGCGCGCGCGTGTGTGTGTGTGTGTGTGTGTGTGTGTGTGTGTGTGTGTGCTGTTTGAAGCTGTTTAATCCGTGTGGATATCTGTCGTGCAGTTCGACCCACATAAGATGCGTCACGAACACATCGGAAAAGGTGCACAACAGTGGATAAATTCAGTATCAGTAGTTTGTCCTTTGTCTAATTCCGAACCAGAGGAACAACTCAAAATCCAACTTAAAGTGGCGGTATTTACCGTGTTTTGATTTTCTCTCTTTCTCTCTCCAATGACCGGGTTGAAATTTCGCTCACATTACCTTTAAAAGTAAGCTATTAGAAACCTTCCTCTCGGAAATTACAGCACGTTCAGGTTCGGTACAGCACCTTCGGGAGAAAAAAAATTAATGGGCATATATCTTGCGGGGAAGCACTTTCAACATGTGCTGCAAGGTTGCTCTTCCATCATCCTCACGGATCACAAACCATTGATCTATGAAATCCATAATACTACGGATCTTATCTCATCGAGGAAAATCAGACACCTGGACTGCATTTCACAATGTTTCGCTGATATAAGTCTCATCTCTGGCTCCGTTACCGTTCTTCCTGATGCGTTGCACCGTGCGTATATAATTAATTTTGTCATCGTCACTACCTGGCTTGGTGGGCATGTTAACCGCACAACGAGCAGACGAAGAGTTACCGTAACTCCGTTCTCATCCACGTTTACCATGTTTTGGGTACCTATTATTTCACACTGACCCGACCATTTTTTGGGGTGCTCAAACAGACAAATCCCAACCCCCCCCCCCCATGTTTCTCGTGATTTTCGGCGAGCCACTGGCAAACATTTCTATTCCATTTCCCACCCCAATATTCGCTCATCTGTGAAATTTACTGTCAATAATTTTGTCTATCCTGACCTGTACAAAGATTCTCGTAACTGAGCGAAACACTGTTTCGTGTCAGCTTTGCAAAGTTCATCGTTATACATTAACCCCACCCGCTACGTTTGCATTTCCCGATGGTGGTTTTAAACGTTTCCATATTGATCTGGTCAGTCCTCTCCCACCTTCCAGTGATTTTACGAATTATTCAATTGTGTCCGTCATTTCACACGTTGACCACATGTCTTTCTCATCAAAGACATTTCTGCTGAAACTGTCGCTCAGACATTTGTGAGGACCTGAGTTGCTTAGTTCGGGATACTTGCAACTTTTAAGTCAGACCGGAATCTCAGTATACATCAGTCTTATTCTGTGATCTCAATGGTATTCTTATTTGCGAACGTAAGAATACTTGGGCTTATCTTCCTGCTTCAAAAGGTTCAGTTGAACGTTTTCACCGTCAACTTGAAGCCGCCATCACGGCCTGTTCGTCAGCGAAATGGACCGAGAAACTTCCACTATCCTCCCAGGCATTCGCAATACGATAAAAGAGGATATTCACAATACTCAGGCTGAACTCGTTTATGGCACAACCTTGTATCGTCCCGGTGATAAGTCGATCGATCCCACTCCCCTCGATCCAGACCCCACGTCATATGCTTCACAGTTGACACATCATACGAGCCAAATTCGACCTAAAGCTACTTGACATATTGTTCTTCTAACGCAAACCTCTTGTGATTTATCCTTCCGACCTTTTGTTTTTATTCATGTTTACCCCGCACGTCAGCCCCTACAACTGCCATTTCGCGTTATCCAACGTTGTGATCATTGATCGCAAAGGACACCCGGATTCCATTAGCATAGATTGCCTTAAAGTAGCTCGTGTTGAACATAGTCTGAGCCAGATCCCGCCATTGTTCCTTTTGCACCAGCACCTCCACCACGATAACCAGAGCAAAGTTCCCCCAAGACCCGTGCAGAAGGAGAGCACGATCGATGGAAGGAAAATAATCAGCGAATGTTGCGAGAGCTTGCGTGTACCGCGCGCATACAATGGTCAAACGGCCACCTCGCTTGGCAGCAAGCGTTCATTTAAACGGCAATTTGTTAGGTAAATGAACGAAGGTGGATCCTGCTGCAACTAAATCATCATCTATTTTATTCGTGGAGTTCTGTCCATCATGATGAAGGTATTTCAAATATATGGGAACCCAGATCAGTTCGGAGTGTGTCGAAAAACCATGCGCCATGTGATATGTTATAGGCGAGTGTTCATTGTTCGGTAACACAGCGTTGTCGGAAATGACGATAGTCAATTGTCGTTTAGGTTACCACGGATAACCCTTCTCGTGACGAGTTCCGATTGTAAACGGCTTGCATAAAAGCATGAGAAAAGAGAAACAAACTCCTCTGGCAAACCCTTCAATGAGAGACAGCGCCACAGAACTGTGCGGTCGACTTAATCGAGCGACGCTTTCAGATAAAGGAAGATACAGATTGCGGGCCTACGGAACACGTGTCTGTGCTCTAAGGTTTGTCAAAGAGTAAAGAATATGGTTGATACAACCCCGAACGGGTCTAAAACTAGCTCGATTCTCATGTGTGCACATTTCGCAGACGCTGGATAATTGGAGGAGAATAAGACCGGTGAGCAGCTTGGATTAGATATTTACCAAGCTAATTCCTCTGTAGTTTTCACAAAAGCTTACCTCACCTTTCTTGTAAATCGATACAATCAACAATTCACACCATTCCCTGGGAATCTGCTCACTATCCCAAATTATCCGGTGGAGTCTTCTTACCTCCGAAACTAGAACATTGCCTCCATCCTTGAAAAAAAGACGGAGATAACCCATTCGGTCCAGCGGCTTTGTACCTTTCCAAGTAATCTATCTTTCAGTTTCTATGTGCTGGTACAGTAGATACATTTTGGCGAGGCTGGTGGTACGTATAACTGCGTCGTCATGTTGGAATTATAGACTAAAGGGATTCACTCAATGCTGTGATCTGGGAGTAAGCCATCTGATTCCGTTCTAGAAGTGCTAGCTGATATTTCTCGTCTTCCCAAATAGCACCCCAGACCATCATAGAGTCAATACAAAAGGCTGGACGAAGGAAATTAAACGTTTTAGCATTGCTAGGGATCATATCGTCTCATTCAGAATTTCACGTGATGTGATTTCTGACCGTTCACACTCGATCTTGAACATGACGGATCGTCATGATCAGTCGTCCAAAGCACTTATCTCAATTTTTTTATACTACAGACGTGGTGAAGAATGTGGGACATGTTGTACACGCCGTACACTTAGGTTCAGCCGCAAGGACTCTTGCAGCTATGGTGCACTACGCAAATCTTCTCATGACCTGACCGGAGATATTCACTTTTTCTCTTCACAAGGTAATGATTTGGATCCTTCCAAAAGTTACAAACAACTAATGCTGATCTGGAAATTTTCTCGGAAATTTGGATTCTGTCCACACTCAAGTCTTTATACGAGAGTATCATTTCTGATTCCAGCTCAGACCGCATCTAGCCTCACTCCATTATTATCTTTTGATAAATAAGAGATCGTTATTTCTAACTAGAATCTATAACCTGAATGAACTTCGTTTACCAACCATGTGTGACGTGAAGGTCTTTCAACAACTCATGACTGTGTATCTCTGACCAATAAAGATGAGGCAAACACTACAAAGGCTGTTGCATTCGGGACCCAGTCCACAGATTTTGCAATTCGTTCAGGAGGCACATTAACCGGGATACATCGATTTATGTGGGTCATGTTTAACATTCATGCGCATTTTTGCCAGGGTGTCGTGAAAACCTCCCTGAAGCCAAGTTACTAATTGTTTTGAACGTACCAAGGCGAATCATTTAATGAACACACCTCTACCCACGCATGTGGCAACGCCAGCCGAGTAATCGGTAAAAACCGGTCTGACTAAACTACAGGAAAAACTCAACCAGCCATGCTCATGAAGGCGACGATCCTATTGAACGGGTATACTCGAGATTTTCCCATATTCGTTCTCTCACACGAATGCACACAGGCTTTCGGCTCGTTGTGCTGTTGTCATCTACTTTTTTTTCTCATTAGCCGAGCTGGAGCGATTGGGGTTGCGAGCAGAAGTCGTGTGCGTAGGCGATCAGAGTAGTCAACGAGCGCGTAGGCTATCGTATAAATCAAGGAGCAGAACGCCAGCAACACAACAATATTCAATATTAGCGGGTTCAAACATTGACATGCTAAGTGTGGTCGTCGTAAGTGGTTTGATTCAAAACCCGCGGGAGATGATCAACATTGGTTTAACGTCACTTCGGGCAGTTCTCGTAAACTGAGTTGACCGGTCTTTCTTCAGTCACTAACACAAAAATCAATCCCTATTTTTAAGGCTGTACAACACACAGCATTGATTACACAATATTTTGCTGGTATACCAAACTTTGTTCCTAGATATGGATTTCTGTCCTGTGTAATTGTATGAGCCAGGGGTTGAAGTAAACGAAAAGGCGCTTGTTCGCCGTCGTAAAATGACAAATCCGTGATATTTGAAACAGGACCGTAGCGAACCATCTTGCTTTGTTAACTTTATCCTATGGATATAGTTTATATATATATATATATATATATATATATATATATATATATATATATAAACTGATTTTAATACGTTTGGCGGGACCTGGTAAACAACCCTCGACGCTTTTTCCCTTTCGATACGTCCCTTACCGTCGAGATACACAACAGCTGCACTGACGATGGTCTACTTGTTTTACCAGTAGCCCTTGATTCGTTTAAATCCTTCCTTGTTCTACGACCCCAAGTTAAACATGAGCAGACGAAAAAACCTAAACCATAGTTGAGACTAGGACGGGTAGTTCAAACCTAAAATCCGAGAAGATTACTGGTCGTTTGGTGAAGTATGCGCGAATTGCTGAAGCAGAAGTACCGGTATTTTCTGTCTGTGGTCAGAAACCCACACCCGACATTATCATAAGTTCTGAATCACTGTAACTGTTGCCTTGACGGTTCCAAAAGCTATCTTCTGCCTTTTACTCAGTTTCCAACACTCGATAGTCACTTGGCTGTTTCATTACGGGCTGGATAATACAGCAGTCCCGGCTCCCTAAATCGCAATATCCTCCCGGCTAGAAACACCTTTGCCGAGCAACCAGATTATTTTCCGTTGACAGTCTCTCTCTCTCTCTCTCTCTCTCTCTCTCTCTCTCTCTCTCTCTCTCTCTTTCTCTCTCTCCATGAATGCAATATCCTGCAGCAAGAAACAATCTGAGCGAACCAGACTAATGTTTCTTGATCGGGGGAATACTGACCTCCGTTGATTCTCCTTCTTGGGAATCTACGATGGATCGCTATCGGATCACTAGCACCTACATACGTACACGCACAAGCGCACCTGTAGTTTTCCACAGTTATCACTTTGATTGCCCCGCGCAGTTTTGCCTATCGATCCCCCGATGGCTACATTGGTCCGATTTAGGTGTTTTTCTATCATTCCCGCTTGGCTTTGCATTTTATTCGCTCACCTATGTTATCGTTAATTACGCATACCCGTCCGACCTTGAGTCTGATTGAAGTGTTTTCCTCCGGAAGCTGTCGTTCTTTGCCAGTTGATTCCGTTCTCCTCTATGGTGTTTGTCTTCCGTGAGCACGTGCTGTTGCTTTGGGTCAAATGTGCTCATTATATCGTTGGATTGTTAGACTGACTGATCTGTTGTTCGCAGTTTCCAAGCCCAATTCTCTAGCGCCAGTCGTACTTTCGGCTTTTTTCCCTCCAAGCTGATTCACTATAGGCTTCTTCTGATTACACTCCACTTGAGTACATTGGACGATATCTGCTTAAACTCTGGAATAATTTATTTAATTCATTCATTTGATATTTGCATTTTTTTCCACTGAAGCCACCAGTTGATCATCCTGCGTTCTCGGCCGTGGATCGTACATTTTTTTCGATTTACTAAACTGTCACTTATGCCGAACCAGTTCCGCCTGATTTGATTCGCCTTGTTGTCAAATAAACGTCCTCGTTCTGATGTTTATGAACTATGTTGAAACAATCGGGATCGCGTGTAGTTAAGAGGTGTGCTTTCTGTAAAATCCCCGGATATTACAAGCTCCACGATTTTATTTAACCTCAAAATGATTGTTTGCTGTCCTCGTTCAGGCAACCGTCATATTTGCTCTGCTAACCTCGCGCGTAAGCAATTCAGTGAACCGTTGCTGACACCTACTGAGTTAACGTCGCACTTCAGTGATGCCATGTTACCGACCTCACTTTTTAGGGAACAGTTTGGCTAATAAACCACCGTTCGACAGAAATATACCCAAAATACGAAGTCCATTTGTGGGTCTTAACTTACTTGTGCGCACGTTTTGCATTCTTATTGCAAAATGTCCGTCGAAAATTCGATCCCAGTGATTGCCTAGAGCAGGTTTTCGTATATACTTAGTAGTGGATGTATTGCATATTACGCAACGGGCATCTGAAATAAACCTCGACTGCCCGGACCGCGATAGTTCACCTGGCAGAGCATCTGCCCGGTATGCGGAGGGTAGCCGGTTAGATTCCAAATCGCGGCGTCCGACATTTCGATGTGAAGAATGCAAGTGGATTTTCCACTACATAAAAACCTAAAGGGCCAATTCGCAATCCTCATCCTATGAGCAATGCTTCGGAGACATCACTCGTTGAACACTGAAGGACGCCGAGCTTCCTCAGTGCGGATTGACCAAGTCTCGCAACCACAGAATACAACACTGTGAACAGAAATCAAGACCAGATGTTAGAGCGACATGGGAAAAAGTGAGATAGGAGCACTGTAGTTCTACCGTCAGCATACAGAGCAGTCAGAAGTGTTCTTACTTTGGCAGAAACCAATTTATAATGAAATCGAATGACTGAGCAACAGATGTAGTATATATATATATATATATATATATATATATATATATATATATATATATATACACCGATAGCCTGATACAATGTACAGAGGCTTGGTGCGATGCAAAACCATGAGTAATCACATATATGGAGATTTCACTCAAGCACGTGGGCTGGATTCTACCCGGTTGCCCAGACCGAAGTAGAGGGTTGACTTAGGGGACCCCACCCCAAGCCTTTGGCCAGAATGCCTAACCTACAAGGTAGTAGGACGATATGGGGGTGTCGTAACCCTCTGGGGGCCACTGACTGATTGCTCAGTTCATACGCCCTTCGGATGAGGCCAAACATCGTGGATGCCCAATGCACCTCTCAGCCACAGATGCCGGTGAGCATACCGTTGTACGCCTCATACGCCATCCGTAGTTAGTTTGGAATCACAGTTTAGCCATCTCCCCTAGACTGGCTATTAGTCAGTCAACCCGGTGGAGAGCACCAGGTATTCGCTTTCGTCCTCTCACTTTAGTGGGACACCTCAGCCACGAGAAGGCAGTGAGTAGGACTTCCTTAGTAGGGGCTGTAGAAAACGCACAGTCACCTGAGAGCATTTCGAGAGGTATTCAGGACGAGTAGCCATCTCGGAGCCTGAGACACCCACCCTCGACCATACTGAGGCATTTGGAAGAAGCAGGAAGAAGGATGATCGGAAAGGAAACCTTAATCTTCTAACAATACGAGAGCATGTATTGGAACACTGGAAGCGAAAACCGTTGGCATGAAAAAAGACTGACGGAGAAACACCAAGCCAGTTCATAACACAATTGTCGTTAGAGCAAAGGGACAAACAACAACCACAGTCTAGTGGCATCTAACAGCATACGAACTGCCTAGATATAAGTAATAATTATTTGTTTATCTGGAATAATTTTCATTAATGAATTCATACATGTAAATTCAGTGATCTCCAGGTCACTACAGATCCGTGCAGGAAGCTTTCTCCCAAACTGTCCGAAAAAGGGACCTTTTGCATTTGGTATGATAGGCTGTACTGACTCAGTTTTGTCTTACAACTGTTCTTTGGCTTTTACTTAAATATCTCGTATAGATTTTGTGGCTCAGTGAGCTGCCTCAATTTCGCCTGACTTGAGGAAACTCGTAGTAACACTAAGAATGGTTCTCATGCACGTTAGTAGTGTTCTACTTTGGGTTTTTTATTTAGCTATTTTTTGGTTCATTTCTGACTGTACAAATTCACAGTGGGCCGTTTGCGTTGGAAAACTTGAAACGGATGTTCTTATCTTCGCGTCTTTAGCTATTTGGCGCTACAGTATGAATGAGCTGTTTTCGTGAGCGTCCTGATACATCTCCTTTGGCGATGGTTCTCGTTGTTGTTGTTGTTGTTGTTGATGTGGATTTGGTCTGTGTGGAAACGTTTGTCAAATGCAGACGCCTCTAATGCACCCGTGGATCCTACCACGGGATACAGAAACAGCGGGCTGTTGTAGTGTTCGGCCTTCTTTGTGAGCTGGATGCCCTTGAACTTGTCGTTGATAGCAGGCGAATGTTCGTTGCACTTCCGACCACCTGATTAGTAAGCTTTTGGTATCGAAATACCGTTATCAGATTTCTGGTTTATTGTCTGGTGGGCCGGCTTTTTTCAATAATGAAGTAACATAGTGATGCTCTTCACTCAATACCAAATCGAATTTCTTACCACTGGAAAGTGACACCAGTCCAAGTCACGGGGTGTTGTGCAGAACAAATCAACGTTTTTATAGCCGTTATACTCACGTGACTGACTAGCACATCAACAAATTAGATCACGTGTGTGGTAGCAGATCTGTGTACATTCGTGATAAAATGTGTCAGCTGCGTGCGCTGTTGGTTAACGCACCGTTATTGTCAATCTTCGTTGTTTACAGTATGTCTAGGTGCTCAAATCGACTGATAAAAAGACTTTACTAGTACCAATTGCTAATTCATTTCACAGTGGAAGATGGTACTACGAGCCTCGATGTTTAGCTCACACTTATTAGAGATGTTAACAATGCTGCCTCTGTCCCGCACGCGCCTCACTATCTGGTTAAAGTTAAGTGATTAGTTCCTCGTTGAAATTTCGATAACAATAGTATCATCGATCGAGCATAAGTCAAATTCAAGCTCTTTTACTAGTGAAACTGATCCAGCAATCAAGTTTTGTAAGTTGACTGTTATTTCTATGTTTCACGTAGATCCCTACTAGTGACGTTCGTCGTGGAAGTCAACTGCTCTACGGGCGACGCATCGTCCAATCCGAAGTGAATAATTTTTGAGAGACAGGCTATTAAGTGCCAATCCGGAACAAGCCACCGAGAATCAGTTTTAGGCAGTGAGTTAAATGGTGAATTATTCTATGAACAGTTCAGATTATGGAAACAACCACAGTGTAAATAACGGCAATCACACAATGCTGCACTCATCAATGAAATAACCCCCCACCTTCTGTGACAAGTTGACAAAAACAAAAATCTCAACAGAAAAGTCACATATAGTGTATCCTGAATCCTTCCGATGCTTCAGTTTTACATGCGTACCACAGTCACTGCAATTGTTGAATACAGCTCGTAAAGTAACCGATAAAACTGAGTTCAGATTGAAACCTGACAGCACCGAACGAGAATCGAATTAAATGACAGGTCATCGGGATACAGAATATATTGTACAAACTTCCCTGTTCCAATGTGTGAAGGGAAATCATTGTTTCCGTACAAATGTCCACGTTTCTTCTTGTAGGTTTGTGCGAGTTGAGTTAAAGGTTAGCTTCGACTGAGGACACGTCCAAAATTGGGTGTATACCATGAAAAGCAGACTAAAACAAAAGGATCTGAAATGATATGTCCTCTAGTCAATGCAAACCATCTGCGTTCTCCGTAAGGTGCAGGTAGGTGAGAAGATTGTGATCAATCAATGAGAAACAAAACCCTGAGTTGAACGCAATTCAATCGAATGGTGAACGAGCTCCTAGGTAGCCACCGGGAACTACACATCAGCATACTGCTGCCTTGTAGCCCGCACTCAATTGTGCAAAGCCTAGAGGTGCGCCTTCAAAGAAATCCGAGTGACGCTGGGGACGTTTCATGTATCAAACACGCATGAAGCTTCATGATCATGTCGTCCACACTCTCTGTTATCCGCAATACGGCGGCCTTCGGATAGTGTACGGAACTCGTCAATGAAAACTGAATTGAATCGACGTGTTCAAGGATCTTGCTGCCAAAAGCATGGGCAACCGTGATCAGAGACATCCACGAAGCCAGCTAATCCTCTCGAAGAACCCAGTCAGCCACAACAAAGGAAGCAAGTGAACAAAACGATCCAGTCTAAAAGCCTGGTTCATCTCCGTGACCAAGTTATAAAACTTGAGAAGGTTTTAGCAATTATTTCAATACTTCCCGTAATCTGTATTATGCATTTGATGAGATACGGTCAATTCAATTGGGAAACAAGTTTTTCGGCGTGATTCTGCTCTAGTTCATATCAGGGAAAGGCTGTTTGATTATGCTACTCCTGTTGTGAAAAACGAAGCAACATACTTTTAAGAAAAATTGGTGGTAGGCAAAAAATAGAAGAGAACGTATATCTTGCATTTGTGATCGAATGAAGAAGAACCACGCATTTGTCTCGAGTAAATATGTTATAAAAGTTAAAAAGAATGCACAATGTAGTCACCCTTGAGTTTAACAATATTTAATCTTCCACTGTATGGTGACGTTGTTCTAAGAAGTAAACGTACAATATCGAGCAGTTTAACGGACCAAAAGAATGAACTACATCGAAGCATACTAACTGCATAGGGCAGACTCCGGAACTTTGAATTACTAAACAAGCGGTGCCTAAACGAGGACCGGCAGTATCTGGTGTCATCTTATCAGAGGATAAGCCACGAAACTTCTTTCCGAAGACAGCTATTGTACTGAGCCGAAAGGGAGAGAAACCATGAGGGCAGATTCAGCTTTCTTCTTCACCAAAACCCCTAGGCTGGTCCATTCAGTCCATCCAACTATTAATCTACGATTCTCACAGATTTCCCCTCTCACGTACCTAAAAATAGATCCATCAATTTGTATCTTCTTGCGAGGCCGATTGCACCAATCAGCAGCTCCCCGAGGCAGTACGCTAATGGCACGAGTTTTGACTGAAGATGATACTGAAAATCATTCTTATTTCAACAATGGAACAGTGGATACACGTGGTAGACTTATTGGATTCCGAAAGCATATTCAAGACAGTTACAGAGTTCATGTTAGGATAAACAACTTGTCTCGAGAAATGTATTTGAAGCTCCCCGTTTATGGTCTAGTAGCCCCATGGGCAGAGAGCACACGGTATTAAAGCGGAGATGCAAACCGAACCCAAGTAGGGGAGAAGTTCACCTTTGAGAACACCAAAACCGTAGATTTTACCTCGCACGAATGGCAATCAGCTCATTCCGGAACTTGTTATCCTTCAATTAGAAATCAAAACCGAGTAGGGCCGGTACGGGATTGGAAATTCCTTAAATGTCTCATATGCAAGAATTATAAAGTTCAACTATGGGACCAGGGGGGGGGATGGGACGCTTGATCGGAATTTAAATGCACGAATTGCTTAGCCGTCCTCACAAAATCCTATTGGCTTGCATTTTTAATTAGTCCGAGGTCAATAAACAAGGACTCGGATGGGTGGATCAATTCTGGTCAGTAATGAGGTGAATAATAAATGATATGAAGCAGAGTGAACAAAACTCCTGAAATTGAATCCATTTAGGTTCTTTCATCGATCGGGTGCACTTTGGTCGGACACGAACCTATTCCAGGAACATTTGTAGAAATTTATCAAATCGAAGTGCACCAAAATTGGAATCTGCTTTGACGACAACATATACCATGAACGGTTTCTGGATGAACGAGGAATAAGCAATGCCATTGCACTACCGTGCCACCTGATATAAGCCTACAACGACACGTGTTACCGGACCGTGATTATACTGTTCAGTAATTGTTTACCATAAATCAGTGTAGAGAATATGGAATGAAAAGCTGAATGGAAGCCCCACCCGATTCACTACCTTGTGTGCACCTCCCCACCAGCTGAGCTACAAGACCGCACTGAGGGCGTTGTGTACTACGACAAGGGGCCGTATTGGTTAGCCGCACGAGTCGTATTGCATTTCGAATTTTTACCAGTAACCAACAATTACGTGGATATTGTTTTATTTCGGAAGGGATACTTTCCGACAAAGATGATTTGCAACCATTACAGTGTGGTTTCGTCAATGCGATTAATAAAGCAGTTTGATTCAAACGGCGAGCATTATATGGGCAAAAAATGTTAGCACTGATTTTAAGATTGCGTAATGAAGACTCATCAGTGCATGAAGACCAGCGACCCTACTCAGATACATAACCAAAGTAACCGCATGGGCAAGACTAGTTGCAAGGATTGCCCTGCCGAATACACTTGACAAGCTTGCAGTATGAAATGAGAAAAATTTGCGCTGACTGACAAAATGGCTTTAACAAAATTAAGGCGTGGCTCAGCAACCGCACTTGACGCCACAGCTGAAGGTCACATCGATGACTACGATAGTGCCAAATTACCCCCAGACGAAATCCCTATTATCATGAGCGCTGATCCATTGACACCTTGACAATCAGCGCCCATCCCATAAGCTTCAATAGAAACGACGGGGAAGATTTCAGGCGCATGGACGACACTAACATCATTGATGAATAAAATTCCCAAAGGTCGTAAAACCTTGCTAAACTCAAATGACGCTGCAGGCATTGAAACAGATAGCGGGAACGGAAGACCAATGTCCACACTACGGCGCACAAGCACCGTTTGAAAACCAACGGCGTTAGATTAGTGTCCTAGGATCATTCGTTTGTAAACCGGTCTTGAGAAAGGCTACCTGCGGTAACCAAGAAGCCGACCGACTACCAACATTTCCAACAAAGGGGTTACTGAATATCAAACGGTTACTTTAGGTATACGGCAATCTCAGTAGAGAACAAATAAACCCTTACTTTATTGTGTATAGTAGTCCCGCCGAACAAGAAACACTAGTCATGATGACTGAAGTTGTTTCTCGTTAAGAAGAATTGCATTCACGGAGGGAGATAGTTGAAAAGAAGTAGTCACATAAGTAGTTTCATCTTAATGCGGGTTAGCTAAATATGTATCTTTCAATCATTCTACAAAGCTAACTTAACTAGAAGGACTTGATAACCCTAGGAACGACTGAGTACGATTCGTGAACGAAATGCACGATATTGCGATACGTCATCTCAAAGTACATCAAAATCTGGTACAGAGACAGCTTAACAGCATCAAGGTTACCGTTCAGTGTCTGGATCACACTGACAGGCGAACAGTAAACACGTCTTGGTATAAGACAGAAACCCACCCACCTTAAGCAACTAAAATCTCTAGCATTAATGCTGACTGACCCGGATAAGACTCGATCAACACGATCAGAACTCACCAGACCCAGTGGATTAGTGATTATAACTTATTTTATCACAGGACTGCGCATGAATGTGGTTGAAAGAGCATACCCCATTGTTTCGAAGGCTCACTGCACCATCAGGGACGACCAGCAACCAGACTCTGTGATTTGGAGTGGAGAACCACGTAGTCAGGTTTAGCAAAGAGCCAGAAAACTGATAACATATTGCTAGACTGAAATGTATAACAAAGTTTGTTCAGAAAACAAAACTCTTGAATACATTAGACCCGAAAAGGGTTTTTGTTAAGGGTCAAATCCCGAAGGAAATGTTTCTTATTCGGTTCTGGAGGGGTTACTGAATGACAGGAGGCTTTCTAGAGAAACGTCTTGCTCTACAAAAGTGTTTCTTGCAAAGAGGTTTTTGCAATCAGAAAGGCTGCTGCTTGGTGGGGGAGGGGTAAATATCAATTACGCGTTTCTTTTTTGGGTTGCACTGCTCGAGATCTGTTTGCTTACCAGCTTAGGGACAGAAAAAGTGTCGACACTTCTGATGAATAGAAAAACCCCCGAAAATTTGCCTTCTGAGACAAATCTAACTCCATTTTACGTTAGGCCATGCAAGTTGCTTCGTAGCACATCCTCTCTGTAAGAAAATTTAAAGGGATACGCGTAGGCAGAACCGAAGTGCCAATTTCGGTGGTTCCTTTCCTCAACGAGCCACTGCACTGTGATTCTATTGGCGCAATCAAAGTGGGCTCGAATGTCCGCGATCACGTGATGACCAGTCTTCGGAATGTGTGACAATGTTTTTTTTAACTGGTTATCGGAGGATAAAGACTGAACCGATACATTCACAACCAAAATTAAACTCAGTATGATCTTTGCGGATCTGCTCTTTCGTGCATGGAACAATCCACCCTTCGAGATGAATGCTAACAGTCTGAGTGCTACTGAGACTGGACTAATATTTCCATGACTATTAGAGTCACAGCGACAGTTCTTCCTGAAGATGAGCATAAACTACATAGTTACATCGGCCTGAATCAAGCATGGTGCCAACGCAAAACAACAACAATGGCAAAATGTGAGAGGGGGGATTACAACAGACCGTAAAAGGCCGTTGGTAATAGGATATTCGATGAATTGTGCCAAACCCTGGGACACCGACCGACTAAGAGCATTAGAAGTGACCATGAGCAGTGATGGATCGAGAAATGTAGAAAGCTGTATCTATTATCAAAAGCTGTCACCTTCATCGTTAGATTAGAAGTACCGGCTCACGGAAGCCAGGTGTAAGTGAGCTAAACAAAGAATTAGACGGCTCACTGGTCCACTCTCGGGGACGTTGTCCGGACAGTTAGGTGCAGTACTTTAACACCGGAACGACGAGAGAGAGAAAACCCCTAACAGAACGACGAAGTGTCCGTACGGACACCTTCCCTCATAATTCCGCAAAAAATACTAGACGAACGAATCCGGCTGTTTTCGACAGCCAGTGATGAGATTTTTTTCCATCATACCAAACTTAGTGTAGGCAAATGGAGCACAACTGTGATACGCTACTCTGAATCCAATGCACTCTACTTGAAACGAAATACTTTGGCATTTCTCGGAAGTGGAATAATTCAAAAACTATATTTTACATAACTCAGAAAAACCAAATTGCCTAGTGACTTTTCAAAACATGGTGTACATAAGGTGACACATGTATCAGCTGAGGAGCAATAAAAAAGTTATCTGTTGTTCAATAAACAATCCACCAACCAGAAAAAAGAAGGCTCCAACAGAAATCGACCACATTTTAACTCCATTCCAAGTGCTCCTGGATATAGCTGCACAGAGTAAACCTACTTGGATTTTTGCATCCCAAATATGATGCCCAATTCATCTGGCTTCTTCGGCGTGTGGGTGTTTAGTTTACTCTTCTTAGTTTAACGAATATGACGCTTCAGTAAATAAAACCTATGGCAGGACATTCCTTTCGGAAAAAGCTGCGATCCAGTTTTCAATGCACGAAGAAACTGAATGGTTTTTACCCCGCACAAAACGCGCATATTTTAAACCAAAAAACCCTCAGTTCGCTCATAGGTAACCACAGCTCCGTACATTTGCAGCACAGTGTGTGTAGGAATGAGTCATCGACCAATTGACTGAAGGCGACCGGTTGAGTGCGCATCACGACGAGACTGCACCTTGACGTGGTGTGATGGCTTGCGCGCCTCTATGACCCAAAGAGCTATACAGGATGGCTTCCTTAAGCCGGAGATACAATCATGCCTGACAAGTCAATGGATAGAGGCCATGCAAAGTCCGGTCTCCTAATCCTCCAGGTTGGGGGTTGATTTGAGCTGGCAACTCAGTCGGAAAAACCAGTGGAAGAATAATTGATCCAAGCAAATGGGCTTCCACTAAGCCATCCCGCTGCCTTGCGGATAGGTTCTTGTTAGAACTAAAGGCTTTGGATGAGGACCCTAATCGTTCTCCTGCTTTGTGGCTGGACAACCTAGCAGTACCCGTCCAACATCTCCCATCTCCCATGAACTGCATATTTTCGACATATCCCTTCCGGACTCCGGTTCAAATCCTCCGCTTCCCGTCTCCAGAAACGTTAACCGCCTGGGTTCCTGTTGAACCGTAACACGCGTGAACATCAAGAACGGACGGCTTATCAATGTTCGGTATGTGTTTTGCACCTTCAAAGTGCACAATGCTATTGCAGGATTGGGTTGGTCCTACGCCAACCCTTTCAGTGTCTGGAAAAACTATAGACCTGGTAGATAAGCTCCGTTATCTGGGCAGCTGCAATTCAACCGGTGGTCGGATATCGGACGTGTCTTTGCGTACACGGACGGCTCGTTAGGCATTTGCCAACCTGAGTCATCTGTGGCGTCGACATGACACCTCTATGTCCATCAAGGATCGAGTGTACACTGCAGCAGTCAGGCCCGTACTTCTGTATGGTTCGTAGACATGGCCACTGCGAGTGTAGGTCACAAGAAGATTGTCGGTGTTCGAACTATAATGTCTCTTTAGCATTGCTCGAATATGGTGGGAACACTGTAAAAGCAATGCCGAGGTTCGGCAGAGAGTCTTAGGTTCACGAACCAGGCTAACATGTCTGGGACATGTGTTACGCATGTCCTCTGACAGGATTCCTCGGCGCCCAATGTTCGCTGAGGCGATTAATGGTTGGAAGATGAGTGAGGGTGAACAGTCCATGATATGGAAGGAAGGTATGAAAAGTCTAATTAGTGGGCTTGGCCATGTAGGGTGTGTTAGACTTCCTTTGTGAGGTCCAAGAGATCCTCCCACTCAACGGTTAGATGCGTTGGGGGATATGGCTAGATCCCGTGCTCAGTGGCGCTCTTGCTTTAACAAACTTTCTTTATCGACTTGATACCAATATTTCTAGTTCCTTTACTGCTCCTTTAATATTCCCGTCGTTTCACATTGTTTCCGACTGACGCTGTCGGCAGAAGATATCAACCAATATCACCGCACACAGTACACGGTTAATGATTATCTGACCTTAGTCATCACCCAAAATAATCCATTGGTGTGAAATAGACGTTATTCAAGTCCCACATTCAAAGTGATAGATTATCGATGCGTTGACTTGGGGAGAAAAAACTTCTAACAATGTACCGTTGGCGAGCCCAACTGTCATGTCAAACACGTGATTGGGTTGCAATTTCAATCGGCGGAATCGGGTGATCTGGCAGGGATCGAGATTTGGTTATCAGCCCATGAGAACGGATCAGATAACATAAACTGCCATTGGTGTCCAGGTGGACACTTCGAAGTTCTGTCCTCGAACGCGATTTGGTTGTTCCTAGAGTGTGAATCGATTGACAGGTTTCAGTGTAATTTGGAGGAAACGTGCGAAACTTGTCTTCAAGAAAAGTCAAGAAAGTTTAGTGAATTACCATGAAAAACAGAAGTTATTTGGTTCTTACTATGAGTCGATGTCCCCTTGGACAGCCCCCTAGTTCTAGTGTCAAGGAACAGTTCAGTCAGTCTACTTCAACAGTGGACCCCCGGAATATACCTGCAAGAGAAACGATGCAGGTAGATATCCCTCCTCCATCAGAAACAGGGTTATCCAGGAGGTTGGTTGCTTGAAAACGTACAAAGCCGCTGGACCGGATGGGTTTTCTCCATCATTTTTTAATGGATGGAGACGATGCTTTGGTTTCGGAGATAACAAAACTCCCCCGGAGTAATCTGGGATAGTGAGCAGATTCCCACGGAATCGTGTGAATCGGCAATTGTGCTGGTTAACAAGAAAGATGGCGGATCCTTTCGTGAAAACCAGAAAAGTGTTAGTTTGGTAAGTACCTAATCCAAACTGAACACCGGGATTATTCTCCATCAATAATCCAGCACCCGTAAAAGCCGATTCCCGACCCGGTCGACAGATCGTAGAGCAAAAACACGTCATGCGTAAGCCCATAACCTCTGTCTCCCTTGGTGTGAAAACAACGTTCGATTCAGTCGATCGCACAGTTCTCTGGCACTGCTTTTCACTGAAGGGTGTGCCAGGGAAATTTATTTCTCTTTTCCAATGCTTGTAAGCAAACAGCCGAAACCGAGTTCGTGCTTACGGCGAGTTCACCACGAGAATTGGTTTTCGTCAGGGCTGCCCTCTATCGCCCATCGTTGTCAATTTGGTAACTGAAGTGATTCTTGAGACAGCCCTATCCTCGTGTAAGAATAGCGGCATCGACCTAAGCTCAGGAAGTAGACTACCTGACTAGTACGTTGAAGCGCCTCAGAGACCGGGGCTATAGATGGCTCAGCCTCTTTGAAAGTCTTAAGCCTGCAGGTCCCACTGTACCTCGACTATACGGTCTTATAAAAGTTGGTAAACAAGGGCTACTTCTGAGTGTCATTGTCCGCACGACTGTGAAGGTGTGCTGACTCACAGTCAATAGTCGGCCAAGTCCCGTTATCAATCAATATGTCAGCGCCTGTCCAGAATCCAGGTCAGTGCTCGAGTTAGCGGATCGTTAAGACGCGAATGAATTCGCGTCAGATGGTAGCTGGCCCTATCAGAAGACAAACTATGTGATACAAGTCTGAACCAGTTAGTTTGTGTTGCAATGATCGGCAACAGTGACCGTTTCCTCCTATATAATCAACGTGTTCTGCCCTAATACACTGGGATGATTCGAGTGCAGAAAAGTCTTCTCACTAGATTTAGTGAGAAAGTTCAAAACAATGGCAAACTCAGCTTACCATGCGACAGTCCGATGGATAGTTACTCGTTAATAACCTACACTGCAGAGACTGGCGAGGCGCACATTGCGGGACACTTTTCATTTTGTCAAAGTTGTTAAAGATGTGAATATAGGAGGGGAGAAAATGCTCTTTGGACTTGGTTTCTTTGTTCACAAATGTACCTCTGGTTGAATGCATACTTCATTTGTGCATTCACTGATGAAGAAACGTTACACCTACTAATCTCTCAATGCACTCTGAATGTACAATTTGTGTTTAATGACACTTATTATCGCCAGAAGGATGGAGTTACTATGGCCTCGCCCCTAGGACCACTTTTTGCCGATATTCTCATGACAAAACTGGAAACCCGAGCATGGCACAGAAGAATACGTCGATTTGACCACTACTACGAATACGCGGATGACATCTGGTGTAACTAATGTACAAACGGACTTAGCAGATATCTCACGCGAATCTGACACTAAGCACTCCCCAATCAAGTTCACCATTGAAATGGAAGAGGATAATCGCCTACCGTTCCTTGATATATGCTTAACTAGTGGAGGGTGCATGGGAAACGGAACCGGAATGACCGGCACAAAAATCTTCAGTTTCGTTCCACTTGGTTACAAACGTAGTCTGCTAAGGGAGAAATATACCCGCACCTCAGACACTATGGAAGCCGAGCTATGGCACATAAGGAAAACACTACTAGGCAACCGTTATCCCGAGAAGTTTATCGAAAGAAACTGAAATGGGCGTACCAAACCAATAAGAATCCGACAGGTAGAAAAGAAATCACTCATCGTAATTCTTTTTAAGAGGAACATAGCAGTCGACAGAGTGCCACTTTCAATGCAATTAGATCAGATGCGTGTTAGTTACGTCACCTACGATGCGATGTGAAAATAAAAATAATCTACTCTTGTTGACCTCATCCATGGTCATTTGCTAATTTAAGTGCATCTGTAGTGCTACTTTCATCGGTCGAGCGACAAGGCAGCTATCATAACGCATCACAGAATAAAACCCACGATGGCTTAGGCATGGCAATCGCTGTCGACTTGGCAGAAACTGAGCATTCGATCGACATCCAGTCCGCCTCCAACGTCGTTTACCGGATCCCCCAACACACGTCAAGATAAAATATGAAGTACTCTAACAAGCTGTACTCTACCATTTCTATCGCGACCGGGGCGAGGCCACTGGAGCTCGGCGATTTGTGACGTCCTAAGGCTTGGACTTCCTTGAGGATCTCCGTCTAGATGGGTGGACCAGTCGAAAAAGCTCACGAGAAGCGTGCCGGAATAGCGATTAGAAGGCCTGATATTAAAAGCCAAGTGGACTGTCTTGAAGTGTTCTACCCAAGGTTTAGGATGCCGATGCTAGTCGTGAATCGGCGAACAGCCGGCTTCAAATATCGTGACACTCACACCTATATATATATATATATATATATATATATATATATATATATATATATTATATATATATATATATATATATATATATATATATATATAGACTTACCTACTGGAAGTGAGTAACAATGAAGTTTATATTAACAGCAAACGCTGACAGGAGGGATACAAACAACGCATGTCCGAATCATTGTAGCCTGGTGAATGCTTCATTTAGTTACTCGTATCGATTTGTATCAATTAAAGCCACATTTTCGAGTAACTAGTTTCATAACTTCTGTTGAATGTTATATGTTCGCGACCGATGATAATATGAGGAAGGAGATTCTTGCGCAGCATTTGCCTTCTGTTTTATTTATTTAAATTTATTACGGGATCAAACTGTTTCATTTTTCTGAAAAGAAGAATCGTTTTGTGTTCAGTGACCTTGGTCTGACTTACTCAATTCTCTGCGCCTAATCTGTCCTCGCGTTCACACAAGGTTCGGGCAGTGCTCCGAAGACATCTACAGTCTCCTTGTTTCTTCCACCCCGCGCAGAAAAACCGGACAAAATGTTGCAGTGCACACCGGGCAAACGGACGCCACGTTGACACCACCAATGACCGAGATTAGGAAAAGCGAAACGTGCCTTCTGTTTATGCGAAGACATAAAATTCGATACCCGAATTCCCGGTGAAATTCAGCAGTCTGGACGGCAAAACTTATCTGCCTGTGTTAGTGCCTCCACCCCCGTCCGCCCCACACCAGTCCAATTTTACAGCTGAATCTTGATTTTTGACGGTACAAAACGCATTCGGAACATTGCTACAAAGTTAAATAGGCTGTTAAGAAAAACTAGCAACCTATCCGAACCTGTAGTTAGAATGTCCGTGCTGTCTGCTTGCTCAATGTCCGACACTTCCACCTGAGAAACACTCAATACCAATATTATCACATGACAACACAGTGGACTTCAGAATCATGTCAACTACAAAGTTTAATGAAAACCGAGAGAAACAAACTCGGACGTTGAAAACTGTTCATGATAAACTCGGGTGGATGACTATTCAAATGCACATATGAAACTGAATTTATCCAATGTCATTGAATAAGAGGTAGCGCCAGAGAACCGTCGGGTCGACTGAGTCGAAGGCCACTTTCAGATAATGAAAAACAAGAGGTGCGCTTACGGAAGGTGGGCCTGTTACAAGATCTACAACGAGATACCTCGTGCTCACCTAGTAAGAAGTACTGGATGGAAGTGACGGGGACCGAGCCAGGAGGTGATGACTTCGGCAAACTATTTCCACTTATCCAGAACGCTTTGAATAGGCGCTGCAAACTTAAGTACATTCCGCGTGTTGAAACCGATCTGTTTATCGCCGAACAGAGAAGGAAAAACGAACGATGGATAGCGCATTTATACGGCCTTCTCAATCACCCCTGTGGACACATAACGGACCTATCTCCGTCAGTGAATATAGAATTGTACGACGTCGAGGAGAACGGAAAATGCCAAAGTTGACAGATAGCTAAGACCAGTCTGCCACTACTAATCGACAGGCTCCACTTGCTATCCCGCTCTACGTGGGAAGGTAAGACTTTTCCGGGCATTGGGGTGCGTTTATTCTGCTAACCATTACCAATAAAGGAGACAGAACAGTGTATGAAAACCACCAGGAGATCAACCAAATTCACACTGCTGGCAAGATTTTATAGGTACTGCTACTCAATCGGTTCTTGCTTGCGAGACTTCAGCTTTCGACCGAACCAAGAGGGTTTCCTTCGCGGCAGAGGATGTGTGAACCAAATCCTCAAGCTGCACGGAGTATAGCAAAAGTACTAAAAATTCAAGCAGCCAAAAAAAGCCCTGCTACTTTTGACTCGGTTAACTGTGGGTCCCTATGAGAGATATTTGAAACCACCGACCAATTTATTAAACTCAAAAGGAACCTGATGGAGTACTACGTATGCTTCCACCAGCGAACGGGTTCAGGTGTATGATGAAGAACCGTCCGATTTTACTTTGGTTCCGCAGTGAGACAGGGTTGCACCCGTCTCGCCGGTGCTGATCAATACGCACTGACTAATCACCACGGTGTCCAGCTTAGTCGTCATTGTACATCTGGGATCTGACTTTTTCCGACACATTTCAACCGGTCCTCAACCGACTCAGTTTCTTCGTAAAGATCATTGGCTGCGAAGTCAACACTGTGAAAACGAAGGCTGTTTCGACTTGCCAATGACCGTCACGTCAGTGGCTGTCTATCATTGACGCGTTATTCGCACTTATACCTTCCTTGGAATACCTAGGGATCAACTCTGCTTCCGAATTGCAAGGCAGAGAATCAGGTAATATCAAGAATTGACAACCCCGGAAATGTTTGATCAGCGTTTACGTGTGCTGCGAACAAGCGGTTAAATCAGCCTTCGGAATATAACTCGCATTTTCAGTGCAACTATCTGACCCGTGCTCACATCCAGTAGTGAAACATGGTCTCTGTAAACGGAGAATACCAGGAGGTTGGCAATGTTTGACTACTGGTCTGTGCATAAAAAATTATTCGTGCAAACAGGTAAAAGAGATTACAAAACGACGGAATAAGGATGCAAGGGTCGGAAATTGACCAACTTTACGTCTAATTCCCTCATCCACTGCAGCGGTCCCGGTTCTGTTCTGTGCTGTTCAGACAACCATTACCTTGCATTGCGTGCGGAGACTTTCGATGCTGTTGTGGTGAGTGAATATACTACTTGGCAAGTAGTTGATTGCTGAAAACGGAACTATGAACAGTTGCGGATTACCAAGGCTCTTATGCCCAAGAAACAAAACGCAATAAGCTGAACGACGACGGGCGAACCACACGACTGCCCCTCCGTCGGATGGCGAATGTCTTCGAGTGACACATCTGAAAATGACCATGTTTGTAATTCATGGTTTCGTTTGTAGATGCCGAACAAGCTGTTTCAAATAAACAACCTACTACATAGGCACGTCTTATGGATTATAAAACTATCGCCTAGCGGCAATCTCAGAAGGGAATAATGAAGCAAAAGAGAGTATGAAAGGAGTAAGAGGAAAAATAAAATACTGGAAATAAATCGATGAAAAAGGTATGTGAATGCAAGAGCGCCATTGACCGCGGCATCTAGCCATATCCCCCAACGCATCTAACCGTTGAGTGTGAGAGTCTCTTGGACCTCATAAAGAAAGTCTAACACACCCTACATGGCCAAGCCCACTAATTAGACTTTTCATACCTTCCTTCTATATCATGGACTGTTCACCCTCACTCATCTTCCAACCATTAATCGCCTCAGCGAACATTGGGCGCCGAGGAATCCTGTCAGAGGACATGCGTAACACATGTCCCAGACATGTTAGCCTGGTTCGTGAACTTAAGACTGTCTGCCGAACCTCGGCATTGCTTTTACAGTGTTCCCACCATATTCGAGCAATGCTAAAGAGACATTATAGTTCGAATACCGACAATCTTCTTGTGACCTACACTCGCAGTGGCCATGTCTACGAACCATACAGAGGTACAGGCCTGACTGCTGCAGTGTACACTCGACCCTTGATGGACAAAGATATGTCATATCGACGCCACAGATGACTCAGGTTGGCAAATGCCTAACGAGCCGATTCACGATTAGCATCGGCATCCTAAACCTTGGGTAGAACACTTCAAGACAGTCCACTTGGCTTTTAATATCAGGCCTTCTAATCGCTATTCTGGCACACTTCTCGTGAGCTGTTTCGACTGGTCCGCCCATCTAGACGGAGGTCCACAAGGAAGTCCAAGCCTTAGG
Organism: Fasciola hepatica; assembly: GCA_948099385.1. NCBI lineage: Eukaryota > Metazoa > Platyhelminthes > Trematoda > Plagiorchiida > Fasciolidae > Fasciola > Fasciola hepatica. The sequence continues at coordinate 12,634,184 of CANUEZ040000142.1, read as the reverse complement.
ACGTCACAAATCGCCGAGCTCCAATGACCTCGCCCCGGTCGCGATAGAAATGGTAGAGTACTGTTTGTTAGAGTAATTCATGTTTTGTTCTCAAGGTTTGAAATCCAGGGGATCCCTTTCCCGGGGTGGGGGTGGGGAGAGGGAATCGGTTGTTGTCCCTTTCTTAAAAAACTGAGCGTGCAGTGCCCGCAGAAATCGTAGGGAAATAAACTTTATCTCAATAGCGCCCACGCCGCTTTCGGACTGATGACTGTTTGGCAAAAGCCAAATGCACCTACTGCATAGTAACGATACCTTATCCATTATACGACCACCTGGTGCGATGTAACTGTTCAGGTAACAAAACTTATCTGCTTCAGCTACGGCTTTCCTCGTCAATACCACGTTTAGTGTAGCATAAACCCAATTCTGCTGCAAAATTTTACATTTTGGAGGTGCTAACGCTTCTCAAGCACTGCGATACTGTTGTTTAGACCATTTAAAAAGACTTGCAACTTACTTCGATCTTCATTGAGCAGAGCAAAATAGTCCTCGTATTCTGAGTCAGAACACGAGTTGTTGGTGAACATGCGTTTTTGGTGATTTCATTCTTAGGCCATCACAGCCACATTTATATTAAAACGGATTGATAAGAAGATTGGGAAAAGTTACGCTTAGTCGGTATGAAGAGATAAGGGTGGGACAGGATGGATGATTCACTTTCAAACAAGAAACTCGTGAGGATGACCGGGTGATAACTAGTTTATGGTGTGTGACAGTTGACTGTTGGCCATGAGAGTTGCAAGAATTGGGCTAAGTTTCGCCGCGCGCAAAGCTCGAACTTCGAAGTGTCCACCTGGACACCAATGGCAGTTTATGTTATCTGATCCGTTCTCATGGGCTGATAACCAAATCTCGATCCCTGCCAGATCACCCGATTCCGCCGATTGAAATTGCGACCCAATCACGTGTTTGACATGACAGTTGGGCTCGCCAACGGTACATTGTTAGAAGTTCTTTATCCCCAAGTCAACGCATCGATAATCTATCATTTTGAATGTGGGACTTAAATAACGTCTACTTCACTTTTGGCTGATGACTAAGGTCAGATAACCATTAACCGCATACTCGCAGAGGACATGCGTAACACATGTCTGTAGTGATTCAGCAGTTGTCACACGTGATACGGCCAGGTACAGCTTCGTAGCCACGTACACGGATGAGCCTCAACCAATGAGGATCGCCGCGGACAATTCCGACAAAAGCTCCCTGTGATTGATCATCTTTGAGTCTACGAATTATGTTCTCTAATAAAACATATTTATACAAACCCGCACTGCAATATAACTAACGTGCTATTTCGCGGTCTTGATCTTCTTGCTATTTCCGTTCGCGTGTTCTGGGTGGTGAGCAATTTCGATACGGTCTATCAACTCACTACATTACGACTATTACAATGTCCCAGCCATGTTAGCCTGGAGAGCTTGACTGTTTCATCTAATCATTTGGTTCGTGAACCTAAGACTCTCTGCCGAACCTCGGCATTGCTTTTACAGTGTTCCCACCATATTCGAGCAATGCTAAAGAGACATTATAGTTCGAATACCGACAATCTTCTTGTGACCTACACTCGCAGTGGCCATGTCTACGAACCATACAGAAGTACAGGCCTGACTGGTGCAGTGTACACTCAACCCTTGATAGACAAAGGGATGTCATGTCGACGCCACAGATGACTCAGGTTGGCAAATGCTAAAGAAGCCTTCTGTAAACGCAATGACACCTCTCTCGATATCCGTCCACCGGTTGAAGTGCAGCTGCCCAGACAACAGAACTTGTCTACCACGTTTATACTCACCCCAGACACTAAAACGTTTTGCGCTGGACCAACCCAGTTCTGTAATAGCATCTTGCAATTTGAAGGTGCAAAACGCATACCGAACATTGCTATGCGATCCGTCAAACTGTCTAGAAAAATTCGCAATTTACCTGGATGTTCACTTAGAAGAACTATGTCATTCGCGTATTCAAGGTCTGATATATTTCCACCTGGGAAAAGTTCAATGCCTCTATCCCCACCTGACAAAAATGTAGTCTCTAGAACCATAACAATCACAAAGCTAAAGAGAAAGTCGGGGAGGGGGTAACCTTGACATACAGCACTTCCCATGAGGAACTCGGGTGAAAGATCACCGTAAGCCCGAACTCGGCTTCGGCTAATGTAAAAGGATTTTACGATAGGAATGAATTTCTCTGGTACATCTTTCAACAAGAGGCAGCGCTAGAGAACTACGCGGTCAACTGAGTCGAAGGCTGCTTTAGGACCAAGTAAAACGGATATAGTTGGCCAACGGAAGGCGCATCCATGTTCTAAAATTTGTCAAAAAGTGAAAATGTGGTCAATACAACCTTGATCAGGTCTAAACCCAGCTTGATTCTCGCGCGAACATTGGTCGCCAGCGTCAAATGAGCGGTGGGGAATAATACCAGTGAGCAGTTTGGATGCGATACTAACCAGACTTATGCCCCTGTGGTTTTCACAGGACATGTCGCCCTTGTAAATCGGTACGACCACCGATTCACACCAACTCTTTGGAATTTGTTCCTTCTCTCATATCAAACCGAGGAGTTTCGTCAACTCCAGCAAAAGTGCTGGACCGCCGTCTTTGAAAATAGACGGAGGCAAGGCATCCGGTCCGGTAACCTTATGTCGTTTAAGATAGCTTATCTCACTAAGAACCTCCGCTTCTGACGGAGGACCGGTATCTACAACAAGACCTGTACCCATTGCGCTAGTGAACAAACCTGGCGAGGAATAAGGCCAATTAAACTGCATTTCAAAGTGCTCCGCTCAGCGTATTAGACGAATCTGAATCAGTGATCCGTTCGCTTCTTTGATCAATTCGCTAACGTCTGGTTTACGTGGACCGATTTGTCTAATCAGACGGAAAAGGTTGTGGCACAGCTCTCTCCATCGCTCTACACTTCGCAATCCACCACTGCTCACGGTCATTTCTCAGGCTACGAATCGGATGACGTTTAAGACATCTCCGTGCCCCCATCAGATCTGGAATCCGAAGGAATCATTCTGCGCATATCTAACAGCGTAACTGAGGATGCAGACATCCATCGTTTCTGTGTGTGTCTAATAGTTGGACCTTGGGTAGAATAAGCAGCCGTACACAGAGCCTGTTTGATCTCTGTCCATCACTCTTCTGGATCCTAGGCATTTGGATGCATCGATAGCCTGGTGGATAATTCTGTTTGGAAAGCAGATCGTTCGTTATCGTCCAGTAGCAGCTGCGGTGGACGGTTCGCTTTGGCGTTGTTTTGACCACCGACGAGGCGTAGTCGGAAGCTCGCGCGGACAAGAGCGTGATCAGTGTCTACAGACTGTACCAAAATGATCGACAGTCTTGAATTGATCCACGCCAGCGGTAACCGATAGCAATATGGTCGATCTGAGTTCAACGCTGTGAAGGCGCAGGATGACGCCAGGTTAGCCGGTGTCGTTTTTGTGCGAGAAATTTGTACTCGCTAGGAACAGTCCATGGTCGGAACATAGTTGAATGAGTCGATCATGGTTATCAGTTCGACCGGCTGGAATGCAATATCGACCCCCCATATCCCTCTATGTCTCGTCAAGTTTTCCAACTTGAGAATTGAAATCACCAGCAACAATCATGATGTCCGAAGAGCGCACGCTGCGGAGCAGTTGAGACAAATCCTGGCAGAATTGGTCTTTAGCCTCAGGAGGGCTACAGTCAGTTGGGGCATACACAAACGACAAACAGGCATCGGTGCTTCAGTCTGGTGCTGTTGACATGCACAGAACCATTCCACCGGACCGCACACAGACGGCTGCTCACTTGGATTCGGTCGAGCAGTGCACGCTCAGATAGATACCAACGCCAGCCTGACCGCGAGTACTAGACACCGGATCACCCGACACGCGAAGAGTGAAACGAGAAGCCGAGCTTGTTTCTAGGGAGCGAAGTGTTACCACTGAAGTTGGGTGTGGTATGCGTGTTTCGGAGACACAACACACGTCCATGTTAAAGGTTTCAAGAGTCCTAGCGAGAGCAGCCTGGTAAAGTGTGCGGACGTTGAAAGCAGCTAAGAGGATGCTTAGGTCGGGGAATGGATTCTATTTCTTCCTCTGTCTTGAACTTGCTACCCTTTCCGAGAGCTACAAGTTCACAGTCACGACTTACTGTGGCTACTCGTACGCATTTAGAATTGGAACGTAAAGGAGGAAGAGCAGAGATAAGTATGTTTCTCGACTGACCGCTGGAGATTTCTGGGCACATCATAGTTCGCGGCTGCCCACACTGCAGAAAAGGGTTTTCTTTGGGAACCCTAACCGGAGCCTTTGACTCGAAAGTCACACCCACAAGGCAGTTGGGCTTTAAGCTAGCACGGGAACGTGACCGAAGAACTCGTGAAGGAACTTCTTCTGGTCTGTCTCGTGAGACTTGATTACTGCATGCGTTTTGTCTTGTCTTCGCTGGTGCTTTGTTATCGATCCTCTTTTCGGATTCAGCCAATAGCCCCATGCACCTAATGAAGTAAACGGAACGTGGACGGGGCGGTATCATTTGGGCTGGGGGCTGCCCAGCTTAGGCGGGCGATAGCTGTCCAATGAAAAGCGATGACTTCTCGCATCGTGGAGAGAAACCCCAGGTACTTCACTTCTACGTCCATCTAGTGGAGGTTTTCTGACCGGTAAACTGTTTCTCTCCGTATTTATTCGCCGGAGTGTCCTCTCCAGGGACATAGTGATTAGAACCAGATGTTGCCCATTAACTGGTTCAGAGATTGGACTTCGTCTGGTCTCTACCCATTGACCTGTCAGGCATGATTGGATCCCTGGTTTAGGGAAGCCATCCTGCATAGCCCTTTGGGTCATGGGGGCACGCAAGCCATCACAGCACGCCAAGGTGCAGTCTCGTCGTGATGGTCCAGGTATATATTCCGGCGACTTGACGCGGACTTGTCCGGTCAAAAGGTCTTCTCTACACCGTTTCCGGGATGCCGTTGTCTCTTTAAGGGCCGAGTAAGAAGTGGAGGTGGGGCGCACAGGACTTAGGCTGGTTCGTGGCCCCTGCCAATGGAAGCAAAATCGAACCCACATCCAACAGCCGCGCAGAGCTGGACGAAGACCTGCAGTATCCAAGGTCCAACTTATCATTTAACGAGAGTCGTGTAGAAAGCCACAAACGTCACTGAATGAGATGCTTTGCAGCGATCTTCACCACGGAAGACTTCCCCCTCTGGAAATCCTAGTCAGCGTATTTTGCCCAGTACCCCAAAAAGCGGACCTGCAAGCCAGTAGGGTAGTAACTCTTTGAAGAAACGTGACCGAAGTACCCAAAGGCGGTACACATGTCCACGAACAGAACTCATTAGTGTTCAACGTTCGTTGAGGCAGGTAGTGGTTGAAGTGCAGGCAAGTGTGACCAATGCAGGACACAGAAGGAAAATCTTATCAGTAAATTCGGCCATGCAGGACGTGCTAGGCTTCGGGGTGAGACCAAAGAGATTCACCCGTTTTGGAGGTTAGGTACATTGTAGGATATGGCTGGGTGCAACTCTCGTATTCACACATTATTTTTATCAACCTGATATTACTTCTCGTAGTTTTGTTCTAACCATTCATACCCTTGATTCCTAGATTTTTGGTTGAGGTTCTCGCTAAGCGATAGCAAGAGGTGAATACAGGCACTTCCAAAGCTCAATCCTCATGAAACTTATATACACCTATCATTGTATGTGAACCAGCTATTAGCCACTATTTTCATCTTCAACATACTACGCTCTAGCCTCGCAAACTGAAACACTAGACTGCTTTAACACCAATTCCCTAGAAGTCACATGCGTACATCCATACACATAGAACGAGTGAGCATTCCCTCTCATTAAGGACAGATTATACTCACCACGAATGCATGTTGAATAAAAAGCTACTTATTGCCGATCGGTAGTCGAAGCATAATCTGTATACGATAGTCCCCATCCCCGGATTACATTATCCTCTGTGAGAAGCACTTTTGCTGCGCAAGCAAATTCTTTTTATGTGACCATCTCCCTCCCCGAATGTGATACCACTCAGCAAGAAACAATTCGAGAGATGCTGATCAGTTTCTTCATGGAGGGGACTACTGTACCCAGTGAGTGCATTCATTCGGAAAGGAAGCCCACGCCGCCGGCAAAAGATTGGGTTCAATTAATCACCCTTTTAATTAGATGATTGTGCACCTTCAAAGTGCAAGGTGATGTTACAAGACTGGACGTCAACGATTCCGAGCTTGATGCTCGATGGGGAGATGCTGTCAGTTGTCGACCACTTCACCTACCTCGGCAGCAGCGTGACGACGGGTGTGAGCACAGTAGTAGAGATGAGCACGCGTGTATCCAAGGCTCGAGCGGCGAACGCTGGACTGAAGCACTTGTGGCGTCGATCTGACATTTCACTGAAGTTGAAAGGTCGTGTATACTGTGCCGCAGTGCGTTCAGTTTTGTTGTATGGTTGCGAGACTTGCAGTCTGCGTGCTGAAGATATTCGTCGTCTTGAAGTTTTCGACCACCGATGTTTACGTAGTATCGCTAAGATCGGGTGGATTAGCCGAGTAGGCAATGCTGAGGTCAGTATTGGGTACTAAATCGGAGAATGTTTTGTCACAGCGTATCCAACTTAGTAGACTTCGTTGGTTGGGGCATGTGTTACGTATTGCAAACACACGTCTACCGTATCGTGTCCTATTCTCCGTTCCTCCCCAGGAGTGGAAGAGACCACGTGGAGGTCAACAGATGCTTTGGCAGCGAGGAATGAGGAAATGTACAGCAGACTTAGGAAAAGTATGTGCTTCACTTCTTCATGGTTGGGGTCCAAAAGATCCGTCTACCAGTTGGCTGGAGACAATGAAGGATATGGCAGCGAACCGCGAACAGTGGCGATCATGTTGTCACTTTCTATCGGATCAGAATGACTGATCGATGTGTGTTTGCACAGTTAGACTGTGTATTTCGTGTGTAGGCTACTAGGGCACTCTTCCCTTTTCCCACTTATGTAGGTCCATTCCCTGTCCATCTTGTATATTCATACTTTCTAATTCAGCGTGCAACATGGTGAGAAAGGCAGTGGTCAGTGGGGCTTGCCCTACTGTTTAACGCTGTACGATGATGCTTGGGCATGAATGCGGTGAAAGCAGTATACGCCCAGATCCTCAAAGGGATATTCCATTATTACCGCCGGGTCGCGATAGGCGATAAATCCACTTTTTGGGTTACGGCGACCATCTTACAAAAGTTGCAAATGGAGTCGCGAGGCCCAGTTTTTGGAAACGCCTGAACTGTCATTGTTCAGGTAGGACTATGACGTAGGACTTAAAGGTAGCACACTAAACTAGTCGGTGCCAGATCTATTTCAACGAAATAGACAGAGATAGATAAGTAATTGTTTGTTCCACAAAGGCTTTGGTAAGATGCACAGGATGAGAGAGGGTAGTTCAAGAAGAGGGAGGATACGGAAAAAAGTAAAATCAAATGGTTCATTGCTCTCTCTCTCTCTCTCTCTGAATGTTTTTACGGCCGGCCCATCCATATGAGGACGGACTGGGACGAACGAAACAGGAGAAAAAATTAAAAATGAACGACGTAGAGAAACACGACGCTAAGGATTAGAGTGAGGATCAAGGAAGAAAGTTTAGGCAATTCGGAGAACAAAAAAACAGAACTAGCGTGGAACTTAAAGAAGCAGTACTTTGATTTAGAGGAATAACATCGCCGATGGCCGCCGCGGTGGATTGCGCGAGGTGAAAATGAGCGTTAAATCCGTGTCCGCAGTGGTAACATGAAGTGCGATGGGATGGAGGGGGGAGTGACATAGAGATACGAAAATGTATATATAGTCCGTTGGTGAACCGTTTAATCCTTTTCAAAACTGAAACAACTTGTGTTTAATTTGGAGATCATTATGCACGGATAACAAGGACGGACGGAATGAAGATGAGTCAGCAAGAACCAAAGTGTGTAATATAATTGTTCTGGTGGATTGGTTGCGATCAGAAGTGACTATGCTCACCAAACGAATAAATCTGTGTGAGAACATTAGGTTAACTATGAAGAGTGAGCAAGTGGGTGCGTCCAACTGCACTCAATACTGTTCGATAACGCACTGAAACACAGTTCGTGAGATGCGGTTAGGGAGTGGAGATTGTGCGATAAAACGGCAAAACTATAGTGAATTAGGCCGACGAATGGGACAGCATTTGTTTGATGGACCGGTGCAACTAACACGGAATGCGCAAATGTGAACGCGCATGTCCCGTTTAGAATGGCTTTTTTTTTAAGAATGTGTTGAGGAAACGAGAAGGGATAAATAGAAACTAGGAGGAAGAACACAGCTGTATGTGAAAGACCGACGGGAGGTGGACGAGAACATACCAGGATTAACATTGAGGAAAGAGAAAAAAGAACATCAGACTGTGGCTGGTGATGATATAGCTTAGTGCACATGTTTTTTCGGCGTCAACTGAGCGAGAGACAAGGGGGCAAGATAGACAGAAGACGGATGCAGCAACAGGACAACTCAATCTATGAGCAAAAGGTGGAGAACCAAAAGGAGTGAGATTGCTACGTACGCATAAGTCACAAAGGAATGTAAGTCATTATCTGCCTATGTCCTGGATGTGTGTACAGGGGTGGGATACTCAGAGAAGGGAAACGGGAGAGCAGAGTGGAAGGACGAAGACGTGATTGCAACTTGGTCAGCCCGAACAACGCGGTGATGACCAGGTAACACGCTTGTCCCCAACCTCAACCGATATGTCACAGTACACTGACCAAGTTAGAAGGGTGGATGGATAGATAAGCGAGCACACAACGCAAATTTCTTTGTCCGAAGGAATGCAAGTAAAGCGCACCGCTGTCTATCTCTTCTCCTCAAATGCTAGAAATGAGACAAGTGCGCATGAGTCGTTGCACAGCGATGAACGAGTTCAACAACCTTTGGATGGCTGAAGAAGAATGATATATCGCAGCAATGAAGAGAATAAACGAGAATAATAACAAAGAGGCAAACGAAGGAACGAACTGTTCGATTTGGCAGTTAGACGATGCGTACTGGTGTGTTCGTAACTAGATGGCTTGGCTAGTCTGACAAACACACAGGTAAGCAAAGACTATATCCAAAATGCACCGAAACGCTACCGCAGTAAAAAAGCGAGGACGGGAGGAAAGCAGAGCAGAATATTCTGAGTACATTCGTGGAATACGGATGAAAAAACAAGTGGATTCAGTTGTTTACGCTCGCGAATGAGTGAGCATGGCAGGGACCGTAATACGGACGGTTTCAATGGTCAGTACACAGTAAACAACCGGAGGGCGACGAACCAGTGTTGTTCGTTTAGGTAACAAGTGCATTTGCAAGGTTATCTAAGTTCCCAAAATCTGAAACCACCCGTCGCAATGGATCACGACCGCACATTTCGCACATGTAAGTCTGAAATGAAATGAGAAATGAATAATTAGCCCCGTATGAGATCTCGGGGTGGTGGCGTCATCGGGGGACGAGGTTATGTAAAACAGGAAAAAAACAAGTGGCGAATGAGTGATGAATACAGTGAAAGCATATGGGAAAAACACTAGATGAGTGTGATGGGGGAACCATATAATATAAGCAATATCTACGGTCTACTTGTAGCCATCTAGTAACAACGGGAAAATAAATTTAGTAAGAGGAAACAATGCGTTATCTTACACTGCAGCAGGATGAGTTGGCACAGGAAAAACGAAAACTTTGAACGACATCAAATGTGTTTTACGAACAATCGGGCACACGCGCTTTTCCGCGCTAAACTGAAGATGAATTCCGCCGACTGTTGATCGAAAACCGCAGCACTGTACCACCTTGTTATAACCTTTTCCTCTTCGAGAAGATAATCAATAAACTGTTTTTAACGTGAGTGGCTCCCCTGCGTTTTTGTGCCGCAAGCCTAACCCCTTTTAATGTGTCATGTTTATTCGTATAATAAAAAATCTTCTGATGAAAACTGTCCAACATAAGACGATTCTCTTTTTTGTTCGTTGGGCGAACAAGTCAGTACCAGTCACGAGAAAACACAAAATGACACCAGAAAGAACTGTTGTCTAGTATTTGGCACGTCCATAGCGTGCCTAGACGAATCAGAATGCAACCCATATGACTGAATGATATGGTTAAGCAGGTTCACGCACCTTATCCAACCAAGGAAGACAAAGACGATCAAGTATTCTTTGAGAGGAGAAAAGTGTGACCAATTCCGGAATACGTATTATTTCTATTCACCCATTTCAAACCTGTTATCACTACAGTAAATTAAAACAGCATGAGTAAATACTTTAACACCACAATTCGGAAAAAACCAGTGAGAATATCACGACAAACGGAGATCTAGATAAGATGGAGTCGAAGAAAGCTGGATACTGTAGCCAGTACGACCGCGATAAGCAGAGCAAGGGAGGACATATAGACACAAAAAGTACCGAGCTTGGTCTGTTTGTTGTGTGATTGTGAGGCAACTTTGTTAGTCAGTGAACTCGTGGTCCAAAAGCTACACGACTGACGAACACGCGAGCGTACACACAAATTTAAACTAAACGTCAGCGAGTGGATATCCAAAAACTCCATAAGAAAACGGAATCAAATGCAGTGTTAATGACAATCACCGATAATGATGAAAGGACGCGACAGCAACGGCGGACACCACGTGACATTCACGGAGAGTCTACATACATGTAACAAATAAGTTAGAGGGCCGTCAACTTAGATAAAGCCAAATCCACAAACACGCAAAAGGCAAGAAGAATGACCAGCCTCACCTCAAGCAACGAGTAACTACTGACGTCTTGAGAAGGATGATCTAGGAGGATCGAAAGTCAAAACCCGAGGAAGGAAACAGTTCATGTCAACGTCATTAAAATGTCGGTTTCTCAATCATTAGCTTAAATAACGGCATCATAAGCGCGTTTGCAGTCGCTTACACCGCTTGCGTCTATCCAGCGTGTGCAGTCGAGTGCCCAAGGGTAGAGGTAGACTTTGAGCAGAATCCTGTGAGAATCGGTCGGACGAGATGGATGACCCGAATCTTTGATCTTCCCACGAAGATGTGTGCGCGCGGGCTCGGCGGTCAGTTGTAGTCTGAGGCGGCTGACGTTGTGCCAACGCGTACGGATCGTAGTTCATCCGGACCAAACTGGACTGAGCATCCTGTGTGAAGTTCTCAACAAAGGTGGCGTTGGAAACAGACCTACAACTATCCGTCGAGTTTCGCGCACACGGCGAAGCTGAGACCGTTATTATAGGAGGGACTGGTGAAGCCTGACGACCGACTAGTGAACTGAAGCTGGGAATCTTTCCCCTGAAACGGGTGCTCTTCCCATCCTTAAACTGGGATGATTCTCCAGAAAGTAGTGTGCTCGACCTGGCATTTGAGTACGTGTGGCACGATTTATTGTAGTATTTTTGGTTTTTGGTCAGTGTCTGTACACTATAGGAGGACGAACGATAATCAGTAGCTGAGAGATTCGGGTGGGAACGAGGCAAGATAAGAATAGTTTTTGGTGCGTTAGGGGTAACGACTGATAGACTGTCCAACGCATATGAGGTTTCATTGATCGGCTGATTGCCATGAGCCTCGTCCTCGCTGTCCGACGAGGGCGTCATGGTTCCGCTGTACATGCTCAAATGGCTCTCAGTACGACTCAGACCATTAAGAAGCGCGTCCCGGATGTGAGATGGAACGTGTTGAGTATTTCCAGGACCTGAGTTCGAGCTCAAGTTCCAAGCTGATCGGGCTCTTCGCTGTGCGTCGACAAGCTTGAGATTTCCTCCAGTTGACCTTCCACACACGCCAGGCGACAGGGCACTGAATCGAGACACGCTGGGCCGCAAATTGAGTTCGCTCGTATCACTGTCCCAACAAGACGTTGACGTGTATGGTTGGGATAGGTGACACTCTGATCCCATTGGACCTCCAGCTGAATGACGGAGTCGCCAAGCTGGACAAGGAATTGTGTTGGACTGGTGGTTTTCGATACGTTCATTTCCGGTGGACTCACGGGGCGTGATAATCCACACATTAGGTGGCGAAAGGAGGTGCGCACTCGTTCGACCATTGTATTTGATCGGGTCAGAAGGGGCTGGCGAAGCGGCACGTCTGATAGACGGAGGTAAGGCTTGATCACAAAGGGGTTGCACAAGCACGTGCAAATGAACGAACGGCAACATATTGGAGGAGCCCAAGTACGTCGATAGCAGTTAGCCAGATACAAACGAGACGATCAAAAATCAGAAAAATTAGTAAATAGGTAACAAAACGTCGCACCCAGAAAACCCGGAGTAAACAAATACGCGCAGAAAATTGGTTCACAATAGATCGTATCCATTACACCGAGAGCATAGGATACGATGAGCCAGATGAGAGTTCAGGGAAGCATACCAAACAGCACAACCACACCAAGGAAAACATACACACACGGCAATCGGGCAAGCAGAGAAAGCAAACCGAACATAGATACCGAATGAGGCAAATGACGAGACGAGACGCGCGAACGAACGAACCAACGAACGATGGAACGAGCGAGTGGCGAGCGACAAGTGAGCGGACCAGTGGGTGAAAGAGATGAACACAGACACCGCAAAATAGACCGTGTATGCACGAGGGGGTGTAGACAAGTACAAACAAGAGAGAAAAGGGCCAAAATTGTGAGAGCGGTGGAGATCGAATCATAGAGAGCGGTGGAACACGATACCCAGTAAAAAAAATTGAGGTATGGTGTGGGGAAAATATAAGAAGATTATATGAGAATCACCGATCGGAGATCATGTGAAACGTCGCACATGTACGAGCAGAAATCTCGAAAAGTACTATCTATCCTAAAGAGAACAGTAACTAGAACGATGAGCACCTAGTGGCAGAAACAACCATATTTCGAAAATGCAGTATCACTGATCAACGATTTAATGTCACACTCTGGAGTGATTGCCCTCTCCCTGGGAATCAGGAAATGATGAATCAAATTGGAAGGGACATCTAAATACATGCACAGAGAACAACCTGAGGCAACATGTGGTTGTCGAATCGTAGGAAAAGGTGCATGCTGATTAAACGAGATCATTGCAAAAAAAACTAATACCCGAAGGTTATAGTGTCAGATCGAAACATCTTTCGAGTAACATTATAGGGTCAGGTTGACCAGAATTAGGCAAAGGAAAGGCAAGAACGTCTACCAGTTTCCTAATGGAATAATGCACAACCCCAAATGGTGTGTCACTCAGTTGTGATCTATGAACTATGAACTACGGTGAACCTAGTTCACCGTAGTTTTTATAAACATACATCGGAAAGTCATATACCGCTAATTGAGAATTTCATACAAATAGCGAACATAAAGCCCCCAGGGATCTACAGTATTTCCACGTGTCAACACTTATGAACAGCTAGAGCTGAATCACACGTGAATATTACACTCAAGATATCGACATGGGCTGTCACGATTCTCTATTCACATCCAATTAATAACTCAGCCCAAAGAATCCCCCGAAATCGCGAACAAGACAATTTGATCACTCACCTGGACGTCGTCTGACTTCCCCCATAGCGTACCTGCAAAAAGACAATGAGACGAAATTCATAGAGAACAAAAACGAAAAAATCCTCAAGCAACGTATATATCCTTAGGCATAGGACTTATATGCCTATAGGATCAATTCAAGCGCCAGCGGAATGTTTGTGCATCAGTCATCTTATTTACACTATAAAAATACGGTGGATGGCCACTACGGCTGAAGCATTATCAAACTGATCAAGGTTAATTGTTCATCGATTTCAACAATTCACGACTACAATACACAGCAAATCGTTACTGGAGTGTCTTTCTATGACAGGGTGACACAATGCAAGAGGAGAACAAAAAAACGATTAGCACGGTCAAAGGAATGTGTCTGAGGGTGTCAAACCATTCGCGATCGGAAACAGGCAAATCTAACCCAAAATACCTGACCATCAGGAACTTACGGATCGTTTTCTGTTGCAGTGCGTTTATACGAGTTCAGTTGACAGATTGAACAATTGGGGAGAAGAAAGACGGAGAAAAAATTGTTAACCAATAAAATGTCCACAAAATGAGCAGTTATGGAGAAAACCGTGTGATGTGCAGCATAAACCAAATCGTGAAAAGAAAAGCATTTCACTCACCATCTACGGATCTGATTGAGTTTAATTTACGCGACGGCATTGTGCCACGTTTGGATGAGGCTTGTTTCATGGCTAGTACGGAAAATCGCCATAGACAATGGGAGAAAGAAAGAACGACAGGATACAATTTACGCATAAGAAAAATAAACTGGACAACAGAGAGCAAAAGTGATTACGGCAAGTAAGAAAACAGGCGGGAGTATTTATGACAAACTCGGTAAGTGATGAACAGGTCAGCAACAGAACGCTGTTAAGATCAGTATGAACCACCGTGATTACGCAAAAAGAATAACCATCGACCCGGACCTCAGACTAATTAAAAAATGTTTACTGTTAGGACCACAATAAAGTAGTCAAACACGAACTAAATACGTCACATAAATTCACCCGATTGGTTAAGTTGCGCGAATTCGCACGGTCGCTAATTCCTCGATGAAACCGATCTATAAAGTAAGATGCCCACAAGTGCAAATTAGCAGAAGCTTCAACAGTCTTTTCCATTTGTCAGTTGCTAAAGGCTAGCTCTGATAAGGTCTTCACCCGTCGCATTTTCATGGTACTGATGAATGAAAGCCAACGTGATGAAAATCATTCTCTTCTGTATTTAAATGGAGGGCTTGTGCAAGCAGTTTGTCGGAATTTCAGACAGTACACGCAAAATACGCAACTTGTTACAAACGGCAAAAGTATTGACGAAAAGACAAATAATTAGTGTTCAAATGAGTGGGAGAGAAAACGATAACCTAAATATTTACAGTCTTAAAGGTAAACCAGATTTTGTCTTTCCATTGATCAGAACCTGAGTCAGATACGGCATAGGGAAGATTTAGTACAGATTTATTTTGGATGGAAGATGTCGGAATGCAACGAACGAGTAGGGTAATGATCATAAGTCGTATGTAAATGGGTGGAGAAAATCCCCCCATATGCACACGGCCGGTTTAGCGGTTGTTGCCGCTAATCAGATATGCGCACCCGGTACTCCTACACCCACTCATTTTCATACTTATGGACTCCGTTGTTTTACCATCGCCAGGATTTAATTTGAATTGTCTGGAGTTTGAATGAGGACTGCACAGGATTTTCGTGCCGTAATTGAATGACTCGCAGATAAACGAACCCCAAGTCCCAAAGCAGAGAACACAGGCTCGCTTTACTAAGTGTGCTGTAGGACAAATTATCAAACGATAACAATAACACCTCAAATTGTGGGCAAACCGACCACAGAATCAAAACAGTCAACATAGGCTTCAAAAACCCAGGTAACAATACACAGGAAACGCTCGAGACAGCAATGCAGGAGCGAGTCAAGTGGTTTGCAGAGGAGGTCCTTATTTTCGACCAATCAACGGTCATTAGAGAAGTAATTGTCTGAGGGAATACACACACAAGCGTGGTGAAGAACAAACGGAATAGAATGGCTATGAGAAAGTGCACGATCACAGAGGGATAGCCAAGTTCAGTCATCCACACGGGTAAGCCAGATGGAGAGAGAGAGGAAAATAATTAAGTCCAAATGTTTGGGCATTGTCAAGTGATCCAGACCACTATGACGTAATAACAGAACGGATCATGGATACTAGTGGACCACTCCCAAACCGTAGGAAAGGTTACGTAACAGATAGAACACTTTTAGAATCAGAGTTTCATACGAACGGATGAGATCAACAATTAGATAAATCATGCCATTGCATCACATTTTATATGAACAATGTTAGGTGAACAGAGCAGAAATCAAGATAAGGCGATGGGTCAAAATTAAGTGGGGGAGAGGGGGATCAAATATCACACGCGTGACCTAGATCCGTCACTGGATCGTGAGTGGGTGTCTGCGGTGTCACTAGTCGGATCAACGGATCTGTGGTTAGTTTGTGGGTATGGGGTGGGTCAAGGAAGCCATAGCGCTTGCACGAACTGTTTTTGGGCGCACAACGGGGGATTTTAGAGACGAACGAATACCGCTTCCGCTGTGGCTAGAACACGGTACTTCACCAGTCTTGAGTGCCCACTTCGAACTTTGGTGATTGGCCGGAACGCTTCGGTCACATTCACCGAGTGGTTAGACTGAACAAGGTGTGAACACACAGCGCTCGTAATTACTTTGATTGCTCCAGTGTTTAACCAGGCTGGGTGGCGTTCACGGACGCATTCAGATGTGTCTGGTCTTACGGCCAATGAACGTTGTCCCACAGGAAGAAGTAAAGGAGTACACAGAATGAAGCCATGGAATCTGACACCTTATCCTTTAATCGTAAATACCCTCACGGTATTCATGTAGATACAAAATGGAGCTTTGCCGCGCAAAATGTTTTGTCGACGGCTTCTGATTATCTGCGACGTATATTATCCGCTTGGATATCACCTTTGAACGGCAAGCGGATGCATACTGACTTTTTTGGGACAACTGTGGTCTTCACTCTTTCTTCCACTTGTCTCACTGTCCTATCAATGAAACGATCCGGATATCCATTTTGCAGGAACATATTGCGCAGAGAACGAAGTTCGTTGTCCAGTGTGTCCTCAGTACAGATTTTGCGCGCTCTAATAAACAGGAGACGGGTTAAGTGGCGCTTGAATTTTAGTGGCACGAAACTTTCGAAATGAATGTGCTGTCCATTCCATGTTGCTTTCCTGTGCAATGGTCGTTGAACTGAGCCATCCGCTCGCCGACTTAGGCACACATCTAGAAAGGCTATTTCATTGTTTGCCTCTTTTTTCATGGTAAACTGAATATTAGGATGGGCTGTGTTAAACGTGTTTAATATAAAGTTTTCGCCATGGTGTCGCCTGCCACGCATATTATATCATCCATGTAGCGTTTATAAAGCGAGCATTGTCTGATGGTTGACTGCAGTTGATTATTCTCAATTTTCGCGATGAAAACATCGGCGAATAGTGGTCCCAAGGGTGACCCCATTGATACTCCATCTTTTAGACGGTAGATTTCGCCACTGAATTCAAACTACACGTTAAACATGCAAACAAAGAGTTGTTTCAGTTCGTCCACTAGAAGGCCTACGTCGATGTTGTTTCCTTGAATGTGGTCGCACAGATAGTTCATAATTTCACTGATCGGTACGCTAGTGAACAATGAGGTGACGTCAAGTGTGAACATTTACTTCTCTCTCAAGTTTATATTTCGGACACTGTCCACGAAGTCGAAAGTGTCTCGTAAACTGTGTTCTGCGACTGCAGCTCTCACTGGCTCCAATAAGCCAGTTAGCGACCTGGCTACTGCGTGGTAGGGTGAGTTACACACGTCTAAAATGGGTCTTAATGGTATGCCCTCCTTGTGGACTTTTGGTAAGCCATACAGCCTGGTAATTATCGTCCTGCTTGGTCGTATCCTTTCGAATGTGGCTGGATCTATGATCCCTTTCTGCTTCAGTGATCGTAATCTTTTGGAAATAGACTTTTCTATCTGGGTCGTGTTATCCTTCTCATTGGATGCTTTGATGAATCTGGAGGTGTCACTCAATACTGCTTTCATCTTTTCTTTATAGGTCAATTTATCAAGAACCACGATGCCTGCACCTTAATCGGGTCTTGATAAAATAATATCTAAATTTGTCTGCAAACTGTTTGGGCACCTCAAATGCTTCGTCGTCAATATGCTCTTTGTTGATGGTTTGCTGTCCCGGTATTGGTAGCAAGTGGAGTGGACTTCAGCTTCTCAATCTGTTGTAATGACGATGGGTTCAGGTCTGTCACCTGAGCAAAAAGGATTCACAAATTCAACTTCCATACTCAGTTGTTCTCTTTATTTCCAGGGCAGCAAAACCTAGGTCCTAGTGATAACACTTCGAGCAACGTTTTGTCCAATCTTATTGATGAAAAGTTGTGGATAAATTTCATTGGGTCAGAGGGGAACTTACCAACTGGTTTCGTTGGACTGATACGTTTTCCCAATGAAACGAGTTTTCGCTGGGTCTGTTTTGTCAACTATTGTTTCCACGTACGCGTCGAATGACTGTTTTTCTTCCGGTATTATTTTGTCAAACACATGCGTGGATTTCGTAAGGTTACGTTCCAATTCACTCATTCGGTTCGATACAACAGTATCTCGCTCATTAAGAGCATGGCGGCGTAGCGACACACGGGTGATGTTAGTACGGTTCCCTCTCAACACTGTCCAGTATGGTTTGGGATATTCCGATCTCATAATACAACCGTCAATAAACTGAACTCGAGCATATGCCACTGCCAATTTCGTACGGAACCTAATGTAACTGTCAAGTTCACGAAATACGCCTGGGTCTTTGGCTTGCTTTATTTGTCTAAATAATGCCACGGATCTAGGTCACGCATGTGATATTTGATCCCCTCTTCTCACTTAATTTTGAATCATCGCCTTATCTTGATTTCTCTTCTGTTCACCTAACATTATTCATATAAAATGTGATCTAATGGCATGGCTACGAATCACTGAAAACGAGCTTGTTCGCCACCTTGTGTTTTTCTCGATGTGCACTGTGGGATTATTCGGATAGCTAGACAAATCTTCGTTTGGCTGACTGTCCATTGGGCTCCACCTTTCACACACAAACCACAGGTTATCGGACCAACCTGTACTCGGAAGTACCAGACTCGAGTTTCGCTCTTGTTAGAGCTCATCAATGGTGTATATCCTCTGCCAAACGAAGATTCATCAATCCCACAGACTACTCGCAAGTATTTGCGTGATATGTAATTGGACGAATGACAACCAAGGTCAATTGATAATTGTCATAGCAACAAGGGTAAAAATTGCGCGACGCTAAGGGACTGAACAAGCAAATCATCATGCGCGCGCGGAAGTGAAGGGGTGATGGTCGACGTGGAAACTGGTGATCAAAGTGCATGAAAAGCAAACGAACTGTTTGGTAAAAGCAAGACAAATTATGACGCAAGGCACGGGATCTGGCCTAAACCAGTTGAACGGACTTTCTCGATATGGCGAGATGAATTTCCACGTCCAATTTCAGAAAATCTTTACCGATACTCTTCACTGACGAGTCCATAGATGAATCATAACTGTGATTTATATTAGTTATTCGCGTCTGGATCACTGTTTACCCAACAAACAACGAGGCTGCATGGTGCATAGTAGTAGTAGTAATAGTGGTTAATTTGTGGACTATTCATTGAAGTGCATCCATTCACACTCACGACGATTCGGGCTAGGTCCAAGCGATTATATATATATATATATATATATATATATATATATATATATATATATATATATATATATATATATATATATATATATATATATATATATATATATATAAGTCGGTTAAGATTAAGTGTGATGGTATTAAGTTCAAGAAATTTCACAGTTGGGCATTGATGTGTTTACCAACCACTACAGTCAGGGATGTGTGATTGGTCGGTGAAAATAAGTGGAGGCATGACTGCAAAGTTGTTGTTTTTGTTATTCTAATTAGTGGTGGTAGTCATGGGGGGAAAGATGAAGGAAAAAGGTTATTCACCACTCATCGGAAAGACACGAAACATCACCAATTCAGAAGATCACCCGGATCGGGATATAACTAAAAACTTACGATCTGTCAGTGTAGGTGCACACCACCAACAGTACCCGTGGTACGAGGCAATTTTCGGAATACAAGGAACAGATAGAACGGAACGGTAAAACAATCAGCAGCTTCGAACAATATTTCACAAACACAAGCAAACACGAAACGTCAACACGAGGCGGGATCCATGTACACACGGGAAAGGGGGAATAAACTGAAATCCACGCTACGAAAAACTGAAACTTTGAGCCATTGAACGAGAAACTAATGCTATCAGAGTTCATAATCCAAGATGACGGCGTAGACATGCTTGATTCGGCTTATACTCCGAGTAAGATATCAAGAAACTGAAATAAAAACTCTATATATCGTAGCTCAAAATGAATCAATTGGTGGACCACGAGTGATCACTGTTTGAAATATAGCTTATCCAACTCCAAGCTGCTGATTTTTTAAAACCATTACTCATCATGAGCGGAGCACTCTTCATGCATCTGATACGACCACCATAGCTCAATTCACGAGATAACGTAGTGAACAAAAATCAACCAATCATCTATGTAGTGAAAATTCGGCAGACGTCGCGGAGACGTGGGTCATGAAACCGATCATTATTATCGTACAGCGTTAAACAGTAGGGTAAGCCCCACTGACCACAGTCTTTCTCACCATGCTGCAAGTGAAAACAGGGGGAACGAATATAAAAGATGGACAAGGAGTGGACTTAAAAGGGTAGGGAAAGGAGACAACGCCCGAATAGCCAACACACGGAACAGGCAGTTTAACTGTACAAACACACTGACCAATCATTCTGATGTGATAGAAAGTCACAACACGATCGCCACTGTTCACGTCTTCAGCCCTTTCCCTCAGTATATCTAGCCAACTGGTTAAGGGATCTTTTGGACCCCAACCACGAAGACGTGAGACACATATTGTAAGGGTATGGTCTGACACATCGTCCGACAAACGGTTCAGTCTCCGACTGACAATGCGTCAGCACCTGCCCCTACCGAGCCCATGAATGACAGGACAGCCGATCGATGACGTGAATCGATACACGAGACGAAACCTACCAGCGCTATTCAAGCCTCAGGGCGCGGCCATCCACACCAGTCAGACCAATGCGGTGTGCAACGAGTAGGTGTATGTGACGGCGACCTATATATTTTTCGTTTTCCACTAATAAAACTAGATAGTTCTGAGGCAGAACTGGGTCCTCACCGGGGTAAATGGGACGCAACGAAACGACTACCTTTCTTAACTTCATTATACATTTTCTCATTCCCCACTGCCACGTTTTTTCTTCCACTCCCTAGAAGGAACAGAAAACAGGGCACGGTATGGTAGACGTGTGTTCGCCATACGTAACACGTGCCCCAGTCAGCGAAATCTTCTAATCTGCATACACTGTGATAGAACACTCTCGATCCCTGACCTCAGCATTGCTCACTCGGTTATTCCATCCGATTTTAGCGATACTATGCAAACATCGATGGTCAGGAACGACAAGACGACGAATATTTTACGCACGCAGACCCCAAGTCTCACAACTATACAAAACTGAACACACCACGGCATCAGCGAAATACCAGGTCGGCGCCGCAGGTGCTTCAGTCCAGCGTACGTCGCTCAAGCTTTGGATATACGCATGCTCACCTCTACTACCGAGCTCCCATCCGACGTTACGTTGCTGCCGAGGTAAGTGAAACAGTAGACAACTGCCAGCACCTCCCCATCGAGCATCAAGCTTGGAGCCGTTGACGTACAGTCTTGCAACATCACTTTACATTTTGAAGGTGCAAAGCGAATGTCGAACGGAGCTACAGCACATGCGAGTCTCTCTAGTACCCATTGCGCAAAATGCGTGCAAACGAACAAGCAGACAAGGTCGTCGGCGTAATCTGGGTTACACAGATTTTCACTGTTTCCTAGTTCGACACCCATATCTTGATAATTTCGCAGGGCATTGAACAGGAATGGATAAATGGGACTTCCTTGCCGACCACCGCTAGACTATAAAGTTCGCTATAACATCTTACGCGGCCAGAATTATGAGAGCACAATGATCTCAGTAGACTCACGAACGTCTGTGGCATACGTTATCCGTAAAGTGCACTGAATAGCGCCGTTCGGGAAACCGGATCGAAGGCGCCTTTCGAGTCAAGGAAGACCATTATTGTTAGTCGACGGTGTGTGTGCGTGTGACAGGTCTCAAGTAATTGATGACGAGTAAAAATGTGGTCGATGCAAACTCGATCTGAGTGGAATCCGGCCTGTTGTTCACGGGCGTCCCTCTCTCGAACCGGTGCAAGACGGCGTAGCAAAATCGTGGATAATACCATGGTGAATATGGGAATGAAGACTCACGGTGATTACCATAGTCATTGCGTATTTCCTCCTTGAAGATGGGTACAACCAATGACTCACCCTATAATAACGGAATACGTTTCTCGTACCAAACGTCACGGATCAAGGTGGTAAGTGATTTTATCAGTGCACCACTACCCACTTTGAAAATAAACTGGAAGGAGTCCGTCGGAACTGACCGCTTTCCCTCGCTTTATTAATCGAACGCTCGGCTCTACTTCTAATTTCGATGGAGGATCAAGTGATACTTCCCAAGAAATCGCAGTTGTTGACACAGGAGTAATCACATCAGCGCGCGGCCAGCTAAACTGCTACTTGAAGTATTCGGCCCAAAGGTCAAGCCTTTGCTTTGCGCCATGAATGGGTTTTCCAATTCTATCGCATATCGTTTCACTGACCGCGGTTCGCCGTCCACCGATGTCACGAATATGTCTCAGCAGTCATTGGCTGTTAACTGAAGCAGCTGCTACTTACATTTCTTTGGCTACGTTGACCCACCAATTTTCGCGATCCTTCCGCAGGGTTTCTGTAACTCGCTTTTGCAGATCTCTCCGTATCTTATTCATCTCCTTGCAGTTCGAGACCAGATGTTATTGCTCCGTCAGACTGAACGACTGTTGAGAAATCCAGTGTCTTTGATGGATATCCGATCTAGGACCACAGGCGAAACCTGCTACTACGTGCATCACCTGCTGGATATGGGCTCAATGCTCATCTACATTACTGTTTGTCGTAAATCCTAGCTCATGTGCTAATTTCTGTTCATAACTGATGCGAAATTCCGGATCAGACAAACGTACGGCCGACCAGATTTGCAGTCTGTGTCGATGAACATGGAGCTGGAGCGATGATCGCAATAAAACTAATGAATGGTCCGACTGACTCTACGTAATTGGACTAGTAGGATCTATAGCTTTGAACAGAACTGCACCATCGGTAGCTAGCTGCGATACAATCGATCTGGTTCAGAATACCTGTTGCGTTGGAGCGCCATGTCACCGTGCGACGCGAGCTGTGTCGGAAATTTGTGCTAGACAGGAATAACCGATTGTCTGCACAAAACTGGAGAAGCCTATCACCGTTATCTGTGCACTGAGCGGGTAAAGCACAACGCTCACCTAAACAAGCTTCTGATGCACTAAGTTTGTCAACTTGTTTATTAAAATCCCCGGTTAGCACTACAATGTCAGAGCCTTTGCTCCCGCGAACGAGGGTGGCAAGTTCATCGTAGAAACCATCATTCTGCATGTCAGAGCTGCAGTCTGTTGGAGCGTATGCCGAAATCACAAATAAACTACGCTTTACACGGCTATTCTTTCGCACGCCAATTTACCCTCGGAATCTTACAGCACGTAAACGACTGTTAACAGGGATCCAATCCAAAAAGACAGCCTCGGCCTTCTCAGTCAAGACTATTCCTAAACCACACTGGTCCGCAGTTCCAGCTACCTCGACTCTTGAAGTGCACAAAAAATACCCCGATGAGATATGAAGGGCAGTTAGTTGAATCATACTGCTCGAATCCTGAATACGCGATTCACTTACACCGTAGACACCAATCTTCAGAGAATCTATTATGAGCTGTAGGCACGCCTGTTGACCGGCCTGCATGAGAGTACGCACGTTAAAAGAGCCGAGATTCAGAGGCTGACGAGGCTTGAGAAAATGTGAGTAACAAGACACAGGATTATTCCCGACACTATTTGACAGTGAATCGTTGCGACTACCAGGCGTGTTATCTGTGGGAGCATTATGGGTGGATAGAGAGGGCAAAAAGAGGTGGTTGGGGACGAAAGACAAAGGTTGAATAAAAGAAAGGAAACTCTGAGCAGTAGCTCACTTATCGCTATCCACCCCACTCGATGCAATGGGCGGAGCGATTCTGATTATCCTGCGCGACGACTGATTCAGTATGTAGTCATGCTGTCCATAGAAAATGTTGGACGGGTACTGCTAGGGTATCCAACCACAAAGCAAAAGAACGATTAGGGTTCCCAGCCGAAGCTTTAGTTCTAACAAGAACCTGTCAGCAAAGTAGTGGGGTGACTGAGTGAAAGCCCATTTGCTTGGATCAATTATTCTTCCACTGATTTTCCTGACTGAGTTGTCAGCTCAAATCGACTCCAACCTGGAGGATTAGGAGACCGGACTTTGCCTGGCCTCTATCCATTGACCTGTCAGGCATGATTGTATCTCCGGCTTAAAGAAGCCATCCTGTATAGCTCTTTGGGCCATGGAGGCACGCAAGTTATCACGCCACGTCGAGATGCAGTCTCGTCGTCGTCACGAAATTCGAATCATATAAACTCAGTACTTCGTAAGATAAGTTGAAATCGACTAGAGAAGATCACGCAAACGTCTGATTAGATTATGTGCGACGCTGAACAGTTGTCAGCCACGCCATAATAGGCCAAATTTACCATTGGCTATAAGCATATGCATGTGATGCCAACGAACCAGGCTACTATGAAACAATCTTTTCTAGAGCCTACAAGGTAGAACAAATAAGGTAAATACCATTTAAAAGTTTTAAAAAACGAATTTATGGAACAAAAACGTAAATAAGCACTCTGCTGAATAAAACGGAGAGGGCGCAAAGCAAGAAATTAGCAGTTCCGTGATGAGGCAATGAAGCGCCGACAAGCCTATCCAACATATCAACACCGCCTCTGGGAAACAACTACCTGAAACCGCACAACAATAAATGATGGGGTACATATGGGTGACACATAAGACGACTGGAAAGAATAAATGACGGGCAGACGGTGAGCAAGATGACAGAAATCACAGAAAACAAACATGGGTTCGTGTGTTGAACAGCTAGAAACAGGATAAAAAATGGCCTTAAAATTGCTGACTATGACATTAAATATGGATTGTAATGGCATGATTTGTTAAACACTAAAATGATCGAATGAGTTGGCGAACGAAAGCCCGGATGAATGAAGACGAGCGGAATGGACAGCCTTAAGAGTAAGGTGATTGAGCGAACCAAAAACACTAAGAGTATCCAACGTGACAAAAAACAGACCAATACAAGCAGGCAAGCGGTTGTGAATAAGTGAGTGGGTGAATGAATGACTGCGAGAAGCAACGGAAGCATGGGAGAACAAGCCAACCCGAAAAAAACGAGTGAATAATTGTGTTAACCGGCGGAACAAAAAAGGAAAAACCCCGAGAACGTGGGATTATTGGAGTGGGTTTTAGGGCATACGCACCCAATTCCACAAACCGCCTGAACCGCATGGCATTGGGTCCAAGTAGGGTTGGTTGGTCGACTAGGACAAGGATAGACAGATCGGATTGATTTGAGATACGAAAAATATATTTACGAATACCAGTTTGCTCTACTGACAAACAGACAGTAGCGCGAAATCGTCTCACTGTTTCTACTACGAGAACCGCAATGGACTAGTAGAAGGGAGATAGACTCGATGAACCCTGAACCCATTGCTTAGTAACTGCTTGGATCTCTCATTCATAGGTCCACAGACAAGAAAAATTGAAACGTAACTGTTTCATACCAAAAAATCGTATACTTCTAACAACTGTCCTTCCAAAATCGAACAAAGGAATTAGGGTGGCTGGAACATTTGGTTTTCTATAACATCACATCACAATGGGATGACTAAAAGCGACACCGTATGCATAACAGAAAAATACAAGTGAATACGTGCGTTGAACTTACGTGATTGGATTCGTTTGAAGACAGAGCGAGAAAGGAATTCTTGAAATCTTTGAGAGTAAAAGCCTGGGGGTGTCACAGACACCGTTTCCTGGGAACGGAAATAGAAGTGAAAATGATCAGAAGGGAAACAGGCACGGCAAAAGCAACATCAAGGAAGGTGAAACTAAAACAGAACGACTTCGTCTGAGAAACAGCAGCAGGTTACTCACTCCGTCGATCACGAGAGCTTTGAAACCATGCTCCAATTTTTTTAGTAATCGATAACTCTGGAGGATGTCGATGATACCGATGAACAACAGAAGGCGGTCGCCACTGCTACTCCGGGCCGGAATACCTCCAGAACTATATAAAATAAGAATAGATAAATACTCATTGTACTTCCTTTCTTATTTATTTATTATACAATATTGTACAACAATTCAGGAAGGGGGGCCGCGGCCAATGGAAGGCTGCCAAGTGGGAGAGAGACCGGCGATGGCGGGAATCGAACCCAAGTCTTTATTGTCCAAAGTCCACGATGATAACCGCCCGACCACCGCCGGCCAGGGAATAGAATAAATAGAATTCGACAAAGATGAAGACGGTAAATTTTTTATTTGCAAGAACAGCAAAGAGATATCAACAAATTGATACGACCACAGTTCGCTGAAGAAAGTACAAGTGACATCATATATTATGTGACAGTATACGAGAATCCCTTCAGTTTCCCGTATATTTTCGCCTTCTTATTCTTTTGCAAAACCATACCTATCACGATGCAGAATACAAAATTTCACAACAAACAATATTATAAGTGAATTCAGTTTCAGTCCATACAACCACCAACCTCACACTTCTATGCTCTGATTTCGGTTGCTACCTTCCGGTATCGTCCAGTAAAACGCGAAAAGAATAGAAGCATAGTGATAAAAATTCAAAAAAGTCAAACTATCAAGCGGAAATCAAGAGGACAAAAAGAGTCCAAATGCAACTACACCACTGGCCGCGACACACGGCCATGTCACCTAATGTTTCCAACCATTTGGTAGGCGGGTCACGTGGACCCCAACCAGGAAGTCTAACACGTCCTACTCGGTCAAGTCCACTGGTCAACGTTTTCATACCTTTTTTCCATGTCATGCACTGACCACCTCGACTTACCTTCCAATGACCACCTTGTCTCAGGGAACAGCATACGCTGAGGAAGTCCATTGGTGGGCATGCGTAACACATGTCCCGACCACCTTAACCTGTTTAGATTCAGCACTTATTCCAGAAATTGACTTCTGGTTCCCAGCAGCTTACGCCGAACCTCAGCAATGCTGATACGGTGTAATCAACATACTCGGGAAGTGCTACGGAGACATCGGTGCTCGAAAACCGATAGTCTTCGCCTGTCTTCTACCATCAATGGCCATGTTTCTGAACCGCATAAAAGGACAGACCTAACCACCGCATCATACACTGTACTCTTAACAAACAATCGGATGTCACGCCGACGCCACAGATGACGGAGGTTGGCAAAAGCCAAACGCGCCTTCTGTATACGCGATGGCACTTCATCCGATATCTGTCCACCTGGTGAGATGCAACTTCCCAGGTAGCATAGTCTGTCTGCTTCAGGTAGAGCTTCTCCTGCCAAGACAAGGTTTGGTGTAGCGTCAACCCAGTCTTGTGGCAGCATTTTACACTTTGAAGGTGCAGAACGCATCCTAAACATTGCTACACTGTGGTCAAGGCTATCTAAGAAAGCTTGCAACTTACGTGTGTTCACTCAGAAGAACAATATCGTCCGCGCATTCCAAGTCAGACAGTTTACTGCCTGAACTAAGATCGACGCCACTGTCCTAACACGAGGACAGGGCTATCTCAAGAATCAATTCAATTACAAAATTGAAGAAAGGGTGGAACGGGGCAACACTGACAAACACCACTTTCCGTGGTGAACTCGGGTGAAAGATCGCCGTAAGTATGAACTTGGTTTCGGCTGTTCGCATACAAGCATTGGAAAAAAGAAATATTCTTAAGCCTATCCTTCAATGGGAGGCCACGCCACAGAACTGTGTGGTCGACTAAACAAAACGACGCTTTCAGATCAAGAAAGACAGAGATTGTGGGCCTACGGAACACGTGTCTGAGCACTAAGGTTTGTCGAAGAGTAAAGAATGTGGTCGATACAATCACGAAGGGGTCTGAAACCAGCTTGATTCTCACGTGTACACGTTTCGCGGACGCTGGAAAGTTGGTGGAGAATAAACCCGGTGTTCAGTTTGGATTAGATACTTACCAAGCTAATTCCTGTGGTTTTCCCAACAGGATCTGTCACCTTTACTGTAAATCGGTACAATCAACAATTCACACCATTCCCTGGATTCTGCTCACTATCCCAAATAACCCGGAATTTTTCTATCTTCGAAACCAAAGCTTCGCCTCCATCCTTAAAAAAAGATGGAAACAATCCATCCGGTCCAGCTGCTCTGTACGATTTCAGGTAACCTATCTCCCGTATAATTTCCATTTCTGGAGGAGGGGTGAAATTCCTCTGTCTCATTTCCCTGGCAGGTACATATAAGTGAATTATATCAGAATACGCGAAAAATTACAATGAAAAAAGTATAGGACCCTCCTCAGCTGAGCTGCAACGCTTACCAACTAAAGTCGTTTGCAACCACCATTCTGCGTTTGGACCATGATGCATCTTACAAGACGAGTGACTGTTTCTTGGCCAATATTCACCCAGTCTCGCTTAGACAGGCGAACCATAGAATTCTTGTGCACCTGGTGACCCATGGATTCTCAATCGGTGTTCAGCTCCGGGCTGCAGGCTGACCGCTGCATGACTCTGACCTCATGGAGCAAAATTCAACATTTTGTAGTGTTCGACCAGTGGACAGAAGTATTATCATGCTGGAACATGGCGTCATCTTGTAATCCACTAGCCACTAGCGGCGGCAAAATACATTCTAACGTACTAATATACACAACGGAAACTTGTATGCTCTCAAGTATAATTGGCTCACTATGGCTGTTGGTCGAGAAGGTTGTCCAAAATAAAATTGGGCTCATGTCATTGTTTCTTTGGGCGAAACTTCGTTCTTTTTTCGTCTATCATGCCGGTAATAATTCCAAGCATCCAGTCTATCCAAATTATTATTTTTCGTCACTAAAGTAGAAATTTCACTGCTTGTTTTTCCATGCTACGTGCGTTCTATTCCATGTAAGGCATTGTTCCTTATGCGGTGATGTCAGAGCAACGTATCTTTCCATCTTTTTGTACTTCATCTGTGGCATGGCATTCGGCGTTCTTTGTAACATCCATTTCAAAACACCAACTCCAATTAAAGCTTTCAACATCGACAAGGATGCTAGACGAATTAATCTGCGTTCGTCCGAATTCTGTTAGGTTATATGTGCAACCAAAGCGAATGAAGATCACCCAGGTCACCAGGGTGCATCAAGTGCACACAAACAATGTGATTTCGGTTTTCATGGATTTGACAGTCGCGAAATCCACGGACCGAACCTATCAGCTTGTTGCCAGGCTCAATGGTCTATCTGGTTCTACAAAATTTCCCATGGGATAGCGTACCCGAATAGCGAGTCTTATACTTCGTTCTGAAACTTGGTATGCCGTATAGTATTACGCATTTGGTCGTTCTGAACAGATGTAGTTTCGTTAGAGAATGCAGAAGAGGAAATATGCGAGGAAGTAAGGGGGTCTTATACTTCTGCCGCGCAGTGTATGATGTGCATTTCAGATTCAGACTTACGGAATCAAATCCAGTTCCTCCTTTTCCAACTCTACCGGCTGGGCGCTGGCCTCAATGGACTCCATGGCGGTACAATAGGCGGCTAAACGTTTCTGTGACCGTGCTTTTTGCGCGCCACGTTGAAAACTCGATGTCCGTTCGGATGATTTGATATCAGAAAGCCGATCTCTAACCAAACCGAGTTCGGCGGAAACTGGGAAAGAGTTGGTTGTTTCACCATCCGCACCTGGAGGAGCCCGATAAGCCTCAGCTCGTTTGGGAATGGCATAGCGCGATGAGTGATCTGCTGAGGGGCCACGTGCCTTGGGACTGACGGCATTCAGAGTTTTCATGCCATCTGGATGAAATCCATTCACATTTCCATCAGATGGAGATAAGTGATTTGAAGAGGCGCCAGATTCGTCACCACTCGAGGCTGCATAAGCTATGTCGGTCGGCAGCAAATAAATGAAGGCAGGAAGGATTTGTGTTATGCAACTGAACTACACAGACTGCGACAACAGCCAGGGTGAACTTTCAAACTGTGCGATAGACAACTATTTAACTGAGAATACACCGGTTAGAGCTAGTGCGCTATTGCATGATAGTGCCTGTCTCCTTCGATCTTAATCACATCTCCTGTGGTAGATTGGAAAAAACCGATAGGTGTGAAAACAAAGTGAAAGAACAGTGAGAAACCCAGAGAGGAGCGGATAACTTCAGTTCCTCCGGCTGGAGTTCAAATGATCTCATACTTGATGCGTCGATTATCTTCAGCTCTGGTAGAATTCAACTTACACATTTTTTGTTAGAGAAACCAAACTATATACTCTGTGTGGTAGAATAAAGAGGCATTCGTGTATTTGCGTCGGCACGTGCGCTATGAACTCTGCGCACAGACGCTACAGATGTTAATGTGTGTGCATATCAACCAAACAAAAAGTGCTCACTATCATTAGCAAGAAATAAATTAACATTCGTTTGGAAAGCTGCCAGAGGCTTAGTACGGTTTACCCGGCCCGTAGACGAAGGATCAATCGCGGATAGCAGAGTTGCATGCTATCAGGTGCATTCTCAGGTTGCAGATAGGAGGCCTGCAGCATTTGCGGCTAAAAATGAATAAGGTGACCTCATCAAATAAGCGGTCGTGGACATCCAGCAGCAGTGCTCGAGGATATGGTGGGATTTCTCCTTGAAAAGTGTCCTTCACTCTAAAATGCCACAAATCTGCTAATGGTACTGTGAAATGATAAGTGTAGCCCGCCACCAAATAAGGCCAAAGCTCCTTGTCGCGCTCCATTAACCCGATAAGGTTTCCCCAAAATTGGTCGAGTGGTACGACAGCCCACAAGACAATCAACCATGGATGTTGTCATCTACATAATAATCGACTGCACCTCCACGCGCACGCATAATAGCCTTCTTGCATCGTACACAAAAACGTGTATTCTCTTCTCCACTCCCTTCCCACATTTTTTTTACCTTCATCACACCTACGGGAACTTCGGTTAACAGTACCAGCTACAGTATCACCGGTGAAAGTCCTAGTCTTGTTATCTCTCGTTCTTTCTCGACCGCATTTCAAGTCTCACCGAACCCATTAACACCAGCTGATGCCCTCCTCTGTCCTTGACGCCTGTTTAAACTACTCATGTTCAACGTGCAAACTCTGATGGGTATAGGACAACAAATGGATTTAGGTCGCACACTTGAGTCTCTAGTCTTCGATGCGTGTTGCATTCAGAGGATTCGCATTCAAGACATCAGTTTCATCATCCGATTAACGCCCCCATCCAATCCTTCTATGACGTTTTAATTACGCCTTTCCGGGAAAACTGAGGATACGGGTTCTGATTTTGCTGGCGCAGGCGCAGCTCTCATTGAGAGAGCTGAGGCTGCGCGTTATGTGATCCCAGGCGAAAGCCGGTTCTGTTCGATAAGATTTACAGGCTCGTGCAAAGTGAGCAGTCGCCGTCCTGATAGACGCAATTTGTTTGTCGTTTCGGCACATGCACCCACTGATTGCAGCCCGAACGCAATCAAAGTTAACTTTTGCAAAAACGCCACCACCTCTTACGTACAGCGAGAAGGGACCAATATGGCGGTTTTGGCAAAAGAATGCCCAAGTTAGTCGGCTGTCACCGGACGAGGCGCATTTTCGAGGCACTCGGAAAACGAGGAACGGTTTTTGGCCGTGCTCAGACCATCACCTGTTCCTCGCCAATACGAGTTTCAGACGCTCTAATTTTCGAGACGCTACGTAGCGTTCACCCTTTTCGAGTCAGTAGGGAACCCAGACCGACCACATCGTTATAAGCCACAAATAGCGGGGCTGCATAGAAGAATGAAGCTCGTACTGGAAAACCCCCTTGATTTCGACAACGCATTACCTTGCACGGAGCTGTTTATGTACTTAATTGGGCGATCCACACGCACGTTGCAACGACGGTTAGATTTCGATAAGCTATCCAACCAATCTCGCCTAACTGTTTAACAAAAATCGCCGGCTGAAAACCTGGGCGTAGTCCCACTTGATAGCATAAAACAGCACTGGTCGCTCCTAGAGAATGCTTCGTATTCCGCCAACCAAGTTAGTTGTAGCCTGTTTTGTAGTGCCGCGAGACCCTAGATTTCTGCGGAATCCACGAGCATTTCGACATACACCGGCTGATCCCCGCATAAGGCGAATAAAACGGAACACGACTCGTAACAAGACGTACATTTACCAGACGTCCTCTTGGAAATAAAAAAAACTGGTAGCCGCAACGCGACTGAGAGATGGAACGCGCTGCTGTGGGAAGTTCCCGCAGACTGTTATATCTTACCGGAGTCGCAGGTAGGTAGACATTGGGTGCAAGTGGAACGAACTATGGGGCTGACTCTTCGTCAATTTACAATCAGAACGGGCGTATCGAAAGCAGGACAAAACACTTACAGACACCTCGGTGTCAGCCCCGCCCAAAGCCTTTTTGGCACACGTTCCATAGTCCGCTTCCACAGACCCACCACCTGAGGCAGAGATCCGCAAAGTAATCTAGACCCTAGAACGTCACAAAGCACCGAGCTCCGATGACCTTCTTTGAGCATCTGTTGAAGACGGTGGAGTGTAGCTTGACAAACAACTTCATATTTCCTTCTCAAAAGTCTGGGATTCTGAGAGAGTCCCCCCCCCCCTCTTTGTGGAGGGAGTCGATTGTTGTCCGCATCTTCAAGAAGGGCTTGCACAGCGATCGTGCCAACCATAAGGATATGAGCCTAACCCAGATTGCATCTAAGCCGCTAGCGTTTGTCATTCTCCGCGTGATGAGCAAAAATTCGCGAGAATCTGGCTAAGGTTCGTGCAGCTCGTGGAAGCATCGACCAAATCTCCAATCTCTGACAGTTGTTAGATCACCGTTACGCCTTCTAACGTCAAACGATCACTGTGTTTCTAGACATCCGCGCGGCCTTCGACTCCAACAACAGATCTAAAACGAGACTGTTCGCTGGGGAATGGTGTACCCGAGAAGAATGTGTCGGTCCTCAAGGAGTGGCACTGTCATACCTCAGGTAGGATTAGGGCTTGTGGTCAGTTTTCGTCACCCTTCGTCATCTCCAGTGGAGTACGACAAGGCTGCCTTATATCCCCGTTTCTTTTCAAATTTGCCACAGAATTTCTACAGAACGCTTTGTCTAATATAGAAAACGGTGGGATTGCACTGTTCCCAGGGAACAGAGCTTTTGACTTAGAATATGCCGATGATATCGCGCCTTGCTGAGCGACAGTGCACAGGTAATTCAACACGCGTTAGATCGTTTGGCGATTAAGGTATTCAAATACTGTAGGCACTTTGTATCTTCCAAATATAAGGCACTTCTCCAAGACTGGCAGGAGCTTGTGTTTGTATTCATCCTTTTTGGTGATCATTTAGAGGCAGTCGATGGCTATGAGTACCTCGGGAGCTCGATTACAACTGGAAGTGGGGTTGAGGAGAGTTCCTGAATAGCGAAAGCTAGAGCAGTTTTCTTCAACATGCGACGCTTGGTTAGCAATTTGGTAAACCTACCAGTTATTTTCGATGCCAAACCAGGTATGTGTACCATACGAGAAGGGAAACAGTAGAATCTTTTGAGTCAATTGCCAACTTGTGAAAGTCGCTGCTTTGAAACCACAACAAGTTCCTTGTTCTACCAGATTCAAGGGCACTGCTCTCGATCCTAATTTAAGCACACAAGTTCAATGCAATACTGCTCGGTTAGTTCCATGTTTACAAATGGCGCACCCTCGTAATCTGAACAGACATGAGCAATATTGCTTGGAAAGATAGGCAATCAGCTGGATAACGAGCGGCTGACTTTCACTTCAGTACAGCCAACAAAACGCTCAACCAGACCATCTGAATGCGATCGCACAAGTTTTTAAGTACAACACTTTGACAACACTATTCTGATGGCGACAGCTCACTGAAAGAACCACGTATAACTCAGTCGCTTGAATTATTCTGAACACTCCTCTTCTCCAGTCCATTTGTGCTAGATTGTCTGTGCTAATAAATAACGTTTCGACGCATGTGAACTATCCCTAATGAGCGATGGGCAGAACTTGAATACCTGTGTACGTTGGGTCGTGATTTTCGAAACTGGTCACTCCCGAAAAATCTTGGTGATAAGCGGAACTCAGCGGCAGCCCAGTACGTCACCACATTTGGCCCATTCGGGACTGACCGTCATCCTAGGCTTCAAATCACCAGTACATGGTTGCTGCTCCTCCCTAACAGTATACCAGGGCTTCCTGGGTACGTCAGTGTGTTCTTTTTTATTGTATTCAAGCGCGCCCACAGAATAAAAATACACGTACGTGCAAAGACACGGGTGTGAAATGCACGATAAGCCGAATGCATTTGTGGAGTATTTAGACGAGAACGAAACTAAATACAGGGGAAAAGTGTTGGGGTACTTGTCAAATATACCGCTTTTAGGTCGTTTATCAATGGGAATTTCTGTGAGCGCGAAGTTCACTTTACCTGTTTGTTCTTTACTAACGGTGAATATAAACGCAAGAAAAACTCAACCAGTGAACTTGTTTGTGAAGGTTCGAGTTTAGCGGATTCGTTTACTGCCTGATCGGAACCACTGGATTATACGAACTAGTATCAAACCAATCGAGCATTTGCCACTATGGTTCCTTGCCTTTTCTGCAGTCCTGTGTTTGATTTAAACAATGCTGACTGATTTCCGCTAAGTAAACTAAACGGAAACCACTTTGGTGCGACAGACATTATTGGAAAATGCAAGTGAACCTTAAAAACCCAGTCCACCGACTCACCTATTTGACACTTGGCCTTGGTTACAAACATTTACCAAGTTTTTCGTGTGTTATAAACTGCAAGGGATTCTGACATACTGCGGAAAACCGTGGTACGGCGGCTACTTATTCCAAAGAAATCCGGAAATATTACGTAAGACTCCGATATTATATATCACTCAGAGAAACCGGTTTTGGTCACTAGAGGAAAACCGTTCCTCTTTAATGACGTACTGAAAAGTGTGATTCACCAAAAGATCTCGATATCCTTTCCGAAAGACTGCCTTTTTTACTTTTCTCTGATTGACGTCACCGCAGCACAAGGGATACATCTATGTAATACTACTCCCAAAGGACGAAAATTAAACACACTTATCAGGCTCGGCATTCAGTTCAATTCGTTGCCGTCAACGATCACCCATTCTTCTGAATAACCAACGGACAGAAGTTACAAAGATTATTAAAACCTGAAAGCGGATATAAAACGTGTCCATCCAATCTACCTTACTTTTTATATACTGACTGATCAACCGCCTGACTTGTTGCCTGCACCGGGGGGCACTGAGGCTGACCCTAGCGAAACGGAAGAGTATGTGGTAGGCTCGCTATTCATCTTGGTCGGACGATAGACAACGATCGTCTGCTTTAATCGTGTTGTGACCTGCTCCTGTTTCTGGCTAGAGATGTAGTCCTATTCCGTCACAGCGTTGAACTAAATTGACCACACTCATTAGCACGCATCAGTCGAACACGGTCTCACATTCCGAACCACACTCGTTGATTCTGAGCACATTTTTGTGTGATCGATTTAATTCTTGCTCATGATGCTTACAGATGAAAAATCTGCTTTATACGTCCCCAGATAGACCGATTCCTTCGATGTCAGTGGGTGGTAAATAGGTCGAAGTGGCCAGTACACGATTTTTCAGAGAGGAAAAGACTACCATATGGGTTAGATAGCATGCTAGGTTTTAGGTCAGGGTGCATGAGATCCACATAGCAAGTGGCTAGAAAAGCTGAGCGACGTCACCAATTGTTGCAATTAGGGGCAAACTTCGGTTTCAATGACTCTTTCGCTTGCATGATTTTCGATCTTTTGCCTTTGCTTTACGATTTTATTTGTTTCCCTTTCGGTTGTGAATCCTGCGTGGTAGCAATCAAAACAAAGATGTACCTTGGACACATGTTACTACAGCATCAACCCGATTAATCTGATGGTTCCATTAAATTGTCTGACGCACTTCTGTCGGTGTATATGAATCTCACTTACTAACATCGACTTTCTCGTAATTATTTATTATTTTTTAATCTGAACGAACTAAGATGACTGGGACGTCCATCACGCATGCCCGTAAATAGACTTCGTCAATGTGCACTGTCTTCCGAAGAAGTCAGAGGTTGGGGAGTGGGTCGAGATGGGCAGTTTATGGGATAGAGAAAATGTATGGGTTAGGGTTCATGAGACCCAAATAATGGATCGTTGGATACTTCAAGTGATATGGTTTTACAGTAGAGGGCTTGTGCGACGGGAATTTCAAAATGGAGGTCACAGACAGAAGCCTACAGGAGGAAACACGTCGAATGGAACACGGGCATTACCAAGACAGCCAGTGAGATATTCTATAAAAACAGAGCACCAAATATGAATCACCAATTTGATCTGCGAATCCCGACGAACACAAGCGACGTTGTGGTGCCTTCACAACGTCGCGTCAAAAGCCGATATTCTGCCTTTTGCCTATAATAGCCACTTTTCACAACGGTATAGCAAAACTCATTTGAATACCGCAGTGCGCACTCCTCCCTTGACGGAAAAATACATCAAATAGACGGGCATGCTGAGCTAATCCACCTGATGTCCTGGAGTCATGCACGCCAGTTAGCAGCCTGTAAACTGATATTATTGCTGATGCTTGAGTGCCTTTTATCTAACCTGGGGCGCAGTATTCTGAAGCCAGGATGTTTGGGCATGAAAGCTTGGAGATATTGATGCTTAAAAGTAGGGCGTTATCATACACTTCGGGACAGTTACAACGTTCGACGGAGCGGACAAAGAGGATCAAAGCTTGAGTGGGCGCAAGCGAAAGAGTGGAGACATTATAGCACACAGTAACTGATGCGGAAGTGCGCAATAAGTTTATCTAGAAGGTGAAGCCTAAGGAAGTAAAATCTAACTTACTCCATTCCATATCTGAAAAATCGAGGAGTTGCCTGTAGTATGACACATCAATATCATCGTGCACATCGACGACGGACGTGTTATATAGGAGATACCAGTTATGTAATTTTTTAAAAGCTGAGCTGGAATGCAATAGGGGAAATACTGTTCCATTTGATGGGCCACAACAACCTACGGTATGACTAAACCGTTTACTGAGGCGCTGATACGAACCTGATTTACGTCTAAGCCAAAAGCTGTCGAAATGGAACGAAAAAAGATGGCGTAATGCTATTCTTGAGCAAAAACATTCTTTACGCGGCAAACCTGTAACACTAAAATGGATGTTAAATTAGTCTGGTGGATTCTCAAATGAGTTTCACAAGTGGGTTAGATGATGATGATAAGTTGTTGGGACAAATGAATCGGAGTTTGTTTAACTTTGAACTAATTGTATCAGAGAGAGAACACCATTAATCATACACTTACCCAAAACAGTATTTTTTTGTGCATTTTTATTTTTTTCCATCTGAAATACCAATGAAAAGGAACTTGGAGATCAGAGCTTCTAATGATACCAATATTAGGCGCATAACATGAACTACACGGCCCTCTCGCAACAAAAGCAAAGCGGATGACAGTGATTTGAAATGAACAGTGTCGTACGGTATTTGAGCGCCCACATACATTAGAGTAAAGGAAATAATCGTCACGTCTACATGAAATTTATTTTTTACAGGAAGTCAAGGAATTGTGAAACACAGAAGATGACTAGCCGGAACGACAATGTTCCAACACAAGTGAGACCTCATCCGTTTCGTACAAACCGAAACAGCATACCATGAAGCCTGAGGTCATAAGACCAAATTGTACGCCGAAGGTGTAAAAAAAACAGAAAAATGGAAAACTTCTGCACGATGAATTTATTGTGTATGTACGCGACCCACCATACAAAGTCACGTTGCGTGATGATACCATGGTGACCCTTGAATTTCGAAAACCTCTAAACGTGTTCGGAGTTGTTTGAATATTGTTAATATATTGCACCAAACGCATGGCGAGTAAGCAAAACGGCCCTACAAAATCGATTTGCGCGCTTTCCAGACACTTATTGAGTTACTTCTACGATTTGTAAGGATCAGTTTTTCCACGATCAAGGTTCGCAAAGAGAATCAAACGGAATTTATCTGAAAATAAACGTAACCAGAGACTAAAACTATGAATAAGCTGAATTTGATTCAACAGAATGCGATTATCACAACACGCCTAGAGAAAGAGTCAAATAGATGATACAGAGTGATTTGTATAAAAATAACACGAAAAGCCAGACAAGCTGATAACAGTTTCTGGCTTTGCCTTGTTTTCCCGGGGCATAAATTGGCAATCAGATGATCGAGAGGAAGATGGGGTAGCGGATAACCGAAACGTTAAGTCATCAGGAATGCCATCTACACTTGAGCCTCTAGTTCGGTCTACTTTTATCCCACCTCCTTTGCCACGAAGTTAGTTAGTACTGACATGATCAATCACATTTGGGGAGAAAGTGATGGGTTTGATGAACGAACAGGCTGTTAACAAACAACGCAGCATGCTACTCCTTCAGAGGTCACGCAACATTCAATGTGTTTTTTTCTTCAGAAACTCGTTACATCACAATCATAACAGTGAATTAAGACGACGAACATCCGTACATAGATCTAAACACATCAACTGTCAAAGCACTTTTCAAGCATTTGTGGTCAACTACTTTAAGACAGCTGGGATAGTGAGACGTAGGAGACACGGTGAAACAGATGTATTTCAAACGTTACTTATTGGTTCCCCAGAGAAAAAGGAGAAACAACGAAAAAACGGATATTGTTTTAGGACTTTTTCCTATTTAAGATGTGAAATTAGACATCAGCCTAAAATAGTAAGTAACTTAGCCATGAACAGCAAACGGAACTGATGATAACAAAAAGAACGATCGATATGCCGACTCTTTTATCGAGGACGGGTTCGTTATTTCCACACATTGATCAGGACACGTACTCGGGACACTTTTTCACTCAATCAAGCAGACAAGAGAATGTCATGCACAGCATGAACAATCACAGATTAACAAACTAATCAACGGATGCCGGGAATGCCGAAAATGTTCCATTCCGCGAAGAGGGCTTTTAGGTGTACCGGTGAAATATATATATATATATATATATATATATATATATATATATATATATATATATATATATATATATATATGGCAAAACAGGTACCGTCAACAAGAAGTCATAAAAGATTATCCCGTCTCAAGTAACCGTTGATGTCACTGTAAAAACAAAGTTTTTCCAGTGGACTGGGGAAAACTGACAAACCAACGGAACAGCGCTAGGTTTATCGTGTTTAAAGAAAACGCTTATTGGAACACAGTTCAGTTCATTTCTCGCAGTCATCAACGTTGCGCTGCAACGTCCAGTTGAGGGCAGAGTGAATGAAAGCATGAAGTAAAAATGATAAGCAGAACTCACGAAGACAAAGAAAGAGTCCGAAGGCATCTAAGCCACTGACCATGACACTAATGTGACTTAATGTCTCCAACAACCTAACCTCAAGAGTGCTGGTACCTTGCTTCCATCTTATCAGGCAATACTGCGAAGACATATGTGCTCAAATATTATTCAAAGACGCGGAATCGAAGCATCACCAATCAACAGCAGAAACTTTGGTGCGCATAATGCAGAACATCCCAACTGTCAAGCATCTGGACAACGAATTTGTTCACTCCGTGCTTAACGATGAGTGTTATGGAAAGAGCGTCCGTATTAACACAAGCGCTCACTGTAATACCAAGGGAAACCGACCACAACCTATCTGAGGTGTAGGGCGAAGGGACACATTAAGTCAGCCGATCCGGAACGGAAATGGACGAGACGACAGTAGTGTTATCTACCCATAAGTGCGTTTTTTTTGTTCGTCAGATGAAAGGCGAACCGAATATTAATCAATATGAGCACAGGGCTGTTTTATCTGTGATAACGTCAAAATTCGTTACTCATCAACCTATCCAGGAGGAATAGATAAATAATCGCATGAAGAGAAATCTACGGAGAAACGTTGTAGGGCTTATCTTTCTTTAATTACCGTTGTATTAGGGGGACGCATGTGCTGGAAAACGACATGAGCGCAGTGTTGATAAGATTGAGAAAACATAAAGGTAAACCGGTGAACGCGAAGACGTAGTGAATTATTTCAAAGTTGACTTTCATTTGAGTCTGTTCGTAAATGCAACCGACGTTGTTAAAGTAATTGTTTCTTGTCACAATATCATAGATATG
Source organism: Fasciola hepatica (assembly GCA_948099385.1). NCBI lineage: Eukaryota > Metazoa > Platyhelminthes > Trematoda > Plagiorchiida > Fasciolidae > Fasciola > Fasciola hepatica. Next base: position 12,593,904 of record CANUEZ040000142.1, on the reverse strand, counting down.
AAAGGACAAGAAAAGGAGGGGAAATTCTCATAGAAAAGATCATGTGAGGTACACCACGATGAATTCAAATGAAGAGACGGAATGGTGGCTAGATAAAAGCAATCGGTAAACATAAGTGTAACGCAAAAGAACAACATCGTCAACGAAAATGGACACATAAACCTTGGACTGTATGCTCAATCTAAACGAACAATGACAACGCCAAATTCAACAGCACGCGATTCTTCTGTTCGAACGGTAGTTTTGGGAAACCTAGCGGATTTTGGAGCAAGCACACTCATGGCTACTTTAGCATAGGTAACAGACTTGAACATGAATCGCATGTGGAGGACTATTCAGATTACCACGTTAGAGGGAGCTGTTCTAACTGAGACCACATGTATACACATATGCAGACAGAATGTATAACAAAGACAACAAGAAAGATCGCAACGGTGCCAACTAACGTACTAAATATGATCAATTATTCACACGACCGGAAAACCACAAGAATTGTGGGATTGGGTAAACGGGGGGGGGGGGGGGAATGGCAGCACAGATCTGATACGTGACCGTCGATGTAGTGACATCGCATTGCATAGAGCTCGACTGCCGAACGATTAGGACTTCACACGTGATAGAGGATTTCAACACGGTAATTACTCAGCGCTATTAGACCATGAGTAACAGTACCAATCGTCAAATGGTCCTTAGGGAACAAAATGAGAAAAACCACGAATCAGTTATGGCAAATGAGAGGTAAGACAGTCTCAGGTGCAGATCTTTGAGTCTGTGATTGTACCTCACATTGGGAAGATATCACCATGGAGACAAAACTGGGTCAAATGCTTGAACTACGAGCAGGATTTCCGATATTGAAATCAGGGCGGAACAGATTACGAAGTTCTTACTGGCGGTCACTACTTTTTTGGTCAAGAATGGAAACTGATCTGAGCACATTATTGGTTCTAGGGTGTCACACACACACACACACACAAGAGAGAGAGAGCCTAAACAAACTTTACTCTACTCTGACCATTGGTATTTTCTCATCCTAAATGAGAACAAGCACGACAAATCGTGGTTAGTACCAATGATCATTACGGCGCATACGCTGCCCTAGCTGAAAACAAAAAAAAGGTCAGAATCGTCGAAATACACGTTATTTCAATATTGATTACATGCTAGAGCACGAGTACAATGGGAGGGGTATATCCCAGAGGCCCATTGCACTATTAGGGATAACCGGAAACTGGGTCCTGAGGCTTAGCGGGGGGAGGGGGCAGAACTACATATAGTCACAATAGGTCACGTATGATAAGTAACCGCACGACAGCGGACCACTGTCTGCCACCAAAGTGATCGATAGTGATGAGGATTAGAACCTCTGACCCCCGAGATGGTAATCGAACGTTCGAAACCATTTGACCACCACCACCGATCAATGATGATCGGAAATTACACCAGACTTTCGGCAATGTGTCATAAAAGCATACAATCGTCCAATTAGTTTGTAGTATAATTCCGAACGCTTCATAGCACGAGAAAATCCGAGAAGACTTGATGTAACACATTTGTGGTACCCTCCGCTTTTTGTGAACATCAAGTTGTCCGTCTGCATCGATCGATGAGCACGCTCTGGTGTGTCATCATGAAATGATTGCGTTGTTAACTTATTTAACAACTTGCTTCGCATTTCAATTGCAATGTAGAGGGTATCACACGGGCGGACACAACATAAATTAAAACACAAACAGAAACATGTTTGAGAGTAGACGACACTCGGCTGTCACCTGAACAGATACTACTCTTGCTTCGTTGAGGCCCTGAGTATTTTTCTATTCCAAATCTCAGACTGGTGAATGCTAGTTCATTCAGGGAGTAGTCGGTTTATTTGATGGGTATTCTCTCATCATTAAACCGACGAAGATTATGAACGCAAATTGGCCGCTGACCACGACACATTCGACCAAGTTGCGTACTGTCTCAAACCGTTGGGTGGGTGGATCCTGAGCACCCAAGCTTGGAAATCCCACCTACTCTATGTTGTCTAACTCAATCACTAGTTTGGTATTTCATATTCTCAAAGCTTCAACCTACCTGACAAATGACCGATGGAACTCGAGTGGTTTGGACCGTTTATCTACTACGCTGAACATCAGAGGCTCCCATTCAGCCATCGTCGGCCATTTTGGCGGCTCATTGCCAAGCATGGCCTGTTGGGAGCCTACGCTGTTTTCTTGTCCAACTTATTATTATTCTTTTATCACATGCTTGTGCATGAGTGCAGTGGAAGGGGTATATACCCCATAGCCACGAAGGCCCACTGCACTATCAGGTACAACCGGCAACCAGACCCTGAAACTTGGAGTGGGAAACCACATAAGGCCCCAATAGGTCATCATCATATACTAAGTCTGGAGTCAAACGACTGTAGAAACAAGTAGCATGGAAGGAAAGAGAATAAATCAGTGAAGACATTTCTTGAAGTGTTGTTCAATACTAATGGGGGCTTGAAAGCTTTCTAAGCGCGCCGCATAGCATTCGCGACACTGGCGTCGGTTCTGAATCAAATACCTTAATGTATCGAACCAATGACAATTTTCATCCTTTAGGCCCCAACCAGGGAGTCGGGACGCACTAACTGAGGCCGGTGTTGACAATGACCCCAAATCTCGGTCAGGTTGCCGATTATCCCTGACCATGCAGTGGGCCTTTGGGGCAGCAGGGTGTGTCCCCTTAGGTGCCCCCCATGCGCAAATATGAGATAAAAAAATCGAAGCAACGCACACCGAGAAGGCTTATCTACGGACATTTAAAATGTATTTTTTTCTCTTACATACAAACTGAATTGCAGTAAAAGGTGTAAATCCCATAGTTTGAAAACATACTGTAAGAGGAGTTTGCAGGGAACGTTCACGTCAATACCAATTTGTTGATTCTGCTTTTGAAAAGGGAAAGGTCGTAAGTGGGTGGAAAGAGAGAGAAGGGATGTTCCATAAATCAACCGTCCGGGGTTAAAAGAAAAATTAAAGGGTTGATGTCCAAGATCGAGCGACAGAAACCTGATTAAGAGTGACTAGTTATTTGTGCTCGGGATTGGTGTTGAAAAATAATAAGAATAGGAACAGCTGGGGTAAGCTCGGAGAAACAAAGGCCAAATTAATAGCGGTAGAATAGGGGCAATGAAGCATCTACCCGGCGATGGCTAAGCGACTGCAAATTCGGTGTTAAAACTGGGTCATTTACCAGACAAATGGCCTTATGGTGGACCCGGTCGTGAAGAGATAAAGAAGAAGACGAAGCTCAATCCCACACATGACAGCATCATTTAAGTGTGGGACGAATTTGAGTTTTGTACGGCAAGAAGAGGTGGGATGGTTTGAAGAAACGTCTGGCGCGGTACAGAAAACCAATTTTGCGCTCAGCACGAGAAGCAAAACGAACATATCTATGAAGACCGGGACAAAGAAGACGATAAAAGATCCAGGAAAACACCGAATTGGAGGAACAAATGGAACTGAATCAAAATTTAAGTGAAGAGAAAAGGAATGGTGTTTGAAAAAATTGAGAGGCGAAGCACTGAAGGGAACTCGATTGTGAGATCCCCAAGAAGAGATCTGTCCAAGGTCCGAACAGAGAGATGTTACAAGAGCACAACGGTCACGGTCGATTATAGCGGTGGAACGATGGGAGGTGAAGGGTGAAATCGTCGGCAAATGCTTGGATGGGGTTGAAAGTGGTGGATAAGAAATCACTAATGAAAGCAGAAGGATGGATGAAAGTACAGAACCTTGAGAAACACCAGCATTCGCGAGAAAAGACTGTGATTGTACCCCATAGACTCGAACGGAGAAGGTCCGACTACCAAGAAAAATTGACGTCCACAAGACAAGGGCTGGAGAAAACCTAAAACTGGACAATTTAGATAGTAGACTATTGTGCCAGACAAGGTCAAAAGCCCTAAATAGGTCTAGCAAGACCAGATGTGTTTCTCCGCGGTCATCGACTGCCGCTGACCAGGAGTGCGAAACTATCGCTAGTAGATCACCCGTGAAACGACGGGGTCGCAAACCCCATTGACAACCGTTTAGCAGTCCTTCACGCTTGAGCAGCAGTCGCAACTGACCGGAAATTGTGGTCTCCACATGCCTCAGTATGTTCGGGGTGGGTGTCTCAGGCTCCGAGATGGATACCCGTCCTTACCGCCTCTCGAAATGCCCCAAATGACTGTGCGTCTGTCAGCCTCTGCTGATCAAATTCTACTCTCTGCGTTCATGTGGCGGAGGTGTTCCCACCGAAGTGAGGCGACGAAAGCGAATGCCCGGTGCTCTCCACCGGGGTTGGTTGACTCATAACCAGTCTAGGTGGGATGGGGTACAACACTGCCCATCGTTATCTGTGGCGGAGAAGTGTACTGGAAACCCAGGATGTCCGACCCCATCCTAAGGGCATATGAACTGAGGAATCTGTCACCAGCCCCAGTGGCTTAAGGACTTCACGCTTCGCTCCACCACCTTGCGAATTGAGCTTTTGAAAGCTAAAGGCTCCGGTTGCGGACCCCTAAGAAAACCACCTTTTCTATATATACATATGCGTTCCAAACGTACGATGCAGCAGCGGTTAAATTGTGATATGTTCTCTGATCCGTCTTGCCTCTCAGCTTTCCGAAACACTGGCTGTAAAGCTAGAATCAGTACCTCTAGGCAATATCAACCAGCATTGGTCGCCTTTTTAAAATGTTTTGTTTCTTCCTTACATAATGGGTTGTAGACTGACCCTTCGTGTCGTGACACCCTGCATTTGTACTGAGTCTCTGCACCTTCTTGATGCACGCCAGTCCATCCCGGCTGGTAGTGAGCATAGCGAAGCACGAATCATAACGACAGGTGCATTCAACATAAGTCTGCGTAGAAATCGCGAGGTCTGGCGGTCTCAGCAAGCATCAGAGAAGAAATGTGCCGCAGCTTTGGGAAATTCTCGTAAGCTATTTCATCTCATCCAAGTCACCGGTAGGAAGGCATTGGGTATGAACGAAATGATCTGGGAAGAAGACGGTTCGTCTATCCACAGTCTGCAGCGACGTCTTATGCACCGTGCGGGGCACTTCAGAGCACAGTATGGACAGCATGGCTGACCTCCGGCGCCAGCCCTCCTGTAGCTGTTCCGGCACACGTTCCGTAGTCCGTTTCAACTGAATCTAATCGGACTCACCGGTAGGTAGACATTGGGTGCAAGTGGAACCAACTATGAAGCTGACTCTTCGTCAATTTACAATCAGAACGGGCGTATCGAAAGCAGGACAAAACACTTACAGACACCTCGGTGTCAGCCCCGCCCAAAGCCTTTTTGGCACACGTTCCATAGTCCGCTTCCACAGACCCATCACCTGAGGCAGAGATCCGCAAAGTAATCTAGACCCTAGAACGTCACAAAGCACCGAGCTCCGATGACCTTCTTTGAGCATCTGTTGAAGACGGTGGAGTGTAGCTTGACAAACAACTTCATATTTCCTTCTCAAAAGTCTGGGATTCTGAGAGGGTCTCCACCCCCCCCCCCTTTGTGGAGGGAATCGATTGTTGTCCGCATCTTCAAGAAGGGCTTGCACAGTGATCGTGCCAACCATAAGGATATGAGCCTAACCCAGATTGCATCTAAGCTGCTAGCGTCTGTCATTCTCCGCGTGATGAGCAAAAATTCGCGAGAATCTGGCTAAGGTTCGTGCAGCTCGTGGAAGCATCGACCAAATCTCCAATCTCTGACAGTTGTTAGATCACCGTTACGCCTTCTAACGTCAAACGATCACTGTGTTTCTAGACATCCGCGCGGCCTTCGACTCCAACAACAGATCTAAAACGAGACTGTTCGCTGGGGAATGGTGTACCCGAGAAGAATGTGTCGGTCCTCAAGAAGTGGCACTGTCATACCTCAGGTAGGATTAGGGCTTGTGGTCAGTTTTCGTCACCCTTCGTCATCTCCAGTGGAGTACGACAAGGCTGCCTTATATCCCCGTTTCTTTTCAAATTTGCCACAGAATTTCTACAGAACGCTTTGTCTAATATAGAAAACGGTGGGATTGCACTGTTCCCAGGTAACAGAGCTTTTGACTTAGAATATGCCGATGATATCGCGCCTTGCTGAGAGACAGTGCACAGGTAATTCAACACGCGTTAGATCGTTTGGCGATTGAGGTATTCAAATACTGTAGGCACTTTGTATCTTCCAAATATAAGGCACTTCTCCAAGACTGGCAGGAGCTTGTGTTTGTATTCATCCCTTTTGGTGATCATTTAGAGGCAGTCGATGGCTATGAGTACCTCGGGAGCTTGATTACACCTGGCAGTGGGATGGTGAAGATGATCAGATCGTCAATAGTGAAAGTCAGCGTAGGTTTCGCGGAACTGCGTTGCTCGTGGCTGCGCCATGACATCTGACTTTCCCTTACAGGAAGGGTGTACGATGCCATACTTAGCAGTGTTCCTCACGGATGTGAGGCCTGGCCCTTCCGCATTGAGGTTGCTCGGCGTGTTTATATATATATATATATATATATATATATATATATATATATATATATATATATATATATATATATATATATATATATATATATATATAAACTCCCAAATTGCCAGAAGTAAGGGAAATAGGACGGTAGTTGTTCGGATCAGGAGAGTTTTGAATCGCCGTAACTTGTTCTGAAATGTCCAATATCGCCCTGGGATACATAAACACTACGCCAAAGATTCCGCAATTCCGATCAGATGTTTCCATCGCAAGTTAGCGATGTTTCAAACAGCGACAGTCTGCGGGTCTCTTCTGACTGTAACGGCCACGTTTCCCAGCGGTATAGTAATTCTTCAAAATGCCTCGGAGTACACGTGTTTGTTGACAGAAAAACGCATGGCACAACGACACCACACGTGGTTGCTATTGGCAGAAATCAAAAGCACGCACGATACGACTTTCATCTGACACCTGGTCATCAGATGGGATTTGTTTGACCAAGAAACAAAGCATACTGAGTTATTTTTTATTACATGCTTGCGCATGAGTACAGTGGGAGGGGTATTTACCCTATAGTCACGAAGGCCCACTGCACCACTGGGGATAACCGGTAACCAGACCCAGAGACTTGGAGTGGCGAAGAATCACATAAGGTCCCAATAGGTCAGGTATGGTAACGATCCGGATGACAGTGGATAATGAGAAAAAACTGGTCTTAGACAAATCAATTCTATATCAGGAGCATTTCGTGCCATGACCGGTCACTTTGGTGGTGGGGGTATTCCCAACTATCGTCCGGCTCGTTACGACACATGATCCAATGGGTCCTTATGTGGTTCTCCACTGCATGTTTCAGGGTTTGGTTGCCGGTTATCCCTAATAGTGCAGTAGGCCTTCGTGGCTCTCGAGTATACCCCTTCTAGTACACTCATGCGCAAGTACTTGATAAAAAAGAGATATATGCTTGTATCCAGTGTGACGGCTAATGAAGTGTAATGATGGATGACAACCGAGTACAGCGAGTGCACGCCTGAGTGAAACTAGTTCATCTGCCGGTCAGAAATATTTAACAGCTAAATTGTGGGTTCCATTTCTTTCGTGTACATGTGTGTCGCGGTGAAAATATTTGAGAATATGAGAACGCATATAGACTCGGATCGTTGGTGGTGCGAGCAAAATGGAGATAGTTGGTATCTATTTTACCACATCAACAAAACACGCATCGATCAACCGGAGTGAAATGGGGAAGAAAAACAAAATAACGCACACGGCATTCATATAAATGCACGTACAAAAAACACGTGTGAGACGCATTAGGCGAAAAAAAGGAATGTGCGACTAGAGAACTATCAGTAGGCAACAACGTTTTTTGCGTGGAGGATTGCGGTTGTTTTTTAAAGCTGTGACACATGATCATTAGCAAACAAGCCAAAGAAAGCGCGTGTGCAAGATGTCAAAAATAGTGACCGGCATGTGTGGGTGGGTGTTTGTGCTGGAACAACGGCAACACTTCAGCTAATAGCAGGAAAATGAACAGAAAGTTTAGAAAAGCAGTCACAAAACATGGTTTATCCTAAAACAGGCAATATCGAAATCCCAAGGAGATCACTGCAGAGAAAACCAGAGTTTGGTTCATCACAAGCACTTTACCCGACCGGAAATTGTCATTCAGTGTTCAAAAAAGTTAATTCAAGTGATTTTATCCCGAGATGTTCCTATCATATACTTGCTACTGAACTTCTGTTTCACAATTCGCTCCCGTACCGTTCCGACACTCTAACATTTCCCCTGTCTCGTTTCAGCTCATAAGCCTCATTTTTTGACCGATTAAAACCTATCAATCGGGCGTTGCTTTCTGGTTTCTCATTCTGTCAATCAAACGAACTCTTACGTTACAACTTCATCGGTTGGACCAATGTACCGAGACCTACATCCAGATCGTTTCGATGCAAAACAACAACACCGGAAAAGAATCCAAATGGGGTGGGGGGCGCTTTGGGTCCACAGTTAGATCAGAATAACTGGAATCAAATTTTCCTTAATGTTTTCACTGTACTCATTTTGAGATTTATTGTTTTTTCTATTTTTTCATGCGGCACAGAGAGTCAGAAGACAGGCCATGCAGCATTCGGTTCTCGGCCATACCTCTTCGCGTTTCTACCCAACGACAATCCTCACCCCTTGGGTCCGAACCCAAGTCGAAGCCGAAGTTAACTTCTTCATGCCTTGACGGCCGCGCTGTTTCTTAGAACCCTTCCCAGAAAGTGCAAGAAGAGCGCGAAAAAGCAAACGATGGGTAGGTATACGCCAAGCAAGAAGTGACCGTCGGAGATCGCGTAGAGAGATTATCTCGATCGGACGGCGACTATCAGCACCGTACACGCGCCGATGTAACACGTCAATGCATAATCGATGTACCCACCAGACTGGAGCAATGCTTCAGATACATTGGCGGTCGAATGCAGAAATACGCCGAGCAACCTAGAATTGATTTGTCTAAGACCAGTTTTTTCTCATTATCTACTGTCATCCGGATCGTTACCATACCTGACCTATTGGGACCTTATGTGATTCTTCGCCACTCCAAGTCTCTGGGTCTGGTTACCGGTTATCCCCAGTGGTGCAGTGGGCCTTCGTGACTATAGGGTAAATACCCCTCCCACTGTACTCATGCGCAAGCATGTAATAAAAAATAACTCAGTATGCTTTGTTTCTTGGTCAAACAAATCCCATCTGATGACCAGGTGTCAGATGAAAGTCGTATCGTGCGTGCTTTTGATTTCTGCCAATAGCAACCACGTGTGGTGTCGTTGTGCCATGCGTTTTTCTGTCAACAAACACGTGTACTCCGAGGCATTTTGAAGAATTACTATACCGCTGGGAAACGTGGCCGTTACAGTCAGAAGAGACCCGCAGACTGTCGCTGTTTGAAACATCGCTAACTTGCGATGGAAACATCTGATCGGAATTGCGGAATCTTTGGCGTAGTGTTTATGTATCCCAGGGCGATATTGGACATTTCAGAACAAGTTACGGCGATTCAAAACTCTCCTGATCCGAACAACTACCGTCCTATTTCCCTTACTTCTGGCAATTTGGGAGTTTATATATATATATATATATATATATATATATATATATATATATATATATATATATATATATATATATATATAAACACGCCGAGCAACCTCAATGCGGAAGGGCCAGGCCTCACATCCGTGAGGAACACTGCTAAGTATGGCATCGTACACCCTTCCTGTAAGGGAAAGTCAGATGTCATGGCGCAGCCACGAGCAACGCAGTTCCGCGAAACCTACGCTGACTTTCACTATTGACGATCTGATCATCTTCACCATCCCACTGCCAGGTGTAATCAAGCTCCCGAGGTACTCATAGCCATCGACTGCCTCTAAATGATCACCAAAAGGGATGAATACAAACACAAGCTCCTGCCAGTCTTGGAGAAGTGCCTTATATTTGGAAGATACAAAGTGCCTACAGTATTTGAATACCTCAATCGCCAAACGATCTAACGCGTGTTGAATTACCTGTGCACTGTCTCTCAGCAAGGCGCGATATCATCGGCATATTCTAAGTCAAAAGCTCTGTTACCTGGGAACAGTGCAATCCCACCGTTTTCTATATTAGACAAAGCGTTCTGTAGAAATTCTGTGGCAAATTTGAAAAGAAACGGGGATATAAGGCAGCCTTGTCGTACTCCACTGGAGATGACGAAGGGTGACGAAAACTGACCACAAGCCCTAATCCTACCTGAGGTATGACAGTGCCACTCCTTGAGGACCGACACATTCTTCTCGGGTACACCATTCCCCAGCGAACAGTCTCGTTTTAGATCTGTTGTTGGAGTCGAAGGCCGCGCGGATGTCTAGAAACACAGTGATCGTTTGACGTTAGAAGGCGTAACGGTGATCTAACAACTGTCAGAGATTGGAGATTTGGTCGATGCTTCCACGAGCTGCACGAACCTTAGCCAGATTCTCGCGAATTTTTGCTCATCACGCGGAGAATGACAGACGCTAGCAGCTTAGATGCAATCTGGGTTAGGCTCATATCCTTATGGTTGGCACGATCACTGTGCAAGCCCTTCTTGAAGATGCGGACAACAATCGATTCCCTCCACAAAGGGGGGGGGGGGTGGAGACCCTCTCAGAATCCCAGACTTTTGAGAAGGAAATATGAAGTTGTTTGTCAAGCTACACTCCACCGTCTTCAACAGATGCTCAAAGAAGGTCATCGGAGCTCGGTGCTTTGTGACGTTCTAGGGTCTAGATTACTTTGCGGATCTCTGCCTCAGGTGGTGGGTCTGTGGAAGCTGACTATGGAACGTGTGCCAAAAAGGCTTTGGGCGGGGCTGACACCGAGGTGTCTGTAAGTGTTTTGTCCTGCTTTCGATACGCCCGTTCTGATTGTAAATTGACGAAGAGTCAGCTTCATAGTTGGTTCCACTTGCACCCAATGTCTACCTACCGGTGAGTCCGATTAGATTCAGTTGAAACGGACTACGGAACGTGTGCCGGAACAGCTACAGGAGGGCTGGCGCCGGAGGTCAGCCATGCTGTCCATACTGTGCTCTGAAGTGCCCCGCACGGTGCATAAGACGTCGCTGCAGACTGTGGATAGACGAACCGTCTTCTTCCCAGATCATTTCGTTCATACCCAATGCCTTCCTACCGGTGACTTGGATGAGATGAAATAGCTTACGAGAATTTCCCAAAGCTGCGGCACATTTCTTCTCTGATGCTTGCTGAGACCGCCAGACCTCGCGATTTCTACGCAGACTTATGTTGAATGCACCTGTCGTTATGATTCGTGCTTCGCTATGCTCACTACCAGCCGGGATGGACTGGCGTGCATCAAGAAGGTGCAGAGACTCAGTACAAATGCAAGGTGTCACGACACGAAGGGTCAGTCTACAACCCATTATGTAAGGAAGAAACAAAACATTTTAAAAAGGCGACCAGTGCTGGTTGATATTGCCTAGAGGTACTGATTCTAGCTTTACAGCCAGTGTTTCGGAAAGCTGAGAGGCAAGACGGATCAGAGAACATATCACAATTTAACCGCTGCTGCATCGTACGTTTGGAACGCCCACCTAAGCATATGAACAGATTAGTGTAAACTATCGGTTGGTCGGTACGACTGGCAGTCTTGTACGCAGCTCCGCCATTTGCAGCTAATTGTAACGTGGTCACTGACTCGAAGAGGGCGGACGCCACGTGGCGTACCGGCGATTAGGACGTCTGAGACTCGTTCTGGTGAGAAACAGGTGGTGATCTTAACACGGAGACAACAATCTTCCCCACTTTTCTTAACGACAGCAATAGAAGCTCAAAAGGACTCTTAAATGCGCCGCGTTCGAAAACAGCCGATTAACTCCAGCATTTATATCTCCTGCGGAAGTCACGATGCCGGCGCGGCTCGCTTTACCTCTAGGGTCGTGAAGCCTTTGGTAACATTTTATCTTCGATTTTATCTGGGCTGCAATCGACTGGTGTATATGCCGCGATGACTAACAAATTGTCTATCGGGATGGCGTTTGCTTACTTTACACAAACCTCTAGGTCTTACTGCACACAACCGACTGCCGATTAGGATCCAGTCAAGTGGCGCAGCCTCAGCCCTCTTACTGAGAGTTACGTTTATGCCAGCAAGACCAGAAGCCGCAGCTTCGTGGTCCCCAGACATCGAATAAGTAATGACGAGATGCGCCGTTATGTATTGGACGTAGGTAGCTGCCCGTTACACAAAGTAATTGCTTTACGCTGCTTCTGATGACTCGGGCATACTTTGCGAATGTCTACCCATTGTCTACCTTCCCGTGTTCTATTCGCACGTACTGGGCAGGGCTGGAAGAAGCGACGCGGTGATCAGGTGATGACTTGGCGTCGGAGTATGAGAAGTCAGTTTCAAATTCGACTCCAGTTGGTGCTTCCTGCCTTCTCAGTTGGGGCTCAAAGGATGAGAATTGGCACTGGTTAGAGACGTTGAGGGTGTAACTCAAAATAAAAGTCAGGGGCCCAAATGCTGTAGGATTTGTCTGTTGAACCTTCGTGTCCCATAATAACAAAAATATCATTCACACAAGCAGAATGACAAAAAAGAACATCAGGTGTATGGTGAATGGACAAAAGAAGCCACAACATGTCATATATCTCACTTACCACCTCTTAATCGCCGTTGTACTTTCCTCTCCCCATTTTTGTACATTATATATATATATATATATATATATATATATATATATATATATAGAAAATGAACGGCGGTACACAGCTTTCGAAACGTGAACCAACCTCTACCAATTTCGCCAAATACCATTTCGAGTGAGCGACGGTGTTGCTTGCTTCCAGTGCTTGTTGATGCATGCGGCTCGATGGAACGTTTGTTTATGCTGACAACATTACTGTCTGTGGGAAAGATATCACAGACCATGATGTCACTCCGAAACAATTTCTACAGACGGCAGAGAAGCAAATGTGTCTTCGCCACTACAGAAGTTCCTTTGCTGAGCTATGAAATATTCAAAGGAAGGATCGAACCTGACTCCGGATGCAAACACAGTATTCTTAAACGGCCTGCTCCCAACGATTTGAAGTAGCAACAAAGAGTCGTGGGGACATTTTCATACCACTTCCAATGATTCTTTCGTTCTTCAGATAAGATTCATACTCTAATGGCAAACGGGACTTTTCCCCTCACTAAGGACGTTTCAGTCAATCCAAACATCACTGTTTGCAATCGATAAAAGCACACCACTTGTGTTCGAAACCAACGCCTGTGACAGCATTTTCTACTGTCCTCAATCAGAGCGGTCGTCATGTGACCTTTAATCGCGTACTACCACTCACAGAGCGAAATTATTTAGCGGTATAAATAGAAGCTTACGCGATATTCAAGGCAGCATTATCTTTCGGGCATGTACTTCAAGCTGATCACAGACCAACGCAGTCGCTTTACGTACGACATGAAAATTAGCAGTAAAGAACGGGAAAATACAACTATGGCGCACTGAACTTTATCAATTGTCATAACGTGATATACTGGCCAAGTTCAGAATATCACGCAGCAGATACTTTATCACGGGAATTCTGCGCGAGTACTCACTACGTCGACGAACTGAAGCGCTTTATGACTGTCTATGCCATTTTTTCTCGAACGAAAAACTTATTTTCTTCTCTCGATAATGTCAAGGCGATAATTCCACAGTGTTCTGTTTGTGTCCACCTGAAACCCACATCCTATAAACCCTACAACAGTCCATTGGGTAAGGCAACACAGCCATTTAAACATTCCAGCGTTGACTTCAAAGAACCCATATACTGCTTTACCCGTAATCACTACATAACGACAATCACAGATGGGTATTCTTGTTTTCCATTTACTGCCCCATGGCTTGATAAGACTGCTTTCACCAAAAATTTTCGCCTAATGGGATTGTTCGCTGTATTTGCCATGTCGCACTACCTATATTCTGACCAAGGAGTCTGTTATGTCGCAGGAATTGAAGACATTTCTTCAGGGCCGTGGTGTCACCATTAGCAAAACTACGAGCTAGGTAATGGTCAGGCTGAACTGGCGAATGAGACAATATGAAAAACAGTATCTCTGTGCCTCGGTTCGGCGGGTCTAGCAGATGGTTAGTGAGAGCTGGTAAGACCTGACGCATTGTATGCCGTCAGGCCGTTGCTGTATAATGCTATCAACGCGACGTCCCACGGATGTACGTTCATTAGGCATCTAAAATCTGCTGTCGGCATCGGTTCAGCTCAGCGGTTACTAACACCCGGGCCAGTACTCGTGCAAGCATGATATCATGGCGGAAGAAATTGAACTACCGGAGAGCAGCCCTGAATACGCTCACACACATCTCCATGAGGGACGTAAAGAAACAGTATCTCACTGTCATCTTGCTTCCGTAGAACGAATGCCAAACACCTCTCCAAGGAATCAGCCACAATAAAGTAGGTAACTAATGACAAGCCATGTATATCCGATTTGCAACCAGCCGACCCTGGCCCGGAAGAATATCACAGTAAACCACAAACAAACGTTGAACAACTCTTACAGAAACAAAGAGCGAGTTCTGACTACTTTGAAAACAAGAGGCGTAAAAATGAATCCCCTCCTAATTAGTGTTACCATTTCCTACCCCTCACGCAGGGACACCTCTTATACTAGTCTTTGTTTTCCAAGTGATGAGAAATTACATAAACCTTTGACTGTGTTTCTGTTTTCTAATTCTCTACTATTTCGTCTGCATACTCCAACACTTCACTTGGCTCCTTATTTGACCGAATGAAAAGGCCTCCAACTAAGCGTTGTCTTCTTGCTTTTCAATCTGCTGGTCGTACAAACACTTGCGTAACAGATCCTCCATTTGAACCGAAATGGTGAAGGTTTTACAGTCAGTCTATTAGCCTAGAGGATCAATCGAGGTAATTATTACCAGTGTAAAGGAAGCTTGTCAGTAGGTGTAAAATTTCCAAACAATCAGAATTGCTTCACAGGGAAGAAGCTCTGTGTTATAGCAAAATCGTGCACTCGATTAAATTCCCGATTCACAGGAAAGTGTGGCTTTTGGAATTCTGCGCCAAATCAAACGCATCGGATTCGACTGTCGTTAAATCAATGCACTTCGATTTTAAGATACTGACCCACAGTAGCAAACTCTTCAGTCTCACAAACTTCAAACGATATGCAGCAATCAAGATGCACTGCACTTTTCGTCAATGAACAGAGACGCTGAGACAGACACGATCTAACCACCAAACTGCGGGATACAGCGCTAAATTTATCCTTGTACTGAATCGATATGACACAAATCAAGCACATCGACCAGTTCTCGACTAAAGTAACGATGCTACACATCACAAATAAATTTGTTACCAATCGTTTCGCAGCGAAAAAACGAACTGGATCAGCAAGTGAGGGGTGAAATGTTCTGTTTTAACTCGGAACGACTCAGTAACTCCTTCCAAGGAGAATAATGATTTATACGGACTCAAAATAAACAAGGTATTTTAGACAAAACTGCCATGAAAATGTAACATGCTTGAGCTTTTTAGACTTTATGGAGCTCAGTCACTGTTTGTTGCATACGTGACGTGGGGAAAACGACGTCGTGTAGCTTTCGGGTCAATCTATCGTGCAGTTGTTTTTACCGAGAAAACCCTCATTTCGATTACAGTACAAAGGAGTTAACCGAAACGCGTTCTGCTCACGACCAAATTTATCTCGTGGTTTCATAAAATTAGACAGGTACCACAATCCCTCTTATAATTGATAAAAACATGGCTGACACTAGCAACGAACGGAGCAGGGATTGGCTGAAATTTGAACGGAGAATCAATCAGCAGCAGAGGATCCATCAGTTCTTCACTTTTTGCTTGATCTGAAAAATCGATGACTGGCTTCCGTCAGTAGATGGGTCAAACAGCCGTCGTTGAAATCGACTGTCACAAGCTGATCGAAACAAGAAAAACACCCGCATGGTAACGTACTTGCTTCACATTAGATAATGGGCAACAAACGCGCAGAGGCGCAGAGACAACTCGAACAAACAATCAAAGTGCGTGCGTTAATTTTCAAGAACATGATTGAGGCAACCAACAAGGTATAACCAATTAGGGTTGGAAGAAGAGAATTGTCAGACTGAGCGCCGTTTTGGGGGACTGTGGCAGTTGTAGACGAAAATGATGGTCGCGTAATTCCAGTTTGCCATGATGCGTAAATAAACAAAAATTCTGTGGAAGACTGGCGGGTTTTTGAATGAAAAGGACCGAAAGGAGACTGATTCTGTCTATGGCTTTGCGGTAAAGGAGCTAAAATTTGTCACTGACTTATACCTCAGTAGATGGGTCGATAAACTGTCCATGGACCACGAGATCGTTCAAGTGAACCACTGGGTGAATCGCTCGGTGCTGAATTACTGTTCGAAGTTGTCCGCCGGAGGCTCGAGATAGAACTGGGATTGATGGAGCATCTTGACATCCTAATAGTAGATTATTTCGCACATGTCGGCTTTTCTACCTAGTGACTGGAATACCTTGGATAGCCTTCCAAAATTCGTGAGTAGGATTCTTTAGTCTAACCTTTGCTACGCGTTGCGGCCATCAGACCTCACTGTTTTTTTTTTCTAAAACACGACCAAAAACGTTTGCGAATAGTGTGATTCTCCCCACCAACGGGAATACACTCGGTGAGCGTCACAGTTTCACAGATACTGATATACAGGGAGCATCGCGAACAACTTGATTCGTCTAATGGAATCAAATGACACGTACTTTATAGTAGATAGAAATGTTCATAACGAAGGACACTGATAGACGACAGACAAAAAACACGAGCAGGTAATAATAGAAACGATATCTTCATTAGCATCACCCAGCGGAGAACCGATTACAACTACACGGTTTCCGTTTGTGGGGGAGATAAAGACACATTTGCAGCTCAACGGACATACTGGTTTGAGTCTCGAAAAAGAACCAGCGTCTGGCGACGATAATGACAACGAAATAGAATAACATCGGAAATGCACGTTCTTTTGTGGTGAAATACCTTACCGGACAGGTAACAGACGAAATGACAATATGATCAACTACTGAACTTACACGATCCCTTTTAGCTTGGTCCAAATTGTGGATTCCCAAAAGAAGAGAGTAGTCCATGATCTGCAAAGACTCTAGAACCTGTGTAACAGGTTTGTTTGTGGAATAAGTAATATGAAGAGAGAGAGAGAGAGAGAGAGAGAGAGAGAGAGAGAGAGAGAGAGAGAGAGAGAGAGAGAGAGAGAGAGTAATATGCGAACAACTGAGACAGGACTGACTCATACGTGTATTATTGACAAACAACCAAGATCAAGTAACGAACTTATCCAAATCAGAACACAAACAACCCAGTGCATTTTTGTGAGAGCTGCAGGGTGGCTTTCACGGGACAACAGTGAAACAAATATTGACTGGTTAATGGCTGATTTCATAAAAATTCTGGCTTTATTGATTGAAAATACTGCTAATGTTGGGGGACCTAACCAAGTAGATCTCAATAAAAGTGTTATTTTCCTTTTAAACGGATGAAATACCATTTAATTTAAGTTTTGCATTTAGTTGGAATTTAGATTTTCGGGCTTCAACAGGCATTTAGGTGTATCCACGCTCGTATCTCATTGCTTCATCTCGTTCAGTTCCCTTGATTTTTTCATCAGTTCTCAAGGTGAGCTTTGTGCTTTTGTGCGTTTTCTGTACGATCATTATCTATTCACCCTAACCGCTTTGTTTCGCAGGAAAAAATAACAAATTACCTATTTTACATATTTTATTTACAACCAAAGGTTTGTGTTTTCAAAATCAATCAATCTCACTGATCCCAATGTCCCACGTTGTCTATCAGTTCACTTGCAACTTCGATGACGCAAACATAGGAAAAACGGATTGCTGCTTGGCTCAATGAGAGTCAGAGCACACGCAAATGTTTGTCGAAATCGATGACGCGACCCATTGGGACGATACATAGCGACAATAATTTTGTCACTCCTCCTTTTTGGTCCTAAACAACACCCCATTTGTATTGCTGCCCAAAAGCTCTACCATAACTGGAACTATTGCGCTTCCCTTGGTTTGAGAACAAGTTGTTTGATAATCAGCTGGTGTTTCTCATTGGTTTTTTTCTTCTTCTTCTCGCATTTCTAATTTTATTCATCTGATTAATGAACACTAGGTGCAACATACTACTTGTTCCATGACAACCGACAACTCACGCCTAACGGTGATGAGATAATTTCAAATTTTTAGCATCACCGCAGTGTACGACAGCTCTGTTTCGCAGCTTTATCCGGGCCCAATGCAGCACAAACCTCATTGTATATGTCTTACAATTACTTGCGAGTAGTGTGCCGAAATGAAAACAGCCAGTTTACATTAGTTTCACCATCCGGACAGGACAATGTTTCTATTCCTTTTTTATCACTATTGTCAAAATTGAGACGTATCGGAGTTTTGGTGGTGGTACAAACATCGATGTCACCATACCAGATTTTTATTTGATTTCAAGGATGTGGAACCTGCGCTGTAACTACACCTGCGTGCATTTCAAAAACAACTTTTCCTCCATTTTCCGCGTAATCTAGAAAAACGTCCATCAGTAGTAAACCTTACCCGGCAATCTTGTTCAATAGTCTTAATCAGAGCATCGTATGTTTCCATTTCCAACCAAATGCCATCGGTATGCCGTTCCCTGAAAGTTAAAAACAGGAGTGATTTCTTGTCGTTTGGTTATGTGGGAAATAAACGTTGAAAGGCAGAAAAGGATATTTTTTATATTGAACCTCAAATTCGTAATTTAATTTAGCACCATAGTGTTTAAAGTGGCATTTGGGACACACATACACACACAAGGCTGTGTCGACTAGACAAGACTAACTCGAAAGAGACACTAACTGAAGGACATAATTAACGAAAACTTATCTAATTTTATGTAACCAGAGCAACTTGAAATAACAACCGTCTCAAAGATGAGCAGTCATTGTCTAGCGACTTGCGGGTAGATTGATTGTGGATTCGTTGCTGTGAGTATCTAGATTTTAAACTCTCGCATCGAATATGACAATAAACATTTGCTTGGTGTCTCGTTATAAGAACAGACAACAAGTACAAGACGTCAGATAGTTTCGCGCCCTTAGCATTTCGAAGCGGACCATGGTTTGATCTTAAAACGCAATTTCAAAGCGTATACTATACCGGGAACGCACAATCGACAGTTTTTTCCTCGTCAAAAAATAACGCCGTTGCGTGCAAGGAATTCAACTGTACTGTGGTAAACGAAGAGCCTGACCAATTACCTACTGCCAATTAAATCAACGGTGAGAGTTTGTTTGAACGGACGACCAGCTTAAGCGCACCGTTATTCTGCCCAGTTTCGAATAAATTCATCGAAAGAAGATAGACCATTGCGTAATGTCAAGCGAAATGCGGTTCCCACTGAGTTAACATGTGCTGGAGAACCGTGGTGACCCATCGCTGCTTTCTTCACATAGAGTTGAACGACTGAACTGGATGACTGAAATGTGAAATCACAATAGATAAAATCAAATTCAGGATGTCGGAAATTGGCTGGGACTGAAATCTTATTTGGTGACAGTAGTTCAATTGTTAGACCCCATGAAGAATGATGACTTTTGATGTGAAATATCAATGCACCTTGTTTGACCTTCTGAACTTAGCTTACGGAACGCAAAGCGAAATTCCATCACGTGAAACGACGTTCTTTCTGCACACAATGCACACTGTAGCAAATCAATTACAACGAATCGATTCAACAGGTGTTCACTGTGCGTGCAGCTACGACAACGATCTGAAATGGATGCCCGCAGAGAGTTGGAAATGTTTTTACATCCAGTGCAGAAGATGAGATAATTTTGTTGGAACCATGAACAGTGCGTCACACAATTTAAAGGACGAAGAAACTGGCGCGAGCGTGGAGCCTACTCTATCCATCGTACTCATAAATTCGGACACGCAATAAAAAAACAGACACTCACCGGAAGTCCAAATCTTTTAGCGTGGGAGATGTCTTTGCCAGCTCCGTGGCACTCGCTCGCCGTTTATGGGTGGATCCTTTTAAATCGTATTTTTCGTGGATTTTGACTGAGGATGGGAGTAGGTTATTCATCACGATAAAACGAATATTCTTGCTCGAAGTCTTCGAATTTAAAAGGCAGAGAGAGGGTTTGAAAATGGAACAAAGATGAACGAAAGTTATCCCTGAATGAAATTTAACCGCAGCATGCAAATTTCAGAGTGAGAAAATGAAAAAAGAACGTGGTCAAGTGGAGGTCAACACCACTGAAAGATGGTTGATAACTATCTCACCGTTTCGTTTATTTACAGCAAACAAGGAACTGCATCTGTCAAACAAGTATCATTCGTCTCCACTAACCACTCTATCCTGAATACCGGTACCACAGAGCACTCTCGAAATCCAAATAACAACGTTAGAAATGCACACATCTAACGGCGTTCATTGACGTTTCTAGAATGGTGATTCGCGGCACACAACAATGTCTCGTAGACCTATTTATCAGAACTATCAGTATAGAAAGCAATTCTGCTTGGCTAGGATAACCGAAGAAAGCATGCTGCAGAAATTTATTAGAGCAGGTTCTTTCCCCTTGAAAAATCCGGATATGCAAAACGAATACGGATGTGAGGTAAACTCGTACGTTGTCTTATGCGCATTGGTGTGCGTGCGCTGCATATGACTGGTTTAAAAGGGGATCGAGCACGCAAAAAGGCGCCGGAGGGCTCCTGTCGATTAGGAATCCTCGAATGTTGTTTGAGAATCGGTTCTCTAATTTCCCCTATCTCCCTACACTAAAACACTAGTTCTCGGTTACGATTCATTGTGGCTGTTCGTATCTATTTAGAATTGGGATGTGAAAGATGAAGAGCAGAGTGATAAGAAATGTTTCAGGAGGGACCGCTGGAGACTCCTGGGAAAAAATACCTCGTGGCTGCCCACACTGCAGAAGGGTTTATCTTAGGAAACCCTAACCAGAGCCTTTGACTCAAATGTCTCACACACAAGGTCGTGGGATGTTGATCGAACACGGGAAAGTGATTGAAGCACCCCCGACTTGACTTCTCCTGGTCTGTCACGTGAGACTTGATGACTGCACGCATTATGTTTTGTGTTTGCTGGGGCTTTGTTATCGATCCGCTTTTCGGATTCAGTTCTCAGCCCCATGCCCCCAATGGAGCAGCATCGTTTGAGCTGGGTGCTGTCCAACTTAGGCAGGCAATAGCTGCCCAGTGAAGTGCGATGACTTGTCACATTGTGGAAAGTAATCTCACTTACCCCTTTCGGAAGTATATCTAGTGGAGCTCTTTTGAACGGTAATTTATTTCTCTTCTTGTTTATTCGCTGGAGTGTCCTCTACAGGGGTTTGGAGGCTACAACCAGGTGTTGCCCAGTAACTGGACAGCTGGAGACCAAAGACTTCAGGGAAATCCTATCGGGGCACGACAAACCTTGGTCAGAGTTGTTACCTCTATTCGATACCCCATATACCTGATCTTAGTCTAGGTAAGTTAGCACACCTCATACAGACCACTTCCTGATCAGTTTTCATACACTGAATATGATGAACCGATCGGTACTCCTCATTGTCCATCTGATACTTAGGTCCGTCTCAGTGATAATGTGCAGATGGAAATAGAATGAAGGAGCTGGACTGTGCGACCAAGTAGTATAACAGCACAGAACCATGAAAGATATATTTAATGCCGTTAATGACTGCTCTTTTACGGGCACACGACGACCGCCCTCTAACGTTTTCATCTCTTCACCAATCTCCATTATCTTCCCGCGTCCTCTTTCTACACCTCGTGGGAACATCAGTTGATCATACCAAGTGTAGTGACTTTAGCAGAAATCCTGACCATATATTCGCTCTCGCCCTTCCTCGACCAGCTTTCAAGCTTCACCGAACCCGCTACCACAGACTGATGCCAGCCTTCATCCTCGAAGCCCATTCACATTAGCCACATTCAACGGGCGAACTTGAATGTATGCAAGACTATATATATATATATATATATATATATATATATATATATATATATATATATATATATCAGAGTAATTGTACGATGTGTGATTGACACCAAAAGTTTGAATCTGGTCAATGCTAAATGTTTTGCTTACACCAGAGATGAGTCAAAAAACCGACACCCGGGTTAGCTAAGTCGCTGAACGGTTTTGTTTCGCGCTCGAGCCAAACAGTGAGAGAACAAAAATGATGTCTCCACAATCGTCCGTTGCTTCTCTTGGGAAAAAAGCTTGCGCACCCCACGGTCTTAGAGGTCCACGACACTGATAACGATAACGGGTAACAATGATCCTGAGACTCCGAGTGGGGATTACATAACGCCCTAATAAGTAAATTGTGTTGAGAGGACCAAACTGCTTATGCGCTTGAGAGCAAATAAATTATAAATATCGTTATCTGAAAGTGCTGATATGAGATACTCGTGGTTATTTGATTTCAACACATGATAGTCATGTTTTGTGATTCCAAATTAGGAAAGTCCTTCGTATATCCTTAATTTATCGGAGCTCAAAATGGGGAGACGTGTGACGCGTCTGCGAATGAGCATGAAGGAGGCCATAAAACGACCTTTCATTTCGTTGATTGTTGAGAACATTTTCATTGCCATCGATACGAGCCTGAGTCTTTTGTGAAGTAAAAGTAAAGTTAATCAGTGTTGTAGAGATGTTGACTGTATGACTCCAGGTTAAAGTATGCGGTTAATCAATTGCTCTCTATTGATATCAGCACCCTACAACCTCGGGTCGCTTCCTTTTCGGCAGCAACTCCATACTGAAGTGTTGTACGGATTCTGCGTCATAAAACGAAAATAATACATTCGAAAAGGTATGAATGCGAAACATCAATGATCGTCATTACTTACC
Source organism: Fasciola hepatica (assembly GCA_948099385.1). Lineage (NCBI taxonomy): Eukaryota > Metazoa > Platyhelminthes > Trematoda > Plagiorchiida > Fasciolidae > Fasciola > Fasciola hepatica. The sequence continues at coordinate 12,570,927 of CANUEZ040000142.1, read as the reverse complement.
ATATCCTCACCATATATGTTACCACTGAGTGAGTGAATTTCTGGGACCCCACTAAGGAAGCCTAACAAGCCTTACATGACCACTGGTCCGTTTATTCCCACATGGACTGGCCAACTTTACTCATCTTCAAAGTGGTGAATATCACACGCCGAGAAATTCTGTCCAAGGGCACCTGCAACACACAGAGACATCTTAAGCAGGTGTGTTTTAGTGATGGATCCGATGATTTGCTTCGTGTATCTAGTACGACGCGTCTAAACTCAGCACTGCTGATTCAGCGTTCACACTGGATTCAAGCAATGATACGAATGCTGATAGTACACGAAGAATTCCGTACACACCAGCTGTCACCTGTTCTTCTTAAATGAACAGAAAGCTGCTTAGTTTTTGGCAGGTAACTGCCGTACATTCCCTCTTGCACACCGCAGAGTATTTGGTGTCTTTACTATTATTTAATTCTACTGCCTGGCGCAAAAACAGTTCTATTCTCACGAATAAGATATAAAAACAGAGCGATCCAACCGGTTAAGTTCGTGTTTCTGGATCGGCAAATTGCTGTTGATAACTGGATCCACGGAGGCGATGTGATAGACAACTGCATGCAATCGATGAAACACCATCAGTTACGATACAACAGAGACAAAAACCAATCCAATCGTGCTGTTCGATCCCCGCGCTACATATCTATCTAATACTCCCTTGTACTTCGTTCATACTCATTTGTCCACGCATCTCATTTTCCGATTGGTATTTGCTGAAAAAAGGCAACAAAAACCGTTGCAGGGCTAAGAGTTAGTGTTTCACATTGGAATTGAACGTCCACAGATGTTGACCAGTACTGAAACGATGAGCCATTTCCACTAATCGATCGACATATCATTCATTTTCTCGTCTGTATCTCAAAGTATTACCCTTGACCTGGATGATGATCGATTAGTTACCACCCGCAACTACTCCACCAACAGCGAAAGAACTGCGAGCGAGTGAATAATCGACCGATCGACAATCGATAGAAAGACTATCCCAATGGGTGATTTAGAAACATTCGAGCAAAAACCTCATGGGGTGACTTACCTGATAGCAATAAAAACCGTGATATTTCGGCAAAAGGGTACAAGGATGCTGCATCAGGTTCATGAAATAGTGAGGGAGCAGAGCACGAAGAAATTCGCCTTCGCGATGTTGCACGGTTTTTATGATAAATTCATCATCTTGTGTGATGTAGAAAATCGAGCCGCTAGCTCCGGGATTGGACAATTCTCGTAGCTCGTAGTTGCATAACGAGTTCTGATACGAAAGAAAGATTGAAAAAAAGTTAGATGAGTTCATCGAACTAGCAGTCTTGAAAAGTGACAGTAAACAATTAGTGTAACATTGGCTTCATTTATCAATTTCAACCAAAGGTAAGAACTGAGGTAAAATAACGTTGTTAATTCTACTTTCTTCGGTAGAAAGAAACACGGTGACAGTCCGTAAACAGCGCGCAACAGTGGTGGGAAATTTTGGCTGATGAGCACAGTGGATGGATGAAGAGAGAGAATTAGCGCATATTGTCAAGACAAACAGGTTATGGAAAGAAGACTCATTCCACAACACGAACGTGAATTTATGTATGTGTCATCAAATATTCCACAGTCAAATCAAGCCTACAATCAGATTGGAACGGGTTTTAGAAAGCGGGATTTGGATTAACCTGAGCGTTTGGAAGTAATGTCACTCAATAAATCAGACAACGCACAACCGATAGAACTGAACAAACGTGATAAACTAAATCGGTGAATTACGCCCACGGGGCAGTCGGCCATCCATTTCAAACACAAAGAATGAAACACTACAATAGACAGACAGATTAAGCAAATTGGATGAGCGTGAAAAGGTTGCGGCAACCGCACTTGTTATGAGCAGTCCCGAAATAGTGCGGATGGGCTGAGGTGCAATCGAACAACCGTAGGTCTAATGCATCCTGAACAGAAGCGTTAAGGTGAATATATGTGACCGATTAGTTCGATCCATCTACCGATCTGCGCTTGCGCGATGGAGTACGTGTGTATTTCATGTAATCAGCAAATACGGTACTGTGAAAATCACACGAACGGAGCGACACACAGATGAATACAAAAACACACGTGTGAATGATAGTCAAACCATTTAAAAATTAATTTACCTTACTGCGGCTTGCCCCATGGAGAGAACGAGCTGACTTCATTAGTTTCTCACCAGAGCTTCCCATGCAGGGCGAAAAGAGCGTGTAGATGACATGACCATGAAGTTTCATGGGTGTTTGGTACAAGAGACGTCCCCAGCGTCACTCGACTTTTTTTTGGGGGGGGGGGGCTCACCTCTTGCTTTTGCACAACCAAGTGCGGACTGCAGGGTATCAGTATGCTGATGCACGGTTGCCGGTGACTTCCAAGGGGTTCGTTCGTCCCATCCCAGGGGTCCATGAAGTCCTTTTAGTTCGACAGATTTCCTTCACAGCCGTTGGATCATTCAGGGGTAACTGTTTTCACATATACCACTTCTGATTTACTGGGACCTTATGTAGCTCGCCATCACTCCAAGTCTCAGGGTCTGGTTGCCCGTTATCCCTAATGGTGCAGTGGGTCTTTGTGGCTATGGGTATACCCCTTCCACTGCACCCATGCGCAAGCATGTAATAGAATAGAAGAGCGGTTTGCTGGCGTGTGGCCGCTGATGTATGTTTCAGCTTAATGAAACCACAGATGAGAGCTGGGTACCTGATGGAGACCAAAGAGATAGAAGACATCCCAAGGGCATGACAGTGTACCAACTGAGGTGCCACTCGTATCAGACACCCCAACAGTCCAACCGTACGGGTATACACGCGCTAGCTGAAGGCAGTCAAAGTACAAATTAATTCACTATGGCGGATGCCCCATAATAATGCGACTTGGGCGGGTAAACTGTGTGACCCATATGCGGAAGATCCGAAGCGTCGTGTTGTGGCCTCGAAGTTCAACCGACAGAGCACACGCAGCGCTAAAGGATGGTGTCCGAGTATGGGTTCGAACCCCATCGGAGTTAACGACCTTTGCCACTAGATAACTTCGTTTTTTCAGATGAGTCACACCGCACTTCATTATTTAATAATGTGCTTCTCACAGACTGCTAGGCATCAATCGCAAAAATTCATTGCTCACAAGTTTACCGCATGCCCTGTTGTACAAAGGTCTTCACTTCCTTTACCATACTGTGGTGTGACGCAGTCAGCTACTTTTTCAAATCATGTCCAAATGTGACTTTATTCATCCCAACGGGTGAATTTCAAGCACTTTGTTTATGGGTACATTTTTACCGCCCACACCTGACGGTCATGAATTAAAAGGGGATAAAATGAATACCAAATCCAAGCCTCATTAACATAGGAATAACAGCAGAAAGAGTTGAAACCGTGATTTTTCCAGTCATTAACGATAGTGAAAGAAGCGAACTCCATGATCAAGTGTTCTGACTTCAAAACAGAGATGAGGGAGTAAAATCTTTATTATTTCTGCACTTGGAAAGAGAACGAGTGTGTGAGAAGGGCGATGTAAAAAGTACTCCAAAGTTTCGCGGTTCTACGAAAAAAATCAATAACGCTGTTCGAAAAGTTTTAGGGACGCCTGATATAATTGACCTCGTGTTTGCAAACCTGAAAGAGCACATAGTAAATATATCGTTTCATCAAAAAAGTTCATTGGACCTAGCCCAGTGAGTCTGGATGAAATCCGCTCCCGTATTATAATGTAGGTTACTTGCTACCCTATAGAGAAAGGTTTGGACGATAAGACGTCCTTGAAATATTAGAAAAATAAATCCATCACCCCATATTTAGGGAAGGAAGCCGTTATCTGCCGCAGAATGGTAAAGAAGGATATGGCTGATACTGATTTCTTACGAATGATGAAGTTTTCTTTATTTGTTCTTTCTCTTTCATGTCACTCACGATCATGATATGCGCATAGTTTACACTTATACGTAAACACAAAAAAACCATAATACAAAAAGTATCTCTCTGAAACTGGAAAGGCTTTACTAAGGCACTGTACAAGATAAGTCCAAAACAAATCCCAAATCGGCGAGTCTGTACGGTTTCAACCGAATAATCGGGCAAGTGCATGATCAATACAATTGCAACAGCTTAGTTTAGTTTATACAACCACTAACCTCGCACTTCTGTGCTCTGGTTTCGGTGGCTACTTTTCAGCATTCTTGAGTTAAGGGTAAAAAGAACAGAAGCACTGAGTGAAATCACCCCTCGGAGCACGAGTGAGCACCTTCACAGACAGAAGCAATAAAAGTACAGGGACGACCAGTTGATAGGTTTCGCAGTTTCTATTCTTTTATTTTATTATAACCTAGGACACAGCAACGCTTGTTTAAACTGGTTACACATTCACATAAACATCTCTTTACACAGAAACGTAGGCACATACATAAACAGATACACACACACGGACGCATTCCCGCATACCGACCTAACCTATAAATAACCTCTCATTCTCTATAGCCTTCGTTTCCATGTATACAACTGATCTAACCTCGATCGTTGATTCCCATCACGCGCGTTTATAAGCCCTCAGTGTTTTTTAATTCAACCTCTCGTGTCTACGACCTCCCATTTCATTTTCATTCAATAATGAAGAGTTTATTGATTTCTCGAGGAAGAAAAGCCGAACGGGGACACAAAAATGAGGATCAACATTACCTCTGACCACTTTTCTATAGCTAACTATGTTTGAACTCTGATACACTGAGTGGTTTAGCGAAATTATGCTTGTCCGTTGGGTAACCTGACGAATTTTCAAAATACTAGCTGAGGCGAAAATAAAGACGTCGGATGTGTCGACAGAACGACTACTGTTTCGGAGGGATGATTCATGAGACAAGGGCAGTACCGATTGTGCAAATTGTTTCGTCTAAAGTATTGAACTCGGACCAATTACTATTTCAATGGAACCGTTGAGAAGGGATGCAAGAATAATCGAAGGGGAAAACTAGATGGTTACCAACAGCTAAGAGCTTTCAAACGGCAACTGCATGGCTATGGATAAACTAGCTGCACTAACAGTTCTGGAGGTTTTCGATGAAACGAAACCTGTTCGCCAATTCGAAAGTTGCCTGCTTCGATTTGACACATCGCTTAGCGTGGTTAGTTACCTCCAAGCAGGGAAAATCACAAGGTAGAAAAAACGTATCGAACCATTCAGTTCACCCCTTTGTTCACTCAAACAGCTTGTTCAACCAAATGAATACAACTGGTTCTTTACCCCACCAAGTACAAAAAACTGATGTCACAAATATTCATGATTTATGGTGTATTTTATCCTCGATTGTGCATAGTTTCCACTTTCGGTGTATTATCACTTGTCTGCAATCCATATATTCGACGCCTCGTTCTACCTAAAATTCCGCAACTGAGTGTGCGTGATGACGGCTCCAAAACAACCTTGTGTTAAGCCCACATACGTCATAGGGAGGAGTGGCGCCTCTGAATTGGTAGACTGTTGTGCCCCTCGGGGTATCTTCCATCTCTTTGGTCTCCATCACCAGCCCAACTCTCACCTGTGGCTCCACGAAGCTGAGCCATGCATCAGCGGCCACAATCCGGAAAACTGCTCGACAGGCGGGCCAAATGAGGTGGAGGGTAACCGATGTCTTAAAACCTCGGCATGCGAAAATAGATACTCCTGCATAGACGGATGAGATCTGCAGGGATCCAACAGCTACCAAGAAAATCTGCCTAATCAACAGGGTTGCAAAAACCTGGATCTAGGTGACTTCTACCGAATTGCGAACGCGCTCCAAGGAAGCCACCGACAACCATGCACCAAGATCACGGAGGCGCGTTAGGCACCCCCGACTGCGAGAACACCATATAAAAAGGCGTACGAACCGCTCGTCCGGTCACCGGCTCCCAAAATAAAACCTTCCCGTTGCCCGACATATAGCACCTGGCTGTGCATGGGCTAGAGTTGCTACCTCGAACAAAAACCCGAGTGGCCCTTGGAATGCCATTTCGGACCCAATTCCGAAGACACTTCATGACAAATTCCCTAACATTCGGGACATGCATGAAGCCAGCTCATACGCTCGCAGGACCTAGCCGCATAAAAATAAGTAAATCCTGACGACGGCCTTGTTGCAAACCGTTAAAATGACTCATTTTTATAACAGTGGACAAAAAACGGGAAGACATCGAAGAGACAAGCAACACTGAAATAACGCGGAAGATGACTTCATCCGTAGCTGCTAACATCGACAGGAAACCCGAAACCGATTATTTTTTACTCACCATACTGGCATGTATTAATTCATTTATCTATCAGTGGCTTTCCGTTAAATTCGTTTCGTATACCAGTTTAGATAAGCCGTGCATTGAACGAAACTTGTCACAACACGTTCCATTGTTCCGTGCTGAGATTTAACACTGATTCAACTACTGACACTGTTTCTATACGCTGCTCAACAGAATCCAGTTGTGACTTGTGCTGATTACCGATTAAAAGACGGAGAGAAATTTCACACACAAAATGCCAGGAAAATGGGTTCTTCGCCACTCAAGTCTCAGGGTCTGGTTGCCGGTTATAACCAATGGTGCAGTGGGCCTTCGTGGCTATGGGGTGAATGTCCCTTCCACTGCACTCATGAGCAACCATGTAATAAAAAACCGCTTTAACCTGCCCTTCCAAGGCCAACCACTATATGCAAACGGACGACTAACTGATTAGCCCACAATCGTCTTGTGAACAAAAAACAAGCAGGTCCATGTCCGATGTGATGATAATCCTCATATTCGCTAGCTACGCGAATCAAAGTGCGGCTGGCACGGATAGTGGCGGCATTGTTTTAAAAAACGCACGCAAACGGAGATCAGAGTCAAGGGCTTCTTGTAGGAACCATAATTATCGGAAAATTCAAGATGTTTCCTTCGCCTATTTTTTTGGCAACATCCACTTGCTGAACCCAGGGAGGAAACATCGTTCTCACGTAACAATAACCCACTTAGTTCTTTTCAATGCGGAGAAAACTCCCAGTCACCGTGCGAAAATTCCGCACTTGACATTTCGGTGTGGTCAAGGAACAATTGAATGACGCCGTGGAATCAAACTAGTAAACAAGAAATTGTCCTCAAAATACAACAGAACGCAACCGATTCGCATCACTCCATCGTGTAGTCAATGGCACGTACTCACTAGTCATTACAACTGGTTTGTTCAAAGGACTGCATTAACTGATCCAAAAACATTCAAAAAGGCACTACTAATTCTAGAGTGGGAGGCTAATAAAAGACAAATACATAGATTACCAAAATAATTCTCCTCTCAAACAAAAAATAAACTCATCTATGTAAAAATTTGTTTCTGGAATACGAATGAAATTGTTTTGTCTATTCCGTAGGCGGAGGTAATCTGAATACACCCGATACAATCGTCAACTGTGGCTAAGCATATCAGGACATCTTAGATGAACAAGCTCTGCGAGTTTGCCAAGACCGACAAAATGGCACGCTTTATGTCACGTGAAATTTGTGAATAGATGCACACGGGAATTTTCACACAAAACAAACTTGCTATCATGGATCAATGCATTACAGTGAGTTTTGAAGAAAACAAGTCTATGGTAGATCCGCCAACCAATGATTGCACGCATTAAGTGACATGGCCAGGTGCCGCGGTCAATACGATCTTGCATTAGGACTATTTCTTTACCCATATGACTTCTGTCTGTAAATGTCTTCCAGTGTGGTTGCTGCTATTCGTTTTGTTCTTGATTAGACGACGCTGGGAGCACGGAAATACTAAGTACCGGGCCGAAAAAACCACCGAATTCTACACTAGTATTCCGGATTGAATCTAAGTAAAAACATCAGTCAGCTACTAATTCGAACGAATTCGTTCGAAAAACAGAAGTACACCGAAATGCATCAATACCGTACAGCAAAGTTCAGACCGACTACGAAATTATTATTTCTAGCCCATCACGACGACAGTGCACCCTGACGCTGAGGGATGGCCTGCGTGCCTTCTATCTCAAACACCTATGCAAGATGGCTTCCCTAAGCCGAAGATGCAATCGTGTCTGATAGGACAATGGGTAGAGACCAGACCAAGTCCTGTCTCAGAACCAGTTGATGGGCAACATCTGCTTCTACTAACTACGTCCCTGGAAAGGACACTCCAGCGAATAAATACCAAAAGAAACAGCTTATCGGTCTAAAAACCTACACTAGATGGACGTAAGAGTGGAGTAACTGGGGTCTCTCTTCACGATGCCAGAAGTCATTGCTTTTTATCGGACAGCTATCGTCTGCCTAAACTGAGCAGCCCTTAGCCCAAACAATACTGCTACATCCACGTTTCGCTTGCTCTATCAGGTGTACAAGACTAATAAAGAAATTCGAAAAGCAGGTCGATAACAAAGCATCAGCGAACACAAAACACAATGCGTACTACAATTACGTCTCACGTGACAAACCAGGAGAAGTTAATCCGCGGGTGCTTCAATCACGTTCCCGTGCTCCATTAACATCCCACGACCTTGTGGGTGGGACATTTGAGTCAAAGGCTCTGGTTAGGGTTCCCAAAGATAAACCCTTCTGCAATATGGGCAGCTACGAAGCATTTTTCCCCAGGAGTCTCCAGCGGTCCCTCGCGAAACATTTCCTATCCCTCTGCTCTGCATCCTTCACATCCCAGTTCTGAATGGATATGAGAGGCCACAATGAGATATAACCGGGAACTTGCAACTCTTGGTCAGGGTACCAACTTAAAAACTGGGGAAATAAGATAACCGATTCACCCACCTAAGCATGCGTGTTGTCTCCGAAACACGCATACAAAACCCCACTTCAGTATTAGCACTTCACTCACCATATACAAACTCGGTTTATCGTTTCACTCTTTGCGTGTCAGGTGATTCAGTGTCTAGTGCTCCTGGTCAAGATGGCGTTGGTATTCCTCTGAGCATGAGAGCTGAATATGCATTGCTCGACTGGATCCCAGTCAAGTCATCTGTGTGCAGTTCGGTTGAGTGGTTCTGTGCATGTCAACAGCAATAGACTGAAGCGTCTATAGCTGTTTGTCGTGTCTGTATACGCTCCAACTGAATCTTGTTCGCCTGAAGCCAACAAAGAATTCTACGAAGAATTGTCTCGACTACTTCGTAACGTGCACTCTACAGACAACGGTTGTTGCTGGTTAATGCAATGCTCAAGTTGGAAGCCTAGACGAGATGAAAAGGCTTAAGGAATGCCGAGTTGGCGTTTCGGCCAGTCGAACTGATAACGGTGACCAGTTCACTCAACTACGTTCCGACCATAGACTGTTCCCAGCGAGTACACATTCCTCGCACAAAAAGGGACACCGACTAACCTGGCCTCCTTCTGCACCTTCATTGTGTTGGACCCAGATCGACCATATTGCTATCGGTTACCGCAGGCGTGGATTGATTCAAGACTGTCGACCATTTTGGCCATGTCTGAAGGCACCGATCACACGCTTGTCCGAGCACGTCTCAGCTTACGTCTCGTCGGTGGTCAAAACAACGCCAAAATCAACCGTACCCTGCAGCTGCTACAATGTGATAACCGTCGATCTGCTTTCAAGGCAGAATTATCCACCAGGTAGGTTATCCATGCAGTCAAATGTCCAGGATCCAGAAGAGTGATGGACAGATATCAAATAGGTCCTATTTGAGGTTGCTAATGATTCCCAAATTCCAACAACCGGACACATATCTGTATCCTTAGTTGTTCTGTTAGACGCTCGCAGATTGATCCGTCCGGATCTCGGATATGATAAGGCACGGAGATGTCTCAAACGCCAACTGATTCGTAGGAGATGGAAAAAGATTCGGCGACTAGCAACAGCCGCAACCATTTCCATCTAGTTAGAAATCCCGGTCTACAAAACCAACTATTAGCGAACTGATCAAAGAGGCAAACGGCTCATTGATTTAAATATCTTGAGAAGCAATTTAACTGGACTTTATCCACGACAGGTTTGATAAGTAGCACGATAGTTCCTACTCTGGTTGTAGATATCAATCCTCCGTCAGAAGCCGAGGTTCTCTGTGAGATAGGCTGCTTCAAACGACATAAAGCTGCCGGACCGGATCTGTCGCCTCCGTCTAGTTTCAAACACAATGGATCAGCAATGTTACTGGAGTTGATAGAACTCCTTTGTTTGGTATGGGATGGGGAACAAGTTCCAAAGAGTTGCTGTGAATCGTTGGTCGTACCGATTTATAAGAAAGGCGGCATGGCTGACATCGCATCTAATTGAACTGCTCACTGGTATTATTCTCCATCGCTCATCAACCGCTCGCGAACAGTGCTTGCGCGAGAACCAATCTGAGTTTAGACCTGGTTGAGGTTGTATTGATCACATTTTCACTCTTCGACAAATTTTAGAACACCTGAAGGCTCACTATCTCCGTTTTTCTTGATCCAAAACCAGTCTTCGACAGCACAAATCTATGGCATCGCCTCTTGCTTAAGGTTGTAACACAGAAATTCATTCCCATAATTAAGTCCCTGTACGTGAACAGACGAAACTGAGTTTGGGCTCTTTTATCCGAGTTCACCGGGGCAAGTGGTGTACATCAGGGTTGTCCCCTTCTCTTTTTCCCGTTAACTTTGAAACTGATGTGGTCCTACAGACCGCGTTTCTGTCAAGCGAGGATAGCTATATTGAACTTTTCCCAGATGGAAAAGTGTTGGACCTTGAATATGCGGATGACATAGTTCTTCTAAGTGAAGATCCAGGTAAGTTGTAAGCTTTTCAGGACAGCTTTAACGACGGTGTAGGAGTGTTCGGTATGCGTTCTGCACCTTCAAAGCGCAAGATGCCACTGCAGGACTGGTTTGGTTCAACAGCAAACCTTTTAATGTCTGGGGAAACTACATACCTTGTAGATAAGTTCTGTTACCTGTGTAGCACCCTTTCACCCAGGCGTCGGATATCGGATGAAGTGTCTCTGCGCACACAGAAGGTCTGTTTGGTTTTGCGAACCTGAGTCATCTGTGGTGCCGGCATAACATTCGTTTATCTATCAAAAGCCGAGTTTCTTTTTATAACATACTTTCTCATAAGTGGAGTAAAAAGGTTATATACCCCATAGCCACGAAGACCCACTGCACTTTTAGGGACAACCGGCAACCAGACCCCGAGACTTGAAGTGGAGAACCACATAAGGTCCCAACAGGTCGGGTGTGGCAACAATCCGAACGGCAGAGTGTACGCTGCAGCAGTCAGGCCAATGCTTCAGTGTGGTCCAGAAAAGTGGTCACTGCGGACGAAGGATGTATGAAGACTGTCGGTATCCGAAAACCAATGTCTTCTTAGCATTGCTCGAATATGGTAGGAGCACCATACAAGTGGTGCCAAGGTTCGGTGGAGAGTCTCAGGTTCACCAACCAAACCATTAGATGAAACGCTCAAGATAATTGGGTTAACATGGTCAGGATTTGTGCTGCGCATGTTCCCTGATAGGATTCCTCGGCGCCCAATGTTTGCTGAGGCGGATAATGGTTAAAAGATGAGTAATGGTCGTCAGTGCATGACATGGAAGAAAGGTACGAAAAACCTAATATGTGGACTCCGGCATGCAGGGCGCGTCAGACTTCCTGGGTGAGGTCCAAGAAATCCTACCACCCAGTGGTTATATCCGTTAGAGGAAATGGTCTGGTGTCGTGATCAGTGGCATTCTTGTACCCAAAAACCCTTCTTTATTGACTTGATATTATTATTTACAGTTTACTTATTACTGCTTTTATATTCTTGTTCTCGTTATTTCCGATTAAGGTTGTCGCTATGAAATAGCAACTAAAACCACTGCTTATAGTGCATGGTTCATGGTTGTCTAAACTGAACTGAAGTAGTTCTATCGATTAAACCTATTATTTGCATAAACCAGTCTAAAAACTGCTCGTATGCATCATGTACCATAGGTAGTGACTGCTCTTTAAGATACAGTGGACAGACCCGCCAGGAGGCATTCTGCCACAGTGCGTGAGTATATACGTACACGATGCACTGCAGATGAGATGAAATTTGAAGCTGGGAGAGACAGACCACACTGTTTATTCGAAGCGAAACCGGCGTAATATTTCGAACCCCGATAGCAGTCATTTATATGACTCACGGGAAGCGAGGTAGACCGGCCGACGTTGCGAGCAGTTGAAGTACCACAAATAGGCATTAGCTGTACACTTTAAAGACCGAGGTTAAGACCACGTCAACGACCGCCAAATTCGGTGCAAGACGGCAGCTCATCTTGGTTCAGGTTGCTACCACACCTGGCCGACTTACTGTGGTCTTATGTGCTTCTTCACTCCACGTTCGGGCTTCCTGGTAGTCCGGGTATGATGCCCTTCTATTGCGCACTTCCGTAAGCATAGAATGAACAAGAATCATAGATCAGCATAGGAGGAAACGTATTTTTCTGTCCAGCAAAATAGTTAGGATGCTTAGTCTGCTTCAGACTGTGAACTTCGCATCTAAGCACTTCGGTTTTCGTGTGTATTTAACAGCGTAACCTGAACGGAAACAACCTTGACCGAAGGGGAACGAAGAGCAGATACGGAAGAAGGAAATAGGCAGAAAAACAGAATAAAGAGTAAAAATGAATGCGCAAATTGTCGTGTGGTGGACGGAATCAGTGAATATGATTCCAGGAGTCTACTATTCCTGTACGATCAACAAAACTGACAAGGGTTTTCAAGCTTTCTATTATATTACGACCACGTGCTATTATGTTCAACATAATACCGAGCTCCAAGAAAACATCCACGTCGAGGAAGTCGGTCGGTAGGCATCAACAATACACGTAGTAAACAATGCAACTCGAAAACACCAGGGACTCATTTCAAATAGCAAATACCAGGCCTAATCCCAACACCGCTCGCGCAGTTATCAATTCATATCATATACGATATGAGGAAATCGATGCTCAGATACCAATTGTTTGAACCTCGTTAAGAACGTTTAATTGTGGCCATTGGCAATACATGACAGTCTGAGATATTAGTGATCAATGTGAAAAAACAGACACGGACAACTCATGATTTCAACCTGGTCGAAATTGCCACAGTCAACAAACCAAAAGAAAGATATTGGTGAGAGGGACTCAAGTAAAAAAAGCAAATTAGGTGGTCACAAAAGTGCCAGGAAAACATTATCGGTCCTAAAAGTCGCATTACTCGAGGTAGTGAATATCTTGGTGGTTTTTTGAGTGTTGAAAATTTTGGATGCTTGAGTATCCCCATGAGTGGAGTTTATAAAAACCACCAGAATACTGAACATGAGATGCGAAAAACAATGTCTCATCTGTCTGAATTACTCAGGGGCATTCGACTCTATCTCTCTCTTTCGCTATATATATATATATATATATATATATATATATATATATATATATATATATAACATTTAAACAAACAAGCAAAAACAGTGAAAAAAGGTTGCCGATATAACTCTCTTGAGAAATGGAAACTAATGAAGAAAGACCAGAAAGCATGCGCCAATTATTCGATCCACGGTGTCGCCTGTAGACAAGACGCGTCTGGTAACCACGAGCGTCTCCTACACCACAATCGGTGAGAAACCCAAACACCAGCTACATCCAAACGATTTTCCCCACCCTATCGGTCAATAATCGATCAGTATCAAATTAAATTTATCAAATTGTGGTTCGCAAACACCACGATAGTCCCGAAAACGAAACTAGATTGTAGTCAAACGTGACACAACAAAGAAGTGAGCAAACGTCGTTGTAGTAACCTGAGAACCAATCGATTGTTCAAACGTTTGATCGATCACAAGTGGTCGAATTTGCTATCTCCGCGAGCGTCAGTCCAGTATTTTCAAGAGAAAAACAACGCGACTCATTTGGATGGGCCGGTAAAGTCAAGTGGCTATTGTTGTGAATTTCTTCATGGTGTAAATATTCGTTAAAACAAAACCAAACACGGTGCTTATTTGCAACTAAATATTCCGCTCATCGGAGAGCAGTCCGAATCGGTTCAAACAACCATTAACCATTTACTGGGTGCAGCGCTTCTGTTGCTACCTCTCAGCAGTAACCTCAACCGGAAATAATCAAAAAAGTAAGAAAAGACTAAGAAGCGAATTAAAAGTGGTATCATCGAGCCGACAAAGAAAGTTTGCGAATAAAACAGCATTACTGATCGCGACACTCAGCCGTATTCTCTGTTGTATCCAACCCCTGAGTGGCGGAATCTCATGAGCCTCATGATGGTGCAAAACGCATACCGAACACTTCTACACCGTCGTTAAAGCTGTCCTGAAAAGCTTACAACTTACCTGGATCTTCACTTAGAAGAACTACGCCATTCGCATATTCAAGGTCCAACACTTTTCCCTCTGGCAAAAGTTCAATATGGCTATCCTCACATGAAAAAGGGCGGCCACAGGGACGACATCAGTTAACAGCACGACCAAAGTGCGCATGGTCAAAATGCGTGTGAGCTCGGTGATGGAAAACTGCTGTTTCCCATTAAGATGACGGTAGGCTTCCGTATGAATGACAGAAGGCAAGCCACGACAAACTAGTTTACTTTATTTACATTATATGACCTCGCGTGATAATACGGCGTCCCACAATATGTGAATGTAAAGGAGGCGGTTTTTCGCGAAATGTAAATAAAGCGAGTAAGAGACTTCTCAAACTAGAACCAATCTCACTTCTCCTCTAACGAAATGCAATGTACACCAACGGTATCAGGTCACCTCGAATCGAGTGACCTCAATTGTTGATAACAGTGTACAAAGATCATTGATGCCAACCAGCTTTGGCGGCAGGTGGCGCCAGGTCTCTTTCAGGACCTGGCAGATTTACAAAGTAACCAAATGTGCTTTTATCATCTCAACCCAATGGATGAGATTCGTCAAATCTCCATGGGTTCTGGTGGGTTTGATGTTCCCTCCGTACTTTATATCATGTTACATCAAGAAAGGAAAGAAAAAACATCAGTCGTGTTTCTGACAAAGAATCATCGCAAATAAATGCAGAACGCCTCTGACATTGAGTTTACAAAATTTAGGGAAGTACAGTGACGTTGTAGATATCTCAACGTGATTCGAATAGAACTAAACGAGTGTAAAACCCCGGATGCATAAAAATGACTCCAGTCGGTCCGGTAGGACTGCGGGAATACGAAAACAGTTTCTAGACCGACTCACCAAGAAATCGGTTATATCCAACTTGTATCGATTCCGAAAGTTGCGAAAAGCGATTGGGGCGTACGTTCGGAAACGAAAATCGGATAACGAATGGGCCGGGGTGGTTTTAGTGCCAGAGGCGGGAAACTGAACTGTTTCGATAGTTTGAAAATCCCGGAACAGTACATCGCGCAAAGGTTTCTGTTGAACCGAGCCGATATGATGATGAATTCCTAATTGCAAAGCCCGTTGGATTTCAGAAGTGGGTTTCTGTACATGAAACATGAGGAGAATTCGATTAGCCGCGGGTGGGGAGTGTATGCTAGCCGAAATGCGCACATTCTCACAGGGATATCGACATAAACAGAGCGATCTGTGCACGGTGGGGGGGAGTCACCGCGCCACACGAATTTCCTATATTACGTGCTCAAGCATGAGTGAAGTGGAAGGCGTGTATACCATAGCCTCAAAAGCCCACTGCACTAATAGGGATAACCAGAGAAAATGTACGCCGAACTTAAGAAAAATAGGTGCCTCACTTCTTCGTGGGTGGGATCCAAAAGATCCGCCAACGAGCTGACTGGAGACACTGAAGTATAGGTATGGCAGAGAACCGTGAAGTGGTGATCGTGCTGCCACTTTCCGTCGAATCAGAACGATTGATCAATGTGTTTGCACAGTTAGACTGTGTATTCCGTGTGTTGGCTGTTAGGGCGTTCTTTTTGTTTCCCATCTCCGTAGGTCCACCCTCTGTCCACCTAGTACATTCATTCTGCTTCAACATGCAGCATGGTGAGAAAGGCGGTGGTCAGTGGGGCTAGCACTGCTGCTAACCGCCGTATGATGATGGATAACCAGAGACCATGAGACTTGAAGTAGGAACCAGGTAAGTCCTTAATGAGTCAGGTATGGTAACGGGCTGAGCGACGGTGCATTACTCTTTTGCCACGAACAGAATAAGCGTATAAAAACTTATGGTGGATATTAAAAAAATTACCCTAACCAGATTATGGTAGTATACATTTTGCAATTTCTTATGCAACGCATCATATAAAACGTAGCGCTTTGTTTTAGGCAAGAAAAAAATTCCAGTACCATGTGACAGTCATCTAATGCTCAGTAACAGAACTTTATAATTTCGTTTCTTTTCAAAAAGGTTTTCGGCAGAAAACAGGAATCTGGAATCTAACTGATCCGCTACATGACAAAACTAAAATACTGAAGGATACAAGAGGAGTCCGCTGAAAAAATACTATTTCGCACTCACCCCAGAAACATAAGTGATTGAATAATCGCATACTGCGCAGAATCGGTTTTATTATAGACAACTATCACCTCGTGGCGTTTCTCTCACTGGTCTTTTATCGAAAAACGTGACCCTACTTTCTTTTCCTACTTGCCACTCGGTCATCTATTTGCAATCACCAACATTAAACGTTACTTCTGGCATCATATCCGTCATACTCGCGCTTTTGATCTGCACTCGTCGGAAAATTAAGACTCCAGAAAAACTTACCGAGGAAGACCAGAAAAAGGTTAAAAAATAGCTGTCAACGGGTGAGCCTCTAGATGACCTGTGTAACCAGTTGAAATACCTAGGGATTCTGATTAGATGAGGAAGCATAACATTACACAGCGCCCAAGAGACGATTGTTAATATTACAAGCTGGGTCACATTTTTTTCCTTCGGGCGGGATTTTTGTTATTCCATGCTCATGCATGAATGTGGTAGCAAGGGTGTACATCAAGAGCCTCCCTGAGCTACAGAGGAGAATCAACAATAATGACCCTCGGAAACGAAGTGAAGAACCACATAAGGCTCCGACAGGTCAGACAAGATAACGAATGTGTCAACAGAGTTATCTACGAGCAATGGGTAACACCACACTGTGTGAGCTGGGCTTTAGGATATGCTCTGGTTAGAGTTCACATAGAAAAATGATTTATGTGGTGTAGGCTCCTATAGAGTGTGAACAGTTGGTGCTAATAACCAGGATGATGTCAGCGAAAGAATCGGGCATCCTGTTGGGCCTGATTTCTCATGAGAATAGGGTCTATATTGCTTTAGAGCATTCAGTATGTGAATGCCATAACTGGTACCGGCTGTTTCAACGCTAAATCTGGGCAAGCAAATTACCGTTCTTAACAAAATTCGAAATACATTATTCCACTGAACAGTGAAGTTCATGTCACCTTTTAGTGTCTTAGTTTATTCACGGACGGACGGCGATAAGCGAGTTTCGTTTTTTTAGTGAAATGGGCATCACTAATAGCGTTTGTTAGGGAAGTTCTAGCCACTGCATCCTCGTAGTACCCATGTCATGTACAAAATCGACATTGGAGCATACAAGCAAGCTGACGGGATACTGGTAGCTTCTTCAAGGGTGTTGGTAAATCTTGATTTAAAATCGAAACAAGCTGTTACTACGATGATCGAATTATTTTGGGCGACAGAATGCATCGACAACCCTAGATGAGTTAACAATGACTGGAAGATCTAAAATGCAACGACCTGGACACCGATGCTCAAGGAAATAGAGATCATGTGCTCTACTCCGCTGGATTGTGGACTAGAGGACTGGTGGACGTTCAGAAACGAAATCCTCTTAGTCGACCTTCCACTCTAATTCCGACAACTGGACAATACACAAGTGCACAAAGCCTACAAACAACAAGGGCTTTGCTACTTCGGTGTTCAGTTTTCCGTGAAGACATAAAGGCAACCTAGTCGCTTTGGTGGTAGTGGAAAATCGGCTGTCGCCTGGCTCATTACAACGCCTAATCTACGGGGAGACGCTGTACAGCTCTCCACTCCGAATCTCGGGGTGTGGTAGCTGGCTATCCTTAATGGTGCACTGGGCCTTTGAGACTATGGAGTCTGCTTCTTCCGCTGCATCCCTGTGCAAGCAATTCGCAAAAAATACCCCTTTCCTGTTAAGTCATCCCATTTTCGTTACGTATATACGTTTTAACAACCTGTCAGTTTCATCGCTGGTGATAGCACCGATGACTTAACAGACTTAATGGTTAGTCAGTGATGGTTAAACGGTCACCACAACGAAGTACCTAGCCCTATGAGACTGTAGCTTGGTGTGGTGTGGTGACCTGCCTCTCTCCGCAATACGCAAAGCTATGCAGGATGGATTTCTTAAGCCAGGGATGCCACAATGCCTGATGGGTCAAGAGACAGAGACTAGAAGAAGTAAAGTTTCACAGAATCCCTCCATGCGCACCACTGGTGCTGTGCGAACATGCACTTTGCCCCTGAAGAGGACAGTCCAGAGAATAAACAAGAGGCAGTTCACCGGCAAAAAACCTCGACAAGGTGGACGTAAGAGTGGAGTAGGTGAAGCTTCTCTTGGCAGTGAGAGAAGTGCTTCTACATCACTGGGTAGCCATCGCTCGCCAAACCTGGAATTTCCCAACCAAGGAATGCTGTTCCGTTCACGTTTCGCTTGATTCATTGAGTGAATGGGGCAAAGGATTGAATACAAAAGTGGATCGACA
Source organism: Fasciola hepatica (assembly GCA_948099385.1). Taxonomy (NCBI): domain Eukaryota; kingdom Metazoa; phylum Platyhelminthes; class Trematoda; order Plagiorchiida; family Fasciolidae; genus Fasciola; species Fasciola hepatica. Next base: position 12,552,235 of record CANUEZ040000142.1, on the reverse strand, counting down.
ATTCAAGTACCAGTAAAAATGGAAGAGAACAAACAACCAAGTTCATCGTGACAAGCTCGAAGCCCTTTCAAGGATGCTACACTACGCCCCACTGCCTTGTGGGTCAGGCTATTGAGTTTATGCCACTCGTCAGGGTATACATTGAAAACCCACTTCCATTGTAGGGGCAGCCGCGAAGTACTATTCGTACGATTTCCGCAAAAAGCTTTCCTCCAATCGATACAAGATGCCACGGGCTACTGCGAGACATATCTGATGATAATAATAATTCAAAAGTAGTACAAAAAATCAGACGCACTGCCTCATCCTAAACGTTCATTCAACTTAGTTACCTTTAGTATTTGCACACTGTCAGATAGGACAACATCCTTGAGACTTCCAAAATAGATGTGTCTCCGAAACGCGCATACAAGACCATACTTCGCATCTTAGATACAACCTCGGTCTCTCGTTTCACTCTTTGCCAGATGATTCGGTGTGCAGTGCTCGGAGTCAGGCTGACGTGGGGATCCCTTAGAGCCGAGTGTGGATTATAGGATTGGATTATAGTCAAATGTCGTCTGTGCGCAATTCGACTAGACATGTCAACAGCAGAACAAAGCATCGACGCCTGTTCGTTACATGTGTATTCGCCTACTGAATGAGTTCTCCTGATGCCAAAGACGAATTTCACCAGAATTTAGCTAAACTTCCTCGAAGCGTACTTTCATAGGATTGGTTATGTTGACGCTCAAGTCGGTTACCTGAGGTGGGCAAAAAAGTACTTAGGATGCCAAGGCGATTGAAGCGACAATGGCGATCAGCTCGCTTAGCTTCGTGTTCTGACCACAGACTGTTTTTGGCGAGTTAAAAAGTCCGACATAAGGAGCAGCATGAACACTAGGCATCCTTACACACCTTCAGAGCTGGACTCCGATTGACCATACTGTCACTGTTAACCGCCGGATTGGAGTAACCGCAAAGTGCATTTCATTCTGGTTCGCGCATGTACACAGAAATCACGCTCTGATCCGTGGTCGCTCCTGTTCACGTTTCGCCTGTAGTAGCACGAACGCTGAAACCACGCGCCCTGCACAGCTGCTGCTAGAGAACCGGCGATACGACATCCAAATAGAGGCCCTAGACGCAGTAATCGACGCATTCACATTCCCAGGATCTCGGTGAGCACTGGCAAGGGAGTCTTGTGCGCTGCCACCAGGCTACACAAGATTCCGGTCTTAGTATACCGTACAAAAAAGGGGTATGGTCGAAATCAGTTTCTATGTTGGATGCCAGTAGATCCTTCTACAAGCAATGAAACCAGCAAACCTCTGGGGTGAGAACTGACTAGGAATTCAGTTCAATTCGAACAACCACTAGCTATGTACTGGGTACGGCGGTTCTGTTGCTGTCCTTCAGTGAAAACCTCAATTGAAAACCAAGTAGGGAGAAAAGAACCGACAGAGGTAACAATTCGATAAGTGTGAATACAAGCGCGTCACCAGTCACAACACCTAACCACATCATTCAAAAAATCTAACCACTGAGTGGGTGGATCGCTTGGACCCGACCCAAGAAGCCTGACACGTCGTAAATGGCCTAGTCCACTGGGCAAGCTCCCCATACTTCCACTCTATGTCACGAACTGGGCAATCACTACCCGCTTTAGCGAGTATTGTGCGCCGAGAGATACTATCCGGGGATTTAAGCTACATATATCCCTGTTGTGCACTGATATTCCACTGGTTTTATATGCTGTTCGCTTTCTACATATTCTGGCTCTTACCACACTTTATTTCCGGCTATATGTACAACGGACAAGTTGATTAAAGCCTCATCCCCAGGCGAGGTCCTTATTCTACAACTGTTGCTAAACGATCATAGTTAACTCATTACAGTTTATTCAATCTTTTAAATTTGTTGCACCGCAAACGCCGACTTCGGAGGATGTGATCTTAGCTGTGAGTAGTTCGACCTGCTTTTTCTGCGATAACGCTCGCTATCCGCGCGCTCGATGCTCTGCAACAGAAGCTGTATGTGGTACCTGTGGAAAGAGAGGACACTTTCAGCGCGTTTGTCGTGCACACCTGCAGTCAAAATGCAATAGCGACAGCGGTGCTTCTACCGTAAACCTCCTTTTGTCTGGTGCTAGTGCTGCTGCAGTACCCACTTGTCTATTCAATGCTATCATCAGTATACATGTGATATTTTTGTGCATGTACACATTGACACCGGAAGCTCCGAGAGCTACATTTCTCAAGCAATCGTAGAAAAACACAAATGGCCCATAGTGGACTCACAAAGACGTCATACTGACATTTAAATGCTAATCTAGCACTCTGTATTGTTTCTCTCAAGTATAGAAATACTTTTCATGACTATGTTAGACTGTGTGGTTCATCCAAACTCAACTGATGTGTTGCTGGATCATGACTTTTTGAACCGACACACACCAGAGAATTGAAGTCCTTTTTCAGGTATACTGCTCACCCTCTCTGTTTGTGGCTTACTTGGTGCTCGCGCTGAGCTTCAGCCCCTCTTTCAGCATCTCTCTCCAGACTGTGGACCAATGGCCACTAAGTCCCGTCGCCACACTCCTAAAGATGAATTAATCATTCAATCAGAAATACGGACAGTTCTTGAATCCGATACAGTAGAAGAGTCCAAGTCTCCATGTAAGGCGGAAGTTCTGGTGACTCCAAGTGAATGACATAATGGAAGACTAACTGTCGACTACAATCGGAGAATCGATCAATTCACTTATCTTGATGCGTATTCATCTCCCCACATCGATAATTTGATTGTAAAGATTGTCGGTTACTCCGTATTTATCACCCTCGATCTGAAAGGTGACTATGATCAAATACCAACAAGGTTGAAGAACGTGAATAATAAGCCTATGGGCTTACAATCGATTATATCAGTTCTGTCGTACTCCTTTCGGTGTAACTAACGAAGTTGCCAGTTCCAACGAACGAAAGACAATAATTTCCGCTGGAAAAGCTTGTCGGTACCATCGCTTATCTCGACTGCTCGCGGTCATAAAGGGAACGACCACGATAGCAACCTAGGTTTTTGGAAGTCACCATTAAATATGATATAACCTTCAATAAAACCAAGAACTTTTTTCGAACCACAAAGATAAATACCCTGGGCTACGATTTGTTGTCAAACGTGATCCAGAAAGACTGCATCTCTTGCTAATCCTTCCTTCTCCAAATACTCCCGAAGCTCAGGAGCGCGTTGTTGGCATGTTCGCATACAACTTGCATCTTGTCTCACATTTTTCGAACGAAATTCATTCTTCAGTAACAAACCGAACATTTTTAACAGCACGAAACAATAGCTTGCGCGTGCCGCGGTCGTCATCATAAACCCAGGGATACCGACTTATTTGATATTGCCATTGCAGTTACTCTCAATCAAAAACGGCAGACCAGTGGCATTTTTTCTCTCGAACTTTATCTCCGACTGACCAGCGCCACTCCACCGTTGAAAAGGAGGCATACGCGATAGCTGGAGCAATAAAAAATGGCGTCATTTCTTGATCGCACACCACTTCAAACTGAGCACGGACCAAAGGTCAGCGCCCTTAGTGTTTCACAATCAATCGAGAGGCGAGATCAAAAAATGGAAGATCCAACGGTGGCATGTATAGCTCTCTGTCTTTTAATACGGCGTTGCTCATCGTCTGGTACGTGATAACCCTGTAGTACGCTCTTTCGGCGTGCTTGTGCCTCAGCTTACAACCGTACTGACCAATACAAGCTTAATGCATCCTTATATCACCTGGGAGTGACTCGTATGATTCGTTTTGTGCGCGCCCGAAATCTACCGTTCTATATAAAATACTCTTTTACCTTCTTTTTATTTAGCACACAACAATATTCAACAATTCTCCGTTTAAGTAAAAGATATGATATCCTTTTGTCGAATTTGCGCAGAGGTGAAGGCGAGGTTTTTGTATTCCACCGTATATACTTCTTTTCAAAGGCAATCAACCCTTTGCGAGACTCAGCATAGACTTTAAAGGACTCTTACCATTATCCACACAATAAATCCTTTCTTACAATAGCTGACAGGTTTTTCCGTTTTCCTTTCGCTTATGTTTCCTTAGATATTTCTATACTCGGTTATCCAAGGCTCATCAATTTCTATTATGACATATCTGTGTGTCTCCATTCTGACCGCGGATCTTCATCCATGTCTGACGAACTCCGTGATTTCCATCGCGGGAAAGGCAGTGCCATCAGTCACCTTACCGGTTGTAACCCCTTATATAACGGATAGGTGGAACGTCTAAACGGCACACTTTCGACGGCCATTGTTCTCGCTCTGAAGTCACAAGGACTCGACACTGGGAAGCTGTTCTCTCATATGTGGTATACTCAATATGTTCTGCTTTTGCACAGCAACCAATGCAACACCGCACGAACGTCTGATTACAACCGCAGAGCTTCTACTGGAACATCTCTTCCTAGGCGGCTTCTGAATACCAACCGGGTTTTAGAGGGTTCAATCAAAGCTAACGAAGATTGCGACGGCAACCGCTGTCCGTTTGTTGCCACTGTCTACGTCCCTACTGACTGCAGTCCGGATGCAAAAATATATTTTACCAGCAACTTCACGAAGTTCTTCCAAAGGCATCTCATGGAGACATAGTGGTACTGACTGGAGATTTGAACGCCCAGATCGTGACAGGTAAAAGCGTAGAGGCCAAAGCGGTGCCAGCCATCAAAATACGGATAACAGTAATCTGCATCATCTATGCACAGACCATTGCCTATTCTTGCCAAGTACGAACTTCCGGTGCAGCTTTCACCGCAGTCACATGGCGACCGCCATCTGCTAATCAGTCTTGGAAAAATAGACCACATAGCCGAAAGCTACCACTGGCGTGGCTCAGTCAAGTCAAGTAGATCGTACTGAAGCACGCATTTAGATTCAGATCACGCCCTCGTGTGTGCCGAGTTCACAGAACGGTTTTCCACCAAGTACGCCGTCAACAGTCATAGACCAATTCCGTCGGACGACGGTCCGGGTGCGATACCAGGATGAGCTTTCTCTCCAGCTAAGTACACACGCGCGCGATAATTTTTCTGCCCGCTGGCAACACATCCAAGACTCCACAAAAGTAGCAAGCACCACATCTTGCGGATTAGTCACACAGCATGCAGCCATGCATTGGATCTTACTGGATTCTCTGGATTCGCTAGACAGCAGCCGGAATATCCGTGCCGGAAGCGAAAACCACAATACCCGCGCCCAACTACGAGGAAATTTGATTTGAAGCTTGCGCAGACTGAAAGAATTGATGGTTTGAACTCACGGCCCAAATGGAACAAGCCGCTGCCAACGGCAGTGCTCAGGGCGTTTTCCAACTCATCCGATCTGGAGACCAAGAAGTCCGCGATGAGCGAAATGATCTGCGAGGTAAACGGCCAACCAGTCCACCAGCATTCACGGCAAATGGATAAATGGGCAGAGTACTTTGAGGAGTGGTTCAGTTGGCTCTCATGGTCAGCGACTCCACTCAGTAGTCTGTTTGGATCAGTTTATGTCCCATGGACGGTCTGTACTGTTCCACCCGCCGAAGTTGATCGTACGCTTCACCTCCTGAAGCGTAATAAAAACCCCGGCCCTGACGAACTCTTCAAAGATGGTGGTATGCCCCTCTGCAGCCCGCCTCTATACGAAGATTTAGCTCCAAGAATGCACCCTTAAAGTTGGAACTGTGCATCCATCATCCCTTTATACAAAGGGGTTGGAAGCATCCGTTCCAACATCGAGGGATAAGCTTGATGTCGATCGTGGCAAAGCTGTCAGCTTCAATAATGCATCACAGATTGTCCCCAGTGCACGAACAACAGGTCCGTAAAGAACAGTTCGGTTTTTGTCCCAACCGCGGGTGCATGGACCAAATTTTACTATACGTAAGATACCTGAGCTCCGCCAAACGTATTGTAGACCAACGGCAATCACATTCTCGGATATCCAAGTAGCTTTCGATTCCGTTGGTAGGACAGCCCTCTGGGATTGTTTCATCAGACAAGGAGTGCCTCATAAGTATGTCAAAATTATTCAAGCGCCATACCAACAGACTTGAGGCTGAGCACAAGCATTTGGCTCATCGTCACTTTACTTTCCAGTGTGAAGCGGCGAGCATCAAGGCTGCCCATTTTCACCCTTTCTGCTCAATTTTGCGATCGACGACATCCTAAGAGAAGCACAAGGAAATCAAACGAACGTAGGCGTTGGGATTCTATCTGGTAACAATTTTAGACTTAGACTATGCAGATGACGTCACACTGAATTGCGACGATCCTACTGTGGCACAGTGTGTTCTAAACAAACTGGCATCATCTGTTTGGCGGTACGGAATGTGCTCTGCAACCTCCAAGTGTAAAGCGCTCCTACAAGACTGGCAGGAATCCATCCCTGTGCTTACCCTCGGTTATTATCGATCAGAAATTGTTGAAAAGTCTACTTGGGGATCTGGATAAAGGCTGAGATGATGTGAACAACCGAATAACGAAGGCTCAAGAGGCGTTCTGAAATTTACGTCACCTGTGGAGACGAGGTGACGTCTCTCTCCGATTGAAAGGTGGGGTGTACAACGCAGCTGTGCGCAGTGCGCTTCTATACGCTTGTGAGACCTGGTCTGTTCGAGCGGCCGATGTCCACCGGAACATGTTCGAGCATCGATGCTTAAGAAGTATCTCGGGAGGTTGGTGGCAACAGCGAAAAAGCAATCCCGCAATTCGAAAGCGAATCTACGGAACCGGGCGTTTCGCGTATCGAATTAGTGCTACCATATCACTCCATCGGTTGAAGTGGCTAAGGCATATGTTACGTACGCCACCCCATCGACTTCCCCGTCGCGTTCTATTCACCGAGCTGAAACGACAGCATGGAGGGCAAGACATGACATGGCACTGATCTGTCAAAATGTTGACTTTAAGACTTGTCTTTGGCAGTTCCCGATGGGGAACTACATTTCCCCGCAAACCGATGCCAAGGAATTCGAATCTGCGATCCGTTTTTACCTACCTTGCGTCATTTTGGAGGTATTTGATATCAGCTTAGAGCTTGAATGACGGGCGGATGTACGGTGTGCAAAACTGTATAATTCACCACCGCCGGAGCGCGCTGTGATTTTAATCTTCAAAGTTACAATAAATTGTATACAAGCAGCGGAGTTACAATGTGCAATGGCCTTTGGTCCAGCACCAAATACACGGTTGAGCTGAAGGTCTCGTCTTCTGTGCTCTTCCTTGTTTGTGCGGGTTATCTTGAGATCGATTGCCGGTAGTAGCGCGAGAGTCGGAGAATTGCGTACTGCTAGTCGAGCAATATTCCGTGAGGGTTCGTAACGGTTCCTTACGCTTGTATGGCTGGGGAATTTGAGATTCACTACATAGCTGGCTGAAAACCTTGTCAGATATGGCTCAAGGTCGTGCTGAGTGGCGGATATGTTGTGACAACCTGTGTTCGATCTCCTGAGGAATTTCCCTTGATTCTCCACACCTGTCCCTCTCTGTTCCATGTTTTTGCATGGCACCACGTCTCTGAAAGTTGCACCGGGTTATCGGTGAATATATATATATATATATATATATATATATATATATATATATATATATATATATATATAGTGTGGGTATGTATATATGTACATATAACCGGGTACTACTGAAGAACCATAACCGATGTTCCAAGTACGATCCTTTGGTAGAGGTGAAACTGCTCGCATGCAACCCAAGTCACGCCCGAGAACGTCTTCGAAATGACCTTGAAGATTCAGCTCCATTACGCCAGTTAGCTCCCGCTGTTCGTGATGATCATACGACCGTCCTTGAATCAGAGACCGAACCAGAAACTGCACCGATATCATCACCTAACCAGAGTACTTTTAAGAATGATATCCCCGCCGAACCTCACTTAGAAAGACATAACTCCTTAGAAAGCCTTCTGCAACAACAACAGAGAGTTCGACCCTACTGCCGCCGAAATCACGAAGTGCACACTTTTTATTTGTACACATACATGAACGCGTGCGATTTAGTTTTATTCTTCCTTCCATTACAGGTACAAACAATGCGGTGAATTGTTTTTCCACTGTTTTTATTTGCTGTTCGCTTTCTACATATTCTGGCTCTTACCACACTTTATTTCCGGCTATATGTACAACGGACAAATTGATTAAAGCCTCATCCTCAGGCGAGGTTTCTATTCTACGATTGGTGCCAAACGCTCACTGTTAACTCATTACAGTTCCAACCACCTTGACATGGTAAGCTTTGATGTTTCATCTGATATACGGTATTCACACCAGATGCTAAGAATGATACCAAGACATCGGTTTTCAAAGTTCGAAAGTCGTTGTGTCTTCCATCCTCAGTCGTCAGATTCGTGAACCGTAAAGAAGCAACTGACTAGGAGCTTAAGAAATGACCGCAAGCAGTGACCGATAGCGAAATGTATGAAAACTGAGAAGGTTGTATGATTAGCAACAGTCGCAGTATTCAGGGTTCTTTTAGGAGTACTGGTTCACGGAAACGAGGTGTAAGTCACCTAATCGAGGATTCCGGAAACCCATAGATTCGCTCACAAGAACAACGTCTTGAACGTTAAGCGGAGCATTTTAAGGAACAATCTAGTTGCTCCATCTCCATAGTGGACCTTCAAAAATCACTGAAGGAGAAGCGATGCAGGTAGACATCACCCGGCGGGACAGGTCATCTGAAAACGTATGCAGCTGTTGGATTGGTTGGGTTGTCACCATCCTTTTTCAAAGGTGGAGGCATCGGAGTTACCACAACTCTAGGATAACCCGAGAAAGAGGGCAGATTACCAAGGAATTGTGTGTAACATTGAACAAAAAAGTTGGCAAGTCCTCCTGTAAAATTCACAGAGAAATAAGCTTGGTAAGTACCGCATTCGAACTGCTCCCTGGTATCATTCTTCACTGACTATCCGTTACCCACCAAAGGAGTACGCGTGAGAACCAGGTCTTTTTCAGATCCGATCGGAGTTGTTAAGACCACATGTTTAATTTGCGACATATTGTAGAATACATGCACATCTTACGCAGACTAGCAGTTGTCTTACACTGTCTCACACTGAAAAGTATATCAGATAAACTCACCTCTCTTTTTTACTTGCTGTATGCAACCAGCTGAAGCCAAGATTGTGTTTTTGATGACCTTTCGCAACAAGCAGCAGTGTTAGTTAGGATTTTTTCCTAACACCCTTCGTCTTCAATTTAGTAACTCTGATGATTCTAGAAATAGTCCTATCCTCGTGTGACAAAGGCGGTATCAATTTTTCTTTAGGAAGCAAAATGTCTGATTCAGAACAAGCGGATGACGTGGTGGCTCTGAGTGAGGATTCAGGTAAGCTGCAAGTTCTTCTAGACAGTTTGGACAACAGTGTAACCGTGTTTGGGATACATTTCGCACTTTCAAAGTGTAAAGCGTTTGTTCAAGACCAAACGTTATTCTTCTCCTTGTTGTTCGTTTCTATGTGTTGGCATCATTCCTGTCTCGATGTAATACACTAATAACAGTAATAATGGAAGGCCTAAGCAGAATAATTTAAGCAATGAACTGAGCAAACACATTACCTGGCTGTCAGGTGTCGGATTAAATATCGTTGCTTATACAGAAGGCCTATTTAGCTCATACCAAGCTGAACCATTTGTGGTGCCCATGTGCCACTGATCTGTCAATCAGCGGTCTAGTGTATACTGAAGCAGTCAGATCCGTCTTTTCATAGGGCTCAAAAATTTAGCCGTTACAAATGGAAGACGAACGGAGAATATCGGCGTCAGGACCCTGACGTCTTTGCATCATTAGTGAAATTCGGCTACGTACCCCTATTGCTTACGGATAGAATCCCTCGGCATACATTGCTCTCCGAAGCGATTAGCACAAGGAGGATCAGTAGATGTGGTCAGTCTGCGACATGGCGAAGAGACATGAAAACCCTTCCTAGGAGGCTCGACCGAGCAGAAATAGTTAGGCTTCCGGGTTGGCATCCACGAAACCCACTGACCGTACGACTGGAGACATTAGGTGACATGCTAAGGCGCTGTGGTCAGTGATTTAGATGCATCCGAACTTTTTCCTCGTCTATATGATTTCCATTCAGAATTATTTTCTGTTAGCTCTTTATTTTTATACTCGCTTTACTCCCGGATGGACGATGCTGCGGTGTTGCAACCGAAAACCGAGCATAGAAGCGCAAACTTATGTTTGAAACAACCGAACAACTAACTACAATGGGGTCTTGGGTTCGGATCTCATGGTCTCCCGTAAACTTTCACCTCCGGCAGCCTCTAATTGGTCGTGGTACTTTTGTGCATGTAGTCAACGACTTCAGCCAGGATGTAATCAAATTTCATTTCTGTGACAAGCCGCACCACCTAAACCGAATTATGACTCCATTATGGGGCGTGAATTTGAAACTAGGAGGATCGTTATCGAATGAGACCAACTGAGTGGGCACTCTCGAACTAGATCGGCGTCGCTCGGAGAACAAAGAAAGGCTTTTAGTTACGTGTCCTGGAAGCTGCGTGACCTCTATCCGCGAGAACTTTGCACATTTCAGTCGTTAATTTATCTTCTAGTGTTCCTCTTTTAGCTTCGCAACTGACATGCACCGTATAATTCGCGGTCAGTCAGGGGTTTTTAATTCCGTGTTTACGCACGTGTGCAGTGGAAGGGATGTGTCTCATTGACATAAAGATCCATTGCAGTGCCAAAGAACCACCAACCCCGACCGAGATTTGGAATGAAGAACGACAATCTGAAAGGTGTGCAAACAAGCCGAAAGATAGTGGAATGCTGTCTGTTAACATACATCCTCGATTGGCGATTAGGCCGGATCATTTGTTAAAGCTGAAATGAAAATAATGTACGAGTTTTCACAGTTACAGTGAAATGTGGTGATCGTAATGCGCATCAATTCACAACCCAAAATCGCATTGGGAAACTTTCGTTTTCTGAACCACTTCATTTGATGCGGCGGTTGAAGATCCTAGAAGTTACATACAACCAACGAAACCCCCTTCAAAACTGAGAGGAGCATTTCAAAGTACGGATTATTGGGATTATGCGCCAACTTTTACAATCGCTACTTCGATCATGTTCCCCCGGAATAAGCGGAAATCAGCACGGAAATGCAAACAACAGGATGTTACAGTCTTACTGTACGACGATGTTTCTTCAAACCAATACAACCGATACATGCACTACGCCCTCCAAGTTATGGAATTTAGAACAGATCCCCCGTAACTAACAAAGGCACGTGAAATCTTATTTGATTAATCGTGTGTAATTTTATTTCCACGTTATTACGGTGTCTGGCTCTCCTGCCGTGTTTATTCGTGGACATCATATTAAAATTTCAGGTCAAACGTGAACTACCCCGACCAACTGCGGAAACGTTCTCGTGTTAAATAAAGAAGCTAATTCCAATCCGCAAGTGGCGATTAGACCAATGAAAAACAACTCACCTTTTTATAGGTAACAGTGCCTTCTTCAGTCACTCGTCGATGTCCGATCTTTTTCTCCTTGCGCACTTCACTGTCCCGATGGCTCATACGGGCTCCGCCCGTCACGGACGGCTTGTTTGGAGATAGTGGCGGTCCTGGTCCCGAATTGTGAACCACGACTGAAAGTGATAAAAAATTCGGGAATAATCAATCGCAGCCATAACAAAAAATCCTTTGGAAAATCAGTCCGTTACGGTACTGAGATCCGACTAACTCGATAATGGACAAAATTATGCAAACAACTAAAGTGACCTGTCATACAGAGAGAAGTAAGGTGGCTAATTTCTCAGTGAAGAACTCCGGGAACACAGATCGAAATTGGTCCCCCGTAGAGTAGCTTGATTTCGTGCAAAATGTAGGATATTACTGAGGTCAGTTTACTCACTTCACACCTTTAAAACGTCTAGCACTTGTGTGAGAGGGACAGAGAAAGGCGTCGAATTTTAATAAGCCGAACAATGCAAATGCACTACAACACTCACCTCAGTTTGGTTTTAATTCAGATACTCGTTATTATTCTTTTCTTTATTCAGTGAGGTACATTAATTTTAATCGCAACAAAGTTTAATCAAAGTAACATCGAGAGGGATGGCTTGTTTTCACATTAAGCACCAGGCAATGAGTGGCATCAAGATGGAATAACTAGGCCTCATGAACCGAATACGATAAGTGCAGAACGCCTTGTTAATCTACTGATTAACATTATCAAACGTTTTTCGTAGAAATTTTCAACCATCTAACCAATACTTGTCATAACTGTTGTTGCACGGTTAGAAGGTCTAGACCTCCTAACCGCTGATCAGATACAGTATCTGACCGGCGGTAATCAAATAGTTGACACTGTGGGACTAGGGGCATCAGTTTTTCTTTTCGGTAGTCTTAACCTGTTCATACTTCCTCTCTGAAACATGTTCAGCTCTTTTCAATACATGCTTCAGCATAAGTGCGGTAACCCTAAGGGTTTTCTGTTCTGTATGTTAGCGCATGGCCCAATCATCCTGGATAGTCACATAACCCGAAAGGCGTATGAACCACAGGCTCCCAACAAGGCGAGGTATTTTCTTGGCAAAAAAATCAAGTGGTACGGGAGGTGCTATTTCGTACACTATTCCCGTGTATCTTCATGGATAATCTCTACAATGCGTACTGATCATGCTACGGTGACCCCGCTAAGCAACTTGCCTGATGCTCTCCCAGCGGCCAAAGTGATTTTGACACAGGCTGGGAAGCTGAACACCAAGACGCATACACACACAGCTTGCTGGAACGTGAGAACTTTTCAGGACACAGGTAGTCAGTGCATCCCGTGCGCAGGCCGGTGGTGGTCGAATGATTTAGTTTGATTGCCACCTCGGAATTCAGAAGTTAGAATCCTCGCCACCATCGGTTACTTTGGTGGTGGACAGCAATTAACTGTCGTCAGTCTCGTTACCACAATTGACCGACCGGGACCTTATGCAGTTCTCCGCTCCAAGTTCCAGGGTTTGGTTGCCGGTTGTCCGTAACAGTGCACTGGGTCTTTGAGACTATGGGATACACCCTTTCCACTGCGCTCGTGCGCGTGTAACAAAAGATAGGCTGTCCTAACTAGAATTCTTGAAACCCTTAAAACAGATCTAATTGTATACGAAACACGTAAACAAAACCCCATTTCAGTATTAGCACTTCACTCGCAATATACAAACTCGGTTTATCGTTTCACTCTTTGCGTGTCAGGTGATCCAGTGTCTAGTGCTCCTGGTCAAGATGGCGTTGATATTCCTCTGCGCATGAGAGCTGAATATGCATTGCTCAACAGGATCCCAGTCCACAGTCGTCCGTGTGCGGTTGGGTTGAATTGTTCTGTGCATGTCAACAACAACAGACAAGCGTCCATACCCGTTAGTTGTTTGTGTGCTCCGAACGACTATAGCTCACCTGAGGATAAAGACGAATTCTACGGAGATTTGTCTAGAACACTCCGTAGCGCTGCAGCAGGTGATGCTCAAACTGGAATTCTGGGCGAGAGGGAAAGGTATAAGCGAGACCGATTTGGAGCTCTAGCCGATCAAGTCGATAACGGTGACCGACTCATCCAACTATCTTCTGACCATGGATTACTGCTAATGAGTACAAATTTCTCGCAAAAAAGCGACAGCAAGTAACCTGGCGTTTTCCTTCGCCTTCACCGCGTTGAACTCAGGTCGACCATATATATATATATATATATATATATATATATATATATATATATATATATATATATATAATCACCGGTCTTAAATCAGGCATGGTGCCAAAGCAACAACAACAGCTGCGGCCGAAGAAGGGACAAAGGATGAGTTCTACGACAGGCTACAAGAGATAATAAACAGCGTCCCGAAACGTGACACTCTCCTGGTTACGAGGGACTGGAACGCCCGCACTGGTCCCTCCACCCAAGCAATTAGACACATCTTGGGGAAATATGGCCTCGGACAGCAGTGCAGCAATGGTGAACGCCTCGTCAACTTTGCAGACTTTACCAGTCTAACCATTACCAATACCCGCTTCCAACATCCCAAGAATCACTTGCTAACGTGGTACTCTAACGACGACCATACGGCGCATCAGATCGCTTACATTCTTGTGCGATCACGCTGGTCATCTTGGATTGAAGATTGTCGGTCCTACCGAGGCGCGAATAAGGGCAACAAGAATGGGACCCACCGCACCGTAGTCCATGCACGCTTCGAGGTTCACCGATCGCCGCAAAAACTGTGCCCCGAAGCGGATTAACGCAGTAGTGTCAGAATCACAGAGAAAGCGCCAAGCGGTCTCAGAAGCTACTGCCTTCCATCTAACCACCACGTTCATAGGTAGAGAAGTAAAGGTGGAAGAGCAGTGGACTTCATCTAAGGCATCGATCCAACAATCCGCTCTAGATGAACTGAGATTTACGCGACGACGATAGTAAGACTGGATCTCAGGGGCGACTCTCCAATTAACGGAAAAGGCCAGAGATACCTGTCTAAATGGTCACCCAGGGTTCCGTGATATCCGCCGAAAAGCCGCCCGCTCGGCCAGAAGCGACTGCAACAACTGCTAGACCGAAATCACTGAAACCATGGAGACTGCGGAGACTTCTCAAAGCTCTTCCGTCTATTCCGCACTGCATCCGATAAGCGACAGTCGACAGAACCCCTCCTTCGCGACGCTGCCGGGCTGCTCATTTCTGAACAGGCAGAAAAAATGCAGAGATGGACCGAACACTTCGAATGTCTATTGAAACGTTCCGCGGCAAGCTCTGCGTACCGAATCCCAGCAATCCAGAACGAGGGGTATGACGTTTATAACAACCCACCGAGCCGAGATGAAATCATCGAGTTAATACACAAGCTGAAGAATCGGAAATCCCCTGGAGATGGCATAGCACCGAAGATACATAAACCACATCTTTCGACACTACTCGAGCCACTGCATACCCTGTTTTGTTCAATCTGGGAAAAAGAACAATTCCCAGCGGACTGGGGGACCACAGTTCTACTTCATCTTCCAAAGAAAGGCGATAGGACCGTGTGCGAAAACTACCCTGGCATCAGTTTAGTCGACGTGGCTGCCAAAATATTCTCCGCGCTTTGGTTGAACCGCTTCTCGGCAGTGCGGGACGCGCGCACACGCCCTATTCAAGGAAGCTTCCGCCGTGACAGAGGGTGCGTGGACCAAATATTCACCCTCGACCGAGTATTAGAACATCGGCACAAGTTTCGACAACCGACTGCAGCTGCCTTTGACTCAGTTGAAACAGAATCGCTATGGACTACACTACAAGCAGATGGAATGCCCCAGAAGCTTCTGTCTCATGAAGTTGTACTACTCAAATACCCGCGCGAGAATACGCATCTACGAACGGGGGTCCAGTGACTTCTCTCTCAACTCCGGTGTTAGACAAGGCTGTTCCCTGTCGCCAGTGCTGTTCAACTACACCATCGATTGGATAATGCGTCAGGTGTTCACCGATTACCCTGGTATTCATCTGGGCACCGATGTTTTCGTCGCCGGTCTAAAATTCGCAGACGACATCGTCATCCTTGGAGATAGCCCAACTGCATTACAGCCACTCTGTCGCGTAGAAGATTTTGCGAAATCCATGGGACTAGAGATTAATACGTCGAAGACCAAGATCCTTTCGACATGCACCGAACAGTCCACTCTCCCGATATACTTAAACGACGAACAAATTGAACACGTCCTGGCGTTTAAATATCTGGGCACTACGATTCTCCCAAACGGCCATGCCAAAGATGAAGTCAAGATGCGCACTGACAAGGCCAGGTCTGCGTTTCTTCAACTTCACAATGTACTCGGGGCGCGAAACGAAATCAACCTCCGGACCAAAGTCCGCTTCTTTCGCGTCGTTATTCGTCCAATACTGACCTACGGCTGCGAGACGTGGCCACTACGCGTCGAGGATATCAGAAAACTAGAAGTGTTTGACCTTTGGTATCTGCGACGGATACTGAAAGTGGTGTATCACGAAAAGCTTTCAGACGAGACAATAAGACAACGATGCTTTGACATCGAAAAGCTGTCAGTGTTCCTCCAACGCCGACGATTGCAGTGGTTTGGACATGTCCTACGACGTCCGGACCGAGATTTCAAAACAGTGCCCCGTTCCTGTTCCATGTCCAGGATGGTGCTGTTGCCTCAGAGGACAGCTGGAAACATGGGTCAGTACCATCAAATCAGACGTTGGAGGATTAAGATTTCAGGCTGTCTACGGCACTCGCAACTGGAAGCAGAACTGGATTTCTCTGTGTTCACGTCTCGCATCCGATTGCCGCTCATGGGCTGGTGTCATTCGGGACAGACATGAAGCCGGTTCATCTTCTCGCAGGAGCTAGCCGCATAAAAGTAAAAGTAAGTTACTTTCATCCACACAAAAAAAAATGCTTCAGTGTTATTATCGATGAATACTCTTGTTTCTTTTTGCTTACCTATGCGCTAGTATGAACTCATCGAGTCACTTCCTGTCTGACGTGTTTTTGATCTTTGGTACACCCCCTAACATTCACTTCGATCGTGATCCTGCGTTTATTTCCGAAGAACTAACAATTTCTTTGTGAAAAGTGTGGCGATTAGCAGAACTACAGCATACAATCCACAGTGTAGTGGTCAGATGGAACGAATAAATGGAATGCTGTGCAAAGCAGTCATCCTAGGGATAGTCCCAAGGGTTAGCAATCACAGTGGGAACGGGTTCCTTCGGATGCATTACATTCAATAAGATTTCGTATGCACCACGACGAATGCTACTCCACATGAAGGAATTTTTACGTTCAACCAGAAATCGTTTTCAAAAATCTCTAAATGGCTCACATCTCCTGGACTAGCGTTATCACGCAACAAATGCCGACAAATGATGTATGATCCTTCGGTGGAGGTCGGTCTTATTGAGTGTAACTCTCAGTGTGCACATATTCGTCATCGCGACGGGGAAGTATAGTTTCCCTTTGACACCCAACGCCATAAAATATCACGACTTTACAGTCCGTAACTGACATTACTAATCCGCCTACTGATGAACTACCAAAAAGCTACTACGGAAGCTTTGGACACCAATCGGTGTACTGACAACTTTTATTCACAAGCAACAACTAGCATTGAGGAGATCGCTACCAAATAACAACAGCTTACATGTCTTCAGTGTCTACAAAGTAGAGAAATTTGGCTCACAAAATGTTCCACCTATTCACCTGATTGTGGACACTAGTAGACTCGGATTTCCCTGGCCGGGGAGATTATTATGCACTCCCTAACTCAATGAGTATTATTATAATAACCTCCTTTGTGTCTGGTAAATTTTCTTTTATGTTTCTTTGACATTTTAGCGTACGAGAGATTTTCAGATGAATAAAGTCCAAATCATCCGGCATCGTTTTCACTCTATTACATGTAGTGCTGCACCTGTTGCAACTGCAAAATCGTACCTGATCACATTACAGTCACTTCTTGAAACACGATTGATTAGACCGTCATTTGTCCTAGAAGTTCTGTTCCGTTGCGTTTTCAGCCGCATCTATACGTGCATGGATAGCAATCACCAACAGGTTTTAAGGAGAGCCCTTGAAGCGTGCGAGGGCCAACCTCAAAGAAATCGGTTCCCAAGAAATCAGGGCGCAGTTGAGCGTTTTGCTCAGGGCAAATGCGACACCATGGTGTCCGGAGTTGTCCGCATGCCTGGTGTGATGCAGCCAACAAACTGTATCCACTTCTGGAACCTTAACACACCGAGTGCCAGAGCTAGGTAGTCGAACTTTCGAAAATCAGGCAACATCTACGTGGTAATCATGTAGTGTTCACGTCGTAATACTTTGGCTACCTACATCTAGTAGCGTTTTCACACCCCGATAGGCTATGTGAGTCTGTTTTCTACTATATATATATATATATATATATATATATATATATATATATATATATATATTATATATATATATATATATAGTAGAAAACAGACTATATATATATATATATATATATATATATATATATATATATATATATATATATATATATATATACCGCCTACACATCCTAAAAACCCCACAGAACACATTCAGAACAAAACAATCTCGCAAACGAGCTCATTTTGTTATTCGTACTGATACCAACATATAACATTAAATGACTCATAAAACAACAAAGGGAAACGACAATTCAGATCTGTTTGTGCATGTGCGTGTGACATTGATCACGGCGTAGAATGTTCTAGCGGTTACACACGTGTTGGGGAACAAGAAGTGAGAAATGGAAGCTGGAGTGCCTGCGCAAATTGCTTCTGAGCGCACAACGGGGGATGGTAGAGACGAACACTCACGGCTTCAGCTGTGGCATGAGTGCGATTAACTGAAAACGAGCTTGTTCGACACGTTATTTACGCAACCGTGGCTCAGTATCTCAGTAGGCGGTACGGTCAATTGTAGGGGTAAAGGAGAGACTGACCAGTGATCTGCACCAAAATCCGGATCTCAAGCACATGAGACGTTGGTTGTTCGATCAATGCGTGATACTTTGGCCAAAACAATAAAAAAATTTTGAAATCTATTGAAAGAGACGAGCAACATATTCAAAACAGTGATGCTACTAACTAGTTTTGAATTACTATCTTCTTTTGACCCTTACCAATGATCAACATGCGCATTTGCTAATATACACATGCCAAAGCAGGTGCTTAAACAAGTGATACGGAGATTTGATATGTTATCTGCCAACTCTGACCGGGGATTTTCATGTCAGAAACACGACCTTGTTTCAATTTGAATGCAGTGGGATTACTTCAGACTACACGACTTGATGCCTCGAATAACTTGAGGCAACTCAAGGCTATGGTCTTTTATAGTCGATATTAACATGACCGTCATCGTCGTGCAATAAGAGCGGGATCATTATCTTGCTACTTAGTTGCAATTTCAGCAAAAAGTAAGATATTCCCGTATAAAATTGATGCATTTACTATCAAGAAGTCGCAAAAAATACCTCTTCCGACGCTAACCGTTAATCAGTTCCAGCATGTCAGGCCGGACCAAATAAGCAATAAACCGTCGAATCATACAACGCTTAACTCCTTTTCGCTAATCGAACAATTATCTTTATTCTGACCAAAATGGGATCAATGATCAATAATCAATCTGGCATATGTTTTATCAACCTGATTGGCCTGACAGGATACGAATCCGACTGGGCTCCCGAATTCGCGAATGTTTCTTTTTTGATTTAAATGCCGCGTTGTTAATTTCCGCAAATACATAATCGTTTTGAGTGTTGTATTGCCGTTTTTTGACTTTCACTGCGGGCTGGAGCGACAGGTGTCGCCAGTAGATGTACAGTGAATAGGCGATGCGTGGAAATTATGGAGTAAACGAAACCAGCGTCACAACATTTATACTCGCCACGTTTCACTTATGATGAATTGCTGACCTAAGAAAGCCGTTACCTTCGCTATATTTTTCTATCTTATTCGGTCAGGTTTTCATAAAACTTTTGGAACTCAAAAAAGATTTAGTTTTCTATTTACCATAAAATGTGTATGCATGAGTACAGTGGACGGAGCAGGTTCTCATATCCGAGAGCTCGTTTTACTATTGGGAAGACCTGGTTGCCTGGGCTCTGAAATTAGGGGTAGTGAATTATGAGAATCACATGAATTAGGCCAGGTATTCAGTCAAAAGGCAGCGAAATCTTGTTTACTAAGTTTAAGTAGCATGGCAGTTTGAAACCTCCTCGGTAAGCGATATCACCAACAACTAGTCACTTGATTTTTCATGTCTGGTAATTTCTGATATGCTCGTTCATATCATTTGACAAAACGGCTTGACTGTCCTCAATCGTAGTGATCAAATCACACGTTTATATCACCTGTGGTACGAGGTTCACACTCCACCGCCGCCGGTCACATTGGTGGCAAACAGCTCGCTACCACGCCTGAACTATTGGAAGATCATGTGGTTCTCCCTTCAGACTTATGATTATGGGTCATCAATGACAGTGCAGCGGGTCTGAGTGTGTGCGGTACGCTCCTTCCACTGTGACCGTTGTGTTCCTGTTAATTCGGTTAATTCTGACCGTAAACAAAACTCCACTTGGAGCTCCACAAATCATGTCCTCTATGAAGCTTCTAAAACCTTTTCTCCCGATCTCCCTCAAACACGATTCTTTTCTCCACTTGAATTTCGACTCGGTTACCGTTCGTTCTATAACTTAGCTCCTCCTACTGTGTTTTTCGATAGTATTTCCCTTATCTTGATCGTGATACATATCTGCTTTTGATTCTTGCGCTATGCTCAAGATTGATTCATCCCAAACTTGAATACTAGTCACTGTGCACAGTCTGCCGTCGCCGTTTTTGAAACTTTTTCTAGGCCGCGTCCGACGTAAAACCGTTTAATATGATCGGCCTCAACATTTAATCCATAGTCACCTACCCATCACCGGGTGGTTCTTTCAGTCTATTTTATCACTAGCTTTTACGTTCTTGTTCCTCCGAGTTTGTTAGTGTTTTTCTTTTCCCATCCTCTTCCAACGCCAAACTCGAACACAGGCAGCTAGTCATCCGAATCAGACCTGTCCCAAAGCGCCCGATTTTAACATTGCCATTTCCTCAATCATCTAAATTATGGGATGCCCTTCTCGGTATTTTCACCTACCTACAACCCTCACATTACCAAAAGCAAAATTAATAAATTGGTGTTGACGTGAACCTTCCTTCAAAACCCCGTTAGTAGGTTCTTGAACCATGGGACCTACTAATTTAGCCGTAGCTCACTTCATTCGTAATAAATCAGAACTGAATAAATCAAATTTCAGTCCGCGCGTTATCAACAAGTAGTTCTCAGGATCAAAACAATATGCTAGCTGTTTATCTCAATATGGGTTTGAGAAACTCATGGTGTTTGCTTGTATGTGAAGACAGGAGATGAAAACATTACAAACTAAAAGACAGCGGTCCGTGTGAGATGAACGACCAACGGGGTAGGATGTTACTACGTTGAAAGCACTATTGGACCACTTTAAAGCATCTACATGAGCAGATGACGACTATCATTTGGAATATGAGATAAATTTACGAGACTCAAAATCATGTTGTTTGATGGGTAAGTTAGAATGAATATAACTGAAATACTATCATTCTCCATTTTTGATGATAGAGACACAAGGAATACTTCCGCACAGGCCTCGCCGCAAATCACTCGTTGCCATTAAATCTAGCTTGAGCAGAATGCCACAGCTCCATCAAGATGTGATTAAGTTTCCTCTTGAATGTGTTAACGTTTATTTCCTCCACCGCATTAGCAGGTAGCGAATTCATAAGATTGCTTTAAATTCACAACCGCCTGGTTTCAGGATGTGCCAAACAAAACAGGGTGCAATCGGGGAGGAAGGGGTAGATAGCCCGAGTCCATGATTTGTTTGTGGGCGCGATGCTGCCAGGTTGCTCAAGCCAAAGCAGGTGGTTTTCTTAGTGATCCACAACCGGAGCCTTTAGCTATCCAAATCTTAACTCGCAAGACAACAGGACGAAACGTAAGGTCCGTAATCCACTGGGGACCGGTGACTGATTGCGCAGTTCGTACGCCCTTCGAATGAAGCAAGACATCCTGGGTGCCCAGTGCAACTTTCCACCACGGATGCCGATAAGCATACTGTTCTACGCCTCATACGCCATCCATGGTTGTTTTGGAATCAGGGTTTATCCATCTCCCCTAGACTAACCACCAGTTAGCCAACCAAGTGGAGAGCTCCGGGCGTTTGCCTTCGTCTTCACACTTTGATGAAAACACCACCACCAGGAGGTAGTGTGCATGACTTACTCAGCAGAGGTTATGTGCGGTCATTTAGGAGCATTTTCTGAAGCGTTCAGCGCGAGTAGCCATCTTGGTGCCTGATACACCCATCCCTGATCATGCTGAAGCAAACCTCCGGGTTAGGCGATAAATTATTCACAAACCAGCAGAATGCATCTTCACCAATGCCATCAAATGCCGATGCACACGACAAAGCCCATGAAGCAGGGAGTTGGCTCGCGCTTCAGGCCCA
Organism: Fasciola hepatica; assembly: GCA_948099385.1. Lineage (NCBI taxonomy): Eukaryota > Metazoa > Platyhelminthes > Trematoda > Plagiorchiida > Fasciolidae > Fasciola > Fasciola hepatica. Next base: position 12,530,145 of record CANUEZ040000142.1, on the reverse strand, counting down.
AGATCATGACGAGACTGCACCTTGACGCATGTCATATACTTCAGCGTTGTTCGTTCTTATTTTCACTGTAAATATTCTAATAATCTTTTCCGTTCCCTTTCAGGTTACACTTAAATAATAAGTCTGATAAAGCCTCAATCCAAAGCCTTTGTCTTCTGCTTTTCACCGATCGGTACACTTGAAATTACAACAACGCGGCGATAGCTAGCGTGCCTTCATGACCCAAAAAGCTGTGATGTTTCTACTGTGCCTCTGCTTCTTAATTCGCTCCTACTTCGTTCGCATCATCTAACATTTCGCTTGTCACGTTTTAGCTTGTATGCCTCGTTTTTTGGTTGATTAAAGCCTACTAATCAGGCGTTGTCTTCTGGACTCTCATATGTTACAACTGAATCGACAAGAGCAATGGGCCGACACCTGCGCCCGGATCGTTTCGACGCAGACCCAAGCTCCCCGAATGGCGCTAATTCCCGGGAACATTGGAATTATACCTTTACAATTTTTTTGGGATTAGTCTAAGAACATCAACCAGACAAACTCAAAACTCTCATGCATTTTTATAGCTAACTGTTTACGAATTCGTTTTTCGGTGCACTGATTATGGGTCTGCCATCACCATCCCTCAATCCGTATAAATGCACACTAAAAACGAAGTTTTCCCACGCTACCTTCTAACAACTTCGAAGCAGAATACTCTTGAAACGGTTGATCAATTCATGAAAAATCTTTTAAAAATTGTCAGAGACTTTAATTTCCAAGCTGTCAGCGAAAAGCAAAACGAAGAAGACGCCAACCGCGATGCATCCATTAGCGGAATCTTACCAAACCCCATTCGTCAGCGACTTCTCGAGAACAAAATACTCGATATAGGTACTGCGGATGACCTAGCTAAACCCCTGGATCTAGCTCATCAGCAATTGCAGACGTTCGATCAACCCAAACCCTCAGTATACACTACCTCTATGATAGACAGCTCCAGCGCCCTCAGTCAGGTATCTGATAAAGAGGCCGAAACGACACTGATTGCATTCCGAATTGCTTGTCTCTTTTGTGATGATGATCGCCATCCTCGCCACAAATGTCTCACAAAAGATGCAATTTGCAAGTCTTGAGGTAAACAGGGACATTTTCAGAGGGTCTGTCAAGCTTCTAAGAAAACAATACACTGCAACTTTCTCACTATTTCTCATTTCCTCCATTATTACAACTGCAGGACCAGCGGGCCTCAGTAAAGCTATTACGAAAGTAACAGTCAACGGAGTAGTGCTACAGGCTCTAGTAGACACAGAAAGCTCAGAGTTACGTCTCCGAGGTGACTGTGCTTCGGAACATCAATGGCTTCCAAAAGTAAGATCATCTTCACTTCTACCTGCATGATCAGCAGTACCAAAGGTCACTGTTGTTTCGTTGCTGCACAAAGGTTCCCGGTACGAACATGTCAGACTATCGATTATCCCTGACTTATGTGCTGACGTACTGCTGGGGCATGACATTTTACGATACACGGCGGTAGAAATACCTTCCAAGGAATTCAGCCACCCTTCTCGCTTTGTGGTCTCTCTGCTGCTAGCCTTCCAACCCCATTTCTTTTCGCAAATCTGAATCCCTCTTGAGGTCCTTTTTGCACAAAATCGAGGCGAGACAGCTCCAACAATGAGGCCTTTAATCGATCAGAAAGCGTCCAGTTATTGGACGATGGTATAATGGAACCTTACTGATCAACATGGCGGGCCCAAGTCCTAGTTATTATCAACGAGCGCCAGAAACGACGCATGGTGGTCGACTATAGTCGAACAACCAATCGATTTATCTTTCATACCCGCTACCCCGCATAGACGATTCAGTTAGGAAAATTTCACAGCTCGGCACTTACAGCACTTTAGACCTACAAAGGGCGCACTATCAGATCCCCATAAAAGAAAACGAAAGGCAGTAAACGGCTTTCGAAGCATGCAACAGTCTCTACCAGTTTCGCCTGATACCATTTGGAGTACCCAAATGTGTTGCTTGTTTCCAGCGCGCGACGGGCGAGCTTGTTCCACGTGAAGGATTCGAAGGAACGTTTGTATACGTTGACAACATTACTATGTGAGAAAGATGTCACCGACCACGATGTCAATCTGAAAAGGTTCCTGCAAACGGCGGAGAATTATGGTTTAATTCTAGATCACAAGTGTGTCTTCGCCACAACCGTAGTTCGACTTCTTGGCTACGAAATATCTAGGGAAACGGTTAAACTTAACCCAGAACACTGAAGCTCTTCTCAAACTTCCTGCCCCCAAGGATTTGAAGGCTCAGCAAAGAGTCGTTGAAATGTTTTCATATTACTCCCAGTGGCTTTCCCGTTTTTCGGATAAAATTTATTTATTTATCGTCAATAGGGCATTCCCCCCAAAGAAGTACTTTCGTCTTACGAGTTACTGCAGTCTGAATTAATCTAACCCTCACTATTCGCAATTGATAACGACACATCACTCGTAGTCGAAACCGATCCGTTCGACATAGCAATCTCTACTACTCTCAATCAAGGCGGCCGTCCCGTGGCCTTTTTTCGCGTACTCTGTCACCCACCGAGCGAAAGCACTCAGCAGTAGAGAAAGAATCGCACACGATTGTCGACACTGTTCAGAAGTGGCGACATTATCTTTTGGGTGCACTCTTCAAGCTTATTAGAGATCAACGTTCTGTCGCTTTTATGTATGACATGAAAATCAACAGTAGTATAGACAGTAGTATGGACAAGATCTAACATTGGCGCATTGAGCATCCCTAATTCTCCTATGATATGATACATCGCCAAGGTTCAGAAAATACCACAGCCGAAACTTTATCACGAACATTCTGTGCGAGCACAAATCCTATCAGTGAACTGAAGCGACTTCATGAAAGTCTGTCACTCCGGTATTACTCGTTTATATCATTTTGTTCGGACAAAAAACTTGCCTTTCTCTTTCGATAATGTCAAGGCAATAATCCAGTAATGTTCTGTTTGTTCACATCTCAATTACTTTAATTTTACTTTTACGCGACTATCTCCTGCGAGAGGATAAGTCGGTCATGGATAGCACGGACCACTGCTAACCACGCGCGGCGATCGAAAACGAGCTCGGTACAGATTGTGATCCAGTCTCTTTTTCATCTCCGGACTCCATAGACTGACCGAAGGCCTAGAAGTTCTACGTCTTTTCCTATTGTATTGGTCCACGTTTTGAGCTGACCACCAAGGCAACAACGCCAACCAGAGCAAAGAGCAGGACAGCGTTTCTTTGGTTATCTCTGACTGAAGTTGCCGAAGGGTATGGCCGAACCACTGAAATCGTCGACGTTGGAGGAGGACGAAGAGTGTATCGAAATCAGAGCATCGTCTGCCTACCTCTTTGTCGTGCCACTTGACTTTGCGAGTTTGCCGCATGCACCAGTGACTGAAAACCTCCAGCCTTCTGGTATCCTTAGCTCGTAGTGGCCAGGTTTCGCAGCTATAGATGAGTACGGGGTGGATGGCGGCACGGTAAACACGAATTTTGGTCCTTAGACTGATTTCACTGCGAGTCCACAGCGTTCATCTTTGCTGAAGGAAGGCTCTCCTTGTGCTGTCAATCCGTAATAACACTTCATCTTTTGCCTGGCCGTTCGGAAGCAGTGTCGAGCCTAGGTATTCGAATGAAGGGACATATTTGAATGGTCGGTCACTGATGGACAGTTGTTGGATTTTCGGACCTAGATGGGTTGCGAAAACTTTTGTTTTGGTTGAATTTACTTCTAGCCCAATGGACCTTGCGAAAGAATTGATTCAGTAGAGGACTGATTGAAGCGTAGCGGGAGTCTCCTAGAACGACAATATCATCCGCAAACTCCAGGTCCGAGATGCATATTTCTCGACTAAGCTGAATGCCAGGGTAGTCGCGTAATACATGACGCATTGTCCGATCAATGGCGTAGTTAAACAGCACCAATGGGGAGGGACAGCCCTATCTGACTCCGATAGTGAGTGCGAACTCACAGGATTCTTCGCCGCAGATACGAACCCTAGCACCAGTTGTCGAGTAGTACCCCTTCAGCAACCTTAAAAGCTCATCTGGTATCTCATCGGACTGGATCATGGTCCAAAGAGACTCGCGGTTAACCGAATCGAAGGCGGACCAAAAGTCGATGAAACAAGCTACGGTCGGCTGCTGGAAGTTATAGCAATGCTCCAGCATTCGGCGCAGTGTGAAGACTTGATCAACATAGCCTCTGCCACGGCGAAAACCCCCTTGGTTCGAGCGAATGCACCAGTCTCTTGCCCTGGAGAAACGGCTTAGTAACAACGCATTAAAAACCCTTGTGGCCACATCGATCAAGCTAATCCCTCGTTAGTTCTCACACGCCGAATTACCACTTTCCTTCGGAATGGGCAGCAGAACGAACATTTCCCAGTCGGGTAGAAATGCTTCCTCTCGCCAAATGGAGTCAAAAAGTATACACAACCTGTCAAGCAATGACGACGAACAGGTTTTATATACTTCTGGAGGGATGGTTTCTTCCCCAGAAGCCTTTCTGTTCTTCGGTTCGTCAATAATTTCTGTGGTTTCCGTGGTACTGGGCGGGTCACAGTTACTTCCGTGCTGGACAGGAGGGGTTGATATTGGTTGGTCCGTCGGGTAGTTTGAGGGCCAGTTGAGCAGTTGACCAAAGTTTTTTTCACTACATGCTTCCACATGAGTGCAGTAGAAGGGGCATTTGCCCTATGCTACGAAGGCTCACTGCTCTACTGGGGATAACCGCCAACCAGACCTTGAGACTCGGAGTGGCGAAGAACCATATAACGCCCCAATAGGTCAGGTGTGGTAACGATCCATCGACCCATCGGTTCATTTTCTTACTCTGTTCGGGTATTAGGTTCCCTGTTGCGTCACGAAGAAGGGAATCTTGTTTGCAGAACCTATTTGAGGCGCTGCGAATTAGGCGGAACAGTTCACCAAAGTCACCAGTTCTTGACGCGATCTCCATTTTCTTGGATATTTCTACCCAGTATCTTTCGCGACCAGCCTTGGCGAAGCGTGTGGCCTCTCTCGGCGTTCACCACTACCTGCGAGTAGAGCTTCATGTGCTTTGGTTGACAACTGGAGTGTGCTCTCGGAGATAAGATCTTTTGCCCCTCTTTTTATTCTCCCGAGTACCGTCCAAGTAGCTTCCTTGATTGTCTTCTTTATTCGAGTCTACTGCTCTTTCACGGAAATTTCGTCCTCTTGTGCGTTGGTGACGGTGATAAGTTGAGCTGTGATTGCTCGTGACAACGCCTCTAGCTTCACTGGATTTTCCAGGGCAGCAACGTTTGTCCGGGAGGGTGTAGAGACTCTAGCACGTGTAGACCGATGAATTTTGAAACATGTGCATAAGAGGACATAGTCGGTGCCGTTTGTATTGCCCATTTTTGCACCTCGATACGCCCAGCAATCCTCCCCAGACGAAGCTGTTAGGGAAGTAAAACGAAAGAAAAAAATTCAGGCAAGCCATTAACCAACTTGAGAGTGTCAGGCCGGATTGAACAATCAATATTCATTAAATTATCGGACCACTAATGATGTAGCCCTTTTTCCTGATCAAGCATTCCTTTACAGTCCGACGCAAACTGGGTCAACGGACCAATAATCAGTCCGGCAAAACATTTTTATCAACCCAATCGGCTCAACAGGGTTTGAGCCCAACTGGACGCCGGAGTTCGGGAATGTTCGATTTTCGCTTTATATACAGCATAGTAATTTCCGTGAAAGACATTTTTGGCTAGTAGGATTTTTGCCTTCCGATTTTTCATGGCGGGCTGGAGCGATTGGGGTCGCAAGCTGAGATTGAATGCGCAGGTTTCCCGAGAGTCGTAACGTATTAGAAGCCCAACGCGATCTCACCAGGATGTGGTCCAGTTGGTGTGCAGTGTGACCGTCATTGGAGTACCATGTGAGTAGGTGCTTCTTTGGGTGGTGAAATCGAGTGCTGCAGACAACCATTCTGTTGACGTCGGCTAAACCAATCAGTCGGCCACCGTTTTCGCAGCGCTGACAAAGGCCAAATTTCCCGAGAATATGGTGAGTGGATTCGCCGGCCGTACCTGTCCGAGCGTTCCAATCACTTGCGATTAAAAGTACGCAGCACCTCAAAACCCGGTTGATTACCTCCTGTAAGTTATTGTAGAATTCGTCTTTGGTTTCGTCATCAGCCGAATGGGTTGGAGCAAAGATTGCAATCATCGTCAGGTCGTGCAGGAAGCCTTTAGAGCATGCCAAGGCGAGCCTGAATGAGACTGGCTTCCAAGAGATCAATGCGACATTAGCTGCTTTGTTCAGAGCAAATGCGACACCGTAGAGACCGGAGTTGTTTTTCAGGCCACTGTGATTGAGCCAATAAGATGTATCTACTCCCGGGACCTTTATTTGTCGGCTACCTGAGTTGGGTAGGCGGACTTTCGAGAGGCAAGCAACAGCTACGTCATAGTCATATAGAGTCCGCATAGTGATGCACTGGTTACCGACGTCTAGAAACGTCCTGACATTTCAACAAGCTATGTATGTTCTTTTTCTGCAGCGAATAATCCCAGATTGCTGCCTGTTGTACGGTTCATTCGCCTCTTCTGGAATGCCGGGTCAGGTAGCTGGACAGTTTTTCTTAGTAGCCGTTGGATCACTAGATCTCGTCCGTTTGTCAACACCTGAAGCCCAAGTTCTACAAACCCTGTAATAGCCCACTCGTTACAGTCACACAACCATTTGAACGCCTCGATGTTAATTTCAAAGGATTCATCCCCTCTTCTACTTGTATTCGCTACATCTTGACAATCATAGATGAGTATTCTCGCTTTTCATTTGTTTTCCCTTGTTCTGATATGACTTCTTCCACCATGATTTCTCACTTATTGGAATTGTTTGCTGTGTGTTGGCATGCCGCGCTATGGACATTCTAACCAAGGAGCCTCTTTTATGTCCCAAGAAGTAAAGACATTTCTACACGAACGGGGTGTGGCTACTAGCAGAACAATCAGCTACAACCTTGAAGGAAATGGTCAAGCCAAACTAAACGGGAAAACAGAAAACGATATCTTTGTGCCTCCGTTCGAGAGATCCAGCCACTGATCAGTAAGAGTTGGTACTGCCTGAGGCACTGCATGCCATCAGGTCACTGTTGTGTACTGCTATCAATGCGACTCCCCACGGACGTATGTTCATCCATCATCGAAAATCTACCGCTGGCACCAATTTACCTCAATGGCTACTAATGCCTGGGCCAGTGCTATATCGAAAAAATACCCGTTCGTCCAAGTATGATCCGATAGTGGAGGAAGTCGAACTGCCGAAGACCAACACCGAGTACGCCCACATGCGTCTCCCTGATGGACGCGCCTCCGAATATCTAAGTATAGTCGGGGGTGGGTGTCTCAATCTCCGAGATGGCTACTCGCGCTGAACGCCTCTTGGAATGCTCCAAAGTGACTGTGCGTTTAACACAGCCTCTGCTGAGGAAGTTCTACTCACTGCCTTCGCGTGGTGGAGGTGTTCCCATTAAACTGAGAGGACGAAAGCGAATGCCCGGAGCTCTCCACTTGGTTGGCTAACTGGTGGTTAGTCTAGGGGAGATGGATAAACCCTGATTCCAAAACGACCATGGATGGCGTATGAGGCGTAGAACAGTATGCTTATCGGCATCCGTGGTGGAAAGTTGCACTGGGCACCCAGGATGTCTTGCTTCATTCGAAGGGCGTACGAACTGCGCAATCAGTCACCGGTCCCCAATGGATTACGGACCTTACGTTTCGTCCTGCTGTCTTGCGAGTTAAGATTTGGATAGCTAAAGGCTCCGGTTGTGGATCACTAAGAAAACCACCTGCTTTGGCTTGAGCAACCTGGCAGCATCGCGCCCACAAACAAATCATGGACTCGGGCTATCTACCCCTTCCTCCCCGATTGCACCGTTTTGTTCGGCACACGGTGTGAAACCAGACAGATGATATATATATATATATATATATATATATATATATATATATATATACCCTGATGGATGCCAACAAACTGTATCCTTTTGTCATCCTAATCCTGCAGAACGACCGACTTCTGTACCACACGTCCCTTATTCAGACTATCTTATAGACTCCCCCGATCAATGATATGCCACGTACCTCCGATTTGCAAACAACTGTCTCTGACCCAGTAGTCTCCTAGTGAACCAGAAACAAACGTTGCAAACCTTCTCTTGCAACAACAAAGAGAGAGATGCTATTGCCCTCGAAGCCGTAAGGCGAAACAACGCATTCTTCGTTAGATGGTATCAACATCTATTATTTACCCCCAGAATGCACGAAACACAAAACACTAGTCTTTGTTTTTTAAGTGGCGGAGAATGATATGTATGTTACTGTGCCTCTGCTTCATAATTCGCTCCCATTTAGTTCGCATTATCTAACATTACGCTTGTCTCGTTTTAGCTCGTGTGCCTCATTTTTGGTCGATTAAAGCCGACTAATCAGGCGTTGTCTTCCGAACTCTCTGTTGACCGATCGATCATTCGTTACACTATGCAGGATGGTTTTCCTAAAACGGAGATGCAATCATGCCTGACAGGACAATGGGTAGAGACCAGACCAAGTCCTGTCTCAGAACCAGTTGATGGGCAACGTCTGCTTCTACTAACTACGTCCCTGGAAAGGACACTCCAGCGAATAAATACCAAAAGAAACAGCTTATCGGTCTAAAAACCCACACTAGATGGACGTAAGAGTGGAGTAACTGGGGTCTCTCTTCACGATGCCAGAAGTCATTGCTTTTCATCGGACAGCTATCGTCTGCCTAAACTGAGCAGCCCTTAGCCCAAACAATACTGCTACATCCACGTTTCGCCTGCTCTATCAGGTGTACAAGACTAATAAAGAAATTCGAAAAGCAGGTCGATAACAAAGCATCAGCGAACACAAAACACAATGCGTACTACAATTACGTCTCACGTGACAAACCAGGAGAAGTTAATCCGCGGGTGCTTCAATCACGTTCCCGTGCTCCATTAACATCCCACGACCTTGTGGGTGGGACATTTGAGTCAAAGGCTCTGGTTAGGGTTTCCAAAGATAAACCCTTTTGCAATATGGGCAGCTACGAAGCATTATTCCCCAGGAGTCTCCAGCGGTCCCTCGCGAAACATTTCCTATCCCTCTGCTCTGCATCCTTCACATCTCAGTTCTGAATGGATATGAGAGGCCACAATGAGATATAACCGGAAACTTGCAACTCTTGGTCAGGGTACCAACTTAAAAACTGGGGAAATAAGATAACTGATTCACCCACCTAAGCATGCATGTTGTCTCCGAAACACGCATACAAAACCCCACTTCAGTATTAGCACTTCACTCACCATATACAAACTCGGTTTATCGTTTCACTCTTTGCGTGTCAGGTGATCCAGTGTCTAGTGCTCCTGGTCAAGATGGCGTTGGTATTCCTCTGAGCATGAGAGCTGAATATGCATTGCTCGACTGGATCCCAGTCAAGTCATTTGTGTGCAGTTCGGTTGAGTGGTTCTGTGCATGTCAACAGCAATAGACTGAAGCGTCTATAGCTGTTTGTCGTGTCTGTATACGCTCCAACTGAATCTTGTTCGCCTGAAGCCAACAAAGAATTCTACGAAGAATTGTCTCGACTACTTCGTAACGTGCACTCTACAGACAACGGTTGTTGCTGGTTAATGCAATGCTCAAGTTGGAAGCCTAGACGAGATGAAAAGGCTTAAGGAATGCCGAGTTGGCGTTTCGGCCAGTCGAACTGATAACGGTGACCAGTTCACTCAACTACGTTCCGACCATAGACTGTTTCCAGCGAGTACACATTCCTCGCACAAAAAGGGACACCGACTAACCTGGCCTCCTTCTGTACCTTCATAGCGTTGGACCCAGATCGACCATATTGCTATCGGTTACCGCTGGCGTGGATTAATTTAAGACTGTCGGCCATTTTGGCCATGTCTGAAGGCACCGATCACACGCTTGTCCGTGCACGTCTCAGTTTACGTCTCGTCGGTGGTCAAAACAACGCCAAAATCAACCGTACCCTGCAGCTGCTACAATGTGATAACCGTCGATCTGCTTTCAAGGCAGAATTATCCACCAGGTGGGTTATCCATGCAGTCAAATGTCCAGGATCCAGAAGAGTGATGGACAGATATCAAATAGGTCCTATTTGAGGTTGCTAATGCTTCCCAAATTCCAACAACCGGACACATATCTGCATCCTTAATTGCGCTGTTAGACGCTTGCACATTGATCCGTCCGGATTTCGGATATGATAAGGTACGGCGATGTCTTAAACGCCAACTGATTCGTAGCCTTAGAAACGACCGTGAGCAGTGGTGGATTGCGAAGCGTAGGGAAATGGAGATGTCTTCGTAAAACTAGTCGAATATGGTAGGAACATCATACAAGCAGTGCCAATGTCCGGTGGAGCCTTAGGTTTACGAACCAAATCACTAGATGAAACACTCAAGTCAGGACACGCGTTGCACATATTTCCTGATAGGATTCCTCGGCACCCAATGTTCGCTGAGGCGGGCAGTCGTTGGGAGACGAGAAAGGGTGGTCAGTCCATGACATGGAAGGGTATGAAAGATTTAACCAGTGGACTTGATCATGTAGGGTGTTAGACTTCTTGGGTGGGGTCCAAGGGACCTTCCACTCAGTGGTTAGATATGTTAGGGAAAATGCTTAGTGCCTAGACCAGTGGCACCTTTGAATTCATAGTTTTCTATTGACTTGGTATTGATGTTTGTAGTTCTTGCATTGCTCCTTTTATATTCGTTTTTCTCATTACTTTCGAGTGAGGCTGTCGCTAGGAGATAGCAACCAAAGCCACTACACGCAGTGCGTGGTTAATGGTTGTCTGAACTGAACTGAACTCACTCCGAATGACGCGATGAATGTAGACGAGATTACCACGCATCCACCGACATGATTCTGGAAACAAACCAGTTGCTTTTAGGCGGCCTTCACAACTGATCCCGCGTAGTCCAGAGATAAGAAAAGTAGCGGACCTCTGCACTCGCTCCAACTCGGTCGATTCAGCAGCTTTACGTGATTATGCCACCGCTTTACCATATCTGGGTCGAGGAAACACATGGGAAGTATACGGGAGGCATTCCGTGGTTATTTCTGGAGTGGTCGATGAACTGGACAGAGGAAACTCAAGGCCGAAGCACACACTGTCAGTGTGATTTATGGTTTTCAGTGAGGCAGGCACCAGAACGCTTAGGTCGCGATCACAGTCCGTTTTACGTAACAGGCACCCAGATAGGTTGCCACCCGTTGGCAGCTGAGAGCGACCCATATGCATGTGAACATACTACGCAATATTTGGTGCTGATACAATTCAAATGACGTGAAAACCCAGAGGATAGCCTACGATTGGTGTGAAATGACATTTGTCGTTTCATTTTGAATCAACTAAACTCTGGGTTACAATTACTCTGTTGGTAGACAGCAGCCCACTGTCGTCCGGATCGTTACCTTACCGGAACTGTTGGGACCTTATTTGGGTGTCCACTTCAAACCTCAGGGTCCGATTGTCAATTATCCCGAAAAGTGCTGAGTCGTCGTGGATACGGGGTATATCCTCTTTCGCTGCAGCCATGCGCAAGCATGTAATCAAAAAAATTACCACGTTTCTCAGTGGAACGGTACCAAATCTGTCCACTTCACTCCGTAGTGATCTTATCACTCTCGCGTCTATCTCGTTTACATGTACGTTTCGGTAAATGCAAGCGCAACTTCCAAAATTTTCATGGCGCACGCCACGGTTCGATTTCTGCACGTAGCCCTTTTTCCAGTACAAGCGGTTGGAACCCATTGGCTTTATTCTCGTCTTCATATCCGACGTTTAGCGTTGCAGGACTTTTTTTATTACATGCTTGCGCATGAGTGCAATGGAGGAGTATATACCCCACAGTCACAAAGGCCCACTGCATTATTAAGGATAACCGGAAATTAGACCGAGACTTGGAGTGGAAAACCACATAAGGGCCCAACAAGCCAAGTGCGGTAACGAGCCGGACGATAGTGATGTCACAATACGGCGAAATGTCCTTTGTTTAACTTTTTGACCTAGCCGTTTTATTTTTACTGAAGCTATAAACGCCGATACTTCTAAACTGTCGTACTTCTTTCCCTTTTTTCTCCTAGCCTTTCTTTCTTGCTTCAAATTCTCAACCCCTATCCCCCAATCTTGTTTGCATATACAGTGGAAAGCCAGAGCCTCCAGCATCGTCCACGGCAGCTTAGGTAGAGAACCAACGAACGTAGGCGTCAAGGTCTTACCTTCGACGCAAGCTGTTTGTCGTGTCGCTATGTCTCACCCCTCAGTCGGGTCTGTGACTGGCTACGCTACTTCCACGGGTCTCTTGTTTTGAGAAAGCGGAAATGGATGTTTAAACAAATAGAAATCTGCCACAATCACGTAACCACTGCAATGGGTGCTATAGTTCGCCTTCCTGTTACAGAACGTAAGGATCCCTAGAGCCTCGGGTGCAAAAAACTGGACACGAATTCGGTTCCATGTCTTGTAATCTGATCTCACCTGACGAACGCTGATTTCGTACGCTGGGGAACTGTCTCACAACTGTGCTCCGCACCACATCACAGCTTAGATATGTCGCTAGCAACTTCCCTACTCCTTGGATTTTTACGCCATAAATTTAAGCGGCATCGATGTGAATTTTCTAAATTAATTCTTCGTCTTAAATTGTTAGTATAGTGGATATGATCAGTCAGCATAAAAGTCCTAGAATAGTCTCGCCTGAAACAATTCGGGGACCTTTTTGGGACAATTTATGGTCACACCTGGTATGCAGCGGTTTATGTACTTCGCTTTCAAATTTCGGTAAGCCATACTATATTATTTCGCTTTCAGGTGTGAGTTATTGAACTTTCATTAACTTATATTTGGAAAAAGAACCCGATTCATTACCATCCTCAAAAAATTCTTGGCACAACCTGGATACCTTCCGTTCTCGTAGCACGGCCCGTTCGCTACATTGGTTTTCGACAGGTTTGTATAGTAGCCATTCTTCCACAGGTTAACGTGAATTGATACGAAGGACATGGACAACCAGAGTATTCTACATCTTGGTCATGAATATTTTATTTCAATGTGGATTTGAATACATTGAAATGTCCCACAATACCAAGTAACAGACCGTTCTATTTCATGCGTCGTAATGTGAGTGACATAAGGATAATTACAAAGAACTTATAGTTTGAGCGACAAAAGCGAGGAAAGAAAAACGCAACTTGGGGAAAGTGACACATTATTGGAGCATATCACGCATTTTTCACTGTCGGTATAAACCCCTGGGAGACAATCTGGGCACCGCTCAGGAATCACTCAAAACCGATCAGTGCGATAGCATTAGATGCTGGAAAACCGGCCGAAAATCGATCGGTTTCGGAGCGGTTTTGCTACAAGGGCGATGCTCAATATCCCCATGAAAGGTAGCACTTTACAAAGACGTCGTGATTTACTTCCACGTGGTGAACTTTACCTCAAGTGACGGGCAAAACTTTGTAACGTATGCGGAGTTATTAAAATAGTCCCAAGAAAAAATATTTTGGGGAGTTTTTGGGACCAAATGCGCTCTCGTAGTGCTAACGGGGCTGACAAGCTGTCTTTCTATAAACCGAAATTCCTTCGCCATGTTTGGGACCTTCCCGAATCCAACGGCGACAAAAAAGTTCATCTCAAACCGAATGACAGAAAAAAGAACCCCATGGGACTTTCTAGGACTAAGAAACGAACTCCCCTGTGCCGATTGGGTGGACATCTACCACCGATTGTTGGATATCCGGAAGAAACGCATAATACTTCATATGATGCGTCCACTCAACGGAACCTCACTAAGACATGCTTATCATCTATCTTCCACGCTTTTAAGTAGCTGTCAGGTAGGTGATTCATTGCGTCGCAGGCGCAAATCGCCCGTTGCTACATGCGACCCTAACAGATGAAGAAATTATTACTTTTAAATTATCTACATCGTTGTTTCGTTTCTGATTCGCTCATAAGTGAAACTAAGTTAACTAAAAGAGAAAAGAAAGGCTGCTAATACCATTCGACGCCACCCACCTTCAGACATTTTGAAGACCCGCCTCTCAAAATTCGACCGTATTAGTGCAGTTCAGTTCAGTTCAGTTCAGTTTGCACAGGACTTGGTGTGGCTAGAGCCAATCGTGTGTCCAGATAGTTGTATTGTCGGCGCGTTTCCGTAGCTCCCAACACTGCGTGATTTTCTTTTTCTGAAAGGCAGAAATTTTGTGCAGTATCAGCCCTGGCAGAGTAAGGTGGAAACAATAAGTAAATTGCATCTGACCCTAAAAGCTGCTTAACATAACCCGGGGTATACTGCCACCCAACATAGGTCTACTGCTTTCTTAAAAGCCTCCACGGTTGTGGTACTTATGACCTCTTCCGGGAGCCTATTCCAATAGGGTGTAGTGACCTCGATCGTTTTGAGAAAATGACTATTTTCTGGACACCATTTTGGATCTATTTTCTCCACGATCTTTTCTGACGTTTGACATTGACCTCAGTGTTCTCCGGTTGCCTACGTTTTACTGGACTGACTTTTCCGAGGTTTCCGTCAACCTCGTTTCAAATCACTTTCACTTTCGTTCGTTCGCTCGCGGTTCGCTCTCAGCACAGCCGTCGCGTTTCGTTCCGTTTTCCGTTCGGTGTATTTCTCGTATCGGTACTGTTTCGGTGCCACGATATATAGAATACACCTCGCATCTGTAAACCGACTTACGTCTTCTCTATTCGTCCGATAGAGGGGATATCGTTGGTATTCGCTGCTAGACCCGATAGGAGACACGTTCGCCAGCCGCTCCCGAACGTCTTTTATATTGGTGAGCCCGAAACTTCCAGAACCTCCTGGATTATTCACCCGCCCGGTGAGTCTGTGATTTTTTGCTGTTTCACGTCCTCCTTTCGTTGCACGATATATATTTTTTACGATATATTATCGCAACATAAGCACGCCAGAGGATAAGATGCAGCTCGACACAGACCTCACTTCTTCTGCGGTTGCTTTTAAGCACGGGTATTGCAGCTCGAACAGATGCATACCGAATCACAGGATTGTTTTCTAACATTCCGCATGATTTTCAGTCTTTGTTTATTAAATTCCCCATATTGACTAAACCATTTGAAGAGATAGACGCAGTGACCGATCGTGTGGCACACCACATTGTCACTAACGGACCACCAGTCACGACACGACCTCGCCGACTGGCACCGGACAAATTGGTTTTCGCCAAACGTGAGTTTGACACTTTACTTTCTAAAGGTGTTGTTCGTCCTTCTCACAGTCCATGGGCCTCACCTCTGCACATGGTTCTTAAGAAAGATGGCATTAGCTGGCGACCATGTGGCGACTATCGCGCACTAAATTCGGTTACCCGTTACGATAGTTATCCAATACCCCACATACACGACATTACGGCATCACTTCACGGCACGACTGTATTTTCTAAGATCGATTTGGTGCCAGCCTATCACCAGATCCCAGTCGCCGCTGAAGATGTCGAGAAAACCGCTGTCACGACTCCTTTTGGTTGTTTTGAGTTCCTACGTATGCCTTTTGGTTTGCGAAATGCTGCTCAGACATTCCAGAGGTTTATCGATAGCATTACACGAGACTTGGAATTTGTTCACGTCTATATCGATGACTTGCTAATCGCATCGTCGAGCGTAGATGAACATTTCCAACATTTGACGCTGCTATTTCAACGTTTGTCCGAACATCGAATAGTAGTCAATCCTGATAAATGTGAACTTGGCAAACCGGAACTCGTGTTCCTCGGCCACAAGATCACTCGAGGGGGTATTAAGCCTTGCGAGGATAAAGTGCGCGCTATTTTAGATTACGCCGTACCGTCCTCAATCAAGGAGCTCAGGGCATTTTTGGGGTTAGTTAACTTTTATCGTCGTTTCATACCCCATGCCGCTGAACGTCTGCTTCCATTAACTGACCTACTTCGTGGCAATCCACGTAAGTTGTCGCTTACGGATGCCGCACGAGTAGCGTTTTCGGAGATTAAAGCGACATTAGCTCAGACCACGCTCCTAATGCACCCAGTTCCGTCCGCCACGCTAAGCATAGCGGTGGATGCATCCGACTTTGCCGTCGGAGCGGTCCTGCAACAGTCTGTTTCTGGGATATGGCAGCCATTAGAGTTCTTCTCTCGACGCCTCAATCCCACGGAAACCAAATATAGTGCTTTTGGTCGCGAACTGCTGGCTGCATATAACGCCGTTAAGCACTTTCGCCATGCAGTCGAGGGTCGATATTTCATCCTCTTTACAGACCATAAGCCTCTGAAGTATGCATTGCATACTAAGTCTGATCGTTACTCTCCACGAGAAGTCAGACATTTAGACTATATTTCTCAGTTCACGACTGACCTTCGACACGTTAAAGATGAGTCGAACTGCGTTGCAGATGCTTTGTCACGTATTTTGCTTAATGCCATTAAATCTCCGGTTTTAGACATCCCTGTCATGGCTGCAGCACAGGCACAGGATTCTTCATGTATGGAAGCAGCTCAGTCATCGTCGCTACAGTGTCAGTCCGTACCTCTAGCCACCAGTGCTGGGACGATACTCTGCGACATGTCTACTGGCATACCTAGACCAGTCGTACCCTCTGCATATCGACGTCCCGTGTTCGATACCCTGCATGGACTCTCACATCCAGGCATCGCGGCCAGTCTCCGATTAGTAGCTGCACGATACTTCTGGCCGTCCATGAATAAAGATGTTCGTATGTGGGCAAAACAGTGTCTACAATGTCAACGATCTAAAGTGAACAGGCACGTAGCTTCGCCCATCGGTACTTTTGCTACGCCTGATGCTCGCTTCGATCACATCCACGTAGACATTGTGGGTCCATTGACCCCATCACACGGGTATACCTGTTTACTAACGTGCATCGATAGATTTACGAGATGGCCCGAGGCTATTCCCATCTCTGTCGTCACGGCCGAATCAGTGGCTCGACATCCGATAGAACGATGGACAGCTTTATATGGTTGTCCTTCCACAATCACTACCGATCGAGGGCAACAATTTGAGTCCGATCTATTCTCTTCATTAACTCACATGCTGGGTACGGAACGCATTCGCACGACCGTGTACCATCCGGCATCGAATGGTTTAGTCGAACGTTTTCATCAAAGCGGCTCTTAGAGCACACGAGAGCCCCGACTGGTACGAAACGTTACCGCTAGTTCTGCTTGGTATCAGGACTTGCATAAAGGCAGATATCCAATGTTCCGCCGCAGAACTTGTCTACGGCACGACATTACGACTGCCTGGGGAATTCTTTACGCCACGGAGTACAGATTCACTTGCCGTACAGACTTACGTCCACCGTTTGTCTACGTACATGCAAAATCTCGCGCCGGCGCAGACTCGAATACAGCGACGACAGGTTTTTGTTCCCACCGAACTCGAAATTTGTTCGCATGTATTCATTCGTGTTGATTCGGTACGGAAACCATTACAACAGCCTTACGAAGGTCCATTTCGCGTGATTTTTCGTCGCGATAAGACCTTTAAGGTTGATCGACACGGTCGCGTCGATACCGTTAGCATCGATTGTCTCAAAGCCGCGTACGTTGATGATAGCGTGTCGCCCGCTGACATGAGATTCGATGTTAACCCTGCACTGCCTGTTGACGACACTTCCGTGTCACGTCAAGGTCTGCATTCAGCGTTGCTTGTTACGACTTCGAATGAGGCTATCGTCTCACGTTCAGGACAGCACCCAGTTGGTACTGCTACGTCCTCGAATGAGAATACTGTCTCACGTTCAAGTCAACAGAGCACACCTACGCACCCGTCCGTGAATGAGGCTCCCGTCTCACGTTCCGGTCAGAAGATCGTTTGCCCAGCACGTTTTCGCGACTAGGTCAAACACGATCTTAACCATTGCACTTCGCAGTAATAACTTTCGTGTTTATCGTTTCGACACGATTTAACATACTTCATTAGTTATTACTGTATTCTAGTCAAGTCCGTTGCGGTTGCTACACCAGCTTTTCGTTTCTTTTCGTTTCATGGAACCTCGCCATATGGTACGCTTCGCTGGTTCCACGAAATCTGGAGAATTTAGGAACCAACATTTGCATTCTGGATCGGCCTTGTCGTTCTCGTTCCTGGCCATTTACGAACCTATCGATTTGGCTTCCGGATATCATATTGGTTAACGGTTACCCGACGCTGGACGTTATTGGTGTGGCACACCTTGATGACGATTCACGCAACCGACGTCATTGGCAACGAATCTGATTTACGCTCGACCATCATCCTACGGTTCCTGCATACCACGGATTTTGCCCGTCAGCATCCTACAGCACAGATACATTCACGTATTTTGCACGCATTCGCGCACACGAATACCGTTTGAATGCCTTTTCCTCCTTGACATTTTTTCGAAAGCTTTCCGTGCTTTTTAGCGGGGGGCTGCTGTAGTGACCTCGATCGTTTTGAGAAAATGACTATTTTCTGGACACCATTTTGGATCTATTTTCTCCACGATCTTTTCTGACGTTTGACATTGACCTCAGTGTTCTCCGGTTGCCTACGTTTTACTGGACTGACTTTTCCGAGGTTTCCGTCAACCTCGTTTCAAATCACTTTCACTTTCGTTCGTTCGCTCGCGGTTCGCTCTCAGCACAGCCGTCGCGTTTCGTTCCGTTTTCCGTTCGGTGTATTTCTCGTATCGGTACTGTTTCGGTGCCACGATATACAGAATACACCTCGCATCTGTAAACCGACTTACGTCTTCTCTATTCGTCCGATAGAGGGGATATCGTTGGTATTCGCTGCTAGACCCGATAGGAGACACGTTCGCCAGCCGCTCCCGAACGTCTTCTATGAGGGTACCACTTCGCCCTAATTTGGAGCCTCGAATGCTTCTTTTGTAATCTTAGGCTATGCCCCCTTGTACCTCTCTCGGGGTTCAGAGAGAAAAAGTCCTCTCGTCTTATTCCTGACAGTCCGTCCAGTTTAGTATCAGGTCGGGTTCGTCCGGACCACGGGACGTTTGGCTCAATCAACGAGAGTCCACATTCTTGAAGTCGTGTGTTCGAGGCTTTGAGCTCATTTGTCACGGTTCTCAATTGTATCGCAGCACTACATCACCACGTGGGTGATCAGGTTCACGTTCAGTTCAGTTTGTAAGGTTGATTAGACCTTACTTCACAGTTTCCTTAGTAAACGCGTGCTTCGGTCCTTTGTACTGCTTGGACCACCTGCAAGTTACTCTAATGTGCTGCACTGCACGAATATGTTAACCAGAACAGTGTTCTCCACTACCAGTGAGAACGAGAAGGCGATTGGGAGAGATAGTGGCCATTGTGTATTTGGGAGCGTGCGTGAGAGGGTGCGCAGGGGCAACCGTCAAATGGAAACGGAGCTTGGCAATCAGCTTTCAGTTAAACGATAAACGGGGTAAAAGTATGAACGAAGACGGCCACCGCTACGAGTTCAGTTCAGTTCAGTTTGCAGTTCAGTTTGCACAGGGCTTGGTGTGGCTAGAGCCAATCATGTATCCAGATAATTGTGTTATCGGCGCTTTGAGTTATCACAGGACAGATAATGGCCACGGCCAATCGAGCGTCCAGAATTCCTTCGATGGCATGCGCACCAGTTATGCGCCCACCACTGCCGAGTGTATTTCATCGAATCCCCTCTAAAAATGAGAGGGAAACGGAAAACCTTGTCGCAAGTCAACTGTGAGAGACATTACGCAACGTGAGCCTTCACGGAGACAGTATGCAGTTCACCGTTGGTGACAGTGGGCCACCACGTGGACAGACCCATCAGTTAAATTTAGGAGGAAGGAAGCGGAGATGGCACATCAGATGATGGAGCAAGAAAGATAAAGTCATGAGTAATGATGTAAGGATTGTGCATGGGGAAGTGAGGAGTGAAGGGAGAACCCCGTGTGTAGAGAGAACTGCCTTACACGAGGGAGAAAGAGAGGATAAGCAGAAGAAAAGTGAACGACAAATCAAGGGCAAAAGCCCAAAATGTGGGGAGAATGGAAACCTAGTGAACACAAGGCCTTACGAAATATCACCAATGCAAGCAGTGCTTTGTTGTCGGTCACTGTAGCCCATCACAGAACACTCGGTTCCACGCCCTGCCGTTCGATGCTTGGGCTCAGCCACTGTGGTTGCATCGAACACTTCCTCTGGCAGTTTAGTCCGTTCGTTAACCACAAGTCGAGTAAAGAACTGGGCCCGAAGTCTCGTCAGTGACTTGTTCTCCTTTGACCTAAAGAGATATCCTCTCAGGTAGCGGTTTTCTCCCGGCGGCAAAAGGGCATGCATGCGCGTCCCTAAGTCGATCCTGCCTGTGACGATCTTAATCCCAACTACGAGGTCTTTTCGTTTCTTTCTCCTTTCCAGGGAGAATTAGTTGAGGAGCTCCAAGCTTTCCTCTTAGCACGGGAAAGAATCCAGTACTCCGTCTCTGGATTTTCTCTAGTACATGCCTGTCCCGAGCTAGATATGGACTCCACGCCTGGACGCCGTTCTCCAAGTGAGGCCGTGCGAGAGCCTGATACAGTAGAATAAGCATCAACGGTGTCCCAGAGCTGACAGTTTGACGGAGCTTGTAAAGCGACCTGGAAGCATTTTTGCCGCTTTATCACACTGTGTTTTGGTTAGAAATCAGCTTTAACCATGAACCCCAAGTCCTGCACCACATTTTTCACCGGTACTGTTACTGTCACGCCCTCCATTTCCAGTACCGTCAGTATGTGCGGTAACCCTTCATCAACCAGATGCACGCTTTTTGCATGTTCAGTGACATGCCCCAATTCGAAGCCCATTCTCGGACTCTGCCCCAGTCCTTCTGGACTGCTTCTTAGATGACTACTCCTACAGTTTTCACAAGGTCGACAAACTTAAAACAGGAGTTTTTTGACCATTTTCCAAGCCGTTTACATGCGGAAGGACTAGTGTGGGTCCGAGGACCGAGCCCTGGGATACTCCACCGTGCATGTGTCCCGCCGGAGACAAGATTTCTCCTGTTCTTACTTGAAAGGTCCTCCCAAACAGACTCACCTAGATCCACGCCGCCAACTTGTCGGACAGTCTAAACCTTCGTACCTTCGCCATAGGCGGGGGAATGTTCACTGAGTCGAAGGCCTTCTGGAAGCCAAGGTACAAGACCTCGACTTGATCCCCCTCACATATTCTCCTGGTTAATTCCGTCAAGCAGCACGGGGGATTGGACAGACACGAGCGTTTCTGCGCGAACCCATGCTGAGGTTCCCGGACGGGGCTGTGCAGCTTTAAGTGTAACACTCTCCGGTCCCGAATGACCCCTGAAGGACTCTCATCATGGCAGAGGTTAGGTTCACTGGTCGGTAGTTTTCACTTCTTTTACCACCTCTTTTGTGCTTGGGGTCTTTTTGAAGTTGACCTCTCCTCAGACAAGACATCGGTTTCAAGTGAGTCAACAAATAGTTTCGTCAGTGGTCCTACCACTGCTGGTGCCAGTGTAAGACACGTTTGAGCAATGCGCAGCCAAATTCACAACGGATCCCGAAATCAAAAGACGATTATCCGTGATATTCTACGATACTAGAATATCGAATGAACAATGACACCGAAAAGATATAAACCTCAACAATGAGAACACAAAGACTCAACAAACGAGAAACCAAGTTGCAGCGTGCGAACAAGGAGCACGTGCGTCACGCAGGTCCAGAACAAGGATACGACGAAGTAGTGCTCTGGGCGCGAACAAACAGCAATTGGTCCACAAAAACAAACGTTTCGTAAAGACACATTAATAGTGTAAGCAAGTGAGTAACGCTAAGAAAAACACTGCATCGCAAAGGTTTTAGGGGGATTTTCCACGACCGGTCCTTACACCGCCCACCAAAATCCTCCCAAATCTTTAGCAGCGTCAAGGGTTTGGTATAAGGGTACTGATTCTTCCTACCTACCTAGGCCCTGTTGTCAGTGCACGCGCCTAATGCTTGTCGTCAACTTTCTGCCCATAGTCGCACCTAATCCGTTGCCCACATAGACGCGAGGCTACTCTACATCTTCCACGAGAACAACCGACCGATGTCGGGCGTGAAGGGGAAACATAGATGCTGTCCTTGGAAGGGCCGTCCTGCCCTGGCTTTATGTGCTTGCGTGAGTGTGTGCGTATGATGTAATCGCCGCTACCTCTACATTTGCAAAAGACATTTCAGTAACCTCAACGAAAACAAATTGCCAACACCGTCACATGTTTGACAGGGGTTGCTTGACAAAGCGTGCATCGGGTATGTGTGTATGTGTCTGGATGTACAATGGAATCGCATTTATCACCACATATCGAAAACACCTTCTGTAACGTCAACAAAAGGCTGTGAGCACTGTAACGTGTTTGACGGAGACCATTTGGTATAAACGAGTATAATAAAGGTGTGTGTGTGCGTCGGGGCGTATAATGGTTCGATACATCAGTGTGTCGTGATTGCTTCCATATATGGGGTTTCTTTACCCATCTCGAAGATGAGGAGCGAAATAGTCTACTAGGCCTCAGCGTTATCGGCTTCTCCGCCTTCACTCTCGAGTAGGCTAATACCGCGAACGTCACGAATTAGCGCTCCGTTAGCTGTCTTCACCTTCACCGTTCTTATCATTCCGTCAGTGCTTTCGATGGTTTCCATAACTACTCCCAAGGACCAGGTGCTGAAATGTGCGCGTTCGTCTGCGACCATCACCACATCCTCAAACTTGAATGGTCTTCTTTTCAACAGCCACTCCTGTCGAGTCTGCAAAGCCGGTAGGTACCCTCGCAGCCAGCGCCTCCAGAAAACCTTGGCAAGATAATTCGCCTGCTTCCATCTGTGGAGGTAGATCCCACGAAGGTTTACCGGGCCTTAGAAACCCCCATTCGACCTCAACGTCAATAAGTCGTTCGGGGTGAGCGCCAGGTGAGTGGGGTCGCCGTTCATTACTGGAACCAGTGGGCGGTTGTTTAGAATTCTCTTTAAATCAGTCATGACGGTGATCAACGCCTCGTCGTCGGGCGGCTGTTGCTCCATGATTGACAGCAATATCCGTCTGGCAGACCGGATCATGCGTTCCCGTACGCCGCCGCGGTGGCTGGCCTACAAGGGGTTGAAATGCCATCGTATGCCGTAGGCCACGATTCGATCCTGCAGTTCGCCCCTGTTTATGTTCTAGTGCCAAATCTGCAATTCCCGGTGAGCGCCCACAAAGTTCGACCCGTTATCTGAGTATATATCGGCCGGTACGCCTCTTCGGTTGATAAATCTCTGCAAGGCCCGTGGGAAAGAATTGGTCTTCATCGAATGTGCAACTTCTGGGTGTACCGCGCGTGACTTCATGCACGTCATGATACATCCATATCGATTTTCTAATCTCTCCCCGCACTTGATCCACAAGGGCCAAAAATAGTCCAACCCGGTGTCGCTGAACGGCCACCAGCCCGCAGTCACCCTGCATTCTGGTAGCGTGGCCATGTGTTGTTTGCCCGCCGTGGCATTGCGTCTCCTACATTGCACACAACGTCGGATTACACGTTTTACAGTCTCTTGTCCTCTCAGCAACCAAAGGCGCTTTCGGATGACGCTCGCCACGTGACCTTCCCCGGCATGTCCCTCCACGGCGTGGACGTGTTGGACCATTAGCTCTACTACGGGCTGTCGCGCCAGCAGCAGTATAGGATACTTTGTGTCAAAGCTCAGGTGGGCGTTGGCCAGCCTACCATCCACCCGCAGCAGTCCATCAATGAGTTTGGGTTTTAAATGCTTCAATTCGCCTCTTGGAGATGATATTTCCTTGTTGATTGGTCGCACTTCTCTCGCCCTCTCGAGCTCTCGGGCAAAAGCCTCGCGTTGTATCATTCTGAAAATATCGTATCTGGCAGCTTGTAGCTCATTGGGACTTATCGACCCAACCCTGATCCGGCCTGAAGGGCGTAGCCCTTTCATGACCAATAAATTTCTCTTGAACCTGGCTAACCAGACTAAAGCACGAAGTGTCTTCATCCAGGAAGGAAACCTGACCAATAGCGATAGAATGGATGTCGCTTCAACGACGTTAGCCGCTATCACTACGCCTTTGATCTCCAGTTCTACTTCCGTAGGGGGCTTTAATTCTAACACCGGCCAGTCTTGTTTAGGCACTTGCAGGAAGTTTGGCCCTCTCGTCCACGTGTCTAGTTGCCTGAAGTTGGTCGCATCTCGGGAGCACAGATCGACTTGGTTATCCCCAGACCTCACATGCTTCCACTGGTTCACGGCTGATTCGTCGTGGATGATCGTGAGTCGTCAACAACGAAAGTACCAAACCGGCTCCGGAGGCTGTTAGTGCAGCGAAGTACTATCGCTGAGTCCGTCCAAAAGCTAGCCGACCAAATGTAGAAGTCAAAACATCCCTTCACCGCATGTACCACCCCGACTGCTAAGACGGCTGCACTGAGTTCAAGGCGTGGGATCGAGACCGACTTCAATTGAGCAACGCGGGCCTTAGCGAACAGGATCTTCGTAGTATATTGTCCATCTCCTGTGCACCATCGTCCGTACACCACAGCCCCATGACCGACTTCGGATGCATCAGGAAAAGCATGTAGTTCTCCAGTCCGCGTTGTATGGCCAGGAGTCAAACATCGTGGAATCCTTATGTCCCCTAATTTCTTCGAGGTGTTTAAAAATTCTTCCCAGTCCGGCCAATTCTCTCGGTCGAGTGACTGGTCGCAAGCAACTTTCTTACGGCACAGCCGCCGCAGCAAGATCTTTCCGGGTAGCAGCCAGGGAGAGACGAAACCGAGCGGGTCGAACAGACTAGAGACAGTGGATAGTATGCGTCGACGGGTTACAGACAGCTCGAGAACTTTTAACTGGAAAACAAAGTCGTCCGTTTCCGCGTCCCATTGTATTCCTAAAGTGCTTCAGTAGGGAGTGGAGAGCTGTCCAAATCTCTTACCCTTTCGGCCTTTTCGTGGTACAGAATGACTTCGAGCATTTCCGAAGCCTCCAACATACATTTTGTTAGATGGAAGCCGCCCTCATCCAGCAATTTTGCCAGGCCTCTGAACTGCGCTCGAGCTGATTCTGTATCATCGAATGATCCAACGTTATCGTCGACGTAGGAATTCTTGTTGACGCCATCTACCACCGACCGATAGACCAGACCTCCACGTTTGTTCGCAGCTTCCCGAAGGGCGTAGTTCGCACAGCACGGTGATGATATGGCTCCGAAGGGGTGGGCAGTCATCCTTTAGTTTACCACTGCGTTGTCTCGGTCGTTCTCTTCCCACCACAGGAAACGCAACGCATCTCGTTCTTCTACCAGTATTTTACCTGATGAAACATTTCCCTAATGTCGGCACACAAGGCCACTCTACCCACTCTGAAACGGCACAAAACCTCGATTACTGGTGTGGTCCATTCAGATCCTTGTAGTAGACGATCGCTTAACGACTTGCCCTGGAACTTGGCTGCACAGTCGAAAACCACCAGCAGCTTTTCGGGTTTCTTGGGGTTAATGACCGGCTGGTGAGGCAGATACCAGATACCCTTCCGGCCGTCGGTGGTTGTAAGCACCCTTTCAAAGAAGCCGAGGGCTTCGTTTCGCCTAATTGATTCCGCGTATCGTTCCCACAGATCCTGGTTTCGAATAAAGCGTTCTTTCAGTCGTAGTAATCGTTGGAGAACACAATTCCTGTTGTCAGTCCACGGGTCGGCAGATGTGCGCCATGGGAGGGGAACCTCAAGCCGTTTTTTAAGGCCTCTAGTGCCTTGCCGCACCGTTTGTAAAGTTAAGTGATCCTCTTGAGACAACGATGGTCTTTCTTCTCCCATGTTGTTGTGTCCACAACCGGTAGCAAAACACGTAATGGCGGCGTTGCATTTATTTATGCGATTGTAAACACAAAACCCGGCCGTAGCCGGCGACTAAGCGGCAATCAAGCAAGTGAGTTGGCGTAAAGAACTAAACTACTTGTGCCGTCACGCGCAGCCGAGAAGGACCAATCAGTACACAGCAAAATCGATAGGTCGATGCTGCTGGCGCTAAAGCATGGTTAAAGATCGAGGCAAATTGGGAGTCTGTCCATTCATGAGAGGAATATTGATCGGTTGTCCGCGTAGTGTGCGAGACCTTAACCAGACACAACACATGTCATGAAACTCCTTCCTATACAGCCGCTGCAATTGGTACTTTATGCGATGCGTTTCGGCGGATGGATAATTAACGGAACCACGCCCCCCTTCTGGACCACGTAATATCCAACCCGGGGCCATGCGCACAGCATAGAGTGCCTGGCGGTTGCTCACCCTCTGGTCCAGTACCCAATGTGCCTCTGGCACCTCGCAGCCGATGGGCAGGTCCACTCAGTGGTCTTCCTAGTCTACAACGGTTACGTCCTGCAGGTGTGGCCACCTTGTTGAAACTGCGCTCACAGACCTTGGCGTTCGCATGAGGGGGTCAACTAATGTGAATGCCTCGGTTGATTTGATTTGCTCGATAGTGTCTAAAGAGACGAGCTGTAATCTCAACTTGCCGGCAGTCATTAAGTGTGTTCCGCCCGCCGTGCTCATTGCTAACGACCCCAGTTGGGGTCACCACTTACACGGAAGCTACTCATAAACGTACTGGGTTACTGGCGGTCCGCGACGTTGAACAAACAACATTGG
Organism: Fasciola hepatica; assembly: GCA_948099385.1. Classification (NCBI taxonomy): domain Eukaryota; kingdom Metazoa; phylum Platyhelminthes; class Trematoda; order Plagiorchiida; family Fasciolidae; genus Fasciola; species Fasciola hepatica. The sequence goes on along the minus strand of CANUEZ040000142.1, from coordinate 12,503,409 downwards.
GCTTGATGTTTGCCTCTGGTGTGGTTTGTCTCTCCTGGTGTTACAATCGGTGGTGTCTGCCCGCGCAACCATCTTGGCCACATCAGGTCCTTGTTCGACAAGCTGCCGCGAAGTGCTTGGTGTTGAGGCATGTTAGGCACGCTCTTGCCATCCTGGCCTTCCTCTAACGTTCGTCTGTTGAGGCTTTGATGAAGTTCGGGTATTCTAGTAGCCCATGGCTAGCGTCATATGACCTGCAACCAGAATGCGCCACAGCCCCGCGTGAAGTGGCGTGTGCATTGGTCCAAGACTGATATTTCGGATGTTCCTGTGCAGCGGTTCGAGCCTGACTGTTGCTAGACTTGTTTACTCAGTTACTGGACCGTATGAGTCAGCCAAACCTACTGTCGGCTACCTTGGCTTGCCTCTCCAAGTATTCGGTCAAATCCTCGAGGTTAGCCTCCCGGCCGCCCCGGCTCATACTTTCCGCGTCTTCCGCCCGCCAATCCTGTGGTTCGGGACAGAGGTTAAGAACCATGTATTCCAAAGTGTGCATTGCATCTAGGTCAGCCCAGTAACCTTAATGGTCGAGGGCCATTGAACAGTCCTGCATTTCGATCACACGGCCGGCCATTGTGCAGAGGTCGCCCTTGGTTCTTTTGCTCCTACCATCACACCCTCTATAAGAATACGGACTACCTTGAATGGCTGGCCAAATAGGCCCCCCAAAATCTTTCTTGCCCGAGTGTGGCCCTGTTTCAAGCCGAGTGTGGTGCACCCATTGATAGCTTCTCTTGCTCGGCCCCGACAGAAATGATTCAAGTGGAGAAGCCTTTGTCCGGGGTCGGTTTCCTTGTTTTCGACGAAAATTTCGAACTGCATGAGGAACTTGCAGTAGTGTTCAGACTGTCCATCGAAAATGGCCAGTTCTACTCCCGGCAGATCGATCATTGTTGGTGTCGATGTTTTATATTCGACGACTGGCCCAGAGTTTCCTATTTCTACTTGTCCTGATCTGTCGGAAAGGTTGTAGTCTTTGGCCTTTTACTCACGCTCTTTCGGTCTACTTTTCTCTCCTGTTTCCTGGGCCCGCCGCCTAGCCGGTAGCAGTTGTTGTTCTGGGTCTTATATCCCTAACTTAAATAGACCGACACCAACGCAGTCCATATTACCCTCAGTGATACATGAGGTGGCACTGACAGGACTAGGCGGCCTAGAAGCACCTAAAGAATCAGAAGTACCCAAAACCTTCCCAGTGATTTGCCGTATTACTTCGTGTCCAGATTCCAATTGCTTCGATCACTTTCTTGGCATGTTGCGTATTGTCTCGTTCCAAGTTGGTCAACTGAGTATTGTATGACACCTTTGAGCAATACGTAATCAGATTTGCACCAGATCCCGAAATCAGAACGCGATTATTCCTGAAGTTCCACGGTACTAGATTGCCAAATGGACAATGACACTAAACAGATAAGAACCTCAATTATGCAATCACATGGACTCAGAAAACGAGAACCAAGTTGTGGCTTGCTAGGAAGGAGCACGTGCTTCATGCAGGTCCAGGATATGGGTATAACAGAGCAGCTCGCTAGAGGCACACAAACAAACATTGTTTCATAAAAAATACCGTGCATGAAACAAGCCAATAGTGTAAATGAGTAGGTGATGTTAAGGAAAACATGGAACTGCACTGTATTTGAGGGGATTTTCCACCACTGGTCGTCCCACCTGGAAATGTAGCTGGATTGCGGATGACCTTCAGGGCCCCTAAAAATGGCTCGGTAAGTGGCTTGAAGAAAAAGATTAAAACCTAAGTCATTAGTTAGCAGTTTTCGAAGGTATAAAGCATCGTAGAGGATTTGGAATATTTTTTCAAGTCTCCAGCTAAGTTCCAAGTTATTCTGTGCCGCTTACTGACCCTCTCCAATACGGAAAAAGGAGAACATGTAGGGCAACACACCCTCATGGGGAGGAAAAGTCGTACAGATTATATACGGGCGTGTTCATGCCCTCTTGCCGAGCGAAGCCGATCGGAACTCAACAAAAGCTCAATCAGTCTAGTCCGGATCACGCCAAATCAAGCGAGTGGTAGCTCCGTGTTCTGTGCAACGAACGGTCGGCGCTCCAGAAAGAGCAGTTACAGTGAACTAATGAGTGCAGTGAATGTGGTCAACCTACAATGAGTTGTGATAACCAAACAATGTTCAGTCGTGGCGTATTTCGTTAGTTAGTAAAAAAGAAGGGTTAAGAACAAAGCCGGCACAGATCCACTTGCTACTAAGCCCCTTCCGGACTTTCCTATGCAAAATTGGCAGTGTATTGTAGCCCCTGTCACAGAAACTAGACAGAAGCACACCTTACGGAAGGATGGGTACCTTACTGGCCACCATTCCCTTCCAATGGGCACAAAGCACTCTCATATCAGAACATGGGGGTACTCGCCAAGGCCTTGTACACTTGCCTATTCAACCCAGCACTGAAGCTGGTTGCAATCCCTTTCGACCAGTTTCCTTGAGAGTGGCGTTCCCTGGGCATCGGCACTAAGCCTCCCATCTTCAGATTTTGCTACTGTAGTACCCACTTATTCCAAGCTCTTAGCAGGGATAAGTACCCCGAAAACTATCCTCAACAAGATATATTCCACACAAGCCGCCATCATCTCCGTCGAGGGACTTGCCTATCGTGCCAGCCATCTTCCTTTCTGACTGTAAGGTCTTCTCTCCTCGAAGGCAAGCGACTGGGTGAGGGACTCCGGCAGTTTATGAGTAGTCATTTACCGGGACTGCGGGGCGATTGTTTAGAAAGCTTTCAACTTCCGTCGATCAAGTCAAAAGTTTTAGCTCCCAGAGTTTGCTATTATGATGGCGCTCCGAGAGTCCGTGTAACGCAGGGAGCCTTTCGGCCCCATACTCTGCCCTGGTGGCTCCCATGATGCGAACTAAGGCACCACTCAACCTCTGTAGATAGCAGTTCGTATTTTACACTGCTTCAGTCCTGTAGGAGACTGTTGTAACTCCTTTTCTATTACGACGACGAACTGGTATCGATTGCTGTAGGCTTGTGCGGAAAATCCTCGTGTCCCACACTTTAGGAGGAGGTGATGATGGATGAATCGATGGTGTGATTCACCCGATTCAATGTGTATCACTCTGGTTTTGAGGCACGAAAAGGTAGAGCCGGTGAATTTTATAACCACCCGTACTTCTCAAGCTTGTAACGGTTCAAATCAGTCAATTCCGACTACTGGAAAAGAGAAGTCCGGTTCTACGCTGGAAGCCGTTAAACCCGGTGTAAATTGCCCTATAGGCTTAGTTAAGGCTGGCACAGACACGTACGATTGCCGACTCCGGTACCTCGGGATGCCTTATCCACAGGGATTTGCCGGAGGGGACGTATCTAGAGTGATCGAGTTCCCTGTGCTTGCTTCTGAATCCAAAACAACCCCCCTTGGATGTCTTAAGTCTACCTTTGGTACTACAGGATAATTTAAGATTATCATGGGCCTCTTTCGCAGACAGAAGCTGTCCATTTGTAGGTCTTCTCTCCGTACATGTAGTTGGAGCTTCTCTGAGGGCAACGCCGCTTGCTACTCAAGGTGTAGTAATATAACGGGTTTCAGAGTTGCGGCTCTGGACTCTCCAAGGAGGAAGCAGCAGTAAATGCAACTGTTCCGAGGTCTTCACCCCAGAAGTGCTGCACAGCCCTATCCCAGCTTACGTGCATTGGAAGAAGAGGGCGGAAGAAGGCTGATGCCTTGTGGCTTGTTTGAGATTTGAGCTGATCAATAAGGGAGCCTACTCAGCTGGTGCCGCGGTTTCCTCTACTGCCTCATTACTGCAAATCCATTTACGGTGTCGAAATTTCTAGCGCACCGGCCAGCTGGGAGGCCGTTCAACCAGGGTTACGGCACCTGCGCTTTTAGCCGAAACCAAATGGTCTTCAACGTAGCCTGTGCCTTTTCTTGTTCTCAGGGTTTTCTGACTGAATTGTTGGCGTTGCCTACTGGAGACTCGATTTGGGGCGAATATGGAATAGAACAATGAGGGCCTCTCCTCGAAAAGGGGCACAATAGGTTTGCAACTTTTCTGGTAGAATGAAAGTTCCTTGAGGAGTTCAAGGGGAACTTCACTGGTGGTCTGTCTTCCGGAAGCAGAAAAACCTACAGGAACAGCTCTTTTATATTTGCCTTCTATTCAAAACCACAAGGGTAATCTGTTAAAATCTTTTATAACCACTGGGACAGAATAGTTAAAGCCATTTAGCGCAAGGCCACCAAACTTTTCCGCAAATTTGGAAGCAATCTTGGACATACTTGGTTTATGTGGATTTATTGCCGGGTAATATGGAACAAAAATAACGGTTCTGATGGCAATGATGATAATGACTGGTTCTAGAGGAGCCTGAAGCTTGCTGCAGTGCATGATCGAGTGATAAAAGTGACGGCAGAACCAGACTTTTGATGGAGTTAGAACAGATAATTGCATACGAAAGGGTGAGGGAGATTCTAAATGGACAAAAGTGACAATAGAGTCCAAGAGAGTTTACACCTAAGGTCGGATGACCAAGTCGGCTAAAACTGGGTGAACCTGCTGATAAAAGTGCGGTATACAAATACATAAATACGTATTCGAAAGGTACTGGAAATGATCATAACACTTGTTGAATGGAATATAATCAAAGGATATTTAATTACATCGACTTGCCTTTAACCAAGGGAAACGTGACAAAAAACAGATATAGTTATTTGCAAGCTGCACAGTATGAGGGGGATATGGATAGAGGACTGAACTATATACAGAGGTGAACAATCAGATATAAAACAAAATGAGGCAGTCGACGGGTGTATTGATAAAGATTGTTGGTGGGGGACTGACAAAGTCAACCCTAGAAAATAACCAACACATCCGGTGTAGAGAGAGGGTGCCAGGGATGTAAAGAAGGAAATGACTGAGGAAAAGCAGGTAAGCAATCTGTGAGTTTACTTATAATAGAGGGCCAGTTCAATTGAGTTCCATTTGACATTCCGAATTTGACGATGACACGCACTGTTGTTGGGTTTACTGACTAAGTGAGCTCCTAAGATCTTGCGGTACTTCAGAGATACGAATATGATCGTTTCATGTTTTTCTGTGGAAGCAAGGGAAAAAACGGTAAAACGCCGTAGAGCGGGCAAACTACCCATATTCTTATCCACCTTATGCCGGCAGTAACTATAACCAGAAAAGAAAGGCGGACCAGCTAGGGAGTGTAGCGCTGCCGTGCAAGGGTCGCCATCCTCGTTCTTCGAACAACTTCCATACAGTATCCAAATATCGGATGAATGCAGCAACGGACGAAGTTCATCGGCCGGAATGGCCAATTTGTTCCAGTCACTTACCACTCTTACTGCGAAGGAGTGCCTTGTAATCCCAATTCTTGGTCTCCACTCGCTTTCCTTTCACACAAGCCTTATGAGTTTTGCCTTTCTCCTGAGCCGAAAGACAGCCTAGCTGTTTCACACCTCATCGATGATCCCTCTAAGTATTCGGAAGACTTGGACCAGATTTGCCCTTTTTCTTAGCCTCTCTGGGAATAGATCTAGCTCTTCCAGCTTCTGCTTAAAAAATTTACCCTCTGTAAAAGACAAATCACCTGGCGAAAAGGCGTTTTACCCACTCTAGAATTTTGAAGTCCCTCATACATGGACTCCAGACTTGGAAGCCACACTCCAAATGGGGTCTACCAAAGCTTTGCATAAAGGTAGCAGGATTCTCGGTTTCATGTATCCAAATTACCTTATTTGCCATAGAAAGAAGGCAGCTTTTTGAGCCGCCTGGCTATACCGACGGCCCAGCTTGAAGCCCACCGTTATTATCACCTCCGAATTCCCGGCTACGTCACTTTTCCCTAGTTTTGTAAAGTCTCCAGGCGGACAAGTATAACGACAGGGCCGTGGTTCTCTCTTATCAATGAGATACTGGCTCTTTGCCACATCATCAGGGAGACCTCACGCAACTGAACAGTGGAGCAATTTGGCCAGGTCCCCTTGTATTTTATCCAATGTTGTTGATCCAGTGGACTTCACGCCATCTAAAAGTTTACAGCACGGACTGTCCGGTTGTATTTTCAGGTCGCTCACAAATAGCAAGAGAAAAATATGAGGCCGAGCGGGAATGCTCGAGGCACCCCAAAGAAAAGTCTTCGCGCACTAGATAAATCACCCTGGACTCCGGTTTGAAACTGCCCTTCCGCCAGACTTTGCATTACCCATCCTTCTGGTTCTTGTTTCGTTCTGAGGATCGTGAGAATTTGCACCAGAATTCTACGATTTATTGAAATGAGAGGTTTTCTTGGTTAGCGGTAACATACTTCCACTCGCTGTCCGTTATTCATTATCCAGGACACCTCACCTTGGAATACATTGAGCTTTTATAGGCGTGATCTGTGGCACGAAAATCTACTACTGAGTTCCCAGCGAGCAGTAGTGTTCTGTGCCTCGCTGCACACCCTTCCTCATAATCCGCTTCATGAACCCGCATATCACCGGTGTTGGACGGACTGGTCTGTAGTCAAACCACTTCTAATGTTCTTTTCCCTGATGAATAGGGATAACCGTTGAGGTGGTGTAGTAGCCGGCATCATGCATGATACGGCGTGGCTCAACCTTGCGGCTGCTTATGCTGAGAGGCTCCAGCTATTCAGGATCAAAGGGGATAGACACGGCGAAAGCTAACAGCGATCAGTCATTTTTTAGCCTGCCAATTATTTTCCTCGATTTAGCCTTTTGTCACAATGAGTATATATTTATACATACTGGTGCTCTATCGCGCAGAACTAGTCTTCTTGATACTTCTATATGCGCAGTTTCGAGTGAATGTGATTCTTATACGTTCCACCTTTTTCGGTTATGGTGAATACTCCATATGAGACGGTACCTACGGTGATTTCGATCCCACAGTGACACGTCAGGTAATTTTTAGTGACCTTGCTAACATAATACCATTGGTTTCAATATCCCCCGGCTACTGCCGACCGTCTCATCCGCCTTGGATGTTAACAGTCGTCTGATGCTCTCACGAACTTTAGTTCAGCTTGGTTTGCACAGCATTTTGTGTGGTGAGAGCCCGTTGCTTTCCGAGATGTTTTGCCGGCTCCTTTCCGTAGCCCTCAACTATGTTTCATCTGTTCTTTTACTGAAAGGCAGAAATTCTGTCCCACTTTGGTTTCAGCATTGATATCTCGGCATCGGTAATCTGTGCGACATCAGTGGTAAACCCAGCGCCCCTCGATAGTGCCTGTAAACTCCCCTGAAGAGTTTGAGCTGGACGCTGAACTTCCTGTCCCCGCTTGACTTTTGTCCCGCTCTGCCATTCTTTGCTTCCTCACTGCCCTTCGTGATGCAACCTTCGACTGGACGTAGTTCGGACGTGCCTTAGGTTTGGCCCTGGCTAGCTGTGCCACTCCCCATACATTCCTATTTCGATGTACCCTCAGGGTGTCCTGTGCATTGTTTCGTGCTAGCCCGTGTTGTAAGCATATCCGCCAGCACTCGATCTTGTAGTGCACACCTCATGCTGCTTGCCTTCTTTTGTTGTCTCCTTTGTATCACTGTCTCTGCGGGGCCTCACACTCCTCCAATAACTTTCCTCAGTAAAGCTACTCTACATGTGGACCCAAGCAGCTTTTACTCGATATTCCTTCAAGGGGTCCCCGCTTGGTCCCCCTCTCTGTGCCATGTCTGTCTCCAAATCCCTTGGAACCTCCAACTATTCTGCCTGTCACAGCCACCTATAGCTTTGCTTCCTTTGGTCCGTTCCTCCTTCAGCAGTGGTGGGGGTGTGCGCCTGACCTCCGGACTGCAGGCGCTGTTCAAGCCAGGCTTCTAATACAAAACCGTTCTGCTTAGAATAGCTGAGGGAAATCTTGACGTACAAGCACTCAAAAACCCCGCCAGTGCCCATATTCCGATACGGTGGCACCTACTGCCTTCTCAAACACACAGTGTTGAGAGATGCAGAAAGGTGCTGGCGACACAATCATGTGAAAAAACGATTGGATTTAGCCACACAAGGTCCTGTGCAAACTGAAATGAAATTAAGAAAGGTGAACTGAATACGCGATCGCCTTGAATGCTAGACTTTACCCGCAATGAGTAACCGATTTTCGCTACTTCCAAACCCGGAACTACCGAAATTTGATAGGCCAGATCCGCCGAAAAATGGAAAGTTCATTGTAACAGATGGGGTACCTGATTGTGAAGCTTTAACTTCGCATGTTCTACGTGGCTGTGCGCGCTCCCAAGCTGACCCTAGGAATGGAATGGAATTAAACGTAGCTGGACGGCCAAAACAAAATGTCCGAACGGTCGATGAAGAGACAGGAAATTGAAGCAGTTAGATGGAGAGTGAAGAAAGGAAAGAAGTGGCCACTTCAGATGAACTAACTGAAATCAGTGAACCTTTGCCCATATGCAATCCACCACAAAGCGTGAGCTGCCGTGACACAGAATTACGGCTAGTTTCTCCCATCCTAAATGATGTATTCCCGTCTCTCTTGTACCAGGTATTCAGAAGAACACGGAATTGGTCGAGGTGGAGGTTGGCCCACACATGTTAGCCTGTAGTTTTCCGCTTACCTCCTGTACCACGGAATCCCTGGTAGCATACCGGAGCCCACTTGGTGGGCCATCCCACCGTGCAGTTTGTCCCTGTGCATTAGTAGAATCTACCTGCCTTCAGGTCCCTCCTTAAGCGACGTTTTTCTGTCCGCTGAGGCTTTTACCTATTTCGCCCAAACTACTTACGACGATAAACTGATCGCCGATGACTTCAGCCTCCAAGGATTTGTTGGCAAACCCACTCAGAGCGAAACTACATACTAGGTTGTGTTTCATACCTGGACCAAACGTGTATTTTATCTAAGCAGGGGAAACCACCTACTGGAAATAGTTTCCATCTCGGAAACTTCCAATATGATGACTCAAAAGATGGGCTGATTCCCCAGTGGCGACCACAGGGCGGTGTCTTGCATACTTTCTGTCTCTCGGCATGACCTAGATATTCCACAGTCCCAACAACCGATGCTGACTCGTGACTGGCCCAGACCAGTGGCAGCTTTGCGTGCAAAGGGCCATGACATTTTTTCACGACATGGCTCAAGATTCGCGTCTGATAAACTTTACAATAATCTCATGCTCACTCCATACGAAACTTCAGCTGTACAAGCAAAAGGAATGATACGGATCAGCCACAGAGGGATGCAGACTGAACTACGAAAAATCTTTGATCCCTTTTCAAAGTTCATGGCATCGCCCTTGGTTTTCAGATATGTCGCCTTCCCCAGAAAACTCGGCAGGCTTCTAATATACTGCTCTAAAACCACAAAACCAAGCTTTGTGTGGTCATAAAATAGCATCCTAAATATCTCGTTTACTAGCAGTTAGGAACAAACGGCCTGCTTCAAGGATACCCTTTTTATTTTTACAGAAAATCCATATCACATCCACGGCGGCAAGCGCAGAATTGTTTGGCCCCTTAATTTCGGTATCCGCCTCATATGATCCAGCGGCCGATGTTCCCAACCGCATATCATCAACTAGTCATACTCTGTGCTTCTTAGAATTTATTCTGCAGCACATATTCAAGCCCTAATTACAGACTCGGCTCTCATTGGGTCCTGGTTTCGAAGGCATGCCACCCACTCTCCTGAGTCGAGGTGAAGTCAGCGCGGCAGCACCAGTGCCTAATTTATCCAACCTCTCGCTGAGGCACTGTGTAGCACCGGTACGATGGAGGATCCACAGTAACTTCCCGCCAAAAGGGGGACCATTTTACGATCCCAATAACTATCGCCTATTATTCACGACCCCTCTATATCCAGTTTAATGGAAAACTGGTGAAAGAAGAATTGGTTGAATAATCACTGAATCAGAATTTTGTCCATACTGATTGGCAAGGCTTTCTTGCAATACCCGCCAATTTCACTTTCTAAGCCTGGCTTCCAGTGAAGCGTGTGTAGGCAAACGGCGAGTCACTATTATCCTTCATATGACAGAGGCTTCCGGCCGGACTTCTTACACCAGCTCACCCTTTAAACCCTAGGCTTAAGGAGTCTTCGACTAGCTGCACGCACAATCCACTCCATATCTGTCCCCGATCCCAATTAGTCCTTACAGAAAGCCATGAATCACGGTCAGTCCCTGTTATCAGCGGTGTAATAAAACGCATTTTTCCAGTTCCATTGCTTTTTTGCTCTGTATTTCCGATGCATCTCCAGCCATTCACTACGGCACCCGTACATTTTTCCGGTTACATGAAAATTCTTTATGATTTCCAAAACTCTTATATTCAAACTTTCGTTGAAAATATAAACATGGGCATCAAACTTGGAGAACGTAATCCTCGACCAATATGAGTTCGTGCATGACCATATGATGTCAGATATCTATTCAAATCAAGCCTTTCTACGACCGGCCCATTTTGTACTAACCGTCAGATTAAGACCTTGGTCTTCATCACTCATACAGCTTCAAGATTTTCCCGTTTGCTCTACTTCAGGTTGCCGAGGCGAAGAATACCGGCCCCACTTACTAGGGCTTTTGGGTTACTAGACCTCGAATCAGTGAACTACCAGTCCCACGCCAGGCCCTCCCCCTTGATAACTGTCCTAGTATCTTTACAAACATGATGAAGTCCAATCGTGTTTCCTCGGAAGCTCTGGAGCGCCACATGGCTAGACCATCGGTGGAGTTCCCCTCCAGTTTATTCCGTGAGGAGCACCTAATCTTACTCAATCTTGACCCATATTAGCATAAAGCCTGACCTATGCCTTCTATTTAGGCTAGATCGCCGCCCGGCCTCTTCATGCGCTGAACCTGTTTGCCTCTTCCCCACAACTGGAGTATGTTTTAGCCTGGAGTATGTTTTAGCAGACTTTTTCCCTCATTGCATACTGTCTCAGTGAACGCTCACGATGCATAATGTCTCTCGCAGTTGATGTGCGATGAGGTTTTCCGTTTCCCTCTCATTTTTAGCGGGGATTCGACGAAATACACTCGGCAGTGGTGGGTGCATAACTGGTGTGCATACCATCGAAGGAATTCTGGACGCTCAATTAGCCGTGGCCATTACCTGTCCTGTGCAGACTGAACTGAACTGAACTGAACTGAACTGAACTTATGCCCAACGCCACTGCTGGCTGCAGTTTTCCGTTCCCAGATCCAGGCTAACTCTGGAACTTTACTCTTCCTCATCAATTGTTCAAAGCCATGGAATGAACTCCCAATAAACATCAGCAAAAGTTTCTATTTCTCAGTTCAGAGGTTCACTGGAACACTTCTTGGGTCCTCCTTGATTGCCTCTCTACGGTCAAAATATCACGGAGCTTGCTCTCAAAAATGGTTTCAGTTACTGCGAATAAAGCACCGCATCCTGGAATTTCTATCACCCGCCCAAAGACAGGGGCTACATTGACCACCCTCCGTCAAACTATACTGCATGTAGTTTGCATAGCGGAAACATCTAGGTTGTTCCCGTACGTAATTAAAACTAGGTAAATCCCCGTCGTCCCTCAATATTCAGGAGAATGCCCATGATTTTTTGCTGCCAGCTGGCCCCGGCTTGGCCCTGTTTGACTCAACTCAAAATTAGGTCTTCATGACTGCAACAGGACTGGCGCTGCACCGTTCCCTATACACTATTAAATCAGCAACTTAAAACATTTCTTATCAGTCTAAAGCTTTTAGCTCCCTATATTTACCCCAAGAAATAAATCATGCAGGATCGTGGGATATTGAGCTCCCTTGTCCGCTGTATTGCGTCATCATTTTCCGAGAATCTTCCGATTTGCGATGGCTTTCACTTCTTTCAGCATTTTTGCCCAATCCTAATCCCCTTTCTTTAATTATCCCAGTCCAAGGTCTCTTATTCCAAAACCTCACCTTTCAGTGGCTATCGGTTGGCTCCAGTTTTCTTGCCTGTCACTTTTTCAAACGACTGATATTCTATGTCACACTGAATTCTGAACCTGCTACATACCACACCACTATCTTGCTCCCCTCTGAGTCATACCACCTTTCCCAGAAGCAGAAGACCTCACCTATTCCGGGTGACCTAGAATGGCTGCTGGTGGTCTACGGCATCATCCAGGTTTGTAGAAGACTGTCAAATATATATATATATATATGTATATATATATATATATATATATATATATATATATATAGGGATGTGCTTCACAACATTCTTTGTATTACCACATGTGTTCGCTCAGCCTCAATTTGCTTTATTTCATCCCTCGCTAGCAAAGCCCCCAGTGTCAGCGGCACCTACATGATAACTCCGTCCGGATGCAAGGAGAAACAAAACAACACCGGCATTTGTTAAAATAATAAAATAATCGGAAAATTACGGTCAGGAATAGGGGCTGTGGAAAGTTCCTGTGTGAGCTGGACCACTCCCCTGATGGGAGAAAACAAAACAAAAAGGAGTTCGACGGCATCACCTCGACTTACAGATACCTCGGATATAGAGTTATGAAAAAACGCCAACCTTCTTTGTGGATATATTTCCCAATCTGCTAGGACCTGATCCTGAGAAAAGGAGAAACTCCACACCACCCTTGTTCTTTTGACATGCCTCTGGTTCTTTCCCGCCAGAATGACTAAGGTTGTAGCGCGCTGGACTCTCCACGTGCTCACCCACTTCCCGCTGTGAGCTTCGCCCACCGTATACTCGTTCTTTGCGCCCCTGACATGCACCCTTGGTTGGCTACAATCGCCACCATGGCCTTGGATATTAGTCCGCTCCTCTGCGCAATTTAACTACACGCGAAACGACAAGAGTCTATCTCATTGTAGCCTAAAAATAAAAGAAATTAGGGAAAGCTTTAGCATTTTCCGTTCTTACTCACCTACATCCTTTCTTCCGTAAAAGACGGCGCTTTTAATTTCCTAGCTTCCGTTTTAATCCCCAGTACACAATCCGACCTGACAGCAACCTTCCGCAAGCCCAACCTCAACAATGACCTGCAGCATGAGACCTACGAATACCACACCGCTGCATATATCGTATATCATTCAGCTTGATTAACAAAACCAGGCCCTAAGCCCTTGAGGCATCTAAGTTACTTCTTTTCCCGGTAATCAGTCCCCAGTGTCCGCCGTTTACTCCCACGGTCTGGTTAACCCGAAGATAGGATTTGCCTAGGACCGGTTGAACCAGCAACAACTAACCTGGCCTAACAGTGCGGAAGCAGTCGGTCATTAGCAAAGCCAACTTCCGGTGTCAGTGCCTAACGTGCTGCGAACCGCTAACAAACGCCCTTCTCTGTCAACAGCCCTACCCCAAAGGCTGGTATAGATCCCTGTAGCATGTCGCCCCTCCCGCTAAGGATGAGGTCACAACCACCACTTTCCGTCATGTGGTTAAGCTCTTTATGCCCCCCGTCTCCATTTTCATTATTTTCATCTGCCATTTTGCCCACACTGACCTAAGCTTGAACACCCTCCACACTACTACCGATCTTCCTTTCCGATTTCGGAAGCCCGCGACCATGGTACTGCTTAGATGCGACAAATCTTACTAGATGTTCATTCGCTTACTCCCCTTCCCATCCATTTGCAACCACTCTCGCTGCTACTGACTAAGAAAACAATCTGATTACCCGATTTCACTCGCCCACAGTCCTGCTATGGTCACACCAGCTTCAGTGAGAAATATTTGGAACTTACATAAGCAAAACCTTTCAGATACCGGAACTGTGCTCAGTGATGCCAAAAGCCATAACTATCCACCAATCTATCTATCTCGCAATTCATGCGTTCAACAGGGCCCGACTGTTTGACCTGCTTTCGCCTACCATTACCATCGGTGGCGGATTTCCACCCAGAAAACCAGCTGCTTATGGGTACTGCAGCACACGTCAACACTCCCACGGTCAGCTGCTGGCTCAACTACCCACATCTGACTGTCCCCTACAGTTTACCCTTTGGAGTGGACCTTCTTCGACCTTGGCTATGTTCACATTATTCACTAGCCCGTTCGGCTGAGAGAAGAAACGCCACAGCCAACCCTCCCGGAACATATTCTGGCTTGACAGGATAGTATAGCTGTACACCACAAATTCCAAGATATTATCGTTCTATTCTGTCATTGATGACGGTTTTCATCCCTGTTGCTTCCACCCTTGAACAGCCACAAGTCTCCATTATTTTGTCCTGCATTTTCCCAGGCTTCACAACCGCAGCTTCTCCGGGCCCTTTTTTCATCAGCATTCCTGAAGTTCTCCAATAATTCCGCTTTTTAATTTATTCTCAGTTTCATACAGGTTGCATTCTTTGATCATTTAAGGACACGTAATCCGCGCATGTTGATCTCCAGAATATTTCTAACTGTGCTTGGTCCCTGTCGCTGGTCAGTTTTGATATCACGCAACATCTCTTAATTGCCTGCCCCACAGTTTGGATCTTTCACATTTCAGTATCCTTATTCAGGCGGTATTGTGCTCGCAAGTCCCCGACCTCTCGGAGCATCTTAGCATCTCTCAACACTGCTGCTGAGTGATCAGTCTACTTACTGTCCGTTTTGAACAATGTAGATCTTTTCATCTAGTGAATATTGATGTTCCCAATGGTCGCACACCCACGCACGCTTTTTGATCTATTCAGGAAGTAAGCTAATATCTTTATTATAGTTTGGTCTCACCCCAGCCAGCCCGAGGTTGCTTTTCCAAAGAGATACTTCTGCCTGAGGACTGTATGTCGTTCTTTATTGTTGCCGCCGCCGGGTGACGAGTCGAAGAAGTTTGGCCCTGCCTGCACCCAGAGGCCTCCCCTACTTGCTGAAAGAGAGTTTTACCTTGGTGAGCCATGAAGTAATACTATATTAGAATGTTTATTCCTAGACTGCGGTTAAGGCGCTCGCTAGGGCTCTTGACCAAATACTGCAACTTTCTGTTACCGCTTCCCCGAAGCTACCCTTCTATTACAGTCTAGGAAGCTCCACACAACTCCGGTTAATTTTGGTCCATCTCTTTCGACCAGAGCTTACGAGGCCTGGTCAAGGCGAAGCCAGCTTACCATCTCGCTGCTCGATCCACTGAATAATTAGCTTCAAGCCCTCGGGATACAGCCTCAGAACCTCGAAGAAAAGAGCAGCCCAGACGGATGTAGAACTCAGAATAAATCTACTGCTACTACTACTACCACTACTTCCGTTCCTAATGGTGAATAAAAATATGAGCAAACAACCACCACACCCTTTGAGTTGAGTCTCAGTCAATATCCGGCCAAAATGTAGTCAAAATTAGGACAAAAATCTGCACAAAATGAACTGTAAACAGGAAAGAATAAATAGGAAATACCTATCATGTGGTCCAGACAAATAGAATACATTCTACACTCTCAGTCGGACCCAACGAACTATTCCCTGAGAGTGGCTATTCAAATATCCGCGCTTACGAAATGAAAGTCTATGATCCGTCAATAACAATAAAGAAACGAAACCGGACCGTGATAAAACCAACTGCCTTGAACCATTGTGACTCATAACAGTAAGGAAGGTCCATAATTTTATCCCCTCAAGATAGGAAAAAGCAAGTGCCTCGGTCTTAGAGAGAATAATGATGAAAAAATAATGTCAGTAAGGGTTAGGTGAGAAGTAGCGGTCCAAAACCTGTAAAAACATAAAAGTAGCTGATTGGGAAGTTTCAGTCTTTCAGGAAGTTAAACCTTCCTTGTGGTTCCCTCAAGCCCCTTTTGAATTGCATCATCTACTGTACATGCACACCACTGATTTGAAAGGAATTGCCCTAAACTACCAGCTTGGTGACTTGAATGTTGGGAGGAGCTAGTTAATTCCCTTGGTAGTTGTCTGGATGTTCCACCGGCGTTCTATCCTTCTACTCTTTCTTCTTCCTTATCGTGCCGGAGTGGTGGGTAATAGCCCTGACATATACTATGTACAGTCCCCTCCCCTGGAGCAGCAACTTGACATCTGCTACCCCAAATACCCTCTCTGTTATGGGTGACGACCTCGGCGAATGAGTTCGGGCAACTTCTGGGATGTCAGGTCAGTTCACAGGAACCTAGGCTTCAGTTGGGTAGAACAGTCCAGATTCTGGCATCAGTGAGAGTCAGGGCTAACTTAGTCGAGCTAGAGCTTCTATTTTCTTTGTGCCGTTTTTATTTGGTCAGAAGGCGAAACAAGTTTTAAACTCACTTCTGTGTTCGGAATATGTGACCCCCGTAGCTACTTGCTGAGCCGTTCTCAAAGTCTACAACCCCCGAGAATTTTACAAATACTGACTATGCTTAGATAGAGTGATAACGGTGATGTGATGACGAAGAATAAATCAGGAGGTGGTGGAGGAAGGGCCATTACGAAAGCCAACGAGGTAAGCCTTTTACTGTCAGGTAGCAGCATTTAAAAGGGTAAAGGGTGATGTATCTAATTCTGTCATCTAATGATCTAGATTAAGAAGCACCCAGGATATGGAACTGGCCAAAAAAGGCACAAAGCTGCCTTAGAACCGACCACCGAGGGGGCAGACATCAAGGCCTGTGATGCATCCCGTGGAGTGGAATGTGGAATGCGGAGAACGATGATAATACTTTTGTTAACATTTTCTGTTTACCGAGGTTGTATTCATGTTTTTCTTGTTGATAGTCCTGTGACGATTAGACTAGCGATCTTGTCGGGGTTGATAGTCCCTTGTCTTATGCGACGGTTTCAAGTTGATCCCACAGATTATCACACGTTTCATTGGGAGGAGATTCGGCGACATTAGACCATCCGGCAGCTAATAGGATAGGCAGCGACTCCTCAACGTGAACTGTTTGAAAACTGGACGGCGGCAAAGGCACATTCTGAGTGAGGGTCTTCAGTGCTCAGGCCCAACGAGACAAACGACCTGCGGATGAGAGTGGTAATTGTAGTCACAAATCAAACAATGCTTCCCGGGTGGTCAGAAGACAGGGGTCACGAGGCACGTAGGTGTTTATGCCACCCTGCAGAGAAAAGTGCAGGGCGAAAATCCATTAATGAAGACTCAAAACAAAGTGTGTTATACTATTTGCCTATTCAGGAATAGCTCAACTCGAGTGATGGAAAGGGATCTATGCACGAGGTGGTATTAAACATGATGACTGCTAGAAATGAGCTTGGTTTCGAGACACAGCTCCCCAAGGGACTAAGGAAGAGGCCTTTGAAGTGTTGATTTGCGACGGTGTTCGCTTTAGCTGAAGAACTTGTCGAAAGGCAGAAAATGGAAGTAAGATGATTATAACAAGGAATAAGATATGGATAATCGCTAGTTCATAGTGCGTTGAAGATCGACAGAAAAGACTCGAAGAGAGTTGCCCTTTAATGAGATAGTTTGCCCGATACTTATTGTTAGTACGTATGTTCCGCCCTCAGTTGGGTGTGCAGATCCATCGCAGCGATATACTTGCAGGCAGGAAATCTGGTTGGGCTCGCCAGAAAAAGCGCCAGATGTGCCAAGATAATCGTACGAGTGCAGACTGTTGTATGAGTTGGCTCTCTTCTTCTATTACCATCTCAGTTCTCCTCGCTGGTGCAGACAGATGGATAGCTGGAAGATAAACCACTATCTTAAAATCCCTAGAGTGATCAACAACAAAAAAATGTGCATAAGTGATCGTCTTAGGAGTTCCGAAGATCACACAAAACAACTATAATTCTGAAAATGGGTTCTTGTTTTGTTTCTTAAATTTTGCGAACAAACACTAGAGACTACAACAAGATTTTCTTGTGACCTGACCTCATCAGTAGCGTTGCACCACGGCCTGGGGTTCACTGAACACGAATCCTTTGGAGCTGTAGATCCAAAAGCAGGTGCCATCATAAGTGCTGGGTGTGGTTTCAGTGAGTCACCTGGCGAGTATACTTGCGTGAAAGCCAGTTTTGGTATGTCTGTGAAAGGTGTTTCTTGCTTACCCCTACACTTTGTGATGTAACATTTGTAACTTTCCAGAGCACGATGTGGTCCTGAGTAGGGAGCCCAAAGCGGCACCTTTTTCTGCCCGCGTGTAAAACGTGTGTGCACTCGGGAAGCCTCTTAGGCATGTATGCTGGTACACTTCGTTGTCTAGTGGACGCCTCGCGCAATTCGAGCACTTGCCGATTTAGGCGTTGCGCGCCGTCAGAATGGGTAAAAGGCTGCTGAGGTTGCGGTAAAATCGGTTCCGCGGGAACCGGAAGCGAAGCTCAAAGGTTAACCCAGACGGGGTTGGATGTAGATCGGCCTTCTCCGAAATGTCAGAGCCTAACAAGACAAGGGGCAGAGTATGTTGCCAAGCCGGGTTCGCATGAGATCTCACAGCAGCTTTCAGTCACCCGCAGGACAAACTAGTCAAACGTTTGGAGGTTGGGTGATAGGCGGCATTTATCACCAGTCTGCAAACCGATGCATTAGTCCGAAAAATCGAAAGTGGAATTTTGTCCCTCAGTTCATGGTCAAAAACTCACGGCATCCCTACGAAGCTATCTGTTATTCTCAGAAAAATTCGCTTTTGTTTGCTACTCGCGGTGACTAAAATTGTCTCCTCAGCCCACTCGGCCCAACTGAACACAAAAATCGGATGGTCCTTTTTTGGTGTTGTTCCACGGTTAGGGCATGGTTTTACACTTTCTACAGTGAATGCTATTATCTCCTTCGATACAGAGTACTACCAGTTTGGAAAGCTGCTTTACAAAATGGCAACGATGTCATTTATTTTCGCGACTAGTTGTTGTGCGCCATTTTTTAAGATGATGGTCATAAATGTAAAAAAACATCTGGGACTTCCCACACAATCAAACTCTTGTATCCTATCTAGGTTCCATCTAACCAGTGATCGTATCCCCCTGTGTAAAGGGGTCAAAGAAACCCTCTCCCGCTCATCAACATCAATGTCGCAAACAACACTATTTAGTTTACATGAAATATCTCTACCGGAACCTCGATGGTTTTGTTTCGTTGCGTAGAACATTTGTCCTAGATTGGACCCTCATCGTTGACTCGGACTTTAGTCCCTGAGCTTGAACTTCGCTGTGACCGCACTTGGTAATCACATCTTCCGTTCCTATTTTTTTTGCTGTGATTTGGCTGTGGTCGATGATTCGTTGGTCAATTTTGAGGCGTAACAGCTCGGGCGGAACAATACTGAGATTTAAATTTTATAATATTGCCTAATTTGTTGTTTATGGTGCCGTAGCTATTTGGAGTCTACACCATTATGAATTATGTCGCGACCGGTCTCTGCTATTCGTTCAAAAGTTCTACTGAATCGGCTTTACACCCTGTTCACCTTTTCGCGCCTATACGCACTTACAGTTGAAAACTTTCAAATGCCTTTCTCACTCAGAAAAATCCTCAGCCCACTCCTGATTGTTCCCCAGTTCTGGTGCTTGGGCTGTTTCCCTGTGATCTCAACCGTGCGGTCTTCCACGGTTTTCGTTATGCCGTACTCGCTTCGATTTTAAGAGTTGCCTACAGATACCTTTGTTCTGTACCCAATACAGCTTTTACCCACCAACCGATAGAAAAGCCATTATGGAAACTTGATCAAAATGAATTACGAGAAGTGGAACCACCGAGCTTCGCATTAAACTCACTAGATGAAAAAATATCGTCTTCGATTCCTTGCATTGTCAGCCTAGCCATTGGGCTTGGTCATACCCTAGAATAGTTAGGATCATAGAATAAGATGTTTCACATCTCACTGGCCAGCTGTCATCCACCGATAAAACTCTGTCCAACCTGGCACGGAATGTTTAAAGCATAAGCCCACACCAGAGCTTATTTTACTTAATTTGCGTGCAACAATTCAATTTGTGGTATTTTCGCAACTTCGGTGGACTTTCGCTCAGTGTGGTTCCTCTAAAGGCTGCCAGTAGGGAAACCACCTGCCCAACTTGCTCCAAGCATGTGAACAGTCTTGGTTAAGACACACAAAGCGACCGTTGTCTCGGTCGTTTGCATCTCAGGCGCACCACCGTGACTGCAAAATGGTGTCCTGCTTTGATGAAAAGTCCTTCAACATTACTGAGAGCACCTTACTCTACGCGTGCCCCGCCAAGAGACACATTTGTGTGTTGCTACAGGACACACTGAATGCCATGTCTGCGGATCCAATTTGTGCCAAACTTCTGGATACAATCTGTGCTACTCTCATAGCCAAAACTTTTGCCACTTCCTGAGTTATATCTCCGCCTGGAGAGGCTCCCAGGTCCACTTGCCAGAGTTTTTCCAGGACCGGGAAGTATTCAGAAGCCGGGTCTGCCCCTGACTTAAGAGGACAAAAAACGACTAAGACGTGTACTACCGTCGCAGTTCCGTCAACCACTGCAAACGTGATTGATCAGCTTCCCGTAATATGCCATGTGGGTAATGCCGCTTTTTACAAAGTGCCACTCAGCGCCGCTCAACAGCAATCGCCTTACTCACAGACGAAGTTGACGCCTCGCCTACGGCGAAATGCCCCTCCTCCGGGAACATAGCTCTTCATGGCGAAAGGCTTCCCAGAGGCTGATGCATTCACGCAGAGAGAAGGTCTCAATCATGAATTTGCAATCCCGCGCGAAGTGTTTTGAAAACTACTCACTCGAGACCCGGAGGAATGGGCGAAGAAATTGCGGATCAAAGTCGCATTTAGGCCGGGGAAAACAAGGGAAGACGGCCAACTTGGGTCGCTGGATTATCCCCTGGCTCCGGAAAGAAGGCTTGTCTGGTATTTGATTGATCATGCTAGGTAAAAGTTGAGAAAACTTGGCTGCTACAAAACTTAGGCCTTTAGGCGGGAGATAAAGTGTAGACCTTCGGTGGTGAGCTACGCGGGGTCCTTGCAAAGGGTGAAAGGAACTTATACATAAACGATTTTCGGATTTACTTGTGGAGACGGCTGATCAAGGGACAGCCGCTCACAGTAATTTGCCAGCTTTCCCCACCCCCGAACCCTCATCAGAGGCTGACATTTTGCCCGCGAAGCGGAATGGACGTGCCTAGATGGTGCTGTTGAATTTCCGGGATCTCCGGGGGAATGGAGATGAGTTAGTGTGGGGTGCCACTCCTTACATTAACTCTGGTCACCCCGACAGACCCGTGGCCCATTGCGGAGGCCTTAGATTCGGAGGTGGTTTAAGAGAGCTATACACCACGCCGTGTAGGCGAGGGCCATGTCAGAATAGTTTGTGGTGCCATCCTGTTCACCGGGTCAGGTATACCATCCTTAAAACTGGGTTCCTATTGAGACTCAGAAGGCTATGGCGAATTATTATGGTGTCGTCCGAAGCTGACCGCAAGTGAGTGTGGATCCTTTGGTGTAATTTATCGGACTCCAGATGTTGACTCACATGACGTACTATATTGCAAACGCAGATGGGAGGCGGATGGCCGATGTATCGGACCCGGCAAACTTGAATGCCCAGAGGTTAACTGGGTGTGTCAGCAATACCCACCCGGCGTCGCAGTATTTTCTCAAGAACTAAGTCTGACTCTCCAAAGCTTATCTTTGTGTTAGCATGTGAATTATTGGACGAGTATTCAAGGGGACCACAACTCCGGTTTTGACTTGATCATATTTTCCGGAATCCCTGATGTTGAACAAATCCTGTTTGGACCACTTCTTCGGGGCAGCAGCCATTCGGTTCTGGTTATGCCCTGGCGACAAGGCTTTCAAGCTGTCTCAAAAGCGGAGGGTGCATCTAATATTTGAAGCATGTCGACTGATGAAGAGTGGAAGTATTAGGCACCCACTTTTTGGTACCCTTGTGACCGGTATGACGTTGGCCAGGCCTGGGAATCTTTCCTCGGTGGGGTATTCTATTTGTGTCAGGTTTTTGAACTTATGTCCCGGAGTAGTCCACAAGCAAAGCGGCCCATGCTGTTTGAACTGTAGCTCGGAAACCCACTTGAGTGAGGAATTAGAGCCCGGGAACTCTTTCCCACAACCAGAGTGGGATATCGGAAATACTGAGAAGTTTGCAAAAAAACTTCTAACTCAGCCATCTAAATCCGCTCGCATTCGAGAAAAACTTGCCGTTGACTCCTTATGTGCTCTAAAACTTTGCCCTGGTATCAACCACGAGGAACACTGACCCTTACTGACACCTCCACATTCATAAGAAACAATTCACCGGTCGAAGCTGATGGTCACCAAGCGGATAGTTTGGCGAGAAACCATAAATCTATGTAAGCTTCAGAAAGTATGCCACTCCTGGAGGTGCAAAGCGGTGTTCCTGCCACGCGTTTTTAGGAATTCCTCGAGAAGGAGAGATGTTAGGTGATACGCCCAGATAGAACTTACAGTTCCCCAGGACTAGATGGTGTTCGTCTCCTGGTGACACAAGGACCGGCGGAACTATTGACTTTTCTAGTCACAAGACCGCTTACCTCCTCAGTTTTGGCCGGCCATCCATCCAGCCGGCTCAGTGTCTGCTGTCATCCGCCGCTGTCATGTTTGCTTGATGTCTCTGGATGACAAGAAGCTGGCACTTCCAGTTGTCTTCCGACTCCCTGAACACATCGAGAGTAACCAGCTACGCTGCCTACAGCAGCTTGGATTTTGAAGGAAGCCCAACCCGACCCACTGCTTGCCCTTGAAGACTGGTCGGAAGCTAGGGCCGCAGGGAGCCCCACGGAAGTAATCCTCGTTGATTTCAGCGGAGCCCTCGATGAGGTACCGTATGGGTGACTGCTGGAGAAAATAGGGGCCTTCTGTGTAGGGACTACATTATTTCACCTCGGCAGAGATTTCCTGGATGAAAGAAAGTTTGCCGTCAGTTGCAGAGTTGCCTCAGTTCATCCAGTGGGGTCGCAAAAGGGTGCACTTTTTTGGCCACTGCTTTTCTTTGTGTAGGTAAACCGTACTCTACATGTTTTCCAACCACCTTGCGCCGTGTTCCCGGATGATCTCGAACTCTGCGGAACGATCCGGACAGAAGTCGATCATTAGGCTCCACAGGATGATTTGGGCACAACAGAACATTGGCATGGGATTTGACAGGCCCCGTCGACTTTGAAAATCGTGCATACCTTAAAGTGGGGAAGGTGAAGGGCGGCTACTCCTGCAAATCACCTGAGAAACACATCCCCAAGTCGGATTGCGAGAAGGATCTTTGGGTAGCGGTGGCATCAAATCTGGAGACCAAAGCCAACACGGGGAAGAATGTTGGCCCCTGGCCGGATTGTGCATGGAGCAATAGGTCGATCCTTTGGACAACTATCTTTGCCATACTTCAACGTGCTGTATGCTAGCCGTGTACGCACACGACTTGTATACGGTGGATCTCCCACTGTAACGACCGGTCGTGGAAAATCCCCCTAAAACCTTTGCGATTCAGTGTTTTTCTTAGCGTTACTCACTTGCTTACACTATTAATGTGTCTTTACGAAACGTTTGTTTTTGTGGACCAATTGTTGTTTGTTCGCGCCCAGAGCATTACTTCGTCGTATCCTTGTTCTGGACCTGCATGACGCGCGTGCTTCTTGTTCGCACGCTGCAACTTGGTTTCTCGTTTGTTGAGTCTTTGTGATCTCGTTATTGAGGTTTATATCTTTTTGGTGTCATTGTTCATTCGATGTTCTAGTATCGTAGAATATCACGGATAATCGTCTTTTGATTTCGGGATCCGTTGCGAATTTGGCTACGCATTGCTCAAACGTGTGTTACAATACCCAATAGATAAATATGAAACGAGAAAAACACGCAAGATGCCAAGAAAAGGATCAAAAACATTATAATCTGGACAGGAATTATTACGGCAAGTCACTGGGGAGGTTTTGGGTACATTTGATTCCTTAGTTAATGCTAGATAGTTTAGTCCTGTCGGCGCTAGCTCATGTGTTACTGAGGGCAATATGGGTTGTAAGGATGTCGATCTGTATAGGCTGAGGATATCAGACCAAAACAACAACTGTTATCGGCTAGACAACAGGCCCAGGAAGCCGAAGAGAAGTGTAGACAAAAAGAGCGTAGGCGTGAGACTAACGACTACGACCTTTCCGATAGGTCAGGGCACAACAAAATAGGAAACTTCATGCCGGTCGCCGACTATAAAACACCAATGATCGATTTGTCAAGAGTCGAACTGACGGTTTTCGACGGGCGATCTGAACACTACTGCAAGTTCGTCAAGCAGTTCCAAACGTTCGTCGAAAATATGGTAACCGACCCCGGGCAAAGGCTCCTCTACCTGACTCAATACTGTCGAGGTCGAGCAAGAGAATCTATCGACGGGTGTACCACGCTCGACCTGGAACAAGGCTACACCAGAGCAAGGAAGATTCTAAGTAACTTGTTTGGCCAACCTTTCAAAGTAGCTCGTAACCTAATAGAGGGCATGATGGTAGAGGCAAAGAGAACCAAGGGCGACGTCTACACAATAGCCGACCTGGTGATCAAGATGCAGAACTGCTCAATAGCCCTCGACCATTTAGGCTACAGGGTTGACCCAGATGAAATGCCCATTTTGGAAAACATAGTCCGTCACCTCTCTCCCGAACTACAGGGTCGGTGGGCGGAAGAAGCGGAACGGATAAGCCGAAGTGACAGGAGGGCTGACTTCGAAGACCTGACCGAATACTTGGATAGGCAAACCAAGATAGCCGACAGCAGATTTGGCCGACTTTTCCGAGACAGCAACCAAGCAAACAAGTCCAGTACGAGCCAGGCTCAAACCCCTGCACGGGAACATCCAAAATATCAACCTTGGACCACTACGCACGCCATCTCACTCGATGCCCCGGCGCAATCAAGTTGCAGATTCTGTGATGCTAGCCATGGACTACCAGAATGCCCCAAGTTCGGCAACGCCGTATAGACGAACGGTGGGGAATGGCGAGGATGGCAGGAGCGTGTTTTATTTGTCTCAACGCCACGCACCGGGCGGCAGCTTGTAGGACAAGGAACCGATATGTTTACGAGGGCTGCACGGGCAGACACCATCGACTGTTGCACCAGGCGAGAGTAACTTTACCCGAGGCGAGTACCAAGCCCAGTGTTATTTGTTCAACGTCGCGGTCTGCCAGTAAACCGGTACGTTCAGGCGTAGTTGCCGTGGAAGTAGTGACCCCAACTGGGGTGGTCAGAGCGTTGGCTTTTGTCGACATTGGATCTGACACTACGCTAGTGAAAGGGCGGCTTGCCGACAAACACCGGCTCGCTGAAAGTGCGACTTCGTTGGCAGTGAGCACGGTGGGCGGAACGCAAGTAATGACTGCCGGTAGATTGAGGCTGCAACTCATCTCTCTAGACACTAACAAGCAAATCGGACCAACGGAGGCATCCACATTAGCTGATCTCCCCATGCGAGCAGCAAGGCCGGTCGACGCAATCTTGATTAAGTGGTCCCGCCTGCGGGATGTAACCGTTGTAGACTGAGAAGACGACAAAGTGGATCTCCTCATCAGCTGCGACGTGCCAGAGGCGCATTGGGTACTTGACCAGAGAGTAGGCGACAGCCAGGCACCTTATGCCGTATGCACGGCTCTGGGATGGATGTTATACAGTCCAGTGGGGGGACGTGGTTCAGTGGATTATTTGTCCACCAAAACGGACCACATAGAATATCACCTGCAGCGGCTGCATGAAAAGGAGTTTCATGACATGGGAGACGAAAGACCATTGTTGTCTCAAGAGGATCACTTAACTTTACAAACGGTGCGGCAAGGCACTAGAGGCCTTAAAAAACGGCTTGAGGTTCCCCTCCCATGGCACACATCTGCCGACCCGTGGACTGACAACAGGAATTGTGTTCTCCAACGATTACTACGACTGAAAGAACGCTTCATTCGAAACCAGGATCTGTGGGAACGATACGCGGAATCAATTAGGCGAAACGAAGCCCTCGGCTTCTTTGAAAGGGTGCTTACAACCACCGACGGCCGGAAGGGTATCTGGTATCTGCCTCACCAGCCGGTCATTAACCCCAAGAAACCCGAAAAGCTGCTGGTGGTTTTCGACTGTGCAGCCAAGTTCCAGGGCAAGTCGTTAAGCGATCGTCTACTACAAGGATCTGAATGGACCACACCAGTAATCGAGGTTTTGTGCCGTTTCAGAGTGGGTAGAGTGGCCTTGTGTGCCGACATTAGGGAAATGTTTCATCAGGTAAAATACTGGTAGAAGAACGAGATGCGTTGCGTTTCCTGTGGTGGGAAGAGAACGACCGAGACAACGCAGTGGTAAACTAAAGGATGACTGCCCACCCCTTCGGAGCCATATCATCACCGTGCTGTGCGAACTACGCCCTTCGGGAAGCTGCGAACAAACGTGGAGGTCTGGTCTATTGGTCGGTGGTAGATGGCGTCAACAAGAATTCCTACGTCGACGATAACGTTGGATCATTCGATGATACAGAATCAGCTCGAGCGCAGTTCAGAGGCCTGGCAAAATTGCTGGATGAGGGCGGCTTCCATCTAACAAAATGTATGTTGGAGGCTTCGGAAATGCTCGAAGTCATTCTGTACCACGAAAAGGCCGAATGGGTAAGAGATTTGGACAGCTCTCCACTCCCTACTGAAGCACTTTAGGAATACAATGGGACGCGGAAACGGACGACTTTGTTTTCCAGCTAAAAGTTCTCGAGCTGTCTGTAACCCGTCGACGCATACTATCCACTGTCTCTAGTCTGTTCGACCCGCTCGGTTTCGTCTCTCCCTGGCTGCTACCCGGAAAGATCTTGCTGCGGCGGCTGTGCCGTAAGAAAGTTGCTTGCGACCAGTCACTCGACCGAGAGAATTGGCCGGACTGGGAAGAATTTTTAAACACCTCGAAGAAATTAGGGGACATAAGGATTCCACGATGTTTGACTCCTGGCCATACAACGCGGACTGGAGAACTACATGCTTTTCCTGATGCATCCGAAGTCGGTCATGGGGCTGTGGTGTACGGACGATGGTGCACAGGAGATGGACAATATACTACGAAGATCCTGTTCGCTAAGGCCCGCGTTGCTCAATTGAAGTCGGTCTCGATCCCACGCCTTGAACTCAGTGCAGCCGTCTTAGCAGTCGGGGTGGTACATGCGGTGAAGGGATGTTTTGACTTCTACATTTGGTCGGCTAGCTTTTGGACGGACTCAGCGATAGTACTTCGCTGCACTAACAGCCTCCGGAGCCGGTTTGGTACTTTCGTTGTTGACGACTCACGATCATCCACGACGAATCAGCCGTGAACCAGTGGAAGCATGTGAGGTCTGGGGATAACCAAGTCGATCTGTGCTCCCGAGATGCGACCAACTTCAGGCAACTAGACACGTGGACGAGAGGGCCAAACTTCCTGCAAGTGCCTAAACAAGACTGGCCGGTGTTAGAATTAAAGCCCCCTACGGAAGTAGAACTGGAGATCAAAGGCGTAGTGATAGCGGCTAACGTCGTTGAAGCGACATCCATTCTATCGCTATTGGTCAGGTTTCCTTCCTGGATGAAGACACTTCGTGCTTTAGTCTGGTTAGCCAGGTTCAAGAGAAATTTATTGGTCATGAAAGGGCTACGCCCTTCAGGCCGGATCAGGGTTGGGTCGATAAGTCCCAATGAGCTACAAGCTGCGAGATACGATATTTTCAGAATGATACAACGCGAGGCTTTTGCCCAAGAGCTCGAGAGGGCGAGAGAAGTGCGACCAATCAACAAAGAAATATCATCTCCAAGAGGCGAATTGAAGCATTTAAAACCCAAACTCATTGATGGACTGCTGCGGGTGGATGGTAGGCTGGCCAACGCCCACCTGAGCTTTGACACAAAGTATCCTATACTGCTGCTGGCGCGACAGCCCGTAGTAGAGCTAATGGTCCAACACGTCCACGCCGTGGAGGGACATGCCGGGGAAGGTCACGTGGCGAGCGTCATCCGAAAGCGCCTTTGGTTGCTGAGAGGACAAGAGACTGTAAAACGTGTAATCCGACGTTGTGTGCAATGTAGGAGACGCAATGCCACGGCGGGCAAACAACACATGGCCACGCTACCAGAATGCAGGGTGACTGCGGGCTGGTGGCCGTTCAGCGACACCGGGTTGGACTATTTTGGGCCCTTGTGGATCAAGTGCGGGGAGAGATTAGAAAATCGATATGGATGTATCATGACGTGCATGAAGTCACGCGCGGTACACCCAGAAGTTGCACATTCGATGAAGACCAATTCTTTCCCACGGGCCTTGCAGAGATTTATCAACCGAAGAGGCGTACCGGCCGATATATACTCAGATAACGGGTCGAACTTTGTGGGCGCTCACCGGGAATTGCAGATTTGGCACTAGAACATAAACAGGGGCGAACTGCAGGATCGAACCGTGGCCTACGGCATACGATGGCATTTCAACCCCTTGTAGGCCAGCCACCGCGGCGGCGTACGGGAACGCATGATCCGGTCTGCCAGACGGATATTGCTGTCAATCATGGAGCAACAGCCGCCCGACGACGAGGCGTTGATCACCGTCATGACTGATTTAAAGAGAATTCTAAACAACCGCCCACTGGTTCCAGTAATGAACGGCGACCCCACTCACCTGGCGCTCACCCCGAACGACTTATTGACGTTGAGGTCGAATGGGGGTTTCTAAGGCCCGGTAAACCTTCGTGGGATCTACCTCCACAGATGGAAGCAGGCGAATTATCTTGCCAAGGTTTTCTGGAGGCGCTGGCTGCGAGGGTACCTACCGGCTTTGCAGACTCGACAGGAGTGGCTGGTGAAAAGAAGACCATTCAAGTTTGAGGATGTGGTGATGGTCGCAGACGAACGGGCACATTTCAGCACCTGGTCCTTGGGAGTAGTTATGGAAACCATCGAAAGCACTGACGGAATGATAAGAACGGTGAAGGTGAAGACAGCTAACGGAGCGCTAATTCGTGACGTTCGCGGTATTAGCCTACTCGAGAGTGAAGGCGGAGAAGCCGATAACGCTGAGGCCTAGTAGACTATTTCGCTCCTCATCTTCGAGATGGGTAAAGAAACCCCACATATGGAAGCAATCACGACACACTGATGTATCGAACCATTATACGCCCCGACGCACACACACACCTTTATTATACTCGTTTATACCAAATGGTCTCCGTCAAACACGTTACAGTGCTCACAGCCTTTTGTTGACGTTACAGAAGGTGTTTTCGATATGTGGTGATAAATGCGATTCCATTGTACATCCAGACACATACACACATACCCGATGCACGCTTTGTCAAGCAACCCCTGTCAAACATGTGACGATGTTGGCAATTTGTTTTCGTTGAGGTTACTGAAATGTCTTTTGCAAATGTAGAGGTAGCGGCGATTACATCATACGCACACACTCACGCAAGCACATAAAGCCAGGGCAGGACGGCCCTTCCAAGGACAGCATCTATGTTTCCCCTTCACGCCCGACATCGGTCGGTTGTTCTCGTGGAAGATGTAGAGTAGCCTCGCGTCTATGTGGGCAACGGATTAGGTGCGACTATGAGCAGAAAGTTGACGACAAGCATTAGGCGCGTGCACTGACAACAGGGCCTAGGTAGGTAGGAAGAATCAGTACCCTTATACCAAACCTTTGACGCTGCTAAAGATTTGGGAGGATTTTGGTGGGCGGTGTAAGGACCGGTCGTGGAAAATCCCCCTAAAACCTTTGCGATGCAGTGTTTTTCTTAGCGTTACTCACTTGCTTACACTATTAATGTGTCTTTACGAAACGTTTGTTTTTGTGGACCAATTGCTGT
Organism: Fasciola hepatica; assembly: GCA_948099385.1. Classification (NCBI taxonomy): domain Eukaryota; kingdom Metazoa; phylum Platyhelminthes; class Trematoda; order Plagiorchiida; family Fasciolidae; genus Fasciola; species Fasciola hepatica. Next base: position 12,473,767 of record CANUEZ040000142.1, on the reverse strand, counting down.
TTGTTCGCGCCCAGAGCACTACTTCGTCGTATCCTTGTTCTGGACCTGCGTGACGCACGTGCTCCTTGTTCGCACGCTGCAACTTGGTTTCTCGTTTGTTGAGTCTTTGTGATCTCGTTATTGAGGTTTATATCTTTTTGGTGTCATTGTTCATTCGATATTCTAGTATCGTAGAATATCACGGATAATCGTCTTTTGATTTCGGGATCCGTTGCGAATTTGGCTGCGCATTGCTCAAACTTGTGCTATACCAACATCCCCCTGTATGGTTACGGAAGTTGAGGGCTAGAACGAGTAGGGCGGGCTACCACGTGCCTCACCTTTGGATTAATTGGGATTAGTCATGGAGGCCTATCTCAAGCCACCATACACTTACCGGAGGCAAATTGTAGAGTTTCAGGTCATCCCCCTCACACAAGACGCACTCTCTCAGGAGCTTCATGTCCGGCGATGATGACGCCTTCCCCTGAGGGTGCACAACTCTTCTCGTGGTTATTCGCTGAGAAATATCAAACAAAAGTCTGTTGGCCTGCCGCTGGTGCACCGCCTCCCACGAACAGTAAGGCGTCTATGGAATTCGTTGCCAGCAGAAGTGATGGAGGAGAAAGTGGCCGCACATTCAATCGACGCTTGGAAGTCTTTCTGAAAAGTAGGTGGCAGGATGGGTGCAACAGAGCTCATGCTCCCGGCGTCCAGATGACGATGCCGGTACGGGAGACAGCACTACAGCCTCTAATTTTGGAAGGTTAAGGGAAGACTAAGGATTGGAGACTCACTTTACTAAGTCACTGACCACACTGAACGTTCAGCTGCCCAAGTTGTTTGGTTCATCGATTGCATAGCTCCTGAAATCATCAGAGGGCTCAAGAGCTCCACTGGTAGGACGGTATCATCGGGCTTGATCGTATTCCATTAGATTTGGTGAGACAGCATCCCGAATGCCTGCAAAATAGCGCGCCATCAGTTCAAAAGCTTCGGACTGTGAAAAGGAATCCATCACACAGCTATCTCGCTTTATCCGGACAGCAAAATGGGAAAACGGCACGGAAATTCATTACAAATCCTTGTGACTGCCTGTAATTCTCGATCCAAGGATATCAAGATTGTCCACAACGAAAAGTCCAAGCAGAGGAAAATTTTCAGCCCTTGAAGCAAATGTCTAGCTGCACGTGAAAAAACAGCCATTGTTCTGACTTTGTCACCAAGGGAAAATAGAAAACAAAATTGATCCGCCGCTCCCCGGACTTTCATATGAGGCTATTCAAAGTAGCCCGGGGCCCGCCAGTCTCCACCTCACCCTCCCAAACATCTCAGAGGAAACCCTGAATGTATCTTAATCACTATACTCCCCCAAGTCCCGGCACTTCTCTAAAACTCCGAATCAGATGCACGACTCAAGGAAAGCTGCTTAAAGCGTGCACCTGGCACGGTGAACTAGCCTACTCAACTCGTAAGGTAACCTGTTCCAACCAGATCCAAATCACAAGACACTTCCCTAGTCCACATTAGGCCCCTCAGTCCTCCCACATCCGTACAGCCCTACCAAACCAAACTTACAAAGCCAAAATAGCTGCCAAAAATGTGCTTTAGGTAGGAGCAATCAGCCTACCAATCAAGCGCAGCAACCCCCACCTAAGTCCTTAAGCCCCCTATTCAGGCCCGTCAGTCTCACCGGCTGGTCTTGGTCTTTAGCTGACCACCTGTGAGCTGCCAAGTGGACGGATTGACTTTAGCTCAACCCGGAGCCCAAAATGCAGCCACTGGCTATGCAGGCACGGTGACTTCCAACATTATGGATAGCCCTGCGCTCAGATATCCCACCCTGCGCTGCTCATCTCAGGTCTCTTCATTGCAGTGCCCTTGCGTGGAACGGACGTCTTTTATAGAAAAGTACCAACCAACTTTTCCTCCCTCTCATGTCTCACCGCTCATATAAGCCCCTCATACGCTTTCAACCTCTGAATTTCCCTCCTCTCACTTGACTTTTCAGTCCCATCTTGAGCTATCCTTCTAGCCCCTCCTTTCACTCCGCGGACGCGTCAGTGCCCCGAGTTACCTCCTAACCACCCGTGACACTCCAGCGTTTCTCCAAAAATATTCGCCACCTAACCACAATCTATTTAGTCCCACTGGCCCATGTAACAGTACTCACCACCCTCTAACTCGCGCCCTTGCCAGTAAATCCTCTATCCCTCTTTCTACCACACCTTCCCACTTGGCTCCAGCTTACCAAACAATTGATGTGGTTTGGGTCATTATCTGATTGGATGCTTTCGGTAACCTTCAGCTCCCGGTACACCACAACTGCAAGATAAAAGCGTATGAGCGCAACCTACCTCCAATGTCTCTAGTCATTTGTGGTTCATCCACTGCCAGAAGACACATCATCCCAGGCTATGGCTCAAAATACTTAAGCACGTTCAATTCCTTCTAGTACTCGGCCATCGAAATCTCAAAACTAGGATGCTCGGCCTTATTATTTCGCCCCCCTAACTTGGAGGCTGCATTTTTCTTCTCTATAAATCTCAGGTCAGACTCTTATTGGAAAACTGCCTGCTTATCCTTTCTAGTATGCTTAAGTCGGACAGAATAGTCATCGAACCTATCCAACGAAGATTTATCAAGCGACTGCTCTATAGAACCTACCGTCGAATTATAAAGAAAAAAGCTTGCCTCACGATGCGGGCATTTTTTGGCTTCACCATATGAAACTGGACCTCCTCTTTCTGTGCTTCATCCTCCACCAACTGCCATAAGCTTGCACTTGAACACACTTCATTCCTGTTTCTGCCTATCCACTGAGTCACAAGGTTCTTACTCTTTCAACTTTTGTTACCGGTACCAGCTTACGTTCAAGAGCCTTCATCACAATGTACCCTAACTTGTGGGACAACCTACCGTCGGGTATACGCGGCTCCACTTACAGCCATTGGGTTAGAAGTGAGCTGCGCGGGTTTATGACATTTGCCAAACCTCTACTGCTTCAGGAAGCAAACATGCCCAGTAACCCGGCCTACGACGAGGGTCCGGAATTTTGAGTAGCGCACTCACCGGTGATCCATGACAAATGAAAATGTTAGAGTTCGTAGTCTACGTTAGCCCCAGCTGCTGAAGCAAATGGTTCAATGAACTGGCTGGTTGGAAATGTTTCCCTTTGCACTGGTTCCAGTTTACCCACAGCTGAGAGCTTCCTGGACTGAGTATCTCCACTTTGTCATCATTTCTAAACCCTCGCTTGCGCCTATCCTTCCCGCGATGAATTTTAGTACTCTGGAGACCGTACTGGGTACCAACCTGGACTATGCGTTCACCTGATGACCGGTTACCGTCACGTTACCCAGCTAAGGCTATATATTCGACATTTCGGGGTTCCCCGATATCTAGTCGCCCCATCTTGGGCTGCTTGGCCCTACCAGAATAATAGGCCAGGTCAAGTACTTTCGGGGCACAGGACTTGCGGCCTGAGCAAATAAAAGTCCCGCATCTTGCACAGCGAGCTCAAGAAGTTCCAGCTGCGCTGCGACTTCCAGATTTCCAATATAATTCAGTATTCGTAGTAGCTGAGGGCAATTGAAAAGAAACAGGTCAGCCCTCGAGAACAGCTACCTCACACTGATACAGGTTAGGCGAAACAACTCACTTCTGCCTCCATGTGAGGCGTACACTGAATTCCCCAAATAACGTAAAGAAGCTATCATAGGATGACGACGGGTAGGGTGATATGGAGGCTATGATAAGGGTGGGTGCAGTAGGGAAAAACTGGAATGAAAAGATGCAATCAGAGACAACTAGTCTGGAGAGGGTAAGAAGGGAGGAAGATAAGAACAGAAAGAAAGCTACTTGGGATGGTTGGTAACAGTCTTGCAAGGCCTCTGCCCGGCCGGCATCCATTTTGCACCCGAAGGCAACGACCGAGGCTGCTACCGCTGCTTGTGGGAGCAACTCGTTACGCTCGTTGTGACACAGTGAGAAAAGAAGCACTCCCGTATGCTGTTGCTTGTCCTTGGCCTGTCCAATTTGTGTTCGTGACCCTTCAGTGCAAGGTTGTAACATCAACTCAGTAATAGTCTCCCAGCAGCAGTGGCTCCCTCGTGTGACCAGTAGCACTCTAATAGATCTCTCTTTGCCTGCGGCGATCAAGGGAAGGTAAATTTGGGGCTTTTAGTCTTTCCCAGTATGGCTTAACTCACACCCCGCTTATCATTCCAGCGAGCCTCTCTTCAACGTCTATCAATGCTTTTTGTCTTTCAATGGGATAGGTATCAATGCTCGTGCAAAAGTCTCTACGTGATGCCTTACGGTCAACTTGTACATCGAGAGAATCTCCTCGACCTCCCTAGGTCCACAAGTTCTTCCTGGCTGGGACAGACAGCCCTCAGTTCCCGTCTTCATTGCTTCCCCCGCCTGAAAGCAGGTCTTTACATTTGACCGCTTTCAGTTTTAACTCTCACTTTTCAGCCCATTCACTGGTTTCGCTCAAGTCGATCTGCAGTTGACTTGAGGTTGGCTCACCTAGGTCGACAGCATCTGCGAATAGGTACCCCGGGCAGTACAGTGCGGTTGCCAGACCATTCCCTCATGCCAGGCCCAACAACGGTCCCAGCGTAGAACCCTGCCGCTAACCATTGCATGCCTCAGCCAGCGTAGAACTGGTGTCCTTGCCCTGCACGGGGAAAGCTCTGTTACTGAGGTAACCCCAAGATCCACCTCAAAATCTGTGGACCACGCCAAACGTCCTCTTCTTGCCCAGAAAAAAACAGTGGTTCACCGAATCAAAGTGCTTTTGGAAGTCCAAGTGGCATACCTTCATTCATTCCCCCTGGTCTGACCCGCGAGCTTCTTCATCAAAAAATGAAAGCATTTAGTGCGGCAGGATAGTCCTTTAACGATGCCGTGTTGCTGGTTAGCAAATCGCTGGTGATTCTGTAGGTGTTCTATTAGTTGATCTCTGACTTCTTCCTCTAGTGCCTTGTATGCAACTGGAGGCGACGTTACTGGGCTGTAATAAGAAGCTACTTCCCGTTTACCTCCCTTCTGAACAATGAAAACTTGCGCCAGTCTCCAGCCATTCGGTAGCCCCCAGTGCCTAGTTATACGTCGAGCAGCTGTGTGAGCCTTTCAGCCTGTATGACGGCTGAGGATTTCAGCATGGCGGGGTTGGTACCATCCACTCTCGCAGCCTTGTTACTATTCGGCCTGCTCAGCGCCAGACCATCTTCAATATTACCAGCGACTACTCCACCCATGATGATCGTCTGCTAGGTGGCCGTGGTCCCGTTCCTTTTCCAGGCGTGTTGTCTATGCACAAGTTTGAAGTTCCTCATAGTCTTCTGTTTCTCGTAAGGGCTGGCTAACCGTACTTAGTTCAGTTTGGCTGCACTTCCCACGGCGGCACTTGCCGAAGCCATAGACTTGACGTTTATATGGTAAGCCTCAGGACATGCTTTCACTCTACGCTCTAAGGCTGCTCCAAACCTTGCCTGATGTTCGCGCTGCACCCCACTGGCACGCTCGCGAGGTCTCACACACTGCAGCAAACTCTGTCTTCCAGCCGATGGCCAAAGGCAGAGCCAAGCTTTCAGCCCCGCCTGTTGCGCCTCGGCGGATCGGCTTGTCCACCAAGACGGTCTAATCAGTCATTTGAAGCATCTGAATGGGGCAAATTCGTCGGTCGACCTGAGAAGGTGGGTCTTGATGATGGTCCACTCCTCTTCCACTGTCTGATAGTGAGCTCTCCAATCAACCCCACCTGCTGGTTCCTTGATCGCGGTGATTTTCGAACCCTCAAACTTCCTCCGCCTCTTAAATGGCACCCTGGGGGAGCCCCTTGGATAAGAAACTTGATGAACACGTGGTCGCCCCTCCCAAGCGGGGCGATGAACCCTAGTCCACTTCCTTCCTCCGGATATCTAATGAACACTTGGTCGGGTATACCCAGATTGTGCCCTTCCCTCAACCCTGCCGGCCGGTTGACTGGCTGAAAGCGGGGTATGCAATCCTCCAGCACGAATAACATCCTACTTCTGCGGGGGTAGGCCAAAGGTGGCTAGCTCTCCCGATTCAGTTCGGGGGAGTTGAAATTACCCATTTATAAAATTCGGTGTTTCTGTAAGACTGCAAAGGCATTCGAGCGTTAAACTTTCCTCCCCCGGAGTTGCCTTTGGCTGTGGCATATGCATATTTCCCAGTGGTGGCTCTCCAGGGCAGTAGGCGGCATAAAAAAGCTTGCATGATTGGGGTGTACAAGGCTTCTTCAGATGGCTGCTCAAAGTTTTTGTTTACTAATTCGGTGCCGCCGCGGTTACCGCCTTGGCTGGCAGCCAAAAATCGGTCGTGCTTGTAGCCAGCGACGACGAGGCGGATCAAATAAACCAGCGGATCGCACCTCCCATCCTCTCATACGGTTTTGAGGCTGGGTGCCTAGCACGCCGTCAACCCCTGCACTAAAATCAGTTGCAACTTAAAAACACTGCCGCACCTCGAGTAGTTGCGTTCCGATGTTCCCAATTTTCCTCGGTTTCCGATTGCGCAGTAGGTTCCACCAACAGCTGTCTACATTATTTTAGATCTATAGGAGATTTGCAACATATCCGGTGACTTTTACTAGAATCACGCAAATACTTCCGACAGGCTCAGAAAAACGCTACTACTTTGTATTACCAGTTTTCATCACCAATTTTCCTGTTATCCCTGAGGTTTACTCCAGGTACCAGTTTAAATACCCTGGATAGTACGAAAGCCCCACTGTGCAGAGGTCTTCATCAGGAATATCACAACTCCTTACGAACTCCTGATGAGGCCATTCCTCCATTGCGCAATTTTCTACACCACTAGGTTTACCTAAATAAAACCACCACCTGAAGTTCACCTCCCACTTGTCAGCAACACCACTATCCGTCACGAGGTCCTCCTCTTAGCGCTTCATCGGTGTGACACCACAGATCTGTTCTGTTTTATCACGTTGACCCTCCGTCTGCTTATCCAGCCATTCAGTCGTTTGCACTTCCTGACAGTCGCAATGGTAATCTGTTCTCCACATTCCGGGTAATCGATTGTCCAGTTGTTCCCGTAATTGTCTCTCGCCAGATTGTCTTCGGCGTGTCTGGCTCGGCAGTCATCTGCAAACTTTGGCGGTTCCACTTAGTCACTTTTTTATGTGATTTTATCAGATTGCTGTTTCCACTTGTCATGTCTACCTGGCTATCGATCTGTGCAGCTCTCATTCACGAACCAACCTAAGCAAATCCATCGAACGAATATCATTCCACTCACCTGTCAGCTGTTAACGCTCTGTTCCACCCACCTTCCACTATGGGGCATCCACCCCATATCCTACTGTGGGCTCTTATTCCCTACCTTTGGCTGGGAATTAATTATCCACAATCCACGTTGCTGCCCATCTGACTGTTCCCTCACGTCTCTAGCTGGATTTACTTCAGCACAACCACTTGCCGTACCTGACAGTTCTGGTAGCGTAAAACTTCCGTACGCTTCCATCGGATATCTATAATTTTTACCCCCATCGTTTGTCCCGCGCTGCAAGTCTGCTTTCTTTACATATCCATCTCGGAATCACCACCAGTTAACCAACGGCCAAGTATCGTCTCATTCACCTACCAAACATTGTCACATTTCTCGTTAATCACCCGCTACTGGGCATCTACGCCGAAAACTTCACTTCGGAGGATTTCTCTCCGGTCCTTCACTGAGGGTGAACCACCCACAGTCCCGTTTACTGTTTGCTGCCATAGCTTGGCTAGTTGGATTATTTTCGCCATAGCCGGTCATGGAGTCCTCTGCATGTCACGACAGATTCAATCAAGCACAACTCTAGCGTGACTCCGTTGGATCACCGTATTTCACTTTCTGCTTATGCTTCATTACCTTCTTCTGTTCCTATCTTTTCAGTCACTCATTACCTCTATCGAATCTATGAGTTGAGTCTCAGTCAACTTAACTGCCATCTTCTGCCACTCGGTTCCACCAAGCTTCCATAATCGAGCTTCAATCCATACCCCGCAGAGAGGGCATTTTATGTTCTTTCGCTGGAAGTTAGGTATCCACATTGTAGACGATTCAATTTCTGCGCCACTTGCTTACTTCCGCCCCGTACGGCATACCTCCGGACTCCTTCGTAACAACATTCCTGCTTTATTCGGGTCATTAGAACTATTGGTTCAAAAAGGCTTTCATCATCACCGTGGCTTTTTCAAGTTTTCGTCAGTGCTTTCTTCGGAATTATTTCTGGTAAGACACCCTCTTTTGCGAATTTGTTTTGTGACTTCTCGATTCCTGAGCCTTTTTCCGTGTTCTGCTTGCTTACGTATTTTGACCACCTAGCCAATTTATCTCATTCCTCGTAGACATGACCATCTGGCACTAAAATTCAGTTTGCCGGGCTTTTGCTTTAGTGACCATTAAGACCTTTTCAGTCTTGCTTCTGCGTATATTTATTCGAGTAATCGAGGAAGCTTATAGTGCCGTTACTGGTACCATATGACCATACAATCCGGCAAACTTGGGGTAGCCCCGGAGCAAACCACCATCCTTTCGTACAGTACCAATAAAAACGGGCGACATGTGTCAACAAATGATTGAATCCTCTTTGAGGAAGCAAAAACTTTCTAGGTTCAAGAGCTCACGATGAAAACATGCGTCTAATGCAGTGAAATTGTCGAGGGGATTCTCCATGTGTCAGTGCGCCTTATCTTGTCGACATTCTGAATAACTACTTCCCAACTCACCTTTGCCCGTATCCATTTTTGGCCCCCTGGAAAGCTCGGTCGAAACTTTAGCCGAGGCTCGTTTGCCGGAGTGTCATGATCCGTGCAGTTTCCTGAAGAAGCCCCTTTTGGATTAAAAGGTACCACCAGGGGTAATCTGCCGCAAGTAGCAAAAGATGAACAGTTGGGGGAGCTGCCATGATAGGTTTGCCCGACTTACGACTCGTACGCTTGCCCTGAAGCAGCGACGGTGAAGTGGATGCCACTGGTTGGCATACTAAGATCGATGTAAGATAAGGTGTCTGCCAAAAGTTTGGGTTCATCTAAGATATGCCGCACATCCTCCGTGAACCGAGTGATATAACCTAGGTGATGGAATTCCTTGGATGAATACTGCCTTGGCTGCTCAAAGAAGAGGAATTGCTTGGGGTGATTGCAGGCCGTCAATCGCTTCCCATTCAGGGCGTGCGAGGAACAACGAATAACCAAACAAGCTGTTTTAATTTCCCCGGCCGTGGACTTTTGAAGAAAAATGCTTTCGCTCTCAATGCTTTTAAAAATAAAGTTGACTGTAGCATAGGTTTGTGTTGCTCAGTGGCTTCTGCTCTCTGAGACCGTCTTCTAGGACTCAAGCGCTTGTTGTTTGAAGTTGTTTGCCAGCCAACAAGCTTCGGTCCGTGAAAGGCTTCTCCTTCTTTTTGCTTGCCTGGGAAGATGTACCTTACCTTCCGGTGTAGACCAAAACCACTGGATAACTGTCCACAGGCGAGAGCAGTAGCAAGGTAGGATGTTGGGAGCATGCTACTTGCGCTGATTACAGATACTCACATTCGTATGATCGAGTAAAGCAGCGTGGTGAAAAGAGAAGAAGTATTTCAACAAGTAACACATACTAAAACAATTATCCTGGTTAAAAGTGCTTCTTAAAGACTTGTTTCCAACTGCCAAAAGAGAAAAAAGATCCGCTTCGGATATGAAGCTCCATAGACGCACAAAAGATGTTCATAGATGGAAATAATTCGTGAGTCAGAAACCAGTCGTCCCGGATACAGGAGATAGATGAAAGGAACACCAAAAAAGGATTCAACTTCAATTAGGGGAAAACGCCAAAAAAGGAGTACTTGGAAGGGCATGAACACTAGCTGAAACCATTCGTATTCCGGGGTAGGCACAACCGTTTAACTGTTTTACGCGGCCTATCACAGTCAGATATCGGCGGCTGAAGAGCGACTGCTGCTTGTTGAGGCCGCCTTATTTTTCAGCTGCGGCATGCCTAGACTGAGCTTCTTTATCCCTTTTCCCTTTTCAGTGATCCTCGATGACGGCCAACCACCTCGGGCACTGTACTTACCGTCTCCCTGGCAGGGGCACCTGGATATTAGTGCCACACGATCGTCTACCACTCGCCATTCCCGTTGGCTCTCCTGTTCATGGTCTCACGTCATGGCCTATTGACCTCGGATCACGCACCCCTATCGCGGTCACTTTGCCCCTGTACAATTATCAATGACCACTCGTGCCACTCCCAACGGTGCCGGGCGCGGTCGGATCCACCGCTGTGGCCAGCGCACATCGGGCGTGCAGGTCGTCTGCAACGATGTGCGAGCGCAATTATACTGGTGGATCACACCTCCTGTGTTTACTTCACAAAGAGTTTTTCAGGTTAAGGGGCCCAGCGCACGGCCAGTCCCACTCACTAGCACCGGTTGTGGATCGCATGCTCTAACTTTTCTCGGACTACCGAATCCAATACTGCCGATCGAAAACTGCATGCTGCCCATCCTTTTTTCCGCCACAGTTTGTTCACCTATAGTTCCTATCATCCGTTACCCCTCGCCATCTTCGTCGCTCTGCCACGGTATGCATACCTACCCATTCTGTCCTTCCTCCTATCCCCTCTCTCTACATGAACTTTTATTACAATGAATCACTACCGTCCTAACCACTCTTCTCTGCCGACGCTTGCCAATATCTCTTTTTCCACCTGCCTTCATCTCCGACTTCCATTCTATATGCACTTTGTATTATCCTCTGCTCGTAATGCCTATTGATAGCATTCTTATGCCCCATTGACTGTTGTTTTATTAAGTCCCTCCTTGTTCTTCTTCCTCATGCCCAACGCCATTATGCACCAATCACACCCACACTCATGAACAGTCCGCATATTAGAACTTGCCGCTCTAAACTTTGCTTCTTTTACAGTTGCATTCTATTATCTAATCACCACCACTATGTTTTTCTTTCTTGGATCCGCGATTCCTCTGTGGTTCGTTCCATTAGACAGTGTCCCAGTTAGCGTCCACCGGCTTAATCCACTTGTTCATTTGTCTGCTAACACGCAGTTCTCCAGTAGCATTGCCCCAACTCCGTCGTGAATTCATCTCTTGAGACTTTTGTTCTATTACTGGTTCAGTTGTCTTAGGGCTTCCTGTTTTCTTCTTCTCCACCTTCATGTTTCATCTGAAAAAAATGATCTTACCTGTGTCTCCTTGGTCATAGCTTTCATCCTTTGATCCGTTTATTGCTCGCTACAGGTATTTTTCTGTGCCTTTCAGTTTGGTCTGCCTTCCCATGTTCCACCGACTGCAATGACATCTTTACGCCATGAAGTTCTTTTACAGTTCCAAATCGGTTGATCCGTCACCACCCGATTCCTCTGGTCCGTCACCACATGTCGCACCTGCATTTATCAAATAATTAAACCCATTTTTAGCTGTTCTCTTCGATCCTATCCTTCATCTTTACTCTTCCATGAACTGCTCATCACAATCGTTATCTCTTTTGTACCTCCGCATTCTTTTCTATCTGTTGGGCCTCCATGTCCACCTGTCACGAAGATAATTCATCACGATATTCCGAAGTTAATTCTACAACCGTTTGATCTAACCTTACCTACCCCTCCTAGTGACTGATAATTTCCTTCTAGGACCCCATTGTTATTTCTCCTGCCCCTCTTATATCTGTACACACATATATATGGTTTGTATGTGCTTGCGCATATATGTATATGTGCATGCCCTCTGCATCTTGCAGTTCCTCACCGGCCATTTCTCTCGCTACCATCCAGCTGACTGTCATGATATGCATCCATCTCTCCTACACATGTGCCTCACATCTACCGTATTCCATCTTTCTGAATCGTTGTTGTCATCCGATCCACTCTCTCTGTCTTGTATTGCTAGCTCCCTGTTTTACGATGGGTTTTGCGCCCTGTCCGCCGACCATCTATTGCGGAGTACCAATGGTTCGTTGATATCTAATCCACTGCAGTGCACCTCACTTCCTTCTCCATCCTCCCTCGCTACTGCAGTTTCCTATACCGATTTCTAGCCTTTCTCATGTATATCAATCGGCATCCAGATGTCTCCACCCGGACCAGTCTCATCCCTCATCTGACCTCGACTTTCAAGCTCACCGGGTGTCCATTAAATCCGCACTTGAGTTCACTTAAACCCTTTACAATCTCTATGGCGTGCATACACTTATTCTATTTTCTTCCCACTTCATTCCCCCTTCTGAGCCCTCTTATCCTACATTTTCATGAATTATATTTGTCCATTCCATCACCTGTACCAACAAGATCATGCACATGGCATGCTTCGAACGTCTCCGAAATAAACCAATATTATTATTGTTACTATTATTATAATTTGGTTCCTGGATTCTTTGACCAGATGAATCAGTAACGGGGTTAACCTCCATGGCCGTAGGCTTGAAGTTGTGCAGTACCGCGTCACAAACTATTCTCAACCCTACGACGGTCTTTCGAAATTCGGTTTAGTACTCAAGTCAGACATATTCTTGAATTCAAATGTAGTACCGCCATACTGGCCAGAGGGACTGGTCAGGTAAGAGTTTCCCCATATACTGGACCGAGCTCAACTCAAACTTGGACTTACAACCCGTAATTGACAAGCCAATGCCGGAGAAGAATTTCGTTGCTCTGCAAATTAAGTAACCCATGAACTGTAATGCAAAATCTCTTACGGGTATTTTGCCTTGGCGTCAGGTTAATCGCTGTGAACCATGGCGTCCATCGACAGCTATCTAGAAAACTCAGTTGCCTATCAAATAATCTCGAGTTCATTTTCTTTGGAGTTTATCAAACGTCTAGGTCACGACGGATTCATGCTGCATGCAAACATTCACGCCATTACAGTGAAACCGGTACAATAGACACCCTGCTGTGGAAGACGAGACTGCACCTTGGAGTAACGTGATGACTTGCTTGCCTCCATCACCTAAAGAGCCATGCACGGCGGCTTCCCTAAACCGATAATGAAATCTTGCCTGGCAGGTTGATGGGTGAAGGTTAGGTAAAGTCCACTCTCAGAATCAGTCAAAGGGCCATACCTGGTTCTGTTAACCATGACCCTAGAGAGGAAACCCCAGCGAGCAAACGTAGAGAGAAACGGTTTACTGGTCAAAATCCTCCAGTAGATGGGGGAAGGAGTGGGGTACCTGGTGAAGCGGTGAGAGGGATGATCGCACTTCATCGGGAAGCTATCGCCTGCACAAGCTGGAAAGCCCCAAGACCAAACGATGCTGCCCCGTCCACGCTCAGCTTGCTCTATTTAGAGCACTGAGCTATGGACTGAATCCGGGAAGTGAATTGATGGCAGAGCATCAGCGACGACAAAACAGAATACATGAAACAATCAGGTCTCACGTGACTGCCAGAAGATTTTTCTTCACAGGTTCTACGGTCACTTTCCCGTGCTGGGTTAACGCCTCTCGACTTCGTGGGATGGACATTTGAGTCGAAGGTTCCGTTAAAGGCTTTCAAATAGAAAAGCCCTCCGCAGTTTGGGCAGCCGCCAAGTATGATTCGCCAGAGGCCCCCGGTATCTTTCGGATGAAAGGCCCTGCCAAATTCTCCTGCCTTAGTATGAGGTCAAAGCAAGACCCCACGGGTATTTGCGGCCGGATAGGAGCAGTAGTCCAGGAGCTGGGTATAAATCAGGTGCACTTATTAAGCCTAAACAATCGCTTTACTTGGCTGCTTTCAACATCTGAATGTTTTATCAAACTTGGCAACGGGCCACCCACGCTAAAACTTTCGGCTTTTTTAAAATAGACGTGTGCTGTGTCTCCGAAACACGCCTAAAAATCTCTCTTCTGTGATAACCCCTCGCATAGCAGATGCAAGCTCAATCTCTCGCTTCACTCTTTGAGTGTCAGGTGATTCGGTGTCTGGAGCTCGTGGTCAGGCTGGGGCTGTGATTTCTTTGAGTGTGAGGGCTGAGTGCGCACGGCTGTATTGGACACCAGTCAGCGGTTGTTTGCCCGCAGTTTGGTTGGACGGTTTTGCTCTTGTCAACAACGACAAACTGGAGCGCCAGTGTTTGATCTTTGTGTTCGTGTATGCTTTGACTGACTGCAGTTCCTTTCAGGCCAAGAACGAATTCTATTAGGATTTGTCTCCGCTGCTTCGAAGCGCACATTCAACAGAAGTGGTGGACATTGCTGGGGATTTGAACTCCCAGGTTCGACGTTAGGGGGGTTCCAAAAGGCACATTGGAGGCTTATTTGCTATCCCAGCCTATCGTACCGATAAAGGCGATTGTCTCATTAAACTGTGCCATGACCACAGATTGTTTCTGGCAAAAGCAAACTTCTGCCATAGGAAGCAACATAGATCCAAATGGCTTTCTTCTTCGTCTCTACAGCTTTGGGCCTAGATTGACCATGTTTTGATTGATTGCAGCTGGCTTGCACCAAATGAAGATTGTCATTCATTTTGGTCTGCTCCTGTGTACTCAGGTCGCTCCTTGGTACTTCATTGCCACTGTATTCGTCTGATCCGTGGTTGCACCAACTTAAACACCACAAGTCCAACGCAGTTGCTTTCAGAGAATAATCGGCAACACAATTTCAAAACGGAGATGTGTAAGTAGGAATCGAAGCAGCCAGAAGTACAGGAGGCGAATTAATGCTGGAAGTGGATCAAGGAAACCTCGTACGCTGCTTCGAATGCCACCCAAGACTCTGGTGCGATGGATATCTTAGACATCATTTGCTCTGCTAGAAGCTCGCTGATTTGTCCCTTCGGATGCCACATTCAGTGAAGTGCGTAAACCCTTGAAAGGCCAACTGACTAGAAGCCTGAGAATGGACTGTGAGCGAAGGCGGATTTTGAAATGCATGGAAAAGGAAAAGGCTGCATCCACTGGCAATACCAGCTTCTACTTCTGTTTGATTGGAAACACCAGCACACGAAGGCTCGAGGCTAGTGAGTTGATAAAGGAATCCGACGGCTCACTGGTTGATTCTCAGGGACGTCGTCTGGAGGGTTGGGAGGAGCACTCTAGGGAACAATTCCGGTGTCCCACCTCGTCACCGGAAATTCCAGATACACCTGACCAGGGAACGAAGCAGGCAGATATCACTCCCGCATAAAAGACGGAGTTTGTACTGGACCCAGGTTACCTAAAAAGGTACAAATCCGCTGGGCTGGATAGGTCGTTCTTATATTTTTTCGCGGATAGATGGGAAGCTTTTGTTTCGGAGTTCACAAACTCCTCCGGATTATTTGGGATAGCGAGCAGATTCCTAGGGAACGGTGTCAACCGGAGATTTTGCCGACTTAAAAGGAAGATGGCAGATCCTCTTGTGCGAACCAGAGAAGGCTTGGCTTGGTAAGCTTCGCTACTAAACTGCTCGCCGGTCTTGCTCTCTACCGATTATCCAGTGCCCGCGAAATATGTACGAGTGAGAATCAAGCCGGTTTTGCACCCGGTCGGGGTTGCATTGACCACGTCTTCTTTCTTTGGCAAACCTTAGGGCACAGACCCTCTTTCTGTAGGCCCACAATGTCTGTCTTTATCTGAAATCTACTTTTGACTTGGTTGACTGTACATTTCTCTGGCACTGCCTCTCATTCAGGGATGTGCCAGAGAAGTTTATTTCTTTTTTTACAATACTTGTACGCAAGCAGCCGAAGCCGAGTTCGCGCCTACGGTGATCTTTCACCCGAGCTCACCTAGTAAATTGGAGTTCTTCGGGGCTGCCCTCTTTTACCCTTTCTCCTCAAAGTGGTAGTTGAATTGACTTTTGAGATAGCCATATCATGGTGTGAGAATTGTGGCGTCTATCTTCGATCAGACGGTAAACTGTCTCACTAAAATAAGTAGACGATATTGTTCTTCTGAGTGAAGATCCAGGAAAGTTACAAGATTTCTTGGATAACGGAAACAACAGTATAGCAATGTTTGGGATGAGTTTAGCACCCTTAAAGTGTAAAATGCTGCCGCGGAACTGGGTCGGCTCAACACAAACTTTGTATAGGCAGAAAAAGTTCTATCTGGATGGGATAAATTCAGTTACCTGGGAGGTTACATCTCACTAGGTGGACAGATGTCACATAAAGCGTTATCTCGTATAAGGAAGGAGCTTTTGGCTTTTGCCAACATCTAAATTTTGCGGCTTCGGCTAGAAATCCGGTAGTCCGTTAAGGGTAGATTGTACAGTGCTGTAGATAGGTCGATTCTCTTAGACGCTTCAGAAACGTGGTCTCTAAGGGTGGGAGATAGACGAAGACTATCGGTGTTCGAGCATCAATGTCTTGGTAACATTTTCCGAGTACGGCGATAACACCTTGTCAGAAGTGCTGAGGTTCGGCGTAGGATGTTGGGAACCTGAGGTCAGTCTTTGGATCAGGTGATGAATCTAGGCAGGTTAAGGTGGTCGGGGCGTGTGCAACGGCGGCCCACCAAAAGACTTTCCCTGCATATGCTTTTCCCTGAGGTAGGTGGTCAATGGAAGGCAAGCCGAGGTGGTCATTGCCAGACATGACAAAAAATTATGAAGACCTTGACCAGTGGGCTTGGTCCAGTGGGAGGAATCAGACTTCCAGTTTGCGGCCATCGTGGCCAGCCTACCAAGTGGTTGGAAGAATTAAGTTATATTGCTAGGTGTCGCGGTCAGCGGCTTAGTTTGCATTGGGACTCTTTTTATTCCCCTTGGTTTCCGCTTGATACTTTGACTTTTTTGAATGTTCATCATTATGCTGCTATTTCTTGCCCTTCGCTTGACGATTCTGTTAGGTGGCAACCGAAACCGGAGCATACAAGGGTAAGATTAATGGATGAATAAACAGAAACTGAAGTGAACTTGCTATGGGCTGCTTACGAATATGGTTAGTGTAGGTGTGGCCGGAGGCATTATGTCTGTATCCCTCGTTGCAGCGGAACAGAGTATTAGTTACGCACATGGAATTAATTAGTGAGAGTGTTTTGGCCCATTCATTTTCTACCTCTGTCTAACAAGGGAATTAGGGTTGATCCTACTTGGTATGTTTTTCCAAGTTCCTACAACTTATTAGAAATGAGGGAAATAAATGTCAAAGAGTGTGACCCAACTGGTTGTTGAACTGCTGGGACAGGGAGGCGGTGTAGGGTAAGAGCAGTCAACCATCGAAGCAGTGGGGGTAGGTGCTATATGTAGACGTCTTTATGGCCGATGGGGCATATAGTGATGCAGAAATGCCTGGGTTAACACTAACCTGTTCGGAGTGATGACCCAACATCAGGCATCTGAAACCTGGGGTAGAGAAGGTGACAGCAAAGGTACTGGGTCCTCCTCGGGTTCATTGCCCGCAACCCTCCTAAAAACCTGCCTATGGAGAGGAGTTTTGCCATGTGTAGCTTTATTAAACTTGATTAGGGTGGTCAGAACAGTGTGAAATGTTTTTTGATAAATTCGCTGGCAGCAATATCACGTGTAAATTCCAGCTGTAATGGGCAGAATTTCCGCTGGATACAGGTTTTTTGGGCCTGATTCCGGTGCTGCCCCAAGCCGCAAACATGCGAAATGTCTTCAGAGGATTCATACATTATGCAGAGGAAGACATTGAAAACCGCAGCTCCGTGTGCGTTTTTGCTTTGTCTGAGGATTTTGCATGAAACCAGAATTGATGAATTAGCGTAAACTGGATGCGTGGTCGCCACGTGGTTTGTTCAGAAGGGTGGCAAAAGTTGGCCAGTAGGAAGAGTTTGGAGGGGAAAGTTCAATAAAGGGGATTCGCCTAGAAAGAGCCGGAACTGCTCGTTTCATTCTGTGAGTCTTGGCTAAAGAATCCTTTATAATATCGACCATTTTAACTTCACACGAATCGAGTGTGAATAGAGGCTTTTTATTGTAGGCATGACTTTGGGATTTGTGCGACCGAGAACAACATTTCGGGCTCGCCTACTGCCGAAGAAGATTACGCCTTCGAGCTGGATTCCGGTAAGATCAAGAATTCGTCTCTGAGGATCTTAATAGCCCGAGATACAAGCTGATCCTCGTGAGAATCGGTTAGCAAACCAGTATGTGAATGACAAAATAACAAAGTATTTCCGATAAACCCAAGGAGAGTAGGAAACTAAGCTAAATTCCGCGAGATGCGACGCGGCAAAGAAAAATGTCCGGGAAAGACGAACAGCGGAGGACTCATTTTATCTTCTGAAAAACGACTTTGAAATACCCACTGCCATTCACGGAATTCAACGAGGATAAGACTCGCAAACTCTCTACGGTAATCGCAGGATGCTTCTTCGGTGAGTTCTTGTAATACTAGGTGCTCATAATAAGTCAGAGTAAGAACCAGATTTAATAGTTACCCAAAACCTTTCCGGATTTTCCAAGCCAAGAAGGCTTCCATTTCGAAACAGCCATGAAAGTATGGTTAGCTCCCTCCAGCGATTCTTATCAGTTTGGTTTTTTTGACATGAATTCTAGGAGCGCTTTCCTTTCGATGATTCCTAGAAAGCCAGCTTCATTCACGTGACGGCTTCCGAGTGGAAACGTATCTAGCATGTTCCCTAGGAAATCCGACTAGGGGAATAACTACCACACTGTTGGTACGATACCTTCACCAGATGGTGCAACACCTGTGGTCCTTACCGTCCTGCGCGAAAGTTAGGCGCAAAGACTTTCGTGAACGACTGAAGGCACCATAGCAGTTTTAAAGCGGAGCCAGGAATTGCAAAATTACATTGATGCTTTGACCAAAGCCCTCGAGCAAGCGCATGCCCTCTACCCCAGGAATACGCGTTCACCAATGCCACCGTTGTTCTTCCAGCGGCAGTCGCCATCCCCTCCACCTAAGGCTAACTAACACAAAGCACCCAGTATGAAACCCGAAGTAAAGATGTTAGGTCAAGAAGGTCGTCTTTGGATGATGGTGGCCGAACAGTACGAAACCACAGCAGACAGACTCCATCAAACGAGCCGAAACTGGCCTAGCTGTGCATTGCATGCTGCTCGGTCAAACTATCACTCCGATGAGTGTCATCATCGCCAACATCTATAATCAAAAACCAGCAAACGCAAGCAGCCCTGTACCTTCTACTCCATTCAGGCAAATCATCTCACAGCTGGGTAGTGCCGACGACCATCAACCCCTTCATAGCCGCCTGACATGAGTAGCGCTCAAGAATACCGGTTTTTCTAGGTCGGCACAGAAGTGCTGGTCAGTATGAGACCGGTTTCAAAATGAATAATCCTATCTGTAACACTTCCGAATCAGCCAGCACTCAATGGGGCTTCCTTCTCAAAGACAGGTGACCAAATTCTTGCCTTGAATGTTGGTTTACAGAGTTGATTGCCACAGGTTTTCGTTGTTGCACCTGTAAGCCGGCTTAACCCGAACTAAGATTTTGTGGAAGTCGTGGCTTAGTAATCGACCATGGAAAGCCATTGTTCGTGGGCCAACCTACATTGGACCAAAGTGTTTTTTCTTTGAGTCAAACCTCTTCCTGTGTTTAAACTGTGGTTCGACAGTCGCTTTAGTGAACATACTTGCCGAGTCCGCACATGAAACAACTCTCCCCCATTCACTGACTTAGTCCAACACAGCTACTACGGAATCCTCTGTCTACGCTCAGCCTCAGAAATTGGCCGCAAAGAAGGTCCGCGTAGACCACGCAGGGTAGCAACATGGTAAAATTGGGAATTATCTGGCTTTGAAGTGATCCGTAGGCACCAACGTTATGTCTGACTTTAGAAATGTCGACTGCAGGCCGTAGAAAGATTATCAATATCCCATTGGAGTGATTATTTCGGACCGATATCTCATCCCGCAAGTGGCAGTCCAAGTGAGTGGATTTTTCTGACAGTGTGATTTTTAGCCGCATCCGCCCGGTATGAGAATGCAACTGAACGCCAATAGCCGGGATAAGCATCAACGAGAACTCTGTAACGGATAGTGAAGTTCTCATCAAGTTTCTGTGAACACCTTTTGAATTCTCCAATTTTAAGGGAACCATCCGTGGCTTCACCGATGTCTTTATTGACCTGCATTATGCTTCCGCTTGAATAAGTCCTCACCGCTATCTCATCCAGGAAAACATCTGTCACACATAAGCTAAAGGTACTCCCACGTATCCCAGAGGGACTCACTCTGAATGCACAAAAATAGTGTAGTGGGCGCTAAATCCATATGATCAATGAGCCATGGGGTAACCCAATCAAATTGAACCCCTGCAAAACTAGCAGGATGTCGAAGAATACCCGCAGCCCAAGTCATTTAGGCAAATACACTTTTTCAGTGGGTTGAAAATGTTTGCTTCCTTTCCGTTCCAAAATGGGCTTAGTTAATGCAACCATTTACAAGCACGACGAGGAGCAAAGCAACAGATTCAGAAATTTTGGAAGCAGCAAGAAGCCGCTTTTCCACTTTGGGTCGGGCTGCAACGAACGAAAAGCATAAGTCCATGTTTGGGTTAAGTCTGACGAAAATCCACGGCTCTGTTTACCAGAAAACCAGCTTTTTCCACTCTGGAAAGCATTTGGGAGCTCCGAAGAAGAGCATAGCCCAAATCGTTGCGGGACCCAAACGAAAACAGGAACACTTTGCGAGTTTTGCTGTGCCACTTATGAATAAAATTACAGGTACGTAATGACCATACGTTTCATAAATAACCTCGATGGAAATCCAGTCAATGAACCGTCAAAAATAAGAAAAAAACCATAAAAAAGAATGACTGACGGGAAACAATGGATAGAAAGTACGTAATCTGCGGATCAAGCAATTACAATGAAGTTTGCCAGCATGACAAAGCCCGCTTATTACCTTTCTGATGGTGGCGGCCAAGATCCATGCAAGCGACTCACGATTCTGCTGTGTTGAAAGTAATGAAACGAGCCTTACCGAATCGGAAGGTCTCGTTTTCGCACAAAATACCTGCAGGTTCAGTGGTGGGAAATAAAAAGCCTACAGCGGAACAGGAAACTTTCGAAAATCAGCGGCAGCAAACGAAATTAGGAGCTAACCTGTCTGATATCCGCAATGAAGTAAATATCAGGTAAAGAATGAGTTGTTTCCACTTATTCCGGATGTTATACTAGTTACGGTGAAACATGGGATCGCCGTGGCATTTCAATCCAACGGTTTCAAATTCTTTGGTCGAGCGCTCACCCGAGAAAGCCTAGGACAGCGCACTGTAACAAATTTTGCCTGACTCACAAAAACCCTGTTCGATTTTTCTCTCGAAAGCTACAGCGCGACAAATCCAGGTAGACCACCTTGGGCCACAAAATTCTGGCTACTTGTACGGGAGCTAGTAAGTTTGGATATATCTGAAAATGACTCGGATCCACACTGTGCACCTACCTTTAAAGTCACTTGAGAAAGGTTTAAAAAATTCATTTGGAAACTTTCATCTGACTGACTTACAGAGACGGTGGCTTTGGTCCCCACATTTCACCCTCCAGCTAGTTTTGCCAACGGATATTACCTGGTTTGGTCCGGCCACTAAATTTTGGTTTTATTGCCATGGGCACTTTCAGTTTCTATGCTGCTAGGCCTCTATAATACGGTTTAGCCCTTGCTTCGATCCGTCTTTGCTTTTTGATTTTCATATTAACCTGAGACGATAACGGGCAAGTGACCAATCTTTGTACTATTTCTGCTGGCGTGATTTTGTTGTAAATATACTCACGTAACGCAAACGACCGCCTCAATATCACTCAGTGAGTGCCTTCATCGTTGGTCTGGTTTTCCTTCGTAATATTAACAGGCCGAGCTGCGATCTTGTTCACACTTTTACAGGTCATCGATATTAAGTCGTCGTAGAAGTACTGGAACGCGGTTACCCTGAACCCTATTTGTTCATTTTGTCGATGACACCTTTTTGGGGGGAGCTTTCTGTGACTGGCAGTTTCCCTACCCTGTGAAATTCTTTAATGTTGTTTGCTCTTCATTGGTGATGTTTATCCTTAAGTTCATGATTTTCTGGCCCTCTAAGTTGGACGTTGCCCCGGAAAAAGTCCTGGGTTGCAAACGGTCAGCTGAAGTCTCCGGAGAGCCCTGTGAGGTAAGCCATTCATTGAATTTTCTTTGGTCACCGTGAGTGTCCGTCAGTTGTGTTATTTAACCCACGACCGAAGAGCGCTTGGTTTGATCTTAAAGCGACCGAGGTCAAGCTTAGAAAGGTGAAGTCTGAATGAAGGAAAACTGAGGCTTTTAGTCGTGCAGGTCGGCCAGGTAACCAAAAACAAGGTTAATGCCACCATTAGCTCATAAG
Source organism: Fasciola hepatica (assembly GCA_948099385.1). NCBI lineage: Eukaryota > Metazoa > Platyhelminthes > Trematoda > Plagiorchiida > Fasciolidae > Fasciola > Fasciola hepatica. The sequence goes on along the minus strand of CANUEZ040000142.1, from coordinate 12,451,536 downwards.
GCAAACTGGGGTAAATGGAGGTATTCTACCCAGAAAAGTTTTTCAGGCTTGAAATTCCTACAATAACGTGAGAATTCCCTCAAATCGGGGGGGGGGGAAACTAGAAGAGCAGGTCGGATACTGGCTCGACTTGAACCACTAAGGTGAAATTCTTAATAGGGAGGTAAGCTTTTATGATACACGCCGTTATTTTTTTGACAGTTGTTGATTATGATGAAGCCGGTACCCATAAAGAAAGACACATACTGACCCACTTATTCCAATACTGTCAAAGATAGGAAATGTTGCTATCCAGTGATTTTTGCTGCACCAATTATGGAGTCTGGAAGCACTGGGCGGGTCCGAGGCTTCAGCTTAAAAGCCTCCGGATACTGACGGGATATTACTTCTGTTGCTCCCGGTAAGCTAAAAGATAAGTCAATGGACCACTCAACAGAGGTCTTCTTTGCAACCTCTTGTTGCGTCACTTTGATCAGCCAATGTGCCAGAAGCGCTCGGTCAATGGAAATTTCACGACGAGCTTTGATCCACGCTGAAACAACCATCAGTATAATAGGCTTGACATATGCTAAATTAGTTACTTGGTCGTTGCTGTCTCATTAACGGTGCCTTTTTAAGGATGCGACTTTTCCGGATGTGACTTATTCGGATGCCAAATAACTTTCGTCCCGCAGTAAGAAGTTGTTCGTACTAAGAAAGTGAGGCAAATCGGGTATTAAACCGTTTTAAAGCATACACGGTGGCTGAACGTGTATTGAACAAGCTACCCAGTTGCACCACGTTACACTGAGTTCAGGGATCATGTTTCATTGCAAAAGCGATTAAAATTAGGGTTCCAGGGTCTATTTTAATTTACCATTTCTCAAGTTTCTTTGTAGGGTCACCGTTATCTTCAGCGGGTTCAAGTCTCCTCAGCAGGCTGAAACTGAAAGATGCCTGGGTTACTATCAAGCTTCCGCCGTATAATTTGGGAGAAAGATATTTGGCAAGTGCTACAGTAAGAACTTAGTGAAAGATGGTAAAGAATCTGAGACCTAAAATGTCAAGGGAGGTTCCGGACTTCTTTCTTACATGGGGCTTCTCGATAGTGTGCAGTAACCGAACAATGTGCACAAACTTAGCTGCGAAGAAGCAACCACGGATTAGCTGTTCAACACACCACCGCCTTCCACATCAGACAAAACTTCAACAACTAGCAAGCTTAGCTGCGTGTTTAATGTCCCATATTAAATACTCCATATTTAGGGGCATAGTTCTAGTAAAGTTTGTGGGTCCACTGGATTCCGTAGCTGTCAGCACGCTGAAAGACACAAGTGTGGATGCTTCGTTTCTGAGGGGAGACTTGCTGGAACCTTTAGATTTGTCTGGTGACAGAAAAGCTACATACTTTAAAGCTTTTTCGAGTAATGAAGCAGACCAAAGTGCACCAATATCTTTCTGAGTGACATCAGGCAGCTGCGCAGAATTTAATAAAGGCAACGGTGCTCTTGAAGTCAGTTTCGTTTCAAAGATCAGAGTACACTCCCGAGTCAATAGATGCTACCTAGCAAGCCGCCTATGATACCCAGATTTTAACCCTCTGCAAATGTCTGAATTGTGCTGACTGATGTTGGTCCGTCGGAAGCCTGGTGGATTCTTGAAAAAGGAGGCTTTAAAAAGAAGGACAAATGGGTTGTCCACTCTTAAGTGGGCTGAGTGATACCTGCTCCGTAGACAACTGAAACCAAAAAATAGCAGGTTTTTTGCTTCATCTTAGTTTATGTGAAAAAGAGAAAGACACTCGAAGATTTTACGGTCTTGGTCTCGTAGTTAATACTTCGATTACAACAGCAATAACGACCACAAAAGCAAAAACTGGAAGCCTATCTGGAAGGTCACTCGAGGTTCAAAGTAACTAAATTAGTGTCAGGCTTCTTGGTAGGTTGAAGCATCTGGGGAATTACTGTAACCGATTAGTTGCTTCTAAAAGGGCAGAAGTTGTTGGGCGAGAGATGCCACACCTGATGACCGGAATTTGGCTATGTGAACTGTTATCATCAGAAGGGCTACGCCAACATAATTCGTGGTTATTTCGGGGGACGAGAAAACTTTAACTTGAATCTGCTATCATAAGCTGATTACTCCGAAGAAACAAAGGAGGATCTGGGATTGTTTTCACTTTACAGCCAAGTCCTAAGATGAATAATGGAGTGGTTACATGTGAAAGGGAAATAAAGTGGTTGCGAGAGTGATCCGCTTTCTGCTGCGCCTACGTCGAGGATGAATGTTGGTGCTGTCGGACATCGGAGATATTTGCTGGCAAATCTCAAAGCCTAATAATGATCAGGGTAGACTCATATACGTATGGTATCCAAAAGGTGAAAATCGCAAAACAATTGCCTTTTTGTTACGCGTGAACTTATTTCAAAAACATCCTGAGCATAATCGGCCACGAATATCCGCCTGTGATGTCACACGCCATCATTGGCAGCTTTTACTCCCACGGCCTCTCCTCAGCAACTGACAAGAAGATGAATCTTTCCCTTACTGACGACCCACTTAAATCACCGAACTGCGGATGATTAAAGTCGACGGGATGGTTGAGTTATATCCCTTGGTCCTAAACAAGATATATTTTACTCGAGAGGAAATTTCCGAAAATGTCAACCAAGAAAGATCTTGCAACAAAGGTGATACCTGGAATGGCATAGAAAATAGATTCGGGTCCAATTCCGTGTGAGATTAAATTCAAGAAACTGACGTGTTCACAGAAAAACAGCAGCCTGAATCGGCGGCTTATTACAAAACTTTAGTTTGTATCAGGCCATATGTCTCGTTACCGGCAGTTTTACTTTTGTGCAGACGGCTTTCTGGATAGGCACCCCGTTTGGAGCACGAGAGTGCCGCACAGTGGTAATGTTGCAGGCAAGCGCTTGATACGTTAAAAGCTTTTGCTGAACTGTGTTACCCTCACGGGGCTATGGAAGCGAATGCAGAGGTCAAAGCCCATGCAGCTTGAGGTGCATCCAAAGTGGAAAACGGTGCTTTTTATTATGGCCGAGAAAACAGCCTTTGCGTGCAATTGATAACTGATTTTGCAACTTTCGAACCTACCGTCAGCGAAATTCCAGAAGTCATGTCCACAGAGGAACAGAACGTTTATGATGGTGGTGCGTATCTAAATAATGAGCAATATTTAGTCATAACCTTACAACTTTCACCTTACTCTGCTTGTTCCAAGGCTAACTATGAGAATGAAACGAAAATAGCGGTAAAAAATGACCGAAGACTAAAATCTTCGAACAGAAAGTTAAAACTGCACAAGGGAAGCAATGAAACAAATGGCGAAGATGGGGAAGAAACTTCCACATCTGAAGTATCGAACGGCCTCCAGTGAGCCTTCCTCAAAAGAATTCTGCTACCGCTGGTCAAGGGCCGACGCACTTCCCCCAGGGAACCATAACTGAGTTATTATTATGCTCCCTGAAATAAGACAAGTGTTGCTTATAATGAGCAACACCAAGCGACAACTGTATGAAAAATTTGGGAAATTATTGGCCATAACAGCAAATATTTTATTTAATATCCTGTACTTTTATGTTTCATTGAGACACAACACTTCTTCATTTTTCAGCTATAGAGCAAAAGGTGAAGGAACCAGATTTTCTTAAGTAGACGAAGGAATCAAGGTAAACAACGATTTCAAAGACAAATAATCAAATCGTGCTTCCTCGATGTTCGCACATTCATTTGAGCCTCTTTTATTGATATACAGTTAAACATAAATGTGTTCTTTCTAGCCATCCTTGCTCACCGGTACAGTACCCCCAAATTTATTACAGAAATACCGGTCAAGTTGAAGTGGGGAGTAGTCCACTCGCCGGCCGGTGCACTAAAGATGACCCTATTGTAAACACATATGAGTGATACCCCGAGGTATTTCATCCATATTACAAATACGATGTAATGTTCAGTTGAAGTCCTTTCTTGCCCTTCACCCAATTTGGCATTGAGACTCGGGCTGATCTTCCTTGCAGCTGGGTGGATTGCGCCAACGGCTTTCACGTGCATCCCATTTACACCCATACAGATCGAGCTTTCGAAGGATCAATGTTAACCTAAGTAGATGACACTGGACAAAAGTTAAACAAAACTCAATCTTGGGGCAAGATATACCAAAGGGTCGTATACACAAAGCCCAACCCGTTAGCAAATTCATCATGGCACTAAGCGCCACTAGGGCACAGGGAGTGACTCAGAGTCAACGAACTGGTCGACTGAGAAAAGAAAAACACTCGATGCTTCTAGGACAGGTGTGGCCGAATAAAGAACCGGCAGTCAAAATATCTTGCTTACAAGTATTGTGATTCTGCATCTGCTCCAGGATCGCCTCTAGTGATGGGATTAATAAGGTGCGCGTCTCACGTTTGCTGACAAAAGCCGAGGACAGCATACCAACAACATTTGGAAAGAAGTTCATGGACTGAATGTTGACTAAAACACTAACAGCTAGGAAGAACAGGAAAGATTACGTACAAAGCCTGTTACTTAATCTTACAAAGCATCATATGTTTACAGTTAATGTCGAGGACATCAACGGAATCTTAATCCTAGAAAGGACAGCTCGCGTACATCCCGTTTTAACTCCCGAAGGTCATGAGAACTATCACCCACCTGGTCAGCTGGTCGATTCCAGGAAGCAATTTTTTCGTCATCTCTATTTACCGCTGACTTCCATGCCAGGCCAGTAAATACAATGGCTAACAGGCCAACTATAAGGCCTCCACTCAGTTTCAACCACTTTTGTCTTTCTTGTAACAAAGCTATCTATTCAAGTTTCCAAAGCTTCCAGAATGCATCTGCTGAAAGCAGCTCTCGTCGACCTTGCCTATCAAGGGTTTGCTTGGAATGCCGTCCATCGAACACTGTTTTATTGCTATAAAGTTGAGGTGATTTACCAGGCACTAACATCAGCAGATCTCCCACATTCTCCATCATAGACTCAAGAGGGCAATCGTCAAGTATTTCCTGCGCTTCTGCCATAAACAAGGACTAATTTCCTTTTGCTGTTCGCTGACAGCTAGTCACTTCATGGAGAGCACATCATTCGGAAAGCTTCGCAAAATCCTGCCTTCTATACCAACGACTAGCGTCAGGTGGCTTAAAATACCGTTCAGTTTCACCTTGTGATAAAATATGATGGATTCTATCCTGACAGAAACTCTGAAAGCCAAGCCGAAGCTCAGCCCACGGCCCTTTGTAGCTACGTTTTACATCTCTGAAGATGAGCAAAGGTTGCCTCCTTCTTCAGTAAATGCCAATAAAGCTTAGAGGAAAAAATCAGTAGAAAGTAAATGCACAACCCTAGTGAGCTCTGCTGAAGCATGGAAGCGGGTAAAAAAGCCTACACAATGCTTTCCTCCTACCTGCAAGGTCTCATATAGAACGGTCCAAGATACTCAGCCCCATCTACTCAGGGGCATTACCAGCATGTTTTCGGCACTTCAAACATGGGAGAGATATTTGCTGACAGCTCGGAAGTGCGGTGAGTTAAAAGCGTCTCCAACAGCTGCAATCAATTCCATTCCCTGTATGGAGGCCATCTTCAGAGTGAACGCAAGTACATATCTTGATTCCGATGTGCCGGACAAAAATCTTGGGGAGGACTCTACCCCGCGTTCAAAGACGGAAGTATCAAATTTAAAGCCTAATTCCAAGTCTGAGTCTAAATTCGAGGTGCCGCATGAGAGGCATCTAGGCCAAAGTTCCAATTCAGACCCGAAGTTCTCGTAGTCAGTAGTCTTTCTGGACCAATGTTTTTCATGGCGCTGTCCCTCTCATCAGCAGCAGGGGTGCCAAAAGTGTGTCACTTAGTACCAAGCCACAGCCTCAACATTAGTTCACAGAGATCTAACAGACGACGGCATTCCTCCACCAGATAGTACTTCGGTGGCATCAGTAAGGGAGAATAAAGTGTCATTAACGTTAAGTCATTTTAAAACAACTTGATATGGCCGATGAGGACTGACGCACAAATAAAGCAGTCTCATCTCTCAGGGTAAAATTCGGAAGAAGTGGTAGGGAACCAATTCCAAGCGGGTTCATCGTCACTGTAATCCACCTCCGCTTGACAGCACCACTCTCGGACCACCAGAGAAACCAAAGGGAACGTTGTTCCTTTTCAAGCAATTTTCCCTGCATGAATGAATTTTAAGTATCAGCACACAGGGACAAAAGCATCTGGCGAAGCTCGAAAAACATCTGTCTAACTCAGAATTAAATCAGGATCCTGCGAAATTTAGGCAGCTGCCGATTTTCTTGGGGATGATGCAGCACAGTCAAAACATCACATTCAAAGAAGTTTCAAGGTTGAAAGAAGCACGGAGTGGCAGATACTAACCCACTCGTTTATCTTCCATGACACTCGCACGGTTTATCCTAGTTAAGCTCAGAGTTCATTTACTGGAATACATTTAGTTTCAAGTGGTCATTACTTCAGAAGCCTACTTTTAAATAACCTGAGCTATGAAGGGCAACCAATAGATTGCAAAGTTTTTTAAAGAACAATTTTTCCACTGCAAAGCAAAACTTAGACATCCGTGCTCGAGTGGCATGGACCTCTCCAAGACTTTGGTGGTTCTTTCAGTCCCCACAAACATTTAGGTTCTCGACGAATCACTGTCATGAAAATCTTTATCGTAGAACTTTCGGGGCTACTTTTCAACATCCAGCAGACTGCGCGCTGAATCGGCTTGATTGGTTATTGACAAGAAGACCTATATAACGAGGCCTGTATAGAAGGGGTCAGCGTAAGGATCTCTGTTAGAACTTCGTTGCTATTCTAAAACCCAGTGAGCCGGAAAGACGTCTAGAAGAACTAACACTCCCATGATCGGGTATCAAGTAGTTGCAAATTTTACTCCCTTCAAATGACCCCAGTTGTAAAACGTTTCCTGGCAATCTGACCGGCACGCAAATTGAGAACGGACGGATAGGCATAGGAGCTCTTCAATCTTATCACCTCTTCACCATCCAAAGACCTCACGTTTTACAGCATCCCCCACAGCGTCGTAAGGCATCCTTAGTCAGGGTGTTCATCCAAATTTTGTCCGTCTTCTCTATTAGGCCTAAAAGGTAAGCTGGATCTTGACGCATGTGAAGTGTTTGCACCGGTATTGAGAAGCTTGCTGATGCATAAGGATTCGTTAGAACGTTCAACAGTAGGCGGTTAATCAATAACTCAACTCTGCAATCCGTCAGAGATAGCTTATTAATTGCACTGAAGATGAAATTCCTGTTCATCCCATGCAAAAGCGACGACGTCAGAGACCTCAATTTTATCCTTCATATGACTTCCTCAAATTACACCCATCTGCCCGATGACCTGCATATGAAAGAACAAAACAGGCCTGTGACCAACACAAATTCCCAGCAACCTTCAGGTGAAATTGCTTGAGACTAATAATGGACCTCTGAATTACGCCTGCCCTGACATTTATAGCCACTGGCATAATCCGAGGAAAAGCAAGGGTCTTATGTTTTGAACCACCCTTGTTGTGGCCACCTGGAGCACTTTCTCACTCACGGAATTGATGACAGTATCCTTTGCCCTGAAGGCTGGTCCTAGTGCTTACGAACTGAAGCAAATAGCAAAACCCTGGCTCGTTGTCTAGCTGGTGGATCTCGTTGGTACACTTTGCCCTGTCGGTCGCAGAGCACCGCGGGAGCTTACCCACTAGGTGACTCAAATTAAAGCCTCTCAGATTCCGTAGTTGCTCCAGTCCGTCTGCGCAAATGGCCAGCTCTTTAGCACACAACAAACAGGGAATCAAGATCTTGAACAATAAGCCATGACCTGGTAACTTTCTTCACAAAGCACCATACCACACAAAGGTTCCAACCGAAGTAGTCAGTTATTGAGCTTTTAGTCGGCTGATTCCCTTCACTGGCCGGGTTAAGTCTACAACTTCAAAATGAACCTCGCATTTTTGCTTGAAATATGGGACAAATATTTCAAAATTTAGACCTCTTACCTAACTCAGTTCTTGGTCTGTCGATCGAAAGGCTGCAAGAACGGAGAACTATGTCGAATCGAAGCACTAAAATCAAGAGTTCTACGTGAAGCAGTTATAGTCTTATCTGCAGCCGGTTTGACTCAATTATCTCAAAGAACAGGCCAGATTTCTAAACATGAATAAATTTGTCGCCCCGACTCCCACTGATCTTGGAAGTTTTGGGATCCAGGTGTGTAATCTAGTCTCCAAGCTGCCATCAAACACTTCTCCAACTGGTGTCTGTCCCATAACACCCTTACCACCCATTCGCTTGAGCACCTCCGCTGCCCATCCTTTGGCTTCAGAAGGCATCTATGAAGACATGATTTGAGTCGCGGTTGGTAGCCAATTAAGTCTTATTGGCAGTCTGCAGGTCATCGTCTGTGCAGAATCCAGGTCAGAGATTGAGTAGGCCGATCTGCAAGCGATTAGACAGCGTGTCGATAGGACGCAAAGGGATTACCATCAAGCAGCGGCTGTCGGTATAGCCAGTCGATCAATCACAAGTCATCCTGATCGATGCGGGTAAGAGCCAGTTTACGTTGCACCAGTCGGTGACAACGACTGTTTCCTTCCAAACTACAATGTGATCTGCGGTAATATGTTGGAGACTTTTGTTGGAAGATCAGGCTTTTTAATGGGATAGGTGAATTAGTTGAACGGCTTTACGCAAGACCCGGAGGATTCAAGCTCTAACTGGGAACGTTCAAACCTAATTTCACTAATTTGTGAACCTCTGACATATCGGTGCCAAAAGATGAGGCAGGAGGAGTACAAAGGGTGGCTTAAGGACCACCTTAAATTCAAAAATGTCCTTGCGTTTTAACCCCGCAGTTTGCAGCGGAGGATTAAAGGAGACAGGCAAGTTTACGACCCACAGTAAGTTTAAAATGTAAAAAACGAGAAGGTTCAAACTCACAGATGCACGAGCAAAACGAAAACTCCACAATCGATTCAATTGGGAGCCGCAAACAATGATAAAAAATGGTAAAATGAATCAAGTAAACGGATGATCTAGTGATCAAACGTCGCTGAGCACAGTGGAGCCAAAGCTTTTTATAATGGTTCAAAAAATACTCATGTAGGACACAGCTCGTTCGACGGCGTAGGCTCTGACCGGCTCAAGGATGCGTTCGTCGTTCAGCAATTTCAGCTGTAGAGCATCAAATGAATTGCCACAATTGTTTCTCTGAAGTTTCAAAGTAAAAATTTTTTTCATTTCGGCTTTCTTAGATTGCGCAACAAAATCAGATGGGTGTTTTTAATTTGGCGGTAGTTTTCTCCGGGAGTATATGGGTTCATATCTTGCACATGTTTATTACCCCAAGACCCCAACACTTCGTCGCATGGCCGCGCTGTTCGCAGCGTACACCCCAACAGTCGGTATTTTCGTAAAAATATCTCAGACATGGTTAACGGTGAATAATATTTTTCAATAGATGAATCTCTAATGGTATACAATAAGCTATCTTGGCTGATCTGGGGCCTTCACTTTAGGTCCATATCCCCTTAGTTAACCACCAGGTTCGGGCTGGTTTCGAAGTGAGCTACAGCTGGGCCAAGTTTGGGTTCGCAAAGAGGAACCGGCCAAGCTCCGGGCACGCAAACCCGTTTGCAACCCGGCCAGGCTTCGACTGAGTTTTGCAATAGGTTCGCTACGGCCAAAACTTAAGCCTGTTTAACTGGAAAGCACCTGGAGTTGGTTTGTAATTTGGTATTAACGAAATCATTACCAGTTATTTCCCTAGATGTGCTATTTCTCTCCATATATGTGACACAGGAGAAAAGGAAATTACTTGTTCTCCGTAAGAGGTGACTGACTTGTAGAAAACGTGTTGGCGTATAATTACGCACTGAAAAGTATAGATACATAAACATAAATTCATATATACAATTTTATATACATGTATATTTATAGTATAAGCGAAACGTAAGAAGCGTTATTCTGGTCCTATAACTTGAATTATACACTAGCAATAGCCGGCGGTTGACCAACCCGAAGTTAAACGTAATTCGTTTTCTAAAGTCCATCTGCTCTTATTGGTAAGGATGTAGCACCAAAAAATGTAGACCGAATACCTTGTATGAAGGCATAGACCTCGCTGAGGATGATGACATATATATAGCTTCGAAACTGTGAATCTTCGTTTTGCTGTTGTGTGGCACTGCTCTTCAATGATTCGTCACTGAACTCGGAATTTCTTAGAAGGTTTTTTGTCTACTACCTGACAAACTCCAGAAAAAAGAAATACATCCGATCACCAGAATGATTTTCCACGCTGCAGATGCAGTCAGTTCATGCGGAAGACTTGACAACCAAAAGCGTAGGGCACGCTGACCCGTTGCGTGCTTCTCTTTCAAAGCGAGAGATTTATGAGCAGCAGGGGGATATGAAGATACGTTTTGCACACAAGTTTCCCTATTAACATCTGATAGACTCGCACACATGCCGTTTGTAATACTGCATAGATTTTTGACTGGCACATGACAGTGAAGTCAGTAAATGTGTGAACTATTATTATTGATAATAATAATATTGGTTTATTTCGGAGACGCCCGAAGCATGCCAAGTGCATGATCTTGTTGACGCAGGTGATGGAATGGACGGATATAATTCGTGAAAATGTGGAAACCTTGCATTAAGATGTAGGATAAAAGGGCTCAGAAGAGGGAATAAAGTGAGATGAAAATAGGATAAATGTATGCACTCGATAGAGATTCTGGGGAGTTTAAATGAACTCAGGGGCGGATTTAAACAAACGCTCAGTGACTTTGAAGGTCAAGGTCAGATAGGGAATATGACTGTTCCGGGTGGATACTTTCGAAGGCCGACTGACAGACAAGATTTTGTTCCTGTTCCACAGCTAAAAAGTCTCTGAAATATGACAATTTGTGTGCACCCTGCTGACCAATTTTGTCTGCGGACATTTTATGTTTTGTTCTTTCTGCCATTTCTGAATCCAAGGTGACTGATGCCAATAATTTATGGCACGTGCAATCATCTATTTTCCCGCCACCCAAAAAACAGTTTTCTTTTTTGTTCCAGAAATACATAGAAAATTGTGCACAATGATATAGAAAATCGATATGGAACTCGTAACTACCAAACCGTCAACAAGTTCCTCATTTTTCATTAGTAAAGCCGATGTTGGCAGCTTTCCTCATTTCACGTTGTGGAAGGGGGCTTAAGCGTTTTTATGAACTATGAAATTACGCGGAATCGGTGGATGGGGAATTATTTGATGTACCGCAGTGGTTAAGACAAACACAATTGACTGATCTATAGGGGAGCCCAACCGGAGCTAGTCCCGAACCCAGCCGTAACCCTGCTGGTGACCGGCTGGTCCTCCAATGCGAACCGGGTCCAAGCTCAGCCGGGGCCTACTTCAAGCCCGTTGGCTCGCTCTAGGGCCGGCCCAAAGCCGTTCGAAGCCCTACCGGAAATGGCTGGTTTTCGATCGGGTTTGCTACTTAGGTGGCACCTACTCGCAATGGAGACCGGATTTCTGCCATTCCCAAACCCGCGAATGGCGAAATTCAACTAAACACATCCACGGTGGAACAAAACGCTAATGGCGATTGATGCCTTATCTAAACGTTGAAAGATGAGTAGTCGTGACTCTACAAGCTTTACGCCACTGTGGTTATTTTCAGGCTGACCGGGAAAACGTAACCAAATCAATCGTAATAGTCAGCGTTGAGGCAAACAGCAGTTTTTGGGTTTGTAGGCCTGCACAGTGGACCACGGTACGGGGTCGGTCACCACAAACACCGAGGCTGGGGAAATAAAACATGCTTGCACCAGATAGAACAACGGGTGGTGCAGACCGAAACACAAATTAGGTCAATCAGTAAAGTAAATGGATTTCTGGTTCCTCCACGGTGACAAAGTCAAGGTTACTGCTCCATGGAATGAGACGATGAGGTGCTTGTTGCCTTTGGTAGTTCTTTTTCATCGTTATCGTGGGCATTTGGAATACGGAAGGAAAGAAAGTGGCATTATGTACGATCGGAAGTGCACCACACAACCAAGGACCCAGATGTCCGAACGGATCGATACCAAAGTGGCTGATGAAGGAGTGAAGACGACGGTGAAATAGGAGCTCCCGATTAAAATAACCGAGTTCATTGAACGTTTTCATAAGTATTTTAGTGCGATTGGTAATAGGTCACAGCTGCTACAGTGCAGATAAAGATAGACTGATTGTTATAATTTTTCAGTTATACGACGACGACGAATTTCCGTTTGTGCTGGAAGACAAATTGACGTGGAATGGACGAATAAAATGATAGGTGCAGAGAGGAATATAAAGGGTGAGACGTGAAAGAAATGATGGCGGAAGACATATATGAATACATCAACTAATAATATTTTTAGTATACTGAAAGTATGATGAGGGCAATGGGAAGCAGGTACCATAGTACAAATGAAGGTTATGACAAGCGAGGGGTGCATTCAGCGTCAGTGAACGTGAGCCTTTTTGATCCGCAACCGGAGGTATAGGATGAGGCTGACGGCTTGCAGGACTTCCGACCTGTAAAACACTTTGAGTTGTACAACATTTTTTGCGAACATGCTTAGCCGTAACTGACGCCCTTTTATGGCGTAGCAGTGGATATTCCTGATTCCAACTTCGCGAACTTGTCTATTCCGAATTGGATAAAAACGTCGTGTTCCACTTCACCCGGAATTCTAACAGCCAAACACCAACGGAAGTCTCAGTATTTCCCTCATGCTCACTCCCGTTTTTCTCCCGGCCCTCAAGTATAAACACTTATCACCCGAGTTTACAATGAGTTCTGCTTGTGCTGTCATAATTTAGCCTATAATTTCCCCATTCTCAAGGCCTCATTCACTAGTGTCCTCCATACAGGTGGGGTTGGTCTGGCTACTATATACAATCTCTTGAAATGCTTTGCTTCGAGGGGGAGCTCCTGCACTCTAAATTTAAATCCGTTGTAGATTTTCTCGGTAACATTTTTCCCTTACTTTGGGTTGTGTGCTTCTCATTTCACCCCTCCTAAGAATACCACTACCCAGGTCCGTCACTGTTGCTGTTGTCTTCGAAGCCTTCCATAGTAATGTTACTCCTCGTTATTTACCGACAACATTTTCTGCGAAATTTGATATGCATGCCGAGCCCGATTCCAGGTTTCCATTACTTATTTACTATTTTCAATCTGAAACCCGCGGCTCTTGTAATGTCCTTGCTGGCAACTTGCAAAAAAACCAGACTGCTGTTTTCGTTCGCCTATTCTTCCTCTGAATCCTGCTGGTTGTTCATCATAATCCCCTCTGGGGCGTATGGGTTGTTTGAGAAGAGTAACTCCTTTGGGTCGGTTTACTCTTTTGCCACCCGGGTATCATTTATCTCTTTAGTCTCCATTACCTGCCAAAGTCTCACCTGTGGCCTAACAAAGCTGAGGCAAACATCGGCTGCCACACTTCGGCAAACCACTTCACAGGGGGGGGCGAACCACTATGAGGGTAGCCTAGACCTGAAAACCTCTGTGTGAAGGCGTCCGGCACGCGAAGGACACTCCCGCATAGGAGGATGAGATCTGATGGGATCCAATGGACACTGAGGAAATCCGCCCAGTCAGCAGGTTTGCATGAATCCCAGGGACAACTGGGTAAAGGGCAAGTTCCCAGAGATCCACCGGCAACTACTCCCCAAGATCGCTGCCATGCCTTGGGCATTCCAGAATGGTAGACCAACATCTGAAAGGCGTACGAGCCACTAGTTCAATCATCGGATCCCAACAAATAACCTCCCTTTTGCCCGACAGGTGGGCTCGGCTGGGCACAAGCCAGAGCTGTTACTTCGAACGAAAGGCCGAGAGAAGCCGGGGAAGCCACTTTTTAACAAATGCCCAGGTCTCTGCATGACTTGTTCCCTTAGAAGCATCACTTGAGCCGCGGCGTGCCCGATAAAAGAGGCCATTTGGGTTCTCTTGGAAGCCGGGGCGACGAACTAGCTAGCTGAGCGATTTAAGACGCAAAATCACTGCTAAGTTGCCTGCTAGAATGTGAGGACACTAGTAGGCACCGGAAGTCGAGACTTCACAGCGCGAACCCCACATGACGATCGCATCGAATTTGCATGTCTCTCCGAATTTCCGCAGCCGAGTCCTGGCACCCGGTGTATAAAGTCCCCTGAGTAGGCCACAACTATCGTCTCTATCGCAGCGGACCCACAAACAGCTCTAGTTCCCAAGAGGTAGCAATAGCCGTCAATGACAAAACTAACAAAACAAATTTTTCATGGAACGCGATAACCTTTGGATTGCCTTAGCAGGTAGTTGCTCCTTACCCTTGAATATATCTGTTGTCACGGTCCACTCTCCAACAGCTGTAGCCAAGAAAGCGGCAGGAAAAGAGTTCCACGATAGGCTACAAAGGGTGATGGGCAGCGCCGCGAAACCCGACATTCTTCCACTTGCGGGGGCATGGAAGGCTCTCACTAGTGCCCTCATTCAAGCAACTAAACACATTATGGAAGAGCATGGTCTTGGACTGCAGAGCAGAAAGGGCAAACGTCTCCTCATATCCGTAGACTCTAACAAACAAACCGTCACTGACCCCCGTTTTCTACATCCCACTAGTCCTCTCTTACATGGTACTCTAACGACGCTAACGCAGGTCACCAGATCGACTACGTTCACATACATTCAAGCCTGTTATCTTAGATGGGAGACTGTCGGTCCTGTCTGCAGGCGGAAACTGATAACAAGAATGATGCCGGCTTTTCCGCCATCCGTGCACCCTCGAAAATCTTTCTAGTCAACGGCCGCATAAGTCGTGCCCCATAGCGTATTAACACAGCAGCTTCAGGGTCACTGAGAAAGCGCCAAGCGGTCACAGAGGTTGCTGCTTCCCATAAAGCAGCCATTTCATTAGGCTGAGGAATACAGTTGGAAAACCTCTGGGCCTCGTGTAAAGCCCCAACCGAACAATCCGCTCTAAGTAAATGGGCCTATACGCGAAGATGACAGAAGAAGTGGATCCCATGGGCTACTCTACAGCTAACGTGAAAGGATAGGAATGTACACAACCAAATGGTCACCCGAACTTCCGCGATATTCGAAGAAGTGCTACCAGTTCAGCCAGGATCGACCGCAGCAGCTACTTAACCAGAATCACGAAAACCATGGAGACGGCGGTAGCCGCTGTTACTTCTCAAGTCGCCCCGTTTAACTCGCCCCGCGCCCGGTGAGTGACATTCGGTAGAACCCAACCTTTGGGATATTGCTCACTCCTGAGCTGGCCGAAGCGATGCAGCCATTGACCAAATATATCGATGGTCTACTGAACCTTTTCGTGGAAAGCCCTGTCAACCCAGCCCCGATCATCCACAGCTAGATCTATGTTTCCGATAACAATTTATGAATCCGAAAGGATGTCACCGGTGTACCACACAAGATGAATAACCGGAAGTACCCTTGGGAAGATGGCACTGCGTCGGAGATATATAAGTCGTTTTTCGACAATACTGAATCCATTGCACGCTTAGCTTTGCTCAACCTGGAAAAAATGCAATTACTAGTGGACTGGACACTAGAGTTTCAATTTCTGACTGCGTCTGCAAGCTGCCCTCGCATCGTTTTATTTCACGCGGCCACCAAAATATTCTTCATAACTTTTGGCACTTCTTCACAGCGAATTAGGACACACACAATCAAGGGGGCTTTTGCCGTGATGGAGAACGCGCGAATCAGATAGTCACCTTCAGCCGAGTAAGAGAACACCAATACTAGTTTGAGCCACCCACAGCAGCTTGTTCCGTTGACTTCCGGATTGCCTTCTACCCAGCCGACAGAGAATCGTTTTGAACTACCGTACAAATGAATGGAATTTCCCAGAGGTTTTTCTGTCTAATGAGGTCTTGCTGCGCGGGTACCCAGGTGCTAATACGCAACTACGGAGAAAACAACAGTGACTCCTTCCTTCACTACGGTCTACAATGTCCCATGTGCACTGTGCTGTTTAACTACACCATCGATTAGATAATGTGTCAGGAGCTTACCTATTGCACTTGTATTCAGCTGGGTATCAATCCTCTCAAAGCTTATCTAGAACTAGCAGAAGATACTGTCGCCCTCGAAGGTAGCCCACCTTTCTTATATAGCCGGTTTTCAGCTGCGTAGAATTCTTTGCAAAATTCATGGAACTAGAGACCAGTCCGTCAAAGACCGAGATCTTTCCCATATGCTCCAAACAGTCCAGTCCTCTCATATACTCAAGAGGCGAACCGCTAGAGCACTTACCGGCGTTAAAATATATGGGCTCCATGGTTCTTATGAACCGTCAGGCCGAAGAAAAAGTCGAGCTGTGCCCTGACTGTGCTAGGACTGCATTTCTCCTGCTCCGTGTGATACTCGGGGTGCTCAACAAAACCAGCCTGCTGAACAAAATCCGCTTCTTCAGGGTCGCCGTCCGCCAAATATTGACCCTTGGTTGCGAAAAGTGGCCACTACACATCGAGGAAACCAAAAAGCTAAGATTTTTCGAACAACGGTGTTTAAGAGGGACACTGGAAGTGGCTTGACCCGAAGAGCTTCCAAACGACGCAATAAGACAACCATGCCTTAAAATCGAAAAGCTGTAAGTGTTACTTCAACTCCGAGGATTGCAGTGGTTTGGACGTGTCTAAAGACGTCAAACTACAGGAATGTCAAAGCAATACCCCACTTCTGCTCCACTCCCAGGATGGTGCTGTTGCCTCGAAAGACAACTGGAAACATGGGTCGGTATCATCAAGTCGGACTTTGAGGGATTACCACTCCAATCTGCTTGCCGTGTTCGCGACCGCAGGTAAAAGTGGATTTCCCTATTCTTGAGTCTCTCATCCAATCGCCGTTCATGTGCAGATGCCACTCGGAACATGCATGAGGCAGTGTCATTCCCTTGCTGAAACTGGCCGCATAAAAGCAAAGATAAGTAGATAATCACCTTACGAATTGAAAGTTCATTTGGACTATCCCAGGGCAGATTCCGCTGGTAAAACAATCTATCTGGAGCAGTGAAGTCAAATGTTAGTAGGATTGAAGCTTATCAATCCAGATGGTCAGGCAAAACACGACCTTCACTATGCCATAGAACCCACAAGCGCATATGGACTACTTTATCACGGAAAAGCCATTGATAGAAAGGTGTAACTGCATAGCCCAAAATTGTCCTCAACTTTTCCCTCTACTGCCCAAGTGAGTTCCACTCTGGGCCCTCACATTCATTCTATCAGACAAGACACAGACGGGCCGTTCCCGGTGACCACTCCTGTTCTCATCCTACATCACAGCAATTGTGGCTGGAATACCGCAAATAAAAATATGGCGTCACTTGTTGTAGCATTTGCACAACTGGACATTGCAGGCTACTTCCTATCTGTGACCATGTAACTTCTACCCATTTTAAGCCCTGATGATATGTCTATGGAGGCTTCCTGATGTATTAAACATGCATATACATTGTTTTAATATTGGCATATATTCCTTCTTTCCATCTGGCCCACTCCTTGGGAAGCTCTTCTTGGTCGGTTACCTCATTATTCACGGGATGCTTGTCCGTACATCTACCGTGATATTCGCATCCTTTTCCTTGTTCGGCAGCTCCCCCTTGCGCATGCTCTTCCTTGGTTTCCTTGACCTTTCACCGTTCTGCCACATACCGATCTTTTGTTTCCTTCTTGGGCTAATCGCCCACGCTCTTTCATATTGATAATGATTTGTTTCGGAGAACCCCGAGGCATGTCCAGTAGCATGATCAAACGGTACAAACGAATAAACTGGAATGATAAATTTTAGTCAACCAAACTCCAAACGCATATCATGTGAACGATTGAATAAACTGACGAAAAATCTCCAGGCAAAAATGAATCTTAGGTTCGGAAGATCAAACCCTTAGGGTCCCAGTATGACTGGTTGGGACTTCGGAGTAAGTACGTAAACCGATGTGATGTGGTGAAAACGAGAATGGACAGGACTGAGAAAATCATTGAAGAATGAACTACCTGTCTGGGAAAAATGGGAAGGCCTTGTGAATCATGGTGCAGTATAAAGGCGACCTAAAATGTGTTCAAAAAGAAGATAACTGCGTTACGGAAAATAGAGCAACAGCGGACGGGAAGAAACAGGATTTACATAAGAAATAATAAGCAGTTGATTAACACGGATCACTGATGATGAACGTGAACAATAAATGTTCGACCGAATATGAGAGAAAAAGCTTGCGGCGATATCATAAAACACAGCTGCAGAGAAACTTGATTGTAGGGGTGCTAGAAGGTGGTGTGTAAGAGGAACTAATCAAGGATGGAGAATAATTTGCAGATGACCGTTTAGGTGATGCTTAAATTACGACGGTTGACAATCTTTCATCAGGGTTCGTCTTCGTCCGCGCTTTTAAAACATTCAACGTCTGACTGGAAGCTGAATGCCTGGCGCAGTTTCCATTTGCAAGTTGCCAGGGAGCACTTTCGTAAACGTTCTGTCGAACACTTGCCCCAAACTATCTCTCTCATTTGCATTCCCGTTCCCATGGACCGTGGAGAATACCGTTTTTTTATTGTATCCGTACAGTGTCGAGCATCAGAAAGGGAGGTATGTGGTCCAAGTAGCACTATAAAACAAAAACGCTCTTATGAAGTTATTAGGTAAGGTTTAGAGGTCTCACAACCCAGTGGACATGGAGGGCAGAAACAAAACGATCTGATAGATATATGACCCTGCGGAAGACCTAATGATCGCATGACCGGAGATGCCAGAGTATATGATGAGTCACCAAATGGCGGCACTAGTTAAGAGAGTCTGGTTATTCGTTATTTACCGTGATTTGTCGTATTGTGAAATGATTTCGTCAATTCCGATTTCCAGAGTGTGTGCAGGTAGAGTTCCCGATACTTCAGGGAGATCCAGGATAACTGATACGAAACATCCATCGGTGGTCCGTAATATGAACTTGGTAGGACGACGGCTCAGGTTGAATGCACACGGCTGAGCCGTATTACGGTGTCCGGCCAGAATCCCAAAATGGAACGAGAGAAAAGCAGCAGTCTGGCTATTTCACCGCCTCTGGATGGTGGCACGGGCGATGCAGTTCCCTGAAGCAGTGCCATGCAGCACGACAAAATCGGCCTGTAGCGCAGCAGAAGTGCTTTTTCCGATATCCCTAAATCCAAACGTGCAGGATTATTGTGAGTGGCATGCATAAAATCCAGTGAAGCAAATCGAAAGGGGCGCAGAGACATAGGTCTAGGACTTGTGTGGCGTAAAACAAAACGC
Source organism: Fasciola hepatica (assembly GCA_948099385.1). Classification (NCBI taxonomy): domain Eukaryota; kingdom Metazoa; phylum Platyhelminthes; class Trematoda; order Plagiorchiida; family Fasciolidae; genus Fasciola; species Fasciola hepatica. Next base: position 12,432,223 of record CANUEZ040000142.1, on the reverse strand, counting down.
ACAGTGGAAGAAGACGGTGGGTTTTGTGAACGTGGAGAATTTAGGCCTTCTGATGTTGTAATAGGACGGAGATCAAGCTCTTCAAAATGGAACGATTCACGAATAAGTGCCGGAGATGAAAATGGATTCGATCTAGTAGAATCCAATGGGCTGCATTGAACTCCAAACCAGCAGTGTAGTATCTAAGGGAGGGACAGTAAAATGTGAAGGTGGACTTTTCTCATATTTGGGTAACCCCGGCTTCGGGAAGGTTGTATTTGGACATAACCAACGTCTCATTTTGATGCTGCAATAATTTAGTTTGTACCATCTGTCCTCGTTGTGCAATCTCGCCACTTGTATGCTGCAAGGCATCGTAACGTATGTGTAGGTACGGGTTTTGAACACAAAGGCGAGCAAGGTCATGGAATGGGGCTGGGTTATTGACGGTTTTGTGAGCTTCAGTTGTCCGCATTCAGTGCTTGTGTTAGACTCCTTTAAACACCGCCATGAGAAGGGAGTTACTGAGGTACATTTATACAAAATCCAACTCGTGGTGCCCGAAATGTGAGCCGTATATTTTGGACCTTGCAGTGGCGCAGCATCATTTTTTGGGAACCACCATTTTTATTTCACGTTATATATAAACCCTGTTTTCTCACTCCAAACCAATTTATTCCCGGTTCGACAGCCAGTGTGACACACGCCCTTGCGAGTCCTTCCTGATCTCGTCGTGCCTTGTACTACCTGTCGTGCAGGCTCGCATAAACGTCACTGTGGCTGAACTTTGATATTTCGGCTGCTGGCGAGGCACTATTTGATTCGTAACTGTAGATATTAGTCGTGTCTCTACACCATTCGTCTTGTTAGCCCTTCGCTCTAAGTCGGCGAGCTGGAGGTGATCTCAGCACGAAGATGCCAACTCTAAATTTTTCGTCGAAATTTGCCAATGACGTGAACTGGCTTCATTATAATTCATTTTGCTTTCTCTTTCCACCAAAATTTTGATAGAAGTATTTCTTAAACTTTCTCGTTCACCGGAGCACTTTTATGAACTCCGTAAAAACTTTGGGTCATTTGGTTCTTGATGTGGGCAACTGGTACGAGGCGTCATTGTCAGACTTTGAAGTTGTAGGAACCCCGGAACATCCCGGTGTATCTCTCATGCAAACAAGGACTCCTGAATCCTTGTCTGCTGACCCAGAGTTTTGGCTGGACTGGTTAGAAGCACAAATTAGAACATCCTCAATGGGCAACCAAACTGCGTAGCTTAAATTCTCGGTTGGGTGCTTGCCTCCGACCCTGGTTCCCGTGGCCAGGAGTATTTTATGCAGCCCCTTGAATAGTGTCATTCGACAGAATGCGAGATGCCATAAGAGGGGGCATGGTACGTCAGGAGAACACTGGGCTGAGCAACTGGAATCTCGTCTCAACCTGGACCATCGAGGTTTCCAAGCACTTACGAGACTTCTCCATATTGTGAAAGGAAATGTCTCCATCCTCGGTGTCGATGGTACACGTTACGCGTGCTTTGAATGCAAGCGCCTCTCGATAACATTCGAGCTAAGTCGCCTTCCCCACACTGGAAATAAATCAACGTTGGACAATTTAGTAGAAGCTGCTGTTTAAGTACACTTACAAGTTCCGTCCTCTGTTCGGCACTTAGCTAAGGATCTTGAAGGAGACTTTGTTGATGCAAATGAGAGTTTAACCTAACAGATAAGAACACTGTCCTCCATCAAGTACTCGCTGCACGCATCGAGATCGAAGTTTGAATCTCGCATAGCGAGTAGCACGAATTGTTCACAGCACCGTAGACCTACAAGCCCCGGCGCACTTCGGTACCGCCTCTACCACAGTGATGAAACGAAAGTGTGCGCCAGATCTGGCACGCACTCTACGAGCACCAGGGTAAAGCATAGGCCGGCTGGAGCAGTCCGCAAACTTTCCACGCCCCTCCGCTTGCAGCCACCTATATTTTATGACTTACGGAATAACCAGAACATCCTTCTTGGTGGACACGGGCGCACAGACAAGCACTATCCTGACCCTACTCAACGGACCATCTCAGTCAGTCAAACATCGAGTCTGTCGCGGCCAGCAGAACATTTATAAAGACTTAAGGGTAAGCCTCCATTCACACTGAACCTCGATCAAAGCCGTAATCTACAATGACTATTCATTACTGATGACCCTCCATACTCGATCTCCGAGATCAGCTTTCTCTAACTTAAATATGATGGTGAATCCGTCCTGCTTTTATCTTGCGGATAAAACTACCGATGTCTCTGTTAGCTGCACACTGTCCGTGAAGCCATCACGCTTTCCAGTGCTTGTCAATCCTGTTGCTGCAAACCACCACCAAAGGTGCCTGCTCCAGTTCCCTGGGACATCACTCACAGCAACCTGCTACCACAGGTGCCTGCTGAAGTACTCAACTATATGGTCACAAAGCGTTCTCCGGTCCATAGCTTCGCCATGCGCTTAGCACCCGATAAGTTGAAAGTAGTCAACGCCAAGTTTTAGAACTCGCTGGATCTCAGTGGTACTACACCCACTTCCACTCCGTAAGATTCTCCACTACATGTGATGCCTGAAACGCCTGTTGAAGTTAAGCCGCCTTGTGACGATGATTGGGCAGTACACGATTGCAATACTTCCGATCGCTATCCGATTCCTTATATCCGCAACCTCAAAACAGGCTTAATCGGTGGCAAGATGTTCAGTCGCAGAGATTTTACTCGCGTACTCGGCCAAGCTTTAGTAAATCCTTGTGTGTCAAAGACAGGTGCAAACACAGTTTGACCCATTCAAGCCTCCCCAAATGCCACTAGGCATCCGCAGTTCGGCAAAAACATTTCAGCCCTTCTATGGCCAGGTTTTCCAGGGTTTGGAGGGGGCTCACTCCTAGCCGGTAAAGCAACCCCTGACTAACAGGCAATGCTTCCACGGGCACATGTTGAGCTTTCTCATCAAGGTGGGCAACTATCCGCGTCGCGGAATGTTCATTCGCTCAGAACAGTGTTTCTTTCTTTGGTCACGCCATATCGGCCATAGGCTTTATGCACATGAAAGATAAAGCGCGGACAATATTCGAGGATCCCAAACCCTCATCTTTCAAGAAGCTCAAAAGATTCACCGGCTTAGTCAACTTTATCGCCGTTTTATTCCCAAGTGTCCCCAACGGATTCAACTTTTCATAGACATACTACACCGTCAGACCAGAACATTAGAATTTTCCCAGAAAGCCCATTCCGCCTTTGTCGAACAGATACAGGCTACCCCCAACATAGCTGCCATTGCACATTACCCGCCAGAAGCCCCCTGCACTGTCAGCCCAAGCTTCCGGCTGAGCTGTTGAAGCTGTTGAATTACAGCATGGACAAGGGACGTGGCAACTTACTGCGTTCTTTTCCAAACTTCTACGGCTGACTGAAACCGGGTACATTACATCCAGTAGGGGACTTTCGGCTGTTTACCTGTTTATCCGGCATTCCTGGCTCCAGCTGGATGGCGGACGATTTCCAGTTTTCAGCTGCCGCAGGCCAGTTTTCTTCAATAAACAGTCCGACCGGCACTCACCCAGGGAATTTTGCTACCTACAATATAGCACTCAGTTCACAGGGGATACGCAACATATCTCGGGTGAACCCAAACTTTTAGTGGACTCCCGATCTTGAAACAACCAGTCGCAAGGAGTTGACGGTAGTAGCTCCAGCCCAAGAACTGGACCCAGAAGTCGATCAACTCTGTCACGGCTGCTCTCAGTCTGGAAACCGTGCCAGTCACTTTACCAGAAGCATGATCTTGTGTCACGTGTCATAAATTGTTCTACGTCCACTAGTGCCAACTGACTTGAAGAGAGGTGTTCTTTAGGAACTGCGTGGACTTTACCACGCCGACCTACCGGTCCCGGTTGAATTAGTGGCTGGGTTTTTCGTGTGGCAGAAAGTGAATAAGGACATGAGTGAATCGGCAAGTAGTTCTCCTACTTTTCTATGACCTGAATATGACACAAGCAAACAAACAGCCATTCCGTAACTTTTGCTACACAAAATTCGCGCTTTCATCATACGCAATTTGGTCCAGTAAGTTTTCTGCCTCCGCCTGGTGAGTCCACTTATTTGTTAGCATTAGCCGACAGGTTTTTGAAGTGGGCGGGGAAGAACCCTTTGTGCGACTGCTTCTCAGAAGCAATAGCACACACTTTGCTAGAACAATGGGTGCTCACATTCGGATGTCCTACCTCTGTAACCACCGACCAAAATCCCGTGTTCAGAATGCTTTTGTCCCCAAGATGAATGTATTGAGTTGCAAACAAGTGAGAACAGCAGAGTGCAGTCCAGCTTCTAACTGCTTCATTGAGATTTTTCAAAGACAACTCAAAGCAACTTTAAAAGCTCATTCGAACCCGGCACGGCAAGGGACTCCACTCCATCGCGTTAAGAGCCGGCAGTTAGGTGATGGTCGACCTACATTCAAAGCAGGGCTAATGTTTTCACTTGTTTCGGTAGCCGTGGGAGCTAGTTACTCCAACACCTTCGCGGCCCTTTACTCAGTCCGAAGGCTCTTAGCTTCTACCTAAGAGTATGCCTAACCTGCATGGACCATTGGCCAGGGAACAGAGCATATCAGTATAAGTGCACAAGTAGCTGTCCGTGAATGATTGCGTCTTCTTGCCTACGAACAGCAGGCGGCACCCACTTTCAGTCCCTTATTTAGGAACACATCAAGTTCAGGAAAAGAAAGAAAAGAGTAGCGTCACAAAGCCTAAAGGTAAACGAGAGAAGGTTTGCGTAATCAGGCTTACACCGGCTTCCGTGCAAACAGGTGCTTCGTTAGATCCACCCTAACGGTGTTTGGCTCCTAGAAGTGCATACGCATACGGGTTGGCAGCGTCAACAAGCGCGTATTCAACAAACCTCTCAGCCCGGTTGTAGCACGACCGTTGAGGTTGAGTTGTGCAGAGACCGATATGTTTCACGGACAATATTTCATTATATGTGAGCAATCACTGTTTTCACTATTTTTTCCAAAACAAAGGAGGTTTTTTACGGTTTCTTTTGGTTTTCTGCACACATTGAGCAGCTTAGGACGATTCTTCTTGTTAATACCGTTTCCAATCCACTTTTCAAGTTTCATTTGCAAATGTAGGACAGCGAAGACTGGAAGAATTTTCGGGCAATGAAGGATGCATCTTGACAACTTTCAAACAGGGAGTTAGAGAAATCCAAGTCAAATAGACTGAGAAACGCAGAGTTTGAGCTGGCTGATGTGGTATTTATATACTGAACGATATTAAGTCGGAGCTTTGAAAGTTACGTTTGGCTGCTTTCGTCCACAGGCTGGTCATAAATGCGAAACGACCAGTGTCACCGAAAGACCAAGAACCGGATGCCTGAACAGTTACTGAAGAGAAAGGAAATTGAAGCCATCAAACAAACAGTGGAGACGAAAAAGAAATGGCCACTCCCGATGAAACTAACTGAACTTACTTGGCTTTTTACCACAAAATTTCTCTACTGCGCATCAGCGGTTGCAACATTTCTCCAGAAAAGTCCTTCAGCTCTCTTTTCGTCCGACGCTTATCACCTGATTCAGTAGTAAGATTCGGTTTTTGACCACAGAAATGTCCACTGAAGGCAACGCTCAAGCGGCACACAATCAGGCTAAAATGGTTAGATTTAAGTAGGAGTTTCCCACCAGTACTTATAAGGTTCTCTCATCAAACAGAGCAATTTGTCGGAGAGCGCACAAACTTTGTATAACAGACTGCTAGTAATTAGAAATTATGCCACAGCACAAAGCGAAATATGGGCACGATTTCCTGGTAAACGGATTGTTTTGTTGTACAAAGTGGAAAGGTCAAGGTAGGATCCGAGTGCTCTGGTGATGTCCACACGGTCCACGTAATAGTAGCATTGGTTTACAGGGTCATGGCTATACTATACCTTCTTTGACCGAGAAGCTAAACTTGGGGCAGAGAAATAGGTCAGCGGTCGCAAACTAACTCCACTGTTTCTATCTTTTTTCCAAGCAAAAGCTACCAAAGCTGTGACCTGTTCTGGTGTCTTCTAACAATTTACAGCTTGTGTGTAAGTTTCATTCTGAGCGCTGCCCATAAAGGCCTAGCCAAAACTCCCAGAACACTACGGAGTCATCAATCGCTTGTGACGAGAACGCTGAGGAAGGATAACCGCATCAGCCATTATGTGATACCATAAAATCACTGAGACATGGACGGCATATGACAGTGCACATAAGCCCAAATTAAAAACAAGGGCAACATAGACATACAAATTTTCGTAGGTGACCAACCAAAACTATTCACATGCAATACTGAAGCTTTATCGAGATAGGCGCACATCATAGTAGCCCGAGGCACATCGCTTCACTTTCGGTGGAACAAATATGCGGGAGCAACAAGGTTAACCACTTGCACCGAAAGGGTAATCAATGCTCGAATGTGGTACCAATCACTTTCGTGCTGAACTTGATTAAACCAACTACGCAAAGTAACGGAATGTTAACCGGATAAGAAAAATATAAAGGCATACGTGCCGTAAGCAGCAATAATCAACTTTCGGTAAATCTTCAGTTACGACAAAAATCCACAAACATAAAAGATGTGCTACCTACACCTGATCAAACCCCTCATGCTCTCTGCAGCAAAAGGTGCTTGCGAGCACTAAGCTACAACAGCCCGTAATAAATGCCAGCCAGAGGCTTCTAGCAAGTTCAACCGTTTTTGACACCCCTTCGGCGACAGGCCCTGGAGGCATTTGGTTCCTATGAAAACTATCTTTGGCCGGGATGACACAACTCCTCCGCTCACGCCTTCTTCTTTATCAACCAATTGCACCTTCTTTGCAGGATACCTTAGGAAGTCAGCCTTCCAGCGCTTTCAAAATAATCTCTTCCACAATAGCCCACTTTTTAAGGGCATGGCACTGGTGCGGGAAAAATCCTTACGATCAAAAAGTTTAGCTACCGCTAGATGTCAGGAACTTGCTTGGGGTCGAATACTTTAAGGCGTCCGCTATCATCTATCATCTTCAAGAGGGGCAAACGTAAGGGACCCTTTCTGATTTTGCTTAGAAATTCACTCTTATCATTCAAGCGAGAGACAAATGCAACGGGATATAGTACACGTCGCACCGAATCTATCATATGCTCTCTGGCCCTATCCTAGTGTCTAGATTCCGGCTGCCATAATCTCCTTACAATTCCGCGACTTGATATGCAGCAATTTATTTCATGTAGTATTAACTCTCGATGAGACCGTAGAATTCCAGACCAAAGTCCGTCAGAATTGCTTATTTTGTGGCCAAAAGAACATGTGGTTGATCCCTTGTGACAGTAGAAAGCCCGAGTACCTGCAGAATGAATTTGTTGACGAGTAAAAGAATTTAATCTGCACAACTCACACTTTTATGCATGTGAATAAACAGATTATTCGTTTTCCCTTAGTCCTGCTTCGCTGAACAAAATGCATTCCAAAAATGTCCACTCCCACGAGGGTTAAAAGCATAACGAACATTCATCACATGTTCAACTGGTAGGGTCGCCATTGGTTGTGTACGCGGACGCGCAGTCCTTTGGCAGCAGTGCATACATCCTGAGAACTTGTCTTACAGTAGCCCTGCTCTCCAAAACCCAGAATCGCCGACGAATATTTGCTAGGACTTGGAAACAACCAACTGGACCTCCCGTCTCATGATACTGCCTTACAACCAACTCAGTGACCCCGCGCATGTTTGGCAAAACAAAATGGCCCAAGCTAGTCACCCTTTTGTTCATGACAACCCGTCAGTCAGAGTAGGAGTCAACTTCCGCATAGAGCTGCGTATAAAGCAGTCCCCGGTTTTACTACCTCGCTCCATTGACTGAATTTCGTTAAGAAAACGCTCTATCTGTACCAGCCTCACAACCGCCTTATTAGTTCTCACTTCCTGAACCGTCGAATGACCCTCTCGCAATGACTTGTCACTTCGTCCTTTGATTATATCAAGAAGATATTGCTCTTATCGCGATATCCACGTTATACTCCTCAGTGGCGTCTTCCAGGACGGGGGGCGCCAGAAGTGTGACTGAAATGAGCTTTGGTTTATTGCACTAACGACGACAGGCATCTTCCTCTCCAAAAGCTCAGGTTGCACTTCGGTAAGCTTTTCAGCTTTGAATTCAGTAACGCCCGAAAACCGCGCGATTTTTGGGCCACAATACCTAGGCTGACAGCCCCTCCTGTCGTGTTGCACGCATGGAGATACTGGGTCTGCCGGATTCGCTTCTCTTGACATGTTTCTTCCATGTGTGGGAAGTGAGCGGGTTTGTATGATGGACGCCGTTTCCGCAACAAATGTAATGGAATGTCGTCCGTCGTTCTTCAGGTAGTGGAGAACTACTATACAAGCATTCCAAAGATAAACGTCACTCAACCTCATGTCCGTTTTTTTTTTAATCAATCCCGCTATTCGTGAGGCTGCGACAGCTGCAGTCAACACTAGCCTTAGTACGTAGACAGACCTCAGAGGTGCCGCAAGTGATTTGGCAGACACAAGTACACATCCTGATTCCGAAGCGTTGGATACAACTCAAAGGTTAGATGCTGCTCTGCAGCTAACTTCGGGCGCATCACAAAGTAAGTGTAATTCATCTTTCGCAACTGCACTCAAAACATCACTTGCTAACCATTGTGGCACTCATAATAATTTGGCCTCCTCCATAACCCTCTTCATTCCTTCCGACTTTGCTTCAGTGTCCACACCCAGAGGCTCGTCTCAACGAATTTTCTCCCAGCACATATCTTGAAAATATTTCTTCATGAGTAAAATGAACGGTCCAGCCTAGTTAGGGGGATCAGTTGTGCTATCAACGCTTTTCTTGTGGCTGGCCGATCCTTGATTTGAACACAGTATTTGAAAGAGCCAAGGTCACTTTTCAGAATCACACTCAGAGATTACTTATTCCACCGTCGGCCGGCACCAAAGATTTGTATGAAGCTACTTCTCTACCAACCAGAATGGAGTTTACAACCTCGCGCTCTTTTCCCGGCCACTTAGTTGACTTGAAACCACTGAGACTTGATGGACCACATGGATTCCCCAGCGAAGGCTGTGCTTCTGTCGCACTGTGACCGGACTTTACGCGATCTTTGATGTGGAAGTCCTTCGAAACCACCTGTATTAGTGCCAGCGAGAGTTATTGAACAAAATGGCTGTTTCTTTTGGGGCAAAACTTGCACAAAACTGGTGAAAAATGTGCTCTAAGGTGAAGCGCCGTCGATCGATTCCGGGTTTTAGAGCCAAGTTTGAGTTACGCGTGTCCCGGTCCCAAAAGTCGTTTTCGCCTAATCTGTCTCGCTGGTCAGCACAACAACGTAATAACCGCAACCAACAGTTTTGGTCAGAAACATAACACAAAAACTGCGATAAGGAAGTCCTTTCACTCGAGTATTTAGCCGAATGTATAAAAACAGTCTTAGAGTTTTGGGCCACCAAACTGTTTATGGTAAGGTACCGCACAGTTTACAGTTTATAAATATGTGAAAACCAACCTCTGTGGTGATTTCTTTCGGTAAAACTGTCCAAGAACCAAGGTGAAAAATGGGGCAGCGCCAATAAGCAACAGCCGAGTTTCGGCTGCTGAAGTCGGACAGCGAGTGGGTTCGTCAGACGGGATGACAAAGGTGAACTCTTTGACACTGCCCTCGCCGATTGCTCCGCCAACGACCACAAACAAATTCCATAATATCGTTTCAAATCCTTTCGTCTTCACGTTATCACATTTTGGCCATCGCTGAAATCGAATCTTGTTCCTGTCTGGGCACCCTTATTTGTATGAACATATCGTTACCATATATTTACTATCGGCACACTGGGCTGCAGGCCTCTGATGGAAGAGCAAAAGTACATCTTCCAAACCCGAAACGGGATTAGAACACTGCAGTGAAAGCGCATTTAGCGATTCGCTTTTGAATACCGCGGCACAACCGAAGACGACACTGAAACTTTCAGATTTGTCGGATTCAGCAGCGAGTGGTGTGGCAGATACCACGTCAGTGGCCTATCTGCCACGGGCTCCTCTGGCACCAGCACCTTATTTTTTCGTTCGACGTAGCGCTCAAAACAGAAGCACACTGAATTTCAATTTGCAAATCATTGAGAAATCTACTGCACAACCTCCCCAAACAATGGAGGGTGACCAGATAATTGCAAAGATTCACTGGTTTATTATCCCCCCCAAAGCAGAACAAAAATAAGATGTCCGTTTTCGAGTGGCACCTACCTTGCCAGAATTTTGATGGCCCCTTCACCCCTAGTGGATAGTCAGGTTTCCAACGGATCACTCCATAAAAAATACTTATCAAATATCTTTCGCGGGCCAACCTGAAAATTTTGCGATCCCTGTACGGCACGCGTTCAAAACTCTCCCTATTCATTGTTATCCAGCGGACCTTGAACGACCCAGCTTATAAGGGAGTGGTCAGCGAAGGATCTCTGCCAGAACCTTTACGCCGTTCTAAAACCCAACGCGCCGGAGAAGAATCTACACTCATTGGTACTCCTAAAATTGGTGCTGAAATGGGTGCAAACTCTAGCCCTGCAAGGTAACCCCATTAGGACAAAGTTCTCCGGCCAGTTGCTATGGCCTGTGCGCCCGAAAATGATGAAACCGTATAGGCTCCCTTCATTCTGACTACCTCATTACCATTCCAAGACTTCAGACTAGAGGGTACCCCTTCATAAATCTGTACAGTATTCCTGATGGGAGCTTCCGAGCCAATTTTTGCTAACTCTGGTACTAGACCCGAAAGTTCAGCCAGGTCTCTACGCATAATAGAGGTATCTGCACCAGTGTGGAGCAAAGCTCTAATGCCTGGATGTCCGTATGGACCCAAAACAATTACCAGCGCATCCCCTTAGCCAACACCGAGATTCGTGCGAAATACTTGACGAGATGCAATGAAGATCAAGACTTTGTATATCTCACGCAAAAACAATAATGTTGGTGGCTGCAAATTTCCTCTTCATATAACTTATTTAAATGGCATCTGTCAGCACTATGACTTGGAATTAAGCAGAGAAAACTCTGTAAATCGAAAAGCAAAATTCCAGTGGTCTTCAAGCGACAACGCCTGAAACTCTTGAGTCATCTAGGTTATGGCCTTGTCGATGTTTCCCGGAACTTACGAGCCAAAGCACACAGCAAAACCCCGATTTGTTTTCTGCCTCGTAGATCTCGTCTACCCTTTCTACCCAATTAACTGCGGTGTACCGGGGCATCTTAATTAGAACTGCCTTATGATGTAAACCAAATTGACGTCAGATGAATATCCCAAATGCTCTAGTGCGTCTGCCCAAATAGTCCACTCGTTGGCATGAGAAGAAAAAGGGCCTGGATCATGAGCAACCATTTCTTATGTGGTTATGTTATCTAGCGTGCAAGGCGCGAAAAGACATCTCTGACCAAAACGTTCTCTCAACAAACTTCTCCTCTGCATGCATCCTTTTTTGGAGGGATAGATTAAACAGCCTCGAAAAGCTTCTTTCGATCTCCATTCACAATACTGAAACAAATAAGTCGAACAATAACCATCAGCCCCTACCCGGCTCTCTATCAGACTTTCAAGTTGTCCGAAGAAAGGATAATTTTACAAAGGTGAGCAATCGAACTTTAGAAGTCCACATTTGGGCAGTTTTAACCTTACAAGCAGTCTGTTTGGCCCACCTGCCCCACTGAATGGATCGTATTTAACAATATGACAAAAGTTGTCACAGCGGCTCCAGCTAGCCTTATAAATGCGTGTATCCAGCATGAACGATGGAGTACGGATGATGCCGTCAATAGTTTTTTCAGCTGATGGCTGTCCTTAACAATCTTACAACGTCTTTTCTTCACACCCCAGCCGCGGCTTGTCTGGCTTCAGCCGCCCCACACAGCCTCAGCCGCTACCACCTCTAATTTAGTGCTTTTCATTTCTTCCTTTACCCCTTCATGAAAGTTTGACAAGTCACCACTCACAACAGAAGTGGGAGACTTAACGACGAGTGGGGTAATGGTCACTTCGACAGCTCACCCATGGTTAGAACCATCCTAATCATCTAATTCCATCAGCAGCGGAGGAAAAAATGACAAATGAGACAAAGAGCAGGAGTTGAAAGAGAAAGATTCCTTGGTAGCAAACACAAAAGAGCAGGCTAAACCTCACAACTGATCCATTTTGAAGCCGCAAACAATATTCAAGGGAAATTAACTATGAATTAGCTGATCCGAATCGCCAAGTGACTGCAAAAGGTTGCAACATACAGTAGCTAACTGCTATACAAAACCTTGGGCCGATGGCCTCCACGAAATGAAGAATACATTTTAAAAACCTTTCAATCCGACATTAAGGAATCACCATGCCTGGTTGAGCTCGTTCCCAGGCTGTTTGTAGGAGCAGAACAGAACGAACCTTGCCGAACAACCAAGAACCAACTGTCTGAACAGTTCCTTAAAAGAAAAGAAATGGAAGTAGTCAAACAGAGAGTGAAGACGAAGAATAAGCAGCTACTTATGACGGAACCAACTGGATTTACTGAGTTTCTTTTCATTTGCAACCGCTTTGATGCTTCAGCGGAGGTAGCAGCAAATGGTGATTCTTCGATCCATAATGCACCTACTGGCGACAAGAACGAGTGTGTAGAGTGGAGACCACTAATCCCACCATTTCTAAGCGTGCGAAGAATTTTCTGGCCGCCTCGACCAGTATTCTTACTGGCAATCAACCCGCCGTGACGGCTATGTGCTCCAGACTTAAAGAAAAACTTACCTGTCATAAACATTGGGGCAGTTACTGAGCCGTGAAGCCGTCTTGCAGGTGAACGAATGTGCTATTGCAAATCTTGTCACTCTATCTTCAACACAAGACAAAATAGTTGTTTTCTACGTCTTATTAGTCATTGTCATCTTTTGTCGTTTTTCAGTCGTGACACTTTCTTCAATAGTACAAGAAACATCAGAATTATATTGAGAAAAAACTCCCTCAGTCTTCAAAGAGGAAGATCGTGCCGTGGCAGCACATTAACTTCTGATAATCATTTTTATTTCAAGTTTTGTATAAAACCCTGTTCTCTCACTCCAAACCAATTTATTCCCGGTTCGACAGCCAGTGTGACACACGCCCTTGCGAGTCCTTCCTGATCTCGTCGTGCCTTGTACTACCTGTCGTGCAGGCTCGCATAAACGTCACTGTGGCTGAACTTTGATATTTCGGCTGCTGGCGAGGCACTATTTGATTCGTAACTGTAGATATTAGTCGTGTCTCTACACCATTCGTCTTGTTAGCCCTACGCTCTAAAACTTTCCTTATGGTTCTATCATAGCCTGATATCTGGTTGTTGGAGAAACAGCCGCTTCTTTTGATGGACGGCCACACTTTCCACGCTCTCGCCAAAGAGTGGACCGCTTGTGACAATCTACGGTGCAAGTAGGTTAACCACACCAGTCACACACTATCAGCACTGCCGCTTAGAGATGCGGATCGGATGTGGCCGTGCAAGCGTGGTAGGGAGACAAGGTGGTTATATATTTCTTTTCATTTTTTGAAGCCAATCTCTTTTTGGCATCAAGGTCACCCCACCGGTGGTCGACCTTGTGACAGAAATCTACCACAGCCAGGTATGTCTTGAGAGGGCCGCAGAAACATTTGCCATGTCCACAAACTCAGCAGCACCTGATTGAATCCCATGAGGAACTAAATGTGGGGATGGCAGATGATACCACGGCCTGGGGTCGCTCTTTATTGCTGACGTCCACCAAAACACCAGCGGTGAACTGTGACACTTGCACTGGCAATGAGCTTATGGTGACCAAACGAAGTAACTTTCTCTTGCTCTCACCTCATCTTATTTTCTGTCTCCCTATAAAACTTTCAGAGTCCGACGAAAGGCAATCGACCAGCTCTGAACCTGAGTCTAAACACCATAGCCAAGCTTTGAACAACCCCCCCCCCTCAAACTGCAGAGGCCCAAGATTACGACTGTGCGACAGATGTTTGCCCATTCCACTTTCTCTACCGGTTTCATAGTTTTTCCTGGACGTGAGCTGCCTCTAAACGATGTGTTGGACGCAGGGCCAAAATTTATCAACTAATTCAGCTTGCCTCGGACCAATTTTAGACAGATCGTCACCGCGACTATATGCCCAGACTCACCTTGTCCACAACAAGGGCAGTGAGTAGAAGCAGAAAAGCAGTAACCACAACGGAGCTAGAAAGTGATCTTTTCAGTTAGCAGGAACAAGATGCGAGGTCAACGTCCCTTTCAAAGTCAGTATTGATAGCTACTGTACTCTCGCTCACTCTTACGGTAAAGCTCGCAGAGAAATAGTTATTTATGGTAAATCGAAACCGGTTTCAGGGGGCAATGCAACCTTTCACAGCTGCAGGCTTGTTCCAACATAGAAAACCCTAACTCAGAGAGAGCCCGGCAGGTAGGACGATCAAGGAGAACGTTCCGTGCTTAAGAGTACCTTTGCCATTTTGAGTGAATATCACCTGTGCGGAAGGCTGGACCCGGTGATTTGAAAGGTAGTAAAAGAGGACAAGTTTGTCTTAAGGAACATAAGACCAAAAGGTCCACTGCGAAGTGTGTGGTAAACACGTGAGCTTCCCTACCTGGGTCTCGGATGAGCGTGTCGATAGCTCAAGTCGACTTCAAACTTTCGGTCGTCCGAAATGCTTGGATATGAGGATCGGCACCCCAATAAATTTGTTCAATTCCTCTATGAATAATTTTAAAAGAAGTACCTTGTGTACATGGAGTACAGGCTTATTTCGCGTCTGCGAACAGTCAAAATGGCAGGAGTTTGACCGTGGAAGTACCCTCGAAAACGGCACGATAACTCACTAAGTGCCAGGTCGGGAAGAGCACACACGGCTTTGCGGATCGCATACCCCTGGGGTGGCGCCGCGGAAATGACACTTTTTTATCCCTGGGATCCAAAGACTTTCAAGACCTGGCAGTTTACGGCCTTGTCTGTGGTTACGACTAAGCAGGCACCCCACTATTAGCCTGGTAGATATTCGCTGAACACTTTCACTGGCAGTCTTACGAGGAGGGTGTCTACCTAGGGTGCAAATCATCGGAGGAATTTCGGACTCTCGAATGGCCGTGACAATTATCTGTCCCGTGCAAACTGAACTGAACTGAACTGTCTTACTGGCCCATGTTAGAGTCAACTATTACGCTGTCCTCTAGAGGGAGTCCAAAGTTGGCCATATAGACACAGCTCACTTTTTGCCAATCAGTCTCACTGGCCTGCGGGACTGAGAGATTTGAGTCTCCGTCTGCTCCATGGAGTTAAATGGACGAGAGTAGTTTTTACTGACATCAAGTACTGACTATTTTCGGGAATTAGATGACAAACTATACCAAACCTTCCAGGAGTAGGATGAACCTTGTGCTCGAGAATGCAGCTTCTGTCGGCTGAGAGCTTCACAAGTCAGCCCACAAGCCACCAGCTGAGCTTCCGCAAGCCTCCAATATATTTGTCGAAATACTGTCTATTAAGATAAGATCGAAAGTGTATAACAGCTTTACGTCGTCAGCAAAAAAGAAGCATTTCCTTGGCGAACTACCACCGAAGTCAGGTACTTACTTGAGGAAAAGTAAGGGACCACGTGCACTACTTTGGATTGCCCCACTGACTACAGGAACACGTGCGGAAATGATTCCATTAACTTCGCAGCTTCAGGACTGTTAGGATTCAATACAGGCATATTGCAAATCGACGGTGTCAAAGGTCCTTATCTTTGGAAACAAACAAACATGGATTTAGTCATGTCCAAATAAGTCGCGACCACTACTTTGCCAAAACTTTAGCCATTGTTTCAAAGTTCAAAATTCCTTCACCTTGGTTGCTTTAGAACAACATTCCATGAAATCATGCTGACCTTTACTTTTGAGGTGGTTACTTGGGAGGTAGCCAGTAAGCCCAACTTTGATTAACCTTTCCATAGTTTTACGCATGACTGTGGTGTGGATCACAGGTCGGGAATCGGTCGGTTCTTGCCGGGTTCCCTTCTCGTGAATGGAGCAGTTGCGGAGGGCTACCAGCCAATAGAGCACCAACCAAACCACACAGACATAATAATAATTCTGATAGAAGAATTAGGATTATGTGTCCCCCGTTGTGAAGATATCCGATGGTAATGAATCCGATCCGGAGCGTAGGACAGTCTGATATTTCAAACTGAATGTTCAATTTCGGCGGGAATAAATGCCGTGGAGGGAATCGGCTCATAAGAGGAGACCGGGAGATGGCGGGAGAAGGCGCTACCACTAGTAAAAGAGGAAACAAAGACACTGACCAGGGCTTCCACTCTGTCCGGCGGCTCGCTGAGGTCTTACTCAAGAGAGCAAAACAAGACTAATCTGATATAGGATCCTTTAACCTCATTAGGTTAGCTATGATCTCAATTTTCTTGGAATCACATTAGGCCACCTGATCCTTTTATGTTACTTGGCCATCGCGATATAGTTGTATCGTTTCGAACGAGTGCGATCTAGCTGCTGCAGTGCTTAGGAATCCCTCGTTTCAGGGGGAGCTCTCCGGAGTTTATCTAATTTTGAGTAAGACGTGCAGCTGACTGCCTGTACATCTGATTGAAGGTAGTCGCCTCGGGGAGTTTTAACTGAAGCATCGTTCAACGACAGATTAGAGCTTGTCTGCCGCTAGCTTGGGATCCACACCCCAAGTGTGGCTGCGAAACAGAAAAAAATAATACATACCAGCTTGCCAAGCGAAACGCACCGGTGGGACCGCCAGCCATTTTTTATGGTCAAAGTAAAGAGGCAGTAACGGTTTAGCGACCACTCTCCAGTAGGCTATTCCGAGCTTGTACGGCGGACTGATCCTAGTGGAGGGAATAAACTCAGGGAGTTGTTCATTTTGGTCGGAGTTGTGGTCAGTTGTATCCATCTTCCAAGGCAAACTACATTCAAAAACGGTAGCAAGTGACGTGGTTCTCTGAGTGACGTTCAGCTTCCTTCTTTTTCATTAAAGCCACTGGTCATCAGTTTTGTGCTTGTTGGCAGATCCCCATCTAAGTTAGCTGCATTCGTTGCTCGCTGAAAGCTGCCAGCTTTAGGCCTTAAGGTACAATATTCGCAACCTAGTGGCAGTTCCTCAGTTTCTACCTCATTAATGAACCACGCGGAGTTGACAAGGCCATCCAGGCCAAGAAGCTGAAATGTAGCTTCTGTGGAAGCTCCCCTCAAGTACAATGGGCAGCTCTCTCCAGTTTGACGCTTTCTGCCCTGGCTGAAAGCAGCGTAGCCCAGTACCGTTACAGACTAGCCCATCAACCACGATTCGGCAGCGTAAATAAAATCATAGTCAATTTTACTGCAGCTGATCCTTTGTGTAGCATGCTGTTTATGATAGAGGTCTCGCTGGAGTAAGAAAACATGAACATTCCAGTTCCTTGGAAACGTTGACTGGGAATGGTACTCACGATCAGCTGACCGCGGCTTTTAATCTGAAAAGAAGTGCATGTGCATAGTGCAGACAGGTTTGGGTTATTGGCGGCAAAACCTGCGGAAGATCGCGGGCCTGTAGGCGGAATGTTAAGTGGCGGGTTTCTGGGCGGTCCACTGCTGTAGGGAAAATAGGGACTGTTCATGTGCGGAATAGTTTTGATGAGGGGTCACCTTTTGTCCATGGCAAACGTGGAAAAATTGAAGTACTTTGGGGGAGTAAAGGTCATCCGCGAGTGCAATGAGATGTGAGGAGCACTCGGGTAGGCATGATGAGGAGGGGGTGTACGAGATGAAAATAATGGGAGGCTAACAGCCTTAGGCTCGGGGAAAGGTTTCTTTGGCCGAGCGTTAGATATCCGTGCGGGTTGCTCAACCACCATCTATAATTATTGCTCGCAGGCTTCCTTTGCCGTGAGGCCATCGCCTTGGAGGCAATATTTAGGTTCTTGCAAGGTTCTTGAGGATCCTTGATGGGGGGAGTTGATCGGCAAAGAACTTGGCCAGTGGTAAGGACTACCGCGGTCGTTTTCCACGCTTCCCAGCACAGTGTGCCTTCGAGGGGATTCAGCATCGGCAACTAGCATACCTTTGACTCTATCTTTAAAGAGATCGTTAATTATGTGAAACATTTAGGCGAGAAACGAGTGGCTTGTCTTGATATTCAATCTTTGAAATGTCTAGACGATCGGGTATGATGAAAACAACTGCACTTGTTGAGTCCTCTAACCATCGCGGAATTTCAGATGAAAACGAGCCACGAAACTGACCAGACACCCACAGGTTATCGGGACCAGGGAGTGCCATGAACTCAAAAATATAGGGTAACGGTGTTGCTTTTGATAAAATGTTTATCGTCTGGCGCCACCCGGGCGGAAGTTTCGCGAAATTATTTTCGATGGCTTTGACTCTTTTACTGGATTGTCCAACTGTTTCTTCCGCATTTGGGAGTAGCTTTGTATTCAAGTCCTTTGGGTTTCTTAAGTGCACTGGCGCTTGAGAAACGATTAGAGCTGTCTATTCGACGACCTTCTCATTTTGCTTCCTGAAATAATATATAAAAGTGATATTACCACTTACAATGATTATGGAATAACCAACCGAATGGCAGATTATTGTAGGTACGGAAGGTAATTTCCATGGCTGAGTCGGGCAGCTCACACTAATTATCGGAGACTTGTCTGTTTGGTTCATTTCGGCTCTGTTTGTATAAGGTAAAGGCCGAGGTCAATCGAGTGTCCAGAATTCTTTCGGCCAAACGAGCATGGGTTATGCGCCCACCGAAGACCAGTGTGCTTCGTCGAATTCCGGCTGAAAGTAGGAGCAGAACATAAAACCTCATCAGATATCAACAGCTGGAGACAGCACATCTCCTGAGCTTTTACTGAATCATAAAGCTACAAGGAAGATCTCTGAAGATGAAGCACATCACACGGACCCCAGTATTCATGACTTTCGTTTGTTCGCAGGGGCTAAGCACACTGTGAGAGATGATCCCGTTCCGCTTACGATCTTCGACCATCTTGAAAAGTAGGAAGGTCCCTAGGTCTACTGTTTCCTTCAGCAACCTATAGTCCCTCCTCTCGCACCTCTTTTTCTCAAAATCCTGCTTCATCCAGTCATCCGTACTAATTTGCCGCATGGGAGTGTAGGCAGCTGTTATAGACACCAGCTTTCTTGGTCTATTTACTCTATCGGCTATTCTTTTGGGCTTTCCCGGGGCCTCTGCACATGAACCCGTTAAAGCACCTCTTAATAGT
The DNA here is from genome assembly GCA_948099385.1 of Fasciola hepatica. Classification (NCBI taxonomy): domain Eukaryota; kingdom Metazoa; phylum Platyhelminthes; class Trematoda; order Plagiorchiida; family Fasciolidae; genus Fasciola; species Fasciola hepatica. Next base: position 12,412,962 of record CANUEZ040000142.1, on the reverse strand, counting down.
GTCTTATACTAAGCACCACTGCACCATTCCGGACTACGTTTAACCCCGTCCAGCTTGCGTTGCTTTAAACGATCTGGCCTCCCAGCCCCTTGTGAGTACCACGAACAAGTTTGGTTTGTCTATTTTTGGGGCATAATAAATAAACTTCAACCATAATCCCAGTACATTTTCACGGACTCACCCACCGGGTACATCTAGTTCGATCCCTTCACCTACTCGCCTCATAATCCGGCGGCTGGATAGGGGTATACATGGAGAGGCACGGCAAAATTATTTTATAATGGGAACTTAGCAACCAAAAATGCCGTATCTTACAATATCATTTACGATTTATAAATCATCGAAATACGCTCGCCTATATCAAACAAAAAAGGATTCACTTCAGAAAAAGTAGCTCACAAAACTCTAGACTTCTGGGAAGTAAAGAAGATTCTCTGAATGAAATAGTACCTCGGGGCTAGTTTTTACTTGCATTTGTACGAAATAATCTTCGTTATTCCATGGTGCACTGCAAAATACTTTCAGCTTCGAGCACTTCAGAGGTTTACTCAGCCCTGGAATTAGGGGTGCAAAGTAGAAGAATTGCCTGAGTAAGACGATGGTGAAGATCGGCAACTAGGTTCCAAGCTGAAAGTCCTGAAATCACCGATGGCGAAAATTTCCAAAACCTACGAAAATCTTGACGTAGGTCAGAGAAGTCTGAGCGAGCCCTATGTGGCTAGTTTTGCAACCATATATAATCCCTTGAATCGCCAAGCTGCAAAAGGAGAGGAGCGGACCCTGGATTTCACTTTGCTTTAGACTTTTTCTGTAGCTTCTTTCCCCCAATGTCTTAGGCTGTTTATCCACCCTTCCTGGGTTCATCATTTCACATGTCCGTCGTTGTTTTCACAGTCCCTAAAGCCTTCCCCTTGTGTAGACCTCGGGATGCGGTTCTCACCCATTTCCAGATCCACTGCCCCTCCAACTTTGACGATTACAATGGTTTTGACGTGTCTTACGACGTCAAACTACAGAAATCTCAGAGCAATGCCCCGCTTCTGCTCCTCTCCCAGGATGGTGCTGTCACCTCGGAAGGCAGCTGAAAACATGGGTTGGTGTCATCAAATCAGACTTTGAGGGATTAACGCTCCAATCTATTTACGATGTTCGCGACCGGGGGTAGAATTGGGTTGCCCCGTTCTTAGGTCGCTCATCCAATCGCCGTTCACGTGTGGGTGCCACTCGGAACATGCACGAAGCTGGCTTATTCTCTCGTTGGAGCTGACTCAGTGTAAGCCCACGATGTATAATATCTCTCGCAGTTGATGTGCGATAAGTTTTCTCATTTCCCTCCCCTTTTTAGAGGGAATTCGACGAAGTGCACGGTACAGTGGTGTTGCGTACCTTATGTGCACACCATCAGAAGATTTCTTGAAGCTCGATCAGCCGTGGCCATTACGGTCCTGCGTAAACCGAACTGAACTGTACTGACCTTGCAGTGTAAAGCTGGTCATATCTAGGTTTGTGAGAAGTGTACGCCCAAAAAAGTACAACAAATAAGTTCCACGTTCACCAAAAGACAGCTTGTTCCTGATCATGAAACAGGCGGACAAGTATGGTTGGGTCCGTTAGTCGAGATGAGAGTGTGACTGAAAGGGCGAAGACTAGGTCTCAGACGGATAAGAGCGGGAGGCCGTGCATAGAATACTGTTGGAAATGTAGACTTGTTGGTAGGTTAGCTCAAAAATATGTACTCAGTTCAGGCTCAATCGGAGAACTTATGATAATTTGATATGAAATAGTTCAAAATGTTGATCGTGAGTAAGTGGTGTGGAAAGACCCATGGGCTTCGGAGCGAAAGCGTGCTAGACACTCCCGCAAATTACGTACACTAAACATCCTCCCAACTTCTGCATATGCCTTTTGAATGAGCATATTTATCATTACCTAGCTGAGTGACCCTGTACAAAACACGTCTACGTGTTTTTTCCTATCTGTGAGACATTAGAATTCGGCCGTGAACCACTCTGAAAGTCTTGCCTGCAAAATTGGTTGTCAAATCTTTGGTTTTGTGAATAACTTATTTTGGTCGCATATGTTATGTTTGCTCTTCATTTTGAAATGAGATTTGTAATTTATTGACCTGGTTCTCTGATGAGCACTCAATTCAGAGCTCTTAGATTCGTGTGCAACGACACGACCTGCTCAGTTTGCCATCTTTATAGCTTACGGTTCTCAAGACCTATCATTGTGGAAAGCACCCGGCAGGGCAGATGTGTTGGTGGCTGTATAATCTGAGCGTTACTTTAGAGAGGCAAATGGATTGGCTGTCTCTGAGGGCTAAGGGACATCGACAAAAGATAGAGTCCCAGGTAAAAGTGAGTGGGAAATTTCCTAACTAACTGTGGTTGGCGATGAGAGGTACCGAGTTGTGTGTATTCCCACTCACCTCAAATCGATCCGCAGCAATCTAAGGTACAGTTTTTCAAAGATCATAAAATGTGTCCGTCCTACCTAATAGTGGCGAGAAAAAAAACGATAAAAAATTTTAAAATAGAGGGATTTTCATTCGCCGGAGCAAAAAATAATCACACAAAAGCCTGTCAGACGAAGTTTAGCCCAGGAGAAACGTTGCACCCGCCTGATTTAGCCAAATAGCTAAAGATCCCGATAGCAACATTCGAAGCGAATTTACAGCAAACAGAAAGGCATGCTTTCACTTCAAATGCAACCAGTCAAAACTGATCCTCATCAGACTGAACTGAATTTAGCTGTCTATTTCAATACCGCTGGAAGTGATAAAACGGTCTGCAGGAAAAACCCCTCAACGACGAAAGAAGGAAACTGTGTTCAAAAAGCAAACTGAGCTAGCCGAACAACCAGCGCTAACGGGAGCAGGTCTAGAGTAGTTATCAAAAGAAACTAGCACAAGGAATGACAAAGTAAGTTTTCGATTGCACACTGTGCTCAAAAGGGTAATTTTCTGTCTTCGGAAAAATAGTCAGAACTATTTTCAATGAATATAAAAAAACGAGAAGAGTATATCCTGATGTCTTAATAATGGGGTTATTAGGGGTGGGATGGCCATCCAAAGCAGTTTTGCTAAGCGATGCTGCCTAAAACTTCGTAGGCCATGAAGTCCACCAAATGCTGAGGGGAAGTGTGTCATCTGATGGGTAGCTCAGGGCTGTAGACAGACTTTCAGGGTAAAAAGAGTCTGCCATTTTGGTATTATCAGCAAAAAGAAATAAATTGCCGCTGCACGTGGGGAGACTTCGTTGGAGTATATGATGAGCAGTGATGGACCTAGGAACCTATCTTCAGCATCTCTAGCGATGGTTTTGACAAAAGAATAGCAACCACTGACCAACACAACTTGGGGACTTCGGGGCCAGTACGAGTAAAGTCAAGACAGGAGAAAATCGGTTCGACTGAACGACCGAATCTTGGCAATCAGGCGTCTGTGAGGCACGCGTTCAAAGTCCTTAGAAATACCCAGATATGGGATAATTGCAGGGTTACAGAAGTCCGTTTTGGATGGTAAGCATAGAGCGATCCAATTGACAAGAGGGACAGTAGTGTGACTTTGTGTGTGGGCATGGTTAATTAGAGGTGTTTATGGGGGTGGTGTTGTGGACCATTTTTGAGACGAGATTATGAGGTTCCACAAAGAGAAGAACAAAGCAGCAATTTGCTGTACAGGTGTGCAGAATTGGGGCGAGTCCAAAAAATGGCGGCCCAACAGAATAAGAGCCGGTTCTTTGGGTCTAGTTTTGGCCATCATATTGTGGTGACAGCTGATTTTTGATACCGAAAGAAGTGATGAAAATTAACGCACGTGAGCCTGAGGTAATGGAAAATATAGTGGATGGAATGAAACCAAGGAGGGAAATAACCGATGAGACAAGGTGAGAATTGGATGCCCCGAGAAATTTCTGCTTGGTTATTTTCGGTGCATAATCCGCAAGGAGGACCGAAGGAGAGGCATAGATGGAATTGTTTGACCGTTTAGCACCAGAGACGGATGGGAAGCCGGTTTAGTTGGGGCACTCGTAAAGGATGCACATTGGGACCCCTCCAAAGTTTCCTCATGCTTTGTGAATTTCTTTATACTGGACTTCACCTTGGCAAGCGCTGTTACTCAGAACGAATTTTCACTCACTTTTTTAAGTGAGACATTTAATTTGACCCTCAAATTTTTCCGACCGCTGCAATTGGACCACGGGAAGTAAAACCCCTGAGTTCCACCGTTAGGTTTTCTTGGCCACACACTTCAAGTTAGTATATATTTTTACTTTTTGTGATTCCCAGCTTGGTACAGTAGAGACTACAAACCGTTCCCGTTCCGGTTTCGGGATTCCTTCGAAATAGCGTCGTTTTGTTCCAACTGCGGTTCTGTCTACCTATGGTAGGCAGAAGCAATGGCCCCCTGCCATATTTTGTGCTGTTCCGACGAGTGAAGGAATGCAGAGCCTAAGTGATTAAAATTTGGAGGGATTGAGAAATCACGCCATCCGGTTAGATAGGTAGCAGCTTCACCAGTTTACACCGAGACAAATGCAGAGGGATTTGACTCCGGGGTGGATCGAGGTTGGAGCTATAGCTTTTGAGGCAGCTTGACAGGTCAGAGCATAGAGATCACTACGGCTAGGTGATTATGGAAAACTATGCCTCCGAAGTCTTGGGACTGGACTGTCCCAGGTAGGAGGAAATGACTGCAGGATCGGCAAGAAGGGGGCAAGTAGAGTGAGAAGCTGGGAATGAAGAGTTCGAATTCACGCAACGCCATACGTTGGTGACTACATAGGAATTGAAGGTAACTCACCATTCTGAATCAAGGTAACGCCCAGCAGTCAAACCAATCCCTAAAAAAACAAGACCGATCCAAGGTTAAACTGAGCTAACTAAGCAAACTAAAAATTTGTAAATCGTTACACCTTCAGTAACACTGTCAAAAAGAATACCAAACGAGAACTGAAGTTCAAAAGTGTCCCAGAGCAAGGACGATCAAATCGACAGAGACCTAGTTCAAGTTTAACTGCTGCACGGTCGAAGAAAGTACGCGATATAAACGGGGGCTCTCAAATTTTTCCGAATGATGTGTGCTGTTATGTGTTTCTCATTACTTGGCGTTTCCACTACGTGTGCAATGTTCCCCATGAGAGTAGCACGGGGTGGTACTCCGTTCACGAAAATCTTTCTGTGGCTTTCAGCTCCTGAAGCTTGGAAAAAGGCCATGATTCTCGCCCTACCCACCTAGCCCTACCGTTAGTGCACACAGCCCTTCTGTGTATCATATGTATATGCGCTATGCTGGTTCATCACGGGCACTCCTGCCACAGTTTCTTGCAAATCCACTCCGAACTTCCCGTCGGGCTGAAATGAGTCCTAACATATGTTTCAAAAGCTTGCAAAGGAGCTCGTGAAATTTCATAGGGATTTACTGGTAAGAGTGCAGTAGTGTTTATTACTACACATCTGCCTTACGGATCCGGCACATTTTGCTTTACTGAGTGCTCTTGTGACCACCCCGATCCGTACTGGGTTCCTTTGTTCTCTGCTGATAAGATGTGCTGCGCAGAGAAAGGTTACCCACGGTAACCGAAAGGTCAGCTTATGATTCTCCGCCGACTTCGCACTGTTGATGGCATTAGATTTTCTAGTTTTGCACAAGCAAGGCGCATCGATTTTTTGGTACACACCAAGCCGCTTTCGGGCCTGATTTTTTCGGAAGGGTCTTTATGCCTGTTGGTTAGGTTGCGACTAAAGCAATCAGCAATGGAAGGGTTCCAGCAGGGCCTCAGATGGCACAAGCCAGAAAGTAATCATTGGCCTTTGAATATGATGAGGGATGTAAAGGAACCAGATAGCTCACAAAAACTATGCTAATGTTGAGGTTTAAGTCTGGGCCTTGTGATAGATATAACAGTATCTAGCAGAATCTGAGACAAATGGAGAGTTCGGCAGTCCAAGAGCCGTTCCAGCTGGAGATTGTCCGTAACATTATACCGATAGATCAGCAACATCTTTTCGGATATGCTGGGTGACAGACGGACAGGATCTGAGGCAGATGACAGACACTGACCAATTTGGTGTCACAAGTTTCTGGGAAGCAGGCTTTGTGAGTGTGTGGATACTTCAGCTGGGATAGAGGCGGCTAAACTTGCAAGGGGCCAGTAAGGAAGAATGCAATTCCAGAGGACTAAAATTGGAGCGTGCATGGACTGAAACAAAAATCCTGGGGAGCTTTATGCGTAAATATTTCGGTGGGATGATAGTAACAAACATATGTCGGAATCCTCCTCGGTCGTTATCACATACTTGCTTTCCTGGAACTATGTTCTTCACCTTATTGACCCCCGAACGAGTACGGCGTGCATCAACAACTACACCTGAACATTTGTTCATATTTTGCTCATTTGCCGTAGCAGACTTCGGACTTGAACTCGGAATGCCGTGACCGTCATATCCGATAGTGGCCGTTGCCGAACTCTCATCTTCGTTGCTAAACGTTAAGACCGTACAGTTGACCTTTGTACATAATTTATTTGCGCATAGTTCGTTGATTTAGTACCGCAGAATCAGCAAATCAAACTTGATCTGATTTTGGGATTCGTTAATTGGGCTTCGTTTCATTCACGATCGGAATAACAGTTATCGTACTCAACTTGGAATCTCCACGGAGAAGTCAACCAGAAATGCCAAGGGGAGGACAAAAGCGAACCAAAGCTGGGCAGAAAGCAACCCGGCACGTCTCTCGGGTAGTTTTGGGTTACACTAGTTCTTTATATATTTTGAGGTCTGCTAGTACTGTCAGTGCAACTTCATGTGACTCAGCCAATGATATAGAATTTAAACGGGATGTTTTTCATAGACTGAGAATAGCGGGATTAGAGAGCAGGCTGCGGCAGTTTGGGAAAGAAGCTGAGTCAGCCAAGAAAGAGCAACTTCGAAGACAGGAGCGAGAGGTGCTCTTGGGAACCACGGAGTAAGCGACCTCTCAGTCTAGCAATTCTGTGGAACGATTAAAGCCGGCTTGTGCCAGAAAAACAAGAATGACTTACCAAAAGCTGAGATGTCCCCATTTGGCGGAGGCGTGGATCAGTGCAGCAAATTCAATAACCAATACGAGAACCTTGTAGAAGGGAGAGTATCTGATCCAAGGCAGAGATTCCTGTATCTGCTACATTACTGTCATAGAAGTGCCATGGAAGCGATCGGCGGGTGCTCGATGCTGGATCCCGAAGAGGGCTATGCCCGAGCACGTGAAGTCCTGGAAGTCCTGTTTGGGTAACCATTCAAGATCATTTGGAACTTGATCGATGGAATACTATCGGAAGCAAGAAGTACCAAGGAGCAGCCAGGTTCTCCAGTCAGTTTGATTATGAGAGTGTGGGATTGCAACACCGCTATGAATCCCCTGGATTATCAAACGGACCTGAACGCCCTTCACATATTGAAGACCATAGTGCGCAGTTTACCCACGGAACCACAGGGGAGATCGGCCGAGGAAGCCGGAGGGATCGGTAGACTTTGGCGACAAACTACTTTTGAGGAACTGACGCAGTTTATGGACCGTTATGTCCGAATAGCAGACATTTGTTTTGGTCAACTTGTGCGCCAGAAGAGCAAGCTATCTAGGACTGCAACAACACATAGCTGGGGCAAGGAACCAAGTAGAGACCAATCATGTGCGAACGCACGCGCGCTATCCCGTGAAGGTGAAAATTAGCCGGTATATAAAGTTTGTGGAGAGCTTCGTCGCCCAGTGGAATGTCCTGACTTCCGTAACGTACAAGTCGACGAACGATGGGAAGTTTCTAAGGGAATAAGAGCATGCTTCACTAGTTTCATCTTTTCGCATCGAGCAGCGGTGTGTCGAATGGAATCAAGTTCAAGTCGGGATGGATGCCACAGGAAAACACCACTACCTGCTACACATAAACCCAATAAATTGAATGCCCAAGAAATCTCGAAGCCGATTGTGGTCTGCTCGATGTGTCGCTCTAATAATTTTATCCGCTTGGGAGTAATGGCAGTCGGAGTAGAAATCCCAGTTGAGGTTATAAGAGCGTTGGTCTTTGTAGATAGTTGCTCGGATACCACTGTGACAAGGGAGGGACTTGCAAGAAGTCATGGGGTCGGAGTGGATCAAACTTCATCAGCGGTGAGCACGGTGAGTGGCACCCAGATCACCCAATCAATCAAACTGCATCTACATCTCGCTTCCTTGGTCAACAACAATAGAGCAGACAGCCTAGGGTTATCCACCATGAAAGACCCGCCGATGAGAGCCTTTTAGTCAGTACAATCGATCCTGACTCAGTGGCCGCAACTCGACGGTGTCACAGTTGAGGGGTGGCAGAATATCGAAATAGATCTTCTGATCGGCTGTGATGTACCGGAGGCACACTGAGCCCTAAGTCAAAGAATAGAAAGCCGCAAAGCACAGTACCCAGTGAGCGCACTATTCGGCTGGACGTTTTACGGTAGTAATAAGGGAAGATGCGGCTAACAGATCAAAATCAACTGCACTTCGGCGGAAACGGCGAACACTGAATAGGCATTCCAAAATCTGTATTAAGCCGAATTTGCCGACGTGGACAGTGATACAGGTTCTCCATCGCAAGAAGATAAATCGACCTTGAAAATGGTAGCCGAGAAAGCCAAGCATGTAATAGATAGCACTGAGATTCCTGTCCCGTGGGGACCCAACATGAAACCAGTGCCAAACAGCAGAGAAGGAGCCCGAAAAAGAATAGGCCTCTCGAAAAACAAGCTAATCCGAGGACCACAACTTATGGTAGAATATACGCAAGCCAGGCAACATGAGATAGACTTGGGTTACATAAGGAGATCAGATACAGCAGTATTCAGCGCAAATTTTGGGTGGCAACCACCCCATCACCCGGTCGTGAACCCGAAGAAACCGGGGGAGGTTGGGGTGGTCTTTGATTGTGCAGCGAGATTTTAGGGCGTCACTGAATGACCATATATTTCTGGGCCAAGACTGGAAGACACCATTGGTCGGGGTTCCCGTGCCATGTTTGGTTAGAAAAAGTGGCCTCCCCTGAGGACTGACGGGAAATATTACCACAAGTGAAGACGCCTGCTAAAGACAGGAAAGCACTCCCTCTTCTCTGGTGGCCTGAAAGCAACGTGGACCATTCACCGGACGAGGGCAGGCTGACGGTTCATCCCTTTGAGAAGGTATCATTCCCCTTCTGCGCTAACTTAGCTCTCCGGGAAACCCGCAACATTTTCGGCAGCACCAGCAATCTGTTAGGAATGGCAGTGGACCATCTCTACGTGGATGATTTTTTTTACTTTCTTTTGGCTACCCGAATATTGCTATGCTATACATGACCAAGCCAGTCGCTATTCTAAAGGCGGGAGGGTTCGTCCTTACAAAACTGACTTCAAACAGAGCTGAGATTCTCAAAATTATTTATAATTCCTGGGAAATTCAGTGCGCGAGAGAGCTGGTGGGGTCCACTTCACAAATGAACGCACTCTTGGAGTTCGACGGAAGCCCGAAGCTGACAAATTTATATTAGCTGTGAACCAACCAAAAGACCAGCCACAAAAAAAGGAATCCTGTTGCCAGTCTCAAGGCTCTGTGGTTCTTTAGCTTTTGTTTCACCATGGTTGCTACTAGGAAAGTGCTTGCTGCAATTGTTGTGCCAAAGAGGAATGGGTTAGAATGGACCCTTTCAGGCCGACGATGGCAAGTTATGGCTTGACTGTTTACGCAGCCTAGGTCAACATGGCGGGATAAAGACCCCAAGGTGTTCGACAGGAATCAAGTGTACATGCCATGCCCAACTCCGCTTGTTTTGAGATATCTAAAAATAGGATACAGAGTGGTGGCCCACAGCTGCTGGGTTGACGAAAATGGTGGTGGCGCAGTCATATACTATTTGCAAAGACCGGAGTAGCCCCAATGAGGAATGTGTCTATTCCGAGGCCAGAATTGACTGCAGCAGTACTGGTTGTGAAAGCCGCGAAGCCGATTAAAATGCACTTTGATCAGATAAACTGTGAATCAAACTTTTGGACGGGCTCAGCCGCGGTACTACGTTACATAGACAACGTTACCATTCACTTAAACAACTTCGTGGCTAACAGGCTCGCTATGATCCATGAGTCGTCTAAGATCTACCAATGGTTTTATGTACAATACACCAGGAACCCGGCCGACTTCTGCTCAGGGGGCCCAAAACACTAGAAAGGCTTCGGAGGTGGACGATGGGACCGGGCTTTCTAACTGCAGCCAAGGAGATGTGGCCAAGGCTACTAACGCCTAAGCTCGATGATGGCGATATCGAGACCAAAAGACTGATACTGGCTACAAACTCCACGGGAAGCGTAAGCCTAATAGAAAAACTGTGCTACTTCCTCGACTGGATAAAAATGTTTCGAGTCGCGGTCCGGTGGACACGATACAGAGTACTCCTATTGATTTTGAAGGGAACGCGACCACAAAACACATTAAATGTGGGACGATACCACCGGGCGAGCTGAACTGAGCCAAACTGGACGTTCTTCGCCCACTTAAAGTGGACGCCTTCCCTTTCGAGACCCACGAGCTGGCCAGGATAGATAATAACACCAAAGGAAGCAGGCTGTTGCACAGCAGTATCCATAGACTAAACCCTATGGTAACAAACGGACTACGGAGAGTTGGAGGGCGACAGAAAACTCAAACCTAGAGTACGAAACAAAACACCCCAAAAGGTCCCTGGTGACCACTACATAACGAGATGCCTGATAGACCGTGTACATCGAGAAGAGGGACACACAGGTTTGAACCACTTATTGAACAATATACGTCGACGACTTTGGGTGACAAAGGGACCCAAGTATGAGGATGGTGATATCGAAGTGGAACGACTGATACTAGCTGCAAACCCCACGGGAAGCCTATGTTTGATAGAAAAATGATTTGGAAATGCACATGACCATGGAACAGGGTAAATGTGGGAACGATACTACCGGGCTAGTTGAACCAAGCGGAACTCCATGTTTCTAGCCTGCTACAACTAGACGCTTTCTTGTTTGAGACCGTGAGCTGGCTAAGGTAGGTGATAACAACAAAGGCAGCAGGCTATTGCACGGTAGCATTCAAAGATTAGGCCCTGTGCGAGCTGAAGGGTTACCGAGAGTTGAAGGGCGGTTGAAAAACCCAAATCCAGAGTACGAAGCAAAACATCTCATAATAGTTTCCGGCAACCACCGCACCACGAGATGCCCGATACGTCATGTACGTCGAGAACAGGGACACGTGAGTTTGAACCATTTATCGAACGATATACGTCGACAACTTCGCGTGACCAAGAGAGCAGCGGCAGTCAAGCGAGTCACCGGTAATTGAGTCAGTTTTCGTCACCGGAATGCGGTATCAGGCCAACAAATGATGGCTCCTTTCCAGCCGTGAGAGTTCAATCGGGATGTTGCCCGTCCTTGGAAATTGGCGTCGATTACTTTGGCCCGTTACTTGTAAGATAGCAAGGGAGCTAGCAAAAGAGGTATGGCTGCCTGATGACATGTTTACAATCCAGGGCAGTCCATCTTGAAGTAATGCATAATATGGCCACCGATTCATTTCTAATGGCCTTTCAAAGGTTCATCGCGAGGAGCGGCGTCCCCAAGAATGCATGTTTCGACAATTGCTTGAACTTCACTGGACCCCATGAGGAGTTAGAGAAATGGTGAAGCCTCCAGTACCATGCCAAAAAGCAAAACAACACGGTAGCAAAGGGGATAGATTGGCACCTCAACCATCCTATGTCAGTCATCGCGATGGCGTTTGGGAAAGGCTGATACGATTGAATAGAGGAATACTCACGGCCCTGATCCCACGGCAAACCCTCGATGATGGGACGCTGACTCCTTTACTAACAGAAGTAGAAAGCATACTGAACAACAGACCCCTGGTGCAGATCATCCCAGACCCAGAATACGAACCGGCCCTCAATCCCAAAATCTGTAATTATAGCAGTCAACCGTGGAAGCAATCGAGCCGAAAATCTAAGGTGGAACGTACATCAGAGAACTAAAGCAAATGAACTACCTGGCCCAGGTTTTCTAGAAACTTTGGACGAGGGAATACTCACCCACCTAGCAGCTTCGGCAAAAGTGGACCGACAAAGAGAGATCGTTCAGAGGTGGCGATGTCATCATCCTCGCGGAGAGCCACTTACATAAGGACGATTGGTGCGGTGGAGGTATCAAGGACAGCCTTACAGGAATCGATGGTGATGGTGAAAACGAGCAAAGGAGAAGTGTTGCGAGATACCTGTATGATATGTTTGCCCGGAGGTGACAATCGCAAGGGTGACGTCAAAGCGATGGATCAGGCTCAAACCAAGTCCACTGATGCCAACGGAAGTTGAATTTATTTATTTTTTTAGCCGTCACGCCTCCTTTAGTTTTCAACCATTCATGCAGTCTTTGGACTACATTTGCATCTGACTCGATACGGTGTTAACGATTTACAACAGAGTTAGTTTATCGGAACTTCGGATCAGCACACGACACGACCTCGCTTGTGAAATAGAGAGAACTTTGGAACAAGCACTTTTTGCCCATTTTTAGAAGCATCTCTATTTCCGGGGCCTCCGGTCTGTATTGCTATACAAATTGTGCTCAAATTTATATAAGTCTGGACCAAACATATTTTTACGGTGATTACACCATACGTTGAACTTCCTGATGTTTCAAGTATCTCGTGGCCCTCTTGATTCTTCATCAATAATTCTCAGTCTTCTTTTTACCATGTACTTTACTCTTAGCCTGGAAGCCTTTCGTCCTCTACATTTCCCAATTTGTCCACGCACCCCAATCACACCGAAGCCCTTTTTACCATACTGATAACGTCGTATCATATTCAGATGAAACTCCAAGACATCGATACATGGAGCATAACCTCAAAAACCTTGCAAGAGTGCCTGCTACCAGCCACCATTGGTTGAAGCCCACGGTGACTTAAGTATGCTCTGACTAGGGCCTAGGTAAATTAGGACGAATAGGTACCCCTAACTACTCCTTGGAAGCTGACCATTTCACGGAAGGACTTGATGGGCGGAGTAACGTATATATATATATATATATATATATATATATATATATATATATATATATATATATATATATATATATATATATATATATATATATATATATATATATATATATATATATGGAAATCCTCCCCGGTCTTTATCACATACTTGCTTTCCTGGAACTATGTTCTTCACCTTATTGACCCCCGAACGAGTACGGCGTGCATCAACAACTACACCTGAACATTTGTTCATATTTTGCTCATTTGCCGTAGCAGACTTCGGACTTGAACTCGGAATGCCGTGACCGTCATATCCGATAGTGGCCGTTGCCGAACTCTCATCTTCGTTGCTAAACGTTAAGACCGTACAGTTGACCTTTGTACGTAATTTATTTGCGCATAGTTCGTTGATTTAGTACCGCAGAATCAGCAAATCAAACTTGATCTGATTTTGGGATTCATTAATTGGGCTTCGTTTCATTCACGATCGGAATAACCATTACAGTGATGTCAAGGATGATAAAGCGAAAATAAAAACGGAAATAGACAGTCGCAACATGAATCCAGCAAAAGAATGTAAGAAATACCCTCGATCTCTCTCGAGCGGTGGACTATCGCATGAAATATGGCGGTAATCAGAGTTTATTCGGAAACAATGTGAACTTAGTTTTCCAAGGAAGGTTGAAAACCATGTTTCTCATCCGCTGTTCGTGGCACCGGCATCCAGTGCGGATGGATAGCTCAAAAATATTTTTTCTCCGAAAAGTGCTCCACTTTTCTTGAAGACATTTTTCCACCAAATTTCCTAGCACTACCGAGATGTTTCTGGGCGGATAGTTTGGCCGTCGTAGGAGGTACGTCGGTAGTTAGGATTTTACTCGATGTTTACTATTGATGTGATTGGAAGTGGAATGCTCCGTAGGTGGTTCCCGTCAAAGCAGAGTTCAAGTAATAGGAAGGGGGCCAGGTATAAACAGAAAGGCAGTTCGAAATCCCTGTAAGGGGAAACTGGAAGAAGCTTGGGTTGCTTTTTGTGTGTTGTTTTGTTTGTGCCCTTGTTGGACCATTGGATCATGAGCCTCGGTAGCCAGGCAGCCCACTACCTTAGGAATACTGCTTCCGTTCCAAACTGCCACAAAGTTCACGCGAGTCTACGTTTTCCGTAATTTAAAAAACGTGCATTTTCTCTCGTTTTATCTCTGAAATAATGTAAACCTGGTGCATCTTCGCCTTTTGTTACAGATCAGTTGATCAGTACGCATGTGACCTTGCCATTTCTGGGATTTTACTTCTAATGAGCAAATTTAGTTTGACTTTTTTCATTCGCGAGTTCCAATATTCGTAAAGAAGCCAGTATTTTTGCGCACATGAGCATAATTTCCACGATTTGTAAGGGAGCTGTCCGACGACCTTTATGTACATTTTTCTTAAAATGCGCAGCGCTCACAAGCAATCCGTAACTTTTCGCTTCACTTGCCGTCCCCCTCTATCACAAACTAGACCCTACTTACTTCCAAATTACTGTGAAAGGAGTTGGTTTCATTTCACTTGTATGCATTTACCCTGCAACAAAGTGTGCTTTCGGGTAGCAAGAGACATTTATTCCATGCTTTCGGGCCTTTTTGGAGACGAGCTAGAGACTGACGGGTTGAAAGAAGCTTCAGTCGGTGTTTGTGAGTCAGAAGCAACTTCCGCCAGTTTTCCTTGTGTCATCGTAGTCATCATCGCCGTCCCCTTCAAGTGAACGTAAACCCCCAGATATCACATACACTCCTAGTTCCTTGCTTCCGCTTCATTATACGCACAGGTTTTTCAGAGTTGACGCGGCAGTCCTTGCTAGTTCCAGGTGGCCACCCTTTGTGCAGTGCTTGGCATCCAGCCAGGAGTACCAAGTTGCCCGGCAGGAGCGACCCACCTTTGGAGATCCACTTCAGTCATAATTGTAGATTATTGGACAATCCCGCGTTTGTTTTTTATGAAACTTCTGCGAGAGTTATTCAGCCCGTCTAAAACATTAGATTTGGGAGTGCTCCGTCATTTCACCGCCTTCCTTGAGCCTTCGCGTCAACTAATCTTTCCCAGTGAAAGCAGTTCCACCCGTGTGGTTAGAAATGACTGGCACCAAGGAGTTGTTGTTCGAGGCCATTTATGTTTCAGACAGCGGTGTCATTCAAAGACCGCTGTTCTATCAAAGCACCTGTTTTAATCGCTGCGGAAGATATTGTTCTTTTCCACCCCTCCCCGTCCTCATGATGGCCAGCTTGCTAAGGACTGAGCCGCCAGCACACCGCCTTTACACGTGTTCCATTGGTTTTGAATTAATCCAGAAGCCGACATCATTGCTTAAGTTCCTTTTGTGTTTCAGCAAAGTCCAATCAGTAGTTTGGTGCTAATTTGACTGCTTTCTCTCTTCTGTTAACAAAGCTCTGAAACGCCACCAAGAAGGATTAAGCGTTCATCATATGCGTCTTGGCCAGAGGAACCACTACAGCCTACAGGTGGACTATCATACCACCGTATCTTTTCTCAGCAGTCTTTGTTTCGCTACTATAAGGGGGTCAAAATACCCCTCACTTTCCTCCGAGAAAAGCCACTCCTTTACTCTCACAAACGTCATCTTCCGTAAGGGTTACTATCCTGCCACAGCTTATTGTCATCGGCACCAGATGATGTTAGTGTTTGCACTCATTTATATTATTCGGGCAGCTATCCAAGGTTGTCGGAGGATAAAGTTCAACAGATGAGCTCCTACAGCAAGTCCCCCTATAGCATACCGGTGCCAAGTTACTGAAACCATAACCTGCTGACTGCGGTTTAATAGTTCCGCAAGCTTCGCGTCGGAACTGAGAGAAGGTTTTTCAAGCTTGCCCCTTTTTGTCAGCATTTCGAGCGGAATTGTACTGAGTTTCCTCAGCGGACTGCGACAAAGTTCGGCCTTTCCCCTCCCCAAGTCCTTTTTATTTAATGTGGCAAGTTCCGGGAGGGCTGTTGCATCCGTTAGATATATCACCTCAGCTTCTGCTTGCCTTGGTTTGTACAGTATCGGGCCATATCCAAAAGGCTTCCCTATCTGAAGTACATTTGTATCGTCATCTGCCGTTTTTATCCTGTCCACCGTACCGGTAATCAGGGCACCGCTGCCCCAACACAGAAGTAGCACAATAAGTGCAGAAAAACGTCATTGTTGATGGCATTGTCGGTGAGCACCACCTGCTTGTATCGGAGCCCGTGTTGAACACTTGCAGTAGCAGGAATAAATGCCGTTACTTTTTAAGCAGGTTCGGGAAGTCCAATCCGTTCAACGGCGAGAAGAACCTTCTTTAAACTTACAAAGTCCGGTGAGCAGGAATCAGCGTGGTTGCTAGATGACGGCAAGTAAATTGCCTGCTTCATGATAAGGTCAAATTTATATCTAAATCGGATTTTTCCGATTTGTTTTGCTTCTCCCATCGTAAAGTCGTACGTATCTTTTTGCTGTAGTATGTGTTGGCCCCATCAAAAGAAATAATCTACTTGTGCAAGCGGCTGTAACACACCACGGCAGGGTCGTTAACTTTTATCGAGAACTATATTTATGTATCTGTCGTTCTTACCCCAGAATACTTCTAAAAACGTCTTTTAAGAAGACGCCTGGCAAATCTCTGATTATCGCCCAGGTGTCACTTAGCTAGTAAACCTACATCTCACCTCCGGTAATGTTGTAGTTTTGTCACTCATTGTATGAACCCGTAACTTTATCCCATCTCCTAATCAGCTCTACTTGATTTCATTACACCCAGCTCTTTATTTTGCCGCCATCTATCTACTCCTACTCTGACCCTGCCCTCTACATTGCTCTCTATATAAAAATTATAAATGCCTCCAGTTGTTGTTAGAACAGGTACAACAGTATCGTATTCATCATACGTTATCCTAAACCTTCACGGAGCTTTCCGAATCATTATTCACTCACCGCCCCCACCGCACTTAACCACCTAATTAAAGCGTAGTTTTGGCTATACAGTCTAGTCCATACCCCAACCGTCGCCCACTTCTCTCCACAGTCTGGGAATTCAAAACTATCTCCTACGCTCCTGGTCTATGTAAACCCCTTGGTTCGTCTTCGGTTGACCTTCTCACCTCATCTTAGCATTGGTAAATTTGTCATACCCCCTTGCTTTTCACGCTCTTTCGGGCCCCAGCCACCGTTCGGAAAACCCGAAAGGCTGAAGCCGACAAATCCACATCCACTCAACCTCATCCAGGATCTGAATCTTGTTTTGTCGTCCTTGTTGACACCAGCAAAGTAGGCTCCATTAGTTCTAATGATCTTTAAAAATTATCACTAAACTTAACAAGATCAAGCTGATCGATGAAACCCTGTCCAGGGTTCCTCCTCTGGCCGCTTTTCTTGCGCCCGTGGCCGCTACAGCCCCCCCCCCAGAAATAATTCTCGGTGAGTCACCTCCTTGACCTCGTGAGGACTATAATTTTTTGCCGTATTGCCAGCGCCAAAAAGGCAGCTATCATTCTCGTCTCTGACGGTTTACGGCCTTAGCCTGTTGAACAAACCATAATCAATGCCTGTAATACGGCTCATATTGGATGCCAACGTATCTGGTTACGTACAAAACATAGTCATAATTACCTCACATTATTTACGTTTACTGACGAAATACCGGCCAACAACTCATCCAAAATGAATTGACGATTTCTACCCGTCCTCCCCTCGAGGATATCAGGATAACCTCCGATGAAACAACTCTCTAAAGAATGAAATGCTCCTAGACAGGACCCTGTTTCCTCCCTGCACATTGGCCCACTCACCTATTTTTGTGCCAAATCGACACTCTGCCAGCATAACGTATCCTATAGATCCAGCACAATATGTTGCCAACTTGAGGATGACGACTTCTATTTAATCACCTCTCCATCCCTTACCACTCCCGCCCGCAAAAGCGCCGAATCGACGTCGCCCATGATGGCGTCTTCATCTATCAGAATTTTGCCTCCCGCTGCGGGCCCAAGAGCCGCAAGTTGAACCAGTATCGACTCCGCAGTCCCCGTCCTTAACTCCTGCGCCAGATCTCGATAGCAGTTCAGTTACCACCCTCCGCCGCCCTGATCCCTAGCTCTTTGACGAGGGCTAAAATGAAGCGACCAATTGCTCCTCACTCTCCACAGTCACTAAAATCACCCAACTAGTGCACTTAATGCGACTTAGAGCCCCAAATTATTGTTCTCTTGTACCGCTCAGGAGTTCCCTAATAGCTCTCCTCTAGTAGGCAGTTGGTCAAATACCCACTTCACCTACACTCCTGCCTCTTTACCCATGCCCTACGAGATCTCGCGCTCCACCCCAGGGGAATAATCAAGCACCACTTACTTTTACCTATACCTGATAACTTTCAACTTATGTCTTCCAGTATATGTCACCTCTATGATCAACCTTGTACTCCGTCAACTCATCGGCTTTCCTTCCGGACCTCCAGTAAGAAGCACCGTGTCATTTCACCGCTTTCTACGCCACCTACTACGCTCTTGTTACCTACCACTAACACCCTTGTGTCGGTTTTTTGCAGGCCGCCGCAGCATTACCTGGCATACTTCCAGCAGACCCCGCTCATTTCTGAGCTGCCCTGGGTGTTCTCTAACGACACTAGTATGCACAGCTTTGATCCACTGTTCTCAACTCACCGCACTCTACCTTTTCACCCTTTGACTCCCTAAACGCTTAAGAGGCCACAACTTTCTATGCATCTTTCAGATCCTAACCCGAGCCGCCCTATCCAACCTTCCATGGCAACCCCCAATTCCGATCTCACCGACAACTTATATACCCGACTGTCACCCTTACCCAAATGTAAGTGGCTTGCTGCTCAACAGCCACGTTTTCCTGCCCAAGGCCCACAAATCCCTTGGTCTAACCATTAACCGATTTAATGAAAACATTATTATGCCTTTCCAATCTTGTATCAACTATCGCCCCCAATATGCCTTGGTGCCACTGATTGCCACTTTAAATGTTCCCTGCCCCCTTCCATCCATAATTCCCCCGCTTCTAATAAAGCTCCACCCCTAATTATGCCTAATAACAACCGCCATCGAGTTATCAATAACCACACGCTTAGTCCGGGTAGGCTTCACAAGCAGATACCGATTTTGGTACTTTTAATTCTCACCAAAGCCCTATCCTCTCTAGGATAATCTCACATCTGCAAACCTTAGATTTAACCTCCAACCCGGAAGTTGTACTAACAATTAATTCCGGCTGGCCGAACAGTCTTCACCGGGTCTCGCGTGCGCAGCTGGATATCTTTGACTCCCCAGCAGTATACACTACATTTGGTGATATTTTAGTCTGTCAAATGAACCATCCACCCCCCTTCTTGTCATAAAGACTCCTTACCGTAATCGATTCAAGTCTTCGAAGTTGTTACTCATCGTGACTCTTGAAGTTCCCTGCGGACAAAAGCCTCCTCCTGGGTCAAGAATGCACTTTGTCACCCAGGCAAATTAGTTAAAACATCATTCCTACCCCCAGCTACCCTGCCGGTAATGGTATTGGCGTACTGTGCTGTCGTTCCTTAAGTTCTTTGGAACAAGCATCGTTCCATGTCGTTAAGACTAAGTGAACCCTAGGCCTGATCCGTCGATATTTTTTACTACCAGCTAGTGGCCTTTCTGTGGGTCCCTCGTGATTGAGGCCACTCTTATGGTGCCTCCCAGTGACTCCTACCCGCTGGCTCCGTTCCTTTGTCATATTCATCGAGATCTTCCTATTTTCCCTCACCAAAATGCTCCCTGACCCATTCGTGGCATTAGCACACGGAAAATGCTGTGAACCCGCACACATTGAGTCTCCAAGAATTTTCAGCTCGAGGCCCAAATCATTTTTTCTCTCCAGATTAAACTACGATCAGGTTCACACCCACTACATCCCAGTCGGTGCCCTTGTCTCTTTCTCTAATTGCTATTAAAAGCCCCCATTCTTTCGACTGCTTATTTCAAAAGTTGGAAAAACATGCCCTCAGTATAGGTGGCTCCTCTTCTCTGCATGTTTTTTAAGTAAACACTTCTTCTTTGCTTAGCTATCCCTGATGCCATATTGCTGGCTAGTGAGTGCCTTCCTACAGATCTGGCCTTCAAAAGAGGCCTCACTCTCTAACCTAGTTAGTCCTCGGCCGTGAGAAAGTGCCTGTACCTCAAGTCTTTCCCATTTCACTACTTGGCATCTCGCAATATGATAATGATAATTGTACTTTTCGTATAAACTAAACGTTTTTCTTACTGGCTGCTAACAGCTCGTTAGTAGTCACATCCTACATGTGAATCTCTTCCAAGTCATTCCCCTGTGTTGGCACAAAGTCGGTCATTTTACTGAACTCAGTCCCGATTTGTGATTGGTCCGTAATCCAGTCTGACGGTAGCGTGACGATATATTTTTTTAATTCACATGGATTTATCTTTTTCTTTCATGCGATTTGATCTGTCTTATCCGTTTCCCTCTTTCTGACATTAACCTGCCTTTGTTTGAATGAAAATATGACGCTCGCACCTGGTTTAACTGTAAATTTGACTATCCGCCATCCATGTCTCGCTCGGTTCAAAATTTGGCTGTATGTTTTGTCTATTCGTTGTTCATTAACGTTGTACAGATTATAGAACCGTGTTTCGGTATAATACGTCTATCAGTTGAAGTCCTTTGAAATTTGTTCGAGACGCGAGGTAAGCCACACCGAGAAGGAGCACCCTAGAATGACTTAAAGGAGCTAGGTCATACGAATCTGAGTGGAATTCAATCGAAACGGTCAAAGTTGACGGTCGAAAGGATTCCGCTTACAATAATGATGATAATGGTTTATTTTTGATAACCTCGTGGCATGCTACAAAGCAAGATCATTGCCTTCCCTGATCAATCGTGAATTAATCTCCTACTTCCAATGCGACAGCCGTTTTCCTCACTGATACTCACCTACCCTTTCTATTCTGACTCACCTACGCCGACTCTGTTACTAACCCCTCATTGTCAGTTTCGTCCTTTCACAGTCCACCAATGCCTCTACTCGTTTCGTCGCCAAATACTTTGAGTTTTCAAAATATATCCTTTATCCCCACCGTTATTCTAATGGCCCTGATCCGCTATTTACCCTCCCATTTATCCCTGGCTTCCTATTTTTCATCAGCCACAATCGCATCAGAGCACCCACGGCTCCTCCAACTGTGGCTCAGTGTCAGTCCTTCCTCGGGCTCGCACACTGAAGAGGTGATACACCACAGCTTCCTTCCAATAGCGTGCTCTAGCTTAGCTTGCATTATCCTTCACGTGTTTCGCAACTATAACATCAGCTTATCGTTTGTCCTATGGCTTTAGTCTCACAGTCCCACTGTCACTCTGACTCATACATACGATCTTCTACCTGTTTAACACTGTTTTCATCACCCAATCAGGTCTTTATCCCAGTGAATGGCGTGAGTGGGATACATTTTTAAGTATGCCACCTTGACATTCACATAAAATGACTCTACCCATTATGAAATTCTGATGCTGGCATTACACACCTGCTCGTCTGTATGACACGACCCCGCATCTTCGAAGCTGGTTTCGGTTGACTTGAAGTTGCTTGTGTACCTTTCTGGCGTCGTACTTTGTCCCTTAAGCCGAGTCTTTGGAACTTATAGTTGAGGTTTGTGTATGGTGTTCATTCGTTACCCTCACGAGTCAGTACTGAAGAATTTGCGAATCAATCCCGTTAGCTCTTTGGGATTCGTTTGATCAAGCTACATGTTGCTCGAATTAAGACTCTTGTGGCTTGCTGTACTCATATATTCAAACTTGAATACGGAAGCCTTGAAGTGTCTAGAACATCGAAAATAGATGCTCGCAAATATCAAGAACCTTCGCGGTGAGTCTCTGAGGCTGATTTGGGTGATTTTAGATACCATGGTATAACTAGGTCTGTTTGCCCCGTCACTGCAGTTTCTTGTATCTCACCAGATAATCTAGAACCCAGAGGTATTCGTATCTGCAAGCATAGAATTTCTGAACTTAGACATCAGTTTATGTTGGCCAAAAGCCTGTACGTAAAGCCGAAGGAGAGTCCGCTAAAAGAACTTTCGACTAAATTTATATCTGGCATGTTCGCTCCTCAGAGGTCTGCAATTATAGGGGAATGCGAAAACCAATAGTGAACCAGGTCGAGTAAACCTCATTGGACGCTGATCTTCCAACAAAGGAGTGGGTGATATTCGATGGCCGTTCAGATCAGTATTCCAGGTTCGAAAATCAGTATGAGAATTTCGTGGAGCGCAAAACATTATGCCCCGGCCAGATATTTCTTTTGCTGGTGTGCTGTTATCTTGAAAGTGCCCGGAAATCAGTAGAGGGTTATGATACTCTGGACCCAGATTGAGATCACGCCAGAGCCAGGGATGTACAGATAGCTCTGTAGGTAATCATTCATATTCGCACAAGTCCCAATTATAGGCGTACACAAGAAGACAGCCCCGCTTTCTATCATACCTAGCAATAAGAGTTCAAGACTGGAATAACCTTGAACCGCCTGAGTAGCTGTTCGGGTCTAAAAGCTCTGCGTACGCTTCAGTAGATCGTTCTTTCCTCACCTGCTGAAGTGCTAAGTCAGTGAGCTGAGGACCCGTGTGGAATCCACCAGAACGGACGTGAGGCCGCCTTTGAAGATATCACCGAGTGAGTCGACTGGCGATCACGCATTGAGAAGATCGGTTAGATTCCGCGGAGAAGTATTAAAATGTTTGAACCCAGAGTGAATATGTTATTAATGGAGCCAAAGCGCAACTTGGAACAAACCAAGAGATAATGCGTACGCCATATCCTTTGAGAGTACAACACCAATTACTTGTAAGTTCTGCAGAGCTACTCACCGCCTATCAGATTGTCCGGATTTTCTGGAGTCGATTACCGCTGATTGATGAGTGTAGCCAAGAAGAGCTGCACTTGCTACATTTCCCTGAATAAGTCACACCACGCCGCCGACTGCGGTGGTCATGAAGACCGAAAACAGAAGTCCATTTGGGAATGAAATTCTACATTAGGTGGACCTGATATAATGAACATCAAGAAAGAAACAGCCGGCGTTACTGGTTGGATATTCAATGGCAGCTTGGAATGTTCGTCCTTGGAAGCGACTAAAAAACCTGTGATCAAACGGAAGGAACTGATACGTAGGAGCACACACACGTGTGCCTCTTGAAAAAATCAGCAGCCCGGACCATTTTTTCACTACTATATTTATGTCGGCCTTGATACCACGATCAAACTGAGTATCACCATGAGGCTCGCGGAGGCAGCCATTTCTGCTTCTCGCACACCCATCCAACCTATATGACTCCAAATTCTGTGGACTTCAAAAGCTTGTCCTCTGTTACGAGCAATCCAGATAACCCAGTTGTGTTCGGGCATCAATTTGATTCTATCAGTGTACCCATTTGAACACTCTGAGCTACTCCTCAGGGTGCAAACGCTTGCTTTTCTTAAATTTTTGTTGCTTTAGTTTGTCGTATATTTTTTCCATAGTATCACGAAATATCTGATGTCATTATCATTGTTGGCACTTGATCATGTATGTGGCATGTTTTGGGACTCAGAAAAAACCATCATTATTACTTCCACCTGCGTGTTTAGTAGTCCTTGGGCCAGGTTTTTGTACATGGTTCCTAAACCCACTGGTGGCTGGCGTCCCTGTGATGACTATAGAGCCCTTAACGAAGCTACCGTTTCAAAATGTTACCCCATTCCACATATTCAGTATCCATCTTAATCTCGTTGTCTTGTTTTCAGCGGCACCATCACTTCAAATCTGCGTTAGACACATTCTCCGAGCCAGAAGCAGTTTACCGCCATGTGCATGTGGATGGCGTAGGACCCCGTCCACCATCAATCGGTTAATTCTAAACCCTCAATAGTGTGGGTCGTTTCAACTGCTGGCCGCAGGCCACACCTAATCCCGCCAAAATCTCTCAGCTCCCACTGAACTTTATGAAAGTCACCCGTAACTACAAATACCATATCAGCCTGCCCATTGTTTTCCTTGACGGTGTGTCTTCCGTGTCTTTCTTGCAAAGACTACACGTATTCCTTCTTCCATCGTTTCCCAAGTGAGTCGGCCAAAAAGTGAAACCCCTACCATAGCTCTATACACAACTGATAAAAGTCCACACAACCTCTCAGCGTTCCACTATTTCTGACTAAGAGAATTTTATTGGGTGCTAATGCCTCTAAATCCCCAGAGTCCTCATTCGAAGGGAGCAAACATCGATCCTTCTTTGTTCCTCCAATTTCAGCCGGAAATGCCGGCATTGTCTCGCCCGTCACGCCTTGACCGTAAGCTGTTGCTCACAACGTTCTTCGGACCGACCATACCAGCTTCTCCCAGTCACCTCCCTCGTGACCCGCCGCAGGTGGGCCAGAATACCACACTAGCCCACGTTTTAACAAAAACTACTCATTGCAGTATGTGAGATGTCTTGGGGACCAAGAAGTAGCTTAGCATGCGCTCCCTAACGTTGCTGCCATTATCACTATATTACTTTTGCCTGCCCTCTCTATTCATAAACTTACTTCCAGCCTAGACGGCGCGGTCCGCGGTGACCGAGTGCGTTACTCCGAAGTGCACCGCCCTGATGTCCAAGCACATGAGCACGCAATCACAAAGTCTCTCCTTCACCCTTAACAACTTAGCCTAAGGGAGCGGAGGGAATCAATGGAAACATAAGCAACGGCACGCCCAGAGAACCAGTTAAGCACCGATGGCAATGTGGCAATTTTTTCACATTGTGGTCAAGCTGACCCTCCTCTGTATTTTAAATATTTACTAATAACCCAAAAAGATGAGGCTCCACCCGTAAAACCCAAAAGCTTTGGTGAATCTTAGCAAGCATTTGTGCATAGCCAAAGTGGCATTCCAGCACATAATATCTTCCAGTTATTGAATTTGTTACGAAACCCTTTTTTCGGCGTAGCTACGAGAAGCTTAGCAAAGTCAGAAACACGTGACCGTTTTATACGCCCTAAAGATGCAACCAAATTCCTAAGGGGTAAACGGACAGGGTTTATGTAATCGGTTCCTATCCATGAGCATCTCACTGGACATATTAATAACAAGAAAATCCTAACTTTCTGGGAGAACTCCCCTCGTTAAACAAATTTAATCACCACGATGCGACTGATATGGGCTTCTTGCAACTCCAAGAAACCCAAACTTTAAATCATTTCAGAGTGACCTCTCAAAAATATTGAAAGGTGCTGGTTGAACTGTGGAATCCGTGACACTAGCTTTAAGGCCTTGTGCGAAGATGAGTGCCGTTCATAGTTAATCAGATCGGAGAGCAGGCCAGTGTGCTCAATATCACCCCCTCCTTGTGTGCAAATAATTCCTTTCTTTCCTGCAACCGGCGGTACTTTTCAGATCCCAGCGGTTGCTCCCATTCAAATCCCAGTTTGCAAAGTTTCTGGTACAGACTCAGTGATGGTGAAGCATTAAGTCCTACAAAAAATCAAACCAAAAAGGATCCAAGGACGTAGGCGGCGGTTAACCCCTGTAGCCCAGGCTTTGTCACTGTAAGCGCCCTTAGTCATTCGGGGCAGCGGCAAACAGAAGAAGGAAGTCTTCTTCATTGGTTTGGTAAGGATGAGCGGGAGGAAGGAACTTCCTCCGCTATACCTCAATCTAATGAAACTCACGGGAGTACGGTCCCCCGGGGCCTCCCAACAATCGCTCCATCTACCTCAAGGACAAGTAACAAAGGTGGCAAAGTTAGAGGTGGTAAGAATGTGAGATGGTCTTGGCGAAGAAGAGGTAGACAAGCATGGTAAAGGAGGTAGTGGTGACTTCTTCCGGGGGAGGAAGGGGGGAAAGAAGGGCGACAGGGCCGGAGACAAAGATTGGTTGGGGAATCATAAAGGTAACAATGGTACAAAAGAAGAGAGAAGTAAGAATATTACGTAAGGCGATCAGCTGTTCGATGGTTTCGATAAGCTGTCCCGGCTGCGGTCTTTCGAACTTTAAAACTCCGCAACGGCTTCAACTGCTATCACTTCCGTCGGGAAGAGATTCCAACATCTGCAGCCCTGACGGAGCAGGAATTTCCTTTCAGAACCCCGCTTCCGTCGTCTTCAGTGAGTGCGCTCTGATAGCCCAAAAAAGGCAGGAGTTCAACGGCAATGTAGTCGACCTCTGAAGATTGGAATGCTTCTTGACGACCCTACGATTTTCTATTAATTCACCTCCCTGCCCCCTGCGCCCGGGCGAGAACATGTTCATTGCCTCACGTCTATGCAGGTGAAATCACTCAGACAAGGGAACCACTAGCTGAAACTTCGCTGAGCCTTTCCGAGAAGCTACACACCCTCTGCCAGAAGGGGCCTCCATGCCTGGATGCTGTTTTAGGCACAGCCGAAGGGAGGCCTTTTATAGTGGCAATACACCCCACAGTTTTCTGGCCTGCTATCTTCCACCCTGACTTCATAAGTCCCACCCGTGGTCGACCTCCTGATCCGCCCGATAGTTTATGAAAAAAGACCGAATAACTCGAATTCATCAGCAACAAGCGGTGATTGACCGAGTGAAAGCTCTTCCGGAAGTAGCAGTAGCTGACTTCCGCTCCATCACCTAGTCCAACCTTTGGGTCTCAGCTTCTGTGAATTACATGAGGTTCGACGAGCAGGATCTCTGACGAATGGATCCACTCTGGTTTGACGCGATCAAACTGTAAGCAACCATGTAGCTTGCAGTCTTGTCTATTAACACCCACTTCATCACCTTCAACATAATCCTGGGTGAAATAACTGGGCCTGTAGTCGAGACGGGTTTCTTCAAACCAGGCTTTGCAAATTAGAAAACTGTCGCTACGGGCTAACTCCAGGGCAGGCAATCTTCAAAGAGAGACTCTTTCGGTGACATGATCTGTGACCGGTCCCAGAGCTCCGACAGTGGCTGGATGATTGTCGGCTTGATGTCGTCGGGATTCTCTGCCTCAGTCCTTACCGTGCCACGTAGAAAGCGAGCTACCCGCCTGCTGCGAGTGCTTCCTTCGGCTTTTGAGGAGCATCCACAGAAGGAGCATAAGGACTCGTTGTCTCTCCTACACACCCGTTGAAATCGGGGCCCACGGGGTTTTGCCTTCTCGAGATTGTTGGTAGCTGCTGGATCCTGCGGATCCCACATTTCAGACAGCCAACCTTAGGGTCTCCCTAGAGTTTGAGTTTCTTTCGGCGGTTTTGGCTAAAATCTGTGGGTCAAGTTTCGCGAATCAGGCAACGCGTAGCCAATTCAAATGAATCCCTAAACCAGGACGAGATTTGTTCTTAGCCTCTACGGCACTAAATTGAAAATCACAAAATGTACAAAGTTATACAAACCTCAAGTACGCGGCCAAAATGGCTCAACAATAAAACCCAAAGGTTCAAAGCCCCTTGGCTCAAGCACGACAGTCAGAAACGGTTTGAGGCTAAACTGAAGTATCTCACATGAACGAACAAACGGGCGAAAGCCTGGTGTATGGGTAAGGTTTTCAAAGTAACGTCAAATACGGTCACATTCACGAAGCACGTACTACATTTGCAAGGATTTTCAATATTTTTCCTTCACAAACTCTACTCGTTCTTCGTCCTGCGTTCCTTCCAAATAGTAACGACCAAGTATTTACTGCTAAATACTAGAGTTCACACCTGTCCAACATCAATTCGATATCTGGACCAAGCACATTTCTTTCCTTGGATAACCTTGCCGACCCAACTAGTCCACTATGGCTGGGCACACCTCCGACGAACCTCCGTAAAAGGAGTTGCTCTGTCCGCCTTTAGCGGGAGGTTATCCATAATGGGCATCCAAGGCCGCTCCACAGATTCCTCACCATGTTCAAATCCACATTCGGTTTCAGCCGACACTTCCTCCAAAGCCATCTGGCCTAAAATATGGTAGCTCGTCTTTCTTTGTCGGGGGGTTTTGGCCCGTCCAGATTCAGTGTGTAGCGGAATACTCCACGGTAGCTGTCTTCCAGCGAAACCTCAGCCTGGAGATCTTAAACTTCCTGTGAAACCCTCGTGATCACATGATCCAAGGTAGTTTAACGTTACCCCTGCAGCTATCCGGTCTACTCGATGAAATACCGGATCATACCCTTACCTGTATGTAGCTTGGCAGACTGTGGCCGAAGGATTCCCCAGAGGCCTGTTTGTCTACCCAGTTTACCTCCGATTCCTTGAGCTTCCTTCTATCAGGACCTTCCCCCAAAGCCCGCGAGAAGCCGTGAGCCTTGTACTGGCTGGTCATCTTACTCCCGTGAAAACCACAGGCTGCTGTACGTACAGACAAATTTCAATCCCTTTCGGTTAGCCCTTGGGGCAAACTCAGTGGTCTGTATATAGAACAGACGAAGCTTGGCTTCCTCCAGCTGGTGCGGGGGCCATTGCGTGCTAGGTAGTACCCCTCCGCCCCGCTGTTCGCACGGTCTTTCCGAGCGGCTGACTAAGAATTTAGAGGGTATTTCGTGTTTGACGTCCTCCTGGGGTTGGATCCAGATCCCAGTGACCCCACTGATTCCGAACACAGTGTGCGATCTCCAGGTTTCGTTAGCTTATTACCCACAATTGCTGCACTGATGTACGCAGCTGGCAGTCAACTAGTCTGCTGCCCATTTCCTGGATTCTCAGGGACTCAGGCTGCCCCGAACTCCGGTTCGAGTGGCTTTCCGTTTGTTCAGACGGGTGCATCAGTAGCCTCTTTGCATCTATTCACGAGAGCACTCGCCGTGCGAAGGTCGCATGCTTGATGGAGTCTGACTACCTACGTTCATTATTGATTTCCTCGTCGTGTTTCCGTATTCCACTAGGGTTTCTTCTAAACAGGTGCATGTAAAAGGTAGCATCCGAGCCACTCGAACTCTGGGTTAGCGGAGAAAACAGGTACTGGAGCCAGGGGGAACTACAAAGGGTAGCAAGCCATCCTCCAGATTAGAAAAGAAGACTAATCGGGCTGAACTACCATACACCAATCGGCCTCGATTGCGTCCAACAAAAATTATCCCGTTACCTGAGAGTGCCATACTCCACAATGACCAGCCTGAGCTCTCGCCCTGTCACTCCCAGGGACCTTTCCATTAGCCAATCCCGAGAATGCTTTTTATGGTTACCTGGCTAGCCACACCGATCGTCCTCAGAAGACTGACTGTGTCAAACCACAGTGCACCTTCACTTCGTTTTCCATCCCTATAAGCGGTGCAGGGGTTCGTCTTACCACCTAGTATCATTCCTTTCCGGTGGTGACCTCACTCTCGACTAGAGGTTTGTCCAACGGTTGGGCGAAGAATTTCTTCGTCGCATATTCCGAGACCCTGTTACACAGGTTAACGAGTCGATCTCTTTGAGCTGGGTCCGAGGGGGCACCGGATGGTGGCAAAACCGCTTCGTTTCTCGTTGTGAAACTTTTCCTAATTTAAGAGTCTACTCCGGGCCTGCTACTAAGCTTGGAGGTGGACCGAAGTGGGTCATCATCCTTTTCTGCCCCGGTTTCATTTTCTGGGCTAGCAATACTTGACTGAGGTCTTCGTTCTCAAGCTCTATTTGACGACCCACTTGGGGGGCAGCATAATTCAGTGACATTATTGGGAGTATTTGTATTTGAGGTGCACCCCCAAAAAACTTTGCCACAGGTGAAGGTCAGCACTCGAAGTGGGGTTAAGTTTCTAATAAATTCGGCCATTGAATTCGCTTGCATGAGCTCCAAATGCAGGGGTTTCCAGCAGTATGGGTCGATCCAATCTAACCCCCATGCCTACAGCAAGTACTACTTACGATCACCGTCAGATCTCCACACTGAACCTGGAACCGTGTGCTGCAGCAGCCACACTGGTTTCCTGCTCCATACCCATTCTTTGCACACTTGGATTACCTCGGCGGTCGCTAGTCGGAGAATTTCCCGTATGCACGCCACTACTCCCGGTACTTCTGGTCACCATAAATTCAATTAGAAAGGGTGAAAAGGGGTTCCAGGTGGTATCGGGTGTCGATATATATATATATATATATATATATATATATATATATATAAATCGAGGCTGTCTTAAAGAACAGCAATATCCTCGCCTCTGATGGACCCCAGATCTTGAGCTGCCAAAGAGTCAGCTTGCATGTTTCAGGCTAGTCGTGGTTCTCAATGCACTAAATAAGCTTCTATATTAGACCCCTAAATGACTTATCCAGCCTCGCAAAAGCGATTCCGCTAAGGACGGTGCGGCCATTGCTCGTCCCTTTTGCCAGCCTAAAGCCGGGCACAATATTGACTGTGCCACCTCGACCGGTGATGGAAGGTATGCGTTCTAAATGTCAAGGTCAGCCATCAGAACATCATGGCCACCTGCAACCTGAGCTACAACCAACACAAACATTTAAAATTAACCTCTCATTAACGGGAGCAACAATCCCTTTACCCACAAGGGTGTATCAGCGTCGCTGTTGGTTGAAATAAGATCATCTACATCGACTTTACCTCGCTATACCCCCACCAATTATTTGCCACGGCTTCTGGTACACCAGAGCCCTAATCGTGGCCAGATGCTTCTGCGGCTTTCTTGAATCCAAATTTTGTGTGAAAGGGCTAAAAACAGCCCCAAACAGGGAGACACTTTAACTTAGTCGTCCGGCCTCCGGGGGAGTGTGATAGCTGTTTGTGCTTTATGGCCCAAGTACGTGTGAAAATATATCCTCATTATCTGTAGAGGCTGCAGTAGGTCCCTGGCGGAAAGGCAGTAATCACCTGTTAAACTTGTTACAACATCCGGGTCCCATAACAACTGATTCTTCGGAGATTCACGGCAACATAGGGCTACCTATTCGAAAGCTACCACTAGCATCCCTCGGTTCTTGGGGCTAATAAGGGTATGATTTGGGAAATACCACACTCCACCGTTGTCTCTCTCCACAGGTTGCTCCGACGGCGAAGTCCCTATCGAAATATCGGTGAATAATAGGCTAATGTCTCCCTTTCAACCTCCCTTCCTTTCTTATCTTCTCACCCAGTACCAGCGGGCGGTACAACGTCACTCTTCCAAAAAATTGACCTCTCTTTGCACCATTCTCCCATTGTAGGCTTACACAAAAGTGTGCTCTCCCGAAGTTTCAGTTAACCTTTCAACCTATCCAGTACTTATTCTTCTTCCAAGGATGGAGCAGTTTCAACCGAGCAATTGACCCCAAAGTTCTGACCATTTATCCCAGCAATATGATGCTCAGTCTCACACAGTCTTGAAAGAAAAAGAATGCCTACATAAGATCGATGAAGGTTGTCGAGTGATCCCCGCAGGACCCAGCCCGAAGGGGCAAAATCGACGTACTGATTCCCTTAGCGATCCCTTCGCTGTTCAGGAACTCAGTGTGCTTCCTGAGCATCTAAGCTTACAATTGCACTAGGAGTGGATTCATGGATTGCAGCAAACTCAATACCCTCTAGAAGATCCATTTTGAACGGGTTTCTGGGCCTGGCATCCTGGCCGGTACCTTCGAAGGAGAAGCTACTGTACACTTTCCCTCCATTTCTTTTTCCTCGCCGGAGCCATAGGATACAGGTGAACCGTACTCTCCATGAGAGTGTTCTGAAGTGCCCTTGCCAACCAAGCCCAATCTACACGGAAAATCATCCCGAACAAAGAAGGTATCTGCTACCATATCAACTACCGGGTTGGCCAGAGAGATCCCTCCTGTCATTCGACGATGGTGGGCACAAAGTTTGAGCTTAACCCATGACCGCTCGAGAACAAACTGACATATCTTTAAAGATTGGCCTCTCTGGTGTTGCGCAGCGGGCGATGGTGTCACTGCCTGCAGTTCCCTTCACCGCAGTGTTTTTTCAACTGGACAGTCTTTGGTATAACGGACGACTCAAAGACACAAAACAAGGTTTCAGCCCAGTCGCGATATAGTACCTCTCCTAGATGGTTGCACTCAAGAAGTATGAACGGCCCGTGAGACAGCTTATTTTTACATCTGGAGGAAAGATGTCATCGGTGAACAAAACACGGGCCCTTCCTCCATTTTTGGCATCACGGAATCGCAGCCCATTGTCGCCCTGCCGTTTGAAACAAATCGCTGCAAGTGCTTTGTTAAACTCTGGCCTCACAACTGATAGACTAAAGAGACGACAACATTTCGGTTCACGGTCAGAACCATAAATTCCTTGGGCCCTTCAACCCGATCCAGAGAGATGGCACAAGGCAACTTTTTTGTAGTCTTTCCTATTCCATAAATGAATCAAGGTCACTCGAATGCCCCAACTGTCTCAGGGCGTCCGCGCAAACAACCAAATTGATGGTAAACGTTAAAATCAGTTCAGCCTCTAAAAGGATCGTGACTAGAAAGATAACCTCGTTCAAAGGAGCTCCCACAATGTTTTCACTGACCAATATAACCCTTTCAGTACCTTTCTAGCTGGCTAATATCCTTCTTCCGCAGGTACAACATTCATCCCGGCATTGCACCTATTGCCCTTCCTCGACAGTAACGAAACAAATAAGTCAGATGCTGGTCTTCTTATGGGTTAAGCCGTTCAATACCGCCTTAAAAGAAACTGAAGACTATCTCACACTCCCCTGGGGAGCTACCAAAACACGGAACATCAAACCTGGGCAAACCTAGCGGAGTCAGCATCTGACCTGGCACAAATAAATCCTAGATCTTGGGGGTTCTGTTCCGTATTAGAAAGCCGTCAATATTCAATTATAAAGTGTCGTCGATTTCTAGATCCCTGCCCACCCCAGAACGACAGGTAAGAACATGATCTCTCGTTGAGCCGCACACGTCATCTGCAAAGCTACTCTTCCTCCTTTCCCGTGAAGCCACTGTCCACCAGCTGTTTGGCATTTGGGACTTTCTTCATGCCTACGGCAGCGTCCTAATCTAACGGCTCGTCTTCCGGCCTCAATGAGGCATAATCCATTTGCTACAATCCTTCGTGCTTGAAGGTTCGGGTGCAGGTTGAGATTCACCCCAAAAGAGTATAGGCCCAGCAGCATAGGCAGCTCCCAAACCAAAGCCAGTTTTCAATTTTCAGTCCCCTTGTCCGAGAACGGGAGGAAACATCAGGGGTACGGGTCTTCTCTCTCATTCTGCAGGCCCAAGTTCAGAGAGCTTTCCTCCAGTGCCTCTAGATGTGGGTCGAGACGCTGCCTGAACCGATCGTCGTCCCTCTTCCTCTACTGATACCAGTGAGGCATTCTAGAGATTAGTTGCTTTCCGTGAAGGACGATAAACCAGCGAAAAACGAGTCGATGGGGGCTCCAATGGATTAAGGGGACAGTGCTACTTCCGGTCTTTCATCCAGGGAAGAAAGCTAACTTGCCATTTCGGATCCACATCGCCACAAAGGATCTTCCCCAACCCAGCTATGTCACCGCAAACAGGCCAAAGGTACTCGGGGACGAGATAACAAAGCCTCGGACGATCCTCATAACCGGTTCCAAGTAGGCCACCGACAAGACTCGCCGCGAGGCATTGCCTCTTCTCCAGTTTCATTGTCTTGCGGACAATGCAAGGGTAGGTTGCGACACCTCCGCATGTCTTGGAAGAACATGAGAAGCATACAATAACTGGAAAGCTTCGGGACTCAGCGGGTCAAGTGATCGACGTATGGCACCGAGAATAGCCCTGAAGGAGCGGCATACTTTATCCGTATGGTCTCGATTCTTGATGACAGAAGATAGAGTAACTCTAAGGTCTCGTTCGCACGACGATCCTGGTGGTATATGCCACACACTGAATCCGGTACCTTTCTACAGGCCATCAATACGCGCTTTCATTATCACTGACATGTAGTTCCCAGAAGTCAGACCATCGTACCTAAGCTTCCAGAACCCTTTGCAAAACTCCTCCGTCCACTTCTGATTTCACATAACCCCAGTTTAATGTCATATGCATAAACTGGGAAAGACAACCGGAAGACCGATAGCCGGTCAATGATGTAGGCCAGAAAGAGCATCGATCCAAGACCCGATCTCTTAGTGACCCCACTTGCTGCAGCATGCCAGCTGGAGTCTGGCTGGCCACCTCCGACTGAAAGCTTTCCTCCGTCCCGGAACTCGGCAATTCAGTCAAACTCTGGACTCTGGAGACCAAAGGTCCTGATTTTCTATAACATCCGGTCTTGAGGTACCTTGTCAAAGGTCTTCCTTAAATCGATGAAAACCGCATCCGTGTTGTAGCCGCCTTCCATAGCCTCCGCCTACCTTTCTGGTACAGGCAGCAGGTTTGAGATGCACAACCTCTTTAGACGGAAAACCATGCTAGGCTGGGCGCAGACTTGCTTGATTCAACGGGCTCCCGTACTTGCACCAACACTAGCCCTTCCATCTTTGCGCTACGTCGTGACGTTAACCTGCGTGGCGGCCGGTCTGCTGCAGAATACACGGAAACAGGGGCAACAGAGTGCTAGAAAAGGCAGTAATCAATAAAGAATGACCGAAATGGATCAAATAGAAGCGTGTGACGGGAAACCACCGATTCGTGGGTGAAAAATTTTACTGATGCGTTGTAATTTAGACGTGGTAGGAAGGTAAGCTCTAGGCGTATCTTAGCAGTCGGTAACAACGCCGCACAAGTGAGCCGGTCATTCCTCGTCTGTTACTGTAGGTGTGCCGACATAGGGCCCTTAAGGCTCTGAATCTTACCGGCTGTTGGGTTTTAGCTGGGAGCACATAGCCAGGGTTTTTCTTCACCTTTTCGCTGTTCCTAGCCAAAGGGCTCCACCTTCTTGGATAAAAGTCTAAAATTAACAGAAAGCAAAATCAGAAATCCACGGAATCCCCAAAATTCCCCTGCAGCGCTGCTAGCTGCTAGAGAGAGGTGGAGAAAGGGATGTGCTGTGACCTTTGTGACCGCTTGTTTCATCATAGGCACAGTAGGCTCACGGTGAAAGCTTCTGGACTGCAATTGGAAAATGTGGGCTGGTCTGGGTGTGTGCGGAATATGTTAAACAAAGAGGAGATCAATGGAGGTTCCTTCAGTGACCTAGTGAAACCACCGACACGTGATTAAACAGTTACTCGCACAAGATCTAGCGTAGCAAAGACCAGTTTAACGTTGTAGTCAGCTGAAGGTAGATTTTAGAGGTTTGAAAGGGCTGCGAATGCAGAAATATCCCGTCTTTGATAATTAATGAAGGCTCCTGACATATAACTTACTTCACTGAAGGAGGAAACCTAAGGCTTGGCGAAACAGTTCAGTAACTTGGCCAGAGATACCGATTTAGCCACCAACAGATACTGCGGAGTAGTCAGTAAGGGAATCTCCGAACAGTTATGTCGAGTAGCCTGACTAAGAGAGAGGGGCTCGCGTCACCATGTGGTGAAAGTGCTAAGAACTGCGGACTTACCAGAGCATGTCCTTATTTAAAGGACTTTCAGGCTGGGTAAGTGTTGCTTAGGGCCGGAAACCTCGTCATCTGCCCCCGGTCAGTGCTGGCAGAATTTGGAGACCCAAGATATGGGGACGCGTTACCTCCCGCAACTGACAAGACAATGGAGGCTACTGCAGGGAAGATATCTGCGGAACTAGATCTCTTGGCGAAGATTAAGCGACGCTGGTGGCAGTCCAGGGTGCCTTTCATGGCGTCTACACCTGCGATGGGTCCACCACTGGGGGTAACAATCGCCCAGAGTCAGCAGCCGGGAAAACCGACAACTCGACGGGAATGATTAACTCAGGTCGGCGCAGTCCAGGTGTACGCGCATGTATTGCCGATCACTCAAAACATCCGAACGTTGAAAGTCCACTGTCAGCTGACCGTCCCCTGGACTCAGTTGCGTCCAAAGTCCATAGAAGGATAAAAAAATCCAAAAATTCCGTAGTTTTTATTGTTTCATATTGTTTGTCCCTTTCTTCGGTCAAACATTCATTGCTCGTGGCCTGCAGTACGTCAAACCACGAGTGCTACTGCAAATGGCTCAGAAACCGGTCTCATCGAAACATGTGCCCACTACTATTTCAATTCCTAGAAGGGAGCACTGCCAAGAAATTCGTTAGAAAGAGAGTCCATTGCAAAGTTCACTTCATTTAAAAAAAATAAAAGGTGCCCTGACAGAACCCGTCGCAGATGAAGTCCTGAGATCGATTGCCAGCAACCAAGAACTCCCACCACCCCCTGATGCAGTGCCACACGACCCCCTTGAGAAATTTCCCATCGTCTACAACTCGCCACCACTCCTGCTGACCAGTGCACTAACGCACAATGTGGGCCTAGACTTGCCCCGTTCACCTCCAACTCCACAAAGTCCCTCTAAAAGGCTCCATGTTTCACCCCAGCCTCCACCACTGCCTATCCACAGCCGAGCAATGCAACGGTTCCCCTCCGCCAGCAGCCATTTGTGCACTGGTCTATCTGCCAAACGAGCCAACCATTCACCATATTCCAGTGCGCCACCCCGCACCGACCAACCAGCCGCGACTTCGTTTCCTGGTGCCTCGGTCACAACGTTACTGCCGTCAACTGTTGCCCTTAATGACCAAGACCTTCACCGCGCTGATACTGTCACGCTCCCAGCTTCAATCGGCGGTCGACCTATGACTTCTCGGGTTCCAGCTAACAGGCTCATTACCCATTTGCGTCCTTCACCACTGCCATACTCACGAAATCGCTTCGCTTACTCTAGCACTAGCCCACCAGCGCATTTATTTGGCCCCCGGAGATCCGCGCGCCCAACTGCTATGTGCCACATCTATCAACTCAGACGCCACCGTCAACTGGTCCACAGGCGCAGTACCACGCCACAAATTTTCCACCAAGAGTACCGCCTCCATCGTTAGCTCTACCAAACCCGATCCATGCAGGACGAGTTACTAGCATGATTGCCAACCGGTACCACAACATGTAGCCCGTGCCTGACTCTTCCGCCCTATGGTATGCCCCAGTTTACCCCTCAGTAACTTCAATATCCCCTGCGCCCTCACCATCCAACATCGTGTTCTACTCTGACCCCACCGCTCACTATCCCAACTGACCCTTCATACCGAAGGTTCTTTCATCAGCAGCCCTTTCGGTACTACTCCACCCCCCCCCCACATTCTTTTTGTGGAGCACCGTGATATGCCTGCAACCTCAACAAACTCTGTCCATAACGTCATACCTGTCTCACTCCAATCCCACTTACCCTGCCATTCGTCGTTCTCTCCAAAAGGCCGCCATCAAAACCATGGCCGCTTCCCTCCCCACGCTACTGCCCTCCATCCCCATACCGACTGGCCGTTGCTCGTTCTAAGTACCAACCCGAAGCTCAAGGGACACGAACGCAATTGGATTAAACCCAGAGCCATCAGGCGCATTCAGGCACGTTTCCTCTCTCACTGCGCAGCGAACCCTTGGAACAAGCGGCCACCTCACGTAAAAGCAGCGAGTAGTGTCGTCAAATTTAAACGGAGGCTGGATGTTTAATGGTATGGGGCTTTCCCGGACTACGGCTACCCATATAAGCATACCCTCGGATTACGCCTGTCCCTAGTAATCCTTTCTTCCCCTCCAAGAAACAAAGCACCTGTTTCCTCGCCAAATAGCAAAATAAAAGGGACTGCCTCCTTTTGCATTCCCTAAATTTGTTTCCCTACGGGAGTTTTCGACGATAGGCATGGCAGCTAGCTGAGATAGTGAACCTGTTTATCCAAAGCGACTACCGGTTCTTTGGAAATGAACCTGCTTTTCCTTTCCTTCCTTGAGGTGCATCACCTAACAACCACAACATTCTGACTGCCTGGTTGTCGAAGCACGGTAGGGATATTACGACCCTCCAGAGCAGGAATCTGGGCGTGAACTTACTAAAGCAGCGCGTCCTGCGACCTGACCTGATCTGATCGCTTTTCCATAAATGCTATTTAGGCTCACCGGTCCATGGTTGGTAGGCACCCTCCACTATCCCCTTTCGTATAATGGAAATATAACTGCGGTCTTCCATTCGCCAGGCAAAGAACACTTGCGCAGAGACAGATCAAAAGGCTGACCAAAGGTGAAGCAAGTTCTTCAGCCCCCGCAAGCAGTACTGCCGGACGAACACCATCTGCTCCGAGCGACTGATGCACTTTCAGTTTCTACTGTGCCTTGGTGACCTCATCTGGATGGAAGGGCCGCATCATGGGGGTAGTATCAGTAAGCGGCGGTGAAGGCGATGGGGCTGACTCCGTCGTATATACAGATGGGTAAGGACGAGCAAGGATCCGGCCTTTTAGATGTCAGCCCCAATAACTGTTTTCTGGCGGACTAAGGGTGGTATAACCGCGGTGATCCGGGTTCCACTTCTCAAATATGCGCACGGACTTTTGAGTGCAGTGACAGAGACTTCATCGATTATGGTCTCAGAACGATTGTTCTCCGTTTTCGTAAATGAATAAATATTTCGGGTGGCTTCGTATAGCTCGCACCAGTCAGCGGTAAGCAGATATTGTTGCCAAACGGGCTTCTGCTGCGGAGAGCACTTAGTTTGCGATCAAACTACGAAGGGCCCTTGCCATGCCTTCGAGAATGAACGGGAGGCCCAAAAGTACATGTCAGTTTAGTGATCCCCTCCGGTGTTGTTGACCAGAGGGACTCTACCCTAACCAGAGCTCTGGCAGTCCACTCCACTGGTGACGCCGCTGCTTCTTTTCATCATGTCTTACACGCCATATGCTGATCCCCGTATGTGGTTCAACAAAATGAGACACAGCTAGCATCCAGCCGATTAGGGAGGGTGAAAGGTTGCTGGAACCCACCGGTGGAAGTTAACTGATTCCCTCAAAGTAAGATTGTTTCGGAGGTACTTAAAGACCCAGGATGGAAGACCGGGGGCCCTGAAACAGTGTCGACTCTCGCACGTGTTGGTA
Organism: Fasciola hepatica; assembly: GCA_948099385.1. NCBI lineage: Eukaryota > Metazoa > Platyhelminthes > Trematoda > Plagiorchiida > Fasciolidae > Fasciola > Fasciola hepatica. The sequence goes on along the minus strand of CANUEZ040000142.1, from coordinate 12,374,065 downwards.
TGGAGTCAAGTCCGCAAGGACTATGTGGGGAGCGGGAGTCAATAAATCTATGGAGGGACAGTAATAGCACTCATCCCAATCGATAAGCGGCACACTGAACTCCCCGAAGGTAATACGGAGCGCGTCTTGGCCTCACCGCCGGGCTTCATCAAAAATAACCGTGGAGTCTACGCCCGGCGGCCTATTCACGAGTTCCTTTTTTAAGTAGCCCTAAGTGTTAATCGAACTGTGCACCACAAGATTTCCTAGAACCCTTCGGCCCGAGAAAAATACGTAGCCAGTAGATAGGTGTGCCAGGTGGTATATAAAATGCAAGACCGCTTATTCGTCTGGCATCGCTCCTATTCACTCGGAAAATTGAGTATCCCGATAGTGACGACCCAGAATCAGAAAAGTCGCCGTGCAACTAGGCTTGGTTATCACAAAACAGTGAGAGGACCTTGTGCCACCAGTGAATCTAGCTCACCTCACTGGCTCAGTGGACTGCGAGCTCCGGATGGCAGTATGGCAGCCCGCCCGGAACTGCGTCGTGTCATTCAAATAACAGGTCCTGAAACACACTGTGAAATTATAACTGGACCGATTGGCACACAGTTATTTCAAACCGTCTCACCAACGCTAACGAGAACTTGGCCACACCTCACAATCACAGTTTTACTGGCAAAAAACGAATCCATAGGTTGCAGTCACATTCCCTTATTCATTGCACACAAGACATTGTTCTGATCGGTATGGGCAGCCAAGCCCTGGGGCTTAAGCAGCCTTAACGAGAATTATCCCTCACCCATCGATCCACTCCAGCAATCGGCTGTCTTATCACTCGAGGTTCTACGGTCTCGCTCCTTGGGCTTGGTACCTCAACAGAGCTGACTGCCAACGCCACTTGACCGTCCGCCAAAGCTGGGTTAAACGCTCCCTCTAGGTGGTGTTGTTGATAGAACCAGAGGCGCCAAAAGCTGAGGCGGCTTCAACTTACGGGCCCGAAAGTCCCGAATAAAGAAGCCAGTATTTTGCTGCTGCTACTCTGCACAGAGGTCAAGTACAACATGCGCCTATCCACCTTTCATCTTGCGAAAAAGATGCAAAACCACCCTGGCTGCATCATGGTTACCCAGGACAAATCCACGGTAAACGGAGAAGACGTATGTGAGACTTGCAACACTAACCAAGTGGTAAAATAAGGTGAATAATGGGGCAAATCGGCGGTTAAAATACGCAACTGACAAATTTTAATCAACACAGAATGTCATCACGAATATCAGACCGAATAATCTTCCCAAAGATACACGGGGATCTACAAAACTATCCGGTTTTTAAACAGTTGATGGTCTTAATGCGCACGAAAAATATTCGTTATATTGCAAGCCCAATCAAAACGGGCCCACCAAACATATGATAGCGATTGAAAGCAGACTGGCAAATCACTCAAGTTCGAAGTTAAGCGGTATTTGTGATGATTCAGGTAAGCCTAAAGAATAATCTTCCAGGATGGCCAAAAGGACCGTTTCGGCAGAACAGTAAACTAACAGGAGATAACGAGGTGGTCAACCTCGTACTCAACGGAGCAAAATTGAAGGTGGTGATGACCGAACTCGAAGATAGTACTTAGATGAATAGAGCAATAAAACAAAAACAAAGATAAGACGAAAGGGTTACAAACGTCACCCACTGTGGATTTCTTCCGCACAACTCGCCCAAGGGGATTATTTATTACGGGGCTTCAGCAGCCTTAACCACTACCGCGGTAGAGGTGTGTAACAGCCGGTCGTGGAAAATCCCCCTTTTTCCCTCGCGATTCAGTGTTTTTTTTCCCAACATCACTCATTTCCATACACTATTGACTTGTCTTCACGAACTGGTTGTTTTTCTGGACCAATTGTTGTTTGTTCGCGCCCAGAGCGCTATTTTGGCACATCCTTGCTCAGGACCTGCGTGACGCACGTGCTGTCTGCTCACACGCTGCTATTCGGTTTCTCGTTGTTGAGTCTTTGTGATCGTATTATTGAGGTTTGTATATTGTTTATGTCATTGTTTATTTTAATAATCTAGTATCGTAGAATTATCACGGATAATCGCCTTCTGATTTCGGGATCCGTTGCGAATTTGGCTACGCATTGCTCAAACGTTCGTAACAATACTCAATAGATCTATTTGGAACGAGGAAAATTCACGCAAAATGCCAAGGAAAGGATCAAAGGCAGTCGAACCCGGACAGGAAGTAATACGGCAAGTCTCTGGGGAGGTTTTGGGTACTTATGATTCTTTAGTTAACGCTAGATCGCCTAGTCCTGTCAGTGCTAGCTCATGTGTTATTGAAAGCAATATTGATCGTAAGGACGTTGATTTATATAAGCTGAGAATAATAGAACTAGAGCAACAGTTACTTTCGGCTAGACTACAGGCGCATGAAGCAGAGAAGTGTACACAGAAACAGCGAGAGTATAAGACCAGTGACTTCGACACTTCCGATAGGTTAGAGTGCAATAAGGTAGGGAACCCCACGCAGGTCGCCGACTACAAACCACCATCGATCGATCTGCCTAGAGTGGAGTTAACGGTTTTCGACGGGCGAGCTGAGCAATATTGCAAGTTTGTCAAACAGTTCGAGACGTTCGTTGAAAACAAGGTGACCGACCCTGGGCAAAGGCTTCTTCACCTTACTCACTACTGCCGAGGCCGAGCGCGAGAAGCTATCGACGGATGCACCATGCTCGATCCAGAACAAGGCTACACAAGGGCAAGAAAGATTCTGAGGGACTTGTTTGGCCAACCTTTCAAAGTAGCCCGTAACCTAATAGAGGGCGTGATGGCAGAGGCAAAGAAAACCAAGGGCGACGTCTACACCATGGCCGACCTGGTGATCAAGATGCAGAACTGCTCAATAGCCCTCGACCATTTAGGTTACAGAGCTGATCTAGACGCCATGCACACTTTGGAAGGCATAGTCCGTCACCTCTCTCCCGAACTACAGGGTCGGTGGGCGGAAGAAGCTGAACGGATAAGCCGAGGCGACAGAGAAGCCAACTTCGAAGACCTGACTGAATACTTAGACAGGCAAACGAAGATAGCTGACAGCAGATTCGGCCGACTCATCCGGGACAGCAACCGAGCAAACAAGCCCGGTACTAGCCAAGTCCAAACCCCTGTACGGGAACATCCAAAGTACCAGCCTTGGACCAACACACACGTCATTTCACGAGATGCTACGGCGAAACCAAATTGCAGATCCTGTGGTACTAGCCATGGCCTACCAGAATGCCCCAAGTTCGGCAATGCCACAATAGACGAACGGTGGGGAATGGCGAGGATGGCAGGAGCATGTTTCATCTGTCTCAACACCACGCACCGGGCAGCAGCCTGTAGAACAAGGAATCGATGTGGTTACGAGGGCTGCACGGGCAGACACCATCGGCTGCTGCATCAGGCGAGAATAACCATATCCGAGGCGAGTGCCAAGCCCAGCGTGATCTGTTCAACTTCACAATCTGCCAGTAAACCGGTACGTTTAGGCGTAGTGGCCGTGGGAGTAGTGACTCCGACTGGGATAGTCAAGGCGTTGGCTTTCGTTGATAGTGGATCCGACACCACTTTAGTGAAAGAGCGGTTTGCCGACAAACACCAACTGGCTAAAGGTGCGACGTCGTTAGCAGTGAGCACGGTGGGCGGAACACAGGTAATGACTGCCGGTAGATTAAGGCTGCAACTCATCTCTCTAGACACTAACGAGGAAATTGAACCAACGGAGGCATTCACGTTAGCGGATCTTCCCATGCGAGCACCAAGGTCGGTGAACGCAATCTTGACTCGATGGCCCCACCTGCAGGATGTAACCGTCGTAGACTGGGAAGATGATGAGGTGGATCTCCTCATCGGATGCGACGTGCCAGAGGCGCATTGGGTGCTTGACCAAAGAGTGGGCGACCGCCAGGCACCTTATGCCGTACGCACGGCTCTGGGATGGATGTTATACGGTCCAGTAGGGGTACGCGGTTCCGTGAATTACTTATCCGCCGAAACGGACCGCATAGAGTATCATCTGCAACGGCTTTATGAAAAGGAGTTTCATGACATTGGGGACGAAAGACCGACGTTGTCTCAAGAGGATCACTTCGCTCTACAAACGGTGAGGCAAGGCTCTAGAGGCCTCAAAAAACAGTTCGAGGTTCCCCTCCCATGGCGCACACCGGTCGACCCGTGGACTGACAACAGAAATTATGTTCTCCAACGATTACTACGACTAAAAGAACGCTTCATTCGAGACCAGAATCTGTGGGAACGATACGCGGATTTGATGAAGCGAAACGAGGACCTCGGTTACGTTGAAAGGGTGCCTGTTAACACCGACAGCAAAAGGGGTATCTGGTATCTGCCTCACCATCCGGTTATCAACCCCAAAAAACCCAATAAACTGCGCGTGGTTTTCGACTGTGCGGCCAAGTTCCAGGGCAAGTCGTTAAACGATCGCCTACTACAGGGGCCTGACTGGACCACACCACTGATCGATGTTCTGTGCCGTTTCAGAGTGGGTAAAGTGGCTTTGTCTGCCGACATTAGGGAAATGTTCCATCAGGTGAAGATTCCGGTAGGAGAACGAGATGCTTTGCGTTTCCTGTGGTGGGAAGGGAGCGACCGGGACAACGCAGTGGTGAATTATAGAATGACCGTCCACCCCTTCGGAGCCATATCGTCACCATTTTGTGCCAACTACGCCCTCCGAGAATCAGCGAACAAACATGGCGATCTGGTACATCGGACGGTGGTAGAAAGCGTCAGCAGGAACTTCTACGTCGACGACTACCTTGGGTCATTCGATGATGTGGAATCAGCTCTAGAGCAGTTCAGGGGTCTGACGAGATTGCTGGAAGAGGGTGGCTTCCATCTAACTAAATGGATGTCGAACGCTTCGGAAGTGCTGAAGGTCATCCCGTATCACGAAAAGGTCGAAAGGGTAAGAGATTTGGACGGCTCCCCACTTCCTATCGAGCGCACTTTAGGGATACAATGGGACGCGGAAACGGACGATTTTGTTTTCGAACTGAACGTTCCCGAGCTGCCAATAACCCGTCGTGGCATACTATCTGCCGTCTCAAGTTTGTTCGACCCGCTCGGTTTCGTCTCACCATGGCTGCTACCCGGAAAGATCTTGCTGCAGCGGCTGTGCCGTAAGAAAGTTGATTGGGACCAGTCACTGGACCGAGGGGACCGGCTGGACTGGGAGGAATTTTTGAACACCTTGAAGAAATTAGGGGACATAAGAATACCACGATGTTTGACCCCTGGCCATACGACACGGACTGGAGAACTACATGCCTTTTCCGATGCATCCGAAGTCGGTTATGGAGCTGTGGTGTACGGACGATGGTGCGCAGGAGATGGACAATATACCACGAGGATCCTGTTCGCCAAAGCCCGCGTTGCTCCACTGAAGTCGGTCTCAATCCCACGCCTCGAACTCAGCGCAGCCGTGTTGGCAGTCAGGGTGGTGCAAGCTGTGAAGAGATGTTTTGATCTCTACATTTGGTCGGTGAGCTTCTGGACGGATTCAACGATAGTACTTTACTACATTAACAACGTACGGAGCCGGTTTAGTACTTTCGTTGCTAACCGGCTCACGATTATCCACGATGAATCGGCCACGCACCAGTGGAGTCATGTCAGGTCTGGCGATAATCCGGCCGACCTGTGCTCTCGAGGTGCGAACAACTTCAGGCAACTGGACACGTGGACGAGAGGGCCGAACTTCCTGCAATTGCCCAAACAGGACTGGCCCGTGTTCGAATTAAAAACCCCTACGGAATTGGAACTGGAGATCAAAGGCGTAGTGATAGCAACCAACGTCGTCGAAGCGTCGCCCATTTTATCGCGACTGGTCAGGTTTTCTTCCTGGATGAAGACGCTTCGTTCGCTAGTTTGGTTAACCAGGTTCAAGATAAGTTTACTAGTCATGAAAGGGCTACGGCCCTCAGGTCGGATACCGGTCGGCCCGATAGGTCCCGATGAGCTACAAGCGGCAGAGTACGATATTTTCAGAATGATACAACGCGAGGCTTTCGCCCGAGAACTCAAGAGGGCGGAAGAAGTGGGGCTGACCAATGAAGACATGCCATCTCCAAGAGGCGAGCTGAAGCGTTTAAACCCCAAAATCATCAACGGACTGCTGCGGGTGGATGGTAGGCTGACCAACGCCCACCTGAACTTCGACACAAAGTATCCTATACTGCTGCCTGCGAGACAACCCGTAGTAGAGCTAATGATTCAACACGTCCACGCCGTAGAGGGACATGCCGGGGAAAGTCACGTGACGAGCGTCATCCGAAAGCGTCTTTGGTTGTTGAGAGGACGAGAGACTGTAAAACGCGTGATCCGACGGTGTGTGCAATGCAGGAGACGCAATGCCACAGCAGGCAAACAACTCATGGCCCCGCTACCAGAATGCAGGGTGACTACGGGCTGGTGGCCGTTCAGTGACACCGGGTTGGACTATTTCGGGCCCTTGTGGATCAAGTGCGGGAAAAGATTAGAAAAGCGATACGGATGTATCATGACGTGCATGAAATCACGTGCGGTGCACCTAGAAGTCGCACATTCGATGACGACCGATTCGTTTCTACGGGCCTTGCAAAGATTTATCAACCGAAGAGGCGTACCGGCCGACATATACTCAGACAATGGATCGAACTTTGTGGGCGCTCAACGGGAATTGCAGCGTTGGCACAAGAACATAAACAGGGACGAACTGCAGAATCGAACCGTGGCCTACGGCATACGCTGGCATTTCAACCCCCCACAGGCCAGTCACCGAGGCGGCATATGGGAACGCATGATCCGGTCCGCCAGACGGATATTGCTGTCAATCATGGAGCAGCAGCCGCTTGACGACGAGACCCTGAACACCGTCATGACTGAGGTGGAGCGAATCCTGAACAACCGCCCCCTGGTTCCAGTATTGAACGGCGACCCCACCCACCTGGCGCTCACCCCAAACGACTTATTGACGCTAAGGTCGAACGAGGGTTTCCAAGGGCCGGTAAACCTTCGTGGGAGCTACCTCCATGGGTGGAAGCAAGCGAACTATCTGGCCAAGGTCTTCTGGAGGCGATGGCTACGGGAGTACCTACCGGCTTTGCAGACTCGACAGAAGTGGATGGCCAAAACAAGACCATTCAGAGTTGGGGACGTGGTTATGATCGCCGACGAACGCGCACATTTCAGCGCTTGGTCTTTGGGAGTAGTTACGGAAACCATCAAAAGCACCGACGAAATGATAAGAACGGTGAAGGTGAAGACAGCTAACGGAGTGCTCATTCGTGACATACGCAGTATTAACCTACTCGAGAGCGAAGACGGAGGAGCTGATAACCCTGTGGCCTAGTAAACCTTTTTCACACCAGTAATCGAGGTGGATAAAGAAACACCATATATACCACACAATCTCCGTCAAACACGTTAAGGTGCTCGCGGTCCCTTCGTTGACATTACAGAAGGTTCTTTCCGATATGTGGTGATGAGTGCGATTCCATTATACATCCCGATACATACGCGCATGCACGACGCACTCTACATCCCGTAAACCCATCATACATGTGACAGTGTTCTTTGTTCGCCTTTTGTTGACGCTACCGAATGCCCCTTGCACATGTGGAAGTAGTGGAGCTCAGGTCACACATGCATGCTACATTTACTCGTTTTCTTGCCACGCGGTCTTTTGTTGACATTGCAGAAAGTCCTCCTTTGATGTGTAGTCATAACTGTGATTTCATTGTAACCCCGGCACACACGCACACGCACGCACACACACGCACGCACACACACACACACACTCAAGCGCGTACATCCAGGACCGGACGGCCCCTTACGAGGACAACGTCTATGTGACCATTCACGCCCGCCATCGGTCATTTGGTCCTGTGGAAGATGTAGACTAGCCTCACGTCTATGTAGCCAATGGGTTAGGTGCGACCAGTAGTAGAACGTCGACGACGAGCATTAGACGCGGGCACTGACAGCAGGGCCTAGGCAGGTAGGAAGAATCAGTACCTTTATACCGAACCTTTGACTTTGCTAAGGATCCAGGAGGATTTTGGTGGGCGGTGTAACAGCCGGTCGTGGAAAATCCCCCTTTTTCCCTCGCGATTCAGTGTTTTTTTTCCCAACATCACTCATTTCCATACACTATTGACTTGTCTTTACGAACCGGTTGTTTTTCTGGACCAATTGTTGTTTGTTCGCGCCCAGAGCGCTATTTTGGCACATCCTTGCTCAGGACCTGCGTGACGCACGTGCTGTCTGCTCACACGCTGCTATTCGGTTTCTCGTTGTTGAGTCTTTGTGATCGTATTATTGAGGTTTGTATATTGTTTATGTCATTGTTTATTTTAATAATCTAGTATCGTAGAATTATCACGGATAATCGCCTTCTGATTTCGGGATCCGTTGCGAATTTGGCTACGCATTGCTCAAACGTTCGTAACAAGGTGTGTGTTAAGCCAGCTGAACTGTTTTATGGCCGCACACTACGACTTCCGGGTGAGTTGGTCACTCCATTACCACCGGTGGGTTTTAATAATGGGGTAGCGCAAAATCATCTGACACACCAAAAGACCCCCCTCCCCAATCCCACTCGTCAGAGGAACAGATCCTCAGAAACTACGTATCTACCACTCTCAAGACATTCATTTATGTGGCAATCCGTGCAGATGTGTTGTGATGCCCACCATAAGTGGCTTACTCTGTTTCTTACAGTGCTGTCCAGCGATAGGGAAAGGAATAAGTAATAAAAGCAACAGGGAAGAAGAAAACCATCAGTGAAGGTCGCCTCAAGTCAGCCCGGACACCAAGACTTACTCCTCCACTTGCTCACAACATTTGGTCAGTCCTCGTGATTCGGCACCTGGTACTCCAGCTAGCAACTCCCATTACCAGTTGCAACTCCAGATTCCACAGAAGATACATTCATACCCGTAGACAGGGGGAATCGACGAGGCCGCGAGCTGTGATAGCCAATATGGTATGCAGGGTCTATAAACGTTGTCTATATTCAGGCCTACCTTTGATATTCTGTGTGCGCACAGTTTGTCGACGCAGACCCGCGGGAGTTGCGGCAGTCGGTATGGCGGCTGAAAGTCCTTCTAAGTCAAGCACTCATCCGTACCCTGTGGATCCCTTTACTTGTGCTCCCTTCTTTTCGGCTCCTCCCTTTGGACAGAAAACCATGGATTACCAGGACCTCAAACGGAGCGAAAATAATACTGACTGGACCACCAGCGGACTCATCAAAGGTCGGACGCTAACTCGTTTACGAAAAAACACACCACTACGGGTAAATGGAACTTTAGGGTGCGTATAAAGGCGACCACTCTAGTTGTACGAAGCCACCAGTTACACCTGCCCATGACGGATTCGTCACTAAAGAGGAAGCAATTTCGGGGTCGACGCACTCCGCCCAGTGAGAATCATGGAGAAAGGCTTGTTCCGGCTTCGTCGTCAAGCTCGATGGCAGCGAAAGGCATGAAAAACATCTTTCACCACCAGAGCCAACTTAACAGTGACGGAGCGAGGTTCAACTGCGTCGGCTCTCTGGGAGGCGGCCCCTATAGGGCCTCCGAGGCAGGTCCAGATCCTAGCGCGGGTGAGCCTCGGCACCTCACCATGCTTTGACTGCAACAGGACTCCTTTGGCAACTTGGGGTTGGTGGATTCAATTGCAGAGCGTGAAATCGGGTTCACCTCTGGAGGAATCAATGACTCATGAGTTGTGCGGGCTGAGGGCTAGAACAAGGCAAGAAAACACACTGGGTTTAAGCGGGCGGAACAAGGTCCAACCCATGAAGCTGGCTAGAGTGAAGAATACTGCATGAATAGTCAGAAACATAAGAAGCAAAGAAGTACTCAGAAAGGCAAGAGTCAGAAGAAGTTGGAGAATGGAGACTGGAGGTGGGAGAGTAATGGCAGTAGGTATAAAGGTTGACAAGCGTAAGCAATTTTGGCTTTAGGAAAAGGGGTAGAACACTAATAGGCAAGCCTCGTCCGGGCTAGCCTGGAATTGCACGACCACTTGTGGACGCCACCTCGTCTGGGAAATCATTCCATGAATTAACTGCTTTAGAAGAGAAGAAATTATCCTAGATATTTCACGATGTTCAGGGCTTATCCAAGTTTAGGCTTTCGCCTTAGGACCCAGTTCCCTTCGATTTCAAGGAGAGAAACATTAGTCATTGATATCCTTCTTAGCTGCCCAATTTTTTCACTTGAGTCCTCCATCATCCGTCTCCGATGGAGGGGAAAGGTCCTAAAGTTGCCGGTCTTCCTCTATTTGGTATATTCCGTATCCCTGGGGTAGTCTTTGTGGGCCCTAGGTGCACACTCCGTAGTGCATTCCGATACCTGACCAGCAGTAGAGCCCAGACCTACACAGTATATTCGAGGCGAGGCCGAAAAATGGTTGTATATATTAGGATTACGACCTCGGGGCTCTCAGGCACCAGCATTCTTTCAAAGATGATGGGAGGCTATGTTAGCCTTGCTGGCTGCGGAGGTATGTAAGCTTACGGTGTATAGGTTAAATGGATAGATGTAAGACGCTTCTGAGCAATACGCGGTCAATTTCGAAGTGGATCCCGAAATCAGAAAGCGATTATCTGTAAATTCTACGACATTAGATTATTATATGAACACTGACGTCAGGCATATACGAACCTCAATTATGCGATTTCTGGTGCTCAGAAAACGAGAACCAAGTTGCGGAGTGTGGCGTCCAAAATAGGATACGACCGAGTAGCGCTTTGGACGCGAACAAACAAGGCTTGGTTCCTGACAACATATGGTGCATAAAAACGCAAATAGTGTATATGAGAGAGTGAAGTCAGGTGAACATGAAATTATGGTTTTCTTGGGGGGATTTTCCGCGACGGGTCGTTACGCGGCCCGCCAAAATCCTCCCGAATCTTAGCAGAGTCAAAGGTTTGCAATAAGACTACTGATTCTCTCTGCCTACTTAGACCCTCCTGTCAGAGCGCGCACCTAATACTTCTGACGTCATCGTTCTACCAAGGATAGCACTTGGTTCGGTGGCTACACCGACACGATGTCGCTCTGAATGTCCACGAGAAAGGCTGCTTTATGGCGGGCGTAAAGTGGGTCGTGCATGTTCGGAAATACATGTGTTATCTTCGGGAGATCCGTAGCAAGTTAGCTGCCCGGGGGCGTGTGGGTGTGTTTACTTGCATGTTCGTGTGCGGTTGGGTGTCACGGGCAAGATCGTACTTAGGTATACCTATAAATAACAACTAATACCACACATGGGAAAAGCCTTCCATAAAGTCGATGATAAACAAAGAACGGTGAGCTCTATTGCATCCATGTTGGAGGTTATAGAGCAGAACCGTGGTTCACGCGTATGTGTACGGTTGAGGGTGAGTGCGTTTGGGTGTGCGAGTAGATCAGAACTACTACCACATATGTAAAGCGTCTTCTATAAAGTCAACGGCAAACTGGGAGCGGTAAGCACTGTGACATGTTTTTAGGATACTGTGGAGCATGAACTCGTCTCATATGCGTGTGTGGTTGGGTGTGAGTGCACATGAGCAAATGAGTATGTCATAAAATCTACCACGCACGGGAAGAATGAGGAACCGCCTACCAGGGTTATGTAGCGCCTACTGGTCCGTCTTCAATCTCGAGGAGGCTGATACTGCGTAAGTCTCGGATTAGAGTTCCGTTGGCGGTCGTCACCTTCACAGTTCTTGTCATCTCGTCGGAGCGTTTGACGGTTTGCATAGCCACGCTTAAGGACCAGGTGCTGAAATGCGCGTGTTCGTCTGCGATCATCGCTACATTCTCAACTTTGAATGGTCTTGCTTTGATCGGCCACCCCTGTCGAGCTTGCAGAGCCGGTAGGTGCGCCGGCAGCTATCGCCTCCAAAAAACCTTGACAAGATAGTTTGCCCCCTTCCATCCATGAAGGTAGTTCCCGCGAAGTTTGGTCGATCCTTGGAAACCCTCGTTTGACCCTGGCGTCAATACGTTGCTCGGGGTGAGCGCTGGATGGGTGGGGTTGCCGTTTGTTACTGGAACCAGTGGGAGATTGTTCAGAATTACTTCGACCTCACTAATGACAGTGTTAGACATTTCGTCGTCTGGCGGCTGTTGCCCAACGATCGACAGCAGTGTTCGTCTGCTGGATTTGATCAGGCCTTACCATACGCCTCCGCGATGACTGGCCTGCGGGGGGATTGAGATGCCATTGTATGCCATAGGCCACGGTTCTCTTCTGCAGCTCGTTCCTGTCCATGTTTTTGTGCAAACGCTTAAGTTGCCAATAAGCACTTAGGAAATTTGATCCATTGTCGGAGTATATATCTGCTGGTATACATCTTCGGTTGATAAAGCGCTGCTAGACCCGGAGAAAGGAGCCCATCGCCATCGAGTGCGTAACTTTTGAGTGTACCGCGCGTGACTTCATGTACGTAATGGTACTCGCGTATGCTTTGCCAACCTCTTACCACACTTGATTAACAAAGGCCCGAAATAGTCCAGCCCTGTGTCGCTGAACGGCCATTCACCCGGAGTCACTCTACATTCTGGCAGCAGGGCCATGTGTTGTTTGCCCGCCACACAACGTTGGATTGCGTGTTTCGCAGTCCCTCCTCCTCTCAATAATCAGATACACTTTCGGATGACGCTTGTCACGTGACTTCCCCCGGAATGTCCCTCTACCGCGTGAATGTGTCGGATCATTAGTTCAGTCGCACTTTGTCCAGCTGGTAGCAGCATGGGGCTTCTCTTATCAAAACTCAGGTGGGAGTTGGTGAGCCTACCATCTACCCATATTGATCCATTATTGAATTTGGGGTTTAAATGCTTCAAGTTGCTTTTTGGAGATGATATTTCTTTATCGATCGGTCCCCCTTCTTCGGCCCTCTCGAGTTCTCGGGTGGGAGACTCCCGTTGTATCATCTTGAATATGTCGTGTTCTACGGCTGGTGGTTCATCGGGGCTTATCGGACCCAGTCGTACACTTCTGGATGGGTGGAGCCCCTTCATGACTAGCAAATATCTCTTGAACCTGGTCAACCAAAACTAATGAACGGAGCGTCTCCATCTAGGAGGAAAACCTGACCGACGGTGACTAAATGGACGTCGGTTTGGCGACTGTCACCGTCATCGCCGCACCTTTGATCTCCAGATCCAATTCCAGCGGGGGTTTCAGTTCGTACACGGGCCAGTCCTGTTAAGGCATCTGTAGTAATTTCGGTCCTTTCGTCCACGTGTTCCGCTGCTTGAAGTTGGTCGCACTTCGGGAGCACAGATCGGCTGGGTTAGCAACAGATTTAACATGCTTCCACTGGTTCACAGCAGTTTCGTCCTGGACGACCGTGAGCCGGTTGGCTACGAAAGTACTGAATCAGCTCCTCACGTTGTTAATATAGTACAGCACTATCGTCGGGTCAGTCCAAAAACTAGCTGACCAAATGTAGATTCCGAGACGTCTCTTCACCGCTTCTACCGCTTTTACCGCCCTTATTGCTAAGGCAGCTGCACTGAGCTCGAGGTGCGTGATCGAAACTGATTTCAGTGGGGCAACGCGGGCTTCGGCGAACAGGATCCTCGTAGCATGTCGCCCATCTACCGTGGACAACCGTCCGTACACCACGGCTCCGTAACCAAATTCGTATCGTCAGAAAACGCGTGCAGTTCTTTCATCTGTGTTGGGTGACCGGGGTGGGGGCGAAAGTCGTGTGATCCTTACGTCTCCTGGTTTCTTTAGTGATCAGAAATTCCCCTCAGTCCAACCGGTCTCCTCGGTCTAGTGCCTGGTCCCAGTCTGCTTTCTTACGGCAGAGTCGCTGCAGCAGGTTCTTTCCGGGTAACAGCCAGGAAGAGACAAAACCGAGCGGATCGAACAAACTAGAGACAGCAGGTAGTATACCACGACGAGTTACTGGTTGATCGGGAGCTTCTAAATCGAAAACGAAGTCGTCCGTTTCCGCATTCTATGGTGTTCCTAGCGTGAGTTCGGTGGGGAGCGCAGATCCGCCCATGACTCCAACCCTTTCGGCCCTCTCGTGGTAAGTAATGACTTTGAGCACTTCCGAAGCATTTGGCATCCATTTCGTTAGATGGAAACCGCTCTCTTCTAGCAATCTTGTTAGGCCTTCGAACTGCGCTAGGGCCGAGTCTATATCATTGAATGACCCAAGATAGTCGTCAACGTGTTCTCCCCTAGTGTAGTTTGTCTCGCCTGGTGTTACAGTCGGTGGTGTCTGCCCGCGCAACCATTGTGACCACATCTGGTCCTTGTTCGACAAGCTGCCGAGAAGTGCGTGGTGTTGAGGCACATAAAGCACGCTTTTGCCGTCCCGGCCCTCCTCCAACGTTCGTCTGTTGAAGCTTTGATGAAGTTCGGGCATTCTAGTAGCCCATGGCTGGCGTCACAGGACCTGCTACCTGGATGCGCTATAGCCTCGCCTGAGATGGCTTGCGCACTGGTTCAAGGCTGATATTTCGGATGTTCCCGTACAGAGGTTCGAGCTTGGCTGGCGCTAGATTTGTTTGCTCGGTTACTGTCCCGGATGAGTCAGACAAGTCTTCCGTCGGCTATTTTGGTTTGCCTCTCCAAGTATTCGGTCAAATCCTCGAGGCCAGCCTCACGGTCGCCTAGGCTTATACGTTCCACCTCTTCCGCCCACAGACCCTGTAGTTCGGGAGAGAAGTAACGGATTATGCCCTCCAAGGTATGCATTTTATCGAGGTCAGATCCGTAACCTAAATAGTCGAGGGCCATTGAACAGTTCTGCATTCTGCTCACTAAGTCGGCCATTGTATGGACGCCGCCCTTGGTTCTTTTGACCTCTGACATTAGGCTCCCCATTAGAATACGGACTACCTTGAATGGCAGGCCGAACAGGTCCCTCAAAATCTTCCTTGCCCGTATGTAGCCTTGTTCCGGGTCGAACATGTTACATCCCTCGACAGCTTCTCATTCTTGGCCTTGAAAATAATTTTTCAGGTAGAGATGCCCATGTCCGTGGTCGGTTATTTCATATTCAACAAAGATTCCGAACTGCCTGATAAACTTGCAGTGGTGTTTAGATCGTCCGTCAGAAATTGTCATTTCTACTTTTGGCAGACCGTGTATTCACCGGTTGTGGAAGATCCTCCGGAAACACCGCAGTTTCACGTTTTCCTAACATCACTCACTCGCTTACAATATTGGCTCCGTTTTATGCACTGTATGTTTTTATGAACCAACGTTTGTTTGTTCGCGTCCAGCGCGCCGCTCTGTCATGTCCTCATTCTGGACCTGCGTGACGCACGTGCTCATTTCTCGTACACCACAATTTGGTTCTCGTTTTCTGAGTCTCAGCAATCGCATAATTGCGGTTCGTATCTGTTTCATGTCATTGTTCGTTTGATAATCTAGTATCGTAGAATTTCACGGATAATCGAGTTCTGATTTCGGGATCCGTTTCGAATTTGTCTCTATATTGTTCAAAAGCTTCTTGCAATATTCGGTTGATAAATTTGGAACGATAAAATACGCAGCATGCGAAGGAAAGGGTCGAAACAATTGGAATCTGGATAGGAAGTAATACGGCAAGTCACTGGGGAGGTTTTAGGTACTTTTGATTCTATAGATGATGTTAGACCACCTAGTCCCGTCAGTGCTAGCTCACGTATAACTGAGGGTAATATGGATTGCAAGAGTGTTGACCCATTTAGGTTGAGGATATTAGGCCTAGAACAACAACTGTTACCGGCTGGGCGGCAAGCCCAGGAAGCAGAACAGAATTGTAGACGGAACGAGCGCCACCAAAAGGCCAACGACTACGAGCTATCCGACAGATCAGGACAAATCAAAATAGGAAACTCCGCGCCGGTCGTCGAATACAAAACATGGACGCAACCAACGATCGGTCTGTAGACGCTTTGGGAAATATATAGCCAAATTCGAAAAGGATCCCGAAATCAGAACTCGATTATCCGTGAAATTCTACGATACTAGATTATCAAACGAACAATGACATGAAACAGATACAAACCTAAATTGTGCGATTGCTGGGACTCAGAAAACGAGAACCAAATTGTGGTGTACGAGAAATGAGCACGTGCGTCACGCAGGTGCAGAATGAGGACATGACAGAGTGGCGCGCTGGACGCGAACAAACAAACGTTGGTTCATAAAAACATACAGTGCACAAAACGGAGCCAACGGTGCAAACGAGCAAGTGATGTTAGGAAAACATGAAATTGCGGTGTTTCTGGAGGATTTTCCACAACCAGTTGTTACACTGAGTCCCACTTCCAATCGCCACTGCGGTCCCACCAGTCTCACACCTGGCGTGAATGTTCGCCCACCTCTGCACTGAAGTCCTTCCTGGTAGTTCTAATTACCGCTCGATCAATAATTGGAAGAATATGGCATCTGCCACCACTGACACTCACCTAAAAATCCTAAGTTTATACTAATAACTGACTCCTGGCTCTCGGGTGATACCTCGCTCGACCCTGTTCCCTCGACTGGGACACCATTTTTCTTTCTCCTGGTGCTCTGCTCCAGCCACCAATACCGCTCGAATGCTGCTAAACCATGTGTCGACCCAAGCCCTAAGTCCCGCAGCTCCCCCTTCCGTCACTTTTAGAGTGTAAGCTGGCTAAGTCACAACTTACCTTCGCCAGATTACGCTGCTTGGTAACTCTTCTGCGCATTAGACAGTGACGAATGAAGCTGCGTAGCAGGGTAGATTCGAAACTAGGACAAGAGGCCATCGTTCTAGCACATCCCAGCAGAACTGGCTACCTGTACAATCTGCTTAGTAAAGGGTCCAACGACTCCACTCTCACCTCCCCCGAATTCCTCATCGGCGGCTCACCTACCGCTAATACACCAAAGTCTATTTCAGAGGTCCTCAGCAATCACCCCCTTCCTCCCCTATCAAGTGCCCTGGTGCCCCTCCCCCTACCATCCATTCCTGCACCTCAGCCCCTCTCTCATCGATTCTCTTCAACCATCTCGAGAATGACAAATTAGTCTCTTCTATTTAACCCCCTCCGAAACCGGGCCCCGACGGCCCTCCACCTGTCCTCCTCCATCTTGATGGTCTTGACCTTCCTTTGTTCTCACTTACTATATACGCAACCTCCGTGCTTCGCAGCTTCACCCCCCTCCTCCTCGGATAAGACCTCTGCTGTAACTTTGCGCTTCAAAAAGGACGCACAATACGACCCGGCCCATTAACCGCACCCCAGTATTCTGCACAATCATGGAAGGACTTATCAAAAATACTTTGTTCAGTATCTCTTATCCAATAACCTGCTAAACACTGGTCAATATGGTTATCGGAAATATCGCTCCCACTCTTCTGTCAGACGAACTTCCTTAAAGTTTTATTTTCTGCCGCTGACGACAGCAACTCTGAATGTCCTGTACCTCGACAAGTCCAAGGCCTTTGACCATATTCCCCATATGCGCCTGATAGTCGGAATCCGACCTTCTGGTGTTACGGATCCTTTCCCCTCCTGGTTATCCTCGTATCTCCCTCGCAGATCACAAGCTGTGTTGGTTGATAGCCACTTATCTTCTATCAAACCCATTACTGGCGGTGTCGTCCAAGGCAGTGTTCAAGGCCCAATACTGTTTCCCATTTATATCGACGGCATTTTCTCTTCTATTTGCCACGATACCCCATTCCTCTTCGCCGATGATAAAAACGGTGCACCCCTTCCTCCTAATGACCTATCCGTGACCCTGTGCATCATGTCACGTGACTGATCCTCTCTCCAATCCTGATACATCTCCTGGTTCGTTGAATCTTCCGCAGATAAAAGCTTCCTCCAACATTACAAGTCCATTCCACTGCCCGGCTGAATCATTCTGGAAGGCCCACCCACCCCCATACACCCCACGGTTATTGGTCTTGACACACGCTACTCAGAACAGGCATTGTTCCAAATCGCTAAAGCTAAGAAAACCTTAGAACTGATACCTCTATATCTCTTGTTACCCACCAGCCGCCTCTCTGTGTATTTCTCACATATAAGACCACTCCTAGAATATTGTCCGATTACCTCCCGCCACTGGCCACGCTTCTCCATTGTATCACTTGAGGATTTCTGGCATACCTCCATCGAAAAGCTCTTGGGCTTATCCATGGCGTTAACATGAAGCCAATGCTGTCAGCTCCTACAAATTGAGCCTCTGTGGATTCATCGCATGAGGCTCAACACAGTCTTCCTTCAAGCTTATCCACAACCAGGTCTACACTACCTATCATATCTCATTCGCTGCCCCCTGCTCCTAGCTTCTTCGTCACCGTGCCTTTTGCTCTCCCTGCCCCTCAATCTAACCTCAATCTGAAGCTACGATTCTTCCCATCGGCCTATTCCATTATCTGGAATGAGTTACTCCCTAGTATATGCAGGGTCTCCTCACTGAATACTGTGAGGCGAGCACTTCAGACGTACTTAGCTGCTCCAAATGCTATGTTGTTCACCACTGAATGCGTCTACACCGACCCGGCCACTGAAGAGGGCCTCATGCTGTGACCCTACTGTAACGGTTATTCCGATCGTGAGTAACGCGTAGCCAATTCAAAACGGGTCCTAAAACCAGAGCAAGATTGATTAGTAGCTTCTGCGGTACTGGATCAACAAATCATGCGCAAACAAATGCGTACAAATCTCAACCGCACGGCACAACGTCTAACAACGAGGACCGGAGTTCAACAAAGGACATTGTCAGGTACCACCATCACGGCAGTCCATGTTTGAATCAAAATCATGGCGCTTCACGTGAGCAAAATATAAACAAATGTTTAAGCGTAGTGATTGATGCATGCTGTACTTGTTCGAGGGTCAATAAGAGAAAGGGCATAGTCTCAGCAATACAAGTATGTGACAACGGCTAGGGAGGATTTACACTCATGTACGTTGAATCCTCCAAGCATTATTTGAAACCCAGTGTCCAAAGATGGGCCAAAATGACAAACTGGAGATTTTTTAGACCCCCTGTCACTTAGGTATCCAAACTATCCACCCTTGAGCCTTTGCTTTAAACTTACTGTGGCCCCTTACTGTTATCTGTCTTGGTTTTTGTTTCTTAATTTCCCCACCCCCTTTGGAGTTTCCTAACTACTTCGGTTTCCTTTCGCCCTTAACTTCTCAACTCCCTCCACCTAAATCATTATTTTTTGCCTTTTCACTTTTGCCTCTTCATCTAATCTTACTTCTGAGCCTCCTTATTCCTAAACGTAACACCAACGGGGCTGTCCACTAAGTAGTTCACAGCTGCTAACTGTGCCCCATATTGTGCAAATGAATGCAGTTAGTGATGCTCGGGAATTCGTTTCTTCTGTTGTCGCAGCACCGGAGGATCCGTGAAGCCCACTCGTGCAAGTAACTCGACGTTTTGACCATTTGCAGTTGCAGCCCTGGAACTAGCTTGAACATGATCATGAAACTACATGGTAGGCGCAGGCTAGTAACGCACTAGGAGACCGGGGAAGTCACGAATGTCTTCGCAAGTGCATCTGGCCACATTCTCCACCCATTCATGGAGCTAGAAATGGATACCATTCCACTTTATTACACCGAGGTTTGAGTATTCCATGCCAGCAAGTGTTGGACCCAACAAAGTTCCCAATCCCGATTACTCCGCAGATTTCTACGAAAAATATAGGTGGCTGGATACCGCACCGTTTAAAAATTTGCTCCAGAAGTAGAGTATTTGTATCGGCTTTTGGAGAATTCTGATCAATAACAGGCTACATGCCAGTAAACAGAACCGAGGCCATTCGAAAGCTACGGTTACCAGGCCGGTCTATCATCGTGACTATCCATGAAAGGGGAATAATTAATTTTGGGACGGTAACGCTCCTAAGAGTGAATAACGACACACGGAAAACAATAAAGTGTGGCTAGAAACTTTGTTCGCCAGATTGCCTCCGACCTTCGTGGCGATGTTTGTTTAAGCGTTGACAATAAGGGTTCACGGGCACCAGGGTTCGCAGATTAAACATATTTCTTCAAGGCCGTCTGTGGCTTGATGTTCCCTATCTCTGTTGCTCTTTTCGTCCCACTGAACTCCTGATCGTGGCTACCAATAAGAAAAGTTGCCTAAGACTCAAAGGATCGACTAATGATTAAATCTGAGGAAGAAATCGGTAGCAGAAACGGTTTCGATTACCTCAAAGCAACTTTATCCGGTGCACTCAAGTAAGCGGTATT
The DNA here is from genome assembly GCA_948099385.1 of Fasciola hepatica. Classification (NCBI taxonomy): domain Eukaryota; kingdom Metazoa; phylum Platyhelminthes; class Trematoda; order Plagiorchiida; family Fasciolidae; genus Fasciola; species Fasciola hepatica. Next base: position 12,353,843 of record CANUEZ040000142.1, on the reverse strand, counting down.
ACATAGTTTCGCTAAACTAGTTATAGCCAGGAGACACGGGCAAGAGTGGATGCCTTAGTGCAAGAGGTTGCTTCACTCAAAGATATTGAAAAGTTGTTATTTTGCCTTTTACTTCCTGTCGATGGTTGTGGCGGTAACCACTCGCTTGTTGGCTCAGTTCTTGGACTTACTTCTGAAGAATCTGACCTTTCTGGTCATGGAGTGGAACTTAGTGCAATGGGTGTGGGTCTGTTTTCTCCGGGAGGTGCATCTGCTCTACATCTTTCAAACCAGGTGGAACAGAGCCAAGCATATACTTGGATTCTGTCGCATCTGGAGGAAGATCCATCCACCTGCCTTAGAAAAGACGAGGTGTATGAAGACTATCGGTGAGTGGTTTTTTACGTTGAGTCCGCTCTGGCAGGCGTTAGAAACAAGCCCGTTTGTCACGCCTGACGTTTTTCTAAAGATCTCGATGCGCATTTAATTTTTCATCGTTTACTGTTTTCCAACCATTAAGTCCGTTTCTGAAACCCGTCCGTGGGGTACCGCTTTCTTTTTCTTTGAGAAGTTTGTTCTGGTAATTGCTGTGATTGGCCAACAGTTTACATCTCTATCCCCGTCTAGTGTATCTCAACTCAGACGCTGACGGTTCTCGAGGTGCGTATTTTGATATACATTGTTAATGAGAGTTTCATCAGTTTGTCTAAGTGCTTAACTTTCCACCGTATCAATTTTGGTGGTAAACAGGTAGCACCATCAATAGTCTCTGCAGTCCGATCTCCCGCAGCCTCCAAGCATTGCTGATGTCCCCCGATTATCCTAATGCATAATTTGGACCTAACACAAAAAAGCGCATTCTTTTCATTCTTCATAGTAGAGGCAGAGGATATCTCTCCCGTGTAAGTCTCCTCACCACAGCTCAATAATGTAGACTCTAAGTGCAGCGAGACATCTTTAATGACTAAGCCATATATTCGAAAATAAAAACGTCCGTCCGTTTAGATAACATTTTACTGTCCGCCTTAGGAGGATCGATTCTCACTACATTTTGCATTCCGGCTTCTTTTTAGTTGTATCCACAAATGTTCAGCCTGTTCTGTGCACCATTTTTGCGGGGTTTGTTAGAGTTGCCTGAAGCTCTTAGTCTGAACCATCTTTCTATATGAAGCGGTTCTCATATAACCTGTATTTTGTTCTGGAGAATCTTTTTCCTCGATTGTTCTAGGAGTAGTGTTGTTACTTGCCTGTTGCTCTTGGTTGATCAAATCGACTCCATAACCACTTCGTTTCCACAACGAAACTTTATCTGCACCATGAAACTTGTTCCTTTTGCTGTGCTTAAGCAGAAGCTAATGATGAAAACGTCGTTTGTTTGCTTTATCACCCTTGATGTGCTAAATTTTATAGCTCGGTAAAAGTTACGTGTGTTAAGGGGGGGGGGGGGAGAGGATGGAGCGGGTGAAGTGGGTAATGTATGATGAAACTGGAGTCAGTCAGTGAAATGGACAAAGTAAAACTGGCCTGTTGAAGAAGCTCTATTCTCATGTAGAAAGAATTAGCTGCAGCGTAAAATGCAGTAGACAATTAGTGGAAATATCAATTGTAAACAAGTGAACGGTTTAGCCAGTCACTGTTTCAATACATTTTCCCCTACTGGTTCGAGTACAAAAACCCATTGAAAATTAGCTCACAGTACACAGCGGAACAGTAAGCTTTACGAGATGGCTGAATTAAAAAAAAAAACAATTAAAGGGTAGAATAAGACGTTAAAGTCGTCCGTCCCTCAGATTATAATTACGAGTTCTTTTTTATTATATGCCTACGCATGAGCGCAGTAGAAAGGGCATTTACCCCATAGCCACGAAGGTCCACTGCACTATTGGGGATAACCGGCAGTCAGACCCTGAAACCCTGAGTGGCGAAGAGCCACATAAGGTCCCAATAAGTCAGGTGTGGTAACGATCCGGACGACAGTGAATCACTGCCTCTGTTGGTAATTCAATATGATTTTGTACGATTGTGTAGCACTTGGTGTGTCGATTTTGGGAGCGTGTGGTATAATGTTATGGCAACATTTACCTAGGGATTTACAGTACGTGGACTTGGCAATTTTCTCGTTCGGTACGGGGTGTTCTGAAGGTGTATCGTGCTTCATCTCGTCGTTGACCGGCCATGTAGTCCAGTCACTACTTTCTTCCCTCAATAGAGCCAGCTGACGTACGGATAGTATCTTTCCCGTCAAGAATGTGAACATGAGTGCAATGGGGTCAAATTTTGAACAAGTGGGTCATGCGTGGGAAGTCGCATATTCTTTGAAATCAGTAATTTGCCGGGAGTCATTGGCCAACTAGTTAACGATTAGGCAAATGTATATACATTTCCGATGGCGACGGTGGAATCTCGTGTGGGATTGAGTTCGTGGAAGTACAGGGGAACGAACAGAATTAATGTGGAAGAGTGACCCAAAGAGGGTAAATAGTTGGCAGAAACAAGATAATCGTGGTTGTGGACAACTGGGCATGCGACGGTATACGTGAAAGAAAAATACTCGTTGATGACGGTTAACTGGCATCTGTTATGAACAACAAAAGATAGAGGGCTCGTAAGGTCAATGCTCGTCCAAAGGGTTGTGCAGCCGTAATGAGGGTGCCACAGAGAAGTCGATCAATTTGCGGTTTAAAAGTTGCGCACGTACAATAGTGTAAGATCGCAGATAACATTTTGATGGAAACACGAGATGCATCCGACAGGTGACTCCTGGGTGATAGTGTTTCATGAATGTTCTTCAGGTCCAGCTATGTATTAAGTCCAAAACGAACTAGGTGACAAGGCGTCAGCAGTTGGACTTTCCCATCCCATCGATAAACAGTCTAAAATAGAAAGACGAAAGATTGGTTTCTACTGTTGGGTTTTATCCTTTATTCTTCCCCTCTGTTGCATTTCAAACAAAAGACACGGATCATTAGTTGGTAACTGTTTTGAGGTGATAGTCCAACAAGCGGTACCACCACTTTTTTTTTTAGCAAACTTAACAGTTTCATACGTCTCTTTTTCAATAGCCAAACATTGCCAATCAATGGATGGTATAATTAACGAGAAGGATTCCACAGACCACCCTTTCCAATTTAAATTGGTGATCAGAGCGATGTTTGATACACTTTTTTCATTCAACAGTGAGATGGCGGGATTGACATTTGAGAACGTGCCTTACGGAAATCGGTTTTCATTGATTCAAGGGCATGTTCGACGTACTTTGGTGAGGAAAAAGTCGGATTAGGGTCTGAAAATATGAGGATCGACTAAGTAATACAGAAATAACCCGGCGACACGCCGTTGTGATTTTGAGTCATTGGGCGGCGGCGTGTCGCCTCTGAAGACTTTCAGACTGAGGTTTGATGATTCCTTTCTGTTGAGCTAGAACGACGCTGCAACGTTCCCATTAAGGAGAATCAAATACCTAGGAATTGTGCTTTATTCAACAAACAACTGGAACGAAAAAAATAAGCTTTGGGATGATAAATCACTTGAGGTAATCATACAGCATTTTCTCGGGCTATGTAATTGTAAACCACAGCAGTTCCAGAAGCTATGCTTCTCGATCGCATAGGTTGTATTGACGTGTTCCTTGCTGTTGCATAATGTTGGTCCAGAAGTGTGTTTTCAGAATGAACGGTCACTGTCTAAGATGGTTGTGGATGAATCAGTCACAATGTCTTCAGCGAAAATGGGTTCCTGAGTGTCTGTCCGGCTCGTTATCACGCCTGACCTATTGGTACCTTGTATAGTCCACTCCAAATCTCAGGGTCTGGTTGCTGGTTATCCCCAATAGTGCAATAGGCCTTTGCGGCTGTGGGATATACCCGTTCCGTTGCGCTCATTCGCAAAGGTGTACTGATAATCTAGTGTTTTTGGGAAACAGGTTGACGTTGACCAGGGGATGATGGATCCGTCCTCAGGACAAACGTGTGCAAGTGATGGGTTATAATTGATAAGTGTCACTTCGTCCACGCGAGGATCATGCTTCGATGAAATCGCATTCCGGTGCGAGAGTACGGGTCACGTTGGTAATGATACTCCCAACGTCGACTTCCGATTACAAGAAGAAAGCCGTTTGTTGGGTGTGGTATTGATTAAGGTATGCAGCAAAGACCGGCGGTGGTCAAACGGTCATAGTCATGAACTTTAAACCCTTCTGTTTTGGGTTCAAATCCTGCTTCATTCGCCGGTCGCTCCCCAATTGGGAACCTGTTATTGGTCACGATCCCCTTCTTAAAATACTGCACCATTATAACCCAGTAAATGGAAGTAAATAAAGAAAGATAAAATGGAGGGCATTCAATAGCCCAAACTGCCACCAGGATACAGAAAAGGTCTTCGATTCTAACGAAGGAGCTATGGTTTTCTAGATTTTTCCGTTCACTCTTTCAACTTGTCCATTTCATTGTAGATTATATGGTGTATTTCTACTAGTTGCAATCCCTTTCGAGGTAGGGAATGATCATAGTTTTCCAGACGTGAACTGCTCGCCATGATCAGAGTGGCATGCCGAACAGTGCGAATAGCTGACGGAAGCAATCGGTCGCAATAGATGCAGACATGCCGGTGCATTCCAGGGCAAGCGGAAATCGGGATTACTCATTGACAGTAGTTGCCGGGTGATTCCTCTCTGCTGAAGGTAAAGGACTTTTGAAGTCGACGTTGAGCATCTCAAACGGACAAGCAGCCTGATGGCCTGGGAAATCTAGGCTTCATAAACAGTAAGGTCTGGTTCGTTGTGGTGCTGTCTTCGGTGCCTTCACTAGTGTGTCTATACATCTGTTTGTATGCTCTTAGAAGGGGAGGTAGGGGGTTTAACAACGGGTGTCCCAGTGAATTGTGCTGTCTTCGGCACTGAAGGATATTCGACTTACTGCTTACCCCTTTTTGCTTTTGCTGGTGCCAAATGCCAAATCGGTACAGTTTCTTCGCATCCGTTTGGAAACAGAGATAGACATACTCTAGGTTGCATTCAGTAAGTTCAGCCTCGTCTACCAGTGGGTCGTATCTGAGCTGACATACCTTGTTTCTCAAGTCCAGGTTAAAGCAGCCAACTTAACAGTACAATACCAGTGAATAATCTGTTATGGTTCAAAAGTCTTTCGTATGATGTGTCGTGCGTAGCAATGCCCAACAGATCAGATGCAAAACATCTGGTAGTGCGGTCTCTAGACCTAGAGTTAGCTGAATAGCCTTCCATAATGTCCCATTCTAGCGTTTCACTTAACCATTGCAGTAAGTTGTACGTTGTGGTTCTACTAGTTGCAGTGCCTTTGTTATGAAGAAACTGCTTCAGTTCATTAGACATGAAGGTTGGGCCTCCATCTATGTGGGTGAAAGCTGACATTCCGGGGACGTAAAAGAGGTGGACGAAACATTTTATGGCAGTTTCTGTGTTCATAATGGAGCATGGATAAAAAAAGGAAAAACGGGAATACTCGTCGACAGTTGTTAGAATGTATTTATTCCAATTATGTGAAGGAAGTGGGTCCCTGAAATCAGCGCTTAGTCTTTCGAATGACTGATTGGCTTTGAATAATTTGGTAGCGGAAGGGCCGAAGAATCGAAGTTTAAGCTCGGCACAGACAACATTTTTGATCTTACATCTTCGGGAGATTCTTCGATCGGACAAAATGTGTCATTGGCGTCACTCCGGGATGACAGAGTGCTGTGAAGTTCTAGGTCGGAAGTTGAGAATAACCCAGCGTAGTATCCTTGAGAAAGAGTATCCGCAGCTTTCTTTTCGAACCCTGATCTGTGAACCACATCATAGAAGAATAAACCAAATTCAGTTCGCCAACTCCGTTTTTTGTCGTCCATTATTTTGCCTTTGCCTTTCGGGTCGTGCATCAAAGCAACGGAACGTTGAATGATCAGGAGTCTAAAATGGGTTATTATGACGATGCCCATTTTCTGAGTGATGACGTTCGCTTGGTGTGAGGGTCCTCGAAAAGAATGCAATAAGACTACTGCTTCGGTTCATAGTGGCAGCAGTGGTGACACTGTCAGGACTGCAGCCGAGTAAGCAACGATGAGGTAAGAAAGCGAGTATTGGGTACTAATTCAGAGAACGTTCTGTCACAGCGTATCCAACTTAGTAGACTTCGTTGGTTGGGACACGTGTTACGTATGGCAAACACACGTCTACCGTACCGTGTCCTATTCTCCGCCCCTCCCAGGGAGTGGAAGAGACCACGTGGAGGTCAACAGATGACGTGGCATCGAGGAATGAGAAAATGTACAGCAGACTTAGGAAAAGTAGGTGCTTCACGTCTTCGTGGTTGGGGTCCAAAAGATCCGTCTACCAGTTGGCTGGAGACACTGAAGGATATGGCTGCGAACCGCGAACAGTGGAGATCGTGTTGTCACTTTCTATCGAATCAGAATGTTTGATCGGTGTACGTTTGTACAGTTAGACTGTGTATTCCGTGTGTTGGCTACTAGGGCATTCTTTTCTTTTCCCACCCATATAGGTCCACTCCCTGTCCATCTTGTATATTCATACTTTTTAATTCAACGTGCAACATGGTGAGAAAGGCAGTGGTCAGTGGGGCTTGCCCTACTGTTTAACGCTGTACGATGATGATGATGATGATGCAGCTCGCATCAGTTCCATTTTTAGTCGTCCAAATATATCACGAACGTCCAACGGCACCGGAAAGATTCTGTTTTAAACAGGACCATGGGTGTCATCCTAGAAGTAGGAAATGCAATTGAGGTAGTGGGCGAACGTGCCCACGACCCTCTGTTAGGCTTTAACGTCACACGACGAAGACATTTTTAGTAGTAAGTCGAACCTTTTGGTGTCCGGTTTTATAGTACCTTTTGAGACTTTGAATCCGGGCAACCTGACTCGACCTGTAACGAATGTACACTTTTGTTTCATTCAGAGTTAGGCTATGTTAATCGACGGCTGCTGAGAAATGTTTGAGGTGTCGGTCGTGATCGTCACCACTTTGACCGCATACACTGACGTTGTCAGCGTACGCGAATGTCCTTTGCAAGCTTTCGTCACGAATGAGGTTGTCGATGACGCGTTGAAAACACTGCACCATTTGTAACTCCCAACAGAATTCGACAGACTTGACGTAGTTTGTTGCTAGTTTCAAACGTCGCTTAGATCTTTCCGTCATCTCAGAGATTTGGTGGACTGCACTTTGCAAATTTAGCGTGTAAAACGTGTGATATTGTGATATTTTACTGATTGAATCAATTCAAGGGAGTAGGTGTGCATTCAGTTGAGTTGGTCCATTTACGGTTTTACTGTAATCTATAGTTAACTTTTTTCCTGTCGTTCGTTTGTTGTGACTGGCACCTGTACTCACCCCGGGGACTCCAAGGGTTCGGTCACTTGTTCTTCCAGTAATCGCTCAATTTCTGTTAAAGTGGAAACGCCGTCGTCATAACTGTGTTACCCAGATTTCGTGGCTACAGGGTACAATCGGCAGTAGAATATTGGAATAGTCTGGATGTTCGATACAGGCTGCTGTCATCCCACAGAGATCCAAGGACGGGCACCCACCGTCTAAACAAATTTGGATGCCGTTGTGTAAGTTCTAGAAGTCGTGATCCATTAGTATGTCCACGCAAAGGTCCTGTAAAACGGAAAGACACTGAGGGATAGAATGAATTTTCTTGAGTGGTGCTGAACAATGTCTGTAAGTATGACTTTTCATCTATGTAGACGCAGAAGACTGTGGGGCATTTGTAATGTCGTACTACGTCGGCAGACACATAGCTCCAAGAACTTCCGGTGTCGATGAGAGCTTTCAGCACGACACTTTGCTTCTACAGTTGTGGCAATCCCGGTTAGGCCATTGGCTGAGGCGGCTGAAGTGATGAAGGACAGGATAAAATCAGCGATAGTAGCTGCGTGTTTTGGGCTTTCCGTTGCACGACAAACCTTTTGGAAGTGCCCCTTCTTTCCGTAAGACCTACATATAGCATCTCTAGCGGGGCACTTATAATGAGGGTGCTGAGAATATCCGCCTGACAGTGAACTCTTCATAGTAGCCACAAAAGCCCATAGCAACGTGCGCGAATGTGGCCCACCGCCAAGTAGGGTCATTGCCTCTCGCCTCTTACGCAGTTATCCCGAGTGGGTAACAGTCACTAGGACGCGTTGGACATCCTCGACTGACAGACTGCCACCCAGAAGGCGTGTGAACCGCTGGTTCGGTCATCGGCTCCCAGCACAAACTTCCGCTTCCCTAACAGGTAGCACTTGGTTGTGCACAGGCTAGAGTTACTACTTCAAAAAAGGCCAAGTAACACTGGTGCCGCCACTTCCCAAGATTCCCAAGATTCTTCATGAACAATACCTCACCACACACCGCTCATGGGTAGGTGCCATTCGGGACATCCATGGGGCCGGCTCATCCTCTCGCAAGAATTAACCACTTAAAAGTAAAGTGGGGTGGCACAAGGAACTGTGCAGCTTCCGAAGATTTAATGCCTTTGCATATGATGCAAAACAAACGCGTGATTTATCGTCAGTGACTACGTTGTCTTTCCCTTGTCAATGAAAGCAAAAGTGTAGCAAGTTCGACGCGCCATTGCTTTGTTTTATCATTTCTTATTTTACTTGTGTGAGTATGATTAAACAAAAACATTGATATCCAGTCCATGCTAATAAATCTCTACCCAATAAGATAACGACGCCACTTTCCGACTGATCCAACTATGGCACGGGCTTCTCAGTCGACGAGTGGTCACTCTCCAGGTTATAAAGTTGGAGAAAAAAGCAGCGGATCGTCCATTGTGTGCCAGAGTAACCGCAATAACAATGCCAGAGACATCCGTCTCCATAACTAGAGGAACAGTTTCATCAACGGTTATAATGACACCTTTCGATTTCCTTCTCGATCTCTCCTACCGAGTCACAGACAGCCGGAGGCGGAGGAGAAAAACAGCGATTGTTGACAGGTAGGCGGATTTTGTCTGTAAAGTGTGCTACCTACAAAGTAGTGAACAGACAATCCCACTGTGCACTGCCGAGACTTGAGATCGGTGAATACCGGTAGGTTACTTTATGGTTGAAATCGGTCAGGATCATGCAGAATAGTTTTATCTGGAATTCCAAGATACAGCAACCGTGTTACTAGGGAACAAATAGTGCCTTTATTCACTAGAAGTTAGGTTATACTTACGAGCGAGCTCATAAAACTTTTGGGTTAAAGTTATGTTCATTCTCCGTTAACGCGCACACGATTATGCTGCCAAGGCATGCGTGTGTTACTTTCAGGTCCTCGTTATGAATCACATTGTCAGTAATCCGTTGGGATCCGGCTACGTCGTTTCTGATACCAAAGGATATGCGGTAGAACTGATAAAAGTTACCGCTATCTTCGAATGCGGTGAACTTCTTGCTTTCTTTCATTGCTGTTTGATGATATGCACTTTCTAGATCCACTGTGCTATATGCCGGGATTTGCTGTCAATAATGCCATCTATCGTGATGAAGGATATCTTACGTATATCTTACTTTTACTTTCATGTGACTGTCTCTTAAGAAAGAAGGTCTGTTTCATGGATGTCACGGGTTGTACCTGCCCACGAACGGTGGTCAGAGACGAGATCAAAACACAGGGAAATCTAGTTCTGATTCCAGAAACGAGCACCGTAAACAGACGGGAATCTCAACCACTGGATGTCGTACTTGACAGTGCTAATCCATGTTTTCATTTCTCCTTCAAGGCGGCAGCGCCAAACTTGGCATTGAGACAGTTGGCAGGTACGATTTTGGGATCTCGGTGTTTGGTGTCACAGGATATGTCCGAACCATTGCGAACGTCGTTGTCGAAGGGAAAGTGACAGTGTCGAAGCAGCGTTCTCTTATCTTATGGTTTGATATCGCGCCAGGCACTTTGAGGATCATTCAAAGACATTGGCTGTCAAACACTTCCGGGTTTATGACGTCCTGGACGCGTAATGGCCACTTTTCGCAACCGTAGGTCAATATAAAGCGGAAGGCGAATAGGTAGACGCGGATATTGGTTAGAAGAATAATCTCGTTTCGTTCCCAGAATGGCTTACGTAGCTGAAAATCGACCTCTCCTGGCGTTGTCAATCCCCACTTTTACTCCATCCTTGGTTTTGCCGTTCGGGAGGATCGCGAAGCCTAAGTATTCAAATGCCTGCATGTGCTCAACGAGCTCGCCATTGAGGTATATTGGTTGTGCGGACTGTTCAGCCTAAGTTGAAGGGATCTTAGTGTTTGATGTATTGATTTCTAGTCCCGTGGTTTTCGCAAAGAGAACTGCACGATTCAGAAATGGCTGTATTATAGTCAGACTGTCCCCTAAGATAGCATTATCGTCCGCAAATTCAAAATCATCAGAGAAGACGTTCGGGCTTAGCTGTACACCAGGGAAATCGATGATCACCTGCTGCATTATCCAGTCGATAGTGTAGTTAAATAGGACTGACGACAGCAGGCAGCCCTGTGGAATACCGGAGTCGAGAAAAAAATCGCCGGATTCTTTTCTGTAAAAGCGTATTTTTGCACGGCCAGCTGATTAGTTCGATTTCAGGAGGCTGACAGATTCTTCCGACATGCCGTCTACTTGCAGAATAGTCCATAAGGCGTGTTTGTCAGCTAAGTCGAATGATGCCCGAAAATCAATGAAACAGGCTGATGTCGGTTGTAGGAATTTTTAGCATTGTTCTCATACTCGGCGAAGTATAAGTATGTGGTCTACCTATCTCCTACGGCTACGGAAGCCTCCTTGATTGGGATGAATACGCACGCCCCTCACGGTTGAGAAGCGATTCAGTAAGAGCGCGGATAATATATTTGCAGCCACGTCGGCCAGGCTGGTTCCGCGGTAGTTGTCGTACACTATCCCACCACCCTTTTTGCGGGAGAGAGAGAAAGGGTAGGAATAAAGGTCATCAGTCCGTGGAAAATTGTTCGTTCTCCAAAACTGAGCAGAGCAAAATGTGCAGGAGCTCTGCCAATGCTGAAGGCAGGATTTATATAACTCCGGTTCGACACCGTCTTCTCCCGGGACCTTTCGGTTATTTAGATTATGTATCACAGCAGCAACGTCCTTTAGGGACGGAAGGATGATACTGGTGTCGTAGTTTCCACTCTGGCTTGCGGGAATTTAACTTGCCAAGCTTGCCGCGGGACGGTTCAGTAGATCGTCGAAGTGCTCGATCTGTTTCTGCAGTATTTTGTCCCGAGATCAGCACTCCGTTAGCATCGCGAAGAAGTGGTTCTGCTTGCTGTCGCTTGCCAGATGCATTGCAAATAAGACGGAAGAGTTTTGAGAAGTCACCACAGTTAGCCTCCATATTGTCCGCGATTTCGGACCATTAGTTGTTCTGGTCTTGCCGAGCGGGTGGCTTTTCGTCGAACCTCCCGGAAGTCAGGTAGGCCATTTAGGCGGATGTCTCTAGCCTTTTTGGATAAATAGATCTTTCTGTCGTTGTCGTATAGTGCCCAGTTCGTCGACCGCAGACCGGCGGACGATTTCAGTGACGTCCACTGTTGTCCCATCGATGTTTCGTCATTGATTGGGCATTTGGTCGTTAAATGGGCGGCGATGACATCTGATGTTGACTGTCGCTTTGTAGGTAGTCCTAAGGAAACTACGGTAATCCTCGGGGCACAATTTGTTACCATTGGTTAGGCTGACCTTGAGGCGTGCACGGACTAGGATGTGGTCGGTTCCATTCTTAATTCTTGTCTCTGCACCTCTGTAGGATCAGCAGTCTTTGGTCGAGGATGCCCAGCGAGGTCGTACCAGTGTACAGTCGATCTGGGATGCAATGTAACTGTCGTTTAAGTGCCAAATCAGCAGGTGTTTCCTGGGGTGTCGGAATCGAGTGCTGAAGACAATCTGTTGTAGTCTGCGAAGCTGACGAAGTGAACACCATTGTCGCGCTGTTGTCCGAGGCCATATTTTCCTAAGATGTGTCTAGGTGCTTGGTTTGAAGAACTAATGCGAGCGTTCCAGACCCCTGCAGCAAGAAGTGTATTTCAATTTGGAACTTTGTTGACCACTTCCTGCAACCTGTCGTAGAACTCATCTTACACTGTCTCTCCGGATGCTGGTGTCGGAGTGTAGACTGCAACAGCTGACAACTTCAGAGGGTAGGGACGAAAACGAGCTACAAAAATTGGAGGGGATATCGGGTTCGTTAAAAGCAGCGCCTTATTAGCCCTGCTACTGACAGCAATCGCGACATCGTGAAGACCAAAGTTATCACTAGGTTCGCTGTAGTAGAGTTGATGGCTGTCATCTATTCCAAAAACCCTAATACTCCGTGTACCAGAATTAAACTGGCGAGTTTCGAGGCGACGTGCAATGTCTGTCTGGTAACTGCAACGTGTTTGTCGTGATGGCCTGACTACCGATATCGAGATGCGTTCTCACGTTCCAGCAGACAATATGAATATGCCTGTACAGATTGAGGTTCCCATATATCATATTGGACACATCGGCCGCCGCAGTAACAAAAGGTGCGTCATTTCCCGGGGACGCCGCAGCATAGTCATTGTATTTTGTAGCGGTAAAATCAATGAAGTTGGGCATATCGGTTAATCGTCTGACTTCAGTTAAGAACCGCTCGTTGTTGATTTTCAGTCATGATCGCCAAAACTTGTACCCAACAAGAAGATACAGGTGGTTCGATGATCATCATCATCTCACAACGGTAAACAGCATGGCGAGCCCCACTGACCACTGCCTTTATCGCCATGATTGATTGAGAATCCACATCAACGGCTGTTAAACCACGTAAAGAGAATAAAGATTTGGTTCCGGCCAATGAGGTTTCAACTGTTTCATGTATTAAGAATAGGAAGCAATAGTTATTAGTGAAACTTGCCAGATGTACTCGTCATAGAAATTCTGTGATGAGGTATCATCTGCCAGTTAAATCGCTTGGCAGCAGATGCAACGATGTAGCTTCGGGAATTTCCCATATCGATCATTGCCTTCGACGGAACGTTGTTCATGAGAATAGTGCTCACAGCATGATAGAGGCTGTCGGGTACTGTGGTGAGAGTTACCGATGACAGGCAGTTCCAGATCAAAGACAGTGTTCTTAGGGGAACGACGTACTTTCTTACCACAACCCTTGGAAATCGCCTCACGTGTGGGACACAACGATCGTGTCTACTAAATCCACAGGAGAAACACTTACTAGTGCCAACATTATTGGTGTCGAAAGTAGCAATATTTTCAGTTGCAGTATTAGATCTGTAGGCTGCTTGTTCCAACTCCAGTTAATTAGTTAAAGCAGCCGTGTAAACACCTACTTTGTACAATTGTGACTGACACTAAGAGATCGTGCTTGTTAGAACACCGTTTGCAGACCGAGCAAAATGTCTTGTGAAGGGTGCCGTCGTATTATCTGAAACTGGAGTCCTGTGATGGTATATTGATTTTTCTCTGCCGTTACCGGCTTGAAGCCAACGATTTCGGCTTTTGCGAGATTTGATCCAGATTTTTTCGGATTTGCTGTTGATATCTAGCTAATACATGGCGAGCAACAATCTCGTTCTTTTGTTTGACGTATAGATTTGTGGGAGTTTCTATCACAGATTTGTAAGTTGCGCACCCCCTGACACAGACGTTAGGAGACATTTAGCGAGGATTCTGAGTTTATTGGAATTTAATGACTCGATACTGTGCAGAGAGTAATTGAACTTATCCGTCCAATGAATGCATTGCTTAGAAGCAGTTGGACAATTTGGATAACCGTCGAAATGTTCGGGACGCAGAATGCGATCCATTTACTGACCAAGTAAATTGTTGAGGGCTAGAATGAAGTCGAAACTTTCGCAATAAGAAGAATCAAAAACCTAGGAATTAGATCTTCAACAAATAACTGAGGTATGCAATCTGAAATGTAAAAAGATAAGAAGTATTAGGATCTGGAACTAACCCCTTGATTACACAACACTTTGATACTTCATAACGGAGGAGAGTTTTCATAGGCGTGTGGAGCATACTGTTGCCCTCATCTAAAGTAAATTAAATAGCAATTAATCGTCTCGGAATCATGTTACATTTTCATCGTGTTATTTCGCGTTAGACTCACACACGGGAACATTGTCAACATAAGTGATGGCATTGTTTAGTTGTGCTTCCCGACTGATATGGCAGGTGATCCGTTGGAACCTGGCGACTACATTGGTCACTCCGAAAGGTATCCGCCGGAATCGGTACCAATTTCCACGTGCCCCAGAAGCGTTGTCTTTTTTTTATCGCCATCGCGTTTGGGCAGTTGATAATATGCACTTCGCAAGTCGGAAGTACCGAAGATAAGATACTGAGTTACTTAACTAATCATAATATAGATTCTTGGTAATCGTTACGTAAAACGATTGATCTTCTGACTTTAAGCGACAACCGTACGCTTTTTATGATTTTGGTTGAGAGTCACAGGAACTTGTGCTCTCCATGGAGTCGGACTCCATCTACTCCTTCCTTCCCCGATTGTACCATGTTTTGCTTGGCCTGCATCCTGAAATCAATCAGATGTGATTCTATATATATATATATATATATATATATATATATATATATATATATATATATATATATATATATATATATATATATATATATATATATATATATATATACCATCAGTGGAATATCGAGCAAGGCAGAAAAATCGCTCATTGAAGTACTGTTTCTGGCAGGACAGAGTCAACGAATGGAGTGAAGTCAGTCTCGTAGGATTGATTTCCATTGCAAAATTTAGAGACTCGTTGTTTTGAAAAAATCAGAGAGATGATCTTTTGCGGAGTACGGTCCAAACGTTCCACTTGACCATTAGCTTGATAATTGTATGCCGTCGTCTAACTGACTTATCTCATAGAAACTGGTAGCTCCGATGACACGAAAGATGATTCCCGGTCAGAGTGTGTGTAGGCAGGCATGGTCGCCGGTACATCTGAACAAGCGACTGCAAAAGGGGAGCGGATTGGTTGGAAGGTAGCCACTGTGGGTAGTCAAAAGCAATGGTCCCTTAAAACCAGAGCGCAGTCTCGAATGAACGTGGAGTTTTGACAAGGTGACCCTCCGATGGTTTGTAAAACCACGGTTTCATTTCTGCCGACAGCGTACCTTGATGTCATATGTTAAACTTTCTCCGCAAAATAAGGCCAACGTTTGATTTGCATAATGTAAAGCATGTGGATTATTCCAGGGTGACGAGGAATCGTGTGGATGTTTCAGCCTGGTTCCATTAAAACTAGCAGCACGCGTGCTGCAAAAATGAGCATCAGCTGCCTAATTGTTTTTTCCGGGCCAGTGGATTGCCATACTGGTAATCAGATAGCTCAAACCACCACCTCTCAATTCTATCATTCTTTATTTTGGTTGACTGCTTTCCGTCATATATGGTGGTCGTATATTGGAGAGTGTCCGCACTGGTGGTTAACCGTGAGTAAGTCAGTAAAAATTCATTCAGTAAGCGGTTGCAAACGACCAGCAGCGTTGTTGAAGGGTGTGGCGGGTTTTCGCCTACAAACGAACCCCCCATGTAAAAGCCAAAATAGCCCGTAGACAGCCTCTCACCCAGCTATCCTGAGTGGGGTAAGATTTACTAGGACGCGTTGGGCATCCTCGACTTGCAGACAACTTTTCAAAAGGTGCACGGACCGTTCCATTATTCACTGGCTTCCAACATGAACTCCCTGTTGCCCGACAGGTAGAACCTGGTTGTGCGCGGGTTAAAGGTGCTACCTCGAACAGAAAGCCCAGTGATGCTGGAGACGTCAGTTCGCACCTTATTCCCAGAGCTTTCATTAACCTGTGGTGGTCGAGTGGATTAAATCGTTTAATTACCATCTCGGAGGTCCGAGGTTCGAATCCCCGCCACCACCGGTTACTTTGATGGTGGACAGCATTTCACTGTTGTCCGGATCGTTACCACACCTGACCTATTGGGGCCTTGTGTGGTTCTCCACTCCAAGTCTCAGGGTCTGGTTGCCGGTTATACCTGATAGCGCAGTGAGCCTTCGTGGCTATGGGGTATATCCCCTTTTTACCGCACTCATGCACAGGTATGTAATTAAAAACGGATACATCCATCTAGTCGTTCATGTTGCAGGGGCTAGCCGCATAAAGGCATAAAGCAACGTGAAGACAACTGGTCTCCGGTCGGTAATTAACTGGAAATGAATATCCAGGGGATGGTTTTCACCACTTTCGGACGACTTCGATCACTGCACATGCTTCGTGCCCAACAGCCGAATAATGCAATTCACTAGGAGCCAAGGAACGGATGAAGAAGGCTACCGTTCGGTTATTTTGACTCAACAAAGCATCCATAGCTATTTCCTAATGGTCCGTTTGGACGACTTTTTCATTGCATGCTTTCGCATGAGTGCAGTAAAATAGCCACAAAGGCCCACTACACTATCAGAGATAACCGACAATCGAACCCTTAGACTTAGACTGGAGAACCACATAAGGTCCGAATAGGTCAGGTGTGGTAACGATCCGGACGACAGTGGATTACTGTCTACCACCACAGAGGAATAATCCACCGTTACAACCATAGGACTGCCCATGTCTTTCTTGAGACGTCCGAGCGTCTTTCGCACAGGCACTACAGAGGAAGTGTTTTGTTTTGTACGAGTCGACCAGTTTTACCACCAACTGCTGTAGGGACTTCAAGTTGGTAGGAGGTAGGACTTCGTTCAACGACGTCATACTGAGTCAGGCTTTTTGTTACCTTGTGTTATAGGATAGCCAAGGTTATTGATTTCCTTTTTGTCAGTTACTGAATTTGTAACACTCAACGTTATACCATCTTTTTCAGTGATTTCATGAATGCGTTTGATATCGCAGTTGCGATCACTTATGGCCACGCCACATACGATGATGTTATCGATATGAACGAGTGTATCCCTTAGGTTCTTAGCTTTCAAAATGCTATCGATAGTGCGTTGAAAGCAAGCTACATCGTTGGTAACCCCAAAGGACAGCTGGGGAATTTCGCCGCATCATTCGAAAACAGTATGGGTTTTTTCGTGTCCAGAAAAAGATATCTGATGGTCCGCACTTTTAAGGTCAAAGGTGCTGTAGACAGCGTATCGCAAAATATTTTGTACCTTTTGCTCGATTCTTGGAAGCGGGTAAACGTTTAGTTGTGTGGAACGGTTTACTTTATGGGTATAATTGAATACCATTCTTGTGAATAATACGTTTAGTGATCAGAACTTGAGCCCTTCAAAGAGAGAGTTCAAAGGTTCCATAATGCCGTGATCCAGAAGTTGTTTTTATGTTCGCCTCAGTAAAGCTGTCATCTTCGATAAAATGTTGGCGAGATTTTGTGGTCTTTTTTAAATCCGGAGACAAGAGGACGAATAATGGGGGTGCTTGGATTTCTGCAGTGGTGCTACCGGATGGTATTTCTATTCTGTCCTGTAGTCCGAGAAAGTCATGTCGCAGCAGGGCGTCCGCGTACAAAGTTATCAACACAGAGTTCGACGTTGTTATAGAAAATGTCATGATAGCAAATCGATGCGGTGCAGTGGCCGGTAATGTCACTGAACGAGGATGTCGAAGCCGTGGTAATTTTCGAATCATGGATGAACTGATCAATAATGGTTATTACCGACCAACTGAAGCACAGCTCTCGGAACTGTGTCTATCAGAAGCTGTAGTTCAACTTCATTGGAATAATTTTGGTGGTCGCTGAGAAAAAAACAAACTGGTGAAGCAGCTGTGACAGTTGAGGATATTATGAGGCTGAGAGCAGATAAAACTTATTTAGCCTGAATCCTTACAAACTGGGCGTCAATCTTAAGTGAATTTCCTTATAATTTTTGACGTGTTTTCCCTCCATTTCCACTATCCGACGAGGTTCTAAACGTAAATCTTTCTCACCCGAAATGCGGGCGTAAATCTACACAAATGTTTGCTCAAATACAAACTGGCGAAGTGACTAGTTCAGACCTGCACAGGTTTGAAATGTCCTATTTTTCCACAGGATTTACGAGTGTTTTCCGGGGCAACGACACCTTTCTTTGGATATAAACGTAATTGGTTCAGGCTCAATTTTTGGGGCCAGCGATGAATATACATGTGAAGTTACAAGAGTCGTTGAAGCACGTGTAATACTGTCAACTCCATGGGACTGACTGTTTCTTCACTGCTTTTAATTGCAAACCACACCTTAGGTAGCTTGAAAATTTAGGTTCGGTCGTTCCAAGAGCCTGGTTCTTATGTTATTCGACTGTGATCCAGCTAACAAGGCATCACGGGAAACATCGTCAGAAGTTCTGCGGTCACAGAACCATAATCGCAATCTATCGCCAATGTTTTGATGCTGTGCACGAACTGATCTATATTTTGTGTACGGTCTGTCCGGAAAATTCGGGATCACCTCAGTTCAGTCGAAATCCTGAACTACTGTCGAATTTCATTTTATACTGCTGATACTACTCTCTAAACAATAGTATCTATTATATATTTTGGCGACTAGGATTAATATTAGTTGTGTAAATTGGAATCCGACCGTATGTCAAGATTTCGACCAAACTGAAGCGATCTCGAATTTTTTGAAGTCTATACCATCCTGTTTACACGTAGTAATAATGTACCGTGCAAAAACCACAATTTTAGGACGCACATAAAAAGTGAAATGGTACTTTCAGTCAGATATATGCTCATCAGCAGGTGGAAGAAAATTAATGAGCATGTCCAGATTACTCGACTCATTTGATTGCACGTGTTTTAGAAGGGTATTAAAACCAGTAGGTTCACTACTTGGAAGCGTCTAGGGAGTTCAGGCCTCTGCCAAACTTTTTGAGGCGAAAATAACGATCCATAGAACTAATAAATTTGCATCCCAGACGACACGATCAGTATGACTGAGGACGCGGAAATGGAATGATATGCTTTACTTGCTAATAAATGGAGCATATCAGCGGAGAGGAAGAAAAAAAAATCCGATGCTCCACCGGGTTGGCTGACTAGTAGTCAGTCTAGGGGAGATGGATAAAGCCCGATTCCAAATCGACCAGGGGTGGCGTATGAGGCACACGAAGGTACGCGCACCGGCATCTATGGCGGAAGGGTGTACTAAACACCCGAGATATTTGGCCTCATTTGAAGGGCGTATAAACTGATCAATCAGTCACCGGTCCGCAGTGGGTTACGGACCTCACGCTTCGTCCACGCTGCTTTGGGGGTTAAGCTTTGGATAGCTGAAGGCTTTGGTTGTGGATCCCTAAGAAAACCGCCTATTTTGGCCTGGGCGAACTAGCTGTATTGCGCCCGCAAACAAATCATGGAGTCAGACTCTATTTATCCCTTCCTCCCCGATTGTACCGTGTTTTGTTTGGCACGGCCTAAAGTATATATATATATATATATATATATATATATATATATATATATATATATATATATATATATATATATATATATATATATATATATATATATATATATATATATATATATATATATAGACGTGCAAAATGTTTTGCATTTTATCGCCGGGCATTCGGTGCTTTCAGTCTAATTTGTCATTGTTATTAATATTAATAATATTATCGGTTCAGCTTCTGTGGTCACAGTTGTCCTCATTTTCAAAGGTCTGTATCGTGTTCATGTTGCTCACCAACCATATGGTATATGCCCCCACTTTTTCATTCTTTTGTTTTTGGCTCTTCATTCTTTCTAAGATCGTTGGCATCGTAAAAATTCCACTGAACTCGGAACCTTTGCGTTAGCACTGGGGATCAGCAGCATGTCTGCTTCACAAGATTCAGCGGTTAATTTGCGGCGACGCAGCCAGGGTACCAGTTACGATCCTCATTCCTTGGACACCAACCGAGGCCATCGCCGATGCTAGCTTCTCCATACCTCTGCGTCGTTTCCCAGTGCTGTCCGGAACGTGCAGATAGCGTACAACAAAGTAGTCAGTCTTCTACGAGCCGCCGAAGGCTTTGCAAAGGGATTACATTCCTGAGAGGGTGATAATCCGTACTCAACACAACGCGGTGTTGCCACCAAACGGGAGCAGTGTGCCAGAGACATCTAATTGTATACTAAAGGGCACCAAAGTGAAGACCAAAATCATAGCTACTACTACGATTTCAACTGGATATGGTTGTGCGTTATGCAGTAGTTTTTAGCGTTTCTTTTGTTTAAGTGCGTAGTGGTGAGGGAGCATAACTGAATACCACCAGGGGTTTCTTAGGGTCATTTGATTAACGTTGTCCTACTACTTTGTCATGTGAAATGACTACCCTCATCCCCCTCTAATCCTTTTGAATGGGATTTGTGAGGCCCACGAACCCAACAGTTAGACATCAGATCATATCAAGTTCTGCGTTCACGCTTGAGCTTGTGCTCTTTCTTTATCTATACAAAGGTTTCGTTCACAATTCTCGCAAGTACGATCCTTCATTTTGTGACTCAAGTTTACTGAGATGAGACCTAAAACTAAAACCTGACAGCTATTGTACCCAATTAACGCGAAAGACAAGACTCCCAAGATTTAACCGGAGTTGACAATAGAGTGGAAATAGTGGGTTTTAGCCTATTTGGCATCGCGTCCAAACTGCTGTCATCGGCTATTCTCCACCCACTGCTGACGGACATTATGTGAGCGATAGTTGAGCCGAATAAACACACATCAGTGGATGCTTAAACCATATTTCCTTTCCCACATCCATACCAGTCGTACAATTTCCTAGTATATAGCTGCATTTACGAGGCCCTTCTCATCACCAGCACAAAATTTGACCCTCCAGTTGCCGGTAGGCCACGTGGCGTCCACCCTGTTTGAGGCAAAAATGGACCCAGATTGACCACGTCGCAGTAATCCACAAATAACGGGGTTGTAGACAAAACTACCGATCGTAATAGTGCACTAGTGTTGATTCCGATCCCTCACTACTTTGAACTAAGCCGTCCATGTGCTTCACTGGTGTTCCTAACGCACGCTGTAACAATTGTTAAACTACGATCAGCTGTTTCAGTGAGTTCGACTATCCGTATTCCAAAACGTGCTAGTTGAAAAGCTAAGATTTGCCCCATCTGGTAAAATCAATCGGCTTTCGTCACTTATCAAGAGAGCTTTGCATTCCGCTGGCCTAGTGAGTTTTGGCTTGTTACGTTGGGTCCTAATACTCTAGATTTCTGCGTCTTTTCGACGCACGCCAGTCGATCCCGGCTGGAAGGGAATATAATGAAACGGCTCGTAACGACTAGTGCACTGAACGCGAGCATTCTTAGGGACCGCAAAATCTGGTGATCACAGCGTGCGTACTGCCGCCGCGGGAAATTCCCGCAAGCCACGTGCGTGAACAGTAGATTCGCGAGTAGCAGGTCGGGTTTATTTGGTGGTAGATAGTAATCCACTGTCTTTCCACTCGTCATCACATCTAGCCTATTAGGACCTTATGTGGTACTCCATTCCAAGCTTCGTGGTCTGGTTGCCGGCTATCCCTAATAGTGCGGTGAACCTTGGAGACCATAGAGTATACCCCTTCCACCGCAGCCATACACAAGCATGTGATAATATTCTGATTGACGGTTGGTCTGTGGTGGCTTAGTGGTACAAGTGTCTATCACCTCTAATGTACGATTTCACTAGCCGTCACCGGTGATATAGAGCAACACGCTGTCGCCGGGATCGTTACCCTATCTGACCCATTAGGACCTTATGCAACTTTGCACTCCAGGTCTCGGGGTCATAATCACAGGCCTCCTCTGAAATTGCTCTATTCCTTCGATGCCATGGATTATGCCCCATTCTACCGTACTCATGCGCAAGCGTTTGAAAAATGACTGGAATTGATTCGAGTCGATATGAAACAAGTTCCGTATTTCGTTGCTGGTATTTGGGTGACTATTATGCGGAAGTATATCGCCGCAAGATTTTGAATCGCTTTCCTAAACATCAAATTAACTTTATTTTTCAGTTCAAACATCTACGATTTAGTACTGCCGATTTCGTTACCAGTTTCTTAAGTTCAACCGGCAGTCATTGAATAAGGGACGAGAGAACGAAAACTGGTGGTATGCATTCCTCATAATGTTGACCATATACCCCCACGTTTTTCGCAAAGCAATAAAAGCTAGCATACTTTTCAGAATAATTAGGAGTTCACGCCTGTCCACTCCATTCAAGAGGAATCAGTAAACCTATTTATCAGAATACGATGGATGTGAAAAGGATGACGACGACAGTCATAAGCATCACCCGGAGCCTCACAACACATCGTCAGGGCTTCTGCATTTTTGACCCCAAACCTGGAGGAAAAAGGCGCGGGTGCTAAAAATGCTTGTAGCTATGTAGTTCATCCCGTGCTATTTTCCTGGCTTCTAAATGCAACAAGATAAGCAGCACTGCTGTTCCAGTCCGCTAATTTACCCCGAATTCAATCATCCCAGCCAATTTGCTCAGGACTGAAAAAAATTTGTTCGAATACTTTTGAGACTGTGAACGAGTCCAGCCAGCGTTGTAGATATACGTATAGATAGCTCGTAAGTGCTGACTAGGCTGTTTGCAAACTTCCTATTTTTCGAATCTATGATAATAGCCGTTAGCTTACCTTTTCATTCAGTGCATTGTTGTCTTATATGCGCATTTTCATATAGCCACCAAGTTTTTAACAGTGATAAGCAGTTGAAGATGGGGTATTTTGCATTCGCGTTGGTAGTCGTTTGAGAGTCGAGGAATGACGCGTTTGACCGTACTTCGGTATTTAAAACTCATTTTTATTCCACAAAATATCCGCAGGGCTTACTGTGATAAGCACCACATGAAGACTCTGAACACAGCTGACTTTGGGAAAGTGATGAAGCGCGCGTTCCCCAATGTCAAACCACGCCGTTTGGGTCAACGTGGGCAGTCAAGGTACGAGTTGCTTTGTCTCTCTTTGATGTACTTACCTGATTTTCACACCAAACTCCCGTCCATTTGAATTGTATTATCATGTTCTCCTGTTAACACCTCTTCCTTGATGTTTCATTGCTTGTTGCGATTCGGTCTGCTTTCGTGACACTGTTTATTTCTGCTCAAAACGCAGTACCAGTAATATACTGAATTTGAAAACGATAGACTTCGTTAACCTAGAAACCACATCAGTTTTCCAGTTCATTGGGTGCTATTTGTGTGATATTTTCGAAGGCCGACAAATGCATATAAGTTTGTTCTTAGTACAAACTGTCACTATTTTTCTGGTTTTATTTCTCATGATTTAGCCTCCACGACGGAATGGGATATTTGATTTTGTCAGTTAGTAGGCGTGTAGGTAGGAGTTATCAGACCGATCAAATATCGTAGTATTTTGCATTCACTGTTTATTTTCTTGGTTGATTTTGGCACCTTAATCTGCGTAAATAGATAATCCGATTTCTTCAATACCTGAGAGGCAGTGTATTGCAGACACATCGATCGTGATCACGATTTTTAATGAACCAGGGTTATTGAGGTTTAATCGGTCGCTTGAGCCAAGTTCCGATGACGCACGGCCGCATGACTCGATACGTTGTGCTAGGTCTTTGACAAATAAAGCTCGACATGATGCGTCATAAGCCGAGGGTTTTATCACGGTCTGCTATGATTACACAGAATACTTTGCGCACCCAGTCTCCGCCACTCGCCCCAACTATTTGTCAGATTCATAAAGCTGAATTCCCTCTTTCTTACATCCGCTTAAACCGATCCTAGTAGCCATTTTGGGATGACTTTCGAGTTGTTGCATCTGTCACCGTCGAGGTTCAATAGACGTCATTTTAGCTCTGTTATTATGCGTCTCAGGCATTCTGTGTAAACTGCTTACAACTTGGGTCTGGACCACACTGCCTGTACTTCCGGATGCAAACAATGTAACCGGCTTCGTCTACACTGCGAGAGGAATGAATGTTCCACTTCGATTCTGTGTGGATCGCATTTACTCGACCACATTTCACAAAGCACACGTAACTGAGGCTGTCCCGATTTGATTCGTTTGTGAACCTCGACGATCACGTTGCACCGATTTTCGTCCCATGGACACGTCTCATACTGCGTTCTGTTCTGTCGTTCCCCCTCCCACATCGGTCGGTGACCACAAACACACACGATGTCTGTTCGGTGAAGGCCGTGTCCACTTCACCATCGTCAACGTCTGTGTCGCTTCGACGTTGTGCGTATGCGTGCGTGCGTGTATCCCTGATGTTTGTCCAATGCAGCTGTGTTGACTGTTGAGGTTGACCGGGTGTTTGTCTTTCCGTTTACTCGAATTTCCCTGACTCGCACGGCGCACACGTGCTGCAGAACATTTGCCTAGAATGCCTTTTGAGTGTATCGATCACGGTCGCGCTGAAATAAATATTTGTTCGCAAATCATTTTCGAAACTAAGGGCACCATGGGACTCGCCGGTGTTTCGAAGTCAATCTCTCAATTTGTAATTCCTACACTCTGCAACCTGAGAAAGCTGAAAATTCATTGAGGTTTACTTTGCCCTTCACACAGAAATGCTTTTGTTGTACCCTACGAATTAGCCAAGTTTTTATTGGGCGTCTCATCTCAGCATTTGACCATTTACACCCCAACTTAAGAAAACAGAAACTAGGTAATTCAATTATTTAGTTATCGCATTTCATCTGTTAAGACCTTAGTTAACTTCCCCTTTCAGACTCGGGAGCCATTGTTGTCTATTCCTTCGGATAGTAGTTTTTTGTAGCTATAGGATGTGCCTTTTCTGTGTGACCACGAAATGGGGACCCGGAACTGAACTGTCATTGTTTTGTCCTGATTCAGTAAAGCGCTCAGCGTATGTGATTAGATTTCTTCGGCGTACAAGATAGCACGCTTAGTTAACCCACTGGACTCGAGTGTTAGATATGGTAGTTCTACCGGTGGAAGCGTACACGATTTACTCACTTTTCGGGGACTAAGTAACGTTGATAAAGTCAGTGATGTGTTTGTACCCATGGTCTTCATCCATTTTTTCACCTGTTTTCCCTTTCCGATTGGGTATGGTTTGGTATGGTTTGCGACTGGGTTATGCTAAAAACAAGAACAGAACAAAGTTAGTAACTGTTCTAGTTGTAGCTTCTAATTAGTAGGTTCACCTTACTTTACACATCTCGACTCGCCTATCAACTCTCTGTTTCAGGTACTGCTATGGAGGTATGCGGAAGAAAGTCGAAGTTAAACCACCCTATCTTCCAGACTTGACCGATGAAGCACTCGGTCTTACTGCTCAAAGTGGTCTGGGTCATTCCACCGCGTCACCAGCTAGCAGTTCCGGTGCAAGTGGCGATGTCTCTCAGAGACGTCTTACCTCAACCAGTCCTCTTATTCGTTTACTTCAAACCAGCGAATCGGGCGCTGATGGTTCCACTTGGGCAGACGAGACATCCATTCGATCGGCTTTGGGTGTCCGCGGTCCCGTCGTAGTAGATGTCGCACATATACTGCTGGAATATGCGCAACAGGTTTTGGGCATGCAATTCCAGTCATTGTTCCATCTTGCACAGCACCTGGTTTCGTACCGTTACGTAAACTCTCGATCTCGCTACGCCTTCTCGCTGATTGCGCACGCGGCCAACGCGCAGCCCACGTCCTGTTCACCCCCTCCAACCGCAGTCCTAGCAGAGGCACTCCAGAAAGGTAAGTTTTCATTTGAGAACATTGCGTCCCGTGTATCTGTTCCATTTTTCTGCGTGCTTCGTAAAAAATTTGTTTTTAATGCCTTTAACTTACAATTTTTTTTATTACATACTTTTGCATGAGTCGAAGGGATATGACCTATAGCCTCAAAGGTCCATTGTACTGTTAAGGATAGCCCGGAGTCAGATCCTAAGACTTGGCGTGGTGAACCACAAGCTCTCAATAGGTCGGATGTGACAACGAACCGAATGACAGTGGATCACTGTCTACCACCAGCTGAAGTCGTTGTGAATATTTTATTCCGTGACGTTTTTTATTCTTACTTTAGGTATATCCAAATCAGCTTTTGGCCGTGTTGGCAACGGACGACAAAAGTCAGGATCAAGCGATCGAGGGAGTTTCGTTAAGGCAGACGATGGTGAGTTGGCATATCTACTCTTGTCGCATGGTTGTTTTTCGGATGGACTAAAGGTGGGACTTCGTCTGTCGCGCTGTAACGCCTTTGGTCATTTCTAGCTAGCTGTTAGAGTGATGCGTATGTTCTGATTTGGGTTTCCAGTTAGTATCACTTCCCTCGATCATGGTTTATGAACATGAAAGTGGTAATTTTACCACCTGGATTCAATTCTGTACAAAGCGTTTCCAGTCGGGTTTTGAAATTCCAACCTGAAGACTGCATTTACTAATTTTGTTTATCAGTTTCCTCTTCATACTTTGTGTTGTGCTTTGATTTATGGTGGTTTTTATTGTGAATTTCTAAAGGTGGCAAGCATTTAACGAGTATTAAGCGCCCGGTACCAACCCTTCAGCCGTGTTTATCCTACATTTTCTTTCCCGCCGAACAGTTCATATAATAATTTCCCATCCACACGTTTCATCCGAGTTTTGAGTCAATTTCAACGATTCTCACCGAACTTTACTCACCTTTCACGGCAGATGTATCCCGAACTCCATCGAGGTTGACTGTTGGTGTTAGTTCACCCATGCCAACAACTCCAACAACTGTTGCGTCCAGCAGACCACTAGATAACCACTCTGGGCTCAGTAATGATCGAAGTTCCCTGTTGGCCGTCACCGGGAACAATCGTGGCTTTTCCACTCCTTTATCTTCCTCATCGGTGTCTCAACCTGATTTGGCTTCAAACCAACTACCCGAATGCTCTACTCCTCAACAAATTGGAGCCTATAGATCTTTCCCGTCCAGCTTTTCCACTCCACAAAACCAGCTTGTCTCCTTAGCCAGTTCTAACACATATGCTGCCGCTGCTCTCGTTTCACCGGCTTTGCAACACAATTTCGCACATTCTACGCAAACTTATACGCAACCGGTAAGTGATAGCTAGTGTTTGTGCTCTGATTTGGGGTTTTCGATGCTTATGGATGACTAAAAATGAATTGTGAAGCCGACGATTTTGAAATCACAATTCAAAAGGTGTTTTTGAGTAATTCTAGTCCCGGGAGATTTCTTGAGATATCTGGGAAATTGAAGTGAATTCGCTTGATCTTCAGCAACTGTGATCAAACGGGTGCGAAGCAGTCATTTATTTGAGTTGTGGCTCTGAGGTGCATTCAATCAAGGCTCAATACACGCATACCGGTTTGTTATTCCGGTCCGAGTAACTTAGTCTACCGGGTAAAGGCCTAGTTTTGCTTTTAGGATACTTCCGAGGACGTGTATGTGCAGTCCAAGTCTCAACTTGTGACTGTTTGACTGATACGTCGTTTGGGTGCCTTTGTTTTTGCTAGGATACCATATAACCTGGTTCCTTAAGTCTTTGATTTTCAGGCTTGTGCGACTAGCCGTTCTTTCTGTCGTCCGATAAAGAAGTCTTTAGTCTGGTACACTGGCTGATAGATAAAAACCCATTAACCGTATCAGTATGCTAAGTGACCATAATTCATCAGATTTTTACCTGTGCATAAATATCACGTACTAGACCGAATAGCATCTACTGTGGGTCATGAGGTTGTATCCTTACGTAAATAGTTAAAGGATATCGCGTCACGTTAGAGTCATGAAAGTCAGTCTGTTTTAGTGCCGTAACTTCCGTGTTTTATTAACGAGATACTGACATGTGGTCCGAAAGAGCGGGTAAGTTATCAGATGGTCCGCCGATGTGGGGGGGGGTGGACAAGAAAACGGTAGTTGTTATGAACGATGGAGTTAATTGTAAAAGGAGCAAGAAGAGAAGCACAGTTCTACAAGTTAGTTAAGGAACTCTTGGATCCAATCGTACTTACTGCTGCGATTAGAATTGGTGGGACAGAGATGTTATCCCGGGTAAACGATAAGTGTCCTCGGGGCGTCTTTCTACATCGCGTTCCAATGTTTGAACTCAGATTCAGAATACCGGTTTGTTTTCATACACAAGTCGTCAGAAAACGATGATAAATCCACCGAATGCTCTCACGACGCGCTAATTATTTGATATTCAAATTGAATTAGGCTAGTGAATTGACTTTTGGTTAATCGGGACAACTGTGCAGTACTGTGAAGTGAATATTATGTATCCTTGTGGTTGTCTTGATCTTTCGTTATTCGTATCAGGTCTTTCATCCACTGAGACAATAATCTGTTCTTATGAGTAGTTCTAAATCAGATCCCCTTCACTTCATAATTAATTACGATGGTATTTATGATCGCTGCTTTATTAAATGGTTTTCTTTTCTCTTCACTCAGGTTTCAACCGCGATCTACCAGGGTTATTCCCAAGGGACATCCTCAAGCTTGCGACATCCATTGGCGCTAGCTGCCGCCGCCGCAGTAGCGGCACATCATCAACAGCAACAGTTACAACAACAATCCGTTTTCACTCCATATGCGGCTTCTTCACATATCTCAACTTATACACCTCCTACAGCTAGCGCTTCACCAAATCTTTCACATACCACTCAGTTAGGTGTGGTAACTCCACCCATAGCGCACAAGGACAAAACTAACAAGTAAGTCCCACTGTGTCCACAACGGTCACTTGGCCATCGTTGCACCTAAATACATGAACAAATAATTAACCAGCAACCTGTTCCTCACCACGCAACACCTGGTAACAATTCACGTGGTTTATTGTTCCATATCTCAGGTTCGTGATTCCCCATACCGGTCATTAGATCAACCCTTTCCACTGCTGTTGTTTGAACGTGGAACACCAACTGCAAACCTCACCGTGGTTTTGAGAGTTTTTCTTGTTGCTAATTTTACCTTACTGATGTTTCGACCAGAAACAAAACTCGCACGTTCGGACCTTTTCAACTACGCCTCACTTTTATGGATCATTTTTTGATGCGGCACTCGTTGGCAATGAGTCAGAACAGAGATCGGTTCGGAGTGTATCGAAAAATCGTTGTGTTGCATTTTTACCATAGAATACATGACAGATATCAGATGAGAAATAGGCATCACTCGCGTTCTATCCAGGGGATAAGGAAAAATATAGACCCCCACGTGGGAACATCGTATTAGCAATGGTGAGATCAGGTGCAGAGTATTTGGCACACGAGGCAAATCATTACATAAAACGGGAATGCTCACCTAGCTAAGGTGGTTGGGACAAGCGTTGTCCATGTCTTCGGGTAGCAATCCTTGGCATGCACTGTTTGCTCAGGGGAGCAGTGGTTGAAAGATGAGCAAGATTGATCAGTCCATGACATGGGGGGAAGATATGAAAATCGTAATCAATGAACCTAACTTTGTGGAGCTTGTTAGACTTCCTGAGTGGAGTTCATGCGATACATGCGCTCAATGGTTGTCTACATTGGAAGATATGGTTAGGTGTTGAGATCACGCGTCCTTTTATCCACAAACCGTCTTTTTTCATTCCCTTGATTTTTGTCGATTCTTGTCTGAAGTATAGTGAAAGATAGTGACGACACCCAGTGCATCGTGAATAGTTGTTTGAGCTGAACTTCCAAGTCGGCAGAATCATTTTAATATCCTACAACTTGAGTTCGGCAGAATGTTGATGGTGGTGTTTACAATCGTAAGCTCGTGCTTGAAAGAAGTTCATCGAATAGCCTCCTTCGTGTTTGACCACAGACAAAGTGACCCTGCCATGTTATATTGACAAATTGAACCTATCCCTATCAGTCTAGCAACGGGACTAGACTAGACTCAAACCCGAACGGTGGACTGAAGCTTTAGGTGTGACTCAATTCTGTTGAGAAAACCATTAGCCATGCACTGGGTTCGGTGGCTTTGGCTGCTATCTCCTAGCGGCAATCTCAAAAGGGGATAATGAAGGAAAAAAGAATTTCTTGGCTGATTCAGTGAGATATTTTCGCCAGGTTTGTTACCTTATGGTTTTATTTTTCGGATAAGTTGCTGAAATTTATTTGTTGCCTGGGCCTTTTGATTTCTCGTTATTTGAAGTGTGAATCTTACCAAAACGTGCCCATAAGCGTTACTTATCAAGGTGGTCATTCTGCCCTCGAACACATTTTTCGTATGCTTCCCTCTCGTATACTTTACCGTACGCTATTCGCTCGTTTATGCATGGCTAGAAAAAGTAATGCGACGGTCAAACTGATTTGGCGTCGGTGCAGGTTTTAGTTAGTGCGTCCCGACTTCCAAGTCGAAACTCGATTAGAGGACTGCCGTTAGATCAGTGATGGTCGAGTGGTTTATAGTGTTCGTCGACCACCTCAGAGGTCAGATGTTCGAATCTCATCACTGGTAACTTTGGTGGTAGATAGTAATCCACCGTCGTCCGGCTCGTTACTACGCCTGACCTGTTGGGACCTTATGTGGTTCTCCACTTCAAGTCTCAGAGTCTGATTGTCAGCCATCTCTAATAATGCTATAGCTCTTTGTGGCTATGGGGTATATCCTTTCCATTTCACTCACGCAAGCGTGTAATAAAAATTGGTCCACTGTTTATAGTAAACTCATGCGCACCCGAATTAGTGAAAAACGGAAAATTGTGATAAAGACGGACAAACTTCAAATTTTTGCACACCATTCCCCTTCAGTGTTTCCATGCTGTGATTTTTGTCTGCCCTTGCTTTATTAGTCGGAAAGCAAATTTATCCTTTGCCAGATGCCACTCATCATCGTTGCAACTACTTTCTCTCCTCGCTTCACTCAAAACTATTGTCTGCACCTACAACTTGTATCCCACACGTGAAATTTTTCACCAGCTGTGGCCTAATTATCTTTCAACCTCAGTCTGAATCAGCTCATTCAATATCCCACGTATTGCTAATCAGACTGGTAGTTGTGCCCATATTCTCACTCTCCTACTCATCGTTTCCTCTGTTTTCTGATATTATTTTCCCACTTCCACTTGGCTCGCTAACCTACTGTCCTACCTTCAGCATGTTTTCTCGCCAACAACTTCGTTCCAACAATCCCACCAAATGAGGTAGTTTCTGTGATTTTCTGGCTTCCTGTCTCTGCAGTAGCTTTCACTGTATTTACAATATCTCAACCGTTTCAAGCTTGGAGCAGGTTGTTCTCCTGTTTTATTCCACCTGCCCAATTCCGGATAAATACGATCCAGTGAGCGATTCGGTCAAGCATTCCACTGTACTATATGCTTGAAAAACTCAGCATTCCTGTCACATGGAAAGAACTTCCTGTATCCCTGGGCGTGACGACCCCGACAGGTACCGTCACATTAGCCTAGATTCTGTTATTTCGAAGGGTACAGAGGCTGTCATCGGACAAGTTGCTTCCATTCCGTTTACGAAAACGACCTTCCATGCGGATTTCGACCCTTCGATCTACCAGTTACCTACTGGATAGACTGTTCACTTTCAGGTCTTCCCGTGGCCCTTATTTCATGGCTATTGAGTTATTTCAGTAGCCGACCTATTTCCGCTGGAGTCGTTGGGGTTTAATCGTAACTGTTCTCCGTATGTACTAGTGCTTCCCAGTGTTTTAATCAGTCCAGCTTACTTCTGTGTGAAGTCTTTTCTGCCTGCGAATCATCTCGTTTTATTAGTGAGAAGCACAAATAATATATAGGTTTTTCATCCATGTACCAACTTATTGCACGCAACGCATTGTTCTGACGTGTGGGTGACCAAACCTTGAGGCTTAAACACCGATGACAGGATTCATTTCTCATCTATTCATACACCCCATCGCTCGGCTATGCTGTTGCTCGTGATTTCGTGGAATCGGAACTGATCAGGTACTGACGCACTGTCTGCCAGTGAGACTAAGCCGCCTATCGAATGATATATCAAACCATGCCCTCACAGCCAGGGTTCTGCATCTTTACACTACTTTGCGTCAACCCTTAAGTAATTATATGATCAATGAATAAATGAGTGCGCAAGTTGGATGAATTCAGCGGATTACACACGCAGGGCTTTGGGTTTTATTGCTACATTAGACTGTGCAATAATGGTAGTGTGATGATGAAACGTTTACTACCAGTTACCCAGTTTAATGAGCAAGTGCACAACTTTGTGGCCTGACAACACGGTGTCGTACACACAACTATCCGTTAATAGCGAACCTATAAAACACTTATTTCCCCTAAGATTATACCACACCAAGACCTAACTACCTCATAACGTGCGAACCACCTTTGCTTGTTGTCTTATCCCATTACCTCCCAGTTATTCAGTTGTATAAGAGTTTAATTGTGATAAGTCGTTTATGAACAATTTTTCTCCATTCCTTGATAGTTTTCCGACACCATCGACTCCAGCTACGTCTCAATCGGATTTGGTCTATTCGCATTCATCTTCCTACCTTTCACCGGCCGGAAATTCGTTGTATGCGGCTCATCAGCAGACCTCGCCGTACCCGGGCGTTCAACAACCACCAGCTCCATTGCCTCCGACTGCAGGTGCGCGTAGTCCGTACACTCCGATCGGAAATCCAGCGCTCAGTGGGTCGGATGTTGGTCATATAAAGTACAAACGTGGGTTACCCCACCCAGTTGAAGCCCCTGGAGCTTATGAACCATCGGTATGCACTGCATCTCAATTTTAGGTTATATTTTATTTCTGTTCTGTTAGGTTCCATATTACTACGACTATCGTGTATTTTCATACTGAGTTAATCGCCCCGTGGGTCCTACTCTGGACCGGGAGATCTAGTAGTATAACAACCCACAACGCATACACTGATGGCAGGTATCATCATGACTGAGTGTACTTTTATGAGCACTAACACTTCTCACATGAACACAAGATCTTCTACACCATGCTCAGCTTATCTTCCTAACATTTCCCCTTCTATTAACATTTCATCACTTCCAAGGGGAACTTCGGTCGACCGTACTATCTGTATCGCCTCCGGTAGAAATCCTGGTCATGTACTTTCTCGTCCTTGTTTAACTAGCTTCCAAGTCTCACCGAACCCGCTATCATCAGCTGATGCCCTGCTGCGTCCTTGATGCTCATTCAAACTAGCCACTTTCAAGGTGCAAACTCTGATGCGCATAGTTGGGTTAAGCTGTTACGCTTGAGCCCCTCGTGTTCAAGACTCCAGTTCCATCATCTGATTGACATCCCTATCGAATCCTGTGAAATTGCGCTTACGCTTTTCTGGAGGTACTTAGATCACGGCTCCGGGTCTTTTTGGGGCTGACGTTGCTCTCAGCGAAAGAACCGAAGTGCTGCTGCTAGGCTGGATTCCAGTCGGTAGTCGTTTATGCACGGTGGGACTTAGGGGTTCGTGCAAAAAGCACGGTTGTCGTCGCAGTAGACGCAATTTGATTGTCGTTCCGACGTACACACTTACTCATTACTCCAAATGCAATCATAGATAAGTTCTACCACATGCTGCACGAACTCTTACGATAAGCGAGTGATTTTGGCAGGTGATATGAACGCTAGAGTCGGTCGACTGTCATCTGACGAGGCAAGATTCTTGTCGGTCGGAAAATATGAAATAGTTTTTGGTTCTGTGCTCTGGTCATCGCCTGTTGCTCGCCACTACGAGCTTCAAACGCTCTAACTGCCGGTACGGCATCTAGCCAGCAATGGACCCAGGACAAGACTGGCGAACGTACTAAATCACTCCTGTTAATCCCAGACAAATATTAATTTGCACCAAGCTGTCCGTGTGTTCTGGTGGGCATTCCAAATGGACACTGCAACGACAGTTCAGTTCAGCCATCAATGTTGCACTTCTCTCCTGGTTCTGGTTGCTACCTCGCAGCTTCGTCCAGTTAAGGGTAGAATGAATAGCACCGTAAAGTGAAAAGCGCCGAAAATAAAGTAATAAACATAAGTCACAAACACATCGAGCCCGGATGTAACTACGCCACTGACCGTGACATCTAACCACATCACCTAATGTTTCCAACCACCTGACAAGCTGGTCTCATCGACCCCAACTAAGAAGTCCCACACGTCCCACTTCACCACGTCTACTGGTTAGGCTTTGATACTCTTCTACGTCATGGACTGACCATCTTGACCCACCTAACCACTATCTGCCTCGGAGAATGGCTTACGCCGAGGATGGCTGTCGGTTGGCATGCGTAACACGTCCCAGCTACTTTAACCTGTTAAAATCCAGAACTTGTTCCAGTGTCTGGCCACTGGTTCCTAACATTACACCTATCTCGGCACTGCTGATGCGGTGTTCCCAACATATTCGATCGATGCTACGGAGAAATCGATGCTTGAACACCGACAATCTTCGCCTGTCTTCCACCGTTAACGACCAAGTTTCTGAGCCATATAAAATGACGGATCTAACTGCCACAACGTACGCTCGATCCTTGGTGGATAATCGGATTTTACATAATTGCCTCAGATGGCTGAGATAAGCAAAAGCCAAACGTGCCTTCTGAATTGGCGATGACACCTCATCCGATATCTGACCACCTGGTGAGATGTAACTGCCCAGGTAAAAAAACTCGTCTATTTCAGCCACGGCTTCCACTGTCAAGACAAGGTTTGGGGTGAAGCCAATCCTGTCCTAAGTCAGTTTTTTACACTTTGAAGGTGCAAAACGCATCCTATACATTTCTACTCTGTTGTTTGCCCAATCTAGAAAGACATGTAACCTGCCTAAATCTTCACGCAGAACACGGTTAGACTGAGGTGAGCTGTCCACGCCAGCTCGCCTATCCGTCTTCCAAAACGCGCCAACTGCGAGGCCAGGTGTTGTCCCACCTAATAACATTAACCAGCACTCGTCCTTTAGAAAGAGCGCTTTGCATTCTGCTGGCCCAGAGAGTTGTGGCCCGTCTCGTCGTGCCGTGATACTCAAGGGGTGAGGATTGTCGTCGACCAGAGACGCTGAGGGGCATGTTTCAGAATATAAGCTAGTGGTGTGAATGCTGTATGGTCTGCGTGTTGAACTCTCATGCCCGATGAATACATGTCATTCAGATAAACCAAATGACATCTTTTTGCTACTTGTTTCTTATACTATGTTTTACTCCCACTCATTTTTGTGATTGACGTTGTTGCGTTGGCATCGTGTTTGGTTTCAAGCCCGTATATATATATATATATATATATATATATATATATATATATATATATATATATATATATATATATATATATATCGGTCAGATTACAAGAATCTCAACCGTTACTGCCTCGCATTTCAGCCCCGCTTCCACCTCGGTGGTCAAAGTCCAAACAAACGGTCTCGCTACTTGTCCACTAACTCGTCAACCAGCACAGCGAACTCCAGCGAAAGTGTATTGCCTGGGAGCGCCATGAACACTGACAGTTTGGATCCGTATGGCGAACAGTCACAATCCGCCTCTGTCGTGGGTGGAAACTCTAACGTGACTGCAGCTGCATCCCCAGCGAGCAGTGGTAGTAGCAGCAGTCGAAGTGTACATCTTCATACACCATCTATGGGTATGAACACTTACGGTACCAGTCAAACGGGTGGTTTGTCTTCACCTTACTGTTCGAGTCGGTACGAAGGTCTTGAGATGCGCAGTCCTGCTCCTCACATGCATGGTCAAACGTCGGCGAACTCCACTGTGGATCGACGTTCTCGTCTGCAGCCTTTGACACCTGGTGCTTCTGATTCGAACGCGTGGTCGGTACGTCTTCCTCAAAGGGTGTTAGTTTCGCTTTAATGTACTGTTTTGTTGCCGCGACTCCCGCAAGCGCAAGCTTACATTTCAACCATATTGTCAAACACGTGAAATTCGGGATTCAGTCCCAAGAAAGTGTATTAACCCTTTTTCTTTTGATCACTGTGCAGTGGGTAGGTTGTCCCATGATATTTGCGACTGTAATAAAGTTCTGAGCTGTCGGGGAAATTTGACGACAAGCGGTTCCACTGTCACCCGGATCATTCTAACTTAAGATCTTATTTGGTTCGCCGTTTGAGATTTCCAGATCGAGGTTCTCAGTTCTCTTCATTTGTTAAGTGGCCCTTATGAACTTTTTGTGATGCACTCATCTCGTCTCGAAACAGTAGCACGTGGAAATCAGCGGATAGACCGCTATGGTGTGTGCGGTTGTGCATATTTACACAGCCGGAGAGGGGAAGGTTGGTGCTATTTGAACTGACTATTTGTTTTCACTTCTCTATTCCTTCACAGAACGCCCCACTCGCCGTTAACGGGACCGTCGGACTGCCTTACGGCTACGACACCAGCTTGTCAACTGTTTCCGAGGTTTCAAGTTCTACCGATACGGTATTCCGTCCACCGGTTACACCTTTTGTGCTAGAATTGGAGGACGAAAATGATTTGGACAACCTTCCTCGTTTAGGCAGCTCCCCTGGTCCGCAGATTCCTCCGAGTTCCCCTACAGAATTTCTACCTTTCTACTCAGAAGCTGCAACAAAATCGGCAAAGCAACAACAACAGCAGAAACAACAACAACAGCATCTGTGTTCCACCAAAGCTTCGAATAATACACCAGAGACAGAAGATTGCTCGTGTAATTCCTCCAGTTCACCGCATTTGCCGGTAAACAAAGAATTTTCCGATTGCCGTCGACATCGTCGACATCCAGATGCTAATCTTGAAACACCACCTCCGTCAGCTCTGGATATCTCAGAACACATTTGCCAAGACGCCTTAGGATCACCAAATTCTCCTAACGGATCAGACGATTCACATGATCGAACACTCACCAATTTCGAACCCTTTGATCCAGCTAATACCGATTCCATTCCCGTCGGTTTAGTGGTCGCTAATTCACCGTCAACAAACAATGAACTTGTAAGGCAGCGTAAGTCCTTGCGTCTCATTGGCAGTTACTTATTTTGTGCCTGTATGATGCGTTGTTATTCTTTACACTTTTTCATACGATGGAACTCCTCAGATTGATAGTGTAAAATCAATGCGGTGCACCTTGGGCCCTTTTGTCAAAGATTGATCCATCTTGGACTGACGAGGTTTTCCGCATACAGTTAAGCTCTCATGTTCGGTTAGAGGCCGCGGGAGATTCCTTTTAACAGCTAGATTTCCAAGGCTTTCATCCACTCAGTAGTTAAACGCATTAGAGAATGTGCCTGGGCACCACGACCGTTTGCGCTTTTTTATTTACGCTCAGTCTTTCTGAAGATAGTGATTGTCTCCTTGTTCCCAATAATTGTTTTGATTTCTGACTGAGAGCCGGCGGATCTGGTACCTTGATAGTGGTTGTTGGAAGTTTTTTATATTGCAAGATAAGTATGAGTCACAGTATTCAAAAGACCTACTGTACAATGGGGAACAGTGATGTCAAAATCAATTTGTTGATTCTGTGCTTGAAAGTATGAAGATTATAAAGAAAAAGAAATACAGATAAGGGTGAGGTGTTCAACTACTTTAGTTCTTCAAAAAAAGAAGCTGAAATTAACAGTACAGCAGGTCGGGCTAGTCACTTGATATGGATGGTTTGTTATCTGCCCACGGGAGATGGAGACCACGGAAGCATTTTCCTGCGAATAGAACCCATAATAATACCGGTTGAAAAGAGTGAATGAAACAACTACCCATCGATGGGCTGGTGATTGCAACGCTGAGGTTATTGTGGGTTCGCAGATGAGGCCGATGACTTTGCGTTGAATACGGTCTAGGAAGGTTACTGAAGTGGATGAGATCCCTCTTCAAACGTGAGTGCATTATTGAAGAGTAGGGTGAATTTGGGCCTTGTACAGAACGAAAAGTTGGGTGGCTGTAAAAAAAACGCCCGGCGCGAATGAAATAAATACTAACCTTTTTGATGCTCTCGGACAATGAACGGTTATGTATGGCGATCAAGAAGAGGAACTATAGAAGAAAAGGCCAAGAATAATGCAGAGGAATGTAGAAGTATGATTATTAGGGTCGAAAGAAAGAGCTGGACGGTACAAATCTCGTTTAAGGGAAATAAACAAACTAGATGTTTCTACAGCATTGAAAGGATTAGTTGTCTAAGCTCCAAGAAGTAATATGATCAAGATCGAAATTTAGCGGCACAAACATGAGAACAATCGTGAGAAGTTTTTGCTGATGAATCACGGGCAGAAGGATAGGAAACAGAACAGTGGAGGCTGGTCTCATTGGCAAAAGCATGGACAGGATAGAAAGTGGGGGGGGGGGGGGGAAAGTCATTCATGATCTGTCATGACATTCTGTGGTTCTCCACTCTAAGTCTCAGTCTAATTGTCGGTTGTCTCGTAGTACAGTGAGCCTTTGGGGCTGTGGGGCATATCCCTTCCATTGCACTT
The DNA here is from genome assembly GCA_948099385.1 of Fasciola hepatica. Classification (NCBI taxonomy): domain Eukaryota; kingdom Metazoa; phylum Platyhelminthes; class Trematoda; order Plagiorchiida; family Fasciolidae; genus Fasciola; species Fasciola hepatica. Next base: position 12,315,642 of record CANUEZ040000142.1, on the reverse strand, counting down.
ATGCGTAAGCACATAATAAAACAAATAGAATAGCTCGGGGGAATAGTACGGGACCTTGGCGGACTCCAATATTCTCATGGTGTGTGTTTGATAGAGCCCCATCGAATCGGATCGCGATGGAGCGTTATCTAAGAAAACTTCGTGTCAAGGAAATAAGTTCAGGTAAGAACCAAAATCTTGACAGTTTTGACAAGAAACCGTGTCACAATTGATCAAGGGCTTTGAATACATCTAGCGATACCGAATGCGATTCATCAGGATTATTCATCGCAGGGGATCACATCTGTAAGATGTATGCCAATAAACCCTCAGTGAATCGGCAACGACGAAACCCATGCCTGTGGTCGCTCATGAGTGCGTTCCAGATGCAACAGAAGTTGTTTTGCACGTATGGTTTCTATAATTGGATTCGGAGCAATAAGAGTGAACATTTGCATGCCTTGAATTATAGCTTCTCTAATGCTTCCAGCAAAGGTTATCGGATCGGAAGTAAACCAAGCATTCATACCAGGAAAAGGACACCAGGAAATCGCGCATTATGATCCAGTCCACAGAGTTGTAATATTTGCAAATTTGTTTTAGAGAATGGGCTCGACATGATTGTAAGTAAGTCTAGTAGACAGTAGAAAAGTCTGATCCGACCTACTGAGGAAAAGAGAGGGAAAAATCGTAGACAACGGATATATTGAATAAAAGAAGAAGTTGGAAGGTGTGTGCATGTGCAGTGGGCCTTTGAGGCTTTTGGGTGTACGTCTTCCATTGCACCCATGCGCAAGCGTGTAATAAAAAAAACAGGACAGTCGGGGACCCGTGTGGGGAAACATCAACTACGAGAGGTTGTTAGTGCTAGCGAGTGCTTGCGTTTCGCGTCCTAGGGTAGTGGTATCGGATGAGCGTATAAACCAGTCGCTGTAATGAACGTTTAAGTCCTCTTGGATGGTTATTTTGGAGCTAGGGCTGTTTACCTGAATATCCTCCACAATCTGCGACAACGATTCAAAAAGCGAATAATCATTACTTAAAGGAACGACAAAGATTTTAAAAACAGTGGATAAAAAGTGGGAATTTGAGTTTTATCCACATGAACTGGAATTCTCGGTAGCAGATGTCAAAACGCGGCGTGCGAGATGCCGTGACAGGTTTGTGAATTTAGACACAGACACTCTCTCTAAAAAGAATGGTTGGCAGAGAAGATTGTTGACAACATCGAGATGAGTTGTGTAAGAGAAGAGGGGGAGAAATTTGGGTTTCGTACAGTAAAAGAACCAATGGGGGAAGCAAGATCCAAGAAATTGGTGCATAGAGTCAATGTTACTGCTTAGCGTGTGAACCTTTGTGAAGACAATGTATGAGTCGAGCGAGCGTTTGTGATGACGAGCGCGCATTGGTTTGGAACCTATTCGATCAGAAATGGTTAAAAACTGCTTTTAGTGTTTTTCGTAGTTTGGACTGGCAATATCTGCAGCCTAAGGATTTGACGATCTCAGCGGTCAGGGGCTTATAATAATCAAGAGCATTGGAATTCATAGTAAAAGTTAATATTGATTATGGTGATTAAGTGGCTAGCAAGACTACCGTCAGTTTTCTACGATGGTGATGAGGTTCCACTGTGCTAATGATTGGTCCGTCTTTGCTTTTTGGGGATATTTGGTAGTGCATATTTGACCAATCCCAACTGGTGCTCGAACGCACGCACCGGTCTGAAGAGACTCCACCTTGGCGTGGTGTAATGGCTTGTGTCTCTCTATGACTCAAAGAGCTAAACAGGATGGTTTCTTTAGGCCGGACATGCAATCATGCCTGACAGGTCAATGAGTAGAAACCAGACAAAGTCCAGTCTGCTGGTCCTCCAGGTTGGAGGTCGATTTGAGCTGACAACTCAGTCGGTAAAATCAGTGGAAGAATGATTGACCCAAGAAAATGGGCTTCCACTCAACCACCTTACGGACAGGCTTTTGTTGGGAACCCAAATAGTTCTGCCTTGCGGCTGGACATCCTAGCAGTACCCGTCCAACATCTCCCATGAACTGCACGGATAGAAAGAATTCCACACTGCATCGGTCGTCACGCAGGATATTCAGGACCGCGCTGTCCTTTGCATTGAGTGGGATGTGTAGTGACAAATGGGCTACTGCTCAGAGTTCCCTATCTATTATTCAACTTTTGTCTTCTGTTCACAATCACCTCTGTTTACCCCCTCTATCCACCCATAATGCTCCCACTGATAACACGCTCGATACTCGCAACGGTTCGTTGTCAAATAGTATGAGTAATCCTTTGTCTTATAACTCACATCTCAAGCCTCGTCAGCCTCTGAACCTCGACTCTTTTACCGTGCGTGCACTCATGCGGGCCGATCAGCGGGCGTGCCTAGACTTCGCAAAAGACTTTGAAGATTGGTATCTGAAGCGTAAGGGAAACGCGTAACCAGGATTCGAGCAGTGTGATTCAACTAACTGCTGTTGGTATCTCATCGAAATGTTTACTGCACATTTCAGGAGACGAAGCAGCTAGAGCTGTGGGTCAACGTGGTGCAGGAATAGTCTTGACTGACAAAGCCGAAGCTGCCCTTTTTTAAACTGGATCCCGGTTAGTAGTCGTTTATGTCCTGTAGGACTCCAGGGGTCAGTTGGCGGTCGTTTTGTCTTCCACAACAATCTCCGAAGGTAGAAATGAATCAGCCGGATAACAGATGCTCAAGTATCACCTGGACACGTACCGGCACAACGACTTTCGTTGGATCGCAAAATATGATCGGCAACAGAAGCGCAGTAGTCGAAGCTAGATCACCCATTAGCTTGAATAAGAACACTGGTTGATGGGTTGACTGACGAAGTTTATTGTCCCGTTGGGCCCCCAAATCGTGTGGTTCGGGGAGCACAGAACTCGGCTGCTTATATAGGTTCTGCCAAGACCTAGCCGATTGACCTTGTAAATCAATGGGCAGGTAGGGCAACCAATCAATCGGAGAGAAGTAACATGCATGTTGCCAGTATATCATGGCGCGATAGAATGCAAATTTAAATTACCAAGAAATAGTTAACTAGAACCGAAAAGTAAAATGTTTTCGGGGAAATAATATCACTATTGTAATCAGTGTCTTAGTATTGGGGAAACTGTACTGTCTCCCCATCACCTTCCCCTTTTGGAGGTTGCCGGTATCGGCGGGAGCGTGTTTCTAATTGTATGTGTGCAGTAGCCCGCCTTGAACGGTCAGACCACCGCTGGGGCAACAATTCAACGTTAACGTTTGTTGTTTCATTCTCCACAATTGGGATGTTGAAGGTATCCATCAACACATCCGATGGAAGTGGGTGCTCCTAATTTGGTGTTGATGAATGAGAATGCCGTGCTCGTGATTGGTTCTTGTGTCGAACCCAGATGTTACTTTCGACTGTTACTTCATACAGTACTCGGCTCATTCGCCGTTTGATTGTACCTTCCATCCAGTAACGATGTTCTGCTCGATAATCACTTCCGTAAACTGATGATCCTGAATCAAACGCACCGATTTTATGCCTTTAAGATGGCCAGTGTGGCGGTTCGTTAGTCGGTACGATTGCTTGGTGGATAGTGCAGAGCTTTCATCCCACCAGGGCCTCTGCAGCGGATTGAGCATTGGATGCCCAAACCTTAGTTGTGGAACGGTACATTAGCAAGAACTTTTGAATAACTTCCTCATTCGTCCCCTCCCCGCCGGACTTGATTAGTGCTCGCTCAAACGTGTCGACAAATCGTCCTTCCTGACCATTGGTTTGTGGGTGGTATGGTGGAGAACGAAGGTGTTTGATTTGATTGTCACGATAAAAGCCACTGAAGGATGCCGCTGTGAATTGCGAGCCTTTGCCAGTCATAATGGTATGTGATAACTCATGCTGTGCAAAAGTGCGCCGAAGGCTATTCAGAGTGTGTTCCGTCGTTGGCGATAGCACAGGATACATCTCAAGCCATTTCGAAAGCGTGTCTACCAAAATCAGGTAGAATGTTCCATCAATCGGTCCAGCATAGTCGATATGTACTCTGGACCTTGAGGCGCAGACCATGGAATGGGATTCTCTCGGTCAGGAAACTTAGCAGCATCTTGGCAGCGGGAACATTGTCTAACCGTACGCTCGATATCAGAATCCATAAATGGCCAATACGCGAAACTAATTGCCAAAGCCTTCATTCGACCCATGCCCGGGTGACCTGTATGAAATTGTTTTAAAACAGTTTGTCGGAGGGAGGCTGGAATTGCAACTTTGTCAGGAATCGATAACTGATAATGATTGGCGTCGGCGGAATAACTGACTTAGTTCACCTGTAGGAGCACTCTCAGGTCACATTGCGTGTCCGTTGGATCGCTTGACGGATCACAGGGTCGCCGGCGGAATCATCCCGGATGTCGTTCACTGTGACAGGGATCCCGTGTACAGCGTCAGTAAGGACATGACGCGTATCGTTCTCGGCAGTGACTGCTGCAATCACCATGTCCTCCGAAGGCATTGATTAAGGTTTCGGTAACCGTGAAAGGTCGTCTGCCTGACCGGAATCCTGTATGCGTCGATACTCAATGGTAAAGTCGTAGCCAAGGAGGATGATAGACCATCGTTGTACTCTACTGGCCGAATGTACGGGGATTCCCTTCAATCCGAAAATGGCCAGCGAAGATTTATGGTCAGTGAGCAGAGTGAACTTGTGGAACTTCTCGATGGCGAAAATGATGGTAAGAGCTTCTTTTTCAATTTGACTATAGTTCTTCTCCGCTGGCGTCTAGGTGCAAGAGACGTGCAATAGGTTTCTCAGTCCCATTTGACCACGTATGGGATATGAACGCACCTATCCCATAATTCGAAGCATCGGCGGCGATGACAATCGGAATGCTTGGATCAAAGTGACACAACAATAGTTGGGAACTAAGCATAGCCTTGAGATCGTCAAAGGTTTTCTGGTACAGGTCTGACCAAACTCCACAAGGGTCTTTCTTCAAAAGGTCGTTGAGGGACGCGCGAGCGTTATGCAATACTGGCAAGTGGATAGTTTTGTTGAGCGCAGTTTGTTTGTGATTTCGGCGTACGTCTCAACAGACTACAGCTCTGGCACTCATGGGATGAGTTCTGCGATGAACTCGGCACTCGTTTGCAAGAGCGAAGGATCTGATATTGCAGTGCTAGCAGGTGATTTTAATGCATAAGTAGGCAGACCTAGTGCTACAGTTGTTGTGCCCTACCCGCTCAGCGTACCAGTAGCCGGGATAAGCTTCTCCAGTTTTGTGCAGACGGTCGGCTAATTTTATCTAGTACAGACTTCCGACACAGCTCCCGTCGCACAGTGACATAGCGTTCCAACTCTACAGGTACTGTAAGCCAGATCGATCACATCGCAGTAAGCTAACGGTGGTGCAGTTCCGTTCAGAGTTGTAGATCTTACTGGTCTGTGTACGTAGCGTTGGAGCATGCATTAGTTTTAATGCGATTATCACTCCAGTTCCATGGTCATCGACGCAAACCATAAACCCGGTTGGCCGTACAACGTTTGCCTGATCCGGAACTTCGCATCAGTTATGAACAAGAGCTGCACCCGAGCTAAGTTCTACGAAAACCTAATGTAGATGAACCGTTGGCCCATATCCAGCAGGCACTGCAGGTGGCAGCAGGGTTTGCCTGTGGTCCTAGATCCGATGTCCATCAAAAACACTGGATTTCTCAAGAGTCGTTGAGTCTAATGGAGCAAAAGCGCCAGCTCTTGAGCTGTAAGGAGATGAATAAGATACAGAGACATCTACAGAAGCAAGTTACGAATAGCCTTGAGAAGAATCGCGGAAATTGGTGGGTCAAGGTAGCCGAAGAAATAGAAATAGCAGCTGCTTCAGATAACAGTCGAAGACTGCTAAAACATTCGCGACACCGGTGGACGACGAACTGCGGTCAGCGAAACAATATGCGATAGAAATGGAGAGCGCATTCATGGGAAGCAACAAAGGCTCGACTGTTGGGTCGAATACTTGAAGGAGCAGTTAAGCTGACCGCGCGCTTATGTAGTTACTCCGACCTCAAAAACTACAATTCCTTGGAGAGTATCATTTGAGCCCCAATCGGAACTGGAAGTGAAGTCACGTATTCCATTACCAAAACGTGGGAAAGCGGCCGGTCCCGACGAACTTCCCTCAGTTCTTTTCAGAATGGGTAGTGGCGCGTTGATAGAATCACTTATCACTTTGATCCGTGATGTTTGGAGCGTATTCTGTTATTTTGGTGCGAGTCATTGATTGTACCCATCTTCAAGAAGTGAATACGCAATGACTGTAGTAACCATCGTGGGATTAGCTCAATTCCGATAGTCACCAAAGTATTAGCCTCGATTTTGCTGCGTCGTCTGACACCGGCTCGCGAGCAGCAGGTCGGATTCCGCCCAGGTCGAGGATGAATGGACCAGAATTTTACTCTTCACCAACTACTTTGAACGCGTCACACTCACCGTCGACCGACATTAATGGTTTTCCCCCACTTGAAAGCTGCCTTCGATCCAGTTTCCCGAACAGCGCTATCAAGTGCTCTTCACCTGAAAGGTATGCCACAGAAGTTCGTGAATCTGCTGAGATCATTGTACTCTAATACTCCTGGCCGCGTAAGGCCTAACGGTGAACTATCCGGTCCATTCGAAACGACTAGCGGTGTTCGACCACGATGTCCCATGTCTCCATTCCTGTTCAACTTCGTCATGGACGAAATAATGGAGAATGGCTTGCGAAGTCTCCAGGCTGTGGGCGTCGAACTAGCAAATAGTGAAAAGCTATGTGACTTAGATTTCGCCAACGACCTTGTCTGCTCGTTCAAATGCACGGAACATGCGCAACGTGCACTAGCTAGACTGGGAAGAGCTCTAGCTCCATTCGGCTTGCGCTTTGCACCTTCAAAGTGTAAAGTGATGTTACAAGACTGGACGTCAACTATTCCGAGCTTGACGCTCGATGGGAGGTACTAGCAATAGTCGACCGTTTCACTTACCTCGGCAGCGGCGTGACGACGGATGGGAGCACGGTAGTAGAGATGAGCACGCGCATGTCCAAGGCTCGAGGGGCGTACGCTAGACCGAAGCACTTGTTGTGCTGACCTGATATTTCGCCGAAGTTGAAAGGTCGTGTTTACCGTGCCACGGTGCGTTCAGGTTTGTATGATTGCGAGAATTGGGGTCTGCATGCGGAAGATATTCGTCGCCTTCAGGTTTTCGACCACCGCTGTTGCCTAGTACTGCCAAGATTAGATGGAATAACCGAGTGAGTGGTGCTGAGGTTAAAAATCGAGAATGTTCTATCACGGCGTATGCAGATTGGAAAACTTCGCTGGCTGGGACACGTGTTACTCATGGCGAACACGTCTACCATACCGTGTCCTATTCTCTGTTCCTCCTTGGGAGTGGAATAAGCCATGTGAAGGTCACCAGATGACTTGACAACGAGGAATGAGAAAATATACAGCGAACTTAGGAAAAATAGGTGCCTCATACCTTGGTGGTTGGGGTGCAAAAGATCCGTCAACCAGTTGGCTGGAGATACTGAAAGATACGGCAGCGAACCGTGCACAGTGGCGATCGTGTTGTCACTTTCTGTCGAATCAGAATGATTGGTCGGTGTGCGTTTGTGCAGTTAGACTGTGTATTCCGTGTGTTGGCTATTAGGGCGTTGTCTCCTTTTTCCAGCCCTGTAGGTCTACTCCCTGTTCATCTTGTATATTCATTCGTTCTATTTCTACATGCCCTACTGTTCAACGCTATACGATGATCTGAAGAGGCTTTCAAAGATTTGTTTTTTGTCATCACTACATTGGTCATTGTACGTTCCCAACTGGCTTTTGAAGGGAGCTACAAGATAACCGTTGCAATCAACGTACTGAACTCAATTTTGGGTGGTTGTTTCGTCTCTGGTCGCTATTCGTTGATTACACGCTGCCGATAAATTTTGAAAAAACCAAGCGCGACAGCTATACCGTGCTCTCGGAAACTTTCAGTAAATCGGTGATACTGCTTTGGAAACTATTCTGATGCATTATGTTCCACTCACCTTATAACAAGTTCAGAAAAAGATACACCCTCTCTGTTGTGCGCCTAACGGCTAGGTAAAGTTTGCCTGGGAATTCGAAGTCGGAGTATCTGTGTTGCGGTCAGACGTCAGTCCATCAGATCTATGATCGAATTCAAATTCAAGTTGATAACCAGGCAGATTTTTTCAGTCGGTTGACGTAGGACCTTTGTGACACTTGTCGAAAATCGCTCATCGAATGACTGATCACCATCTGTGACGAGTTAATACTTCTCAATCACTGTAGTGAGCAGATACCATATCATGGCACCACAATGATGCCCATCGTCGATGTATGATCTGCGAATCCCGCCAGCTTGGGCGAAATAGATAAGGGATGTTCCGAGACTTTTTAACTGTATGAATCGGGAGTTTTGCAATAAATTGGTTGTCATGATAGAATATCCATTTACTGATTCGTCATGGGTACTCCTTGTTTTCAGGTGAAGAGTTACAGAATGAGCTAAGCACACCAGGGCCATCAGATACCAATCAACCTATCGATACAAAACCGGATATAGTAAGTCCATCTTTGTCTTCTTCGGCTCTTTGCACTCCGCCCTCGGTTCTATTCCTTCTGATCAGCACTGGACGTGATTGCTTTTAACTAAAACACTTACGAGCACATTCCACCGTTCTGTATAATATTCAATTACTTCGTCTTTAATCGATTGGGAAAACATCTGTGTACAAAGATCAGTAAGAATTCGGTCATTTATCACCTGTGGGTTCGCACTTTGTTTTTTTCGACTCATTGGCCTTTTGGAAGTGGAGTACAGTAACCGAAGCGATATTAGTTGGATTCCCGTTCTCCTGTTGAGGTCTAGCCTGTTTATCAAAGCTTGTCTCCGCGTTCTGATCCCAGTAACAACTAAAGGCCAAGAAGTTTCACATTGGACGCGCTCACCGTCGTTAGAATTCTAAGTAAACACAGTTAGGATTTCAACGGTTCATGTACCCGACACTTGTAGTTCCCTCTGTATTTGCTTTGAGCTAAATCACAAGCATGATTTTCAATACTTCGCAAATTGAAGATTCTTTTTCTTTCACGTGTAAGAACCGTCCGTAGTGAAATTAAATCATACTTTTTCGCATTTAACAGGATCGCCTCATTCGTCGTAAGTTTATCACTTAAACGCTCAAAAGATGTGTTAGTTTGATTATTGAGCCAGTAGTACTTTCAAAAGCTCTCCGGAACTACGAAAGGTATCTCTTTTCGGCAGCTGGCAGTGCCGTTCTACCTTGGCCATCGCAGTTAGACCGGTGCGTTCAGACTAATCTCAATTGCTTTGAATGGAGATGAAATGTATTTTGAGTCCCTTAAACGATTGTTTAAAAAATCATATCCATTCAGAAATGGCGTCACTGGAAGTTTTATTGCTCGTCGCAATATGTTTCCCTCATACACTGATATGATTGTATCCTCTTATATTTGATTTTCAGTCCGGAACTGTGTCACGAACGAGTTCTATTGATGTGAGCATCCCAGCATTCTGATTTCACGGTTCGTACTTGACCTGTTCTCTTTCCTCCTGCGAATTGTCCTGTCTTTACCGACGACCTCTTCCACAACCTATCACCTCAGTTGGAACAGAATTACTTGCCTTGCATTGGACGTTTCTTATCGTTGGAATTTTGCTACGAAATTTTTCATCTGTCTGTCAGATATGCCTCTCAATTTGAAATTAATCTGACTCCGATCGATTTACCCCCGCCTCGCGTCCTTACATCATACATAAACTACCAAAATATGCGTGCACTACAGGAGATTTTCTCAACAGAACCTAGTCTGACCGCTTCATGCACACACGACCAAGCAAGTCGCATCCGGATGAATCTTTAACGTCTCCTACATTTCTTGATTCATCTTGTGATATTCCACGAGGATGTTGCGCTTTTAAACTCGCATACAATCTCGCTCCTGTCTATTTTTTTCTCCCGCAGAACGTGACTCGCTCATGTAGCAAAGACCTACCTATCAATTCACTTTTCACAGCAATCCGATTTTCATATCTGATGTATGTTTTCTAACCGTATTTTTGTAAGTAATTCATTTCCATGTATATGGATCAGAAAATCTCGGCGTTCACTTTCAACCGGTTGATCAAAAAATTTACAGACCGTGAACATGCACACGACCTCCACTAGTTGTATTTAACCCCTCACCAGTATAGTGTGTTCAACAGGTGCCGTTGCTGATTCACTCGCCCAGTTCCTTACCAGTGTTTAGATTCTCGCGTATTTTTTCTAGACTTTTTATGGTATCAATCAAATTGCGGTTTACCATCCATGCGCACTTGTCTCCTAAATATTCCTATACATATTTTATATAAACATGCATCTTCCGATCATTCATGAACATCTCTTCATACCAAAGTACCACGCTGTCGAGCTCTCATTTTTTTAATTGGCAGCACCGCGGCGTCGAAGCATTTTCCTGTCTTTTTTATAAATACGTTCAAATCACCGCATTGGCTTCCCTCTTACGTAATTAGATCCTATGGTCTTGTGTATATGATCGGGAATAGACGAACATGTAAGCAAGTTTCAAAAGAGAGGTGACAACAAAACGAGAACCGTGTTTCACCTTTTCAAGGATAAACTGTGAGGGATCGCGAACGTTCACCAAGGACAACGCGTAAATAACTTGCGTCCTGTCAGCGTATGAATCTGGCGATGTCCACCATCCATTATGTCCCAACCAAAGATAACCTTGGGAGACCGTGACCGCAGCAAACCGTTTTCACGTCATCGTGTCATGTGATTGATGTGCTGGTTGCTTATTCCAGTCATGTTTAAATAATGATAAGTTTAGCAATACAGTGGTATTAATAGAACAAACTGAAGCCACTGTTCACTTCACTGCAATCAACTGCGCTTGTTCACTGTGCCTACTGTACACTCACGACTCGGGCTTTGGAATACCCTCAGCACAAGACTGTTGGGTCTGCCAATCCTACTGCAAAACGAGAACTGCTGTGGCATTGTGCATCTATTGAGTTTTTCATTCATGAATGAACTTAATCCAATTACTAATGAGTCGAATAGATACCTGTACCTATTTATCGAATGGGTTATCTGTCGTAGGAAATGTATCGGTCAGTTATTGTCGCGAATTTACAATGGAAAATACACGTGCAATTTTCGCATCCAGAAGTTCACGCCGCGAGCCAGAATGAAACCGATGACCTGCCTACCGGGTAATTGCTCTATCAGCGGAGTTATCTCGGTGCGGCCAGTCGGACTCGAAAAACGCAAATGAATATCCAAGAATGTGCAACCATTATTCATCTGTACGGGTTTCAATCACTGGATTATCCCCGTCGTTTACCTCCCAGTGGGATGAACAGGGCATAGCTGAACAATTTTGATGGACGTTTGCTCAATAATGGTCTTATTAGAACGAAGGCATTCCAGGCAACCGGTCGAGCCGCGACGATGTCCATCGTGAGAGTCGTTCGCTGTGCGGACGGTAGTTTGTAACCGTTCAAATAAACCAGTGACCTATGGGTGCGGCGCCGTGTGTTTATCGACATTCGAAATTTCGTTGCTAGGCGTCATTTAAACAAGTGTAGGACTCGGCACTATTGAGTTGGACGCGGGTTTTCAGTATACCGTAGTTTCATCGGTTTAGAGCGTTTGTTTACAACCTCGAGTTCGAATAGCGCCACCGCCGGTCACTGGTGATAGGTGGTTGTCCACTGTTGCCACGCCTGACCTAATATGGTTCTCCACTCCAAGTCTTAAGGTCTGGTTGCCGGTTATATCCAAGTGTAATCGGCCTTCGAGTGCATGGGGTACACTCTCCTTCACTGCACTAATGCGCAACCATGTGATAAAAAACCTGCTAGCCTCCATTTGATTTCCTTTTGGCAAGGGTTACTCGGAGTACGACGTGATAGACCGTTGCTTTTGATGTGCATAATCTGCCTAACCGAATTGGATGCATCCGGTTATGCGGTACTCGTCATCACCGTAAACATCCAAGGGCGAAAAAATGATTCTGTAAGGTCATGTAAAACCTTACCATGCTTTGTCCTTACTCCACGCGCTCGTTATCTTTTCCTACTATGCACGGACCGCCCGTCCGTCGCTGGGCTACTTCGCATATCGCCGACACGATAACCAGAACCTTGCCTCCCACGACCCATGAGGTGGAGAACACGGTAAGTAGGGAAGTAATTAGCGAGTATCGCGAGAGTATGCATGTACAGCGGTCAAATGGCCATCGTGCTCGGCAGCAAGAGTGCAAATAAACGAAGATGATTCTCGCTACAACTGTATCTACTGTTTTTATAATATTCAGTTAAATTTTATGTCTGGCTTTGAGTATTATCCCAGAACCGGTGCCACCTACAGAAGCTCTGATAACCCTGTACAAAGTGTGCACTACGCCGTGTAATTTCCTAAATTTGTGTTGCGGCTTCGCATTATTCGCTCGCTCCTAAAAAGGGCAGAAAGAAAATTACACATAACAAGGGAAGAAAGATAAAAGGAGTAAGTAGAATTTCTATCTACTTTTGAGGAATTTTGACCTGGTACGCGTAAATTTCCGCAACATTCCCCCGGGCGAGTTTTGTGGAGTCGAATCCGATAAGTGGTTACTGGCATTCCAATGATTCCATTTATATAAATGCCAGCTCATTTAGTTAGGCTGTATTATTGGAAAAAGTTGACGCGGGCCGAAATGTTTGAAACCACCAGTTCAGTTCTGCTTTGGACTGACGTCAAATACAGGGTGAAGTGGTGGCGTTTGGCGAGGGTTCCCTGTGGAGAAAAAGCTTCTCGTCACGTTTGGAGCCTACCTCACTTACTCCAAACTTTATCGGAAACGATGCGTATCGACGATTGATACGCACGTCCTAATCTCGTACATAACAGTACCAAGGCATGGCTACATTGTTGTATCCATTTCTTATGGGCCTGTCGAAAGTCAATTCTTTGGGAAATGCAATCAGTATATTGTTACAGTGTGCAACAAGGAGATCTCACTTATTGTTAATTATTCGGTGGCTTATGAAGACTCTTGCGCCAATCCTATTGCTCGACTTACAACGAGCCAGACAGAAGCCATTTTTTGACCATTCAGGAAAAGCCATTGTTGTGGCAAAGCAAAAACATATTCAACACACCCATCCTCTTTTAAGAAGGTTCTACTTGCCTACCGGCTGGTAACTGCCCACTCCGAGTCCTAGACGTTGAATGTTCCTGTCCGATAGGTGGATGTATATTGTTATCTGAATCAGTCTCTTCGTTTTTGGATTCCTCGTCTTCTCCTTTGTTATCGCCTCCACTGGGTTTCTCTTCCTCACCATCACCGTCGGATTTTTCAGGTGAATCCTATTTACTCTTATCCGACGACCTCAACAGCATATTAGGTATGATTCCTTTGTTACGCGCGATAGTACCTCTCCTTTCTCCCGGGACTTTTCTGTCGGTTCAGTTGGTTGAATCCAGACTGTCACCTGGCTTGAGTGAATGCAGTGGTTTGCTGCCCCGATCGTAAAATATTTTTTGTACCGCCATTCGCTTTTTCAGTTTTAATTTGATTACTGAAGGCGCTACGGTACCTGGGTTCAGTAAACCAGCACAAACGAGTGGGATCGTGCGCGTCCGTCTTCCAAATAGGCGTTTCGTCGGGCTTTTTCCCATAATCGCAAAAGAGATATTTCGAAGGTCAAGCAGAGTGATAGACGGATCGCTGCCCTCAGCCCTGCTCTTCTTGAGTATCTTTTTCGCTTGTTTGACAGCGCTCTCTGCTTTACCGTTGGACTGACTGTGGTAAGGACTGGCGATGTGATGGCTGAACTGCCACATCTCCGAGAGATGCTGGAATTCCATGCTATGGAATTGAGGACCACCATCGGAAATCACTCAAATCGGGATTCCATGTCGTGCGAAATTGGCTCTCAGTTTATTGATAATTTCTGCAGTTGTTTCTGTTTTCAGAAGGTCGACTTCGAAGAAATCACTAGTAATCAACGGTCACCAGGTAACTGTCCTTCCCATGGTAAAAGATATTCAAAGCCACCATCTTCCAAGGCCGATAAAGTATTGGGCGCATTTCCATCGGTTCTCTCGTTTGTCGCTGATCAAATTGTCTGCATGGTTCGCAATTCTCTACCATCTGTTTAATCTGTTGTGCCATACCTGACCAGAAGTATGCTTCTCTGGCTTGGGTGATACATCCATTGATACCTGCGTGTGAAAGGTGTAACCGACTCAGAGCGTCTTTTCAAAAAGCTTGCGGTACCACCAAACGCTCACCTCGAAGGATCAGCACATCCTCCGTTGTTAGCTCATCACGAAATTTGAAGTAAGGTAACAACTCTGCCAATAAGGTTCTTTTATCTTTCGTCCAACCTTGAGTGATAACTTCCTTAAGGGACTGCAGACAAGGATCTGCCATCGTGGCGTTCTGGATTTGGGATAATTCAGCTTCCGTAACCGCCAATGCCAATATTTGCCGTTTCATTTCTACGTTTGTCTTCCGTGTTCGGTAGTATGGTCAGTGAAAGTGTATCAGCTACAAACATGTTTCTTTTGCTGATAATGTAGTTCGTAGGTACACTTTTGGAGACGTATTAACATCGATTGAAGTCTTCTTGGAGCTCGATGTAGCGGCTTATCCACGATCATGATCATTGGCTTGTGATATGAATATGTGTGCGTAAGTCGCGCGAAAGTGTAATCATCGAACTTCTCCAGAGAGTACACGATTGTCAGTAGTTCTTTTTCGATTTGTGTGTATTTCTGTTCACAGATCGTTAACGTCCCACTATGATAATCAGGCTGGTGCCCATTTGGTAACAGAACGGCTCCTAAAGCATGCTGATTGTAATCACATTTTATGCGTAGAGGTAAGGTGTGATCAGAATATGCTAGGACTGGGGCCTTCACGATAAGCTGCTTTATGCTATCAAACGCTAATTGCTGTTCATCTGCCCACATCCACGTTTCCCCCTTATGTGGTAATTGGCGGATCGATCTCATCAATTCCGCTAACTCAGGTAAGAATATGCTCAGATAGTTGATCATTTAGTTGAAACGTGAGAAACCTTTCCTATCGGTTGGCGCAGGCATGTCTAGAATCGCGCTTACCTTTTCCGGATTCAGTTTGATCCCTGCACTTGTGTTAACGTGGCCGTGGAACTCGACTGCTATTTGACAAAATGTCAGCTTGTCTGGTTTTAGTTTATTTCCATCATGGATACATGGTAGCAGAAAAGAATCAAACCCTCTGTTGTGTTCTTCCGTATTTTTGCCAAAAGTTAGAATACCATCTGCTACGCAGAGTACTCCATGTTAGTCGGTGTCGGTGCAGTTATTGACAGAGCGTTTGTAGGCAACTGGAAATCTATCTCTTCTCCGTTCACCACCATCTTGGCAAAGACATCCTTTCGACTTTCTGGCATTCGTACCCCATTCACCCGATCTATATTACGATGGTTTTGTTTTCTGTCCACTGTTGTCTTGAGGAAACATTTTGATGCGAAATGGTTGCGCTTTTTGCTGCTATCACAAGTCTTTCCCCAGGTCGGACAGTTGTCCCTTCCCGCGAAATGTAGTCTGCCACGAAAGTGACGTTTTGTCTTGGGCACCGTGCATGTCTCTGATTTTATTTTTTACAGACCACACGATTCTACTGCATTCAACTTCTCTATATGTTGTTCGGCTGCATCCTCACCTCGGCAAATGTCGACACACTGTTGAAGTGATCATTTTGGAATCTCCAACAACCTTTAAATCACCATAAGGTCACGTAATCCCATTATTATTAGATCCCGCATGAGGCTCCCTTCTAGGCAGGTGTGAAAATTACATGATCGTATCAGCGTTCTTAATGACACCAATAAAAAGTCAAATGATTCACCAGGCTTCTGTGTTCTTTGGTTGGGAATGAAACGCTCATATGTTTCGTTACACTTTCCAAGACAGTATCGCTCGAGTTTAAGCATAGCAGTCATCCAGTCACCACAGGGGGTATGGGGTATCTGGAAAGAGTAGCACATCTGAGTTGATCGACTGTCGTGTCCCTTGGGGCATCCTCCATCCCCTCGGTCTCCGTCATTCACCCTGCTCCACGAAGCTGAAGCATGCATCAGCGGCCACAGCCCGATAAACCGCTCGACAGCCGGGCTAAACCAGGTTGAGGGTAACCGAGGTCTAAAAACCTCGGTGCTATTGTGTTTGACATGCGATGATAGATACACCTGAATGGGCGGGCGAGATCTACTGATCCAAAGGCTACAAAGGGAAACTGTCCAGCCTATCAGACCCGGTATTCCAGAAGAGGCGAATGAGCAGCACAACAGGCCACCGGCTTATATGGAACAGCCCTGCTGCCTTGTAATCTGCACTTGAGTGTGCAAAGGCTAGAGGTACATCCTCGAACAAATGCCGCAGATTGCAACGCGAGACCTCGCGCTGCGCTAGAGCTGATCGCAAGCGGTACTGGATAGAAGTAGCTAAAAAATGGAGAATGCAGCAGGGATCGGTGACTTCGGCAAGCTTTTGTGCTTCACTTGCAACGCGTCGGGTAGGCGCTGCAAGCAGGAGCCGCTCTTACGCGACACAGCCAGTCAGCTCATACTTGAGCAGAAAAGAAAAACAGAGCGATGGGTAGAGCACTTCGATCGGTTGCTCAGCCGACCATCAGTTCACACGACTGCCCTACAATGCCCAGTTCTCTCAGAGCTGTACGATGTCAATTGCGCTCCACCGAGCACAACTGAAATCACCACAGTCATCAACCAGTTGAAGAACAAAAAAGCTGCTAGAGAAGATGGAATTCCACCTGAACTCTACAAGTGCTGCCCGTCGTCGTTGATCAACAAACTACACACCCTATTTGGCTCCGTATGGCGAGAATAAGTCTTTCCGACTGATTAGGGCACGCCCGTTCTGTTGCCCATCCCAAAGAAAGGGGATAAATCCGTGTGCGACAACCATAGGGGATCGGCCTCATCGACGTGGTTGCGGGGATTTTCTGCTCAACCGCTTCTCTGTCGCGAGAGACCGTTGCAGACGACCGAACCAAGGGGGTTTCCGCCGTGGTAGAGGTCACTTGGACCGAATTTCCACATCACGTCGAACACTGGAGCACCGCTACAAGTTCCAGTAGCCAACAGCATCCTGTTTCATCGACGTTTGGGTCGCCTTTGATTCACGTAACTGGGAGTGTCTCTGGGTGATAATGGAATCCGACGGGATGCCCGCTAAACTCACAAGGTTTCTGAGAGGATGCTATTAGTCCACTAAGGCGCAGGTCAGAATGTATGGTGAAGAGTCATCTGAGTTCACATTCACTACGGGCGTCCGACAGGGCTGCTCTCTTTCACCGGTGCCGTTGAACTACGCAATCTACCAGACAATGAGACAGGCTCCGACTGGCTATCGCGATATCCAACTGAGTCAGGAGATGTACGTCTCGGACGAGGAGTTCGCGGATGACATCGCTTTGCTGGCGGAGTCTCCCGTCAAGATCTAAACAGTCCTCGACCGAATGGATTCCTTCTCAGAGTCCATAGGGCTAGAAATAAACACTACGAAAACCAAAAGTATGTCAACTTGCCCAGGGCCAACAGCTCAACAGCTGTCCATCAGTGACCAACTGGTCGGACGTGTTCCATCATTCAAGTATCTAGGCTTTACACTGCTTCGGAACGGTCAGGTGAAGGATGAAGTAATACTCCGGATAGACAATGCCAGGAAAGCATTTCTCCAGCTACTCCGAGCGTTATATCCCCTCAGTGAAATCAGCCCTCGGACCAAGGTGCGTATCTACCGTGCCGCTATACGCACCGTACTCAGCTACGACTGCGAAACCTGGCCCTTGAGAACTGAGGATACTAGGAAGTTGGAGGCTTTTGTTCACTGGGACCTGCGACTTATTTCGAAGACATATTGGCGCGACAGAGCACCCAACGATGAAGTTAGGAAACGCTGCTGCGAAAGTGACAAACTCTCCGACTTCCTCCAGGGTTGTCAACTGCGGTGGATGGGTCATATCCCAAGGTATTTTCCGAAACAGCACTAACCAAACCAACACTAGGTCTTGAACCCCGCTCTGGATGGCTCTGTCGCCGTGGTGGCCAGCTCAAAACTTGGATCAACACTGTCCAGAAGGATGTAGAAAGCCAAGGCATACGGTCAGTCTGTGGTGCCCGCCAGTGGAAGAAAAACTGGATAGCGATCTACACCGAGCTCGCTTCCAAAGGCCGCGCATGGTCAGCCATGATATGGGATATTTATGGGACAGACTCATCCTCCAGTAGGAGATAATCTTATAAAAGAAAATAAAAGTAAGTAAGTCACCACAGTCTTCATCGGAATCACATGGAAAGTCGGTAATTATGTGAAGCGCGGCCGGGCCAATGGTGGGACGAAATAACGCAAGCTAGATCGTCTTTGATTAATACTCCATCGCCGACAGGGTCCGGAAATCTTCATACTGCATTCGCCATAGCCTCTCGTTGTCAGCCAATCGACCCGTGTCTTCCGTCAGCAAGTGCGCCGGTAAGTTGGTCTGCAGGCGATTGTGCGTTAGTGTCTCCGTATCGACATTTTCACATCAGTTTCCGCTGCCACCATGTCAAAAGTCAGTTGTTTTGGAAATGCAATCAGTATATAGTTACAGTGTGCAACAAAGAGATCTTGATTATTGTTAATTATTCGGTGGCTTAAGAAAACTCTTGCATCAATCCTATTGCTCGATTTACAATGAGCCAAACAAAAGCCACTTCCTGACTAATCAGGAAACGCCATTGTTGTGGTAAAGCAAAAACGTATCTAGCACGGGGTCCACAACTGAAGCCTTCAGCT
Source organism: Fasciola hepatica (assembly GCA_948099385.1). NCBI lineage: Eukaryota > Metazoa > Platyhelminthes > Trematoda > Plagiorchiida > Fasciolidae > Fasciola > Fasciola hepatica. The sequence continues at coordinate 12,296,762 of CANUEZ040000142.1, read as the reverse complement.
ATCCAAAGCGTAATCCGCAAGGCGGTAGGACGAAGAGTGCTGTCCCTCACCTACTGGGGGCTAGTGACTGATTTCTCAGTTCATACGCCTTTCAAATGAGGCCAGATACCTTGGGTGCCCGGCACAGCCGTCCACAGCGGATGCCGATGGGCGGTGTTGTGGGCCTCATACGCCACTCTTGGTTGCTTTGAAGGCAGGCTTCATCCGTATCCCCTTGACTGACTATCAGTCAGCCAACCTGGTGGAGAGCATCGGGCATTCGCTTTTGTCCTCTCACCTTGGTGCAAACACCTCCGCCACTAGAAAGCCGTGAGTAGGACTTCCTTAGCAGAGAGTGTAGCAGACAAACGGTCATTTGGAAGCATTTTGAGAGGCTTTCGGGACGAAAAGCTATCTCGGAAAGTGAGACACCCACCCCTGGTCATACTGATGTATTTGTAGATCGAACCCATGGCGGATTATGCAACTACGAGGGAAAACGAAGCAAGACTTGTTTAGTAGAAATACAAGGTTTATACCTACTGATAATCAGTGGGTCTACCTTTATTTCTCAGTCTTTTCGACATAGTCCACCACATGCTGTTTATGAAAGATTAATTTATAGAGTAACTTAGTGCCATCCAGTGTGAATTTTGTGCGCATTACGTCGTCCTGATAACTGCATTATGAAGTCTCAGTCGCCTGAGGGATTTTAACTGAATTTTCGGCGAGCTTTGCTCAAAGATTCCTTGGTTGATGGTGCTCCCACTTGAAGTGGCAGTAGTTCAACCCATCGCTTCGTTCATGCAAGCTCTTCACGATTCGAATGAGGTTTGGATGATTAACCTGATGTGGAGAGCCCGAGTACAGGGATGATTCGACAGGGGAGTACCGGATGAGCGGCAATAACCGCGAAACCCGTCGTGTGCTTCCGGGGAAATTTCGTCCTGTCATCCAGATGCAACAACATACTTCTTACACCGTAAGTTTCAGGTTACTTACAAGTAGCATATCATAGCCATATAAAATATCGGGCACTCGGAATCACGCTCGGTCCTGATGCGCTATGGGGCAGCACATTCTTATTTTTCATAAATTAGACACATGATTTGTGGGCTTGGCAATTTTTAAGGTGATTTCATTTTCAAATCAACGCAATAAAATTTATTTAGATAGAGAGGGTAAGAAAATTGAGATGGAAATATTTTGCTCAGTTCACGTGGTTAACATGGGTCTGAGTGACACATTTTAGGCCAAGGATTTATTAGGATATAGCTTATTGAGTCATCTGTTTATTTACAATATTCCACTTTTTCCCCGGATAGGCTGATTATTATGATAACTAGTGAAATTTTCGGCTGAATACGGTCAGTGTTTGATTTTTCTTTGTTTCTTGTGAAGTCGCAATTAAGTTTATTGATCTCCGACAGAGAAAAGTTTGCGGGGTATAACAGAGTGGGATGGTGGTTAGGTGGACCATCCTAAACAGTGCATTCACTTACACTTAGCGGACGCGAATATTCGGTGATTATCTGTACAATAAAAAAACCAGACACTATTGCTAATCCTACTACTGCAAACAACAACAAGGACAGCAGCAGAAGCGCCGCTACCACCAACAGATAGGTCCGTTGAATCATATACTGACAACAGGATTACTTCGTGAGGATATTCGAGCGAAACTATTGGTGGAAAGTTATCCGATATCCCCCTGTTAATTACCGTACCTGGCTTTTTGGGATCCTGAGTGACTCTTCTTTCAAGATCTGGCTACTGGCTATCTCTAGTAAGGCAGTGAGAGTTTGAAGTGGTGTGGTATACCCTTTCCCCTGTACTCATGTGCAAGTATGTAAATGGGAAGGAGTGTAAGAAATTCAATAGTTCCCCAGCCAATAAGTCAGTCGTTTATAACTAGAATGCCCCGACGGACAGCGTAAGTTTTAGGAGATCCTTGACCAACGTCATTGTGATGCTGAGCATTCTGTATTAGAAAAGTGTAGTTCGGTGCACGGCTTGCTCCTACTTGCTGTGGATGGTTGGACCGAGTTCTAGTGGGAGATGGGATATGATTTTCTGTTGCAGTACGCGGTGGTATTATCGGGGGAGCGCACGAACAGTGACCTTTTTTATAAAGCTTCCTAATTTCTTTGAATAGTGGTACGTGAATGGTCAAAATACCAAGTAACTTTTCGTTGTAACACTGACTACACGACGAGGTTCGTTTGTGTTGGGTGGTCTAACTGTTCGGCTTACTGCGTGCTCTTTACTAGTGAGATGCTGAAGCCATTACACAGTAGGTAAGTAGTACGTAGATGGGTAGATGATGTTCCCCGGGAGCACGCGACCAGTTCGTGTTTATTACCACGAATTGGGGCTGTGCTTTCCTGGTATTCATCTGTCCATTCTGTGATAGTTATGTTTAGAATTTTCCGATTTGTAAATTAGAAGTCTACGTGTATATCTACGTTTCTTCTAGAAGAGTTTACTCAAACATTATAAAACTGGATGATTTCGTGAAGGATCCTCAACCGATAATGTGGGTTCGGAGGTTGCTGTTCGCTAGCTCGCACACATTTCACAACTTTGCATAGTAGTGCTGTTTTGTAGCAAGACCCATCTCAATAGATCGTGAAAGGAACTACGTAAAACACAACATCATCATGCAGTTTATTTGAAATAAATTTCTTCCCATTTTAACGCAGTCCCGATTTGTATTAGGTGACTTGTTCACAATGTTCAAATGACCGCGTCAAGATAAAAACAACAGAAACGACCAATTAGAACACACCGAGTTTTGTGATAAAATCACACACTGCAGTTTATAGACCGACTTAGGTGTATTTGCTCAGGTTTTTCTGCTCCTATTAGTTGGGACCAATCAGCTCCCGTTTCGGCGTTTTGGATCAAGCGGAATGAATTCTGCGTTGGAATTCCTTCTACCTTTTGTGGAGAAAACACCACAGATACTGCTGGCTTACCTTTGGTAAAATGAACATCAGAGACGTAGTCTCACAGCCCACCAAAGATGATCAAACGGTCATCATCCTCAGGCTGCAGACCGGGTTTCGAATGCTGCAACTGCCGATCGCTCCTTCATTCAGCAGTCTCTACTTGGCCGTGACTCTGTTCCATACGTTTTGTAGGTTTGCTGTCTAATGAACAAAGGATATAAATGCCTGTTAGTTAATTATATAATTAGCTGATTAATTATAAAATGAACCTCTTAACACGTTATTTGCCTCGCCGAAGAGAGACCTTTGAGGCTATCTAATAAACTGAGTGGTGGTAATAAAATACTGGACTAGAGGCTAGGGTGCATCGGAGCATACGCACCACTGATGACCTCTAACAAGAGTGAAACTCTAGTCTGGCTTTTCAGAGTGCAAGGTTGTACAAATGGCCTGAGGTTCGTGCATAAATGGTGAAGTCCAAAGGATAGTCAGCCAAAGTACAAACAAGTGTGTTTTTTGGCGTTTCACAGTAAACGCGCCTGGTGTATAACCCAGATTCTGATGGCACTTCTGTAGTGATTCAAATGCTTTCGCAAGCGGTCCAGTGTGCTATAGCTTCAACTCCAGTATCTAACCAATCAGATGAAGCCGGAGTGTGACCGTTATATCGTATAGATACAGCAAGATCGCTTCGTGATTGGTCTGGACGTTATCTACCAATAAGTGAACACCTCCTTTTATTTTTAAACGAGTTAGCACCAACCAAATGTGACCGAACACAATCCTACTGTTCTCGTCTGGTCTTGTGGTGCTTCCATTGTGCGTAGTCCGAGTGCGAGTTATTTCATTACGTACGACTTGCCGGTTAGATACGATTCTCACAATTTCTCCTGATCCCAAGCGATTATCACCTTTAATTGATGTACCATCGCCCACTAAGATTCACGAACTTTGTCCTATTTTGGGTGCACTATAGTACTATTATTGGTTCATTCCAATTTTTTATTAAAATGCTAGTTGTTTGTTTGTCATTATTTCTGCTGTGTTTTTCCTTGTCTTCAGTCTTCGAGACAACATTGAGTAATCTGTTGGCACTTCCGATATCGGATGTTGTTCTTAAGCCCTTTTCACCGAGGGATCATGCCACCTTAATTACTGGTGCATCCCAGACAGGTATTGGTGCTATTCTGGAACATTGCAACCGTCCTGTAAAATACATTTTCCGATGACTCAAGAAAAACGAAATGGGTTATTCTCAAACCCAAGTGGAAGCATTAACTCTCAACGGGAAAGTGAAACTCCCGATCATATATCTTTTTGGTACTAAGTTCCCCATCGTTACCGAACACGAGGCGTTAGAATTTCACTATCACCTTACACAGTGGTTAGCAAAACTACAAGCTGAAATGCTGAAGCATCGAATTAAGTTCTGATGACTATGATACAGTTAATCGAAGTTTTAAACACAATCATCACGTAGAGTAGCTATCCCCAAATGTCCCTGCATCCAGGCCGTCGCATACTTCTCGTTGTTTGTTAGAACAACCACTTCCAGGGCGTACAGAAAATTTGATACATGTAAATACTTCGCATCTGACATCTCAGCTTTGCGTCGTGGATGGAGTATTGGTGAAAGAAGCTGACTTCCGGATTTCTTCGTTCTCTGATAGAGCCTTTCAGTCACTCCAGATGAACTGTTTTGTTTTAATGGGCGTGTTGTTATTCCTCCGACTTTCTGCCCACCCGAACTGAAAGACTTACATTCCGGGCAGTTGAGAGTTGACAAAACGAACTACTTTTCTCGACTGAATGCTGACGGCCTGAGTTGAAAGCTGACGATATCAGTACTGTCATGCATTGTCAATGGTGCCTGCACAAAGAACATTCAAAAAAGCAAATCGCCTCCATGGCTAGTTTCATGGGAACCAAGGCAGAGTGTGCGTGCAACTTACTGCGGTCAATTTTGGGGCAGATAATAAACGCTGGTATTTGTTGATGCGTTTCCTTGCTAGCCTAATGTATTTGGGACATTGTTATCCACAGCCAAGTTCACGTAGACTGCTCTCCAAAGGACTTTCAATTTAGAGGGAGCACCTCTATCTCTTGTTACAGAAACTAGTCCCCGTTTCTCCGCTAAGTAGGTTGATGAATGGTTGAAAGGATTTGGATGTCGTCATTTGTATACTGCACTCCGTCATCCTTAGTCTAACTTTGTTTGTACCCTTAAGAATGCTATATGTCCTATTAACACCCAGTCCTTTGTTAAAGCAGATAGAGCTGTTGATAATTTCTTGATGCAACGCCGAAGTGTCTGTCATAGCCTACTTGTAAGAGTTCAGGGAAATTATCCAAATTCTGTTGTTTGAGAACCAGTTTTGAATGCGCCTTTTCTGTTGACGTAAGATTTTTCAGAAAGGGCGATTTCGGCCATCCTGTGGCATAATTCTGGCACGAGACGGCGATTGAATGGTGATCCTACTTGACTGTCGAGATTTGTTCAGTCACCGAAGACACATGGATCAGGCAGATTTGAACGCAGGTCAGTGTGAGAACAGTTCAACTACTGGTTCACCCACTAACGCTCTTATGCCAGATACTGACCTACAATCTGGATCCATCAGAGAATCTACTATCAGAAGATCCTCACGAATATAAGCAATGCGTATGAAGGACTACAAGCATCTGGAGCTTAATTCAACTTGTGGTGGATGCGGTATTCATGACTGACTAAATATGAGACTGACCATTTCTGTTGTGTTCAATTATCACGATACTGTTTTGGTTACGCGCAGTGTACGAAATACTGCGGTGTATCGTTCGTCATATTCGTCTTCTGATTCCGGGGCATCCTGTGCGGGATAATACTTCATTAATCCGTACAATGTCACAAGCTTATTCAATCTCTGGTTACGGAAACTCAATAACTTGCATTGGAATTTTGTAATCATTTAGGTTTGAAGACCAGTGTAGCAGGGAATGCTGGAGCAACTGAACGATGAGAGTATCGAACCGGTAGGGCCAACCAATCGAAGGCCACAGACCAAAGAACAAACAGTGAATAGGTTGGAAGCATCCCGCAGCAGACGAAGAGAGGCATACGCACTAGTGAATGTAGCGCAGCAGGATCTCAGACAACTAGCAAGATAGCCCATGTGAGGGGCTATCGATCAAGCCGTCAACCGGAACAATCGGATCAGCCAAACAGAACTAGTGTGCAAAAGAACCAGGCTAATGGTCACAGGCAATTGGCCAAAAAGCAGCCGAAATGCTCAGGCAGCCAGCTGACCAGTGACGCTGCAGTACGGTCTGGAAAAAAGACTAGATAAAAGATTGTGCATGTTTCACTGACTTTATTTGTTTTGCCGCCTAAATACAGGTGTCTTCACCTGTCTTGCCCTCTTCGCTACACCAGTTTATCGATCGTTTTGTCTGCGGCCAACATTTGGCCCCTTACCACTTTTGATTCACTGCTTGGCAGTCTCCTCCAATATCTGCTAGTCGCACACTCCGACACTTTTCCTGTATTCACCGTGCATCCAAAGACTTCGTCCACATTAACAATGCAGTCGCATCAGTCAATCTTCGGTCACTTCACCCATTTACGGTTAAGCGCCAAATTGTTTTGCTGGTCATACACACTCGTTCTGCCCGACGCGTTAAAGCCCTCCAATGACTGATTTCCTCCAACTAGTCCTGATATTATCTCACCATGGTGCGAGTGTTGTGATTAGCGCACACGCGCATGCACACACCTACAAACAAGCGTACCCCACTACGTCTACCCCTGCCATCACTTTCTCCCATCAATTCGTATCAATAGTTCTAGAAAACAGTAAGTCATCAATGGGCCCATTATTTTGTTTTTCAACAGTTGGTCACGGAGTTCATTTATTGTTAGTCACAACAAACCGCGGTTATGATAGAGCCTCCAAGCAACTTTTTCACAAGCTGGCTGTCTCACTCTGGCCTTAGTTTTCGTCCCTCGGTTATTTAGCCAACTCAATGAACATGCTGTGCCTTAGAGAGGAAAACGAACAACCGCTTTGTTTATCCGTCATAGCAACTGTTCTCAGCTCAGTCCTGATAGAGATCAAAATAGGTACTGCAAGTCACTTGCGGCACAGAACACTACACTTTAAGATCAAAATGTATGCGTATTTGTCACCACATTTGAGTGTGCATGTAAACGCTAAAGAAAAACCAACTTCATGCAACCTGTGGTCACATTTCTGCACTGTAATGGTTTGGTCCACATTTGAGCTGCCCGAGCTATGGCGAAAATGGGCGGGTTCAGTTTGCGGAATTCGTGTGAGGAGTTTCACGCGCAACAATTAGATCGAGCTGAACCGTCTTACCATTTATATTACGTGACAGTTGGAAGACTAAAAGCTACCCGCAGCGTGCAACCTAATAAACGAACAGGTCCCCGGAGAACAGTGACCACGGAGGACCAAGCTGTGATACTGAAGAGTTTGCTGGCTGGGAATCCCTCAACTTTTGTACCACAAGCCTCCTGTGCATTGGGTATTTCGGTGGGTTCCGTCGTGAACATTATTAGAAGGCAAGGGTACAAGAATTGATACCCAGTACACCCACTTATTCCTGTGATTATCAGCGGCGCATGAAATTTTGCGGTTGGCTCGCATATGACTCAGTGATCGGCCCACTTTTACTTGCATAATATGTGGGGCTATCAAAACGGCAGAAGTTGGCACAAAGAGAACACCTTTATTTACTACGACAGCAATCGTCAGGGTGACACCAAGGTGAACGTTTGGGGCACACTTTACGGTAACTGTCTGAAAGGTCCTTTTTCTTACCGGGAAAGATAGGCTCCACGAACTACCCTTATTTGTTAAAGAAGACACCTGATGATTACCTTGACTATCCGTCTTTTCCCATCTTGTCAAAGGTCCCGTTCCTGCAGGGTGGAGCACCGCCACGTATCATTAGAGCCTTGACCAATTGGCTGGATAAAAATCTTCCACTATAGTGGCTCGGACGGAGAGAGCCAATAACATGTCCATCACGTTCTCCGGAATTATCTCCACTTGATTTTATCTCGTGGAGATATGAGAAGTTTTGGGTGTATCTCCCGAAACCGAGAGATCTGGGACATCTGAAAATGCGGATCACCGAGGTATGTCGGGAACTCCCAAGGACTATGCTGGAGGCTACCCAGCTCAACTTGGTCCTAATAGTGAAGGCGCGTTTGGCTCACGATGGAGCTATCTTTGAATACCTTACGCTGTTGGTCAGGAAGATGAAGGTTAGAGAAAGTTAAGCTGACCCTATTCAGGCCACCTCAACGGGATTAACTGATTTAGCATACTCTTTTTTGTAATTGTTCATAAAGTAATCAGAAGGATTGGTGAAAGATATATGGATTAAATCGGTATACACAGAATATTCGTGGCTTCTAATCCGTAAACATGAAAACCTCCTTTTTGAATTGATATATCTGAGGATGACGGCATACTCTAACATCTTCAATTGATTAAGGCCGTTACGACCACAGGACGATAAACGGATGCACGTCACGGCAACACACAACGTAACTGGGCATTTCTTACAGTATTTCAAACGACTGTCTAAGGGTTCACGACAAACATAGGTGGAGCCTGTGCTGACCACCTAGGCGTAGTTACAAGTCACTGAATATGCACGGATGAACTAGCTAGTTATTTCAATTAGGATTGCAATATAGTGGATGGTCAAAACAGGTAACAAACTGTGGACCAAATGTCTTGTATCCAACCTGCAGTCGCGCTTCCCAGTCATTTCACTGTTGATGCAGCTTTGTCTCTGGCTGATCTAGAGGTGTACAGGCAGGAATACCAATCTCTATCATGTAGACATTGAGATTAATGGATGTGGACAGCCGCTTGTTCGTCAACGTCTTTAGACTCCCCATCAGTGAACTTACAAGCAGACGTATTTCATGTATTTCTACATCCCGTGCTGTTACCGATATGGTTGAATTAAAAAAGCAAAATGACATTGTCATTCAATAAACCAGGAGACTACGTGGTTCACTGGAACTGCGTGCTTTTAAAGTAAATTGATTTCAACTATTTCCAATTTTGTCAAGTTAAGGTAGATTTTGCTATTGCTGCAAGGTCTGTCACATGAAACAAGGTGCACCTCTGTTAGGAAGCTGGTTAATTTAGGGCGGGAGATACTATTGGATTATGATATAACTTCAATGAACATGCTAAAAATAATAAAATATTTCACTGGAAGACCGGCAAGAAGTATTGGGAAATAGTGAGGCCTAATATAATTTGCTGACTTGTCCAGGATTTTTTAAAGTTACCTGATATGTTACCTTACCACGACGATCGGATAACGGCTTAGTTTAGAGGTCACATGAACTACGTCCACATTTGCACTATCCGCGGAACTGATCATGCACCCAATAAATACAGTCACTGTGTATTCCGCCAAAACAAACTGATGTGATTTCTATCCACCCCTAATTGACAGCTTGTTGAAGCCTTTTGAATGGAATTATGGCAATCATGAGACTAAACATACTACATGGAGTGAACCTGTAGTCAGAATGGTCATGTTGATTTGACTGAATATTTATATTCCACCTATCAGAGAATATAGTAAACTTGGTAGGATAAACCCCATTGTATAGTCAGGCCGTAACACGGACAGAAAGTATTCAAAGCCCGACCAAGGCACTTGACCATTTAGGGCTTCAAAGTAGGGCCCATGTGGTTCACTCAACCAGTGATTGTCGGTAGGAAAATATGTTCCAGAACGATGGCAAACGAAGCACTTGTATTGAAACAACTCACTCGTAGAATGAATACTATTATTTGTAGTTTTCTCCGCGATTTATCATACTGGTGATTGTTTTGATTTCATAGTAGTGCTGCTGCTGAGCAGCAACTATCAGAAGAGCCACGATCATTGAACCCTTAGAAGTTTGTGTTTGTATGTTTCTGTGCGTTGCCTAACTGACCGTGTGTTCCCCACATCATTTCCTTTACTTCAGTATCATTTGCAGATTTGGAAACATAAGTCAGTACTATTGAGTTATATGATGTATTCCTCAACATTTCTCTTCATCTCAGCTGGTACATACTACAGTCAGTATGACTTAAAAAAACGGTAATTCGAAAGTTCTCATGAGACCAAAGGCAAACTCACATAACGTGAGTCGCTGAACAACGGCTACCAGACAATGGGCCAGTTAGCAATTAGAAACCATTATTAACGTCACTATACGTAGTCACTGTTTGCCCAATTATGGGTGGTGAAGGCTAATTACTAGTGCCGGACCAAAGCACTTAGCTATTTAGCTCCTTTCTAGATTTCCACAGTGAATTGCACGACCACCGGATCTACCCAGCCAGTGATCATATGCAGGAAGATATGACTACGTGACATGAAAAGAGATACCTGTATTTGTACAACTTAACAGACGAAATGACACGGTAACCTATAGTTTTCTCCCTAATTTTCAATCCGGATGACGGTTTTAATATTCCAGTTAGGTTTCTGCTGAGAAGTAAGAATCAGTGAACCACGACAATTAATGAACTATCAGTGGTTGTTACGATGGAATAAGATCCGCTAAATTCTAGAAAAATCAAGAGACAAATGTGAATGTACACGACTGAACCACAAACAGGTTAGCGACGAATACTGTGCCAATGGATGATACACTGCCGAGCGAGTACTGCTTAAATTGTGATTTTACTCAGATTTTCCATGCAAGGTTTTGTGAAGTTAACCAAAATGGCCAGTTTATTCACAATAGGCGTGCCCATATCAGATGGTATGCCACTAAAAGTGTCTTCGGAATACACCGACTGCTTTACGCAATCGCTCCACGGTAAAGAGAAGCATTTTTAAGCGTTCAATAAAAAAATTCGGTATCGGTCATCATCTCCAGCGGACAATCCAAAGCATTTTGATCGCCCGATATCATAGTCAAACTACTGCCATTGTTTAATACCATATTTAGAAATGCGACTCCCCAGGGGTGGATAAGCTACCGATGAATACACTGTACACCACTAGGGATGATTAGATCTTAATAAACGGACCTTTATTTGACACAAAACTACATTTTTTCTTGCCATCGTCATACGTACAAAATCGGCGAGTGATAGGACTGGTATGGTGTTTTCTTTTGAGGAGAACGGGTGACGGTCTTTTCTACAAAGCTAACCACTCTTAAGAGGTTAGACAATGACTCTCTGTGCGGTCGAGGCAGTCGTATTCTGGTTACAAAGACGAGCCACAAGTTTCAAAACAGTTCGTGAAGATACTACAACTCCCATGATCAAGGGTCAACCTGAAGGTGGTACAGACCCACAGGACTGGTGAACTAGGTGTTTTGGGCTGACCCACTAACTCTAATAAGATGAATTTTCCGCCATCGAAACATTTCTTTTCATTATATATAAGAAACAGTTTATATAGGATAGCAGGTGACCACAGTCAAAACCACGGTACGGAAAGCATTGGTCCACAAAGCTTTTCTAAACGGGGTCTACTGACTGGCTCTTTTTGTTACGTCCCCAATTGGGTGATCTCGTCCAGGTAGATTAAAACAACACATGGCGGCTGATTGGTTACTTCAGCTCGGTTTGGTGAAAGCGACTGTTGGGGCTTGGTTGGATGATTTCGTTCCGTTTCGTCACGAACTGATTGGGCAATGGACCCGATTCATTGACCTGAGCTCTGATATCGGTTTTGATAAGATAATGACGTACTATCTGCTTACAGAACTAGGTTGTCTATTGATGCTTCAGCCAATACCTTCACACCTGGTGGTCAGTGTGCCCATACAAATGCAACGGAAACAGTTTTGTGACCCACTTTTTCGCTTTTGCTTTATTACTATGGATCACACTTTTGAACAACGGTAAAACTGTATACATACTGTACTGGCCTGAGGAGGGGTACCTAAAAGACTGATCTATTCGCTGCGCTAAGTTTCCCAAATTCAGACTAAGAGTAAATTGGAAGAACCAAAGATAGATGAATTCAAAGCTTGAGTACACCACCAAGGTTTCAGTTCATTCGTGGATAAACTGAGTGACCTGATTACCTGAAATGAAATCCAAAGCAGTCAAGTTGGCTATGGAATACATCGGTTGCTTGCATTGTAAAAAAGTAGATTCTAGAACCAAAATGTGTATACGAGAAAAATGTACGAAGTTAGTCATTAGGTAGCATACAAAATGATTGGTTAAGCAAATTTACGGGACGCGGTCATGGCTCAGGGAGGTAGTTTTGCAGGCGCGATGATGCACCCACGTATGCTAAACTGAGTAGCCGGATCGTGTAGGCATAAACTGGGATAGGAATAACTCAGACAAGCAGCACACGTCATGTGAACCTGAAGCTTCAGGTCGGATTCAGTTTCTATCAACCCTCAAAAGGCATGAGGTGTTTTGGTATTTAGCATCACAGAAGCTTTTCGCCAAGAGGACACAAAGGGTTATCTACTTGTACGCAGCACTCCATCCTGTTTTTTTCTGTTGGATTCAACATCCTTCTTCGAATTGTGAGTACCACTTGTTGTTCTCTAAGTGGAAGCAAAGCAAGTGATGGAGAAAGAAAGAAAGAAAGAAAGAAAGAAAGATAGATAGATAGATAGATAGATAGATAGATAGATAGATAGATAGATAGATAGATAGATAGATAGATAGATAGATCAGCGATAGATAGGTGAATAGACAGACAGATAGATAGATAGATAGATCAGCGATAGATAGATAGATAGATAGATAGATAGATAGATAGATAGATAGATCAGCGATAGATAGATAGATAGATAGATAGATAGATAGATCAGCGATAGATAGATAGATAGATAGATAGATAGATAGATAGATAGATAGATAGATAGATAGATAGATAGATAGATAGATAGATAGATAGATAGATAGATAGATAGATAGATAGATAGATAGATAGATAGATAGATAGATAGATAGATAGATAGATAGATAGATAGATAGATAGATAGATCAGCGATAGATAGATAGATAGATAGATAGATAGATAGATAGATAGATAGATAGATAGATAGATAGATAGATAGATAGATAGATAGATAGATAGATAGATAGATAGATAGATAGATAGATAGATAGATAGATAGATAGATAGATAGATAGATAGATAGATAGATAGATAGATAGATAGATAGATATATAGATAGATCAGCGATAGATAGATAGATAGATAGATAGATCAGCGATAGATAGATAGATAGATAGATAGATAGATAGATAGATAGATAGATAGATAGATAGATAGATAGATAGATAGATAGATAGATAGATAGATAGATAGACAGGTAGATAGATAGATAGATAGAAAACAAGGAAGATAGAGAAGTTACTAAAAGGTGATTCGAATGTTTTGGATAAATGTCTGTCCCTGTGGTTATTGTTGTTCTATGAACTTTTTCTATAACATTTTACACTCATTTTACAAACAACGTGATGATGTCTTTCGTGTGGGAAAATTTAATATATATACACAAACTACGATTCCAAATATGAACTATTCAGAAATGTTTCATTGAACTGTGACAGTTAGGTGCTTCTAAGTGATTTTAGCAAATAGTGGATGTTTCAGAAAATGTGTCGTTTTAATCATCTCATTGCCCTCTACACAAATTGTGCAAAAAGGATAACCTGAAGCACATGTTACATAACATTCATCTTTAGATGCACTTTATTCATCACGTACTTGTCAGTAAAACGGGTGAAATTTGGATTGTGGTTGCGACTGAGGTAGGCAATTACATCGATAACGTGAACGATACATTCCTTCGTACCTAAATGTTCAGTGTGTTCAAGAGTGTTAGACAGCTCCAGGAGGTTGAATTCCGCAGCTTACTACTTCGATGCTGGTTAGTAGGCAAAATATTATAAATATATCAACAAGCATGGTGCGTCCCATACGTGACTCTCGAGTGCAGCACGCAGCACACGAGTTGCAAATATGTCATAAGAAGCGCACAGAAGAGTAGGTGGCTGAGGGAAACTATAAACCACGTGTCCAACTCCCTCCGATACCAGAATTCAGTCCACCTGTCATCGAAAGACCTGGTGGTCACGAAGTCTCGAGAGCAGACAGGCCCTGATTGGAAGCGAAATGACTGAGTGAGCTCATCAGCGTATGAGCTCAAGTGTGCACAAATTATAGCAACAGCAGCAAAGTTTAGTGCAGATGATTATTGATGATAATCGGATTTTCGATCAGAGTGATACTAAGCATTGGTTTGTCGCTTTATGGGAAACAAGAGTAATTCAGAGGAAGCTGTGAGGCTTTCTAATTGACATTATCCGGAAAGGTAGTCGATTACTGGATTAACTGTGCGAAGAATAATGGAAAAAATTGAAGAAACTCGATCGGTTAGGGACACAAAGAAATGCAGTCGATCCCACTCGCTTGAATATTTCAGTAACAGACAGCACATATATCTACTAACAGTTTAGGAGCTGGTCTGCGCACAGTTTATGAAGTTACTCGCTTTCTAACCTGATGTTCAAAGCACTGAGTATATTTTATCCAGTCGGTCAAGATGAATACTACGAGATGTTAGTTTTTTTCCGCGGTTCTCAGTCACCTAGGTAAAACAATTTGAAGCTTATACTAACTATCTTCGCAACTATGACGAAAGGAAATTAGGCTCTCACTTTACGCCATAAAGAACTACAGTCACCTCTGTGGTAAGCTGATTGACCACGTCAGTAGTTTCTGCTGGCAATGAACAACGATAGACAGTCTGGTTAGCTGGGCTTCGCTGTACTTTAACAGGTTCGATTTGCGAACAAATAGCAAAAGTCCGAAAGATGAAATGGAATCAAATTTTGTTTGGCTGCCATTAGAAGTTTAACTATAGATGATCCTGGATTTCCGTGAAGATAACCCTTCAAGGTGTTTTATTTTTTCGATTTTATCAGCCACTTGTGGACAAGTTCCGAAATATAAATGCACCCGCAACTGCGGTTGAACTGATGAATTACTTATGAAGCAGAATTCTACGGTTAACTAGGTTCACGGTTGTCTAGGCTAATCTCAGCAGCAGTAATATCGAAGAACCTCAACATCTAGGACACAAAATGAATGACAAGGCCATCTTCTTGCGCCTACACTCACATGTGAACGTCCCCTATGACCTTTTCCAGTATGCTTATAGACTAAATAAACACACTCTGGACGATGAAGTTTCCTTTACTCATCTTGTGAGTAAATCTCTGATTAAAAAACACGGAACATTATTCCACCTAGTCTGGTCTCACACTGAACCCTAACACTCAGCTATCCCTGAGACTATCTCATCACTGTATGTGTGTTGTAGTCGTTGACCAAGCACGCCCCCACAAACACGCACACACAGCAACCATAACTTTCTCATCCCAGTCTGTATTATTAAGTATAATTCATATCAGACTAGTGTCCCCTTTCACTTGTGTCGGGCAGAGTGCACATATGGCTCAAAACAGTCACTAAACTAACCTGCCATTGAGTAATGAACTTGATTCCTAATAGAAAGTAGTGAAAAATGGATTCACCAATGAGGTTGATTTGGCCTGTGAAAAAGCCAAGTAGTCTTTCTCCGGTTCTGAAAACGACAGCCGCCGAACTATAGTCTTGTGAAAGCTCTCCAACACTGAGGTCGGAATTTCCACAAACGGATTCGATTAGGATCTCCAGTCCATTCAGAGTTTCCGGCCTAGAATCGTATAGTCTTCTGTTAATATAGCACAACATGAAAAAGTCCAGTGGTGTTAAGTCCGGCAACCTTGGAGGCCACGATATCGGTCCCTTCTTCCCGATCGAACGCAAAAGGAATGTCACATCAAGCCAGTCTGTGACAAAAGTTGGGGAGTGTGCTGGCACTCCGTTCCACAAGAAGAACATTCTTTACACGACGAACGAGGATAGAGTTTTCACGTATTCAGTAAGTGTCTCGTTCATCGCATGCTGATAGACGCTTGAATTCGCCTTGACAAGAAGGAATATAGGACCAACAAGAGGTGAACCACGGGTGTCACACCACACACCCGATCACAACGTTTGATCTATTATCTTCATAATAGTCAGAGAGATTATTCTTGTGCCAGCTCATCTCGTATTGATAACACTTGACATTTTGCTGACGGAATGTGACGATAGCACAAAACAAAAGCACAAAATGAAAACATGGGAAAAGGGGAGAAGAGAGTTCAGATTCTGTGCATAGTTTGCGAACCAAATGACCTGCTGTTTACGGTTTCCTTCGAGGTGTTTACAAGATGGTCAATACAGGTAAGTAATGACAAATAAACGAAGGAAAAACATGAAACAAAGAATTATTGACACATCATGATGGGAAATATACTACTATCTTACCGTATACAGTAGCAACGGAATTCTTATCCGTCTAGGTAGTACCACGATGTAGGACAGATCCCGTTAATTAAATATCACTTTTCCATTTTTCCGCCCATATTCCAGAGGTGTACCGAATCGATTCAATGAATACACAGTATGCAGATGGATTTCGTGCAATAAGAGCCTCCTCAAAAATGCCTTCGACTGGTTATCAAGTACTGATACAATACAGGTTATCAGTTTTAAAGAGGCAAACAGATTTTTACTTCTGATAGATAATCTACGTCTCACCGCGCATGAAAAGCTCATCAATGATTTCAAACAAAATATTATTTGTTCTGTATCATTCCACGTGCACTTTTCGTACCCAATGCTTCGAAATCACAACAAGATGTTTGTTCAAAAGTATCACAGAATATGGTCTGGCTACCCCCTGGGAGTATTGTCCGAAACATCCCGAACACCATCATACGAAATTTGGGACACAACAAACGTAGAATACTCGCCGCCTTCACGACATTGATGTCAAAAACCCATGATTCTCAATAAGGCGTCACGCAAAACACTTCTCATCGCATCTAGAGACAACAATTAACACCGTGAAGCGTGAACCGTGAGAGCAGAACAGTCTATTCTTACCGTTGATGTTGTCTTGACTGCAAAAACAAACACTCTGACTTCCATCCCCCGTAGACAACTAGGCCTATGCTCCGACCTCTAATTCCTACATTTGTCCGTATTTCACGCCTTCCTCACTAGTGATGCCTCACACGTTTTCCTGAATTTGCCGAGTTCGCCTGACCAGTGTTTTGTCAGGTCAACAGATGTTGTTCAATCGTGGTGACACATTACCAACTAAGCAACATATTTATCCCAATGATTGCCGCCGTTTGGATGGGAATGTTTCAAATGAGACGTTGGAAAGAAATTTCGTCTCACAATCAGCCTTTTGTGAGATAATCGGGATGTTTTTCGATCTCAGATTCATCCTTGTGACAAATATATTTAGGCCTTATGAAAAAGCACAGTCTCTTGTGAACTACACTAGCCATGATGGTGTCATCAGTACAAAGTCGGTAAGACACGCCGCCGAGGTGAGCTTTGAATTGCATACGGTCATGATGTTTTCCAAACAGTCTCGAGTAGGAAATATATAGCAGTAAAACAGCGTATCAAGGCAAGCAATCCAACACATCTGTATTTCACACAATACCGATGATGGACTGTGACAAGCGGATATTCCCGACTTTCGAGTATCGAACGCGCCTTCCCTCCAAATACGACCCACCCTTATCACTAAAGATAAATCTTGGTAGTCACACCAACGTTCGGCTCGTTACTAAGTCTGATGTTGAGTATTTTTATCTGTCTTTCGCCACAGGTAAATGGTTGCCTGTTCTTTCACTCAGTTATGTAGTGATTGAATGGCCATCCCGTGGACCTCAAACTCTGATGTATGGGGTTCAAATCTATCTATCACTAGTCTTTTCTCCGCTTGGTGACCGTTTACTCACCAGGACCCCCTTCCAAAAACATCACCGGGTCGCATATAAGGGGAAAACGTGGGGGATAACCATAATAATAATATTACTATTACGTTACTAACATTATTATCCTTATTTTCACTCAACGCACTCGTACATTACCGTGGAGTATATATATATAGGTATTGTGAAAATTCCGCTTTCTCGAACTTTTGTAGCATATTATAATGCAAGACTGAAATGCAAAATTCAATGGAACTTGGTAGCAGTAGCATTAGTTCTACTGTGATTCGTCGGCGACTGAAACCATGTGACCATAATCACCGTGATAAGTTAGTTTGAAGTTCGGAAGTTCGAAGTTAGTTAAATGTTGAATATGGCCTATTGTTCAACCAATGAATGTAAAATTCGCCAAATGTGCTTTTCATCATCGATAAATAGATGCTGATGCAGTCAGAAATATTTCTTTTATCCTAATTGTCTACCACGTGTTTGCCAAACAGGAAGAATCAAAAACGAGGCTTGCATATACGGGGAATACTATGCTGTCTAACAGTTCAACAGTCAACTCACGGTGAATAGTGGCCTCACCGGAGGAAAACTTTTGGTTTATTTCGAATTCATGACCCCAACTTGAAGGTCACATATGTTGTGTTTTCTCTGTAATGGAGAAATTTTTACCGGAAACCGAAAGATTACTTTGTTTTATCAAAGAGGAGAAGCAGGACACCGTTCGATCCCCCTGAATACTTCTTCTGTTGATAAATGTATTTTCCATTCTCCCCGTGAATGCTAACAAGTTTATTCAAATTATTCATATTAAGATGGTATCATATAAAGATATGGTGTGAAAAGCAAACATATTCAGCTTGGATATGAAGCCAGTTGGATTGGGATAAAAAAACGACATCCAGAGAGTAATAATTGTACAATCAAGGACAAATTTGATAATAGATTTCCGTGCACCACTGCGTACAAAAATTGAGAGAATCTAATTGCTTTAGCCTTCGGCCGATCGCATAACAAGTGTTATGCGAACAATAAAGGAGAGTCAGTGTTGCAACGGCAAAAATATTCGAATCGCATCATGAATCGTCTTGTCAATGAATTTACTTTGCTCAATCAGTGGTGAGACGTTTTCTCATCCCTGCTATACCGTCCATTCTCGTTTGCTTCGTAGGCCTATCGATCCGTAGTCAGCTGACTCTACCGACGCACGCACACGCACGTATGGTCCCTCCGTGTAATGGTTTGATCATTCACTTTTCGAGTACACGCGTTTGCAGTCATACCGCGTCAGCCTTTTGACTACAACGTGCAGGGACCCCAGATGTGTCAGACGTAAAAAGAAATTCCCGAAGAAATTCATTTTAGTGACTTCGAGTTGACAAAACTCGCTACACTGGTTAGTACACGCTGCAAAAGTTTACGATCAACCGTGTTGGTAGAGCGTTATCAAAGATAGTCTTAACAACGTAGAATTTGTCGGGCTCAAGATATGAAAGATCCCTATCTATATAGTCAGAACATCTTATACGGAAACTTTCTTGCTGTCAAATAACGCATCACGTCATGTCTAACATGAGGCTGTACATCATATAACTATGGACACATCCATCAATTGGCTATAAATATTTACATTAGTGTTGTCGAAAATCCCTAGATATGGCGGTTCTTCGAACTAATTTATTATTAAGATGAGTGGGCGGAGGAGTATCGGGTGCGCATACCTAGTGAGAAAACTGATCGGGTACTTCCGGGCAAATCCCTCCCCCATATGCACACAACATACTCAATAACATATATATATATATATATATATATATATATATATATATATATATATATTCGGGAGTGCGCTGTTCAGTCTTACCTTATCTCCAACCCGAGACCATTCCAAATGTGTCCAGCTTGAATTTTAGAAGGACACAACTTTGTATTCATTTGGTTAGTTTTGTCTTTCCAATCCCGTTTGCTGAGCTAATTAAAAAGTAGGCGATTTGCACGTGAATTCATGGGAAAATTAACAATGATTCCACAAATCCTCTCTGTGAAGACTAGGAAGACAAAGATCGCTACGTCCATTTTCATCAACGGCTCACCAAGTGTTTCTTTCGATTTGTTTTGCAGACCATGCACGTGCAACCCGTGGTTCGAGTCTCGGTGGGGCTAGGTGGAAGTGCACCGCACTAGCAAGGATGAAACAGCTGTACAGTACTTTAATGGTATTCAATGCTGATTTGAACGTTCACATTACGTGATGAATCATAATATAGAAATAGAATAAAGTAATGTTTCATTCCAGACTTGATATTGATTCACCGTAACCCCTACCCACTAATTACAGATTGCACTTGTTGTGGAACTACTGGATTGTTAGATATTTTGACCAACCGGATCATCTCTCCACACGTCTCGAACTAAGGAACACACCCTGGGAGATTAGTAAGAGCTTTAACCCAATATTGCACGTGCCAAGTTGTTTCATGTGCTCGGCTAATCCACCATTGTAATTCACTGATGGCCAATGTCACTGCTCCTGTTATTTGGATTGGGTATTCATGTAGGAATCAATCACATAACCTTAGTTATCCTTTCAGTATTCTCGTTGACACTAGGTCTGAACCGGAAAGGGTCAGTAACTCTTATGGCCCAACTCATCGATGAAAGAACCACCACCTATCCACGTCAAATCAAACTGTATTTATCAATTCTAATATTAGTGCTCAGCCACCACATAAGGAGAATGGAAAGGCATTTACATCATCGAAAGGGTGAAGGCATTCCAGTGTGGCTTCAGAGGACGATGAGTAGCAATTTCACCACGACTGTATCATCAACCGAGCAAAGGTCAATCAGACCATCAATTGCTCGACATCATTATGAGACTACGCCAACGAAAGTCAAGAGTTCAAAGTGATCTACTCGACCACCAGTACTAAACTATTAGGATATATGGAGGTCCTGTCGATCCGTGCGCACAAGCCCGAACTGTGCAAACAACGCGAACTTGTGATCAATTTATCCTTGCCGTGGTAACGAAGTGTGATAACTGTTGTGGTTATCAGAAAGACATGCATGTACGTTTGCGTCGTGTGATTTTGCCATTGTTTATAAACACTTCTTTCATTCATTTTGCTATGAAAATAATCACTTCGACTGCAGTACGCACTTCGTAAAGATGCAGCGGAACGATCCAGAATACATAGGGCAATCTGTGTTTTTGTCTTCTGTCTTCAAACTTGTAGCGGGGAAAGTTTGTTTCTTGTAGCCTTGTTCCATCGGGATATACCTGACGGAACCCCAGGATTTTCCAGTTGGCTGGCGGTTGGTCGAACGCAGTTGCTTGCTCAGTAGCGTACAGTTCTTCTTATAAGCTGGAAACTTAAGTTTAGGCGGTAGCTGTCTTTGGAAGGCCAAAAGAATTGCGAGGGTGAACTTTGCCGAGAAGTGTTAGTCTCTGGGTTGCATGTGCGCAAAATTGCTCTGACGGTTTTTGATAAGGAGGTCTGCGATGAAATTCTTCGCATGATTTCTGTTGGCTGAAGTCCCTATTCTCAGCGTAGCTGAATCGACCATAATAGAGACGCATCGAGCCTTGTAAATACTAAGTTGCACGGATGAAAATTGGTGAGCACGTCAACTTCACCGCAGTGTGCATTTCCATGTTGAGCAGAATTCACTTGAACGAACGCACCATTATTAAACCCGGTGTTCAAACCTGCAAGTTCAGACTCGACAAATGTTTGCTACTTTCGACATAGGAGGTGTCAGCCTATTAAAATCATGCGAAAGATCAGCCACACTGTATTTCACTGCAGTTTCTAGTTTGTGCACACATAGACAGATACGCTCTCTCAGTCATTTCGCTTCCAATCAGGGCCTGTCTGCTCTCGAGACTTCGTGACCACCAGGTCTTTCGATGACAGGTGGACTGAATTCTGGTATCGAAGGGAGTTGGACACGTGGTTTATAGTTTCCCTCAGCCACCTACTCTTCTGTGCGCTTCTTATGACATATTTGCAACTCGTGTGCTGCGGGCAGCACTCGAGAGCCACGTATGGGACGCACCATGCTTGTTGATATATTTATAATATTTTGCCTACTAACCAGTATCGAAGTAGTAAGCTGCGGAATTCAACCTCCCCGAGGATTCTACAATACTACTGAACACAGTCTTAGCAAAATGATTGCTGATCGATATTCACAGAATTAGGCCGTTTTTTAGGTGACGCACATTTAAGCATCAAAGGTTTTGAGGACACTAGTGTGCTGGTCTTCCCTTTCGGTTCAGTGGATTTGTTTACGATAATCAGTTCCACTTCAAGCGTGACTACAGATACACGCTCGCCCTCTCTGGTCAATTGAAGCTTTTCCACTAGGCGGTTTCTAGAAGAACACTTTTATTTTTCTCGACAGCTGTCGGTGCAAAATGTGGGTAACCGTGCTGGTGACCTGACGGCCATTTCTGGAAATGCCTGTGCGGTGTGACTTAAAAGCTGTGCGAATAATCCAGCAGAACACGCAAATTATAACACAAGGTGGCGAATAATCACGTTTTCAGCGATCCATGATCACTTCATTACGTATTTTATATGAGCAACTTCAACTGGACAAAACGAAATCCAAGATAGGCCATTAGGTTAGAAATAAAAAGAGAAGAAGACCAAGTTCCACGTGCGCGACCCAAATCCATCTCCGGATCTGCGCTTTGCTTGTGGGTAGGGAAGGGGGACCCAAAAAAGCTTCAAGGCTTGCACGAACTGCTTCTGAGCGCATAACGGCGAATGGTAGAGATGAATGCATACGGCCTCACTGTGGGCAGGAAGCTGCACTTCATTATTCTTGATTTTCCTTTTGAACTTTGTAAACTGGAAGGAACTCTTTGGTCACCTTCACTGAGGGTTTAGACTCAACGAGGTGTGAACAGAGCGCTCGCAATTACTTTAACTGTTGCTGTGTTCAGCCAATCCGGATTATGCCCATTGATACGTTCGAATAAGTGCCTTTTTGTACAGCCAATGTAATTATTCCACAGGTGGAGGATTTTGCACAGAATGAGGCCTAGAATCTGACACTTTATCCTTCATTGGTAAACACACAAAAGGATTTGGTGTTAATAAATTATGGAGCTTTGCCTCACAGAAAGTTTTGTCAACCTCTCCGGAAAATCTGCGATGTATACTATCCGCTGGGATATTAACTTTGAAAGACAAGCGAAAGTATACTGACTTTTTAGGGCACTTGTTGCCTTAGCTCTTTCTTCCAGTTGACAATGAAACGATCCGTAAATTCGTATATATCGTATCCGTGTATCCGTGTACATTTCAATCCAGACAAACTCCGTTGTTTACTAGGGAGATAGCTGTCAGCAGCCAAAATCCAGAAAACCTACAAAAGTAAAACAAAGTTTTCGAGTGCACGCATGTTCGTGTGATCAATATGCCATTTTTAATGATAATTTTGGGCAGCTAAGAAAATTTTACAGATGGACAGGAAAGTTTGCCGAGATTTCAATTCCGTCGGGATTATGGTGGGACTATGGTGTTTGTGTGTTTCTTTAATGCCTTTGTTCAATTGGTTGCAGACTGTTCTGGGTACGGGGGCCAACTAACGCTTCACATCAATTAGTTTTGTCTAGCGACTGAGTGGTAGGCTCTGTAAGACTTCATCCAGAATAAATAACTCGTCTTACATGCTCTAGTAAATTGGCTAGGCTTTCCATACCTTTCTTCCATACCATGGGCAGGTCACCGTTACTCATCTTCCAAGCATTACCGCCCACATTGAACGTTACGTGCCCAGGGATCCTATGTGGCCTATGGCAACCTCGTGACTCTCGTGACCACTGGGGTTCCATTTTAGCTGACTGCCTTAGCGGACGCTCTTGTTGCCTTCCTCACCCAATGAACTCTGATTTTACACCATATTTCCTCTTCGGTCCCGTGATTCCACTTTACGAAACGTATGACTATCCAGTCAATCATTTACAAATGTAAGGATGAATGAAGTGGAATGAGAGCCATTTTGTTTCGCTTCCCAACCGAAAATTACGTCAGAAATTCAAAGTTTTACTGAAAACACCCACTTTCAGTTCATTGTGGACCACATTATTCAAGCAACTTTATTATTATTCCCGCACTTTTTCATGGTACACCGTTTCTCCCGGGCTATCCCTTGCAAGTGATGTTTAACCCAACCACCGACCGAGGTATTTCAGCAGGGAAATGAATAGCCGTCGGCGATCACCTTCGAATGAAAAAGTATCACAAACCCACACACACACCAATAAAGCTTCAGTGTAACAAAATATCATTATGTACCTTGTGTAGTCTGCTCTAGCTGTAGATTGCTGAACAGTTCTATTAGATCTGCTAGGCCCTAATTTCATCATTTCTTCAACATTTGACTTCATTCAAACAATAATGTTACAGAAGAAGCATCGTTCACTTGGTTGTTCATCTAGTTCATTAGCATGGAATACGGACTATTTTTCCGCCCTTCACAATCCCACGAGAAAAAATCCCGTAGAATTATATCCGGAGAAAGAGGCGGTCAAGCCTACGATCCTTTCAGCCTAATCCGATGAAGTGGCTGGGTCTGGTCCAGTCATTTGGTGAATAAATAAGCGCAATTTGACGAAGCTCCTTTCTGCTGGGATCGAACCCATTGACGAAGTTATTAATGTTGAACATTCGGAAATAGTGCATTGAATTCTTTTTGTCCGGGCTAAAATAGGTGCTTGCAAGGGTGGCTCACACATAATTGGGGCTGCAATAAAAATGCTCCTTTACCCCAATATTTGGAAAGTTCATATAGATGCAAAGTGAGGTGTTCAGCTATATCATCTAGTTGCCGAAAGCAACACTATCTGTAACTGGATGATTATCTGACAGATTAAAACGGATACTATCCATTTGGTAGTCAGCGAAACACGATGGTGGATTAGCCGAGCACATGAAACAACTTGGCACGTGCAATATTGGGTTAAAGCTCTTACTAATCTCCCAGGGTGTGTTCCTTAGTTCGAGACGTGTGGAGAGATGATCCGGTTGGTCAAAATATCTAACAATCCAGTAGTTCCACAACAAGTGCAATCTGTAATTAGTGGGTAGGGGTTACGGTGAATCAATATCAAGTCTGGAATGAAACATTACTTTATTCTATTTCTATATTATGATTCATCACGTAATGTGAACGTTCAAATCAGCATTGAATACCATTAAAGTACTGTACAGCTGTTTCATCCTTGCTAGTGCGGTGCACTTCCACCTAGCCCCACCGAGACTCGAACCACGGGTTGCACGTGCATGGTCTGCAAAACAAATCGAAAGAAACACTTGGTGAGCCGTTGATGAAAATGGACGTAGCGATCTTTGTCTTCCTAGTCTTCACAGAGAGGATTTGTGGAATCATTGTTAATTTTCCCATGAATTCACGTGCAAATCGCCTACTTTTTAATTAGCTCAGCAAACGGGATTGGAAAGACAAAACTAACCAAATGAATACAAAGTTGTGTCCTTCTAAAATTCAAGCTGGACACATTTGGAATGGTCTCGGGTTGGAGATAAGGTAAGACTGAACAGCGCACTCCCGAATATATATATATATATATATATATATATATATATGTTATTGAGTATGTTGTGTGCATATGGGGGAGGGATTTGCCCGGAAGTACCCGATCAGTTTTCTCACTAGGTATGCGCACCCGATACTCCTCCGCCCACTCATCTTAATAATAAATTAGTTCGAAGAACCGCCATATCTAGGGATTTTCGACAACACTAATGTAAATATTTATAGCCAATTGATGGATGTGTCCATAGTTATATGATGTACAGCCTCATGTTAGACATGACGTGATGCGTTATTTGACAGCAAGAAAGTTTCCGTATAAGATGTTCTGACTATATAGATAGGGATCTTTCATATCTTGAGCCCGACAAATTCTACGTTGTTAAGACTATCTTTGATAACGCTCTACCAACACGGTTGATCGTAAACTTTTGCAGCGTGTACTAACCAGTGTAGCGAGTTTTGTCAACTCGAAGTCACTAAAATGAATTTCTTCGGGAATTTCTTTTTACGTCTGACACATCTGGGGTCCCTGCACGTTGTAGTCAAAAGGCTGACGCGGTATGACTGCAAACGCGTGTACTCGAAAAGTGAATGATCAAACCATTACACGGAGGGACCATACGTGCGTGTGCGTGCGTCGGTAGAGTCAGCTGACTACGGATCGATAGGCCTACGAAGCAAACGAGAATGGACGGTATAGCAGGGATGAGAAAACGTCTCACCACTGATTGAGCAAAGTAAATTCATTGACAAGACGATTCATGATGCGATTCGAATATTTTTGCCGTTGCAACACTGACTCTCCTTTATTGTTCGCATAACACTTGTTATGCGATCGGCCGAAGGCTAAAGCAATTAGATTCTCTCAATTTTTGTACGCAGTGGTGCACGGAAATCTATTATCAAATTTGTCCTTGATTGTACAATTATTACTCTCTGGATGTCGTTTTTTTATCCCAATCCAACTGGCTTCATATCCAAGCTGAATATGTTTGCTTTTCACACCATATCTTTATATGATACCATCTTAATATGAATAATTTGAATAAACTTGTTAGCATTCACGGGGAGAATGGAAAATACATTTATCAACAGAAGAAGTATTCAGGGGGATCGAACGGTGTCCTGCTTCTCCTCTTTGATAAAACAAAGTAATCTTTCGGTTTCCGGTAAAAATTTCTCCATTACAGAGAAAACACAACATATGTGACCTTCAAGTTGGGGTCATGAATTCGAAATAAACCAAAAGTTTTCCTCCGGTGAGGCCACTATTCACCGTGAGTTGACTGTTGAACTGTTAGACAGCATAGTATTCCCCGTATATGCAAGCCTCGTTTTTGATTCTTCCTGTTTGGCAAACACGTGGTAGACAATTAGGATAAAAGAAATATTTCTGACTGCATCAGCATCTATTTATCGATGATGAAAAGCACATTTGGCGAATTTTACATTCATTGGTTGAACAATAGGCCATATTCAACATTTAACTAACTTCGAACTTCCGAACTTCAAACTAACTTATCACGGTGATTATGGTCACATGGTTTCAGTCGCCGACGAATCACAGTAGAACTAATGCTACTGCTACCAAGTTCCATTGAATTTTGCATTTCAGTCTTGCATTATAATATGCTACAAAAGTTCGAGAAAGCGGAATTTTCACAATACCTATATATATATACTCCACGGTAATGTACGAGTGCGTTGAGTGAAAATAAGGATAATAATGTTAGTAACGTAATAGTAATATTATTATTATGGTTATCCCCCACGTTTTCCCCTTATATGCGACCCGGTGATGTTTTTGGAAGGGGGTCCTGGTGAGTAAACGGTCACCAAGCGGAGAAAAGACTAGTGATAGATAGATTTGAACCCCATACATCAGAGTTTGAGGTCCACGGGATGGCCATTCAATCACTACATAACTGAGTGAAAGAACAGGCAACCATTTACCTGTGGCGAAAGACAGATAAAAATACTCAACATCAGACTTAGTAACGAGCCGAACGTTGGTGTGACTACCAAGATTTATCTTTAGTGATAAGGGTGGGTCGTATTTGGAGGGAAGGCGCGTTCGATACTCGAAAGTCGGGAATATCCGCTTGTCACAGTCCATCATCGGTATTGTGTGAAATACAGATGTGTTGGATTGCTTGCCTTGATACGCTGTTTTACTGCTATATATTTCCTACTCGAGACTGTTTGGAAAACATCATGACCGTATGCAATTCAAAGCTCACCTCGGCGGCGTGTCTTACCGACTTTGTACTGATGACACCATCATGGCTAGTGTAGTTCACAAGAGACTGTGCTTTTTCATAAGGCCTAAATATATTTGTCACAAGGATGAATCTGAGATCGAAAAACATCCCGATTATCTCACAAAAGGCTGATTGTGAGACGAAATTTCTTTCCAACGTCTCATTTGAAACATTCCCATCCAAACGGCGGCAATCATTGGGATAAATATGTTGCTTAGTTGGTAATGTGTCACCACGATTGAACAACATCTGTTGACCTGACAAAACACTGGTCAGGCGAACTCGGCAAATTCAGGAAAACGTGTGAGGCATCACTAGTGAGGAAGGCGTGAAATACGGACAAATGTAGGAATTAGAGGTCGGAGCATAGGCCTAGTTGTCTACGGGGGATGGAAGTCAGAGTGTTTGTTTTTGCAGTCAAGACAACATCAACGGTAAGAATAGACTGTTCTGCTCTCACGGTTCACGCTTCACGGTGTTAATTGTTGTCTCTAGATGCGATGAGAAGTGTTTTGCGTGACGCCTTATTGAGAATCATGGGTTTTTGACATCAATGTCGTGAAGGCGGCGAGTATTCTACGTTTGTTGTGTCCCAAATTTCGTATGATGGTGTTCGGGATGTTTCGGACAATACTCCCAGGGGGTAGCCAGACCATATTCTGTGATACTTTTGAACAAACATCTTGTTGTGATTTCGAAGCATTGGGTACGAAAAGTGCACGTGGAATGATACAGAACAAATAATATTTTGTTTGAAATCATTGATGAGCTTTTCATGCGCGGTGAGACGTAGATTATCTATCAGAAGTAAAAATCTGTTTGCCTCTTTAAAACTGATAACCTGTATTGTATCAGTACTTGATAACCAGTCGAAGGCATTTTTGAGGAGGCTCTTATTGCACGAAATCCATCTGCATACTGTGTATTCATTGAATCGATTCGGTACACCTCTGGAATATGGGCGGAAAAATGGAAAAGTGATATTTAATTAACGGGATCTGTCCTACATCGTGGTACTACTTAGACGATGAGGAATTTCATTGCTACTCGACTTGGAAAACGTAGTTAGCACATGTTCATCCTCGTCCTACGTTGAAAGGAATTTCAGACTTTATCATATTTGTCGCGAACTTCCTACTGTTCAAAGTGAGGGAAGATTAAACGAGATATATGTAAACTTCCAAGCTGTTCTCTGTTGAATTAGGAAGTTGTACCCCAACAAAATTGTTACCCACTTTTGTATACGGAATGTTGTGTGAACCGGTATACCCTTCTTATTTTTGAAAATAGCCTGAAGTTGTTCGGGGTCGACTTGGAGAATAAAATTCCTTCCTTGGATCATTTTGTGAAATTTGTGCTTTGAGATGATAACAGCTAAATCCTCCTTCTCAATTTGGCCCCTATAATAACGTATTGATAGCTTTCTGAGAACCATCCGTTAGCGGGTGCAGGATTGCTGATTTTATACCATAATCAGAAGCATCTGTTGCTACAATAATCTCAAGTGATGGATCGTATTGTGTTAAGAATCACGGAGACGACAGAATCTTTTTGATTGACTCAAAAGCATGTTGGCTGTCATGTGACCACTTTTACTGACTAGAGGAGAAAGTAGCTTGCTTAAATGAGCCCGAAATATGTGCATGTGTGGTACAAAATGATTACAATAATTGATCATTCCTACAATAATTAATGTGTATGAATGTCGGTGGGTGTTGGCATATCACAAATGGGTTTATCTATTTCTGGGTCCGAATATCTGCCAGTTGCATCAACAATAAAACTCAAGTACTTGTAACAGTTAGTGAAGAAAGAACATTTTTCTGGGTAAATGTGAAAACCAAATTGTTGTACGCAATGTAATAATTTGTTCAGATGGTGGAATTGCTCATGAATGTTTGTACTAACAAAGATGAAAAAGGCAAGCAAGGTGTCCATGATTTGCTGAAATATGGCAGGTGTACATTCAACGATGAATGGGTATACTGTTAGGTCTGTATAGCCTCTTGTATACATTTATGGTCGATAATTGTATGGATTCTTCGTCTGCTTCTACCTGCAGAAACGTCTCTGAAAAATCAATCTTATAAAATTTGCTTCCACCATGTTATTTGGCGGAAAGGTCCGCGGGACTAGGTAGAGGATACTGACGTGTCTCCAAAGAACAATTCAGACCTGTTGAAAAGTCTGCTCATACGCACAATGTGCTGTTTGGTTTCTTCACAACTACAATCGGTGCTGCCCACTCTGAATAACTGACCGGACTAATAACAACAGCTTCCTGTATGTGGATTTATTCTTTGATAATCTGGTCACCGTCCGCTTAAGGACGAGTCTCCTTAGTCGGAACACAGCTTTAGCCTCGTGTTCAGGAATAATGTTGCTTTTACTTTGGTGCATAATCCCAAACTATCAGAGAAAATATTGTTACGTCCCGTTTGTAACTTTGCAACAGACCGAGTCGCCTTGTCATTTTGTTCAAGAGAATGAATTTTTAGCTCTTTGAATGATGAAACGCTATTCACATTGATGCCATCAGAAAGAAAAAACTTGTTAATAGATGCTTTAAACGGTTCCATTGCGTCAATCCATTGCATACCAAACAGATTACGGGGACAAAAATAATTGCTTGCAGTTTACCGTTGTCCAGCCTTCCCCACCTACCGCTTACATAGCAGTGCACTCTTTCGCTCGGTTGTCTTTCTCACTCTAGAGACCCACGACCTTCACATTTCATTCGCATGATCAGTCACTCTGCTCTGTGTTGACCTCGTCCTCCATGCGTCATCCATTGCCATGTTCTGTGTATGTCCACGCCTTGCTTGGGTGCACGCTTGGTTTTCTCAAGAAATCCCATGTCGTTCTTCTCTTCCGCACTATGGGAGTCACCCCTGGCATTCACGTTAATATCACGCCACATCCGTATGCTTGTCCAGGTCAGATGTGCGTGAAATCTCTGTGTCACTGTCCAAACTCGCCAACCGTCCATTTGTCCTATGAGTGTAAAAGGTTCCTTCTCTGATTGGCTATTTTCTGCACTGTATGAACCGATTTTCATACTCTACCGATGACTAAGTGTCCCGTAACGCTCGACATACGTTCCTTTGTGCCCATTTGAAATACTGATATCTATTCAAGGTTCGTTGTGATGAAATTGACTAGCCCCCCCACCCCTTTCGCCCTCGTGTTCTACCAGCCACTCATTCACTGGACAGCAGTTCAGTTACAACGTATGCCTCAGTCTACTAATAAAATTCACAATGTTTCGTTGATGATCCCAGGGTACTTGATACCGGTACTTTTGGATAGGTGGTGGTCAAGTGGATGAGAGTGTTTGATTTCCACCTCAGAGGTCAGAGGTACGAATTCCCGTAATCACCGGTTACTTTGGTGATAGACAGTAATCCACTGTCATCCGGCTCGTTACAACACATGGTTCGTTGGGACCTCATGTGGTTCTTTTCCACTCAGGTCTGGTTAGAATCAGTCCTAACATATTGGTACCCTATGTGGGTCTCCACTCCAAGTCTCAGGGTCCGGTTGCCAGCCCTCCGTAATGGTGCAGTGGGCCTTTGTGGCTATGGTACATATTACCCCTCCCATTGTACTCATCCATACGCGTGTAATGAAAAAGGTGTTGTTGCATCCCAAATTCAGTACGCAGAAGGAAGGCACTTGAGCGGGTGAGCGTGTATTCAGTAGCGCCAGCACATACAAGCAAGTGAAAACGCAAAAAAACATGTTCAAATGCATGATTCAGCCATGGGATCTAATTAAGCTGCGCAAGGTCGTGCAACATGTGGTACAATCTGATTGGACGAAGTAAGACAAACGTTAACTGCGTACGTGTATGCACGTTTGCACGCGTGTGCCCATGATTGCATGTGACATAAATCAAGCATGCACGTGTGAGCACAGGACTGCACAAGTCAAACGCAACATGGGGTTTCGTTGGCTGACTCTCCT
Organism: Fasciola hepatica; assembly: GCA_948099385.1. Lineage (NCBI taxonomy): Eukaryota > Metazoa > Platyhelminthes > Trematoda > Plagiorchiida > Fasciolidae > Fasciola > Fasciola hepatica. The sequence goes on along the minus strand of CANUEZ040000142.1, from coordinate 12,265,175 downwards.
TTGGACTCAACCTTGCACACGCAAACCTCAGGTGATCTGACCGAATGACAACAAAATATCATCCATCCCACACACTACTAACAAATGATTGCGAAATATATAAGAAAAGGTAACCGTTGTTTGTCACCAGTATGTGAGGAGGAAAACGGGCTTGTGAAAAACTAGACAAGTTACTTTCGTCAACAAAGTCGATTTGAGAATTGGGGTTTTGTAGTATCATTTTATACAGTTTATATTGTCCAATGGTTAAATATGGCTGATGTCTACGAGATCTGACGGGACTGTTTGGTTTTAAGTGCCCGTTTACCTTGTTTTGATTATGTGCAGATGTTGGCTGTATCTTGAGTGCAACTGACGCGGTTGTAGGCTCTCAGCATAATGCTATTGGGAAATGAAGGATTTGGTTGACGGAAACGAAAGAATCTGACAGATGATGAGAAATGGTCGTGACATCTGCCTGGTGATTGAAATGTTCAGCTTTTGCTTGGTTTTAAAGTCCTAAAGAACATTTTCCAGAAAAGAGAGCTACCGACTCGAGGCTATCGAAAAGATAATATGATAACAGGCAGTGAGATTCGAAACCGGGACCGGAGAGTTTTCGGTTCCCGATATTCAGTGTTCGAACATTGTTGATCAGGTCTCACTAAATGGATGTCATGAAATCCACTCAAGAATTCTGAGTACTGTACACACACCAACCGAGGAACGAAATACAAGTCACTCGTATAGGAATAAATGAACACTCAACCGGAATGAACCTACGTGAACCCAGTTACTCCCATATGTAGTGATTGAATGCATTCCTGAACTCCGTCTGGTATGGTTGAAGACCCGGTCAATTAAGTAAACCATTGGAGCAGTAGTTGGATACTTAACCCAGACAAAACTCACACGGTCGACTTTGTTAACGCTTTCCGTCTCGTTACTTAAAACTCATTGTTGTTGCGGCTGCACCCGAGCGTAAGTGGTTGGTTGACTTCAGAAATATTTACGCTGTAAAACAAACGATCTCTTCTGGTTGTTTCTCAACAATTACCAACAGTGCCAATTTTCAATCACCAGATGAATTTTAGCTGATGGGTAGCAGAACCCGGCCATAGATGTTACATCCTGTATTCGAAAATGTTACTTTCTAGATATCTCCATTCCATCATTTCCACTTTTACCAAAGCGGTGCGTGCAGAGTTCTGTTCCTCTCAACGAATGTATTCAATATCACTGTATTCACTCAGTTATGCCAAACGCATTTGACATTCTATTTTGATGACAATTCTGGTATTTTGTTTACATTACACACCTTCACGTCACAGTATGTATGTATGTATGTATGTATGTATGTATGTATGTATGTGTGTGTGTGCATACAAATCAAGCATGTTTATTCTAGAATCCTCTAAAAAGCTTATCTTTATGAAGAGCAATGAAAGAATAAAAAAAATAATTTATCCATATTCACCGATTAGAACTGAATAAGGAAATGCCATTTTGAGAATGAATAGATGAGGAATGTTTGGACAAATAAGTAGACCGCTCAGATTTTATTCCGTGCAAAATAGCAGGAGTCTTTTTTTGGGAAAAATATCCTCGTCGAATTCTCCTGCCTAAGATCGACTAATGAAAGTTGTTTTGGGCAATCAATTCGACTTTCCGCTCTCCTCTTTTCGGAAGACCTGATTTGGATGTTCTCTGTTCACTTCATCTTCACTGAACAAGAATGACGCAATTGTCTCAAAATTAATCACTTTTGAACAATGCAAGCTACCGCTCATTGTTCAAGATTGCCAAGGGGTGTTGCCAAGTGTTTATTTTTCTAATTTCAGTTTATCTAATTGCAAAATGTCCAGTCATTTCCTGAAAATCGCGACTTATGCTTGCTGACTTTTTATTGTCAGTTACCGCTCGACCGAGTGGCGACAATAATTGTAGAACTCGACTGAGTGAACTTAGCTCCGTGATCATTTGGATTTCTACAATTATTGTCGCCACTCGGTCGAGCGATAATTGACAATAAAAAGGTCAGCAAGCATAAGTCGCGATTTTCAGGAAATGACTGGACATTTTGCAATTAGATAAACTGAAATTAGAAAAATAAACACTTGGCAACACCCCTTGGCAATCTTGAACAATGAGCGGTAGCTTGCATTGTTCAAAAGTGATTAATTTTGAGACAATTGCGTCATTCTTGTTCAGTGAAGATGAAGTGAACAGAGAACATCCAAATCAGGTCTTCCGAAAAGAGGAGAGCGGAAAGTCGAATTGATTGCCCAAAACAACTTTCATTAGTCGATCTTAGGCAGGAGAATTCGACGAGGATATTTTTCCCAAAAAAAGACTCCTGCTATTTTGCACGGAATAAAATCTGAGCGGTCTACTTATTTGTCCAAACATTCCTCATCTATTCATTCTCAAAATGGCATTTCCTTATTCAGTTCTAATCGGTGAATATGGATAAATTATTTTTTTTATTCTTTCATTGCTCTTCATAAAGATAAGCTTTTTAGAGGATTCTAGAATAAACATGCTTGATTTGTATGCACACACACACATACATACATACATACATACATACATACATACATACATACTGTGACGTGAAGGTGTGTAATGTAAACAAAATACCAGAATTGTCATCAAAATAGAATGTCAAATGCGTTTGGCATAGCTGAGTGAATACAGTGATCTATTACTTCTTGTTAGTCTTTCCTGGACTCCAGGTCGAAGGCTTCTGGGTACTTTAGCGGAAATTTTCATCGTCAGCCTTGTTTCTTTGGCCTTTTAAAGGACCCATTAATTAACTTGAACGGGACAACTCGTATCCTTCTAACTATCCCCATGACGGTCGAGTGGCGGTAATCGAGAAGTCAGCGAATCAGATTCTGCCAGTTGAATTATTTTAGGCGGTAGACAGTAATCTGCTGTCACTTTGCTCACTTCCATGTCTGACCTATTGGGACCTTACGGGGAACTCCACTCCACATCTCAGTAACTCTGCCCGTTGTAGATCCTTTCCACCTGCGTAAGCTCTATTCATATAGTGGTTACACAATTACCCACATGTCACCAAAAGATCACACCCATTTTGTAAGAAAAAAGTGGGTCTTTTGTTATGTCGACGGTAGTGATTGTTTTGTGGCTGGCACGCAACCTGGCCATCCTAGTAGACCAACGTCACTCGGTAAGTCACGTGATGCGCAAGCAAAGCCCCTCTAGTATCGAGCACAAATTATGGGAGAACGGAATCACGAGCAACAGAGCAGATGATCGATGTCGTACGTTGTTAGAGCGGAAGATGAACCCCGGCAAGCGGTATTTGGCCTGAACACCAGCCCACTGGAGGGCTTGGCCGCACCAGTCAAACCATGTGATTTGTGCAACGGCTAGGCTCGTGGCTCGACCGCCCACGCAATCATTGTTTTGCGCAAATAAAACGAGCTTGTTTGCATGCTATGAGACGTTCTTCTTAGCCATAAGGGGACAACTCCGAACAGCTACTACTAAAAAAATATGGGTAGCAGGTTTTGATGCTCCTAATTTCGTCCTACCGTGTACGCACGGTAAATTGCCCGAAAGTAGGCCGCTGTTGAGAAGTAAACCAGTTTTGAGTAAGGTGGACAGGACTTGGGGAGGAGTTTCGTTTCTTTGGTATTTGTTATCTAAATCCAAATTCTCTATGCCAGCCTGCATGGAATTCTGAATTGGTACCTGACAGCCAAGAATCTAGGGCGGTGGTAAATAATTGCCACAAAACAATCCTAAAAATCTGTGACGAATTGGCATATACACTTGATTCCCGCAAAATCCCATTACGACGGGAGCTCACGCGTTTCACCTCGAAACATGGTTTGCAGGGATTCATTCATGCGCCAGTTCGCATTCAATCGGGGCTGACGTTGCTGATCATGATGAGTTGGAGGTCAGGGGTGTGGAATATGATGTATGACTGACACAGATGCACAACACACCCATATACACACAGGCACGTATATGCACATGACAACACATAGGTACAAGTGGATGAATGCAAACAGTCTGTTAGTACGCGGCTGCAGTCACTTGGTTGGAGCCTATTATCGTGGCCGCAAGTGGAACATCCACTTGCTTGGCGTATGGACCAGACTTTCTGTGTACATATAAAGTAGGTGCGGATAGGCGACTGCCTTACACCTCTGAGGTGACTAGAGTGTGGAGTTGCACAGATTAGGAGGAGTACTCGAAAAAGACCGATTCCACACAGACCAAGAATTCGAGAATGGCTATCATTTTAGTTTTCTAAAGTGAACTGTAACTCAGTGGGAACTTTTGTAAGGTAATAAACTCACACTCCAACCAAAATCAACGAAGGAAATGTGCAGAGAAAGAAAACTGACCAGAAAAAGATATTTCTGGTGAACTGATTTCCTGTTGTACCAACATTTTCAACAAGTGCAATATAGTATAAACACACACACACATGGAAAGAACTGCCAAATATAAAACCACTTACAATCAGTTTTGAACAGACTGATGCAATGATTTTTACGGTAGGCACCGCTCTAGAGACTGAGAGCATACTCAGTACCGTTACCTATACGTTTTCACAGATATTCTATGAAAGTCTTCCCTTAAAATGGTAAGAGATAACGTAGTCAACTGAGACGATGGGCGAGGAGCTAATGGAGCTCACTATCGACAGCCTCTGGACAAATGGTACTTTTTATGGGAAACCTAATCAGCATCTGTGGCTCAAGGACCGCAGTGGGGCTGAAAAAGCGGTGAAAATTGGTGTTCTGCTTTTTGTGATCAGACACTTCTGATTCAATAGTATGATGCCCGAGGCTATGTGGTCCTGGATTAATAAGAGAGCGTGACCCTTGAGCCGATTCGGGCCGGTCACTCAAGAACGTGGGCATCTGAGTTTCGCTCTTATTTTATTTCATGTTCTCTGGTACAACTACTGTCAGTCTGATTCTCGGATATAGTCTTTTATCCAACGTTTCCAGTGGAGCAAGCGGAAAAGCCAACAAATCAGAACCTTTTTCCCGCAGGATCCGCTCTGATAATTTTGACAACCATTGCCCAACGAATTGTGATCAGTTCTCCCACCATCGAGAGAAATCCCGGTTGCCCCAGCACCACGTCTACTTAGCAGAGGGATTTTATGCGATAGACTGGTTCTGTTCTTGTTTGTTCGCCGAAGTGTCCTTTCTCGGGCGGCCCGGATGGGTTGGTTGGGGGCATACCGGAAGGTGTTCAGATACTGAGACTGCATACGGTACTTATTGACACTTGCATATATAACACATGGATTTGATTATCAGGAATAGACTTTTAAAAGTTGCACAGATATCGAACACGAACAATATCGTATTTTTCAGCGGAACAGGTTTAAAATCACCTAGATCAGGTATATGGTCAAAACGATGACTAAAATCAAAAGTATTACTTTATGGAAAAAATGTGAATGAGGAAGAATTCAGTTTGAAGTGCTCACCAAATTCAGTTTACTGTGCAATCTACCAATTGTTTTGCTTGCGCACTATCATTAGGCGCCGGTCTACCTGCTGTTATTGTAAGCGATCCGTCGGCCGGTCCAACACATCTTCCATTTGACACAAGAAAACCCCCATCACCACAAGTACCACTGATTGGCATTTCAGGGTATTCTATGATATTGTCGCACGTTTTTAAGCTACTGACCTATTTCCAGTGATTAATTATTCAATATTTTTTTTGTTTCTGCCCCGGGCATCCCAGAAGGGGAAGTCCGTAAAACCAAAACGATCTACTGTTCATTGTTTTGCAAATCTGGCATCTAAAACCCAAAATTCAATAAACGGTGTGATTTCTGTCCTTCTCAGGTCCAATGGGGGTGTGTGTGTTTGTGTGTGCTTAGCTGTCGAAACTAGTTCGATTATAGTAACTTTAGCGACCGACTGATGAACTGATTTAGTTGAATAATTTACTGATTATGGTTTGCTCCATGCGGTTTTTACTTATCATCAATAATATAATCAGATACCATCCCAAATCACGTCCACTTCGAGAGAAGAGTTTACGCATATGGATTTTTCCCTGTGCAGTGGAGAAGACAATGATGGTGTTGTTCTGGTTGTAGCTGAGCTTGGTTTGCTTGTTATATACCTTGAAAACCAAACATCATCAAGCCATTGTGAGGAAGAAACGATCTCACACAATGTTTTCCCCGGTTAGAGCGGAAACTGTTAGCTCACAGTCTCCGTGGAATGCGACTATTTCGTTCGGTGTTCCGAACAGTGTACCCACGTTTATGTAACAGTTGATTCAGAACAACAGGCCTATCCAGGCACGGAAGCACATGGGTAGACAAAGCTACCACAACGGTCACCAAGCCCACTCACACAGGTGTAAGGATTATAACTTGGTAGTGTTTGGATTTTTGTTGATTTGGTATACCCTGTGCGTGTTCCACCTATGACGCGAAATAACAGAATTCAGACTGTTCTGGAAAATTACTTTCCTTTTTGTCACTGAACTTTTGGATTTAATTGAAGGAGAAGTTACTGTGTTCATATACGGGGAAAATAAATTGCTGCGCACCACAAGCCACATACATACAGGGAATGGCAGAAGCTGTCATAACTGTGATCTTCGAACATCTAGCTTGACTTCCAGTAGTTTAAAAATGCAAACTTCTTCCCTCGGAGGAATTTCACCCAAAACGAACGGGTATCAATCTGGGGTCTATGATATTCACACTGTGCGATCTTTGAGTCCAACGGTTAAATAAGCTGTGATCACCAATAGCAAGACACGCTAAATCGGTTCCGGTTCCACAGTGAATGAGGACCATCAAACGGGATAAGAATTACCTATAACGATGCAAAGTTTACCGCTGAGAGTTGGTCATTACACCGGATACCACTTTTTCAACTGATTATCTCAACTAAACATATACAAATGATCAACAAGGACAATTACGGTAGTCAGCACGTAGCTGATTTTATTCTGGACGACTCTGCAACCCATCACATCCAGAGCGTTAGTCTGCCAAAGGTGTCTCGGGAGACTGTTTTTAGGGGAGTTTTATCTAACCACTGCTACCGTCCTGAACAATCACTCACTCACTCACTCACCCTCTGTCTGTCTGTCTGTCTGTCTGTCTGTCTGTCTGTCTGTCTGTCTAAGTGTATGTCTCTCTCTCTCTCTCTCTCTCTCTCTCTCGCTACGTAGCACCTGTCTTGCAATCAACCACTTCGTCTGAAGTTTCAATGATAACGCTCCACTAAATGGTATCGTTTCTGTGATCTTCTAACGTCTTAACCCTTGAATGAATGAGCCTTGTTATCTGATTCCTCCAAGTCAATATGTAACGGAGGCTTTTTCCCAAAGTATCCCTTTGATCAATATTTTTGATGTTTCAAAACCTGGAAAACATCAGTCCCCGGGAAAGATTACAGACTCACGTCTTTTCTTCAAGAGAAAAGCTTTGCAATGATGTTGATATTCCCCGACTCCACTTTTCCACTGCTTTCCTGCTCAGGTACGAGGGTTAAGACTACTTTCATCAGGTGTGAAGACGACGAACAAACCTAGCTGAAATTCTTTCGTTTGCGTCCTTTGAAAAAAAATACAAACTGTAAAAAAAAGTTTTCGCCTAGCACTACTTGATAGAATCCCAACAGTCTTTTTTAAGTACCGAGCATCTGAATTTTTGCAGTCACCTTTGTCGTCCACTTCCTCCAAATATGGAAGTTTGCTCTTCTTTTAACTCCTAAAGGAGTTAATTCGTTCACCTTTTTGATTTACTTTTATTTATAAAGTTATACTGTAACACGCAGGGGCAATGCTCTTCCGACGAGGGTAGCACGCGTTTGATCTGCAAAAGCACAAAAGGAAAAAACTCCATGAGCCCAGGCACAGTAAGTGTATCAACGGCACCAACACTTACATTAAACGAACAACAAGATGGCGACCTCCAATCTGGCCGTTACAATACAACCAAAGACTGCGAGGCAGTATTACCTGATTTTAAAACCTGTTGTGCTAACACATGCAATCTGGCTCTCTTTTTCCGTCCCCTCTCGTATTGCGTCAACCGGAAGACCGTTTACCTGATTGCCATGTCGTCCTTGATTTTGTAGCCAAAAACTCTTTACAAACACCGTTCGGTCGCTCTTCTTTCCATCTCAGATCATTCCTTCCGTGTTTTAAACACCAGTGGTAGGATTCATCGCTCATTCTATCGATCGACGCCACCGATCCGCTGTCCTGTCCCTCGAGTTTCCTTGGTCTCAAGCCTTGGGCTTGGTACCGCACCTGGGCTGACTGCTAACGTGACTTAGCTATCAATCGACAGTGAGTCAGCCCATACCATCTGTAAAGGAGTTCAGGAAACCCCGTTCCATGCATTAGCATCCATACTACAAACGACATATATCATTCTTATGAACTATCTTTGCTGGAATTCCGATTGTTTGTTTTATTTCTCTAAATCTTTGTCACAAACCGGACTCCTACCGTTGCCTCGAGCGAGAGTCGCTCAGCTTGAATTTCGTTATGACTGTATTTGCTGTAGTTGTTGATTTGTTGTCCAATTTGGAGCGAAAGAGCCCAGAAGGAACACTATTGAGTACTGTATACTCCAGCCACCGGAACGTTCGAGCGACGCGTAGCAACCAATTTCGACACAATTCAAAACAAAGTCGATTCCAAATAGCTACGGTACTATATACAACAAATTAATTAATTTTACAATAATCAAACCTCAATAGTGTTCCTTCTGGGCTCTTTCGCTCCAAATTGGACAACAAATCAACAACTGCAGCTGGGTTACAGCAAAAGGTTAGATACAGAAGATGAGTTTACCAGGTGTCAGCCTGACTGGTGGGCTTGCCTGCTAGTCTGTTGGCATGCTTCTTGGTGCCTTTAATCGGGTGTCGGAGGCGGACAGCACGTTTACTTTGAACAAATTTGAGTGCTCAAAGCAGGCCTTTGTGCCTGAAAATTCTTGCATGGAATAATGGAATAGGACTTCGGTTCTATTTTGTTGGTTTTCGGATCTGAAGTAATGGTTAAGAGGGACAGACGGGGGAATTTGTATGGCGGTGTTAGAGGTGAAATTCTTGGATCGCCGCCAGACAAACTACAGCGAAAGCATTTGCCAAGGATGTTTTCATTGATCTGGAGCGAAAGAGCCCAGAAGGAACACTATTGAGGTTTGATTATTGTAAAATTAATTAATTTGTTGTATATAGTACCGTAGCTATTTGGAATCGACTTTGTTTTGAATTGTGTCGAAATTGGTTGCTACGCGTCGCTCGAACGTTCCGGTGGCTGGACTATACACCCTCACACAATGTGTTTCCGGTTTCCTGAATTTCAATTGCCACCGACGGTGGCTTCAGTATTCAGGGATACCGTATGCAACCCACCTGAAGAGAGCCCGTTCGATAGACTGCAGAACGTCATGTTGGAGAGACTTGGTACGTCAGCAGGACATCGGCTAAAACAACTGGTGTCCTGTATCAAGCTAGGTGACCATGGAACCCAAAAACAGACTCAACTTCTCCGTTTTACGCTGGGACAGGTCTCTATCCTCAAAGTGGATGATACAGTGTTTTGCGTGCTTTGGACGCAAGAGCTCCCCAATAAATCAACGTTAGATGAATCAGCGAAAGCCGCTGATCGAGTACAAGCGAATGCCTTACCCTCTGTGCAACACATAGTTAAGGACCCTGAAGTAGACCATGTTAACATCATGAAGCGTTTAGCTGATCAGACAGTGTTCTTGTTCCCCCAGGTTAAGGCGCTAAAAGCATCGCGATCAAATTCCGTATCTTGCTGAGCAAGCAGCCCCAATAATTCACGTCAGTGTAGTCCCACAAACTCTGGCGGGGTTTGGTACCAAAGCAACCACGAAGATTAAACAAAAATGCACCAAACCTTGCACGTATCAATCTGAGTAACAGGGAAACGCGTAAGCCAACCAGGGCATGCGACAACAGTGTCAGGCCTTTCCGCTCACAGCAACCTATTTTTTATAACCGACAGAATTTCCGGAACAGCTGTCTTAGTAAACACCAGTGCACAGGTAAGCACTGTTCAACCTTGCTCCACAGACCTCATCAGTCAGTCGAACATCGCGTTGGTCCCAGCTAAAAAGACATCCATAAAGACTTGCGATAAGCGTTCACTCACAGTGGACCTCGGTTTACGCAGTAATCTACAATGGGTATTTATTATTGCTAACGTTCCCCATTCGATCATTGGCATCGACTTTCTTCGACATTTTAACCTCATGGTTGATTCGTTCGTTTTTCGTCTTGTGGATAAGATTACCAAGATATCAACTAGCGGCACACCGTCAAAGCAGCCATCACTCTCTCCAGTCTTCATCACTCCTGTCGCTACAGTCCGCTACCAGAAGCTCCTGCACGAGCTTCCTGTGCTATTGCAACCTACTAACGTGCTACCATGGGTGACGACAGAAGCACTACATCATAGTCACAGTTGGTCAGCCGGCTCATTGAAGTGTCAGGCACTCAACACTCGACAAACCGAAAATAGCCAAGGCCGATTTTCAACACATGCTGGATCTTGGTATTATCAGGCTATCTTCAAGCCCATGGGCTTCTCCACTACATATGGTACCCAAAAGTCCGTTGACTATCGGATACCTTGTGGCGATTATCGGGCGTTGAACAATAGAATCATGCCCGATTGCTACCCAGTTTCACATATCCAAGACTTCACAACAAGTTTAAGTGGTTGTGAGATTCTCAGTCGCATAGATTTGATAAGTGCATACCATGAAATTTGCGTTCATCGTAGTCGCGGTCGGGTCGTGCGAAGTTGCGTACATTTCGCAGACACTGTTTCTGTTGTACCTAATCGTCAGTAAGATTTGGTTGCTATCATTATAATTTAAAAAAAACGACAAAAAGAACCATTTTTACTGGTACTTTAAGCGTTGTGTGCACATCGAGCAACCCAGGAGGATCACCCATGCACTCGTTTTTGCTTCTTTCTCGCCACTTAAGCTTCTCTTGCAGATAATGATTCTTTTGTCAACAATCCATCTATCTGCGACAAAGATGGGTGTGTGGAGAAAAGAGGCCACTCTTATCCCACAGTCCATACGCACGTCAAGGTTTGGCACACCTAGCCTTTTTTCTGTCAACCCCGACCAGTTTTTTTTACGGGAAGGCAACCCGATGTGACGGTTCTGCACTACTGACTCCAAGGAAGAAACTTTTTATCTGTTGTAAATATCGGGGCTATTATCTAGCCATTGCGAGCAGTCCTGCGGACGAACAAATGTACATTTCCGAATCTTCTCCCTCTATCTCCAATACACGATAGGCGGTGTAAGCGATGGGTAAGTAGAAGGTATTTGTGATGGCTGCAGGATGACCTTTAGCTCACAAGTACAGCGAATATTTTATGGAATCTATTCTAGGCAGTACATATTATTTGAAGATTGATCTAGCTTTGGCATATCTACGAATTCAGCTTGTCGCCACCGGCACTCCTTGTGTCCTGTCTCAATACTATTTTCTACGTTTTGTTTTGCACATCTCTTCCGAAAATTTTTCCAGCTGCCATAGACAAGTTGACTGATTGTTTGGAGCATCAAAGCAGGAACACAATCACAGCCCACCGTCCCAGTTCGCAAATCTGTCCGTTCAGGAAGACCAAACAACGGTGGAACATTCAAGGGAAGAAGACTGCAGTGATTCAAATGCTTCCGTATTTTCCCGATGAGCAATAGTTTCGCTTCCACTCTCCAACCCGTAAGGTGAAGCCGGACTTTGAAAGTTAGATAGTCCGGACACTGCGAGACGGCTGTGTGACTGGCTAAGACTTTCTCTGCCAATAGACACGTTTCTTCTATATATATATATATATATATATATATATATATATATATATATATATATATATATATATATGCTACAGTTGCATTATCCGGTTACTTCTTTAAATTTGATCACTACAAGGTAAATCTTAAAGGTCTTATGACGTTTGCAACAACTGGTAGAGTCAGTAGATTTACGTGCAAGCCAGGATCTGAAAATAAATGAAAAGTTCCCATCAGTCACTGAAAAGACGGATTAAGTGAATTATTCTTTTCAACGGTTCATTCTCAAACACTCCATCTACAGAGATCAAACGTGTGATGAAAACAGTTAGTTTAATGCTATAGCAGAAGCAGGGAGAGTTTGGGGAGGTCTAGATAGATTTTAGATAAATACCAATTTGACTTTCTGTGTTATCCTGTTAACTTTCTTTTCGATCGGGCCTTTGATATCGTCATACGTGCGTGATACTTTGTGGCGACGACACCTATGTTACCGAAAGGTCGCAATTGGTGCACAGGTCATGGTAGCGGATTCACACGGGAAGTAAGTCGAGAATGTACAAAAATGACAAAACAACGTGGTTTGTAGGAGTGCTCGAAACGGTGACTGACCGGTCGATATTCACGGAGTACGTCGTGTTAACAACGTATCTCACAATTTAATTTCACACGGCCTTCGTTACTTCTTTCTTAAACCACGAAGGATGGTGATCCTGCGTCCTCCTGGTCAATTGCTCACTTAATCCACAGCGGCAGACAAATCGACAAACACGCACCGCTAACAAAACATTGTAATCGTATTGACTGTCAGGCTGATATTTATCCCATCCTGAAGATCATTTCACCGTTCTCCCTCTGTTTCAGCCGGGACATACGAAGTTGACGATCATCAAAACTCGCTTGGCTTTTCTAGAGGTAGATGTCTGAGATCTGGAAAATATGATCACTAACAAACAACTTCCTCAATTGCAAGCGAAAGTGTGGTAGTCAGCCAGTCATCCTGACGAACTTTGGACCCTGTGTTCCCAAGTTCGAATCCCTTCGCGCCCATTAGGCCTTCTGTAAGTAAACTGCAACATCCAGCCTAATATATTGTACTCTTTCAGTATAATAATTATCAAAAAAACAAGGTACGACATAAAAAACCAAATAATGCAGACAGAGTTCGATTTCCATCTAATATCCAATAGATCCTTTTTATGTAGACGATTTCTCACATGTGAAATGGAATCGCTGTGCAATGGCTTTATAAAATTGCACTGATGAACAGAGAGTTGGCACTACCTAATGTATCAGTCTATACAGGACTCATATCATAAGTCACTGAAGTTGATTTCTCGAGTGACCATATTATTGGAGATATGAGGCGCTTTTGGGGAGCAGGAAAATCAACAAAAGCAATCTGATTTTTGGGACTGAAAATCCAGGAGTGGATTCTGAGTAGTTTTCTATCCTAGATTCCAAGTTCGCACTACTAGCAAAGGGGAAATATTTCACTCTTTTCTCTTAACTGCAATCTGTTTTGCCAGACATTTCTATTCTCTCAGGTTGCTCAGAACAAACGGCATCTCACGCGTTTAGTTTATCCCACTGCAGTGAACATGTGCTAAAAGAATTCCCACTGTCTGTGTTCTCACACGCATTGATTATCACGTGACTGCTGATAGCATTGGTTAGCAATTCATACTGCACCCGTCTCCCTCTCTCTCTCTGACACACACACACACACACACACACACACACACACACAATTTCGATCTCATGAGCGCGAATCATAAAAGTCGTTTCCATCAAATTGCTTGTATTCATTTCCAGCCTTTCAACTTACCCTGTTCGTTATGGCAAAACCTCTGTACAATCCAGTGTTATGAGTGGTGCATTTTTATTTTTATTTCCGACTATTCAAAAAATAACTTACAATTTCCATTTTCGTGGAAGAATTTACCAACCAGACCTGGTGTTTGTTTCACCACTGTCGTAAACTGTGTCGCTCGAGGAAACAGTCTTCTTCCACGTTGTTCGCTCCTTACCGATTAGCATGGGTATACAGAGGCCCAGGGTCATACCTGAAATACCGGAGTGTTGCTTGATTGCTCAGCGTATGTCTTGTTCTCAAAGTTAGTCATTTACACCTAACCTTGCCGTTTGGTCTGATGCTAAATTGGGGTGAATGAACCGGAGGCAATAAAACAGAAGACTTTCTGCTCAGAGCTAGTCTACCAGTGAAAACAAACTCGGAGCTGCAGCCATAGGTGGATCTCACGGAGGAATAATGGGTTTCATAAAATCTCATCAGTCAATCTTTAGAAAATCTTCGAGGGTACTGTCCATAACCTCTGACGGAATGAACAAATCCATTTCCGGCTTTGAGTAGTTTAGGATGCAGCTATCGACTTCTGAACCAAATCCAAGACGCTCAGAATGGTGGACAGTGTAAAGAAGAAATTGCTTGATAGTGATACTCCAAATCCGTTCCAGGGACAAACATTCAAATCAGATCAAGTTAAGTCAAGTAAGTGGTTGCTTTTGCACCGAAAACGGTGAACTTCTTTAAGCCCTCTGCACTTTTTCTGCTGATAAAATAGCGCTGCTTTTGCACAATTTTACCAAAAGACAAAGGAGTGTAAACCGATTAACGCTGGACATTCAAGCTGTTTCGTAGTTCTGAGAGGATCCTCTTGCGATCAACAAGTAGATAAACAAGATACGACAAAATAGAATTACGCTGTGCAGAACTGCGGCTAAATATCACCTCGAACGTTGACAGTTTGTGAGGACGTGGATACAGCCTTTCAGGTTCACTGCGTGGTGGATGAAGGGAATCAGACAGAGTTCTGAAATAAAATTATCACAAGCACAGAGAAGTTTATTCATGATTGTGTCACCATATGTATCTCTAGGTATGTCGCTGCATCTGGAGATGTGTTTTATGGAGCTTATGATCAAATTAAGGTTCTTTTTCTGCAAGCTAGGAATAATTACTGAATGGTATTAAAGGCAGTGGAGAGATGTAAGCGGTTACAAATTCTCAAATGCATTCGTGAGGTACGGAGGGCATTTGTAGTCTGAGAGAAAAATGGCAGCTTCCTAACTTTGCGAAACACTTCACTGATGTGCATCGACCGCGAGATATTGTGCGTGGGTAAAACATCGAGGTGTTTGATTGTTGACGATGTGCGAATATGTTATCTATTAACAAGAAACTGAAGGAGTATGTCTATACTCTTTCTTGATTTGATCTTCTGTGTGATAAATTAAATGCAATATCGCGACATTTAGATGCATTCAAATTCAGACTACGGGGAAAGGACCAATTAAATATATTGTCTAGTCTGCTTTGGATTATGGGAGTGACCTCTTGTCTAGAAAGCTTGCATCCAATAACGACGTCATCTACATGTTAACATGAAATGAATGAAGATGGAAAAGGCAACTGTTTTACATGTACGGTGAAAAGACAACGCCCGATAAGACACCACTATTGACAAAAAGTGGAGAGGCTGTTATTCTTTTAAGGGACATAAACTGAGCATGGTCGGTGAAGTAGGCACAAATCAGTCTATCTAAGCTCTGATCGACTCCTAACTGGGATAGCAGATTGAACAAAAGTGACCTATTGAAAGAGCTTTCAGGACATTTGATGATAAATGTTTAGGGCCCGCGGTTTTATTGATCTTCAGAGCACTCAGCTGCTTCCAAACAAATGTGAGCTCGATTTGAGGAGGCTCAATATTGCTGCTATAAACAAGAAAAAAGATATCCTAAGGCAGTGGACGGGAACCCTTGTCGAGTTCTTCAACGTCAACGGAACGGTTCGCGTCCCCTTGAGTTAGTACCACGAAGCCTTTTTATAGCACTCCACATGTCCCAACCATTTGAATTTCCCAAGTTGGTATCTACATATAGCTTATTTGGGTGTTCGATTTCCAATTTCTTCAGCCTAGTAGTCCGCTTTGCTTCAGATTTTGGCCTGAAGCTGTAGGCCTGTTCTTTCTACCTGCGTAGTTGTTAAATCAAAGGGGAGGAAAACCTGTCGGTCTGCACACGGGTGGTTTTAAACGGGCGGCGATTTTGGAAACAGATTAAGGTAAGCAGTAGGATTCGCACAAAGTATTAGAGTATTTTGATTGTAAAACAAAGTAAAATCGTTGGAAATCGTAACAGTACTTAAATGCGCTAGATTTTCGGAACAGCAGTTTCCTCGTTTGACAGATTTGCGTGATCAGCTCAACAAGGGGTATCGATCTTCCTTGCTGTGGGTAGTTGGACAAACCTTCATAATGAAGTGATCAGAGCTGCTCAGTGGCGCGCATTACTGGACCACAAAATACCTCACTCTTTTATGAAAACAAAAGCTAGGCGAGCACAATTTCTGGTCGGCAAATGCATTGAATTTGTCAAACCGAGGGTCGTGAGAAAAGTCACATCAAATATGTCGAAATCGCCATCAGATATATACAGTGTCGTCTAAATGCGAGATAACTGGAGTCATCAGGAGACCAGAAAACGCTCTGACCTCATTTGCCATGGTGAACGCTACCCACGAATATTGATCGAAAACCGCCCAGAAAAAAGGCTTGCTTTTGATAAGGCTACAAATTATCTTTCCGGTCGAATATTCGTAAGCCAACTTGATCGTCCTACTCCATCTAGTTTTCACGTGAGTGATAACATCACCAACGCTAGTTTGAAGCCTAGTGAGACGATCGGTTTTTAACGCGTGAGAGCCATCTAAATGTATAATTTCATCCACAATACCTTTGCGCAGCCAACGCTATTGGGGCATGATAACTTCCGCGGTGCTGTACTTTTTCTTCCTTGTAATTTCTGCAAATAATTGCTTAAATCTGATATTTTCCAGCAGGACATGGTCTAAGACCCACTTCACATCCCACGAGGTGCTTTTTCATTGCCTTATCCCGCATTTTCATGATGAACTTGTCTTGTACTTTGTTTCCGGATCCTTTGATAACAGCATTTTATTCGAAAATGGCCTTGAAAAATGTCACCCGCGGTAACCGAAAAGTTGGCGAATTACATCTACCAACAAAGCTGCCTTAACAGCAAGATAAACTTCACAATGAAAACACTTTAGAAGAGCCCCTGTAGGATTACATTTGGTGTTATAATGAGGAGTTTTAACAAGAATTACGGCGAGCTAATCCATAGAAAAACGGTGCAAATGATACTCTAGTGAACAACATGGCCAATTAGAAAGATTTGCTTAAATCGTTTGTAAAATTTCAATGACTTAAAACAGAAAGGGGTGGCTAGCAATAATGAGGCATGGTAAAAGATTGATAGTTTGCTTCTTTTTTCAAAATGTCGGGTTACTATCTGATTATGTACATCTTTTCGCCGACGTGACTTCGATTCAAGCGGTATTCTTTTTTGACTTACGCTCCGTGAAATTTTGTTCCTGTTCACACGTGGTGGTAATTATTTTCTGATTTAAATGCTCCGTTTCCGAAAAATCACTGAAAAATTGAAACAGAATGATTTATTGCGGCTAGACTGTCGGTGGTTAATCCAGTTTACATCACACTTAGCCAGTATATTGGGATTTTCTTGAGTGGCAGTTGTGGTAGGTAATGAGCCAATTGTATTGTACCCTGTAAGATTCTGAGCTCACCATAAATACCCTTTCCGTGTGCAGCTCTAACTGGACATAGACAGATCAGAAAATGGCACAACCATAACGCTGTTATATATTAAGAATATCTTGATTTATTTCTAAAAACTGGATGGATTGACATTATATAGAGAAGGCAAGAATAGAAAACAAGCTGGTTTTGGTAACATCATCCTTCTGCCTAATACACTTTAACTTTTAGCGTAGGGAGGCATAATTTACGAACAAATTCTCGGTGTCTTGATGCGAAGGACTTACTTGAAAATTGGTGTTATAGAGTTGGATAAACATGGGAGGACAATTTTTGTTGCTCCATGATCAGAGAGGGGGCAGTAAAAAAATGGCGTAGGTTTTGAGGTTCATCCACCTGCTGTTCGAACCAAAGGGTCTGCTTCTGGAATAATCCGATTTTGAAAGCTGATTTTGGATCGTGACCAGGGCAGTCGAATTGCCTTAACGAACCATTTTCGACAGCTAATAGATAGGTTGAATGAACTGATCACAGCGGCATCTACCGTTGCTAAAGATAGCTTTACGGTGGTTTGCGATGCTTTTCTAGGGACCCTGTAGGGTAATTTTAATGAGTCATCGTTCACTTGATGTCCGGTGTTTGCAGGGTAATAGTTTTCCTGTTTCCCGTCAACTGCCTAATCGGTTTGCGCTCTTTAATCCTACACAATAGTTTCCATGTAAATCTATCAACAAAGCTTGCCGACCTTGAGCAAACAAACGAATAGGTTAGCATAAAGAGGTTAAGGGCAGATAACTTGTCTTTAAAGTGAACTAAGATCGCCGATCGGCTGATGAATAGGGCACATAGGGTCGCAACAGAAAATGTTCGAGTGAATATCTTTTCTAAACTTCAAGTCAGTAAATCGCTTTGTCATATCCTTTGAAAGGGAGCTGAACAAAAAGTACTCACTGCCTAACGGTTACTGACGCTTGCATCTTTACAATAATAATTGAAAGGGAGCCCCGATCGGTGAAGGGCTGTGGAATATGGAAGTGACCTGAGGTGGTATGATTCATACCCGGAACGAGTAGTTTTGCGATTCATGATGATGACAGTTTCACAGCCATTTCTTGAACTGATTGTAGTGTCGGTGTACAAATCTCTGGATTAGCCCCAGCCAGTGATTCCTCAATTGCTTAACCCCGACGGAAAAGTAATCACAAAATAGTACGGAAACTATGTTTAATTGCAACCAAAAATGAACACTTAACATAGGATGAGGTAAGGAAAGCATAGACACACAAGGAGTCGTTACTGATTACCCAAAGCGGTGCGCAAATGTGACTGGTTAAGTCGAATCACAGTACGTCAGAAGCGTGATTGGTCGGCGGGTTGGTGTGTAAGGTAGGCAGTAGGTTATCTGTCAGTGGCAGCTGTGAACGTTGACGTGTGATAGACTGATTGGTTCTTGGCCACACGCGTCACGGCTGCACTGCTATGTCGGATATACAGGCCCTGCCATTGGTTAGTGTTCACAAAGCACCCTGTTCGTGGATCGGAAGAATGCGGACTGCAGCCTAGCAGATGACGTGTTTTCAGGGAGATTTCAGACACCCTTACATTGATTCCTCCCATGGAATTAACATTTAACTAGCCGATGAAAAGCTCTGGAAGCATCCTGAAAAGGTTTCCTTTCTGACCTCTGCACTGCGTATCTGCACCCTGTTCAATCATGGTGATTGATCAGATCCGGAGGGAAAGATCGTGAGCCCCATACGCATTTTGTTAGGCTGATCAAGCGAGCTCTCAGGGACCCTTCCAACAATCATATGAATTTTGTAATCATGAATTCTGAAAGTCAGTGCTACAAGAAGAATAATTAAAAAAAAGGAATTAAATTCTCGTATAACTGAAACTGACAAGTAGTACTGTTTTTCACCAGGCACCGAGAAGTGAAAAACTTGTCAATTAAAAAAATTAAATGATGGAGAACAACACAATGGAAATACACTTTGCTGATGCCGAAATGTCGCTGACGTGAACCTCTGTAAATTGGATGATTTTTTCTTCCTGATATTTGACTGACTGAATTAAAATCACTCATTTTTACTTATTTTTTTTTATCTCAACCTGATTATAGAATTTTGAAAGACTTAACCCGGACGACAAAATGAACCAGAAATTTTTGTGTCTCTAAAAAAATACAACTCAGATAAAGGGTTTTTTGAGCAAACGGCAAGCTTACGGCTTCGATTCCGGTAGAGTCAATCGAATTTGGTCGGTAACATGCAATAGCTTGCGGCCAAAGAGCGGTCTAGGTCACAGTTGTCCAGACAGCGGCTGAGTATCAAGGAATGCGGGGAATGTTAATGAGTCAGGACGAGTGAGTCCCACGAATATTCAACTAAAGCCAAGCGGACCATACCACAATAGGAGAGTTACAAATCGCGTGAAAGTTTAAAAATAGCCTTGCCATGGTGCTTAGTTATAGAAATTCCGGTATTGGAATTTGTTAGTTGCTTCAGGTAGCAAGTGCAAGCGAAGTACCAACAGGTATAGTCTTTTAAATCGCGGACATATGATAGTAAACGGCATGACAATTTATGTTTCGGTA
Source organism: Fasciola hepatica (assembly GCA_948099385.1). Taxonomy (NCBI): domain Eukaryota; kingdom Metazoa; phylum Platyhelminthes; class Trematoda; order Plagiorchiida; family Fasciolidae; genus Fasciola; species Fasciola hepatica. The sequence continues at coordinate 12,245,158 of CANUEZ040000142.1, read as the reverse complement.
TTTATAGATGATCATGTGAAATCAGGGAACATTAGGCATACAAGTCAAATGTTTACTATACACGAAAGAACAATCACACTACGTATCAATTACCCGAACAGGTGTGTGCCCAGCGTGTTTGGCTGTTGAATATACTTGAGAGGGACCGGTCAGTACTAAACAAAACAGTTGTGATATTGATAATATTTTTGGTAATTTTCATTCTCAAGCCAGTACAGTTATATTAGTTCAGTTAAAACCTAATTTATTCTATATATCACGCGAACAGCAGTGAACTATTTACGGTATATATGAGGACTAATTAGAGACTACGGTAAGTGATCAGTGATGGTCCAAATTAGCGAATAGATGATATCCAACAGTTAAACTGGAAGTTGATATCCACGACGAGTTCGATGAATTACCTAAACTGTATCAGCTAAAAACGCCGGGACTATTCTAGCACTACGGCTGACAACTTCAGAATTAAGAAGCACCTTACCTTTTTTAAAAACCTTTAGGCTTAACTCCAAAGCTGTTACATCTGAGGACAACACAAGGAGCCACGGAAGTGAAGGGTTCAAAGAGAGATGGAAAAACCCTCTTGAAAACATACAACTTGTTTCGGGCTTATTACAGATCATCAGCTGAGCGAAACGGATACTCGGCTTTCAACTCATTCTAGTAGGTCCACAACCCTTATCAACGAATCAAAATTTGTGGTTACCCAGAATATTGTTCTTCCTGGGGTTCATGTGATATGAGTGCGAACTAAAGGTAACTTCTGTATTTTCAGCCTCTATATCTACGAAGTCTAACTGACAGGCCAAGATCATTTGGGAGCCATTCGTGTTGAAATCTAAAGCATAATTTGTCCTGCCATTTACCAGGGAAAATATTGGAAAAATCTTTATGGCTGGTTTATGAATCTTCGTAAGAAATATCATTAGCACAGTCAACAAAGCGTTTGTCGTGGAAATGATGACAGAGCCAAAAGCTCAGCGTCGTTTACTCTCTTTCCCCGTTGGGAAACCTATCAGAGACGCGTTTCGTTTTCACGTCCACATTTGTTTTTGCTCTGGTGTTGGATATGCCCAATGGAAGTAGGGCATCACCGTACTTGGTGACACTGGCTAATTCTACTAATCTGGATTTAGGACAAAAAACTGACTTGGATCATGACAACCAGAGAAACCGGTGAATGGATAACCGTTCATGTGAATGACCCAATAAGTAGCCAGAATTTGATGAACAGGTTGGTCGCAAATGTAACGAAACTTCGAATGGGAACTAACCCGTTCAATTTCGTATGGGCGTGATAGTCCGTGTACTACCATGGCTTTACAGAAAGGTGGAAAACTGATTTTACTTGGATGAGACCTAAAACTCTCGACGTTATATCGACTCAGATACCTTATCATTTTAAACAATAATGTAGTTAGTTTATTTGTATTTGGCCAGACCTTCGCAGTTTTACTAGAAAAGTTTCAATCTTAGTAGCCCATCGAACTAAGGAAATGAAAATGTGATTACACATAGAAAATGGATCAGAAAACCAGACGAAATTTGCACCGGGTTTGAGAGGATTCCGGCCAGAAATGGAAAAGCAGAGTTTTTAAGCATGTGAACGCAAGAGAGAGAGAGTATGGATAGAAAAGAGGAACATGTGGAGGCGAGAGAGTTACACTTCGATAGATCCCTGCCTAAAGGATGAGTGGAGTCTGGGAAGAGTTCGAGAGTAAACTTTTCATATGCAGCCAGGGGTCGATCACATGACCTGATAGATGACTCATTCAATGGTATGAAAGACACTCGACTGACTATGGACAAATCTTGACGAGGAATTCCAGATTCCCTCTCCAGTAGACCAGAAGGAGACTGAAAATCTCTTCTTCCCAGAACTGCTTCGATAAGATATCATCACAGGTTGAACAAGAGGGTAGGACATTGGGTTTTGAGGGGAAAAATGCCACCTTGGGTTTATCTACATTGACAAGAGGGGTGGAGGTTTCTATTCCCTTCCCACCGGAGTTTGATACTTTTCCAAAAACCTTCTACCATCATGTGTCCGTAGGAGTAGACCAGAGAATACTGCTTCCAGGTGTTGAACCCCTGCTCTGTTCAAAAGTGAACAATAATTGACGGGAGTATTTTTACGGGAATTCCACACGCCCTGCTCCAACCTACTGCAAGATTTCAGATGAAGGAAACCCCATCTGTCGTCGCACATGAAATAGTTCCCACGGGGTAACCCAGGTCAAAGGTTGCCTGTAGGGTCCTGATAAAGAAACTAGCACAACTATGAATAATTAAATAATGGGCGGAGAACCATAAAACAGCGGTTCTAAGAGATCTATTGAACAGAACAATATATTACTAGGTGATAAATTACGTAAATGAAACTTTATTTGCGTCGACAGTAAGTGTATTTTCTAGGCAGATTGTGAGTGTATCTTTGGTTTACATAAAGGCAGACGTTGACAACTTGTGGGAACAGGGGCCTACGTAAAAACGAAAACGGTTGGAATGGTTGTCAGTTACCCTGCGAAGGAGGAAACTAATTCTGCGGAGTGAGGAATCGCAAATATTATTCAATGGAAAAGAATTCACGGGATATGTACAGGTGCAATTAAAATCATCTAAAATTAAATGAAGGTTTCATTTCAATAGCAGAACAAGAAATGATAAGTGAGACTCTGCGAAAGAAGGTATAGGTGGTTGAAAACAGGATACAGTTGTGTATAAGTTGATGAAAATGGTACTTTCATGGCGAGGGAATTTTGGTAAACACTGTGCACGTAAACAGTTGAAAATAATCAAGGAATGGTTGAAAATAACGTCGAACACTCTTCACCAGGATGGATTGACGTGTACAATAACTCTCCGTGTGTTCTTTTTTCTGCCTAATTTCCAATCCTGCTATGTACATTCAAACCATCCGACGGGACAAGCTCATCTTCCATGTCTTATTTCAACCTGGGTTCCTGCAAGCACATCACGCAAGTGCTCAGCTGTACATGTGAGCTGGAGACCTACGTTACAGCTAACGGTTTTACAAAGATCAATCGAAAGTTATGCATAAATAAAGGGGATAGTCATCTTTGATGTAGGGTTACAGGCAAGAACCGTTTTCTATCCAACTAGCTTGAGTTCCTTGGTTCAATAGATCTTGCGAGGTTCAGGAAACACAGTTAGCGTTGGCAGTACACAAGGTCCATGAGTTTTATGGGCGTATAATAGACTGCTGTGAATATGACTGGCTTAGTATCTTTGATAAAATACTGCCAAAAGTTCTAAGTGATAATGAACGACAGTGATGCAACTCAGTAAGTAAATGTGAAAAGCCTCAAGTAGATGCACGTATGCATCATGAAATCGTGGTATGACTATTTTTTGACCCACTCTTGGTCCTTTCTAAGGTACGATGCCAAATTCTGTGTCATTAATTCTTGGTGAATCTTCATGGATGTCTGCTCTAGAAGATATTGGTTGAGTAGAGGAGGAAATTCTTTTCATTTTATGGCCGTGGAAACCAATAATTATAAGCACTATATCATCTAGTGGCAAAGATCTTTATCTCATCGTCCGATTTAACTTGTCATGATTTCGAACATATGTGGCCGAAGGAAATATGTTGTTCAGAAGAATGCTCCCTTGTACTTCATGAATGACAATGACAGCTTAGTTCACACAATGTTCCTTCGGTGAATACGCTTTGATGGTTTGATTCATTCAGTCAATGATTATTGAAAACATCACTTTTAGTTGACTACTTTATCCTTTCAATTTCACATTTTAATTGGAATAGTGAATAGGAATTTATTTGAATAACAATGTCCGTCCTGAAAGCTTACCAGTTAGTTCGCAATAATAGCAATATGGCCTGCGTAGAAAATGGAGCAACGTATAAAATGTCTGTGATAACCCAATTGCCCGAAATGGAATCAGAAGACATACCAACTGACAACGAAATGTACTGGTCACCTAGCATATGGAATACGGCTTTTATATAGGCATAACACACGTAACGGTAAGCATATACGAACGTGTTGATCTATGTGCAATGTGGTTGGTGAGCACTAAATTGCAAAACATTGTCACATTATGTAGAAGGAGATCTTGTGCGCAGGACATGTGTACTCTGATGATCAATAGCCACGGTAGCACTAAGACGAGTCACATGCGCACGGTGTGGTTGCTTCTGTGATGTGATTCAAATTCAGATGTTCAATTGAAAAAGTTTCCGTGCTGTAAAGTCAACAGTAATGACCGAACTACCCGAAATGCACTCACAAAACACATCAACTGGCACGGAAATGCGTTGGTAACTGAGCATATAAAAAGCGGCATTGTGTAGGTAATACTAGCAACACGGAATGTGAGAGAAATGAAACAAGGTATGAAGTCGCTTTAAAATCTGTCAAAGGGCAGTTTTGGTGAGTGGTCTTATTGCAGTGCACTCCGCATGAATCAAGCGAGATGGGTCTATCCCACAGTCACAATGACTTTGGGCACGCTCATAAATAACCAGTGAATGTGACCCTGAGACTTGAAATGGGAAATGGCATTGTTGGATCCCAGAAGATCAGACTCGATTTCCAGCAGGGCGAAAGCAATTCTGTGTATATCGTGATAGTTGACTAGAGGAGACGATTCTCGAACCGCGTACTTTGGAGGCGATAGCCAGGTCCCTGTTAAATATGACCAGCTCGGGTTAATCGTCGATAAACTGCTTTCAAAACCTACTACACTTCTTGTTAGGGGCTAGCTTTTCAGAACGATATAACGGGGAAAAAAACAGAATGAAATCTTTGCTTGTATTTGTAGTTGATCAGACTTATCAGTCGAAAATATTTAAACCAAGCAGGTCATTGTGTTGTGAGTGTATATACTACTTATTAAGTAGTTGATTACTGAAGACAGAACTATGGACAATTGTGGATTAACGAACATAGCTAAGTTCAGCAATCCAGGCGCAATAAGGTAAGCGACGATCTGCAAACCACCCGACCGCTCCTCCGTTGGACGATGACTGTTTTCAAGTGAACAGGACAGCCACTTGGCAAATGAGGATGTTTGTAACGTTTGTGTTGTTTTGTCAATGTCCGAACACTTTGATGCCAATTAACAACCTATTCACTCAGGCTTGCCTTCCGGATTATGCCAATTGAATTGACCCAAACTAAAAACATGATTATAAGTCAGCTGCGACTTGGGCTCGGTTTCTAAAGAATCGGTCCAGATTGATAACAGTCGAATTTCGTGAAATATTAATGCGACAGATTATGAATCAAGAAGCAGGAAAAGTAGGTGCGAGTGAGTGGAACTAAGTATGGATCACTGTAATGGACTCATAGCAGTCGTTGAGATACGCGTAACACAATCCAAAAAACGCCAAGCGTCCAATTGTGGTTTTTCAATACGGTTCTTTATAAAACAATCATGAATACGACATAAAACTGTGCAAACCTCAACGGTAACCGCTCCATGAATCAGAGTCAGCGAAATGCGAGCAAATTCAGGTTCGCTTGAGGTTCAAGCGGTCAAGTCAACGAAATGTCTACGGGGACAGTCAGCGATCACTTAAGGTCAATGTCCGGTGTGTGGTTCAGCGGATGAGCAAGTGTGGCGCAAAACGTTAATGGAAAACAAATTGGGGTGAGGGTAGGGGGGTCAGATCGATCCTGAGTTAGTGCCTCGAGTTTGATTGTTCTGTCGATTACAGTCACTATGTTAAGGGTGAGCGTGGTTCAGAAATGTTCAATGTAAGACCTGTTCGTATGTGGTCAGCTGCCGTTTACACGATTCAGCAGATGGTGCATCTTGTGTTACGAAAGATGCTCGACTGATACTCGGCAGTCAGCCTCGAGGAATGTTTAAATACTTCTTCAGAAGACCAGGGAAAATAACAGGGAGGAGTGTAGAACAGGAAATGAACAATGATAAATTAAAAAAGAAAATAATGCTCCATTTTACATTTAAATGTCCTAGCTTCCATATTCGAAAAGAAACGTTGGAAGTTTCTTTACGCAGCACAAAATATGATACAATCACTTCAAATTTTCATCAATGGTGATTCTTAAAGATCTGTCAGAACCTACTCTATTTGAGGTTTCTGGGAAAATGATACAATAAAGAGTGAATATGCCGTCGAAGTACTTGGATAACTCCGAGTCTCAACTCGAACAAACCAGTAAATTATAACTAAGACAGATAACTGAAAAAAATTCCCGAAATCCTGGTCTACTGGCGTAGACTGAAAAAGAACCACATCAGTGGCTTATTGAAAAAAGTGCCCTAGAACTTGTAGACAAGCCGATAAAGTAGGTGGTACATAAAGAGTGGAAAGGGCCACTCCCTGAAACACTCCGAATTTATTCACTTCATGTTTAGATGTTTTGAAACCCAGTCATTTGCACTGAGTTCTGTTGGTAAAACAATAGAACAGTCATGTAAGTAGATGTATTGAACAGTCGAAAGCTTTCGGTTTACGAAAGAGGAAAAGGCGGGCAACATAATCGAAAGCGGATGAGTAGTCCGGTAAAGCACATCGCACAGACCTTACTGGTGCTTCCATGGATTAGGTTAGATGGTGGACTAGGAAAGCGATAGCATCCACGGTGAATCAGTTTTTTTCAAGCAAACTGAAAGGAGCTGTCGGGAGTATTTATTCGAGATATTCAATAGTTTGGGAATGACACGTTTTGACTGTTTGCGACCAGATGAATTTAGAGTCAGTAAGAAAGAAACCTTTAGCTCTGACACTAGAAGTACGAGTTTTGGATACAGGGACTATAGTGACCAGTCTCCGGCCGTCAGGAATCGAATACCAGAACAGAGATTTGTTTAAAAAGAAGTGATCTGATTATCATAGATGTGCGAAAGGAAGTTGTATGCACGCCTTCCTCTGGGATAAAAGAAACTGGACGGTCGTTGTGTGGGCGAATGTAAGCACTTTTAGTATAGTCAACCTCCACAACAAAATTCGCTTGATTGTTTTTCTTTTTACACAGAAATCGAACATCTTGTCATGGGTAATTAATATTTCGCCTGTATGTCAGTTGAATAGCTTGGAGCCTGTTAGTGTGTTCGGTTTTTCCTCTACTAACACAGAAAGTTATCTCAACTTCGAATTATCTCGGATTTCGTAGCTATGTTTCTCCCGTCTTCCTAATGGTTTTAACACAGAAGAAGTAGTACGACTGTTGTAGAGAAAGAGGGTTTCTAGGGACCGTACATATTTAAAAGTAAATTCACCGTCTCAAGGCGATGTATGACAGTGCTACTTGGCGACAATTTGAAAGAAATCGGAGATGCATGTGGGGTTACATTTTTAGTGCAAAAATGTCGTCGCATTTTCGTTGCTTCACTTTGCACTGTACTGTATTATACTATACTATACTAAAGTGTGCTACACGTTACAATAATATCGTGAAATGTAGTGTTTCATGGTTTACTGAGCTAACATACGAAGTATCAGAATGTCACGATTCGCAAAAACATTTCAATAAAATCTCCTACGCTTCTGCAAGTCTAAAAGACAACCGGTCTTGTTATAAAAAGATCTTCAAAATATCACAATATGCTACTGAAAGGAATGTTCGCAGACTTTTGCACACAGCCCAATAGGTGTGGAAAGTGGCATCGGAAGAACCCAATTTTCCAAATAAGAATCGATTGTGCCTATTTGGGACAAACTGGCAATTCGTTTGTTATTGCTCGGTAGCACGTGATCATCCTTCATTGTGACCAGCTGTAATTTTCGGTGCGAACAAACAAACAAACAAGAAAGGAGGCGAAAGCCAAACGCCCAAAGTGTTGCAATATTCGTTGTGATCAGTTTTGCAACCGATTTACAATGGATAGCGTGTAGGTTCCCAAGAAAGCGCGGGAAATAAATCACATTTTTGGGCCATTGAAAGTACAACGGGGTGCTATGTGGCATTCGCATCATTCAACTTTCTCCCCGTGGGGAACAGTGGTATATGCAATTTTCCCCCAGGAAGAGAAACTAATTTTCCCATTCTAAGGCTCACCAGAGTGTACTTATCTTGAAAATAAGATCTGCTTTATTTTTAAAGAGTAAAGCCTTCATTGCTTTTATTTCGATAGACGTGTTTGTTAGTTAAATAGGAAAGGTTTGTAGTTGAAAGCGGTGCTGACGTTCTCGATTAAGTTAGATCCCTTGAAATTACTTGTGATTCATATCAAAGTCCGTAGTTCGCAGTGCATTCGGTTCATATAGCTTCATTGATTGACCCAGAACCAAGGAGACATAAAATAGCACTAACTGAATAGTCGGTGGAAAACTCTTTTCGTTGACAGAGCTGTACATCATATTTCGCTGCATGCCGAAATTCTTTCGTTTGGAAATTTGCCGAAGCCTGCCTCTATTGCTTTTTTATGAACCACGGGTTTATCAGTCTGGGTTTAAACAACTAGCAATTACGGCTTTGTGTCAGTGAGCCAGGTGTGGACTAGACACGATATTAAATTTGTGTCCAACTCTCATATATTACAGTGCGTATGTGTGTTCATTGGTATGCGGATAAAGTGATGCTGCGTTGAAAATGTTATGGATAGCCTTTTTGTTTCACGACAAATCCACGGCCGATTTCAGTGTTGTTCCCTTGTGTTCTCGTCGGTTTCCTTATCTAGTTGCGTAATACCATAGTAATTACCCAATCACAAGCCAATGTGTTATCATCGGTATGAAGGTTGCGTGTCATCTGCTATTTTGTTCTTCAAGTTGTTTCTTTTAACGACAGTGTGAAATATTTTTATCCTAGTTGTTGAACACGTCGACAAGTGGTCGGAATCCTAGTATAGGAAGTTGCAAGAAGGACGGCTTTCCGCTTGGTTGCTCCAGCCATTCGATAGACTAGTGACAAAAGACCACGGGCCATGTTTCTTTGAGTCCCTTCAATAGAGGAACTTCATCTGAAAATGTGTCACAGTAACCATTCTAAGGATCAATCCGGGAAGCAACTTGCTGGGCTTCGATGATTATCATAACAATTTTCAAAACTAGAATGTAACAAGTAAATTTCCAACAAACTGGAGGCTTGCATATATTTGGTACATCACAATATACGAGACAGGGTGGGGGAGACGAAGTTACGAATAATACGTGCATTATTTGCTTTGCTAATTTTGATAAATAAATGAAAAAATACAACTTGTTCTATTTATCATTGTATAGATCAGTGAAAAATTTCAGCCCTGTCAAATTGTCCGACTGAAGCTAATCCGTGCATGAAAATGAATGCTGATAAAGCCGGAGAGTTCCGGTAATTTCTGCAGAGTTGCTTTGGACATGCACACTCCTACCACTACAGTTACCAACACTACTACTACTATCACTACTGCTACTAGTACTACTACTACTACCACTACTACTACTACTACTACTACTACTACTACTACTACTACTACTACCACTAAGTTATTATAAGTCACATATCATGGAAGACTTGATGCTGACAACAAGACACATCAGTTATGCACAAGTGTACATTTGTTCAGTTTGGTTGTCTGGGCTAGTGACAGATAAAAAGCGGCTCCCTTTGAAACGATGGGGATTAAGTGTGAAAGTGAACTCAGAATATGTGAACTGAATTTCCACTTATTGCAGCAAGGCTACCTCAACAGTGCATATCGATTTCTTGTCATACCTGTAAGTTCTAGCGTTAAGTGCGCGAAAGAAGCTTAGCAGTTGTACTGAAATCTTGTTAGAAAGAAACATTCTATCTTAGTCTACGCCTTGAGATAGCTGTTACACCGCATCATAAATAGCCTCAGCAGCAGCAAGAACAACATCGTGAAGTACTACTACCACTACTACTACTACTACTACTACTATAGTGATACCAACAATAATAACAGTATAATAATAATACTTTTAATGGTAATAATAAGACCACCATCGGCATTTTGATCTCAGATTTGCTTGTTTTGCACTTGAAGGAACTGACCAATAAATTGGGATTTCCTTTTTCCAATCTGAAAGCTCGTGTTCATTATTGCAAGAGTCTCACCAGCCTATTACTCATTTAGCTCTTGTTCCTTTCCAGAGTTAACCAATGCCACCACTACACCCAAACCAAATTTACTCTTGTTCAGTCGAGTGAAAGTTGGTAGTACCAAGGTAGAATTCAGAGGAAGCGCGGACAAGCACGAAAAAGGGGGGGGGGTGGGTGGGTGGGAATAAATTTGATAGTTTTACTTGGCATCACTTAAAAATCGTTTCATTCATTGTTACGTCGATAATTCTAACTACACCCTTTCACATCAAGCTTTATCCAAAAGCCGCAATTCTTTAGCCACAATCCATCAGTCATTGGCCTTAACGCACAACCTTTAGCCACGTCACTGCAAACCAGTCAGATGAAGTGTCAGAATGTCATGACATCAAGAGATTTGGAACAACTTATTATTTTTCTTACTAGAATTATTGTTGCAAAGCTGACTGAACAAAACAGAAAGTGTGACGATCATGCTGCACAGTTGACCATGATAATGGTATCCAATTCTTCACCGCAGATTGATTAGAGAATGCCTAAACGATGTGCCCGTATCGTCAAACCAAGTGGCGATTTCAGTGACTGCCGTGGTGTCAAATAAGGCAACATAAGTAAACTGAAGTCGGTGTTTGGGGGGGGGGGGGGGGGTGAACTCACGATAGCTGTGTGCGCTGTCCTCGTACTGTCAATGCATCCTTATATCTAAACGGTTAAGGAACAAACTCCCTATTTTTACTATATCGAGTCTTTATGTTTGTCAGCTACTTTGATTACTGAAAAAGTACCGTTTGTAACATTACGGATTTAACTTACTGGACTGCTTGTTTATGAAATTTTAACTTTGCGATGGACGACTAGTTGTTGACTGGCTGGTATTCCGTTTGGAGGCAGTCGGGCGATATAAGCACACCGTTATTATTGTTGGACACTTGGGAGCGAATTTGATATCTAGACCTATGGTATAGTAGTTTTGCTTATTCAGCTGAGTACCAGAAATCTACGAAAAGTGACTTTATATAGTTCGCCCTTTACTATTCTTCCATAGGAAGGAAAAAGATCGATCCTGGCCCTACGTGCGAACGAATTTGCAGAGCAGTGGCAGGTTTCAAAATCGAAACTTGACAGTCCTTTCTGTATGATACCAACCTTCGATCACATCGAGTATCGAACCAGTAATCTAGACTCCAGTCTCATTGAGTGATTAATTTAAAGCAAATGATGGAATTCTCTTCATCTTTTCGGCCGTTTCACTGATTCGTCTTCAGATGCAACTTGCTTGAGATGATTTTGTGGATTCTTTCAACCAGTTCAGTGTACTTTACGTCGCACAGTAAGACCCTTGTGGGAGGGAGATATTGTCTAGGCAAGTTTTGTGTACTTAACTGTTATTCTTGTTTACACTCTGTGACCTTGAGGTATGATGCTCTGCTCTTGAAATGAATGGCAAACTTACTGATTACGCAACTGAAAGCAGGAAATAAACCATGGAAATATAGAACGATTCGTAACTGCTACACGGAAATTTGTTGCCCAGTGTGATGGGGAAATTCCACGGCACTGATGGAGGGCTTTTATCCGAAAGAACCACAGACAGTAAAAATACCCACAGAGTCTACTTGGAAAAGTTATTCTTTGCTTACAAAAAGTCCACGGAACATCCAGTCTCCCTTCCTTTCTAAACATAAACACGGACGGAATGAAAGACGGAAGTCAAATGTCATAGGAAAGGTGCATTCCTCAATAAACGGTAATACTTAAGTATACAAAATTGTGCACATAGTTAAAAATTCGCCCCCCCACCGAACAGACAGTGTATAGAATTTCTCTGAGGAACAGTATACTGTTTCTATGCAAGGCTGATGTCAAATAAATATTACGTGAAATGGGATGGTATGGTTAAGAGTGGCCAAGGCACCACCATTGGCATGTAGTCCTTCTTCTGGCGTAAGGCTGGCTTAGAGTGACTGAATCTAATCACCTTCACGAATCTAACCGGCCATGCGTTATCTAAAACCCACATCTCAAGAAAGGTTCCATCCTGAGCAAAGGTAAGCTGAATCATGATCAGATTTATTTGGCAATGAATGACGCTGGTGCTCTGCATGGCTAAGTGTATTTTCTAGCCGGCTATCTTGATACCAACTTGACAGATTCACTTTGAATCCAGTTTGGCATGTGCCCTGATACTCGAATACGTAATTGTCGATCTATGAAACAAATGTAAGTAGTTATGTGGTCACACCGTCATAAAGCAGTTCGAATTTTCTTTCTCACTCCGCTGTATCGATTTGAGTTAATCTATAAACGGAGCGTGAAAAATTGAGCTGCTGTGACGCACTAGTCAACACTAAGTAGACAAATATTGCATCCATATATTTACTATGTTGCGATTTCACATAAATTGTGAGCTGGATCGGAAAGCTTTCGCGATATTCTGCCGTTACATTATCAACAGATTTGGCCCAGTCAGTTTCACCTTTCATTCAAAATAACCGGGTCTAATTAAGCCATGCGTTGAACTAATTAACGATTTAGTTTGACCAAAGTACACTTTTCACGTGTGCTTTTAGCATGTGAAAGAAAAGCGAACACAAAAAACTAACTTATTACTACGGATTGTTCATGGGCACAAGGTAAAATTGCAATATTTCAGTTACTTCATCCTTTTTAACTTCAGGTAAGCAGAAACACATGGATATCTCTACAATAATGAGGAAAATCAGCTTATGGGGTGCCCGTGGAAGATGCTAAATAAAATGGCCAAACGGTCTGATTCGTCACTTTCTCAACGTTTACTCAGACTAACATTGCTTTTATCCACTTGACGGTTTCACCACTTCCTTTCAAAGTTGAACAACAGAATTGACCAGATACAGGATGATCTTCTATCACAGTGATTTAAATCACTGCGAGCTTCCGATGATAGCTGTTTTTCCTCGTACAGTTGCTTGCGGTTGATTACGATTCAATAACAGCCAAGAGTGAAACACAATTTAGGATTTCCGTCGATGATCAAATTAATGAGTACTTCAAGTAGTATATGTGAAATCGTTGACAATCTGATACCAGTCCTACAATACGATAGCGCGCAGTGCTCCTCTCACTTAGAGCGTACTCCCAAGGAGAGGTCTGTCCCGGCCTCGATTGATTTTACCGCTCAAACTCCTCAAGAGTAAATGCGGTCTTCGAGCAAACACGGTCAACAGGTCGCATGTCCACGTAAGGACAGAAGACGCCACCCGGGCATGAGCCAAAGAGAGCTCGTGGGTAGTTTCGCTGCAGCCACTTGGAAAACAATGTCGGGAATGCTATGATTGTACGTGTTATTGTGCACGCATTCAGCTGATTTCGACAGCCTTTCACACGTCCGGGGGTAGCTGATTTAAGTGTATTTTCATTTTTGGATCTCACAGCCGCCAAGCCCGCCGGATTCGTTCAATATAATATCACATCTGACATATGTGAATCTTCCATGCGGTTCAATCAATGACAACGCACTGATGACTTTCTTTTCGGATGGATTGATGTTAGAATATTACACAACCATCAGCATGCGATTTTTACCGCGATCTATAACTTATCTATATGGGCAGTAGGAGATCAGATTTTTTTAATATGAGACTAATCATGAAGTGTGAAAGTTCAACCGACTGAAAACGACCAACACACTGTACACCGGTTTCATCCTTGTTAGGAATCATCAGCACGGCACATCCAACGAGCGCTAATCGGGGCTCGAACCCGGGGTGAAGGGTTATGAATCAAACACGGTAAGCACAAAGCTATCCGAGCTGGCTCTCAGAGGTGTAATAAACTTACACATTGGGTGATATAGCGTTCTTCCGACACTGCTAATGATTCCTAATAGGGATGAACACAGCTGTACAGTGCTTCCATGGTTTGCAATTGTTTGAATTTTCATCCTGCACGATGAGTCTCCAATTATATGACTTATCCACCAGATGAAAAACACCACTTCCAGTGGAGATACAGAGACGTTAGTTTCCGGCAGTGACAACGACTAAGAAGGGGTGGATGAGTGCGGAAAGGTCTCAGTGACGAGTACCGCTCCGGTTGGACAACTACTGCAAACATTTGCGTTGGGATCGTGTACCGGACTTATGGACTTATGAGTTAGAAAACCAAAAAGAAGCCACCAGTGAGCAGCAGGCAACCAAGCAGGAAAGAGTTATCAACGGATTCCTTTCTGGTAAAATGAAATACTACTGCGAGTTTGTTTCGTTTCCTGTTTAAGCGCGATAAGCAAAAAGTAATCTCATTTAAACTTTTCGGAAGTTCGGTAGGTGCTGACAATTTACCTTCAAGCTGTTTTCTGAACTTCCCTCTAAAGAATAGCGAATAAATTAGATCAGTCCGAATGATGTTAGCAATAAGGCGGGGAACACTGTATACACAAATTGCACATCATTTCATGAAGAGAGAAAGTACGGAGGATGGAATAACCGGAGATCGTGACAGGATTCGAACACTGAACCTGCAGGTTTTCTGTTCACTTTGGTGATCACTTCACCACGGCAGGCCAACACGACTTATGATTCCCTAACAACGTCTACGCAGGCATCATTTGATCTGACCGAGATACTGTAGCTGCATTTCTTTATGAATGATAAAGTCCCACGATAAAACTACGTATCCAGTACAGCAGACAAACTCTGATATCAGCAAGACAGTAACACTGGTAAATTCTGTGGTTTTTGTCACGGTTTCAAGTTTTTTGCCCCGCGAAATACGACATGATCACATGACTGCATGAATATATATTTGGACGTGCCAGTCTGATAAAACCCACCCTCATTTTAGTTTGGTAAAACCACGCAAATGGGAGGTGGGGGGGGAGTGGAGATTGTCCCAATACGACGTGATTCCTGTCGTGTCGAATCACTAGCTGAACAATATTTCATGGTCTAGTGTGAACATGTCTACTAGTGCTATGATTGAAATCACAACAACAGCGACAATCAATGACCGTACGAACTTCGTGATGTCACGTTAAAAGTCAGCAAGTCTCGCTTGAATCGCATTCCCGTAAAATTCCTTGTATTTACTAGTGATAGAACACGTAAAGTATGTACTCCATTTGTCTACAAAAAATGAACACAATCCTGCCGTAGCCCGTCAGTAAACGGGGGAAAAGCGGTCATGGACGTAAGAAAGTCAGCGGAATTACAGATGCTTTCACGAGCAGGCTAATAAGGTTAGTAGATACGAAGCAAGATCGATCAGTCAGTAGTGTCCGGGTTGAAAAGTGACTAAATGTCAACACCGAGTAGACGTATGTTCAAGAGATATTGGTTTATTAATCGCGTGGTATGTGGGAATGTTTAAAACGGACACAACAGTTCGCATCGATGTCTTCTCACCGACAGAAAAATGGTTGTCTGTAGTCCGGTGAATTGATACGCAAACTGTCTCTTGCATTGCATTGTCTTTTCTTTTCGGTAACGCCTTCGATTGTCCATTACTGGTAAACAATAATCCACCTTCACCAAGAATGACCTACCGGGACCATAAGTGAAGCTCTATTAGGTTTCTCTGGGTCATTCATTGTTCCCGGTGGTCTCAGGTAGTTCAATGGGCTTTTCAGTCCATGGATTCTGTCCCGTTCACTGTACTGATGTGTACTGATGGAATAAAAACTGAGTATGACAATAATAGTCAAACCACAATAATATCGATAGATGCTTTTCAGTTCAGTGGCATTATTTCATAATGCATTTTGTGACCTGAAAAGCTCAGTCCTACTGGAAAGGTTACGGTGCAGGATGTTGATACGGGGATTTTGTTAAATGAAACAAATAGCTCATTGCATAAGTTGGGTGAAGCTTCCAGTGGCGTCAGAGAACGTGCCGTGTATAGAAAAAGAATTTGAACATCCCCTGGGTTACGAACGTCATCTCAGGTGGGGATGATCGACGACGGTCTATGCCTAACCTCTAATCATTCAACATAGTTGTGATAGGCACATGAAATACGAGCTTTTCATTGACTGTTCAGTAGTTTCTTTTTTGTTAATTTCTTTGTCCCGTTGACACAGAAGCTTTGGCAAACTGTGACTCGTTAAATGTAAATAATTCCCGTGATTTGTAATGTTCTTTGCTATCTATACTAAACTGATTTGTTCTACCTTTCGGTCATCAAAGCTGTCAACCTTATTTGAGTGATCTATCACAATTTGACCAATTTCGGTGACCTTTACCAGCAGTGACCGGATTGCCGGAAATGAAATCAGAAGACAAACGAACTAGCACGGGGATGTATTCGTTCTTTAACAGGACAAACGCTGTCACGTGGTTTGTATGTGGATCGTGCGCGCGCGAAACGCACAGCGCTGTAACCAGTGGTCAGGATTGCACCAGGATGAGTCATACGCACACGATGTCTTCGGTCGCGCATGAAAAAGCATGAACGGTGATTGGAGTGTACGCTGGACAAAAGAACTGTGATTCATCCGAATGGAATTTCTTGTACTGCACACACAAAATCACCCCATTAACTCTGTAAATAGGTTTATTCACTTCGGTATCACATTGCCATTGCATTCCACAAGAATCATTAGGTAACTAGGACAGATTAGGTTCCTGCTTGTGTGCCATTCGCTTATAAAAGCAACCTGATTTCATCCACCTGGTGACTATCGTGATGTTTGTTTTCCTTTTTTCATGAACGTATATTGACAGCTAATCCATGCAGATGTTGGTAAGATGTTGGTATTTGACTGCGTATGTGGTGCATCCATTTCCTATCTTTCCTATATTCGTAGATAGATAGCTTTACAACGGGACACAGACGGTGATTATACTTTTCTGAATTTGTAGTTTTCTGTTACAAACATCATCACTCCCAAAAGTACCGCTGCATTTGCATTTTTTGAATCACTGCCCATGACTGCGATTCCTTATTTGCATTGTTTGAAGGGTGTGCTTACGTAAATCGGATTGAAGGTTTTTTTCCATATTTTGAAGCATTGTACAATTCCTGATAGAAAGTGTATCTATAAGAAGCTTTTCGCTTTTTATCATCAAGGTTTCACTAATTTGTGTTCGGAAAGGTCAAAATTCAGGCGAGAAGATTCAGCTATGACGGATTAGGATAATCCTTGTGCAAATGTCCACAAAATGTTTATAATAATCGATTGTTCTTCACGAACGCATTGGGTGTCGCTGTTGTTCGTGCTGGTTTGGTAGGTACCGTGTGGCTATTTTACACAGAGTGGTATTTGTTCCACATCCAATTTCGGCTTAGGTTGTGTTCATTATACACAGATGGTGAATAGAAATGGACGAGAAACGCATTACCAATTTATAAAAAACAACTGTGTCTGGGTCAACTGAGAGGGATAAGACAAATGGAATATGTCGACTTTTAGGTGCAGCTCAGTGGATTAGAACGTCAATTTAGAAAATGATTCTCTTTGGAATCGAGTACTATTAGAAACAAAATGTGGATGTTGTCCGGAGTGTACCCCTTTCGTATTTGTTACGGTCACAAAAACGATCCTGCAGTGTACGGCCGAAATGTAACAGCTGATTCAACTATTCCGGGGCTCACCATGTCTGTGTTAGAACCTTCGAACACGAGTAGAAGTAATCCTGCGCAGTTGACATTACTCTAAAATCTACCCCAAAATTCATCTGACTCAAGTAAGCTACTTTCGACTGACATGCACAGTTTACGGACACTTTGCTTTCTTATAATCTTCACAGGCTTTGTTTGATGACTTTCTAATTGGATCGGCTTTTCTTGCTGTCTGATATCTGTCGATCTTCTGATCAACCTTTCAGTAACGTTTTTGAACGACATACCTCCCTGTACAGACTCCAACCAAACTTCAGCTCGATCGTGCTAGGTTCTGCAAACTTGCGAATCGGTTTAGCCCCAAGGAATTTAGAAATCTCAAACAGCAGATAACGTTTGGTCGAAATACCTTGATATTTTAGTGATGTTAGCAAGAGATACCATTTCTGCGTGGAGTTTTAAATTGAACTCCTTAATTTCGCCCGTTGTTCTCCGTTGATTTCCAGCTCAATAGACAGTTAACAAATTCTGTCTACTATGTTCTTTTGGTCGATTAGGCTCATCGATTCATAAAAAAGCGTATATGACAAAGAATGACGTGTTCCTGACTGTTCCAATTTACGGTGAAAAATCCCTGGAACTAATAAAACAACATTTATCCAAAGCCCTTGGTCGGTCTTCCTTCTCTGCGCGTGTTTGTGGCTTGAAGAATGTCAACCCTCCCGTTTTTGGCAAACCAAGTATAGGTTGTGTCACTAATCTTGGACTTTTGCTCATTATCAGTTTACGCGCTTCCACAAGGCACAATTTACTGAATATCGAACCAGACACCCATCGAAGAGAAAACAAAGCGTATTTTGGCCCCTCCCCGGTCCGGAATATCAACAGCACAATTCGTTGACAATGGACATCAAATGGATCAGGTGACAGCTGGGTAATCAGTGTTGTCTATTCCTAGATTTGAAGCACAAGTCTTGCGCAGGCAGTTCTTATTGGTAGTGCAAACAATCGAAAACTGAATGGTGCAAATAGAACAGTGTACCCAAGGCTACTTCGTGCAAATTTCCTGATTATCATGGTCGTAACCAGTGGTCGTCCTACAGATAGCCTCGTCTCAAACCTTTCATATTTGCACACATTTTCCATCCTAGGGCTCCAGCCACAAATTTCACATTCAGTAGTTCATATCTGTGCCACTAGTACTACTCGGTTCCGGCGTCTAATGTCAGTATACAACATCAAGCATCAATTGTTACCCATAGCTAAATATCTGTCCTCTACTTACTTGTTACTATAAAAGTACACACTTGAGGTGATACACCAAAATACTTTTCTACGTCCTAAAACCTTTTTCCAATTATACTTTCTATTTAATTCTTCCATTAAGCTATCAGTGCTATCGTCAGCGAACTTCCCAGAGAACGTAACGTGTTAGCCGCAAATCCTTACGGTTCTCGATATTTCCTGGTCTGTCAGTACCGAAACAGTAATATTGACTTGTCTGATTGGTCTCCTAAAGCTGCTCTTAATTCCAGTTTGGCCTAGGAGACAATCCAATTTGAAAATGATTTTTACAGCAGCAATTCGCTCCGCATCACTTAATTGCTTAAAAGCATTTACCAAATTGGATGTGAATAATATTACCACAACAGTTTTGGAGTTTAGACACAAAGGCCTAATGTTTGCTTTAGATTGACTTAAAATTGTCATTTTTAAAAAACGTTCTAAGGACGGCAACTAACTGGTCTGAATCGAGGATTACGAGCGGTTAGCGAAATAGCAAATCAGTGTTCAAAACGGATGGTGTCCCGCTCGCTTTACCCGTTTCCGAAAACATTTTGGGCTAGAAAACCCAGGTTTTCTCCTCTCGTTGCCGTCTTTCAGAATACAAATTATGATAGAAAAGAAATTTTGTTTTAAGGAAGAGCAGTTCAAAGAGACAGCACAAATCAAAAGGGGATTAAAATGTACCTCGTAAGCGTATTGCTAACTGCAACACCCAATCACCTGGCTCACCCACCACTACGGTACTGCCAACTGTAGGGTTCTTTAACCGTGGATTACCGAAGATTAAGTGAGAAGCAACACGTGCTTAGATAATGAAAGTTGGTCTATGTGGCCTGCAACCCGCCTACAATGCTCTCTCTAGGACAGGAGCCGGTGTCAAACGAGTTTAGTCTTTAAGGTGTGGTGATCACACGAATGAAACAACTCTCCAGTACGCCGGCTCGGGTGATCAGTCTGTCTAGACATAATTTGGTCAGACATTCATTGATGAGTCTCACTATGGTCAGTCACGCCTAATCCACGCCCACGTGCTCCGTCAGGCAGCTTTCTCTGCTCTAGTTTACTCATGTCAGATCCAGTACTGGTATCTGCCCAAGATAATCCTGAGAAAATTCTGAGCTTTTCCATCTAGTCAGGTAGCGATCATTTGAGAGTTTGTCAGAATTCATTTAAATTTGATTTTAAATAATGAATAAACTGAGTGAAGTAGAGCATCAGACGGTTTCCATATTGTCACAGAGAACACGTAACCCACAATGTGAATGACCCGCTGGTCCAAACACTCGGTTTATGGTAAACCACGGACGATGGAAAACGTTTGAGCTAGTATACATAAGGAAAGGGGGTCAGTTAATTGTAATCTTCCCTGATATTTTGTAAGAAAGTAAAATTTATGATCGAAACGAAGGATAGATAATGTGATTGGTCATCGTAATGCTGGATTCGGCCGAAACTCAAAGATATATGGAGTGAATCAATGACTGCTTTTTGTTGGCACAGAGAGTCAATCAAAATAATTATTCAATCAGTCAATCAGTCGATCAACTTAATTTCTTAGCTTTACGTTCAACCAGTCAGTCAGTCGGCTGGTTCTCGAACTCAGCCAATTAATATCAGTCAGTTAGTCAACCGGTCAAGCAGTCAATCAGTCAATTAGCCAGTCAGTCATCTATTCCATGAATCTGTTAATCAACCAGCCAGCCGACCACTCAGTGTGCCGGTATGTTAAATCTTCAATTACCCAGATGATATGTCAGAATAACACCGCTTTTCTCCTATCGTTACGCTTTTTCGGAATACCCAGAACTAAAGTACGTTGACTTTCTGCTATGAAAAGTAAGTAACACATTTGTTATTCCATTGACATTTTACTCGCTAATTTTCGACGCGTGATTTTCTTCTACTATTACAACTTCGGCTTTTAGTAATCACAAGCAATTCAGCTTTTGGTTGCGTCTCAGTTCTACCCATTCCCATCTTCTTCAGTAGGCGAATCCAGTTGGTCGTTGACGAACGATACTAGGCAAAGTGAATATTTGCCGAAACTGTTTAGTGTATTTCGCACATAAAGTGCGTTTATTGACAGACAAAAATATTTCACATTCACCAAAGAAACATGCCGACAAGCAACCTACGAAGAAGCTTTTCCACATGCGATGTCAAGCAACCAGTTCTTTTTACGAAAACTCAATCTCACTCTGACCGCCCATCTCGCACGTTATGTGATCGGTGTGTAAATTGTGAACAAATGTTTCGACCATATTGATCAGATCGTCACTCTGTGCCTGTGATTAGGATATTCAATTTGAACTGCAATATCCATGACGGTGGTGTTTATGCTGTTAGAAGTATCCGTAACTGAAAGTGTGTGTGTGTGTGTGTGACAATTCTGGTATGATGATGATTATGACGATGATGAAGATGAGGATTGTGGCAATCAGGGTGAGAGTGGGTGGATGAAGACAGGAAATACAGGTTCACTTAGACATACAAACCCTCAAACAGTGGTGAAAAAATTAAGCTAAACAAGCCACAATAAGAGAAGAGCTCATGTGGATGGTGGGCAACTAGACTATCTTCAAAGTTCGAGTAAGGAACAGTCCATGATATTGTGAAAAACTCACACTTTAAGAAAGAGAAAAGGCAATGGAACAACTACACACTGCGGCTGACTGTTTCGTCTGTGCATCGGTAGTTGTTTGTGTATGTGAATAGGAGAGACGGGGAAATATTTTTCCAGTTTTCCATCAAATTTAATGTCAATTGGTATGTTTTCTTCATTTCAACGGGCAGTGCGGGTGGGATCCCTCCGGGTCAATTTTTGATCGGCATTTCCATGGGGCACGTGGACTTGTCGTCTGGTTCGATACCCACGAAAAGTTGCTTGAATTTTTGTGGCCGCCTCTGACGGATCACTGTAACGAGTTGTTGGTGTTGTTATGCTCCGATTGGTGTCCATATTCCCACCAGTTGTCGGACCGGTTTCGTGCAGATTTTTTCTTGCAGAAAAACCCCTATAAACTGCCTGAATTCGCGTTGCTGCTTGTTCTGCATTCTCTTTATTCACCGGACCACCAGTAGGGTGTGATTCATGGGTCGATGTGTGCGGCGAATGCAGATGTTTTCGAGTTTGATATCCACGAAATCCTGCTTGGATAATGGTGGCTGCTTTGTTCACCTCTTCTGGATCTCGTTCATCATGGTGGCATCGGGTATGCGACTGGGTAGTTGAGCATGAATTGCAGTTCCGTGAGCGTAGCGGATATTTCATATTGGACGGATTCGAATTGTGTTCTTGCAGTGCACGACGTGTCTGATATCCGCGAAATGTGGCCTGAATTCGCGTGGCCGCATAGTTTGGATCCGATCGTATTTCATTCAGGTTGCTCAAATTAGACTGCCGCACAGTTTCCGGGTGTTCGTGGTGTTCCCTCAATTCTCTCCGTGTTCGATAACCTCTAAAACCGGCTTGAATTTTTGCCGCTGCCACGTCGGGCGGAAGTGTTTGTGACTGGTTGTACCCATGAGGGGTGGATTGTGTAGCCTTGGGCTCATCGTGTTGATGCATTTGTTTACGTGTTTGATAGCCCCGATATCCCGCTTGGATGCGCGTGGCCGCCGTACTCGGAGTGAGCTCATGCGGTTCGGTTGCACGTGGATTATTATGGATATTCGGTGCATCCTGATGTTGGCGTGCGATGTGAACGGTATGGGTCAATTCGGGATGTGTTTTACGGAAATGATAGCCGCGATATCCGGCCTGAATGCGAGCGGCAGCCGCATCCACAGGTGATGGACCTGTGCTGTTCTTAACGGAAGGTTTGTGTTGTTCTGCACTCTTGTTATCCATTCTCACAGGCTGATAGAACAGGGAAATATTGAAAAGCAAAAGAAAAGTGCTGAAAGTTGATCTTATAATTTTCGGCAGTGGGACACGAGAAAAATTTCAGTCAGGTTCTTCACAAAGTATCAGGTGGCTTAGAAAGTGTTCAAAAATACGATTGCAGTGGTTTGCCTCATCAACGCAGTGTAGTCCTTCCTAATATGATACACACGCGGCTCAGTTCCCATAAATACGCTTCCATGCCTAGAAATATAATGGTGTTGTGAACACAATGTATCACGATAATCGGTGCGGGCTGCCTTCTGCCAACGAGAATTTGCGCACTAGTGACCTGAAATGGAATCTACTGGTCACTCTGTAGCCCATCCGATTATAAGCATCAGAAAAGATACTGGAAGTGTTATTATAATTCGGCATGATTGAACTCTATCCACTTCACATGAAATATAAACGTATTTTTTATCAATGGACCGGTCATCACCATTCAGGGCTTTTTACCAGATATCTTGAACGTTATGATCTTTTCTTGCATAATTAGATTTTTCCTTGAAGTCCAATTCATAAACTTGGTTTTCCTAGTCACAAATTCAGACATTGGAATGTACCACAGTTTCATAAGTTGAGAAATTCAAAATAGTCTGAAAACTCCCTACGTCCGTGTTTGTTGGTGTCTGAAAGGCACAAGTCTTCGTCCCCACTGAGATAGGAAGTTTCACTCTCAACCACCGGTCACGTTGTTCATAGACGGCAATCTGTTGTCACCTGGGTAGCTATCTCGCCCAAGCTAGCCGAACCTAATAATGTTCTCCATTCCCAGTCTCAGGGTCACCATCTCTGATTATCCTTCGTTAGTCAAGCTAACTTTTGAGATGATGATTTAGGAGATGCTTTTCCCGAGAATCATGCACAAAATTTGTGAGAAAACAAAAAGCGATGATACCTCTCTTGTGGAACAAGTCGTGCTGGGCGATTTCATAGAATCCCAGAACCAATCATCCTGTACATGGGGAACGAAACCTTAGAATCATTCCTCTTATGGTTCACATGTCTGTGTTTAGTAATTGCTGTTCCATTTGTCTGTCTTCGAATACCTTAGATACATAAATCTGATCTCATCGTAAATAAAGGAAGCTTTTTAAACATTTAGTTACTTTTCAAGAAATTTAGTACATTAATTCTAAAATGCTTGGAATGAGCAAGTATTTGTCGTATTTAGAAACTATTCAGGATGACAGAATTGTTTCTATTGGGGGAGAAAAATTCAATATTTGGCATTTTATTAAAATTTAATTTTCTACTTTTAAGTATAAAATACTGGATAACCAAGGTCAAGTCAAGTGCACCGGTTTCAGATAAAAATACGAACAAGGTAAATAGGAGACTGGAACACGTTATAAAATGGCACACTGGCCACTGATCACCTAAAATAAAGGAACATTATCAAAAAGCAATTAGCACTGACAAGTAATTCACCGTTGCTCGACTTTTTACCAAAAAGTAACCTTATGTGGTGCACAAAGGTTGAATGGTAGTAGCCTTTGAGCATAGGAGACACGTACCTCCGAAGATACTACATAGACAGTTGAGGAAGCAAAAGAAAATTATACCGAAATACTTTGAGAACATTCATAGTAGAATAAAAGTATCTTCATTGGTAATTCAATGGATGAAAATATAACAAGTCATCCTAGACTACAACTCGAGTGGCAGGGGTAGAAAATTCGTCGCAACAGGTTTTCGATTGCGTGCGTAAGCAACAGAAAGCAATCCCAGACAGGTTTCTGTGAGTCGTTTCTAGACAATTTCTGATCCGGATGGGATTGTTCTGTTTAAATTCAGTTTATCATTCGTTACACAAAATCAAGGAGTAAACGGCTATCAGAGAAGGCAATGAATCGTGACAAAGAGCAAGGTAAGAAATGCATTCATTTTGTTCAAACTTCACAACAGCAGTCCTGAGAGATTTCATACCGAAACTCCTAAGCACACTCTTGTTATACTTCGTTTATTGCCTTACCACTGAAATGAATCCCTTTATATGTTGTTCAACGGCTGAAAATGCGACAATTTGCAAGTTCATTCAGGATTCTTTCTATTCCACTTTTTACTCTGATTCAATAAGGCAACGTCAATTTGAACAATTTGAAAATATTCTGAGAAAAAAATACCATGGAGGCAAAGCTTTTGCGCTAACAACCTTATCTTTCGACTGTTAGAAATACAAAAGAGGTTATGTGCTGTTGTAGGGAATCTGGCTGAGGCGCAATAGAATAGGCACTAGTGGAATGCGCTCTGAGGGCCTTACGCGGTAACACCAGACGAATCAGCAGCGATTTAACAGAAGTGGACGACGGTTTAAGCCACTGCAACTGAGCTTCACAATTCATCAGCCTTCCATCACCGACAATTATTTGCTGTACTAATTACCTCCTCTCAGCACCAGTGCCTGCTTTCAACGCTGGGTCCGAATCCTCGCGCGACTGGCTTTGACTGGATCATACTGAAACTATCGATCTCTACCCGAATTGCTTTGTCTCCTTTCTACCTGATTTCCCCGTGGGCTGACGAATATTACAACTTCATTTTCAAAAAACACCCTTTTTCGTATACACTTTGATTTTTGCATGTTTATTTTGGTCACTTTTTTAGTCTCTGTTATTTACCCATTGACAAACAAATTTAAAAGGGGACGAAAACCAGCATATGAGATGGTTTCAGCTGCGATAAGATGTGTCACACATTTCTGTGAATAAAGATAAAAATTCGGGGAGATATTTTCAGCATTTCTATTTCAGTACTAGATGAGGAGAACAAGGAATTTGTTTATATGAAACAAACAAACGACCGGGGTTGGAGGCGCAATTTTTCAGCACAAAGATTCTTACTTTCTTCCGTGGATCCGTATTATTCTAATCTTAATATACCATCCCTTCACCTCGAAACTCCCTGATTCTTCGCGATATCACGTCAAGAGGTATAAATGGCTGTTTAACAATATCCACGGTCCACTTCTTTGCAACGCTCACCGTAAAAAATCTTATCCATCCACATGTCCGGAATCAGGTGCTCGGTAGACTTCATTCCGAAAAGCAATAAAATTTGATCAACTGAAAACAAGACTTCCAATGGAATAATTTATGGGCGTTTATTTTGTGTTCTGTAGTTCAGTTCTACCTAACGCGGGGTCTTTGAATACCGCCAGTTCTTCGACTAATTTCTCATTGTTCACGATTTACAAGAATATTTTTCTCTGGTCCCAATTATGAACTTATTTTCAAGGCCAAATGTTTTCCTACGGCGGCCCTTTTTTTAATTCCCTTCGGATCTTCGCGCTTGGCAACGAGTTTCGAGTATTTTCAAATGCAGTCAGAAATGGTCTAAAATGTCTGTAACGGAAGGTAATTGGGCATTGAAGGAAGCATCAGTCTGACTCGGAGACCGCTGTTTGTAAAATTCCGATACCTTAAGTACTATCTTCAAAAGTTTATTTACTTTGGAATAAATTTGATGAAGTATCTCATATCACCATTCAGAATGATTCAGAAACTGCTGGAGTAGTTCTCCTCCAGCCAAGTTGGTTGAACGAAGAAATTGACGATTTCAGCGATACTGATGGAGTTGAAGTTTTCGGAGGCGAATGGTTTACGTTCCTAAGAAACAAAGAAGGTCGGGTGATCACGTTCATCGGTCGAAAGTGGTGCAATTCTTCTCACCTCTTTTTTCGATTCAACAAGATGAAGACCAATTACATTGTAGTTCCCTGTATATCACCTTTGCGCATTTCCCAAAGTGCTTTGATGCTCTTTTGGATTCAGTACTAGGCACTTATGCAATTATTTCCTCAGTATTTGAAAATGCCCCCACTGCTACTCATGGTCGCTCTACTTTAACTCTTCACCCGAAACTTTATTGTGAAAACAAATCTTTCACCAACTCGCGGCACTCATCGCGCCCTGTCTGCAAACGAGCTTGCACCCCTGAGAATCTCATTTTTACATTTCTCCTTTAGAAGATGCTACCTCATACTGTGATTGATTAACTGACTACCTTAGCTTTTGCTGCTTCATGGGAACCTATTCTGTTTGACCCAATAGGTTCTCGTCTCCTCGCTTGAGGAAGCTCTGTCAAGCTACGGAAAAGGTGCGAAAATCCAGCAGCGTCGTGCTGTAGAAAGCCTTCCATACTCATGAGGAATGAAGTATGAACTATGGATAACCTGCATATTGATACAGTGCTAGGGAACAAGAACTGCTATGAGATGTGTGAAGCTCTGAAACAACTGTTATGCCAGACCCAGGCGGAAATTAAACATTACAGATTGGAACCACCAGTTCGACTTTAACTCCAAAGCATCCTCCCTTCCCGCTCCATATAACGAATCCAAAGAACGCAGCCCTGTTACACCTGATTCTTTCCTTAGAGTTCTACAACAAACCAGGGGCCATAAGTCTCGTAGTTCCGGCTTGCCATCGTCAATGTTACAGAAATCCTGGTCATTTGAACTCACATCTCCTTTGACTGATCTATTTCGTCATTGTGCTGATTCTGGGGTAATTCCCGATGGGTGGAGATCTGAAAGCATTCGGGAGTGTACTCTTCCACAGCATCACTCCCTAGGTTCACTGTCCTGACCCGATACAGTTTGCCTACAAACCCTCTCTGTCAACCCTGGATGCCATTGGCTACGTTGCCAATCCTACTGCCTCTACTCTTGATCATGCTGACCGCACTGTCAGGATAATTTTCTTGACTATGCGAATGCATTGAATTCTGTTCATCGAGGTACTCTTCTCAACAATACACGTGATAATGATGCTGACTGTCGTACTCTGAACACCCTTCGTGGTTATTTTAATAATCGCAGACAGTTAACATCTTGTGGTAACCGACACTCATCTTCTGTTCAAGTTAACTCTGGTGTTTTTCGAAGTGCCATTTTGTCTCTATTTCTATTTCCTCTTTATATTATTAAACTTCTCATTTCACCTAACCTGCAAATATGCCGATAATGTTTTACTTAGATATCTGTATATTGGTACTGAATGTCTGAGTTTTCTTACGGAACATCTGAACAAAATTTGCTACTGTACTACATTTCACTCTCACAATAATAATAGTAATACGAGGTTTGCATCTCCGAGACAAACTGTCTTGAAGTCTGTTTAATGTTTTAACCATAACTCCACTCATTTATATCAGCTGTTTATTACCCAAATCTGCAGATCTCACATTTGTATCCACCAATAAGTTTGTCCTCCCCTAATCGCCCGTCAACCACTGGGCCACGTAGCAGTCCCTGTGAAAGCAACTTAAATACTGACTTCAAGGTTGTACAAGCACTGTATACCCCATTGTGTACCAAGTTTCCATTTATAAACTCCACCGTGATGTTTCTGACCCGAACCACATGAATTCAGTGTGCTTACGGTTCAAGTATATGAAGGTGTTCTGGCACATACATTACGCCGCATGTGTGCCTTTATTGTCAAATATTCATGAGTGGCATGAGTTACCTAGAGTTTACAAGTTAAATGTTAACTTGTGCGAATACTGCTTGTCAGCTTCAGTGAGACCAAGTGAAGGATCTGAACGCTTTTTCACCGACTAAATGCCTTTCTATGATTGGCACCCGATTTATTGGGATAGATTTTCACTGCCTAACAAAATAGCGGAAGTTCCACGAAGAGAGATAATACTCACAATCGATTACGGCTAATACGAACCAGCTGTCTAAAAAATTGTTCATCTTGGTGATGAACTAATCATTTACACAGTGATGGTGATTTTGACAATCCACTCCATTGATAAAGAGAGAATAGCCGTCAACCCATCCAACAAAACAATAGAATGAATTGTGACTAGTATTTAACAAAAAATTCAGAGACACGGTCCTCTCGATCTACAGTGTGCTATCAAGCTATCCCCGAGTTATTGCACTTCATTAATATCATGCTATTCTGTTACACAAGACAGAGAACATTCACAATGAAACCTTATTCCGGACAGTAAAAAGGAAGTTATCTGATAATTGATTCAGGGTTCGGGTAAACAGTACTGCACGACTGCGAAACGTCAACAGCTTTCAATATGGTCCTTGTGGCTCAGCTCATAGAACACTCGTGGTACTATAGCAGGTTTGAATTCTCGTCTTAGCTAAGGGGTTTTCACATGTGAGTCAGTTCAAAAATGAATATTTGCACTTAGATGGTCTAACAACTCGGTGAATGCCACGCTGACGGATAGTTGTTTGCATGTGATGTCACACAAGAAGCACTATCAACGGTTCTGGATTGTCCAAATGTGAAAAGGACCGTGGAAAGTTCTCCTAATTAGATGGTGTCAACAGCCCTTCTGAACTCTTTATAGTTCTGTGCAAACCAGATCAGCGTGGAACGGCTAATAGATCTTCCATTATGTGAGTTCATTTACAAAATTCAGCACAAGATGTTGCACAGACCCATTGTTCACGGACCGAAAGCAATTTTATCGGAGAATTGGACTGGTTTATCAAGTAGCTGCCAAAAATCGAGAATATTTATTGAACTACTGTTCAGTTTTTTCATAGAGGCTTTACTAAATAATTAGCAGATGAGAAACGGCTCGAAATACAGCCCCCAGATATTGTGAGCTGCATAAGCTCACTCGGAAGGCTAGTTGGGTTGGCTTCAGTGGGTCAGATACACAAAAACACGAGGTGATTTTAAGCTTTTTCTTTTGTGATTTTAAGCGCTAGCAAATTTTTGCCAGCGTAGCAGATTCACCATCCTAATGAACGTCTTTTCCGAGGGGTTTATCATGAATGAGTCACAGATATCCACCGAAGACAAAAAAATAAGACACCTTTATCCGTATAGCGTCGACTGGTGTATTTAAGGTTGACCACCCAATGAGCTAAAACAAGATTTGTGCTGTTCCTTCCTAGCTAGATGCACGTCATGCCACCTCCCACTATTTACCTGTAAGATGATTCTGGAAAACCGCAAATTATCCACCAAGTGAATTTTGCTGCAAGTGAGGGAACTGATTATTACATCAGCCGATAAAACTGAAAACTCTCTTACCACGTATGTTAACTCTTGGTGATCAAGCTACCATAAGAAAACTGAAGTCTTGACCAAGATCTAAGGTGATATGCTGCAAAATTATTTCTAGTTGCTAACAAAATGTAGAATCTATTCGGGGTTTGTCAGTCGGTCGATCATTGCATAAATATAATCCAGTTAGTTAGCGTAATCCAGTCATACCTGCCCCAAGATCACTACATAAACAATCCGTTTATCGTGAGAAAGATTGCTTTTCCTTAAAGGGAAAGGATTCAAACTTTGATACAGCGGATAGCTTTGAACGCTACAGTCGAGTTGATTGTCCCACACACGTAAACGGGGAACGACGTTGAAATTTTCAAAATATTTATGTTCGTGATATTGATCTAATCCATTTATTTTGATATAAGCACTAAAGGTAATATTGAATTATGTTCTATTCTAGCCATGCTAAAACAGTGCCATCTTTTTTCCGGGGACGTTTTGAGCAAACTGCAATAAAAAATACTCACGTTTTCTTTATACAATAAATAGGTTTAATCGACATTCAACAATTTTACCCGCGTGATTGCACGAACAATACTTTGATTAAATACCACTTTTGCGGTAAAACCGTCTTAGAAGTGTTGAGATTAAGCGTACAGTATTGAGCACAGGACACAAATCATTATGCCAAACAATAAAGCTCACCAGTCCAAGATTGGTGAAATCGTATAGTGCACGTCCTCAGAAAGCTTTTCTCGGCTTCCAATGCTTACTGAAGCGAGTAGTGGTTGATCTACTAGCAAAGGAGGCCAATCGAACTTAAGTAGGAAATAAACACAAAATAGGTCGCCGGTAGATTTGGTCACGTGCAGCGTTTCAGGCTTTCCCAGTCTGGTCCAAGAGATCCATTCGTGGAGTAAATGAGGACATTGGGAGGCAAACCTAGGTGTCGCAACCAGTGAGTCTCTTGTATTCGTGCACTTTGTGTATCTACTTTATGCTGTCACCTATACTACTCTTTTTATTTTGCTCATACTTCTGGGTGTTTTCATTTTCCAGTGAGACCGGGGCTGAGAGATAGACAAATAACAACCAGAATTGCTGCTCCAGGAGCAAAGATAACGGATGCTCAGAGGAAATTGAGTGGAATTCAGTCAGTAGCACCAAGCTCCAGAAAACTTCATGGCTCTTACGGGTTTTCTCTCAAGAATTCCGCTGTCCGGAAGAACAATCTTTTGCTTCGCAAATAAACCCTCACTGTTGTGTCCGTTTCCCTGACTTTAAGTTATTTCATAGTTGAAAAGAGTAACCATTTTTCTAGTTCTGATAGCCCAGGGACGGATCATGGTAACGAATGAAGCAACACGGACCCAAATAAATTAAGGACACATCAGCAAATTCCCGACAAACTCAGTGCGCATTTCTTGGATCTGATGAACATCAGTTGGAGTGTGGAACAATAAACTCATGCCAAAAACAGAAATCTGTGCGGAGACCGGCGAATGTAGACTAAAAAGGAGGGATTACAATGAATGTTGACTAACCAAACCCAAAAACACACGTACGATTTCTCAAGAATCGGAGTGCACGCTTATTGCAACACGCCAGGGGCTGATGAAAAATTTCCTCACAAATTTCAGATGAGTGAAAAAATGGGTAGCGAATCGTGTATCAGATTGGGAAGTTTGCAATGGTTGCCTCCTGGAACGATTGGGTTTCTGGTAATTAGCTAGTCTTTTACATTTCTCTAACCCCCGCACAATTTATTGTTTTCTCGGTTCCCATCACTTCTGGTTGTTGTTGTTGTTGTTGTTGTGGTGGTGGTGGTAGTGGTGGTGGTTTTGTTGCTGTTTCCACCAGTTTTAGACAGCTACTATGTTGATAGTTACGCACCGAGTGAGAATTCACAGTCTTCTTTTTCTTTGTTGTGAACTGATGAAAGCATGCCGTTGGTTTAAATAAGCATTCAAAGGTCCTACCGTAAAACAGTCCCTCGGGATTCTGTCTTCAAAACGAGAATAAATTTGACCAATTGATTTTCAGTCAGTCCTTGCACATTTCTTGACGGATAGAAACCGGCTTGATAAGGCAGTAAAAGATGTCGGTGATTTCTCAGGCTTGCTCAAATGAGTTTTCTGATTTGATCAGTGTGTTCAAAAGCCTAAAGTCTCGGCTAACGAAAGGGTTTTGTCTTATTCGACTCCGTCCAGATTGAGTAGTCAAAGCCTATTGCAGTTCGTACTAGTTAATTTGTTTCATTACTCGTTAGACCAAGATATTCGTGAGATGTTTTATCAAGTGAGTATGAGGTCAATTCACCTCTCTTCTCCTAAAGATCAAGTATCCATTCTGTCATCTATATTGTCAAGCATGATGTGATGAACACCACAGACTGACTTGATTTGGACAAGACTTACATCATGAGAAGATTTATCGGTGAATAAACACATACATATCTAGTAATCCACATACACTGGTTGTTGTGGGTATCTATATATTTGCCACTTTTTCCGTGACTCTCAAAGTCCTTTGAGGTAGCACTCCTTTGTTGTACTGACTTTATGATAAAGACAATCAAAACATGTAGTTGAACACACGTACAGTACTACATCACAGGAAATCTCCCAATAAATCATTTGTTCTGACTCAACCTCGACCTTCTATTTGGAGTGTCCTGGAATAATTTGGACCATTGAGCTAAGTGTGACCATTAAACATTTTCGAAGCTTTTACGGTGATGTTTCGTCTCTGCAACACCTCGATCAATTCCGCAATCAGCCACCAAGTCCTAGCAGCTGAACTGAGTTACATTGAGAAAGTTGGTCGAAGTTAGGCGTTTGGAATCCAGATATCTACGGTAAAAACTGTGAAGAACTGTGATTTCGTTTTATACAATCTGTTTCACTTTATTTCTATAGTACATATTGTTTTGTCTTTACAAGTGACCACTCTCCTCCACCCATTCCAGTATGCTTGAGTCATCCTAGATTGTTTTTGAGTTACAATATTGTACCACAAACTAATTAGCATAATAAAATCTCCAAGACGATCAAATGAGGATTAGGGTTTCTGAATATTAGTAATCCTGAACGGGGTCGTGAAGCCGTTCAACCCTGGGGGTTTATCCGACGAACAAATGTGAAATAAGGAATACCATGTAAGTATGGAACTATAAGGGTTTTTTGGTGGGCATTTGCGTCCCTCCTGGGCTAATCACCCACATCGTTAGCTTCCGAAGATTGACACGGACTACGGTCTTCTCGTGATGTGTCTACATTGTTGCTAACTATTTAAGTCGAATGATCCATGCTTGACTAAACCTCTCAGAATTCTTGCGGATCGCTTCGGGACCGGCCCGAGAAAAGCTGAAATGTTGTTAGGGGCTACTTAATTGTAAGGAAAAGAATTCGGCCTAGTGACAAAAGCAACTGCAGTACCTGCCTTCATTGTAAGAACTTTGAGTACACAATACAGCAGATGGTCTACGGAAAGCCAGACTCATTCCTTATGTTTTGTTCTCATCCGCACAGGGACAGGACGGTCCAACTGAAAGAATGCGGAGCAACTTATCCTCTAGGTATTGTAATCAGTGCTTACGCCAGAGAAATACCCTAAACTACTTGACAGTGTCTCTGTTTCCTAATGCGGATGAAGTAAGGGGTCTCAAAGTTCCGGTTTGTGGCTAGCACATATATAGTCTTGAATGTATCTCAAAAATACAAGGCTGCAGTGGATGAAACTTCAAATTTACTTGCTAGATACTAAGCAACTCGCGTATCTCCAATCCTACCGTACCCTAGATACCCTCGTATCTTAGGCCTGTTATATTCTTTCATATGCAGGTACAAAGAGAAAGGAGGACAGAGTTTACTTCTTGGGTTACAATGATGCGTTGGAATGTCTCAAAAAGTCAGAAATTTCCCGGACTTTCTGAGTCGGGTGGTTTCCGACACCAAACCATTGGTTCATTGACCAAATGCATTGGGAATACCTACTATTTATGCTCTAGTGTGGCAGGGCTTTCTGATTTTCCTCCCTAACGCCTATTGTTCCACAAGTATCCATCTTATCACCACTTTTTTCTATGTAACTACCTACTATGCTTATTTACCCTGATTCTTTGCTCAATATATAAACGCATACCGCAGTGCTTCACTTATCTTACCCGAAAGACAATGAGTTTCCCATCATGCAGCCAGGTGAATTTTAACATAGAAGAGTGGTTCCACAGTCACAATCTGACTGTTTGCTCTAACAAATATGCAGATGAATCTTCATCTCTTCTAAAGTTTGGCAGGTATACCGACAGTGTAGAATCTACATCCCGTGTGTATATGAATTAAGTGGAGTTGATCCAAACTGTGTCAGTAAATTACCTTGGTGTAATCTCAACATGAAACCTGATATTATTTCCGCTTTCGTAAAGTTTTGTTGAGCTTAAATTTTATTTGTCACGTCATTAAACGTTCTTCATCCTGTTTTGCTTATTCAGACGCCATCTTGCACATGCCCTATGCTAAACTAGCCTTGCAGGTCCCCTGTGATCTTCCCAGGTCTACATGTAAAGGACTTGAAATCTATAGCCTGATCTCTCAAGAATACTTCCAGATGCACCGGTAGACCGTGTGAATGTCGTTTACCGTATGATTGATTTCAGCATCCCAGGGTATGCCACAAACTTTTTCAGAATATATTCGTGGACTTCGCACACCCACTCTACTGTGAAATCACCGTGAGTATTTCTTCTTCGTGTATCCGTCCAAACTACAAACTGTTATTTGGTCACACAGAAGGTACACACGTTCGGTGCTACCTTATCGTTGATAATGTTGGAGAAATTGCCATAGTTGGTGGTTTCGAAGTATTTCGCGATGATTTCTTCAAACCATGTACCAACCACGGTGGTGGTGTCGTAACATGATAACCAATTCCCATTTGAGCTTAATTCTACTATCCAGTCTGTCCTCAAATTGTTACCACTGGAAAAAGTGCTTCGGTTCGTTGCACCATATAAATCTTATACATTCGTTATGGTAACTTTTCTTTCTTGTACTTGGAAAAGTAAAGCTGCAAGAAAGAATGGACACTCAAATCCAGGACGTAAACCGACAACAGGTAGCTATTCCAGCTTTTTAAAGTCGAATCACAAGAGCTCAGTACTCTAGTAATCGATAAATAACCACCAACGAGAACTTCTGTGACAACTAGAAAACCATTATGAAGTTAACTGCCAAAGAATCAAACAAGCATTCACCTATGGTATACTGCGAAGAAATTGGTTCTACTTTGTAACTCACTCAGAAACTGCACTTGTTGTCTCTTTATTGATATCCATCAATACTCAATCTCTCTGGTTTACACACACCAAGACACTCACACACACGCAAACCTCCAGACACATGAGGTTATTGGTGTAAACGGCCCACCAGTGGTCGTCCTAAAATAAAGTGCAAAACTCAGTCTCTGATAATGTTGAAATTGTTCAACCTGGCTGCTGGAGTGTGTTTACCACTATTCCGGCGTCGAAAAAGGGCTCATCTAAACAACATCCCATTACCAGTCCATCAGTATCCTTAAGTTCTTAGAAAAGCTTGTGTTGCATAAACTCTCGTCCCGGATCAATGTACTAGACGAAAACAAAGTCGTATTTCGACGTTCCTACTCGACTGCAGATGCTCTAGATTCATTCTTTCATTTTGTTATATCATCACTAGAGTGAGCTTTTTGACTGCCAGTGAAGTGTTCACTGAAAAAAAATCTTTTTACGCACAATTATTGTGTAATTATTTTTCAAAACGTGAGCTCTTTACCTGACTTCATGGGTTCCATTTTAGAACACGTGTTTTACAAGTTGCCGTTCTATCACTTTTCCTATCTTTTGGCCATATTCTCTCCATGCACGTGTATAGTGATGATTTGTTCGTAAAGTATGATGTAGTCCTTGGTGCCCCGTGGTCTGTTAGACACGTTTCGTCACTCCTTAAACGGAGAGCCACCGAAATCAAAAAACTAGTTTTCCAGTAATAATCTTAAAAATAACATCCACAAGTACTCCGACAGACTATTTTATCTACACGGAAGTGGTGAGTATTTTGATCTATTTACCTCTAATCCAGATTTGCTCATAAGTGAAGAGCACGTGGCAAGACCACCGTCTACAAAATACTTCGGAGTTACTGTCACTCTCGATCTTCCCTGAACCGATCAGGTCGTTGCACTTGCCCGAATATCAGTCATTTAAGGCGCCTATTCCAAAATCGCAGTCATTCTCCACCTCACATCGCTGAATTGGATTTCTTTTTATTCTGTTGAATATTGCCCCATGCGCTTCCTGCATTTCCTGGTAAATTTTCCTGGTTTGCTTGCCAGAGACTTCACGATTATTGTCAGATTCCCCAAGCATTTTCTTCGATTTCATAAGATTTTTTTGGGGTCAGGTCACCCAACATTTACGAGCTCGTCTTGAGTCTATTTTCAAAGATACTAGGTGATGAGTCACACGATTCACTCCACAGCTTAGTCCATGTGTTCTAAAGTCTACTAGATCCTGCTACTATAGTGGTTAGGCTGTGGGCAGCCACATTAATGTCCAGTTCATGTCAGTGGGGGTTCCGATAATACACTTACTGAGCTGGCCTCATGAAGTTTTTGTGCTTTTGTGATCTCAGTTCGAACACGTGCACTCCTCTCTCGCGAAGGAATACTGGTCTTCGTTTTATACACTTTGGACACTTGTTTACATTTACCAATGGGTAAACATTTTTTACGTTACCCCATCTTAACACATTCCTTGCAAGTCCGAGCATTATGACCAACAAACTGAAAACACAAGTTGTACCGCAACGTAATTCACCGGCTCACAGTAGGACTGAGTTATCATGCCGGATCAGCTCTGTACCCGTTAGTGTTCACTTGTAGTAAGTAGTCTGTTGAGAGACGATCCAGCTGAACTAACGGCTTTCGAGTGAGATCAGCAATTCTTCGGGCCGGCTTCGAGTCCCCGTCGGGACTTGGTGTGAGACTATGCGCTGTATTGATGATTTCCAAATAACTACTTCGATGGAACAGGTACTCTTACCCTCATGATGGACAGAACGCTATGATTGCAGCCGATAAATGAAGAGCAGTCAAGATTGCTTTCTTACATGAGCACATGGGATAACCTGCTTAGGCAGTTTAGCTTGACTTGTCTGTCAACACACTATGGTCAGTGAGGCACGGGAAAACATAAGCGCATCAAACCTACTCTGTGTTAACTGATGGATGATGGGAATAAAACAGTTCCGAACTGTGTTTACACACACGCGATCGGAAGTGCCCTGACACTGGAGCATAGTTTCGGCTTAGTCATACTGAGTCCAGACCCAAGTTCACAGAAGTGAGAACAAAACAGCGTGGCACAGAAGTGACTCATCCATATGCCCGGTCAGACTTGACTAAAGGCGAACTTAATGGGTGGCTAGGTAAATACTATTCACTGTTGTCATAGAGCAAAACGATAATGCACCGAACCTTGATCGATGTACAAACTACAAAGCCCTCTCTCTACTTTGTAGAATATTGCGATGACTTTGGCAAAACACAGTAGGCAATATTTTGGCTCATCTTAGGATTTATAATATCTACAATCAGTAGAAATATTTGTGCGTTTTCCCAACTATATGATTCACAGAGTAGCCCACCTTGCCGAGACAGGGCACCAGGTAGACAACGAAGTCTTTAAGATAATTTACAAAGTGCCTGTGAATTCTTCGAAGATAGTTCGCCAAATCACTTTGGGAATAGCGGAGGCAGTAGCGATTAGGCTGTTAAATCCATCACTTTGTTCGCACAAGCGATTTTTCAAATCACTTCAGCTACCCTGGCCGCGATCGGAAAATGGGAGACAAAATCATGGTGACCTCGACCGCAACCTTTCAGTCGTGACAGTAAGCAGCCAACCCACCCCAGATGTACTTTCTACACCGAGTTTTCCCAACCACGAACAACCAACTTCCCACCCCTTTTCCGAACCGCAAAACACCTACAATATTGATTGACCAATGTTAATTTGATACTGCAAATACCCTCTCTTTTCTTCCGAAAATATGCATTCCTATCATATATATATATATATATATATATATATATATATATATATATATATATATATATGCAACTGCATTAGCCAGAGGATGAAGTTATCGAGAACGAGCTTGTTCGCTATCATGCCTTTTCTATCTGAAATTTGTCTTATATGTTTTCCTTTGCTAAAAATGATCTCTTGTTATCTTTTCAAATCTGCAAGAGTATATTTCGGGGGTAGTCCTCGGGGATTTGATTACTTCGCGACTCTAACCCCGGGGGTGAAAGGTGTGATTGGTAGCTTTTGTCCTCACAAAGCAACAGGATTTAGTACATCAGGGAACAAATGTCTGTTCATCAGAGAGCTAATTCCCAAAAACATTTCCTAATACAAGAAGTGAATCCCAATATAATACTCTTCCATACCACCTGTTAGGAAAACAGTAATTTTATAATGTCAGGATGTACGATATAAATGCCAAAATAAGTTTACTTCATTAAATTAAATTAGAATAAAGAAGAGTTACCACCGGCAAACTTCTATAAATGTGCTTTTTCACATTTTACTCACACGACTTAATTTATTACTTTCGTTTCACTGTATACACAAACAAACATATGCCTAATTTGCAGCATCAAAAAACGAGGCACTGATACGTATAGACCCGTCGATTTCTGTCAGTGTACAGGGTCTTTTGATATCAAACAGCCAACTCGATTCGATCGGTTTAAGTGTGCTTTGGGTTTTTGCATACCCCAACCTTCGCGTGCGTGCAACACAGTAGCTGGTAGATTTTACACAATTTGCCGGTTATTTGTAGTGACTGGGAGGGTCACTTGCTTGCTTTGCATGTTTTTACCTTTGTCATTATTACGGGGCCTAACATTCTTCGGTTAGGGTTTTGTTTCTGCTCGTTGATAACGAAGTATAATGGTTGATACTTGAATACTACTGATTGAATCTTGTTTTACCTACCCCTGAAATAGATTCACAAATGGGTACAAAATAAATCACATTATGAACCCAAGTGCCATTGCTAAGAGTTTCCGTCAGCAACGGTACTACTGCGGGACTGAGAAGTGTGAAAAATGTTTGGAACCCCATAGCGTGGTGTTCATTTAGAATGAGCACCAGTGGCGTATCGTCATATTTCCGTAAGCAGTATAATCTTTGGCAAGATTCAGTAGTGCTCCCAAGAAGTTAACAGTTAGCACTACTATTCAGACGTATGAAAACACTTTATTCTCCCGAGTTTTCTTTCTTCCATCTACCATTAGTAAAGTTTAGATAATTTTCGGTAATTTCAATTCCATAATTTACCCATAAACTTTCGGGAGTGATGTTCCTTTTAGTTCACAGGCCAGTTGTCAACCACATATCAAATAAAGGCTATTCTTAGCAAAACCCCGCATCCAGGGTAACACTAAAGCACTGAGGTCGTACTGAGTGTTGGATATCATCAACGTATTTGCTGCACGAGATATCCTTTAATATCTGAATCAGTCCGGTGCAGAATTCAGTGCTCTGTTATTTAATCAGCCAACAACTAGTACTCCATTCCTGGCCATCACGATAGGATGCATACGTTATATATTTATCTCTATTTACCTAGCGTTCTGTTAGGGTTTTCTCATTAATATTCGTTAACAAAGTTCATGACCCGATTTCAAATAGAATCTCATCTCGCTCCTTTGGCATTAGGAACAGCCATAAACAAATATTCTTGGATGCCTGCGCCTACAAACACATACACATGAAAACATACTCATCGACACAAAGAAACTATTGGGTAAAAACATCTGATGATGACAATGAAGAAAAGAAAATACTTTGCGTCATTCACTAGGTATCAAGTACGGTTTGGACGCCTTTGTTTGGGAGTGACTCATGAATGACCGCGCTACATTTCGTTGTAGGCGTGGTCATTGTTGT
Source organism: Fasciola hepatica (assembly GCA_948099385.1). Lineage (NCBI taxonomy): Eukaryota > Metazoa > Platyhelminthes > Trematoda > Plagiorchiida > Fasciolidae > Fasciola > Fasciola hepatica. Next base: position 12,205,465 of record CANUEZ040000142.1, on the reverse strand, counting down.
CTTGAAACGATTCTCATTATGAGGACACGTCATCGCTCAAAAGGTATTTCAACTGGGTTTTAGTTATGTCGTATTTTACTTTGTCTTCCACTACTCGTTTCCAGCAAGCCGGCCGAAATCAAGCTTGGCTAGGAACCACAAGCGAGCCGGTTGGAAAGCTGTCCCTAGTCGCACAATGCTCCAGAAAGATGACTAATACTTGTTGGTTAGTGTTAACATTTTGGCCACTATATGGAAAGATGCAGTTTTAGCCAGTCTTCTGAACTCTTTAAATTGCACGAACAGCCTTGTGACATGTACCCAAGAATCCTGGAGTAATGAAAGAAGTGAAGATGACCACGTTCTCGATGAGAATATTCAGCGATTTCGTTTAAATAAAGAACAGGCGGTAATGTGGCAACCGAAATTAATTCCAAGTGGTCTGGCAAGTCCGAAGTTACCTTGACTTTCTCGTGCGCTTTCGTTGATCGCCTCGTAGTCTGAAGTCATCTGTGTTTGGATTTCCGAGGTACTGTAAAAAGTGATCAGTGCATAACTCTGGTTTGCTTCCAGAGAGACACTGACTTCTTCTTGGAAGCTGTCGTAGGCTTTTTGATTTCATTACTGTCTGGTTGTTACCGGGTGGTTGTCGGAGATTTTATTCCTGCGTCCAAGTTCACATTATTTGCTTTTGGTTTAGGTAATATCTGTCCTATCCCAAACATGACAAATGTCGGTTCGGACAAAAATATCACCTATCATCCTGTAATTTCCCAGTTAAAACTGAATGCACTTGTTTGAACGAGCGATCAAGCTAACATTACCTTCAGCCCCTAAACTTGCTCACACTCAGCACTTTGGTCTTTCATCAGACAGAAAAAATGACGGTCTACTCTGGGAGCTTGTCAGTCGTGAACAGGGCCCTTCTTCGAGGTCCTCTTGTCATTTTTGTCATCGTGGATATTTTCTAAATATACTCTGTTCTCGTTTTTGATTGAAATTTGAGTTTTTTTAACTTACAGAAGTCCTCAGTATAGTACAGTACAATGCAGCACAGCACAACAGCATCTTTTTTTCCACACACCATAAACAGCACTTATTATAGTGCTTTTTGTGTGGTCAGTAGACCAAAAGGCCGTGGAGTGAACTATTTCGAGTCACCACTTGTCAGACGGTTTAAACTCCCAAATAAAAAGAACAAACAATCGATGATGTCACATCAAAAGCATTCATTTGCATTGAAAATCCATATGGCTTTGGAATCACTTCTCCAATTACCCGGCTTTTAGAAAGCTTGCCCGTGATAACCGGAACTTCTACTGGTTACCATGATTTTCGACAGTGCTACTTTACCGAACATCACAGGCTTACTTATTTCGAACACTACAAATTAGTATTCACATCCTCAGATTTTTTGGTTAATCTGGCATAAGACGACTAGTGGGCTCCAATTTCTCCAGTTATTTTAATTAAATATACTGAGGACAAAACCATTTGTTCCTTGGTTCAACATAATCTGCGATTTGACCTTTGATAAGTTGGGATCAAAATACGCCCATCCAGCCGGTCTGTGACTCGATCAGTTAACTAAAGTTCGGTAATAATAAGTCTAAGTGGGAAAAAAGCGTTCTGTCGGACAAGCAACAAAATTAGCGGACAACTGACCGGGATCAAACGGTCAAACTGTGTGCCGGCATATTCGTAATGGTTCTATCCTGTAACTTTTGTCTACCCTACGTGATTTGTTGTTTTCCGTGGTCTGCATATTTCCGTTCTTCTTTGGTTGGCGCATTTTGATGGCTTCAGAAAATTAATATCATGGACATCATCACATTCTCCTTTTGGAGATGGAAAGCCTACGCCACCAAAGACAAATGAGGTAATCTCGCCCGTGTGCAGTTTCTCCCCGTTCACGCGGAAGGAACGACCCGGTTTTGTTTGGAAAAATAATAATGAAAGCAACCACGAAGACAACAAAATAATGAACACAATTTCATTAACGAGTAGGCGGCTATCAGATTATTCTATCTAATTCACAAGACCATCATGACCTGTTCTCCTAGAGCTTTCCGATTTTCAGATTCCTTTGTGCAATCAACCTATGATATGCGTCCACAACTGGCCTCCACAGAAATCATGAACTTTTTATCCCAAGCGGCTAGCAATCGTATCCGTATATTTCACTCTTAACCTGAGCCTTGGTCGACTATGAAAAACCGGTTGAAACGAATAAGTTTACCTCGAGATTAACGATTTACAGTCAAAAACTCAAGCACGGCGTGGAAAGTGCAGTTAGTGAAAATCAAATTAATGAAACAAACCGAATATAATATGAATGGAAATAAAAGAGGAAATTATATATATATATATATATATATATATATATATATATATATATATATATATATATATATATATATATATATATATATAGAAAACCAACAAGTAACAGACAGATGGGATAAACCAAGGTTGTATTTGTGTTGCCTACTCCCATCTACGTACGAGCTGTCGCTAGGCAAAATTTGCCGTCGATAAACGGAATCCAAATGGTAATCCCGACACTAGTTTTACAGAATCGTTGGGACATAGCGAACTACATTTCAATAAAAAAAACGTTGTTTTTTCGTTTCTTAAGTGCATGCTAATTGCCCGTAACCATGGTTACGCGTTCCAGGGACCACCTTTGACGTGAAATAGACAAGAAAAAGAGATTTTTGCAATTCATGAGATACCAGAAGATGTGTTTAGTTCCCTCTTATTTTCATCCAACAGGTGTAACGGAAACATAATTTCCCTCATACCTGCCAATTTTGAAGTAATGAGCAATGTTTGTTATCCATACTTTCATATAATAAATTATCAAAAGGTTATGCACCACAATGAGAACTGCACAGATGTAAAAGACGCAATCTTTTTTACCTTACTACTTCAACTTAGCAGATGTGAGAGGAATGTTGGCAGCTTGGTAAATATAAATTTTAGGAAGATTTCAAGTGGCTTGTTGAAAGAAATTTTGCTCTGAAATTCGATGAAACAATAAGCAGCTAACTTTATTAACCAATGAACGATTGTTCAAGTTCTGAATCAAACTATCAAACAATCAACCATTATTTAATCCATTTATCAGTAGATCCACACATCAAGCAGTCAGTCAGCTGACCACTCAGGGAATCGAACAATCAATCAAATAATTATTCAGGGGAGTAAGTAAACAATGAAAATACCCAACCACCCATCAACCTGAATACCTCTCACTCAAATTATACACATAACTAATTGACTAACTAAATAACCAACTAACTAACTATCTATCTAGCTATATATGTATCTATTTATCTTTTCAACTATAAACCAGCTGGTCAGTCAATCATTTAGTTATACAGTCAGGCAGTCTGTCTGTCTGTCTGTCTAACTGACCTACAGCTTGCTTATCCACCTTAGGTTCTGAGATTGTCAGTTCATATACGAAACAGAGTTAGTGTACTTCTTTTAAATCAAACTATTTCTGTACGTGAAACGTACATGAAAAGTGGAGTCCTAAGGACGGTCAACCAAAAAAGGTTCATCAATACCACACACTACTCTCAAGCGATTGCGTGATATATACATGCCCAAACGCGAAGCAGGTTTAAAAATGTGGGTACTTGGCCCCATCCTGTGCGGAAAAACTGATTTGGTGGGATGCATTCACTTGGAGTTAACTGGTCAGGTACAGTGTCTGCATTTGAAGCTATCGGGCATTTCTAGCTGTCCTAGTGGACGACATCTGAACAAGCTCAAGTTAGTGATTCGGATCAGCCTGGATGGGAGCGAGCTGGCGCAGTGATAACGCACACGTCTTAAAGATGAAGGGGGCCAAGTTCGAACCCTGGGTCTGGCGGAGGTTGTGCACATCTGATGAGCAGTAACAGGAGCGATACTCGATTCTGGTGCTTCCCAGTGCAGATTGGTCGGATGACCTGAGGTTTGTGCGCGAAACGTGGAGTCCAAAGGACAGTCAACCAAACGAAAAATGTTGAACTGGTTTGACATTCCTTCTCAATTAAATTCCTGGGACCGATTTTCGTCATTATTTTTTTACACCATGACACAATCAGAACTTGAAAAGTATGGTGAGGAAAGGTCGAGATTCACTTGGTACGGGTACATTCAATTTCGTACTACCCAAAGTAGACAATTATGATAATAGCTAAGTGAAGTTACAGTTACTTGGCACAATGAGAAGCTCAAAGCTCTATTGCTCATTCTCGTTCGAGTGTTTTGCAAACCGCAGAGTTGTTTTTGTATGACTGGTGTCATTCGAATTTATTCAAAACTGCTTGAATCTCTATTTGTGGATGGAAAACGGGGTGTGTAGGATTGCTCGATAGTTCCTGATGTTCTCGCCCGTTGACTGCTTTTATATAATTAATTCATCCTTTATTTTTGAGATCTGCTGCTTACGGACCCAGTATAACCTGCAGCGTATTGTTATCACACAACATATTTCCTAGGTCAGCTGAATAGCTCCCCGTGAAGTGTCCATTTCAAAATCAAAATTTGAATGGGATTTTTTCGAATAATAGAAATGTTCGAAAGTGCTCACGGAACCACTAGTTGCAACATCAAGCAACGGACGAACGGATCCGATTTATCTCCGAAGCAGAACAAGTTGCGTGAAAGATTCATCACCAGGCTTAAAAACGGTAACAACCGTCTTGCACGCCAAGCTTGTCTAATTGTGGTACATCTTTTGCCTCGGCGGAAATATTTTTTGACATTTCTTTGTCTGTCGCTTTTAAATTCCACTCGGTTTTGTTATTGACAATCTCATGAAATTGCAGTGAAGACGCGTGAATGCTCCAAAACATGGGATGTATTCGATGTTTCTATTCCTACGCCTCAGTGGTAAAGAAATTCATCTAATCTCTGCGAAGATTCTAGGACTGTGTCAGATTCGAAATAATCGTCGGCATGTTTGCCTTCCTCGCTTAATCTGGTCAAAGTATGATGTCACAAAACATTTAGGCCAAAGCAACAGCTCGAAAATAAGGATGACGAAAACAAAGCCTATTCCGTTCCGAAAGATAGCGAAGAGCTCAGTGTTTAGTATGGCTTTTTAACAAGTAACATTCCTAAACTCACCTCACATGAGACCGCTTTAAGCAACTCCAAACCAAGTTCAGTTCATTCAAGCGTTTCATATCAGTTCGCAAACACAGTCACATACTGCAGCCTGCATTCCATTTCGTGGAACTAAATAGAAACGGGTTTTGCTTTCTGGCTGTACAATCTGATCACTCAGCTGAATCGGCTATTCTAGCAAAGAAACCTCTCATTTTCCACACAGAAGGCTCTATCTTGTTCGTGTGAGACAGTTTCCGCTAATAAATGAACTGCGCTTCTCCAACTGACCACTTCCCCGTCGGTTTTGGAGTGGCTGATGCAAAACAGTATTGACACTTTGTGGGAAGGTAACTGCTGCTATCAATACCGATCTAGGTCTTGAACTTGCCCCGCGGAGAAATGATCAGTATGTAATTGCAAACAACATGTAACATTCCTTGGTCTCTCTCTTGACAGATCTAGGACATTTCAATTTCCCCCTCACTCTGACCCAACAGTTTCGTGAACATTACCTACAAACTTCTTGAAAGATAGTTAAAATATTGGATGAGAAAAACCATCGGGTGGGTTTAATCCATAAATCATTTGGTTTTGTTCTATATGGAAAATCAATTATCTATTTTTCTTCTGTTTCTCGGAAGCAATCTACCCATCCCAGACGTATTTACTGCGCAGAATTTTGCCAACCCCGAACAATGAATTTCTCACTCTTTTCCAAAACCGCACCACACCTACAACGTTGAATAACCAATCTAAAGTTCTACTGCAAACATTTTTTCAAAAATATACATTCCTATCATACGCATGTTATTTTATAGGCCAGAGGATGAAGTCACCGAAAATGAGTTTGTTCGCTATGGTTCCTTTCTCTCTAAATGCAATGGGGTTATTCAGTGGATTATATTAAAGAATATCATATTATTCGTCAGGAGGCTAATTGACTAACCCTAGTCAATAAGACAGAATCTAATTGAAATTTGCCATGTTCAGTGAATTTCCAATCGCATGCTTCCCGTCGGGCGGAAACCCATTTGGTTTGAACTCAGAGGGAAAATCACCATGGTTTTATAAATTTTAGTTTATAATATAACCATTCTAAATATAGTTCAACTCTGCACTGTACAACTAAACATCTGTGCGCGAATTCTTCCCAACTGAGAATCTTAATTTGTTGCATTTTGTTCTAGTTGTGAATAGTGCAAGATTGGTTCGTCTTTAGATTCTCCTCAAATCTGTTAATCCGGACAAGGTATATCCTGCAGTCGTCAGAAATCGTCAGCTCTGAATCTCCACAGAATTAAGATTGGAAGTGAAATATAGGGTACACATGCTAATCATCGAGACTCCCGGCCTGGTTCTAAAACACCTATTACACGTCATCCTCACCACGAGAAATAATATTCAGATACTTCTGTTTTCAAACATACAACAGACTATCTATGACGCTATTCAATTCAGGGGCAAGCGCAGAATAACATCCGCGTGTGTCCTACGAATAAACAAGCACTGATATCATAGATAACTTGTAGAGGTCGAAAAATGCACATTTTGATAAATTTTGAGCAATGAAAGTCCAAAACTAGAAGGGAACTTAGAGCACGAAACAGTTTGATAAAATATGTGCCCAGAGAAGGTCTGTGGTAGCTAACGAGAGAAAGCTGTCTTAAAAAGTACAAGTCAGTCATTTAGTTAGCCAATCATTCAGTAAGAATAATAACAATAATAATACTGATGTACATTGTTTTGAATTTATCTCTCCATAATGGTATAATGTTTAGGGAAACAAGTCGTGTCCAGGTGAGGGTTGCCGGACGGAGAGTTGGCCGGCGACGGCAATAATCTTATCCACTACTGAAAAGTTAAACCTACACTATCCTATCAGTCTGACTGACACAGGTTTCCAAACAGTCAATAAACCATCGGATCAGGAAAGTAATCAACTTGGTACTTCATTAATATTTGATCTACTGATGATGCAAAATCCGATGGGCAGCGGTTTTCAGCGGAATAATCAGAAGTTCCATCTCGTTAATATAAACCACTGACGGGCTCACACGTCTCTAAAAGCAATATTTAGAAACATTCCAAAACATCGTGGTTGCTCTTTGAAACCAATTCATGACTGCATAAAAGAAGCACCAGGAATTTCTTGAATTGTTTCGTTAGTTAATGAGCATTCATACGACGAATCCGTTTCTCTTCATTTGATTGCATGCCAGTGTATTCCCCTTTCGAAGAAGACGATTAAACTGAATTTGCTGGATCACTTTTCGGTCAGACACAACGGATCAAATAAACAGGTATGAACAGGTGAACAGTTATTTGTGTGAATTCTGAACAGAGCTTTTCTCAGTCACAACTTATCCATGGCCACCAAGACATGGGCTTGTTAGGCAAAAACTGCTCCACAGAAGATTTGATGTCTAACGTTCCAGTTATCCTACTCTCGGTCTAACAGAGACGAAAAATAGGAGTGAGAACAATACGAAGTGAATAAATAAATTCTGCAAGTTTCAGATTCATAATCTACTCCACTTCATAAAGGAACAAATTTAATCGACACTGAGAAACGGTGAAAAAATTGGGAAATTTGCCTAACTTACAAACTTTTTGTGCCGAGGTTTGCTTTGTCGATTGATGCTCCGTGGCCCTGGTCTGAAAAAGGGAACGGGAGAAATCATAGGACTGGTTTTAGCTGAGAATCATATTATTGAAGATTTCTGGAAAAAGCAGCATCAAACTGCGTCCGACAAAGGGTAGATCAAGGTTCTGTTTCTACAGCCAATCGATCTTTCAGGAACTGAGCGGAAGACTTCTGATTTCGTTTCATCGCGCGTGTATTTAACACATTTACTAGAATTTTGTAAGTAACTTGTTCACAATATTGAATTACATTTAAAGAATGGACTCTTACGGAAATGGAATGACTTTTCAGACGGAGGATTTCAAACTTACTACTTCGAGCGATTTTGTTCTAGTGGAATAATTTTGGCTTCGCTTATAACAACAATTTATCAACTCGGTTCATGCGCCGATGCCATCTGTGTCATCTAATTCATCATTATCGAGGTCATTACAATTTCGATTTAGAGAACCAAGCATTAAATAAGAAAAAAAAGAAATCAGACTCATTGTTCAGGAATATTTGTTTTTTTTTTTCATTTGGATATCCCGATGACACTACGTTTTATACTCTCAAACTATTTTCAATTTATCAGCGAACATTTATACTCATTTCTGCTTCGCTCATCCCGATATGCTCGAACAGCACGCACGTTCATTGTGAATCCTAGCCGTTTAGCCTTTTCGTTGATCGACAACTTTTCACGCATGACCTTCCGTAAACTAGACCACAAATAAGATACATGGTCCTGTCAAACGTGTCAGCAGCAGGACTTCTTCAATAGGCGAAACTGACAGCTGTTTTTGCCCTCACCAAAGTGGTTTATCACTCAAGCGTGCAGGGTCACGGCCCGCTTTCATGCATTGAATTCGTAAGCCGTAGGAATGGACTTGAGATGCGGGAATCTGTAGAATTTTCTAAGCAGCGATGAGCACTTCGGGGTCTTTAACGCTATTACGAATTACTCCGGTAGTGTGATTTAGTTACCCAATTAAGATACTATTGGGAAACTGATGCTAGGCACCAACTTTCCGTATGAAGCTGGTTCAAAGAGGCGATTTTCAATAAGGTACACTTTACTTTAGTATATATGTTGTCCATACAAATCAAGGTAAATTGCCCGTATGTCCTCGAGTCCTTATTCTTCACTTTTGTCCACTTATAAGGTAAATCATGGGACTGCCTAAACGATAGTGGAAAAGTGGTTCTACTATGGCATTTCTGATTCTCATATATAGAAGTACGAACACTAACGTAAACAGTTCATCCCTTCAACGACATAATAATTGAATTTCCCACTTTTTGTGTCATTATCTGCGCAGGTAGAGAGTTTATGGATTTCAAAACTGTACCGCTGATTTTCACTTTGGTTTACAATCCTACCATCGAGTATTCAAAGAATAGACGTTTCCATGACCCTTTGATATGCAACACTGGTGAAACATGTATTGTATAATCTCGATGAAATGAGTTCAGTTTATTGTACTATTAATGAAACTTCGCTGACAATGCTGATCATCTACAAAAGCGATCCAGGTCATCAGGTGTGACCACGTGGTCGGTGCTGTGAAGATCTCAGAAAATATTTTTTCTTCGCTTTTAAGAACTTGAATTACTCTTCACGAAGATGGGAAGGGTTTTTTCATGGTCAGGCCATGAATCTAGGAGGATCCGAAATCATTTATTCTGTATGATGACCACGCACAGTTATTGGGCTCAAGGAATTGTCTTTTCAGAGTTATCCGTAAGGCTTTTGGGGGAATTATAAACCATGTCAGTGAGTTGCTCAAGTTCAAAAGCAACTTGTGTGTAAATACCTAAATCGTCACTTGTACTCTGAAGGCATTACTGTATGAGAGAATGCGAATGATGACTTTATCACTCCGCTAGAGATTACTCTAGCGGAATAGAATTATATCCAATTTTTCATATTATTATGACTCCATTGGAAAATAAGTTGAGGAACCGGAGCGTAATAGTGCATGAAGATGCTTCTTACTGAAAGTTCTAGAAGATAAAAGTTTGATATCCGTGCAGATTGTAATGAGGATCACTAAGCAACGGACAAGCAATAAAATTATACATTTGGAAATATTCCAAAGTAGATACTTCCACTAATTTTTCTCACCGGACCGAAACAGCGAGGTCACAATCACTCTAGTCTGACTGCAGATAACTCTTTTGCTGCACAGTGAATCGAACCAGGGTTCTGTAAACCAACACATAGAAAAATAGATGGAAAGAATCCGGAGCCTAGTTTGAAAATCTGTTTTTACCCAAATTATGCACTGTCAACAGTAGAACAGAATGCAGTTTGGGACTTCTTGTAGATTTGGCGCATGAATGCAATTGGTTTCAAAATCGACCTGGGGTGGGCCAAAACCAAGACAGGGTCCAACAGCAAAATCGTACAAATAAGTAAATATCTGACCACAAACTATATAGAATCAACCAGACTGTACCACTTAAAAAATTAGATTACACAGAAGAAAGGACAGCACCCTAGGAGATTGAAATAAGTTTACGGAAACGGTGACAGAAAGCAGCCAAAAACTCGAGTGACACAAGAAAAACTGGACCAGTTTATTCGGGTTTTGAGAGGTTCTAACAAACCAAGTACAACAACTATGTGTTAAAAAATGGTGGTAGAGGGCATTCTCTTACACCACGGTGGTGCTTTGAATTTCACTTCGTCTGAGCCCGTTGCTGAACGCACCACGTATTGCGTTCTGAAAGGTTTTTCTGAGTCGATCGACCTGGCACACGAAGAGAACACCCAGGCCAGACAACGACCCAATAAATGTGCAGTATTTATTCTCTCGCATTCCTGCAGTCGATATGATACTAGGCGCATTACAGCGGTGAACACTGTTATGGATCCTTTGCCCGTTTTTGTTTTCTTAGGGTATCGTATCAACCTTTGGCATTCTCAGGGCATTTTGCTCTTATCCATTATCCAGGTAGGTTAATTCTGACGTTGAAATACACGTCTTATAGATTAAGGAGACAGCTTTCTTTAGGTACATGATCCCAGTTACTCATTAATGATAGAAAATCCTCACCAAAGGCCACTGAGGTGTTATTACCAGTGACTTCCGATGCACTTGATTTCCGTCCAAAGATTCAAAGTGACAAAGCTCTCCAACAATCTACGCCTCTTTAAAGAAGGTTGAACGTAATCATACCAACAACTGAGGCAGACCCTGAAGGCAAAGATCCCGGCGAGGTGCCATCAATCATATTTTGATCCTATCCCTGGCACCTGAGGAAAGCAACCGAAACGAAAGTAACAAGTCAGGTACGTGCTGGCAGCACGCCTGGACATGTTCAAACAAAACCGCGAAAATATATTTCCGATACTGCTTCACGGGTGATACTCTCTGTCACGCATACAATAAAGCCTATCACAGAAGCCACCAGTTTCCCGTTCCAGTCGCAAGGAAATCAGATAAGTCTTCCAATAGTGCTTGCACTTTGACCATGCTTTAAATGAGTTCAACCGTTACTTCGCCACCAGTAGCCACTGGAAGTGTGCAAGCACATCATTCGTTATTTATACAGCAGGGTATTTGGCGGCTCTCAACAATTCCGATCAGCAACGTCCATCATAGGAGCCAGTTGTGAACCCTTTTCGCTGTTAAAGAGTAAGTGATATTTTATTAGCATTTTCTTGGAACTGACCGTTGAGAACCTTACCGCATAGGCTGAAAATTACTCGATGAGGCTCAGAATGATTATGTACTCCGGATTTGAGCCACAGATGGCGGCTCGGTGAGTGTATGGTACTGATGAGTCCAATCGAATAAGACGAAACATAGGTGAACAATACTTCCGTAGTTTCAAGAGTTGAGTTGATCGGGAAAACTGCATGATAAATCAATGAGTAGGTTGTTCAGATGCCGTTTACATTTTCTGATTTTCGGGAATATGATAATGGGGAATTAGAGGCTGATAACAATAATTATAAAAGGTAATTCGTCTGTAGAGAAATGTTCATCTCTTTTTGCGCGAAACCAGATAATTCACTATGAGAGGTTTGAACCACTGTGTGTGCTCGCGCACACAGGAAATGTCCTTATTGGTCGTGACGACACGACTCTATGCGGGGCACAAGGAAACATTCTATCGGAAATAGATATCATCATTGTCAAATTAAGATGGTAAATGAATCATCACTTGTTCCTACAAGGTCATGTAAGTTCGTAAAAGGTGTGCTTTTCTCTTACCTTTACGTGTCTTTATGTTTATGCAGTGAAAACCACCGTGACCTCATTCGGACAAAAGCTTTTCAAGCTATGGTACCTCTATGTTTATAACATGCTTGGAATAAGTTGTTTAAACCGGCGAGAATTACATACTTCTTTACAGGATTCATTCCACCTACGCTTTTTAACGGTGTTTCTGATTTCCTGAATTTGCCGAGAAAATGTATTCTTCTTCACTTTCGGCGAGGTCACCACAGACTTTCCCTCATTCCTACCAAAAAAATGAAAAGCTGAATAAAACAAGTCGGAAATTATTCATTTAAATGGAATGGCAGTTTGAACAATATGTCGTCGCTTTTTTGGCCGGTGGCAACCGGCCGCGTCGCGGTAACAGTCTTCAGTGATTCCAGCACACACTGCCGAACAGTATCCCTGAGAACGACCTCCGATATTGGTCCCTACTATGCCGAAAGTGGATCTACGATGAACCCGTTGAACTTACTATCGATTTCAGTGCGTCAATGTAACAAGCGTCAAAAGAGAAAGAGGACAGTTTTATTGACTGCCTGCACCGAAAACGCCCAATATGTCCGAGGGCGATTGACCTTTATCTGTTACCAAGCCTGGTTTTTGCCAAATGTCCTTAAGTGCGAATTCACGTCCACTTTTGCACGCACCCACCCCCTCCCCCATCGCACACACGCACATGCACATGTAAACAATAGGTTTCATGGCCCATACAGTTTGCTCTAACCCAATGAAATGACTCTCCCTATTGATGATTAGCTAACTGCACTTCAAAAGTGATCAAATTCAAGGGTCCCCTAAAACAAAACAATAACATTTGGTTTCCATGACTAATTTGGCTCTGTCGAAACACTACCCGATCGGGCCGAGTGTTTTGTTTTCGTTTTGGTGTATCTTCCATGAAATCTTGATAAGCATAATAGTTTCGAGTCAGTTTGTTTTTTCATGGCAATTAACCAATTGTTTTCAATGGAACACTTTAAAAGATCGAGAATCAATATGAATTTGAACACCTGGGGGCAGTTTATTTACACCATGTAAAAATTATGCGAAAAGATGATAAACTTATGTGATCCCCGTTCACTTCTTATCTACTGTTTTCCAGTTGTACCAAACAGATCCGTTAGTATAGCATATTTTACCTACGCGGGTGAAATTTGCTTGTTCTTGACTATTCGAAAGCGCTGTATGATACTGTCTAAATGATCCTAGGGAGTTTGACACCGCGAGGAAAAACAGGCGTGTACTAACCTCAACCACTGGAATTCAGTTCTGTTGATAAGGGTGAAAAACATTTAGTTCCAAATACGATGAAGTAAATCTAACTGGACTTTCCATTTTATCATCATCAGCCCGAACTTTATTGTCCTGGTGGTGATTAGGAATACTAGATATTTTATTTTTGCATATGTGAAGTCCATCTACCTTCCTATCTGCCGTCTTTGAACGGGTGAATTTGGCTTCTGGAAAGCTTGGAAACTTTATTACACTGACCGATATATTTGCTTCCTATTTGGTAGGACGAATAATATGTGAGTTGTCAATACTTTTTTCAAATTTTAGTTGACACCCACTAATTCACACATTGCTTTACTTCTGCATGCGGAAGCTAATCAGAAAGATACGGGAACAATTCTAGGAGCATGATTTCTGGTCCCGTGACAACACGCATTAAATAGAGACTTCCGTCTAAGTAATTTCATCGGATGAGAGAATTTCGGTATTTTAAGCTACCGGTACTGAAATGTTTCAATTAGAAATGCGGTTCTTCTTTTTCACTCATCGATTTTTTATTTGTTCAGCGTCCCAAGGGAGTTGCTTACTTTCCAAGGATAGATCTGTGAACATTTTTCTCAAAGTTTAGGAAAAAGAAAGTCGACTAATTTTCGTGCTTACTGGCTGACTGACCGATGGCAATCAATTCACTGTTTACAAAGCAACAAATCTAAACCGACAAGATCTGTTGTATAGCAAAACTATTTTCAACAAAAACTTGGATATATCGTAAGTTCGAGATTAGTAGACAATAAGCAGATAAAGGATGAAAACACTGAAAGCGAATCGGAGCAGTAGAATTTTGTCATACAAAAATGGCAATCTACTTAGGGTGGTGTACCATCAAGATACTGCATCGATGATAATTACCAATCATCCAACCATTCACATGCTAACAAACTACATTGATCTTTCATATATATATATATATATATATATATATATATATATATATACATATATATATATATATATAGAGAGAGAGAGAGAGAGAGAGAACATAATTAGGGACGTTCAACTTTCTCAAGAAATGAGAAGCAATTCAATCGTTTGAAAACGACCGGCATTTTTTCGCAAGGGAGCATCATCTTCATAATTTTAAGTGTTATTAATGAAATAAAGATCGGAATAGAGACTTGTGCTACCGTGGTGATCCGGGTCTACCAATTACGGAACAAGATGGACTTCACAGGGAACGGGTGATAACGACTGCTTTTCGTTCACGCAACTACGCCGTAACTTCTATCTCATCTCAACTAACCAAGGGGCTCTGTTGGCCATCAAAGTGGTAATCAGCCCATATAAACTGCTAATGAAATCGTTTGCAAACTATTCAATGGTACGTCAGTACCGCTAATTTGAGGCGAATTGGAGACGTATTATTATCATGTTTTTGGTTTATCTGTTAATTTCAGACGAGCGGATTTTCTTGACAATATAATCCTCTGGAAAACATGACTGGCTGTTCTTTACAGTTGGGTACTTTTTCCCTAAGATTCGACACCGGAGTGCTAGCTTCCGGCACTGCCGGATATTTTCGAACAAAAAACGGAGACCCATGTCACACAAAAACCCTGACCAGTTACCGAAATGACGCTGAAATAATATGAGCTTTAAGGATGTATTACCATTGCATGCTTTTCACTCACAACTTGGGGGTTTTGCCTAAGCAAATGCAACGATTCTGTGACATCATGTAATCGTCATTTCGTCTGAAGTAATAATAATACTTTTCTACGTAGCCCGCTGTGGTCAAAGCGGCCACCGTGGCAAACGTTGGGCCAAGTGGTTCCGAAATCAAATCCTACTACCGCCGGCCACTTCCCTTGCATGAGGCTTTAAATGAGCGCGACAGCCCCTCCCCCTCCCCTCCCCCGCTCCCCCCGAAATATTGTACCATTTGTGCACGACAAAAAAGTGCTTGTTTTATTCACTCACTGTTTACAATCACTTTACTTCCTGAGATTATGTTTCGAAATGGGTTGTTATGTAGAATGATAAACGACATTCGCATTCACAAAGTTTTTCATATTCCCGTGCCTGTCTGAATTATTCAATTTTCTCCCTACTTTAGGTTTATCACATAGGTTATCCAGCTGCAAGCAACACAAACTAATTTGTTATTGGATGATGTTCTAATTCTAACTTTTTCAGAATTTGAATTAGTTTCAACAGTAGTACGTTCCAAAAGGTCGAAGAACTTTTCCACTCATCCATAAATTCATTGTACTCTGCTCATTTATTTACCACTACTAAACTATGTGGTTCTGATTTAAGTAGTGCATACAGACTGATGGACAAAGATTCTCGGAAGCACACGATTTGTTTCGCAGTTATTCCCGCTCATCAGGTATGCGTATCCGATACTGTCCTGTCAATCCACTTGTTCTGACACTTGTAGACTCAGTAGATGTTTTTTCACAACAATCTAATTTGTGTGTCAGGGGTATGATAGGAAACTCCTATTTGGAGATTCCACTGAGGAACCACAACGGTGGTCGGCTAACAGTTAGATACTACGTATATTCTGCTTAAATCAGAAGTGCCGACTGACGACCACAGCGGCTTTGTTCTTGAAGTTAGCTGCCTCTAACCCACGTAGAACTATCGGCGAACCACCTTTATGGTTCCTCAGTGGACTCTCTAAATGGCAGCTTCCAGTCACACCCCTGATACACAAATTAGATCTTTCTGAAGAAACAACGCCGCATAAATTAGAAAAGCTCGATTTCTCACAGTAAAATGTCATTGATGCCTAAACTCAACTTGCATGTAGCATCACAGCTGAACACCTGAAATTCTGACTATATTTTCGTATTCGTCTAATAAATCTAATTTTTTTCATTATATGGTGAAAAAAATGCTTTAGTCACACAGGTCTACACACACACACACACACACACACACACACACACACACACACCGGTCTCAGCCCTAAATTTAACATGAATATTTTGAGTCTAAACCGCAAACTCTACACAAGGCAAATCGGACAAAGGGGAACTCACTGCGCATGCGTTTTATCAATTCTTCGTAAGTTCTGACCGTACAAGCAGAGGGAGAGAGACTCACTGCCTGTAGCCACGTAGGTCTGTTTGTCTTTAATTTGCTCCGGTCTACGAATAAGTTTACCCTCCAAGGTAAACAGTCTGGTTAGTAGAGTTTCCGTTTTGTTTTCAGCGAAATCGGTAGGCATTATCCGCCATGATGATGAATTTTGTAAGCAGGAGTAACGAACAAGGTGACAGTTACTTTGATAACGAAGATGATGATAAAAAATTAGGATTCAAAACGATAAACTGGTTCCACCTAGAATGCAGACAGCATTGAATCACTCTTTCTGTTCGGGCAAATGAATCCTCGGTCTTATGTGTTCGTGCATGAATGTCACTGACGTAAAAGAGGAACATTTTTTGGGAGTGGGATCTGTTTGATTGTCTACATGAACACAATCTAGTCTTATGCAAATCTTTAACATAAAATCGTCCATCTTATTCATAATGTTTCAAGACATTATTTTATTGAATATTTGCTAATTTATTTTTTGTTAGTCACCACGTCGTACAGCGCAGCCAACGGACATTAATCCACGTTTCCTGCATGAATGAAACGAAGTAAGTAGCGATTCGAAAGTTGCCTAAACTTCATCGGTTTCCATACCATCACCAGGTGATAGTACAAAATAAGAGCTCCTCGTTGTTCCGTAAAGCTTTCTAGGAATTTAATAATTTGGTTGAAATTTCAACGAACAAAGCCACGATAAACTGTACAATTAGTACATGCATATATGCATATCGTACCCTAATAAACAATGATATGCAGGAAATAGGTATGGGAACAACCTAAACTTATCTGGAAAAAAATTAATCATTTCAGTTATAATTCTCTCATTATACCGCTTTTTTTCTCCAGAAGTAACGGGGTCTGCCCACAATCGAATGGACACGACATTTTCGGAAATTTTAAGATGTTTTGATTAATCAAAATGAACAGATTAATGAAATCAACATCGGAGAAACCGCCTTTGACTTCTACCAATCCAAACCACCCGCGGTGTCTACCTCACATCCACTTGTCCATCAAAGGATATTTCTGTGCATCGCAGTAATTTGGCTACTTATCCTACACAACCCATATCAGTTCGCGTTGTGAGAAGAGGACATTGAAAGACTATAGGTATCTGAGCATCGGATTCGTTTCACTACTGTTCAACTATGGCAGGAACTGCCAACTCTCGGTTAAAGTGTACTACCCTAAAAGGTGAGTTCTGATCTTCAAATCAAACAAAACTTACCATCCGTAGTGGGATAAGTTTACCAAGTTTATCGACAAATCTACAACGCCCCCCCTCTGAAACCCTATGTGTGCTGTTATCTAAGAATACATTTGGGTCATCACCCAAAAACACGTTAATAATACTAATAGGGTTTGACAGAGCAGTACGTATAAAAAAGCTTCTAGGCCACTGTGCCAACATTAGGTGATATCAGCAATTACATCAGTCAACGGCGTTTTAGCATGTCACTTCGGCTTTCACACATACTGACACTTTTATTTCATATAATTATCAACCATTTCTAATTGGCACGTGATAGCACAGAAAACCAGCAAAATGGAATGTGGATTTAAAGTCTGGAAATAAATACACTTAATTTTTCTGGGAGTGGAGGAAAAATCCATTATTTTATGGTAGTTTTGGTAGCTTGTCGAAATTGAATTTTTGTTCATTCAAATTAGACACGAACGAGGTCGGTTTGAGTTGGATACAGATCTTTTTCTTCCTTTATTGTTTATTATATAATAATGATAAATCTTTTTCCAGGAAAGAAGTCACGGCAAATTTGAGGTTGTTAACTTAGAAAAGTGACCGGTCTCAAAGGCTAGAATGAAGACCAGGTCAGAAAGATATGCAGGTTACCAAAAATAACTTTTAACAGCCAACGGTCGGAATCGAAGTCATTCAGAAAAAAATGCTTTTCTTACAGCTTGCTTTTCGATGCGACATATTGGGAGAACCCGTCTCATTCAGCGGAAAACAAACTGGTAGAAATCAGTAGTTCCACTCTAATGACGATTTGCTTGTGACCGGTGATGGTCAAACGGTCATCATGGTGGACTTTAGACTGTTCCGTCTCGGGTTTGAATCCTCGGACGGCCACTAACACCGGTCGCTTTCCGCCGCTGAAAGCCTTAAACTGGCCGCGACCCTATCCTGAACTATGGTACTATTCTTACGTAATAAAAAGGAAATAAATGAAACAATTACTAATCAAACAGAAATATCTTCGTGC
Organism: Fasciola hepatica; assembly: GCA_948099385.1. Lineage (NCBI taxonomy): Eukaryota > Metazoa > Platyhelminthes > Trematoda > Plagiorchiida > Fasciolidae > Fasciola > Fasciola hepatica. The sequence continues at coordinate 12,186,956 of CANUEZ040000142.1, read as the reverse complement.
CCCACTCGAGATGCTTCATTTACTTGGCGCCCAAACGGGTCAAGCCAATTTATTACACACTGATTTACTCAGGCCTACTGTGAGTAATTGACTAACCAGTTTGCTATCTGGAAGGGAGTTTCACCGGGATCACTTGATTAGTAAGATTTTGCTTGACCTCTTTTACGTGCCCAGTTCAGAGGATTCCTTGATTTGTTATGCTTTTCCGTAAAGTGACTTAGATCAGCTGTGATACAAGCAATCAGTCAATTGGGCTCTTATTATTCTCACTTTCATTCTAACTAGTAGAATGTGACTGTTTAGGTCAACGCTTGCTTTGTCTGAGAACTGAGTCCGGAAAATGACATTGAGCATTGACAAGTTCGAGTATCTTTGTTTTAATCCTTGAACAAAACAAAAATGTGTGTCATAAATAAAATTCACATTTTCCAACGGACAGATAATCTTGCGGCCGGCAGCCAGTGGAAAAGTTCAAAAAGCTTATTCTGTATTTCGCAACTATCTGTTGAAAAAGGGCGTTGAATGAAATTTTTCCCACCTTCCTATGAATGAAAAACGACGAGCTGTGGACCACGAAATTACTTTGCTTCACATTTTGATCCTGCTTCGTGACAAGTTCGGTGTTATAATCAATTTGTGTGTTCCTCGTTTTCAACTAGTTCGTTACTGTTCACTTATTTTTCCTTATTTATTCTCCCAGGTCTGTTAACGAATGTCAATTCCAGCAGAAGATGTCTTCTGAGACCCATTTATTATCCTTTCGATTGATATGATCAAGGTATACTTGCTTTTTATTGATACTTTGACTAATTCTACTAGTGAGACATTGTACATAGGTCTATTGCTATTTGGTGAGTAATAATAGGTAGTGGGTGCCAACGATCGGCATTGGGAAATGATGCTGGAAATGGTAGGTCAAGTGTCACGCCTAAAGTCGTCTTCAGTCTCGACAATTGCATATCATCCGTAAGCTGTTCTGAGTTACTGCTACCCGCGTGAGAAACTTGAAAAGAACCGTGACCATGGGTTAGCCTGTCCGAGGATGAATGGTGATTCGGTTCTAGTTCGGAGTATCTATTTAAATGCAGAAAATTCCCAATCAGTAGAATCTTTTCCGTAAAAATACCTCCTCAGTTTTCGAGAAACTACTCAACTTGTGATATTTTCCTAGTTTGTTTTACTACGCTGAAAACTACAATGTGTTTTCTTCCAGGAGAGTTGTTCCTCCTATTTACTCTATCAACATTGTTTCAAACAATTATTTCATATGTTGAATCCAGAAACCTTTAACGACAAAAATAATTCGACAACTGATGACTGATTCCAAGCACTTTAGTCTAGACCGATGGAGTGGTGGGTCTACGTTATTCATTTATTGATTTCCAAAGCCGTACCGAAGATCAAACTGTCAACGGGAAACCACTTCTGTTTTCAGACTGCTAGGAATGATCATCAGCGGTGCACGTCTGTCCAGTAGTCCCAGCTCAGGGACTCAAACTCCTAGGTCTAACGAACATCGAGTGTCTCGCACTCTACCATCAGAGTATCCAGGCTGATTCTTAACATGTTGTATCACATCGTCAGCACATGATACAAGGCCGATCCGCCGTTGCAACGGACTTGAAATAATCAATATAAGGCGTGAATAACTCCTACGATGGATCTCTCTGCACAGTTCTAGGCTTCATGCATTCAGTGTAAACAGCCTACACATATGGGATGACTGGTCAGCTCACAGTGATTGAATAATTCATAACAAGATCCATCATGCAATGTGAACTTTCAAATCACTGAAAATCACGGACAAACGGTTATGGCGTTTTATTTTTGGTAGGAATCATGGGCAGTACACATTTGCCGAGCTCCAACTGGGAATCAAACCCGGGGTGAACCTTTGTGAATCGAAAGCCTTAACCATATGACTGTCTGGGCTGGCTCCCTATGATTTATTAAACTTATACACCACATGATATTAAGCACTTACGATGCTGTCTTCCATTGTTAACAAAACTTTTCCCACACTGTAGGTGACCCCTAAGCTGGATGGCTTCTCCTTAAGGGGCTGAGTAAAACAGAGGTTTTTGGCTAAATAACCCACATAGCTTAACTACCATGTGAGTGGGAGTGAAAAGAGATTAGTTTGTACACAATATAAGATTCGTGGTGTAGTGTGAAAGTTCGAACAATTACAAACCAAAGAAGCAATGTACAGCCGTTCCATCTTCCATGTTGTGAGAAAAAGGAATTCGGACAACATTTTCTCATACTACTGCTTCTCCGTGATTGCGATGAGGCTTCTCTAATTTCCTCATGAGGAAACACAAGAACAGACGTGAGTTAATTCCAATCTTCCGAGGAGCGTGTAAATCGCGACCACTGATAAAACAAGTTTGTCGTCGAAAAACTGGAAGCTGAGAATAACTAAACACTGCTAGTATGATTCATGGTTTATCTGAACAAACAACTATTGTCAGTCAGTGATTTTCAGTCATATATTTGAAAAGAAAAGTCAGAGAATAGGTTTGCATAATGTGTCATGGACCATTTAGTTGCATCCGTACACTTGCGTACTGCAGTCAGTAAAATAACTAATGAAACTGAGACAGGACTGGAGTGGATGAAAACCCAAAGAAGCGAACAAGAATGGAGGGGGGGGGGTACTAAATTTAAGGCCACCGGAGGGGGGTTAATCTAATGATGAAGTCATCGAAGTAATCAAAAGCAATCAGGTCATCAATTACTCGCCGTTCGATTGAGCAGAAACACTTTCTAACTCCAAGCAGCTCGTTTAATTCGAATATACCACAACAAATACGGGATTGCTCAGATATGCTGAGGCCCTAGCGATCCTCATTTACAAACTCGAACCGTGCAAACAGCGTGAAAGGCTTATTGGTTTAGCCTCACACTGTGCAAATCTGTTTCTGACCTCTCTTCTAGAATTTCGTGGCTCAAACTTAGGATGAGCTAGAGATAAATGGATAGATCGATAGCGGTTTCGATGCAAACCGTACCTCACATTCACTTCCGACACTTATTGGTAACCATTTATTTTCAGAACATTTGGTTTGTGCAACACCAATTTCTTCTATTGGTAACCAAAACAAGTGTGAACAGATTATGAATGGAATAATAAAGTAGTAACAAAGTATTACGGTTAAATTTTTGAGACATAGCCTTAAAGCTGATAACCGGTCTCTTTTTATTAGCAGATTACGATGCCTTTTAATTTTATTTCATTGATGATCAAAGAATAACACCACTGGTTGCGAATAATTATTCAGAGAAACATAAACTACTTCAGTTGGTTCTTGGTAAACATCACATTTTGGCAAATATTCAAATACTCCTCATTGTTGAGTGATTATTCAAAAGCCACCAGCACATTTTTCATATAAACTAGCCACTTTTCATGAGAAAATCGCAAACTCAGTGACCATGCTGAAGATATAACTCGCCACTCGTTGCGGATCAACACAAAACGTGACTCACCACCAAGTCCTGGTGGGTATTCCAAAAACGGTCCGAGGCAGCCTAAACGACTCGAAGATGAAAAGGTTCGAAATGATAATTTCCTTGAGCTCAAAAACCTCAGTGTAGCCCAATTCAACAACCGAATTAGTACTAATCGTTGGAACGCTTTTTGCGTCATTGACGTAGGCCAATTGTCTACGGTGACCTTGACCGTGTTTTGTCATTGGTCCGCCGGGACATGCTTTGTGGTATGTATGCACCATTCGATTCCCATATTATGTCCTAGGTTATGTGGTTGCGAAGTAGCTTGATTGATTTTGCAGACGCAAAATATCTAGCACGCGTGCATACCAGACGGTAACATCCGTAGAAATGTACGTGTGTGTACGTACGCTCACGCGTACGTACGCACGCTCAAGGATTCATCATTGAAAGTTAGATGGACGGAACTGGTCGACTCCTAGTTCTATTACCCATTCAGTACGACTTTGCTGGCTGAAAACTAGTTGCATAAGGCTCATTTTAAACCTCAAAAGCGGCATGACCGTAAAACGTGATCGTAACTGAGGTCATTGATGCTATCTGGGTAATGATACTAACTAGGCACTTTTGTGAAACAGTTAAAAAGAAGGGGTACTTTTTAATAAAACGACCAGTTAGCACCGATTTTATTTTTAATTAAAGTTATGCATTTCTTAGCACAGAAAATGGAAATGAAAATCATTCAAAGAGCTGTTTTTCTGTTGCCGTGTTGACAGTTTTGTGTTCTGCTACAGAATTAACAGTCTTTACTTGTGTAGTCATTATTTACGTTGGAAAAATCACAGCGTGCTGGAAAATACAGGAGAAACATCCCCAGTCATGGAGTTATTAGTAAATCATTGAAATTTGCTTATATTTAAGTGGACGTTGGCCTGATTGATGTTGTTTTCACTCGTGAATATATAGGGTTGTTCCTTGACTGACATTTTAGGAGGCTTGACTACATCACGTACACTTGAAAACCACGGTGAATTGGGCCGTAGGTTTGAAAACATGCGCTCGTTCAATCACTTTGCAGTCTCTTCTGCTTACGACACACTGCCGAATGTATGTGGCATACTTCCTACGTTGTCCAAGAAGTGAACGAGAGAGAAAATCGGCACATGGTGCTGCAAACACTGATCATTTTGGTTCAGTTCTTTCAACTACCAGTTTTGTACTTCTATGCTCTGGTTTTGGTTGCCACATCTCAAAATCGTAAAACCATGGGCAAAAAGAATAGAAGTAAAAAGAGCGAGCAGACAGAAGAAAATACGCGTGAAAATAAACCATACGAAGAAAGAGTTCAAATGAAACTACTCTACTGGCCGTGACGTCTGACCATGTCACCTACCGCATTCACCTGTCCGGAGGGGAAAGGGGGGGGGGTGGGGTTGGCGGATCTTGGGGACCCCAACCCGGAAGCCGGATACGTCGTAAATGGTCAGGTCTATTGGTTAGGATTTTCATCACACATTTGCCACGTCATGGACACACCTCCTGGACCAACTACAACCTGCCTCGGAGAGCAACGTACATTGAGGCCATCTATCAGTGGGCAAATACGACACGTCCCGAATACCTAAACTTAGTCAGCCTCAGCACTCTGTCCAGGGGTAACAAATGGTGGATACATTTAGCTGCATAATAGCAGATCAATAGTACTCCTGCACACGTTTTCATACACACATACGCTGTACTCACCATACTCAATGAATGATAAAAACAACAACAAATTACTCGGAATGTTGCTTTGTATCCTGTAAATTTTCATTCAGTAACAGTATTTAGCAATTTCGAGACCGGATTTCTAAAAAAAATCGTCTTCTTTATCAACTTCCAGTCAAATGTTCAATTTATCAGTAATTTTTCAAAGCAGTGGTGGATTCTCCACTGGTATATGATGAGTCACTATGGATGACGAATCAATGAATGTACGTGTCGTATTTCGTACCGTCTGTGCACGGGTCAAAGGAGTGCTCGTAGAACAAACTGGCATACCAAGTTTAGGTAAAATACGGACCCATCTGTGGAATTTGTTACAGATGCTATTAGTCCAGACAGTCAAAAGTGTGCTACTATTTTCAAACTCGCAATGCCATTCTCGACTTTTTTTCGTGCTTTCATTTTTGTCCCTCGTTGGTTTGGATGTGTTTTTGGTATCAACGTAATTACCCGTGTATAGATGGAGAAAATAAATCGCAAGACCGCTCTCCGAATCGGTGCTTGCATATTGGAATCAAGTTGTTAAGAGTTTTTTCCAACTGTAGGCAGTAAGTAGTAGAAATCAATTACAGAAAAATCAGCTCGAGATTTAGTTCTAGATAGAAAGGGAAACAACCTTCCGGCAAATATATATATATATATATATATATATATATATATATATATATATATATATATATATATATAAGAACAACAGTTTTTTTGGAAAAAGGTTAACTTCATCTAGCACAGTGGCTTGTAGTAAATGAAATGGAAAATCAGTTTTCACAATCGGTAAACCGTTTTTATTAATAGGTGGAACAGTACTCAGAAACGTATTAGGATATAATATATACACTTACACAACTAGAGCCCGTTGACGTGACACATCATGTAGGGCTGGAAAAATCATTCGCTGCAATTCCTTGGTGTATAAAACGAGTTTCATTGAACATGCGATAACAAAATCTAGCCAGATGAAAGCTTTCTGTGACTAATAAAATCCCGTGTTTTAAATACAATAAAATTCTTTTCTGCACCGATAAGGCAAAAATGATTATAGTTTCTATAAATCGTAACTGGCCACTCAACAATTTACAAATGCATTCAAAAATCAAATCCCGGAAAATAACAAAAAGGCAGTGAAAGGGAGCGTCTGTTTCACTATTTTAGATCGTGCTTGAAATAGACAAGAAGAGGCGGAAAACTATGAAATGCCCCTATGATGTCACCCACACTCAGCGTCGTTTCTGGTTCTCTTATGACTAGAACGGAAAGCCATGGAAATCACGCCAGTTTTAAAAGACATACAGAATAATGTTATAAAATGCAAGCATTATAATAATTAGGAGTGTTTTGTTTGGTTTTCATGCAAACCATTAAGTTTAGTGTAAAGTTTAACTCCATATCTACCTAGAAATGTGATGTGCTACGACCAATTAACTATTTAATTAATTATTTGCCTACTAAAGGTGGTTAACTCTGACATCTAGGAAGCAATTGCATTCAGTTGCCATACACAGGGATACGCGATTTTCGGGGCCTCGGGAAAATTTGTTCTTCCAGTCGTTATGTGGGAGACTGCGCTGTGCGGGATTCTTCATGGTCATCGCTCGCTCCGTGCCCCCACCCCGATACTGTCGAACAACGAGCTCTGAGAACACGTTTCTTGAAAACATAACAGTTTCCTCTATCGTTTGCAAATATATGCACGTTTTGAACGGATCCCATGCATAAGTTGATTGGCCGAGTTCAAATTGCAGACTTTACGCGTCCCTTCAGAAATGTCGTTTGCAGAAGATTATCACAAGTTGTAAAACATTTTATCTTCGAAGGAACATAGAACCAACGGAGAAAATCGTAGCAAGATATGTTGCTCTCTGTGGATGCTAAAAGATGCCGTGACACGCTTTCATTTTACATTGATCTAAATACCCTGATAACAGTCCAAGATTATTTGACTCATGAAATGCCTAGTGATCGACTGTTCTGTTTTTCAAGAAATTTAAACCTCATAGTCTGACGGATCAAATAAATAGAGTCATTTATCTATAAACATCACAGTACAACTCGAATAGTCCATTAGTTTTGTTTTCATCCTTGGGAATTTCCCAAATGCTACTGGTTAACGGCCTTGAGGGGATTTGAGTCTCTGGATGTACGACACCCAAGCTTTACAACCAAGTAATCTGCGCCGACAAAGGTATAAGGCCATTCCTGGAGACTTTAAATAATAGGCAAATGTTTCGGACTGTTCATTTGTTACTAAAATACAATAGCACACTGTATTCGCTGCAGTTCACATCCATTCTGACCAAAGTTTATATCGATTTTCACCCGTTAAAGGGACGGCCGTGCTGGACTCTGAAGTATGATCTATTGCTTCTGTAAAATTTATTTTGGCTAGTTAGTTTTCGTTTCTCGTGGTTTTATCTGAAAAGAAACTCCTCAGTCCAGCGTTCGCCCGTCCCCCCATCTTGTGGACCGCTGCTCAATAAATCAATTTAAACTGGGATTTGCAGTGAAACCGTTTGTCGTAAAATCGCTTGTATAATTCGCAGAAACCTGACAGGTAAGGTTGAAGTGCCGTTTGTGCATCTGAGTTAAGAAACTCATTTAATTTACGCAGCTTATCTGCATTTATCGCCCGACATGAACCAGTTTTGCATCCCAGCTGCATTACCGGTTTCGCTGCGTACCAACGTCGTGGGTTTTATATCGAAAAGAAAGGTTGTTCAACTGCTTTTAAATGGCACATACCGTTAACGCACACGGTTGCGGTAAGCTGTTGAAGATAATACATATTGCTTCGACTTGATTGTCAGTTTCCGATAGCTACTTCCAACAGTTTTCAATGCAAGTTGGAAAGTGTAAAGATTACGGAAGATCTTTTCGTATATAATTTGAGTTCTATTTTTACCAGAATGACACTCATGTTATCTGATATTTGACTTCCAACCTCAATGTGTTTGCGTTTTCTCCTCTCCTCATTGGTTTCTGTAAGCTTGTGCAACAATAAAGTTGAGGTTACTCCTAAAGTTAACGGTGTTTCGTGGTTCTTGACCCTCGTGTTTCACATACAACTATTTCACAAACAATCAGCTGAGGAATTTTCGCTTTTTTTCTGGACACATTATTGCAAAATAAAATTTGAAATTCAGATTCACAAACAGTCCAGGGATATGTTAAACAGGCCTTGTCACATAGCTAAAAGGTCACGGGTGCATTGCAACGCATTACCATCGAAAAACAAAAATCTCAGTAGCTCTATTCTTGAGTCCTCCCGCCTAGATCCTACTCGGCCCGGGGCCTAGGTGTTTTCTAGGCTGTGTTTTGCAGTCATGTGATACTCAACCGGATCACAATGTGTTCCACATTCAGTGCACTGAATGGCGGTGCTTCTCATCAGTCGGTAGGTGCTTTTGATCTAAGGGAACTTCAAACGCAGTTATTTATCACATAGAACGATCGCGTAACGTTCCTCCAGTTCATATTAGAAGTAAAATCGAACCTCGATTTTGGACTACTCGTTCGGCGTGACTAATTGAAATGATTGATGCAAGCGGAATGGCGAGCCGGAACACTTTAGTTGTTTTTTCCCCCTATCAGTTTTCCTGTCAGAGCTTGTCTCAATAAAAGCTTATAGGAGTCCGAGTGAAAAATAATAGTTTTTGATAAATGCATGTCATTGTTATCAGTTAGGTAAACACGAGCAAGTCAATACCAACTGATAGGGGGCTAATCAAAAGACTTTCACTTTTTGGAGCTCAACAAGTGAGGGAGAACGGAAAAACTACAAATACTGGGTTGAATGATGTAATCTGTAAAATAGAGACTATTGTAGCCCAAGATGACTTGAACCTTGTCCAAAGTTACAACTTAGTCCCAATTCGATGAAATTCCTTGGTGGAAGTTAGAAAACACACTGTTACCAAGAAAATCCTAAAACAATCTGATTTTAAACGGTTAGTGATCACTAACCGCTAGTTTCTCCTCACAAGAGAATAATCTTTCACTGCTTGCCGTAAAAGTGTTAGAGAAATCTAAGACTATCTCAATGAACGCAAAACATTGTTTGTCCCAGGCTCTGTGTTGTTTATGATTTTTATAGGTCACCGGTTTCAGTTACAGACTTGTTAATTTTTATAGTTAGTATACAGCTCGTTCAATTGCTTGGTTATGTTTCGACTTCTTCATTCATTCCCGTTATTTATCTGAACTCACACAATTTATCATTATCACCTTGCAACTGATGAGAGGTGTACGTCTTTGTGTAGTTTTGATGATGTCCAAAGGACAACCATTTCATTCAGGCACTTTGGAGAATGTCATTCTCAGGTCCGAGTGGTTTTTGGCTTGTGAACATTTACACTACCACTTCTTTACACAGTGCAGAAGAGTGAAAGATTCATCCAAAGTGTAAAAATTGAGGATGACTCTCAAATATTTGCTTCTCGTGTAGCTAAAATAATGAACTGCTCCGTCATCATCTATACTTTGCCAAGGTAACTTGTTGCTGGCTTCCTCCATAGATGAATTAGTGTTGTCCTTGAATAAAAACCATTGATATCGTGGCTTAGTTTGTCTCGCAAATTTTTGGAGCAAATGAAACTACGTTAGTATTGCCCTTTTGAACGTCCACACGTATTTGAACTTGCATCCGCGTGCATTCTGTACCCCAGATGCACGATAACCTGTGACAGTAAGAAGGACAGCCACAAAAATTTGTCAATCGTGCGCACTTTGCGATTATCTGTTAAAGTCCCATAAATGCCAGACACGAAAGTTTACAGTAAGCTATTTCATTATTGTTTATCAATTGCTACTGAAAATAACAGATAGGCTCAATTTCTCACGCCAGTGTACCAAGAAGTATACCCTTGCGGTCCTGAATAATTTTGTTCACCCACTTCCTGATGCGGATACAAAAGCAACTTTCGAGAGGGAAAAATGTTTCGAAGTTGAACGAAAATATGTATTCCTCTAAAAGATGAGTAATTTATGATACTCGTCTAACAGTTTATGCTCATAAGTGACAAATTATTGGTTTCCATACCGTCAGGACATATGGGTCACATCAGAGGTTCCTGATTCGGTTTTGATGAACCGAGTACACCTGACTAATCTTTCCATCATCTGCGGAATTCGTCTTTCTCCGAAATTAGTGTTACAGATGTGCAGTCAAGTAAGTACAGTTGCTTCCTGCTGAAGTCTTGGGTGTGTGGAGCATGTCAAATTTGTCTCTGATTTTGTTTGGGTTTACCGAGTTGCTCTGGTAGATAATCAACTTACATTTCCTGAATGATACGGTAATATCCAAGAAATGTCAGTTAGAACGTGTTCTGTCATAAGCCTGAGTGACAGCCTTGTTTGAAACTGAGTTTTGAAAAAAATGTTGATACTTCCGGACAAGACAGTTCAAATCGAATGATCACTTAGCTATAGAAGCTGACGTAGCCTTAAGAGCATGCAATAACGGACCTGGTTTAGCCAACCAACAAATCAAAAGCCGCGGCATTCAGAAGAAAACTTGATGGTTCTGAAGGTAACCGGTGATAAATCAGATCCCACTGAACTGAAACAAATCCGAGCTACTTCTCGCTAGGTACATAGTTGACAAATAATAAGAGCAATAGATCAGGAGGTAGATTGGGACAATCGGTCTTACAAAATAAGGGGGCGCTCAAATGAACATGCTCGTAACCCCTCCCCCCCCTCACCACGAGCTCACAGCATAAAGGGAACCAAAATGCGCAGGTAGCACGTGTGTCGATCCTAATGGAATCCAGCGGCTGCACAGATCATTTGGAATCGTTCGGTTTTGGCAGTGCAGCTCCGTCTACTCGTATCCACCCGTTCCGATTACAATTTCCCTCAAACACACACCGTATACCTATTTTTCCAAACGGTAGAACCCCAGAAGATTACGCCGTAACTATTGAAAAGACATGCCGAGGTAACGACGTATACGCTCCTGTTCGCAAGGTTTGACAATGTACTTCAACGTTGTACGGCGAATGTGCAAAGCCTTGAGAAAGGCAAAACAAACTTATGGTAGAAGTCACTGATATTATTTCGTGAAAGGTAAAGCATAAAATTCATTTTTCGGTCCTGTTTTTTCGCCCAAACAAGTGCTCATTGGTCATCAGTTCAAAATATAAAAAAAACATAGCTTATGCTTCAGTTCAAAGTTTGACGGGATGCTTGGATACGAATCCCAGCCCTGTGATTGGTTCATATTTTGTTGTGCTTTCTATTTGGCCACAGTTTTACAATAAAACAACTCCAGTTTTCACGGTATGCTTGTGTCTGATCGGTATTTCCCTGTCACCATTGTTATTTTTCCGGCAAGGAATCAAAGTCCAAACTATCTCGGAGAAGAACATTGACCTCGTCCTTTAGTGAACATTATGAGCCGAAAACAGACAAATGTGAACTCAGTAAAGAGCCATATTAGCCCTAGTTGCTTTGACCGAAAGAAACGAATATATATATATATATATCAAGTTTATTGGTTATACGGATTTGGTCAAAATTCATCTACGAGAAGACAGATTTCTTATTCTCTCGCTTCTAAACTTTGAAATTAAATCTGGGTCTCTGTTAGAACCGGGTATTCACAACAGAAACTGGTAAAATATTGTGAAACTGCTGATGATAATATCTGGTAGCAGCTCGTACCATCCGCTCAGGTAGGTAGATTTTTGCTTTTGGCCAACTGAAATAACCAGTGAGCACCCATACTTTATGGACGACAAAAATATTCACTTGCGCACAGCACTAACGACAAACCGATAAGACTATTTATCTGTCTTTTTCAAACGAGATCCTTTCTAGAAAGCTTGACGGGGGATATAACTACTCAAGTCAAACGCTTTAGTGGCCAATGGGTCACTTGTGGTGGTCTAACTGGGTTGCAGTGATCGGCAATGATCCCCGTTTACAAGAAGCTTCATGACATCCTCTTTTCTGCGTCTCAAGTTCAGGCCCAGAAAGGCCACCATAACAAAGAGAAACTAAACTAACATAACAGACTTACAGCGAGCTTTAAATGACAAACAGGTATGGACATATTACGCCAGAAGTCGAATAATTGAGTTAGTTCACACTTTTCAAAACATTTTCAGGCCATGCCAGTGTTCTCTTCCGTCCACCCGCCTCATTGGTTGATATTTCGTTTATTATCTATTTTATTCTGTTTTTCTTCATTCTGACATGGTTCATGGATCGAAATCAATCAAGTGTAAGGTAGTCAAAACCCAACTGAATACATCCAAATATAAAGTTGGCAAAGTCCTTCATTTTCGGAAGTGGCCCGGGTGTGTAAAACTTTGTAATCATTGGGTGAGAAACTCTGCGGAGGATGTCAGATCCCAAGGGGTCGCACTGGTTCAGCAAAACCATATACCCGAAGTGAGAAGAAAACCTAGTTCAGAATTAGATGTTTTTCACTTTCCACCTAAAAGAGACCGGGGATTTCACTGGTAAAACAATATTAATACCTTGTTTTATTATTGTCTACTAGCCTAATGGTCTACTGTTTCCAAATGGGTGTACACCGCTTTCAGAACGATAAATGTCACCAGTGCACAAAAGAACCAATATAGTGTTTGCATGGTTTTTCACTGGTGTATGGAGCCTTTTTCTCAATCAAAATTGCTTTATTTTTGGGTGATTTCACAAATTTCCTACGGTTTTTCTCGCCAGTTCATTGGCGGTAATCTCCAAGGCACCATCTCCCTATTGTTAGTCAAATTCTGTGAAAAATCTGGAAGATTGACACTCTTATGCAATCACCAGTCTCAACAACAAAATCCAGTCTCACTTAGTAGCCCATTCAGGCCCACGTACTCCCAAATCCCCATTCGAACTGCTTCACTGGCCACACCTGTATTCAGGTCCACCGCAATGTGGCCTTGCTTCATTATATCAATAGTTAGAAGAAACTACAGACAGCAGGATGAATTCACCGGAAATATGTTTGCGAACATGAGTTATAAAATTCAGAAAGCCTGGAGCGTAGTAAAGCTGAAACTATTCTCCTACTTGTAACATATAGTCAGCTCTGTGGCTCGGTATTTCACGCCTAACATGAGTCCCAAGTGATTTGTCCATTTTCATCGCCGTACTGTAGACCAATTGAGGTACTAGTCTTTGATTATGCTGTACCGAGCCTAGACGTTTTCTACATCCATACAAAAGTGGGCGAGATAAGCTTCATAACAAATAAAAACGCGGGAAGAATCAACGTGGTAAAAGCCTTCGAACAAAGACGAGATCAATGAGATTTTTAAGAGACTTCGTGTCCTCGTATTTGTCACGTTGCACAGTGATCTGTTTCAACTACCTTAAAACGTTTTTCTGCAGTTCACTAAACAGCTTTCCATCGAAGAACCAATGTTACGAGAAGACCTCCTCTCTGTGACATTTTTAATCTCATTCAAACCCAATCTGCAGTAACACTGGATTCAAAGCACTACTATTAATGAACAACGTATTAAGGAGATTTGTAGAAGCGTCTTTCGTATAATCACCAGTACCCCTAATTCCCAGGGAAGTAAGTGAACACTGAAAGTAAACGGAAGAAGCATCGATTTTACTCGCCGGCAAATCTCTCAAATGATGCGTGCCCTCTATTGTTATATAGGTTTGAGATGCTATTTGCTCTTTGAATGACCCCGAACACTCACTGGAATTGTATCCTACGAAACTAACACCAACGGTGGTTCTGGATTTCGAATATAGAGAAACCTGCATACACTGGAAACAGATGCGATCTTCCATCAATTTAAATATTATTCTAAAGCAGCACAGCTTCAGTGAATCGGTCAAGGAATTAACGGACTGCTTCCCAAAAAAGATCATCAGTAAATACCAATTAATTAGTTTGAGAGTATTGTTGTTGCTCCTGCACCAAAGAACTTTAAAATAGCTCATCCCAAAAAACATTATCAAAAGTTTCGGCTCAAACTGCCATCGTACGGTAACCTTAAATGCTTCAGTGCAACTAGATCAAACAAGCTTCTCCCATGTTTATTGTCGAATCGAAAAATTAATCATGGTTTCAGGTAAGAGCTTTTGGAGCAGTATGATATCCTCATCGATTAATTCATTTCAAGTTTGGACATGTTAAACTTGTTTCCATGCCTGCCAATCTAACAGCAGAAGCAATCAGATAATGTGCTACGAATCATGCAAGAATCAGCCCAATCCCATTTGCAAACTGTTGGCAATGAGGATAAGTTTGCCCGGAAAAGTATCAGCGGATAAGGGATTCATTTTGCACAAGAGTGCTCAGGGGAGAAATTGTAGTTGATTTTGGGAAGTTCTTCACAGTCTCTCTGTTGACCTGTAGACGCGTTTTCATCAAAATCTGTGTATACACGGTGCACAATAAGTGCAATCATGATCAAGTGGAAGCATATGAGAACCCTGAAAATAGAGCACTTTCAACCAACGTTCACCACTTCACCGAGTCAAAAATGGAGATAAGACGTAGAAAGAACACCATGAAAAACGTAAAACAGCAGCGTCATTTCATTCGTTTAATTGAATTAACATATTTCCGTTGAAGGACGTCACAGGGCAGGCAACGAAAATGTTTAGCAACCTAACTAAGCACAGTTTAAACCACTGATGAAAAACGACCCCTGGTCACTCATTTAGCTGACAGATCTTGATACCAGTTCACGTTCATTAGTAGTGTTGCTGGAGTTGTTGAAAGCTAGACAAAAAATGTTCTATAACACCTTGACTCACACACAAATTTGATCGTGAATCATGATTCTGCTACCGCTACGCATTTTTTTCCTAACAAGTGATAGAGATGTTCCGATTCAACCATTCTAATTGCGGTGAGCAACCGAAAGAGAAGGTTATTCTAGCTTCCTGAAGCTATTTTTACCAATTTGAGTAATTTCATCCTCACCAAAGAAAATGACATTCCACTCAATCCGTCGTTCTCAGCTTTAGTCTCATAATCACACACTAACTCTTTGCTTATCTAACCCGCAAAAACAACAAGTATGTCCGACAGTGATATCCGAAAAGGCAGGACACAACTTTGGGTCTCAGAAACACCAAGTATCACATCAATTTGTAACATAAAATTCAGTGTTTCAAACTTCAGCTCAAGTAATGACAATCTATGTACAGTAGTGTGCCAGTAAACCTAATCGTATCATAAGCTGAGTGTAAGTATTAGAAGATTACATTTGTACGTAACGCGACTCATCATGCAGTGTGAGCAATCAACTCATCCATGGGAAACCACGAAAGCGCTGCTGTTCAGCCGTTTCATCGGGCCTGTTAGGAATCATCAGCGGTGCACATCCAACGAGTCCCCCATCTGGGACTCGGACCCGGGGTGAACGATTGTGAATTGAGCACCTGAACCACAAGGCTATCCCGGCCGGCTCTTATCGACGTATTAGGCTCATGCGCTACTTAAAGTAGCACCTTTCCTCCACTGGCTTTGACTGTTATCAGAGCATTTCCGCACAGTGACTGACTCCAATAATGGACGACTTTTCTGTAAGGGCCTAAGTACAACGAAGGTAATCCGGTATACAACCTAAAGACTTTGGCCGTTGTATGTGTGTAAATAGTAGGGAATTATTTTTCTATGCAATGGGGTTTATCATACAGCTGCACAGTGCTTTCATGGTTCTCAGTGGTGAGTTTCGTTACTCACCCGATAACACGTGGCTGAGAAAGGCACAGAAAGATGCAGAAACTACTTTTGATGAGCAATCGACATAATCGTAACCATGATTGAGTTACAGAAACACCGTAACCCAAAACTGAAAGATTTTCTTCGCATTACAGGAGCTTTAAATTGGCCTTGAAACCAGGTGTACATTGTGACCAGAAAACATGAGCTATGCATTTTTCACAGACCGGCAGACACAAGTACTGTTATTATTACTATCTTTTATACCTGACCGAAATGCGAACAGTAGAGTTCCACTCTGCAACTTCTCTTATCAAGAGCACAGTCGATCATTGTACACACCTTTCAGTCACCGAATACCGCACATTACATTTTGGTCCTTTTATCCTTTTTTAAATCCATTCAGGTGTCAACTGCTATTCATCTTCTAATTACTGGTTCAGTTTTTTTACGCTAGAAAATGTTTACCCCAGCGCGATAAGCTAAATATCAATGACCCTAATTAGGAAGTATTCTCATTTATAGCTGGTGAGAACTGTCCGTCTGGACCACATGAGATCACTGAAAACATGAAAATACTGCATTGAGCATTCCGCAAACCAAAAGATCAACAGGTGTTTTATAGTTTCTCTGACGTACCGATTTGTTTACTGGCAAGCCACTCGTTTGATTAATGAGAGAATCAACCAAGCCCGGCAGAACCACTTATTTGCATCCAGTCCATATGGAGACAGTCGTAATTCGATCAAGAAATGACATCACGTGGTTTGTATGACCTTCTTCTTCATCTTATTGTTTTCAATTCGAGTGACGTGATCACGTCCTTTATCGTTCAACGACTGACCATAACTGATTTCTAGGCCATCAAGTTCTTACTTATTCAACGAATATTCTGTATACTGAACCACACTCTTCCCCTGACGAACAAAGAATGATCCTTGTTTTGCAGACTGCTTTCAAACCCTCGTCCACTCTGGATTTCAGTCCTCCAATACGGGTTCATGGCGGTGTTGGCATGAGCCCCGCAACTTGTTCGGTGTTGGTTTCGTCCGATCCGTGATAGGCATCGACCCAAGCCTTGTTTCGAGATGGATTACTGCACTCATTGCACACCGAGCCACTTGAATGTTTTCGCACGAAACTACCAAACCGAGCCTGATCACAATAAAACCCCTGAGGAGTATGCTTTGTGTAGTTTCACTATCATCCAGGACATGGCCCCTAGCAGTCTCCATCTGAACCACACATGATCTTTCAGGTATGCAGCCGACTTCTTCTGTCTCAACCAAGCAAGGCTCTTCAGTTTTAACTAGAGTCTGACTTAACTCGCAGTCTATAGTTCCAACGGTGACAGCATCAGATGATGTGTTTTCGTTTCCTGCATCATCCTGTTGACGCTCAAGTCAACCTCAGCGGCAATTTTCCAAATTTCCACGAATTTGGTTCAGTTTTCCGATGTCCACCACCTCATTAGTAACGGATGAACTCCCTTCAGTAGTGATACATCTGGTGTAATATTTCTGATATTCTACAGAACTTCAGGATGTTTGTAAAAAGGTGTCCCATATTTTCACAGCAGGTACAGCGGGCTTCCCTTGGTTTTTCGGTCTTCACCGCCCGGTCTTCCATGTTCTAAATTTTCGATCCTGAGGTTTTATCCACAAGTTCATTGTTCATTCTTGAATCCTCGACAGAGGCCGTATTCAAGAAAGGTAAGTCCAGAATGACCAATTCACTAGCCACATCATGAAGCTGGAACACACCCACGGAATGCCTGGGAATATCTTCCGCGGTGTTCCCGGCAGACTGTCCAAAAATGGGTTCACCAAAAATTCAGCCCACGACACGTCACCCAGCATAGCCAATGCACGGTCCACGAGTGAACAGAGCGCGACGGCATGCACCAGTGGGTACGCACCAACCCTTAGCTGGGCACTCTTGAACAATCTCATCGCATCCAGACGGTCGGCTGGCTTGTCGAATCCCACCATCAGGACTTCTCTTGCTGCGACCCACTTCATCTCCTCCCGGCCCTTTTGTGCTGCTTCCAGCACAGCCCGCTTTTCGCCCTTGAGAATCACCCGGAGAGCCCTCAACTTACTCCGGCCCGAATCGATTCCTGAGAGTCCCGCCAGGTCCTCGAACTCCTCCAGGAAGCTCCGCACGTCCCGTTCCTCGAATGTCGTGATCACGGCACCAGAAGCCCACCACCACTAGTGGACAGTACACCAAGCCAATTGCTAACAACCAAGTTCTGTTCTAAGCTGTTCACAAATTTCAATGATTTTTTGCATCCTTCAACTGGATTATAATGTTCACTTTATTCTTGTTGCTTAGTATTTATAATGAACGATCACAGTTGGGATTGCTGCTTTCATTTTAAAAACAATTCAAACCATATCTTTGCATCTGACCTTCAATACTACATTGGTAACACTCTGCTTTTGAAAAGAGTGGCGGGTTTCACCAAAAGTTAATCTTGATAGACGGTTTTTATCTGTTCGACGTCTTTTCATTTTTGTTTAAACAGGTATTTAGAATGCCACATGATTATTTTGAAACTCAGCATAAATAACGTATTTATTACCCATTTCTGGATTTACAAAGTAGGAAAACGGCTTCCTTTACTTTTTTAGTTGCACTTTGTTGTAGACTGAATCAACTGACAATTCGCGTAAATTTTCATCTAACCTCACCCGTAAGATGTCGAGTCTCAATAAGCCAGAGATAACCTCAAAAGGATACTTGGCACGTATGTGTGTGTGACTGAATGGCACTTATAATTCACTAGTGGTTCGGTTCCATTTTACCCCTAGAATTTCAGTGGGATAAACAACAATATTATCTTTATTTAGATTGGGCTACTTAGGTGCACAAACTTTTTCGTTCAATTTCCTCACGTAAATACTTCTTCACTGTGGACGGATCAATTCGCGAGTAATGCGGCAATTTTGCAGATCGAATGAATTAAATTGGCCTTATGCGAGTTACAGAAACGCGTAAAGCAACATGGTTTTCTGGTCTGCACACAAAACCAGATCTCACGTGATTCCGAGCCGCCTAAAGCACAGACTCGAATTACGCTTGTATGCATAATTTTCGTTCACGGTTCTGGTTCAAGGACATTTCAGACACCGTTA
The DNA here is from genome assembly GCA_948099385.1 of Fasciola hepatica. NCBI lineage: Eukaryota > Metazoa > Platyhelminthes > Trematoda > Plagiorchiida > Fasciolidae > Fasciola > Fasciola hepatica. Next base: position 12,167,945 of record CANUEZ040000142.1, on the reverse strand, counting down.
TCGTACATGAATACTTTTAATAATAGTTCAAGTGTATGCGGAAATTCAGGATCGAGAGTATGACAAGGTGAAAGAGAGAGAAAAAGTGGGCGAATGATTGATTAATTGATTGATGGTTAACTACAAGTGTGTGCCTCGTTGACAGTTAACTTCCGTATCATGTCAAACTCATACATCACAGTTCAAAGTGCTTCGCTCACCGTAAATTGCATTCTGTCTATATAAGGTTGCAAAATGGTGTCTTATTCGGTTGAAGAAAAACCAGTCATTGAAAAATCTAATGACTGGTACAACCCATTTAGTTTCCCATACAGTGTTAATTTGCATGATGTCTATAAATACCAATATCCTCGAACTCCGTTTACGAGTCCTATAGTTTGCAAAAGGACAGATAGTCTAGACTTTGTTTGACTACTGAAAATGACCGAAAATTCTGGATAGTGTGTCAGCCTCCTCTTCCTCAGTGTGCGTGTGAAGGCAAACTGCTAATAGGTATTAATTAGGTTTCATATAATTCCGGATGTCGACCACAATCACGCTTAAAAAATGTTGAACACAGAGGAATGAATGCTCTGGTGACACATCAGCCTTTGATTAAAAAATCTCCAAAATTTACCCGTAGATTCTATTTAAATTTGGTCTTCGAAAACTATACATATACGTATTTTATGGAGTTGTAAAACGTTTATTGTGACGTTTCTATCCAAACTAGGACTCGATGTCAAACCTGAGTGAATGAGTGTGTGAATGGGACGGCTAGTTCTGCACGTTTTTGGTGCGTTGTTCGTCTGTCCTTTTCTCGATTTTTCGGCACCGGTTTGCCAGGGTGACGTAATGCTAATCAACCTCGACGTGTCGACTGAATGAATTGATCGAACGGGGGGCTTTGAGGATTAGGCGCTCCCCCTTCTTCTTTGCTCGATGGACTACCATCGTGCCATCGATTTTGACCTCGTGACCTGTTTCTGCGCAGTGATTGAAAATCTGTGAGTGTGAGTTGGCTCGTCGTAATGCTAGTCTGTGTTCGTGTAGGCGAGTAGGTAGTTGTTTACCTGTCTCGCCTATGTATTCCTTATCACATCCTAGGCATGGGATAGCGTAGACCACTCCTGATTGATCGTGCTGGTCCACATGGTCTTTTCCGTTGAATAGGGCGGTCCGCAGGGTGTTGACGGGTTTGTATATATATATATATATATATATATATATATATATATATATATATATATATATATATATATATATATATATATAAGCATTTATAGCTTCTGTGCAAGCCTCAAAGGCATCGTGGGTTTCCGAACTAACCTATCGCCCATATACGACAGTGTACTCAGATAAAATGTTATTTTACATGGAAAAAAGGGTGTCCTCCTCCTCAAACTCTGGAAATAATTTATCCATCTCACTGAGATTGAAGCTGTTAGTCGGAATTTTAAAAATGGAGTCATAGGAATTTTCATTGATTTCCTTACTGGCAAAATCTGATAGCAAATGGATGGATATGTCCTTAGCTGTAAATGTGCGGCCTCATGTTAGGTATGATCTGGCCCACTATTTCACAGCAAAAAAGTCTTTCGCCGAATTAATTCTGATCTATTAGGCCGGGACCATTCATTTCATTGGCTCACTGAATTCTACTTTCTTCAGAGTAAGTTTGATAATGCTCCACGAACAAGGTCGGTCGTGAGTTCGTGTAGTTCAAGTGAACCGGCTTGGTGAGTTTCGCGACGTCAGTGACTCTAGAATGAGTTACTTCGAAAATATTTTGTTACTATTGAAGTATTTTTGAGCCCTTAGTCTCATCAAAATGCGTAAACGATTCACTACGCGATTTGAATATTTTCGCGTTTGTAGTATTTACCCACCTTTGTTGGCTTTCTGTTGGTCGAAGGGTAAAATAGCTTGCATTTCTCTGCTTTCATGAGCAATGATGCGTAGACACTTGTCATAAAACCTCTGTGGTTATATACAGTGTACTTTCTGGATGCTATTTGTGATCCCAGTGCAGCTACGATCAACATACAAGTTGGATATACTATTTCTTTGCACACAAAATCTTGTTATGAAACCAGTTTTACAAAAGTAATGCAAAAATGTAACATCCGTCGAAAAAAGAATGGGAAATGCACTCATCATAGGAAAAAGTGCTGGATTGGCTTGCGCCATATGGTCCAATCGGTTTTGCCTTTTTTTGTCACACAGACACGTGGTAGACAGGTTAGAAAATTTCTCGGTGGCATCAGCGGATGTTTATAAGCAAAGAAAACTACGGCTGATGAAATTAGTCTTCCTCGATTTACCAATAAGACATATGGAACAATTAACCGATTTCGGACATCTGAATTGATTTATCACGTGGACCCAGGTCATACAATTTCAAACTCCAACAAATCACAGAAGAACCTCCTTTGCTATTATTAAAGAATAAATAATTTCGTGTGTCAGTCTCGTGTTGTGAAATACTAAGGAAGGTTCAAGAAAAAGGATATAATTACGATGATCAAGTTCGTCTAACAAACTTTAACAAATCCTGTTCGTTAACACTTGACAATTCTAACTACAGACTTTAGTATTCTGTCCACTAATTAGATTTTTTACATGGTTTTATGAAAATCCCTGTCAAAAGAGCTTTTAAAGAATGCTCAGTTTAGTGCTCATCACGCTGTAACTACGTGTCATAGCTTGGTTTCATAACTGTGTCATTTGTCTGCATTAAGAGGCCCCAGACAGCAAAATCACAATCATAAAAATAGGTCTTTATTACGTAATACGGACATATTACAACTTGTTAAACCGATTCTCTTTTTAGAAAAAAAACGGCAAAGTGTAGGAATTCCAAGCTTTGAATAATCGTCGCTGGGTTTGCAAAACTCCCGGAAAGTTTGAGGTGTTCGACTGGCTAATACCAAAATAATTTGTGTTTTTCATTTATACGGAGGACTTGTGCAAGGAGCACGCCAACATTTCAGTCAGTGCACGTAAAAATTGGACAATACTGATACGACCAATATGTCACAAATAACGAGATGTTTAAGCCAATACAAATAGATAAGAACTATATATAGAAATATCGCAATTACTTCCGAGAAGTGTGGGACTGGTGGTACTTGGTTTTTGTTAACCATCCTTTGAACTCCATATTTCACGCACAAACCTCAGTTCATTGGACCATCCCTACACCCAGAAGTACCAGACTCGAATTTCTGTCTCTTTAGTGCTCGTCACTGCTGCATATCCTCAGCCGCATCTAGGGCTTGAACCCTGGTCTTTTCAACCTGAAGGCGGATTTAGCACACCAAACATGTTCGGACTCCATCACTAATGTTCAGGGTTGTGTCTCCGGTTATCCCCAATAGTGCAGTGGGCGTTCGAGACCATGGCGTATACATTTCTCATTGCATTCATGCATAAGCATGTAAAGGTAATTAAAAAAACTCGTTGATCATTCTGTGTTCGTGCGGGCCTGAATACAGCCTCTTTTCGCGCACGATCTTCTCCTAATACAACCAATCCGATCAGCACAGAAAAGAGTACCACTCCGAGTGAGCATACCATCCAAATTGGTTGATTTATGGTACGGTTTTCGTTTAAGGAACAGCTTATCTAGGCCAACGGAGGGCCATTTGCTCAAGTCACACCAAGTTGGAAGATGTACCAGTCCCGCAGTTCGGAAAGCTTCAAGAAGATCTTGAGCATGCTTCTTATACACATTTACCTAACTGTATGTTCGTTTTCTGTGACAGACCTCGTGAAACTTATCTGATTGCAATTATTTGATTCTAAGATTTCTTTCTGGGCGCTCCGAAACAACGACTAAGTTATCCATCTACTTCAGCTGATTGTGTTTTGCAACGTTTGTTGTGGCTGGATAGGATATTCCCGAGTTCATTGTGAGGTCTGAACCTTAATTTCTAGGATTCTTTCTGCAGCTTTCTGTCAAAAAATATGGCTGTATCTACCAGCTTTGGTGCATTTAACTGACGGCTTACTATATCTATAGAAATGAAATAAATGTTTGATACTTGCTTGCACAAAGTTTATCAATTACTTATCGTGCTACAGATCATGTAATTTTTCCATGTGAATAGGACTGGGTGATTTTAATTGCTGAGAGCTTGCAAAAACAATGGTATGGATACAGTTGATAAAGAGCTTCAGTCCAGTGTTTGCAGGTAGATTCTGTCGTAAAATTCACTTGATTTACCAGACTTTAGTGTAAGTATTAGCAATGGATCATCCTGTTCAGTGTATTAAAGGGAAGAGAAATAGAAGAAGGATGATCTGAGTAACGTGTCAGCCATGCACGGTAATTGTAAATTGAGATAATTCGAATCTGTGTTGGACATTTCTTGATCCTCTTTTATTTTCGAATTGACTCTTTTACATGAAACGTTATTGTAACCAAAGTAAAATTTACTATTCTATAACGCAGCGTAGTCAAAACCATTGGCAAGCAGTCGACATATCGGGTAACCCTTTCCAAGACTGATTTTACCCGTGGTGACCGGAACATCGACAGCCTATCAACAACTCCGACTACGGTATTATTGAACAATAAAAAGTTTAATACCACAGTTCACATAACTCGGCGTTTAGTTACACTCAGAACCGATCTCGGTTCTAACACAATAATTATCGCAATTACGTTTTCTATCGCGCAAGAGCCCATGGCGATCGTTTAAGATCCAAGGTTATCATTATGAGCCTTTGATGATGTTTGCAATACCATGGCTAACATAGTGGTTCGCTGCCTGTTTGCCCACTGTGGCTTACATGTTGTAGGTGGTCTCACCTATGTAAAATCATAAGGCGGAGCTACAATATTCCTGTAACTAAAGTGCGCATTGAGCTCGTCTCCCTTTGACATTATTCCTGTTTCGCTTGATCGGATCAATAAAAAATAAACTGACCAACACTTCTGTGTATATCAGTTCCACCATTTTCTGCGTCTCACTCAAAGTGATTGTAGAATTCTCTTCTGTCAAGGAGCACAACTCTATCACGAATTCACCGGAATAAACAAGTTTTGCTGGTCATCTTTTAAGGCTAAATTCTGAGTCCTGTTTGGCGATTGCTCAGATGGTTTTGATGGTAACTCCAAGATGGTAAGGAAGAAGCTTTAAATCGTCACCTTCCCTTACATACTGGACAATTCTTCTTAGATCCCCATCACTGATTGTTTTCCTCTTGGGACGGTAATCAATACTCACCTATTCTCTTGGGTCGATTACGTCAACTTCCTCCATAAGGAATTCTGCTGATATTTAAAGAGTCTTTAAGCTGGTGGCTTGAAAAGTCATGGAGATCAGTACTTTATTGTGCATGCAGCCGTTCACTTGGCTCGCATAAAAGTACCACGTCCCACAGCTGGGACCAAAAACGCGCACGTGAAGTGACTGTGCTGTATGTGTCTATCGGAAAGGTTTGGAAACCGTACCGCAGGCTATGGCCGCTAAATTACCAAGCAGCCGAACAGGAAGCGTCGGAAATTACAACGTGTCTATCGTGAAAGGGTCGAGAGATTTAGTAAAGAAAGCACATTGTCCGTGCAGCTGAAAACTCATTAGCATTGTCCATCCCGACAGAAGATGTGTGGAGCACTCACAACGCAAGAAAAACCTACTGATGGAAGTGTGACGGATGGAGTGCAAATACTTGACCTCGGCGAGCACACAAAGAAGCTGAGGACCATTGCTGACGACGATAGGTAACGAATAGCACGACGTCCAAAGAACAGTGAAAGCCTGTACCTCACAGCGAATCATCAAGAAATAAAAATCAAGACCTTTCGAAGCGTTGCTGCAACAGAGTTTGAACTCGTTCTTGAAAGAGGAATCCCAAAACGAAAAATTTCATATGAGTATATTGCACATATGTGCTCCATCACAGAAGAAAATTCTGAACTAACCCTTTCTTTGGCCTAAGGGAAGATGTAATTTATAAATCCTGAAATACGGTCAGTTTATCTTTAGTTGATCAATGTCTTGAAGATCACGGATTTTCAATGAAAAAGTCTGCCGTTTAAAAGATCGAACGGAACAGGTATGATGTCGAACAAAAATGCGCTGAATACTCAGCCTGGCTGAAGGAACGCAGAGGTACAGTGTTGCGTCTATATATAGACAAAACTAGTTATGACATATGATGCTCTCGATCGAGGGGACGATCGCTAAGAAGCAAACCTTGTATCAAAACATTGTCTTTTGATAGAGGCGCTAATCTCGATGTCACTGCTTGCTTTTCTTCCACTGGAATCATGTGCTATAAACGTCATACACGAATGAACGCGTACATATTTACTCGATTCCTTCAGAAATGCTCAGCAAAAGTTGGCGCCGAACAGCTGCGTGCATCAACTATGTTTTTATTCGACGGTGCTCCTACCTACCGGGGAATGGAAATCGCTATTTTAGCCCCGGGACATACGACTCTTTTTGTCCCACTTTACAGTCCTTTTTCAGTCCCATTAGGAAGTGTTTAGTGCTTTCAAGAACATAGTGAAGCAACTGATAACTGAGCACCAAGTGACGATTTTGCGAGCAAATGATGCACAAATTATCAGATACCATAGATATAATTGGATGGAACGCATCGCCTCCCAAGATATATAGAGAATGTCGTCAAAAGTTTGTGTTTCTTACGACACACACAGTTTAGCTTTGATGCTTCCATCCAGCATTATGAGAAATTCTGGATGTAAACACAAATCGTGAAAAAGCTGTACATAATGCGCTCGCCCAACGTTCATTTTAGGCTACTTTTGGTCTCGCGCTGCAAATGAATGCAATGGGCTAAGTAAGCAATAAGATCGCCACGTAACTTTCTCAGTGGTATCATTTTGACCCAGCTTTGTGATTCAAAACATGATATGTTCATCACCAGACCGATATATAAAATGGTGTTCCAGTCAGGATGAGGTTCAAGCTGTCCGTATTTTGTTTGGTTAATCGTTCAGCTTAGTGTATCAACTGGTGGACTACTTCCTCTTTATTGTGTTGTAAGTATTTCACATGCATGTCAATATGCACAACCAAATAAGTTTGTGTTCCATATAATACAGGCAATAATTAGTGTTCTCACATATCAACCAAAGTGAGCAAACAGAAAGCAAGTCATATCGTTAGTCAAGGTATTGTAAACGTTATCAAAGGCCCCTAAACGATCGACATAGACTCTTAAATGACAGGAAAACCTGGAGTTCTTTGATTTCCTTTCATCTGAAAAAACGATCCATTCTGCGGTCAAACATTTACGGCATCGAACTGCACGTCTGAGTACCACCACCTTTATCTTTGTAGTTTAGAAATACAGCACTAGGTTTAGTGTAAACACTCATAAGGTGCTACATTTGGGAGTCCGGTGTACACGCATATATTGGATTAAACGTAAAAGCCATTATTTATTGTTTTCTTGTATAAAATCTTTTATCCAACTGCGTCATTTGTCAAAAATGATAACAATTTTGCTGTGTTACTAATTTACTTCAACTCAGCGTAAAGAATACCAGTTATAGTGTACATTGTAAGCATGCATTTCGTGCAATTATCTCAGATAACGCGCTTGTTTCACCTTTTATGTGAATGAAAAAACTCGTTTTCACCCGGGTGATCATAAACCTTTTCGAAGAGCAACTTAGCCTTTCTCGAATGATGCATCTTATCCTGAGAGCTTCAGTGATTTAAGTCTACTCAGAGTCACACGGTGTGATCGAAAGGACGCACGGTTGTAAAAACGTCGTCGAAACTAGTGAACGGTTCCATTTGCGTTTACCTTTTCTTACATGTATGGTATGTAGTAGTATTCAGCAATGTGAAATCTCACGGAGAACGTTTCTATGTACAGTGTAAGACTAATGGTGAAGCATTCTGTGATAGATCTTGCCAATTACTTATCATCTACGTGATCGTCGACAATTCGAGTAACGACAGTTCTGATGAGTCAGTGAACAGTAATAAACATGTATAGTGAGCAAGTTATTTCTGCAAGTTATTTGTAATGAGTTCTTTGTAGCTGGACTCCCAAGGAGAAGACAGCCCGTATACGGTCACTCATAGTTTGGTTCAGAAAATATCATACCCGCTTCTCCCGTCATGAGACTTGATAGCATTCCCAGATTGTTGGTAGTATCACATGTATACAAATGATTAAATTTATGCTTACTATTTCAGATTTGTAAACGTGTTACTCTCAACCGCATATGAGTAGTTTTACGAACCCGCACATGACTGCAAAAGTTTTTACCAGAACAGGTTTGATATCACCTCGGTGGTGAACAAGATTCCGTGTCGGACAAGACCTCGGAAACGATGAACCACCTTTGGTCTAATTTGATAGCAAATGTACTTTTGTGTCATAAATGCCACTAAAAGGAAGTTGGGGAATGCTTATCACGTGATTTTCACAGTGTTTGCCACACCAACGCTTGAAGGGAAAGAACATACGCCAACCACCAACTTCATCGAACACATGGGTGCAAGTGGTATCCTAATAACACCGTAGGTAAGTGATCATTGTAAATCTGTGAACCAAACCTTTCTATCCCGCTGATACTCCTTAGGTACGCAATCTAAGATGGGAATTGTGTATTGAATGGCATGCGGTTGGTCGAATCTGAATCTGCATGAGATTTGACTTTGATAAATGGGTTCGTGATAGCTGCATCCTATGTTCATCATCTGGTTTAACACCTACGAATAAACTAATTTTCAGTGTCTTTTTGCCACAGGAGTTGGTCTTTTTACTCCAACCTCAACTATCGGATAGCTAGATTGATTTGTCACAGTGCAAGCAGTTACCACTCGCTTATTGCAATTCGTGTTTAGTTCTTTCCTGAATGTAAGTGTTGAAGGCTCTCAAAATTCTTAAAATTGTTTTTTGTCACCGTCCAGCACTACTCACTTGATAACAATCTTCATTACAAAAATAAAAAATTGCTAAAGACCATATTAAAAATTCATCTGGTATTTCACCGGACGAATTAGGTCGCAAAGGGCTTGAATAAATCCATGTCAAAAGCACCTCTCTCGTGTGTTTCTGCAGTTCAATCCATGTCAGGTCTACTGACATCAAAACGTATTAGGACTAGAACTGCAGAGGTCCCCATTACCTGGGAACATCCCAGAATAAAAAGAATAAGTACAGTGAATTCTAATTGTACATCTGTGCACTTGTTAGTGCCACAGAATGTTCCACCTGGTGTTATGAAAACCACAAACGGAGGCTAACGGCACTGCCGAATTCTCTGCCTTATTCACCGTCTCATGAACTAGGTGATCCACTGACTGTACATGCATCTAGCAAAAGGTAGCTTCTTCTCGACTAAGTTGGTTGATAAAAATACTTTGTAGCTGTCATTCTGGACAGGGACATTGGATTTGATGTTCCTGAGCTCGTTATTTACAACCCTGGTGAAATTTGTTGACCAGTTAAATTAAATCAGTCATACCTTAGGTTATATCGTGTGTGTTAAGACGGTTCCAATCATTTAGATTGCATACGCCAGAAATTTTCCAAGTAATGAATGACACAAATCCCGAAAATATTGTGTAGGACTCTTAAAATTTACTTTACACAGATTTTGAGCCATTTTTCAGTTCATTTATGTACGAAGCACATCATAAATGGGAAAGCATAAGAATGATAAATGCCGCCTTTCGGAACTGATGACTCTTTCCCGTGGTTGAATACGCATCACAACGTTTACGTTCTAATCAGTAGTTTATTTGTAATTACGCAGATCTTACTTTTGTAGCTTGAAGTGGATAGCTGAATTGAAGGAAAATTGTTCAATGAATAATGTAAATTCGCGGAAAACAGTTTCTGTGAAACCACTTCTGACTAGTCGACAAAAAACTCCTTTTATTATACTAAGAGAGGTCCGCACCAATTCTTCCGTCAATCTTGTATACAGCACAGAGTGACGCTGTTTCGAACGATATTTCACCCACTACCGTTCTCCGCTTTTGGGAATTTTGATCACTTCATGATTGATCTCCAGCGACATTGTTATGTCAGTGTATCAGTCAGCACCATACTTGTGTCAACCATTCAACTCAATTAGGACTAAGTTGAACAAAACGGAAAAGACTGACCAAGAATTGATATTGTGAAATGAGACGAGGTGGGATGGTATGCAGTCAATAAACTCAGGAAAGTATTATTTAAGACATTCTCTCTGGTGAAACAATTCGTAACCAGTGCTCAGGTGCAGATCTTTTCAGATCCAAACAAACCGCCATCATCTCCTTTGTCCACCAATGTGCTGTGACAGTCTCACTTTACAGTCCCGTAATCTTATCTTATGTATTTCACATGATTTTCACTGACTACATAGCGGTTTTGGTTATCAGAAATCGAGTTTCTTTGATTTTCATGGTCTCTCACCTCTAAAAATTCACTATAAAGATACTTGCGGATCCCACTCCTCGTCTTTGCCATGACCTGTCTGTTTGTTGTTTACATCTTTCTACACGTTCCGAGTTAAGACCTATCTTTCCGTAAAAATATTTATCTCAAATCTAGTGTCTTTTTTAGCACGTGTTAGTGTAAACAAAGTGAATATCACGGAGAAACTAAGAAGCAACCTAGAAAGTTGAACCTTGTAGTACTTTGTCCGCTCTTTTGACCCTTGAAAATCACCTTCGCTCAAATAATGATCATCGAATAACCTGAAACAAAGCGACTCTTTAAAACTGTCCGCAGTCTTATGGTCACCAAGAAGAAGTCGTAAAATAAATTATCATGTCCAGTACCGGCAAACAATGAACAAGTCCTATAGTAAATGTTTCTTTATTCTTTGAGCAGAAAGTTTTGCGACGGTTTATTTGCAACAATGTCCTATTGTTAGAATGCAGGTCCGTCCATCCGTAGGGTACAGAGGATTGTCCGCAAGCGTTCAGAAATTGTCCCAAATTAAGTTTCTTCTACGGAAATGAAAATTTCATAGAAACAATACGGAAATTAGGGAGAATCCGAAGATTTCGACGTAAACCGTGTTAAGATTTTGCTAAAGTATAATGGCAATGCAAAATTCAACTAGTCCTTCGTATCTTCCGCTGTTATTGGTTTATGCATGGTCTTGTCACTATTGTGAAAGTTTTAATATTAATAACACAACATTGTTGGTAGATGTTGTAAATCGTCAGCGTTTCGAATTACATCCGAAATCAACTCTGTCACATTAGCATTATAACTTTCCCGAAAAGAAAACACCGCTCATCGAATTTTCGACGAACTCATTACAAATTCTTTCATTATGATCGCCGAATCGTCTCTCTCTTGAGTTACGTGCAGAGTTCACGGAGAATTAAAATTAAGTGCGATCCGGCAAAGAACTTCCTTAAACGGATTAGTCAAATGAAGCTAAATCCCTTTATTGACTTATTTCAGTTATAGGGATATGAATTAATTATTCTAGATTGTTCCATGCGAGAGCAGGGATGAAATTAACCATCAAAAGCCATGATTAGGTCCTATTCGCAACAACATAATTTATGCATCACAATTGTGAAAGTGGGTTTTACTTCTAAAACAGCCCACTGGTAGAATCCTAACTGCCATTCGTTGATGGTTCTATGTGAATTAGTTGCAGTTACTTTGAAAACGACGACAATGCGGCTGCAAGCTGAAATATTTCGAGGCAAATAATGCCAACAGATGGATGGACAAATTTCCTCGGATAAATACCACCATCGACTACAGCCACTCGCCATGTATGCGTATCCGGTACTCCTTTGTCTATTCGTTCGAGAGAAGTAGTCCATCTACCTATTGACGTAATTTGTGTGAAGAAACATGGATGGATTTTCAACTCGCTGTTCACAGCCGGTTCAAGTCCCAGTGGGTGCTCGTCGATTGTGCCTTGATGATGATGATTCCCAATAAGCTCTTTAGGAGGCCTTTGTACGAAGTTCTTCAGCAGATGTCTAGGATGATTTAGGCGATGGCCTTACATGCGGAATTATTTCAAAGATCATCCAAGAAGTGAGCAGCTATACAGCATAGTCCTCTGTGTACAGAAAAATATAATTCTTTACTCCAGCTTCAAATCAAGTATAGTGCCAACGCAACAAAACACAAGTACAGTGATGTAGAAGAATACAGCAGGTCGTAAGAGGCGTTCAGTAAAAAAGCGTGATATGTTTTGACTGTTGCGTGTATGTATATATTTATATGTCCTACGCTAAGGATTTCCTGAATGCATTTCACCTATCAGTGGGGACGCACGAAACGCTTTAAATAATTACATACCCTGATTCTCGAAAATTACCCAACCTACCTTGCCATAAAAACCAATCTCAGCTACATATCCAGCACTCAAAATGTCTTTTAGAATGTCTCTCCACCTCCGACGTCACTGCCCTAAATTTTCCCTTTACCTACGCAAATCTAGATAGCAATGCGGAGATGAAACGGCTCCACTAGATGCTTCAGAGCTGAGAGCACTAGCCAAATTAGAAACAGAACTTTAGAGCTGTTTAAGGCATTTCATTTAAAGATCTCTAATTACGCCATACATTGCCGTGAGACTCATACAACCGGCTTACTTAATCTTACTTCTAAACAGCATGGTGTTACTTCGACCCATCAAAACGTTTCAAGAATAACTAATAAACAGAAAAGCACAGAACAATCCACTTTCCTCCATTACCGACTTTCACTGTCAGTCTACAGTGATATCGCGGACAATAAGCCCTATCTGATATAATTTCTACCAACCAGATTCGTTGTATTGTATTGAATGGGTTAGTAGCAAACTACGCTGAATTTGATGGGCGGAAAATTAGGATTGAATGCTAGCTTTGTGCTTTTTTGATCCACAGATCATTGTATTGCTTCATTCTCTTTTTTACTTATCGTCTGTTATTTTTATTAGCTGAAGAACAATATCTTCTTCAAGAACTGTCGAATACCATTAGAGTATCTTCCATATCCTAAATGAAATGTGTGCTAACTTCTACAGCGATTGCTTCCAGATCCTTTCAGAATAAACTCACCTCTAATGCAGCAATCTACTTAAAAGGGACACTTTCGCATCCACATTTCAAGTTTTTGTTCCAAGTCCTCTCGTTTTACCATTTAAAGAAACTCCAGTGTTTCTTATGTAGCCCAAATCCTCACGAATCGGGTGAGCATCTTAGCTGAGCTACTCAGTAACTTTTGATACGTACTCAGTTTATCATCCCTTCAATTAGACAAGGTGAGAATTATAAACCTTTATCGGGTGTTTGTGAACACAAAAGTCTAATCATTTACTAATCCAATGTCACTATATCAGAAGAAAACAAATCTTATCGGGCTGGTTCTTCACTGACGAGTAATCCCTTAGCCCAATCGTGCGACGCGTTAAAAGATTTTCCTTTCACCAAATATTGCAGGAGTCTTTTATTCATGAATTTTGTCTGCAGAACAGTTGGCAATAATTATTAGTCCAGTTTTATTTTCCTTTTTGTGATGAATGAAGTGGCAAAACGTGTCCTAGGAGAGAGGTCATGGAGAACATGCAGTGATATTTCTATGGGTTCGTGATCGCTGAGCATGGCCTTTAGATCGCAAACGTTTCCTCGCCAATCCGAGTGACATCATCAGTGCACAGATCTCCTCACCTTGACTGGTGATGAACATCATGCTCAGCGACCACCAACCGATACAAAAATTTGACCTGAGCTGCAAACAACATCCATATCTAAAATCACTGGTAATACGCTAAACTGTGTACGGATTGTAAAATGGACTTACAAATCACATGTCCCCCCAAGTTCATGATTTGATATTCGGGTGTCCCAAAATTCAGTTATCGGAAACTTGAAAGCCTAAGCAGCTGCTATATTCTTCCTTAATAATGAATTCTTATTGTATAATACCCAAAAAAGTATCTGGACTTCACTGCTCCAAACATTTCCGAATATAGATAGAATAGGAGGCCCCACAAACTACAAATATCGCAGCGCTTCAAAAAGCTTACAAAGCGCACAGTTTCAGCCGTTTGGAGCCTAATAACACTAACAAAGTCGCCATACCCGTTGATTATATCTACAGCTAGCATAGCTCTGACATTATCCAAAATCTTCCATTGGAGCCATTCCACTACAAAACTGATTTATTCCTCGTGTAATGTAGGCATTATTCTCTACAAATTAAGAGACTGAAAAAATTGACACCCCTTTGGTTTTTCATTTATTCCAAGCAACAATTTTGATTTTATGTCCCTAATCATTATTTTGGGATGCTAATTAGCTCACTTATCGTTGAAAGTGATCCGCACTTGACGCCTTCATCGACTTCATTATTTCTGTGGGCGTATCCAAATATCAAGGTGCACACATTTCCATGGCTCTTAACAACCCTGTTAGTATGCTTACCAATAATCCAACAGATAGTTGATAATTACTTTCTTCTATCAATAAGGTCATATTTCAAGATTTTGATATGGCTTGAAGTTCATTCTAACCGCCATCGCTTGTCCACTCGTCTGAAGTTTGAAGGTAGTAATATTTCCCAGTAATAACAGTCTGCCTCAAGGATTAATTTCACCTCCACTTTTGTTCTCTCTGTCCGTGCAAGACACTTCTAATACCACCTCGTCCTGGCCGGCGGTGGTCCAACAGTTATTACTGTGCACTTTGGACAACACCGACCCAGGTTTGATCCCCTTCGTCGTCGATCAATTCTCCATGTGGCTGCCTTTCATTGACTGCCTCCCCTTTCATGAAAATTTGTATTTTAGAATGTGCCAAAAGCATCAGTTTCACTGGTATTTCTAGTGGCAGCCACGCAATAATCCACTACTACATTCATTAAAATCATCCGAGAAATGGTCTAGAACTGAGAGGCGAAATCTCAGACAAACCGAAAGCGTAGAATGTTTGATCTTGGCTATACCTCAATAGGAATAGTGCGCTTGCTTACAAAAGTATCTGAAAGTCATCAGTCGAGATACCGAACCAACGTATACAGGCATCGTTCTCTTATCGGTGCTCGAGTGGAACGATCACGCGTATGAATCATTTCGGAAAAAGCAAAACCTGACAATTAATGTATGAGATCCCAGATCCTTTCGGAGCGCATCGAAAAAGGGACACCATGTAATGTGTTATAGTCAAGTGTTTATTGTTCGGTAACGCTTTCCCTTCGGAAAAGACGGTAGTCAGTCGACGTTTCGGTTGGGATATTCTCAAGAACATTCGATTGCAAACTGGCCTTGAGAAAGATCACTCGCGGTAACCAAAAAGTCGAGTGTCTACCGTCTTTTCCGAAAGCGATGTGTTACCGAGCAATAAACACATCAGAACCTGATAATTTTACACTTCTTTATCAATGATCTATGAGCTTCCTCATATTTCCTTGTTTAATAATCTTTTATTTATCGTAGGCTTCTCTAAATACATTTCACGACATCTGGACGTTAAATATTAAGTTTTACACGCACAGTGCTAGGAGTTGCTGTGTCGAACTGGGTAGCTTTCGCAAAAAACATCTCTGTGGCTAATACATTTAAATTTGTAGGTCAGAAGGGCATAAACTATGAACAATGCCTGTGTGTCAAGGCGAATTATTTGCCATTACTTTGTCTATGCTAAACTATTCGGTTGTTTGCTCATGTTCAGCAAGCTATATAGGCAGAAAGACACTGCAACTATCACTTAGGATCAGAGAGCACAAACCAGATAGGCTGACGACGGGAAACAGAATGTCCATCAGCAGTGTAATTGTGGAGCGCCTTGGGGAACCTGGACGTCACGTAAACGACGACCCTTTGAAAATAGTCTACAGTTACCCTACGAAGGCATCGGAAGTCGTTCGAAAACAACATCTAGCAACGGCAAACACTGTAGAGATCAGATAACTATATCCATCGCTTTGTTCTCAAAAAAGTTTTGTTAAAGAGCTCGAGCTGCCCTGACCGTGATCCGAAACCGACCCTGGAACTCAGATTGATCCAAAAGCTGACTCTTTGGTTGGAACCGGAAAAGGATAATCCCCGAAACCCATGTCCTTTGTTTCACTGGTCCTTTTCTCAACCATGCAACATCAGTTTTCATGTCTACCCAATCACATCCTGACACACAGAATTTGTTTGTAGTCTATGCGTTTCTAACCTATAAATGTGGTTGAATTATGCACGTGGAGGGTGTTACCGAAAAGGAGCTTGTTTATGTTTGCGTTTTGTATGTACAATGAAATGACGTTATTCAGTAAAAATACTATATCATCTGATCGCTTCCACTCACCGGATGCCTTTCTCTCTCACACTATTTTGATTACTGAAGCGAAGCATTGGAAGTTTAAATTGTGATGCAGTAGCACTCTAAAGTTTCACAATTTCAATGTGTTAAATCTGTCGGCACTAATTTCTTTCGAAGGATATACTTACTAACTTTTCTAGGAAGAAACTTGGTTGTATTTCCAGTTGTTTACTGTACTCTACCTAAACGGACAATTTGAAGGTATCATTTGTTTGCCAAAGTCTACACGTTACGAATGTACTTCCGGAACAATTCCTCGACCGTAAAATGGAGTAGAACATGCCGTACGAAAACTGATATGTGAATAACATTTTGCTCGATCAGACCTTCTAGTTTCGTTTAGGACACTGTTCTCTTGGATCAGGAGAATAATTAACAACCAGACGTTTGTGCTACCAAGCATTCCTGTCGGCTACTTTTAGTAAAAAACAGGTTCCCGCGGTAGGTACGATAGCAGAATGGGTGGTGAAAATTATGTAAAATGTGGACTTTAAGTTGTTTTCGGTGCTCAGTTGTATCTGTTTTGATAGTCAGATCAGTTCAATAACAAAAGCCGGCGCAAAACTCTCGATTCATTTATATTCAGCTATTTCTGTTGCTCTGAACAACTTATTTTTTTCTCTCTTGAACAAATCTTTGTGCTCGTTTCTTATTCCCGACTGCTGGAGACCAATCATTATTGTTCCCACACAAGCAAACTTTGTATTTCTGGTGTCACAGCTAGAAACTTGCTCTAACTTGGACTGATCTTAAACTTACTGGGCGTACCTTTCTTAAACGTTTGAGTTCTTCTACAGACTCTCTTGATGACCCTGTACAGTTCGTCTATAAACGGAACAGGTCCACTGTTGAGGATATCTCTTCTTTAGTCCGTCATATAAACCAATCCTTGGATGGATCAGCGAAGCCTACGCGATGAGCTTCTTTAAACAATTCACCCAGTTTCGATTTTATTAGGCGATCTCCCCTCCTTCATAAACTGGAGGGTTTCGGCTGTCTCATGCGTTTACTGGCATGACTCTCTGGTTGTTTTACCAACCGCACTCAGTGTACACAAGTGGGTTTTGGAACATCCAAGCCCTCGGTGAATAATTCAGTAAACTTCAGAGAGCTATCCTTTCCTCTTATCATTTGCCACCCACATTAGTGACCTTTCATCAAGTTCTCCGGTACATTTTGATATGCCCATGATATGGCTCTTTGTCAAGCTGTTTCTGTAACCCAGGATTTCAACAACTTTTCCAGTAATTTGCCTCATTCCAAAAGCTTCTCTATTCGATCCGGTTTAGCTTTAAATGTGTCCATAAACTATGAATACATACCTTCCCTTTTTCGACTGACTTATCCTCATTGCCCATCTATCATTTCCACAGAACCACTGGCTAGCGTGGGTTGTGTCGAATTATCAGGAATCACCACTGTAAATACGAAGTGGCCATCCCAAATTACAAATTGTGTGAAGAAACTATGCCGGACATCTTAGCAAATCCGACAGCATAAGCTTTCTAATGGTACACAGACTCCCGTTCACTTTTCATTTATCAATGATTTTCCTGACCTTATCTACTGTTCCCTTGTTATTTTTGCAAGTCTACTGAAAAAGATTTCAAAATTCTTCGTCGAGGTCCATCTATGATCTGTGTGGTTTCTTTCATACACTAAATGAACTATCTGCTAAGTTGCACGAGTTAAACCTGGCCGCATGTAAAGCGTTTGCCTGAAAAGTTCTTGCAGATTGCTGTCATCCCTTTATACACTGACCTATCCAATTGGAACTATGTCGCTGCTACTCGTTTCGATTTTCGATCCATACCCTCTCTCACTATCATCTGCAAAATTGGATTGCTTCCTATCTGGACCGAATCCCCACGTACTAGGCACGAATATCAGCCCCATTTCTCGGCAATTTTTATTCGTTATCATTCCTTTTATCCCCCTGATTCGATGAGTCGCCACGTGTAAATGTTTTCTGACTAAAACACGAACGTCTGTCTACGCATCAGTCTGGTCAAATCCAAATATAAATGCAAATTAGTTTACGTACTTCCGGTTTTGATTAGCAAAAGATGAAGCAGTCTGTGATCAACGTGACATTATTCTGGCCCACCTAATCGGATGTTACAAACGGCGCGATGTGATCGAGAAATATGCGAAAGCTTTTGCTTTATGTGAATCGCTTTCCGTTCATCTTTCAAAGGCCGGGGAGCTTCAAGAAATTATCAATGAGATAAGCTGAATATCCAGGCCGAATTTTGGTGAACGCCAAAACACTTATAGTTTGTCTTATGGTTTTCCACTAATCCTCTTCATGCTAACTGTTGTAATCCACGGCTCCTTTGCTATAATGCTCTCACAGGGTGACAGTTATTGCACAAACCGCTCCTACTGAATGATCAATAAACATGTCTCATAATCTTTCGTTTATGTATAGTTGTTGATGCCAGTATACGACATTTGCCAAACTCCTGACAGTTTTCCAATCAAAATAAAACAACCAAGAGTATCCACTCACGACTGTTCCAAATTTGTCACGGTTCAGATTGGTGGATAGGAAAAACCTCCACATCCCATGAGTAGTGACTACTTTCTGTGAATGTATTTGGTTCATTTCCGGAAACAGTACTCTTATGTTTGATATCGACACGAAGTTATACATCATTCTCGTATTTACCCAAACTTAGACGACAACGTTCAGCATGTAAAAAAACATTTGTTTATGCTATCCCAAATGCCAAAGTCATGTCCAAAATGCCAAACTGATTCGCCCAGAACCTACATGTTTGTATTTGATTTTGTCGGTGAATACCACGATCATCTGAATAACTGTTCATACAGTGACATTCCCCCCCCCCCCTCTCTCTCTCTATCTGACATACTTTCGGAATCGCGGCCTATTAATAGTCCACCAATTCCATCTGGGCAGTCAAATTTAGCTTTCGGTACATACTAATCCCGAAGAAACCAAGGATAGTTTCATTCGGTAAAAAAAGGATAAATTGTGACGGAAAAACTATTTGACACATTTTACTTATTAGTACGTGCACTGTATCACTTGAATATCATTCGCGAATCAAATAGATCTATCCACACGATGGAATAAGATGGAATGGGCGTGAAAAGGACGAAGTACATTTTGGAGTAAAATAAAATTCTATTTTGGGATTTGTTTTACCAGTAAAGAAGAACTAATTAAAACTGATAAAACGTGTTAGAGTACGAAACTGTCAAGTTTCGTTACAGTGCTTAGGGGAAAACTTCTACAAATGGCACCTTCAACAAAGTTGTCATATTTTCTCTCAATCAACTAGTCCAATATTTTAACTGTTCTCTTCTGCACGCACACAGACACACACACGCGCACACATACACGCACACAATCCCATCTGATTCATAATTTTCACCGATAATCAAACAGAGTATAAATGTTTTGTATTGAAAAACCATAGTGACCGAACTTCTGGTTCAAGTCTTTCGCTTCTGGCAATGTTGCGTGTAATGCTGTGTGCCAAATTTCCAAATGATGGTCAGATGAAAATAACTGATCGGTGGAAGGAAAGTCCTGTCTATTTGGTTCACTCTGAATTTCCGCCAAATTCTGACCAATGGAAAGTCATTGGTTTCTTCGTGCCCATCTCGGAACCAACCCCGAAGCAAAGTTGTCAGCTTATTGGCCAGAAGAGGTCAGTGGTAGCTAACTCGTTATAATCTACATACTGGACTCGCCTGGTTGACCAAAAAAACGAGATCATTCTATAAGAAGTACGTTAATTATTTGTTCTTTCTATCTTCGCCAAATGACCGAAAACTGACCAAAATGTGTTTGATTGTGGTAAGGTTTTGTTGCGTTTTGTTGCTGCACACCGACAGTACTCACTAGCTAACAAGTAATGGACATTTGATTCACCTGGGTACTCCTACAGATTATCCTCCAGTCAGTCTTCGGCGCTACTGGGGGCAAGCCTCATGTTCTGAATATCACACAACTAAACAGAATGGAAAATAGGACCGACTCACTTTCGGATTGGTTTATTATCCATGAGTATCACAAAGTCCTGAATAGTCTTTAGAGTTACGTCCAGGTCTGTCAAATGTGACGAACGAAGCACAACACGAATTGCCGGAGTAAACGAGTCCCCGTTTCGATAAACCCTGTTTGAAACAGCGTGATCGGTACACATTTTTGGGTGACACGAAGTGGAACAAGGTCCATGCTCTTGACCTCAAAATGTGAACAGAACAGACGACAAACGTCAATGCACCTTAGTCTCACAACAAAAGACAGTGAACCAGAGGCCAATTATCAATAATTCTACCATCACTTCGGGGAAAAAGAACTTACGAATTGGTGAGCTAGACTAAATTTGAATTGATCCTTTGGACTGGGTAAACAACTGAACGCATCACTGGCAGATATGCTTAACACCAACAGCCTAGGTGTCTGACTGAAAAAAAAATCATAGCTGTCTGCGGTTAACAATCACATAACCCAAACTTTTAGTGTTCATGCGGCCACAGCTGGAGTACATAGTTCACTGGCTTATGCGTGATTTCCCTTTGTTCCATCTGGACGGGAAGTATAAAAACAATGCTTGATGTCAAACCGATTACTTGTTGGGCACAACAGATATTCCACAAACAGTGAGAATGTGATGAACATGTTGGCATTCATCTAGAATAGATTCTCTACTTTGATGCAATAAGCAGTTCAAAACAATGGGTCGGATCTGTCCATTCAGTAGTCACAGCCCATCACTTATCCGCCTACAAAATGTAAATTATGAAAAGTAGGCAGTAGACAGTGGACTTCGATTCTCTCAGGCACTAACTGTTTCAGTTTCCGTAATAAAAGATCCCATTCGTCTGCGAAATGGTTAGTCTCGCAGTGGGGACGCTCAACTCAAAACCCTGTTACAAGGCCACATTAATTAGTAACACCTAAAGTGGGTAACAAATAGGCTTCAAATCAGTTGGCCCCAATTTAGAGTGAAAACGTTTGGAAACAGTCAGGATAACTGAATGATACGGTACCAGACTAAGAATCTCTCTTTCGGGTTTTCAGCCCCAGCTAGGGCTGTCCAAAGACGATGGCCCCGATGGATTACAACCGTATGATTAGCACTCTGACTGAATGATATACTCACTATCTGGGGAACTTTAACAATTAAATCTATCATATTTTTGGAGAAGCTTTTCCTATCCATCGCAGTCTTCCTAGGCTTCAAATCCAGAACGTCTATGTGCCTTTGTCCTTTTTTCCTCAGAAGGGACGAGAACTATATTACACAGATATTTAGATACTTCAAACGGTCTACCATAGATCTCACTCAGAGTCCCACTCTGAGGCAGTATGTTATACTTCGCAAGTGTCGCACGCATAATTTAACAAAGCTACCACTTATGTGACACACGCAAGCACTTGTTTAGCTCCAGCTTCCCTTGTGTTTAATAGTCCATCTATTTATCAACAACATTCTCAAGTGTTTCAATGACATTCGCAATGCGCGTCTAAGAGCAAGCTTAGGCAGTTGTGATGAAGTTAGTTTACTGGAAAGTTCAGGAAGTAATTTGGAAGAATGCAGTCAGAAACATCATCACTGAAGTGTTCATATAGGATGGTTGTAACGTTATCTACAGAGGAAAACGGCAATCGCGGGGAACCGAAAAAATGAAAAATCTCAAATAGAAATATACCTACATTTAAAAAAGTTAACTTTCATAGACTAACCAGAATGTGACAACAATTTTCTAAGTGTTTTTGCCTCACAATGTTTGTTATTGAATTATTCGTGGAGAAGGGTAAAATTGTGGCTTCATTCTTCCCCATTGTCGCCTTTGAAAATGACACGTGACTTGCTGTGACCGTTCAAGTGTTATGTTCAATCCGTTAAAAAACCCGGTAACCTGAGCAACCGACCAGTGGATATGAGCATCAAAATGCACACTCAGACTAAATCTGTCTGTTTTAATCAAGAAGCGGAGTTTGTAGAAACTCAGATAAAGTCATGCATAAACCTATTTAATTGCTAACCTTTATTAATGTCCCCACGATTCATCAAAACTAGTAACAACAATTATGCTACTCACAAACTTTTACGCTTGTTTTTTTAATTAAAGAGCATTTATAATGATATTAGGGACAGTTAAGTTATCATTTGTCGATTTACAGCAGATATAGAAGTGAGTAGGCCACCATATGCTAACTGCCTGATTTGAAAACAATTTTTTATTTGAAAACCAGACAGAAATATAGCACATTTTATTTCATTTTGATAACTTTTAAGAGAAGCACTTGATGCAGCCAGCACGGGGAAACGTTTCCCAAGAGTTGGATTATTACACCTTTTTGAATCGAAATCAGTACGGGTTAGCATATATTTTCTGAAAGGAATATATGACACATCAAGGAAGTAGGGATTTTATGCACTCTAAATATACGTTCTATGGAAATCGGTTAGAGGTGAACTGGTGATGAATGTAGAAATTGGAAAGTTTCCCACGGGGTCTATGAACAAGCCAGTACAACCAACGAAGCAGGCGGTTCTGGGCAAATAAAGTGCGCGTTCAAGAAAAAGCGTATCGAAAATACGACGAAGTAACTGAATCAAGTCGATATTCAACGGAAATTCTGCAGAAAGCTAGCCCAAGAAAATTGATTCTTTTCTTTTTTGGGTGAAGTAACGAGAGCTTGAAATTTCCTAAACATCATTGTCTTTAATTAACGAACTGATAACTAAAACTTATTCGTATGGGTCATCTGCGACTATTCTGAGTGCAACTGGTGGCAGGATGGACTTTTTACCCAGGAAGAGTTTCGTAGCCTACCGCTTCAGGTGACTTTGAGATAAACGGATTCGTTTGGTAGCTGTTCTCTGAACAATTTATCATGAAGGATTTCCGACAATTGTGTCGATTTATTTAAACCAAAGCGTCCAACTTCTGACTGAATTCTTCAACTCTGAAAATCCATCGCTGGATGAGGATGTGATTCTGCTCCTTCATTTCTGCGAGCTGATGGTTTTTTTATTTCATTTCACATCAAGGACTGAAAGAAGTCATAGTTCCTGTCTATATTCATCTGAGAGTACTGATACGGTTAGCTGAGTAGTACCCTCAAACAACTTCCAACTATGGCTAGTGAATTCAAATTGAATAATGAACAGTCAGTGACCCATTGCTCTGGTTGTTGTGCTTTCGATAACAACTTAACTATATTTCCCTTCTTTAATTTTTCAGTCAAAATTAAATGAAAAGAGATCTTGGCCAGTTGGAAAATGCCGGTTAGAACACTGACCGGTACTAGTAGAATTAGAACCCCATGACAGAAAAACTTACAGCTCACTATGGTTATGAAAAGGCTCATCACGTCGTATCAAACCTAAAAATGAGCACTGAAAACAAAAGACTTGTTAGGAATTATCAGCAGTTCACGCAACTAAGCCATCAATTGGACACAACTCCGGAGTGAACTATTTGAATCAAACACCTAACTGTCGGACAGTTCGGGGTGGCCCTGAGCGGTTTGCTGAACCCGACACTATATAATGATATAGTGTCCTTGCGACACTGGTTGAGAGGGGTACCAACTTGCCCTCAGGAAGATCAGTTCGTTTTTGGGACAACTTCCTAACGAGAAAAGCAAAAGAAATGAATGCAGTGTGTTACCAACTACCCCTACAGCTCAGAAAAGTTGATCAATATGACGATGTCGATGATTTGTGAGGCATATTATTGTTGCCTTTAAAAATCACCAGTCCAAGATGTATGAAGGGCTTATCATCACACCGTGTATACTAACCTCATAACCTGGAACAAATTTCTGTATTTATCCGTACATTATACACATTAGTTGTGAGTTTCAACTTTCCTTAATTAAAAATTCCACTTCCGTTCCTTTTTTCAAAACTTCCGACGATTTATCTGCACTGAGCAAAGTACTCACCTGCACTTATCTACGCTTTTTACTGGAATATAGTGAATATATGGCGTTCCCTGCGGTAAACCTTTGGACAGTATGTCGCCGGCGTCAGTTATTCACAACACAGGGGAACCTCTATTTGGGTGAAGTTATAAATTGTCCAGCCGCATCGCCTCTGTACTGACTATGCTGATTTGACCAGTGAAGATGTGCACCCAACCCGACGACCAAGCTTTGCAACCAATGCAGCACCAAGGTCCTCAGCCGAGGGTACGAGTAAGAACAACATTTCCGACGCTTCTACCAGGGTAAGCATCTATTTCATGCATTTATAGGCATAAACTATTCGCCTGTTCTAGTGTTTTTATCATTTTGGTATTATTATTATTATTATTATTATTATTATTATTATTATTATTTTTATTACTATTAATGTGAACCATATTTGGAATCAAGCATCACACACCCCCGTTTCATTCCCATGTCTGTTGAGAATCTGTACTGACACAATGAATCAAATTTATC
Organism: Fasciola hepatica; assembly: GCA_948099385.1. NCBI lineage: Eukaryota > Metazoa > Platyhelminthes > Trematoda > Plagiorchiida > Fasciolidae > Fasciola > Fasciola hepatica. The sequence continues at coordinate 12,143,258 of CANUEZ040000142.1, read as the reverse complement.
TCCAGTGTGTTACGTTATCTGTAGACCCCAAAAAGATGCGGAAGATAGCGGTAAACGAAGTGGCAAAACGTTTTCGATATTTTAACGAAAACATTGACTGACTGATAATGCATAGTTATGCGCGATACTCCTGCAGAATGTCAAGCAAACGAATGTGTGTGCACGTGCGACATACTTCAGAGTTAAATAGTTGGCATACTGTGTGATTCCATTGATATCCGCTCTCTAGTGTGACTCATATCTGGCTCAGAACTTATTTTGAACTCTGTTATCCTGTTTCAAAGCTGTTCGTTGACACCGAAACGAAACAGTGAAAGCATACGAAAATTGTTTCTTTTAAAGTTCACTTCCTTCAGAGCTGTTCCAAGCGGAACACAAACCCTTGAAAATCTCGCGAGCTAGAGCTAACTTGTTACTAAAATAATACAAAAACCAATCAATCAGAAACCACTAAAGGAATCTGCAACTGCGTACTAATTATTGATAAGAAAAACAACAATAATAACGTACCTGCAGATATCACGGTTACTGAAAACGGGAACGATTTATTGCCCATTACACCATAGTAGTGGTACGATGCAGATAAGTAATAGATCCTTTAGTGTTCTTTCGAATTTCGATGGAACGCAATCAGAACAGTTTGTGATGATCTACACTCTAATTAGACTCTTCAAGGGGGTGAGCTTTCAAACAACGAAATAATAATTATCAGCTGCTTGTCCGTGTGTAAAAGATACTTTGATGATATCTTCTGCCTGGTGCCGCGCGAATACAGTGTCATGAGTTACTACCAGCTTTCAGTGAGTTGAATGCTAGTCTAAAATTTACGTTAAAACTGGAAGAAAATGAATCGCCACCTTTCCCAGATGTTCCCTTAAAGAAATACTTGGATAGACTGGCCGAGTGGAATATATAACACAAACTAATCTCGCTGGGGCATTATACTCACTTCCAAAGCTTCATACCCATATAGCAACAGAAACGAAATTCAGTACGACATCGTCCTTACCAAGCACTTCAGCTATGCTTTGAAAACAAGTTCTCAGAAGCAGTAGGAACTATTTGCTATATACTGCGATGAAACGTTTATCCAGAAAATGTTTTCGGACAGTGTTCGGACATTGTTCTCCGCCCTAAATACCCAAGTGTCCCGGAAAAATCCATCTTCGAAAACAATGAATTTAAATCAGTTATGTCTTTTAAAACACTATGTTGAATGCCTTGGCCAGAGCATTCAACACAGCGTAACTTAGGATCCCGTTCAATGCAAACCCGCGATTCTATTTGTATGCCTAAGGTAGACTTTTGCAGGCTGTAAACCGACATTTCAGCCACGAGAGTGAGACTAACTGACAAACTTCCCCCCCCCCATTCAAACCCATTTTGTATGTATTCTTATTCCTGTTCTTGTGGAGCGGAATATTTCTGAAGAATAACTAGACATCTGCCTGATCATTACCCTATCTGGCTAGCGAAACGAATCCTCAAAGAGTCAACCAGTGCAATCTTTACCACTTCGATCGATACGGGGAATGAACTAACATTAGATGGAGCATTCCAGGTAATCTATCGACAGTCACAAGACCGCCCCAAAGAGGTTAGACAAAGAACCCTAACCAAATCCGAGGTGATTGCGATCAGATTACGTCGAGCATTCCTGTGTTCAAAAAAAAGTTGTTTAGGCACCGCATCTTTGTTGGTCAAAGATCTGCAAGATATTGAAACCAACACACGGAATCGGAGAAATCAGTGGTGCAGTTGTCCACACGAATCCACTATCGTCAACTTGACAGTTGCTATTGCCTATTCATGTGTACGCGATAGTCGATTTACTGTCTTTAGTAACTTAAATCCCTGTACTTTTACTGTATCAAAATGATGAGAAGTATTGAAAAGACGTGTTTGTTTTTACCACCTATCGTTTTCCACAAAGATCGATCATGGTCATATGCTACGATCTAAAGAAATAATCACACGTATATAACAAAACGTGTTTTCAGATACACGCAGATTTAATCTGTTATATGCACCGGTGGTAATGGGATCTGCGCACGGTCTTCGCTCTCCTATTAGTGATTTGCACTTTGGAGGTATCTTGCGCAAAGTTAATAATAGCTCTCATCTGGTACACTACGAAGGTGAAAGACCCAAATCGTTGTTCGATCACCTCAGGAAACTTGAAATCTTTCCTCACATAAATTATGTCTGATTTCGTGTAAATTGTCTTGCCTTTGGAAGGGTGACTTGGGCAGAGCTCTTCAGCAATTTTTATCAGCCTACTTTTGATCTTGTCATTAGCAAAACGAGTTGATTAGAAAGGTTTCTGAAGGGTATTCGTGATTGAGCTTACGGACATACCGAACAACCCAAAGATTACAGAAATCGCAAACCAAAGCCCCTAAAAACCGCGGTCAGCATTGACAGAGATGGCAAACGCTGGCGAATTTCCACCACTTTTAGTCACCCTTAGAATGGTCAACATAAAGCCAGCATCAGGCTTCCAACTATAGGACAGAAAAAGTTTAAACTAATCAACAAAACCTCACTAAACGTACTGGTTCCCTGACATTTCAATAGAAAACGAACATTTTTCGATTTTAGACGTAATTTAATCCACTGTTTTCACATTCCTTAGTTATAATCAGCCTTTGGAGCACTCAGCCCCAAGACCAAGGGATTGGTTACGGATGGCACAGCTCACTGCAACGGGCGCATCTGTTGTCCTTTGATAAGAGAACAGCCACTGCGGTGATTAACCGTGGATGAGATGTGCTCTCCGGCGGCAGTACTTGAGGATGTAGTGGAATTTCTACTTGACTTCGAAACGCTGCGAACCTTCTGTCGGCAGTGCGAAGTCGAGAGTGTGGCCCGCCACTAAATAAGACCCTAGCCCTTTGTCGTGTCTCATCTTTCGAACAAGATTTCCCGGGAAGAGGCATACGAGCCATACAGTTGGCCACCGGCTCATACGGACCAAAGCTGCTGCTTTGCATAACGTGCTTGACTGCGCAAAGTCTAGAGGAGCATTCTCGACCAAAAAAGCCTACTTTGAATCGAAGGAACGAGAAGCACAAGAGCCCACAACAAATACATCCGTCAAAAAGATATTTGTTGCAATAGCTGGCTGCTATGCGCTGCTGTACCTCTCGCCCCTTTTTTGTGATAGTTGTTGTTGCGCTGACATCATGCCTGATTTCAAGTCGGTGATATATAGTAGTACGTAAACGGGTGGACAAAGTTCCCCCGGGAGCACACTACCGGCTTCGCGATTGTTGCCGCTCATCAGGTATGCCTATCCGGTACTCCTCTGCCCACTCGTCCTGATACTAGTGTGTCCCAACGATATATTTATCTTCACAAGGATCTAATTTGAATCATCGGGAGTGTGAATGGATACTTTTCATTGAAGAGCCCACAAATGAATCACAACTGTGATTCCTGACGGTTATTCATGTCTGGGTCACTGCTAACCCAAGGAACAATGGGGCAGCATGTGCAAGCGCTCATATTGATAGTAAGTAGTATACATATGTATATTCACATGCAAAGCTTCAACAACTAAGGAAAATGTTCCTTATGGGATGGTTTGTGTAGTTGTCAAAAATATCTAAGTTGGTTAATTCGTAGTGGTCAAAAACACTGCAAAATGCGTCCTCCACTACGGATGAAGCTACTGAAAAATGATTTCAATATGCACTCACAAAAATAAACCGTTTTATAGCACTACGTCTTTTCTCTTCATCGATGTATTTCGTGTTTTTCTACTTCGCTTGGCCCTGAGGTCCCTTCCTATTACATTAAAAAGGATTTCAAATATCATTTTTCATAGGGAATATTGTTTAGAGGAGTTTGCATCGTAAAAGGATATTTTTCGTTTCTTCCATATCTGTTATAACTGAAATGATACCAACTGAAAGACCGTTTGCTGTAATCTAAGAGTGCAGTAACCGTTAAAGAACCAAATATACATTGCTAGTAAATAATATATTTTAAACTGAAATCTTCCACTCCCCAATTTGCAAAGAATCTTCTGATGGTTTCACCTTGTTTTCCGTTTTGTACGAAATGGAAGATGGTTTAGAATCCAGACATAGTGTTTAGAAATGAAAATAATTATGCATCGGTGGTTGATACGGTCACATAGTAGGTGAAGATCAGTGAATAAGAATAGATTAGGAAAACAAATTCATTTTTTGCTTTCAATATGGTAGGAATTAGTTTTCTCGTGTGTATTTCCTACTCACGTGTTAAACTGCACTGCACGCGGTTCATTTCTGTCAATAATGAAGTATTTCTTGTAACAGAGGTTACCGCATAAACACACAGTAAAATGCTAATATCACACGTACAATCCCGCAAGATTTCTCGTGGTCAGGCTGATTCGCTCATTTCGGTCGCGCGACCTGCTGGCAGTGCCGTTCTGGTGGAGTCATGAACCGACATTTCTTGCACTTACTATTCAGCTGCAAAAATCCACCCACTTAGTGAACCAGTCAGTAAGTCAATATTCTAGTGAATACAGAAAGTAATTACGACAAAGACTGACAACGAAAATAACGACCCAACTGTTGAAAAAATGGAAAGAAAGGCACTAATTTTTCAAACAAAGCGATAGATAATAGAAAAGTTGGTCAGTGAATAATTTACTGAACGTTTTGAATAATGAAAATATGGGGTCATAACCCTGAATTATTTGTCGTATTTTTACCTTTCGAGGAGTACAGGAATGTCATTGAAAAATAAAGTCGTACTTAGAATGATTGTCATTTCAACCACAGAAGAGGTTTTCTGTCATTTGAGGTAACTGTTTTAGGGTTTTTCTATTGAGAAAAAGACTATCACTGACTTGACACTGCTGATGAATTGCTGCGGTTGTCTAATAAAATTGTGTTCTCTTTTTGTTGCTCATCCCGAGAGAATTGCATCCTCAACAGCTATAAATCATATCTCATCACTATTTGTGAACTAGTCTCCATTTACTTATTTGCGTTCTCTGTATTAGGCAACTGTTCAAAGGTAAAATTTAACCGTCCGGTATTTTTGAATGGAAACGGCGAAATCAAATGTACATCTGGGAGGTTTCCAAAAAATGTGTGTGCGCTTTATTAATGCAATTTTAACCTATAGTCCGTCGAATTATTTCTGAGAAAGTATACATTCAGTCCTCGGTTCATTCTTGACTGCTCTTGGCTGACGCTACATAGCATCTATCATCGAATAAAAACATTGTTTCCTTCTTGTTGCAGTATTTGTTTACTTTGCTTTCATCATAACTTAAATTACAATAAATTTGGTCATTTGCATGTCTTCTGGTCGGCTACATGCAATGGAAAAAATCAAAGAAACGTCTGACAGGATTGCTTAACGGTAGTCGGCTTGATTAAAATTACTGATAGTTTATTGCAAAAGCTTTTCTGGTACTGATATCTTTCGGTGGATTGTTCAAAAGGTCGGACTTGTTTCAACATTAGTAAAAAGCACTAGATATTTGTTTTTTGTCTGGTACCGAACTCTACTTGTTGAAGTATCAAGAAAAGTGAACCCGTTAATTATAAGACAAAGTCAACCAAGCCAGATTGCGCAACTTTTATAGTTCAACTCATTCAACAGACTGACTGTTTACTGGGGCGAATAGCTTGTAATTAAAAACCGACAAAACACTGTATTGCTCGTGGAGGTATGATCCGGGATGCAAATACACTGAATCTTATCTGAGGATCAAACCCAGTAGGCAGCATTATATTTCACTTGACCACGCTCAGGTCCACCCTATTTCCTAACAGGGCTGAAAAACCGGTTGTACAGTGTTACCTTGGTTTCCAGTTGTGTGCTCATCTAAGACGCTGAGTAATCAACCAATTCACAAATAATTTTACTTTCTCGATTCCAAAATAATCAAGTCATTTGCACTGTTTTTCTCATTTAAGCCCCTGCCGAAACGTTCATCATGAATTTTGATCACTGGGTAGGTGGAATTTTTTCACAAAGATGGATGGTTCTGAAGTAATGTATCTTGTAGTTTTGCTGGAAAACTAATCGCTGAGAGTCCTGAGTTCTATATTTTTCATGAAGTGACATTAGTAAAACAGTGTCTGCGTCCAGTAGGTAGAAACGTACCATTGTATAGATATGTGAATACTTTCTGTGCACTAATATCTTTCTTACAGGCAGCGAATAAACAGATACGTAATATTTGGTGTTGTGTTTCGAACTTCTTTTTTTCTAGAAATCTCTAGTAGATTCACTGTACAGCCGCTCTTGATTTCGGAGAGAGCTAATTCTCTCTTTCAGGGTTTCGTACCCATACAGCAGAAATGAAATTTAGTGCGATGTCTTATCCACAGAACATGTCAAGTATGCTCTGAAAGCAAACTTTCGAAAGCTACAGAAACGATCTGCAATGCATGGTGAGAAAACGGGTATTCAGAGGACTTCCTCTGGCAAAATACGGACATTATCTGTCGGCCTAATATCCGAATGTCCCGAAGAAGCCCGTTTACATAGACATGGAATTTAAGGGAGACGGGGCATCTGAAACGCTGAACCGTAGACTATCGTACGCCATAGCAAACATTCAACGACGCGAAACTCGGGATCTCATACAACAATAGAAGTACTTGCGATTGAGACTCAAAGACAGACTACCATACCATTCGACCTCATTTTGTTTATACTCTTATTCATGTTCCTGTGGAGCGGAATACGTGGGGAAAACAACTAGGCGTCTGTCTGGGCGAGTTCAAGAGTATTGTCCTAGCTGGCTTACAAAAGGAATCCACAAATCCGTAACTGGTGCCATCTTGGCCCACGCGATCGATACGGGGCACCAGCTAACACGAGACGGAGCTTTCAAGGTCACCTACCGAGTATCACAAAGCCGCTCCAAGGGGGTCAGACAACGAATGCTATCCACAGCCCAGGAGATTACGATCAGGTTGCATCGACTAATCTTGTGTTCGCAAAAACAGTTTGTCAAAGCACTACATCTCCCCTGGCCAAAAGTCGACAAGATAGTGAGACAGACACACACAGTCGGCGAAACCAGTGACGGAATTATCCACACGAATGCATTATCGTCAGCCTGACAGTTGCTATTGTGAATTCCTGGACTATTTAGTGACTTTACCAATTTGACAAAAACAACCTGTACGTGTACTGTATTGGTGTGATGTGAAGCACCGATAAGACAGATCTGTGTTTGCCACATATCGTTTTCTGAAAATTGTTTTTCTAAGTCAGTGACTAGATCCAGCCAAGTATATCTCAAATTTGTTAACCTTTTACACCGTAAAATACACAACTCTTACTTTCGTAAAACAGAACTGATACTATAGACAGGATATCTACCTTCTGAATTCATGCAAACCAAACAGCTTGTACCTAAACTGAAATGTATGGATATTGTATCATCTGTCACATGTGGCGTATGTATGTGTCTTCAGAAAATCCGTCAATCATCATGAACACGGGAGATGCACGTTCACACCGACTTCGTCGATTAGTTCCTGTTTTTCATCGTCAATCAAAATTTATAGCTAGACTGACTGAACCGAGAGTTATTTTTACCGAACCAATCATTCCGTTTATCTGGAATGCACTTCGCATTCTTGCCACTGAAGTTAGAAGAACAACTACTTTTTATAGGCTGAATAAATATTTGATGCATAACACACTGAGGGAAGTCTTTCTCCAGTATATGCAACTTGTGCTTGGTAAATTTCTTCACAAGGAAGTGAACGAGGATCTGGTGAAGTGCACTCGTTTTTATTATAAGTAGTGCTATTCTATCTGGATGACAAGACAGCTTTTCCCCGAATGTGCACTCGTTCATATCAAATACCATTATCAAAGTTCCACAGGGACAGTAATTATATCATTCAGTCCTACTTTTTCATAGCTATTTCCGTTTGCACCTAACGCTGGTCATCTTACGCTTTCTAATCTTAATCGCACGTAGGTTGGCTGTCGATGCTTTCACACTAGATCTCGCTAGAACTTTCCTTGGGAACTCCCTTCTTTTCCGCCAACACAAGCATGCGCAATGTGAGTTTCTTGCTAGGTCAATGATAGCACTTTCATGGGAAAATAACTCGATCGAACTCACATGATGGTTTTCGGCTTTCTTCGAAGATCTTCACATATCCGACCGGGCTGTCGTAACATGAGCTTTGCATGTTTTCTCCAGTACTTCAGTCATTTAAAAAAATGATAGGTGAAAGTGGATGGAGATGATTTTTTATCCAGATACATAAAAATGATTATTATAAGTATAATAACAACAATAGTAGTGAACGATGAACATTTTATGTTTGTGCATCTCACGCTTATCGCCATAAAATCAAACTGAGTCAGATCAAAGCCATGTTCGTCAGTATTATCCAGGCTTCCTACGTATAACGGCGAATGAATTGCACTCTCCCAAAAAGATGATTCCATTAATTATAAAATGTTACTGCACGTCGAATATCTTATGATTTAAACGATTATCCGATACAGTGGTCCCTCACCTAGTGCGTACTGGAAAAAGACGGTCACTGCTTTCGTGAGAATACATTGTCCCTGTCTCGGTTGGTTTTCTCACTGAAACCCTACAAGAGCTAACTCATCCTTCGAGCGCACTCGGCGTACGCCAAATCCAACAGTCATCGACAGCTGTGAATATACTCTTAGCGTTTAATCTTCAGCCGTATGATTCTACTCACACTGCTCTCAACTCGACGAGGCTGGGAGATAGCATCCAAAGCCTTCTGGATTCACTGCACCTTTCACACCACTGCAGTGGACCTCACAAGCGAGAATAAAACTTGATGGGACGGTTGACGAGAAAGACATTCGTGACCTTTGGTGATAAATTAAAAGTTAATAATTTGCAAAACAATAGACTTTCTGTGAAGAGGATTATATGCCGACTTGGTGTACGGAGAACACAAGTCCACGTGATTGGAAGAAAGGGGGAAAATATCGAAACTAGTTGGGATACGGGAAATTTGGGTCACCAGGAAATCTTGCATTCACTTCCCAGTTACGTCAATGATTCCAAGAGCACCTTGTACGACTGATTTATTGCTGCTTGTCAAAATCGTCTGCCGATAACAGAAGGTAATGCAGGTGGTTCGTGCTATAAAGCGTAGTGATCTTCACGCTAGCAATGGCTGGTAGCCTAACTCCCAACAATTCGATAATATTAGCTCAAGTGTTGAACGGTGAGGTCTTCGAGGTTTCAAGTAAGGAGCTAATAAATTGTCTGGAACTAGTTCCCATATTGTGCAAAGATCACGATTCGAAGAACAAACCTAACTGTGATGAAACTGGTCTTTATTTTAGAGCTGTTCCAACAAACAAGTTGGTTGTGAAAGGTGATCCTTTCACCATTCGAGAACGAAAGGAAGAGACAACAAAGCTGGACGTAGTTAATCTGGCACTGGTACTAGGGTAATCACGGACGTCATGGTCTAAGGAGGAGGTTCGCCCAGGCACTCTGGCGGGTTGAAGCCCGCCACAATCCCTAGTCGGGCTGGCTAGAGTGTTTAGTTTTTGCTAATGGGGAGGTCTTCGGATCATCCCTTGCTGACCGTGGTGGTCAAGTGGTTGTCATCGTATAAGTTGGACAATAATGACTCTGGTCCGATCCCTTTCACCGCTGGTCACTTTCCCATTTGGCTGCATTTCATTAGCTACGACCTCCTTCCTGAATTGTTGTACATTGTTGTATAGTAAATAAAAAGAAATCAAAAAGAGTATTATGAGTATTAATAACCAAGGACTCCTTCGTGATAAAGCAGATCGAAACTGCAAACTTGTTTCCTATCTTATTTCAAACTCGATAGTACCAATGATCTCACTTTATTGTTTAGTAGGTTTGTTGGGTGCTGACATCTTGGCCTCTTGATTTAACCATGTTTTGTGCTATTTTCTGAATCTCCTGTAGCGACGAATATTTCCTCTCGTTTTAGATGAAAGTTAAGGCCACCCCAGCCAATAACTGAGCGAAGTCAAGTTAGTGTTTTGCCTCTAAACAAGACGGCAAAACTTTAGCTGTGTGGTATTTAGACACAGTCCAACAAACAAAGTTGAACTACGAAAAACGTCTTCTGACACTCGTAGACATTGTCAGGGAAGACGGTGTTAGGTCTGATTCTTTCGTTCAAGTTATTTTCCTGGAAGCAAAAACTGGATGAAAAGTACTAAGAGGACGTCATTCGTTCGACCTTCCTCAAATGCTCAAAACCCCAGGGATTCGTGAAGAACTAACCTCCCATTAGATGTGACGGGACGGCCCAGAGAGTTCAGCCAGTGATAATATACTAACCACGTTGATTGCCGATGGAGTTTCATTGGAGTCATAGGAATGTTACATTTTTCGCCATCTGTGATCTCTCTGTCACACGAAAACACCACGTGCATGGAAGACATAAAGACGTTGGTCTCAGAAAGAGATGATGAAAAGAAAATTGTGGAGTGCGAAACATTTTCCGTGAAGAGTGCAATTTGAGCTGTACAAATTCTGCGAACGTTTGCACTAAAATCTTGCTTTGAATATATGTTCGTGCGAAGAAAGCATAGGAAGTAAGCTTACTGAAAACCGCACACGAGAAACCACTGAACAATTAAATTGTTTCTGCTAGTTTGCTTCATATCTTATTTCAAGCCCGGTGAACATCAATAATTTCACTTTAACGTTTCGTAAGTTTGGTGGGAGCTGACAAATTTTCTTCAGGTTTGATCAAGTTTTGTATTGTTTTATGAACGTTCCTCCCAAGAGTGAACAACTTTCGTCGGTCTTGACAATGTTCGCTCCTGCAGAGCACTACATGGGAAATTGTCTGACCGTATTTCGCTACTCGTGAGTAAACACATACGAAAAGGAAGTTGCACACGCGCAAAGACCCGAGTTGGCCACCGTAAGTGAACGAAAATCGTGAGACAGTGCAAAATAACTTATCCAAAGATGATTATCATTTCTGCTCGGAACACTGGTTCACAAATGTGGTTCCATCAACGTGAAATATATTTTCACCTCAAAACACATTCAATATGCTATGGTCAACATTCTAGTCTTAGAAGTATAGTACTAATGCTGTTTTGTTGCCGAATGTAGGGATTCATTTATCAATTCTCAGACTCTGCTCTAGAATATATGACCCACTCAAAGTGAACTCGACCTATAGGTGGCCGGATTTATCTTCTTCTCTCGACGTGAAATGGATTGATTTTTTTTCGAGCAAAATGTGGTGATAAATCATACCAGATACTCCCATACTTACATCAAAAATCAAAACTTGGGACAGAGTGTCCTGGACCCGAAGGATTTCCTGGACTAACAGACGAAACAAAGTCCGGGGAATCACCTTGTGATTCTAAAAATGGACTGCTCGTCCATACAAGCTGATAACAAAGCAAATGAAATTAGGCGCCAAACAGTTTCGCTCTGATTGTCACAGGACTCAATAAGTGGATAAATATATAACAGCATGATGAGTAAAAAACGCATATCGTTACATATCAGTCAATAATTCCGGTGCACGATTAACAGCTTACTCTTAGAAGGGACACACTGACTCGATGTACTGCCTTCTTCTAGTGGGTTTTAAATGCAGACAGGTGAATTTTTACCCTAGATAATTTCATACTACGATAATTCTACTTTAGGCAATCAGATGTTTGGATAAGCAAACCACAGGCGAGCTTTATTTACATTTCGCAAAATAGGATTGCGTATAAGGTGTTCACTTCTAGTGTTCTTTAATAACGTAGACTTAGAAGATTCCGTTTCATATTAGGAAGAATACACTCTGACGGGCAAGATCAAAAGTCAAAAACATATTTGGTTGTTCCTGACGAAGAACAGGCCTGGGGTGAAATTGCGCTTTACTTTGCGGCAAACTAAAACCCCGCTTTAAAGTAGGAAACAAAAAGTTAAATAAATTCGTCATGCGTTCAAAAAATCATAAACACATCATATCGGTTGAAGATCATGCCAAAAGCGGCAAGTTATGAAGTCACCCACTTTTGATGTTAACTGTTCAGTGTGCTCACCGAGAGTAAGTACACCCCGGATGTTTAGATTTCTATTTTTGCTACTGAAATCGGTGGCAGTAGTTAAAGCCTCGCATTTTCTAATATCACGCAAACAAACCACGTTGCACTTTCCGGCTGGGAAAACGGTGAAATAAAAGAGAAGTTTGCAAACTTGAAACTTCAAAAGTGCTATGTTCAACCAGGCTATGATGGCATAAATATACAGAAGTAAATATACGGCACAGCCAGTGGTATATCGACCAGTATGAACTAGCTTATTGCAAGTAAAATGGTCATATTGACCAATTAGTCAGGGCCCTGAATGGCAGCTCTGAGTCGAATAGCACTTTATGCAATATTTCTTCAGCAGTATATCATCCCCCGAAACAGTGTTCATTGCCAGCCTACTTGCACATATTCACTTTCGTCTCCGGTTTGTGAGATACTTCGACGAGTCCGACTCAATTAGAACAACCACCAAGGGTTCACGGATAGCTGCAGTTCCTCGATTGCTAAGCCTTAACAGCAACCGACATCGGAAATCAGATTAATCGTCACCATTAAAGAATAGAGAGGGAACTACTAATGGCCACATCCGTCTGATTATGAGTATCCGTGGATAAAAACTTCACTTGTCATGGTCCGTAGTAGTATCTTCCTGCATACAACTACCAATTGCATGGGTTTCGTAGACCCCGCAGTGGAAACCCGACATGTCATAGTTGATCAGGCTCACCGGTCCAATTTTTATTATCTTTTTTCATGCCATGAACTGAATGCCCGATAGTGCTTACTGTACCAAGGTTGATGTAGTATTTTTGAAGTGGCATATCATTATTAAGTTACCTGTCCGACTGCGGGTAGGACTTGTTTGTAGTATTTTGCCTAATAGTTGTCAGACTGTGATGAGCTTAGTGTCCGCATATCATGAATAATGGTTAGCTTTCTTTTATCCATTTCATTCAAGTCAGCATACATATTGCTATTTACGTCGACACTTGATAAAGGTATGCATGCAGTAGAGGGTAGCTTTTTAAATTCGTTCACATGATTGAGTGTGGTTTCTAGTGCATCTCTGCAGCTTACTTTCAGCTGATCTGGTGTAGCAGAAAGAGACCAATCAATGTGCACCTGTTTTGGTTGAACAGACGATATTTGAATGCCGTTTGTGCAATATCTTACTGCTAATTTGATCCTTTCTTGGCGCATCTCAAGTTCCCATTCACGCTATTCTTCTAGGACCTTCACCGGAGTTGACAAAATAACGTATTTAAGCTTTTGTAGTCGGTAAAGCATAGTGTTTAGTTGAGTGCGCTGAAAGGACCTACGGAAACTTTCTGTCACAGCTGTCACAAGAATATAGCGGGTGGTGATACATGATGATGCTGGTCCAAAGGAACGTGTCACATAAATCAACAAGTTCATACAGCCTATAATTTCATGCCTAATTTTGTGTGCAGGGCTGGAGTCGTATGTTCCATGGCTATAACGGACCTTTTACTTTCAGTGAATACCAGCAAACATGACCCTGAGACTTGGAATGAAGTGTAACAAAACATGTCAACAAACCAAGCACATTAACTACTCGAGTACTGGAGTACGGTCTTACTTGGAAGAATGTCAGGCGTCATTAGTAGGGGACTTTGCACTGTTAGGCTCCGGAATTTCTATCCCGCAAATAGATGTGTTGTAGAATACAAAGTGCCTCTACTGGACTATTAGCCAGTGGCTGAGTGACGCGCTGGAAACGGACGCCGACTCCCTAATCAGAGCACGCGTAGTCAGTAATCTATGTGTTCCACTGCCATGGGTACAAACACAGATGCATGCATACCGCCCATAATGGCAAATCCGACAATTTTGTACAGATAGCACAATAAACTTCTTATAACCCGTCAGATGTGGTAGCAAGTGCACACAGGTAAGGTTCAGAACATGTTCATACGACTGTCAGCGGAGCGGACAAAGACATAAAAGGCCTGTGGAAGGGGATCAGTCACGGACAGTGTTTAACACGGGACTGTGCGACGACGTGAAACGTTCGGCTCAAGTCACGGGACAAAATTGGTAAATCGGTGAGTCGATGGACGGAAATGAAGGTTGACTGAGTAATAACATAGGTTGAAAACCGGGGTTGATCGAAACAACAAACGGACTGGGCAGATACAGACAAGTAGACGATATGGAAACAAGGGTTAGTAAGCACGCAACGAGGGAGATTGGACAAGTAAATTGGGACCCGGGATCGGAGGCGGGTCAGATACAAGTTTACTTCAATGATCCGGCTAACTAGGTCCAGGTCGTTGATGGTAGCACATTGGATACGGTATCTTGCAGTTGGTGGAAGGTAAAATTGGGGAGCACAGTCGAGTGAAAATGGAAATGGGTCTGGCGTGGGAATTCCAACATGCCATCTATAGATAAATACATAACCTGATGCTCTATTTGCACTCGATATTCTTAGATAACGGAGAATTCCGCTTTTATTTTCGGCGTCCAAAAGTCCAACGCCGAGATCCAAAATCAAACCGTCAACATTCCACTAATCAAGTAGATTCTCTATCCGCTGAGCTGTTAGTACACGGTCAGTCGAATGGGAATAACAGAAGTAGATATCCAGCTGTGGGCCGGTTCGACTTCGACTGGCGGTGTTCCAATTTTCGATGCGAACTCCTAAAGCGGATTTTCTATTATCCAAGATCTAGACGCCCCATGCCAGTTATACTTTCTTTGAACTTTATAGTCTGTTTGTATCAACTAATTATTTCCTCCAGGACAATCAACGTACAGCTGGGCACTCGCTTTAAAAGTATCCAGAAAAATCAACTGAGTTAGTCAAAAGATACTGGCTATAAAGTTTTCTCAAGTCTTAGGGTTTCAAGTTCAGCTAAGGTTGCCATTCGATGAATCTGGTCACTCCTTCACTCAAATGGATTCCAATCGTTTCGATTTAGGCCGGCTGAGTGTTGTGTCATAGCTAGGTCGGAAATTCCTTGGATCAAATTTACATTTGGAAAATATATGAATATCATCCTGTGTCATTACCGTAACCTCACTAATCTCTTGGTGATGGATAGGCATACAAGTGTTTAAGTTTAATGTGGTATTGATACTACCAGCTGTCGCTGAAAACGATTCTTCCCGCACTTATGCATTATGAAGAAATTCACCTCACTAGTGGGCTAGCACTCTTTTGCAGCGGCACCAACGGTGGAGATGGGATAAAGTTAAAAGAAACTGAAACATACGTTGTACCATCCGAATTTCACACACATTCAGTTGAACGAAACTGTTTACTCTCATGATGCGTATTGGGTTGTAAAATGAGGTTTTTGTGCTGCTATGTTTTTTGGTAAAAACGAAAATATTCCGTCCACTAATTCTAATTTAATTTTGAAACGCCTTTATTCTGGTTGCCCTGGTTACCACCCAATCAATGAATGCAGGTCAGCTTTCCCCACTGACAGATTTAGGTCAAGCACTTTGTGAACAATTTTTTACGTTCTCTGCAATTATTTGGTGGGAAACAATTCATGCATACTCTCTTGAAACACAAGGCGTTTTGTTCTCCAAATGAAGTGGAAAAGCATTCGGTTTAAGAGAATCTGCCACAGCGACGAACTCCAGCCATGCACCTCGAGTTTATCTACCCAGAAAGTAGGTACTCGTTCGATGATTCACAAGGATCTACGTTGTTACCCATGTACCTGCATGTACAAGTTCATATCAAAGTACCTTTTGAAGTCAATGGAATTTTGTACTGTTTATGTTAACAAGCGTTATCAATACACTACCAAAGTATTGGTGCAGCTGTGTTAACAATTTGTCCATAAAAAATTATTCGCTCGTTTTCCTTGAGCTGTTTAGAGATCTAAGTATTTTCCAGCGGAAAATGTTTGAATCCAACTCACTTCTAACCGTGGGGTTGATCAAGAAAACGTTTTTTTTCTTTTGGCAAAATCTGAACCAAAAGGTTTTTATCAGTTCGCCCGGTGTTGTTTTGACATTCGCGGTGTCAGAACAAATCAGCGACGAATACTACAGATATCACAAACATCGTGTGCATATTCGCTGGCGAAATCAATCACGCCAGATAAATCCAGTCGCTAAGCGGACCACAATCCGACACTTGGACTCAATTACCCGTAGAGCTGACCTATTTTTAATATAGCTGCAACTGTTATCTGAAACACTGAGCAACACGTTGTTAATTAGAACATGTAGCTCAGTTCTCTGTTCACGGCAATCACTGACAAAAACCAACTAATTTACCATGGGTTTGAATACGCTTACTTTATTGTGTGTCAAATCTCCGTACACGGTAATTACTGGTTCAGTTCATTACAAACGCCAGATTATTTTACGTATGTCACTGGAAGGGGTGAACGAAACTCCGTTAATTGGAAAAAGTACCAGGTGTCTCACAACAGAGAGAATACTGGTCAATAATAAGTGTTCACAATTTATCGATATCAACAAGAGCTTCACGGAAGATAAAGTGATAAGGGAGAGGAACTGTTAGAATAGGATTTTCGTGCCTAACTAAAACTTTTTCAAGGGAATGTCGCTCCAGTACACTTCAGTCTGAGGGTTTGCTGCAGTATTGCTTCTGTGTTAAAATCTGATCTCAGTGCATTTTTGAGTTTACCTATCCTGTTCTTATATTATGCATTAAATGAACTGCTACTGGTCGCCCGTACCAACAGATGAAACCCTGCTAAGTCAGCGGCGTGTTTTTGCGTAATCGATTTCATCGTTCGAAACCCCAATTATTCATCCTAATTAAACCTCAAAAGAACAAGAGTGATGACGGACTGGTTCGTGTTATTTGCAATTCAGCACAGCTGAAGCATCACTTAGTGGACTACTTGGTTGTGTACGTGTGTATACATTTCTGAGAATGCGCTCAAAACATGAGTTTCTGCTTCGTCCGGGCCGGGGGATGGACAGAAAAATGAAAGCCTCCCTGGATGGAAAAGGAAGCCTGGGACTACATTTATTTCCAAAATTTTGCCCTTAGTTGAATTTGTTTTGTGACGAAAATATATTTAACCAGAACTTTTTGTGCTCATCTTACATTGGTCTTTTTAAAATCTAATTTCATTGTTATTCCATAGCTGAATACTCAAAGTTGTGATTTTATTTACACCTACCTTTTCAAAAAGCTCATTTGACGTCGGTACTCTTCGTGGATTCAAAGTATTTTGTTCCGCTTTCGCGTAGCTGAAAACGAAAACAATGAAACTTTCACATGTACAAATTCTGTGGGAAAAAATGATTGACAGAAGTAAATCTGATATAGTGTGATTTCCAAAAAAATGTCGGTTTCATTGATTCGAATCAAAAAGTTTTGTGCCACCTAGCGTTGATCAGCATCGACTTCAGCTGTTTTAGGACTAATATTCCATGCTATGGAATAAGAACTCTGAAAGGTGCATAACCGTTAGTTACAAGTTTCCAGTTTTCCATGTGTTTGAGCCTGAGTGCAGTAGAAGGGGTTTACTTCGAATAACCTCGAGAACCCACTACATCAAAAGGGATAATCGGAAATCAGACCCCGAGGCTTGGAGGGCCGAACCAAATAAGGTCCCAATAGATCAGTCGTGATAACGAGTAAATCAGAGTGGTCTGATTCTGTCTGCGGTTAAACCTTGTACTACACGTTGCTAACTGTCGCAGCTGAAACCGGTTGATCTGCGTCGGAATTTACACCCAAAAGTAGAAGAGCTGGGCCAATTTTGTGAATTCCTGAATGCAGGGATCGAATTGCACGAAATGAAATCAGAAGACAAGCTAACTAGCACTGTGATGTATCCACGCATTAGCGTAAAAAATTGGCCTTTTTATAGGAGTGAAATATGTAAGGGAAACATGCATATTTTCGATATGAGTAGTATGGCATTTTATCTGAATGACAGGACAAACTTTTCCCGGAAGCCCACGACCGGTTTCGCGGTTACTGCCGCTCATCAGGTATGCGTACCCGTTACTCTTCCGCCCAATCATCCTTATACCTGAGCACTCCACAGCTGATTTACAGCTGTAATCTCATTTGAATCGAATAGAGCGTGCATGGACGGGGAGTCCATTTTCAGCCGTGTTAACCGACGAATTAACTTTGGAAGAGTCACCGTGCGATTCTAAAAATGAACTCCCCGTCCATGCACGCTCCACTCGATTCAAATGAGATTACAGCTGGAAACATGCATACAGCTACTGATCCATGAAGGATGTGATTGGTAAGCAAAAACTTTTCACACTCTGTCTTGTGATGTGGAGGCGGATCATGCGTGCGAGACGCGCACAGTGCAATAATCAATGCCTCCGGTTGCACCAGAATAAGTAATAAGCGCAAGATGCATTTGGTCAAGCATGGAAAAAGTATGAATAATGATCGGAGTGTACACTGGACAAATGAACTGTGATTGGTCTAAATGGGACTTATCATATTGCATGCGAGTACGACACAGAATCCATACACTGAATTTAATCAGCCTCATATCACTCAGCGGATGGTGATAACATACGGGTAAAAATCAGGTTTGTATAGACTGCCTTTATTATCCATCCGTTTGAAACTTCTTTGGAGTGGAGATGGTATTCGCTTATCCTATAGATAATATTTCTTCTTGCTTTTACAACGTTACAGCTGCCACCACATAGCCATGGAAGTACCACCCTACAAACGCGTCATCCTCATTGGCTAACTTTGCGGTGCACATGCTTCGATCCCTAGTGAGCCTCATAGTCAGTGCACAGGATTATAAAATCTATGTATATATCCGTAGTGGTCCTTAATGGGCTTTCTTCACGTCACATCTCATTGATGTGCTCTTAAGGGACAGAAATCGAATATTTCCTTGGTTTAGATGCCTTCCATTCGGCACCTCATTATAAGTTGTGGACACGAAGCCCATCATTCAGGTTATTTCGGATAACTAAATGGGTAATGCGTGAGGTGCTTCATTGTGCATGTCGGGTTTTGGAATATAATATGAATTCATCGTGTATAAACTAACGATTTGCTCTTTTTCATATCGTACAATTTTTAAACGGGTATAAGTAGACTTATTGCTCCGGTAATTTTGAGCGTCATCGCACGGTTTGTTGATCCTTTAAAACAAGCAGTAGACAGAACGTTGCATCCTTCATACTATTTTTTACACTTTGTTCACCTGATGAGCGAGGATTCCTCTCGGTAAAATATAACCTTCCTTGCTGTCGAGATACTTTTGGTGATATAAAAGAATGTGCCAGTTAACGAGCATAAAGCTGTGCCCAGTCTAAAGACGAATGTGGTTTAGCAAGTTATTTATGCGTAGTCT
Organism: Fasciola hepatica; assembly: GCA_948099385.1. NCBI lineage: Eukaryota > Metazoa > Platyhelminthes > Trematoda > Plagiorchiida > Fasciolidae > Fasciola > Fasciola hepatica. The sequence goes on along the minus strand of CANUEZ040000142.1, from coordinate 12,123,915 downwards.
TATCTGATGAACTTAGAGTATATTCTGCAGTAATTCAAAAAATACTTCAGTCACATATTTCACTACTGTAATTTCTCATTTTCACCAAGCATTTCGTAGCTAGTGACAAATTTACTAGTAGTTCAACGTGTCACACTACTCACCGCATCCATCACAAATTCTTCGAAGCCATCCCTTAATCTTCCACTCATGCAGAATTCAGAATACTTTATTCCCGCACTCTTACTTGTGGAAAATCCTCTTATTTGGAATCGTTCACGTGCTAGCGGATCACGATCAAGCATTTCATGGTCTGAACTGTCACTTCCATCCTTAATCATGTATATTTTGGAAAATCGCTCTTTATTCCGTGCGTGAAAGTGTTCATTGACTTCAATTAGTTTAACTTACTTCATAAATTATATGCTGCCCTCATAAAATTCCCTAAAGTCAACAATTTTTGTTTCTTGATCCAGAATTGTGTTCTACTGAGTTACGGATCTTCGTAAATTCATCGCAATTGTTACTGCATGTTTATTTGGTAGTGTAGTAAAACTTGGATGTATTTTTTTCAACTCATAACAGCCATATCAAAAGTGCTCCGATGAACGGCTGAGATGGTGATACCAGCGCAGCAAAACAACAGTAACACAGGCTTAGCATTATAGGTTTTAGGCTCATACAAAAATACCATTCTGCTAGTGCATTGCTTTTTAGGTTTTAATTTTTTCATCTCTTCTCAATCAGTACGGAAGGAAATTAAATGTTGCGGGATGTAGACATTTCATTTGCTCTTCTCGCTCACATACCCAAAACAACTTGACCTTTATACAAAATCATTTTGTTCATTAGAGTAAACTGACGTCTTCATTAACCACACGCATGTCTATGACATTCTACACAGTCAGGGAAATAAAATAAACACCTTGGTAAATGAGTCGATTGCATCAGTATCTTCTGCGTACCCAAAACTGGATCACGTAATCTGATTTTCAGTGCTAGTAGTCTAGGATTGTTAATATGAGACAAAGTCATGGACGAATATACGCGGTCAACTTTATGTTTGATTGTCATGGCAAGCTTGTCTGCAAACGACTGTAGGCTCTGGTTATGATGACCTACGGAATGGTCTTGCGTCGTCAGCTTTACCTAACATTTTTGAATGATTTTGGACACCTGCGTTGTTTATTGCTGGTTTTTCTGTCAATACTCACCCACAGCACAACTGTATATGGACTGATGCGCAACGTTTGAGGAGCATGAGTAGACAAAATAGAAATATCACTCCGTACTTAACTTCTTCCGGTACTGATGGAAAGCGCAGTTGTCGGGCAAAGTTTAAAATTATATTCTTTATTTATCTACCTAGATTTGGGAAAACTCTGGGGGAAAATTGACGCGGCCTTGGGGAGAATCGAATTTGGAACACTAAAGTTCTGACCCGAGATGTCGACTGCTTTGTTGCGGCTACTGTTGCTGCTGAATTCAGTAAAAACACGAAGTGAAAAAGATTTTCTTGCTCATAGAGAAGCATGAAACCGACCACCGACAACCTGAAAACGTATTTCAAATCGAAGAATTCTTTGAAAGTGAATGATTCAGCCGTACATTAGTCCTTATCTATGGATTTCTGGTGTAATAAACTTTCACTGTTTGCTACGCGTGACCACATTTAGTTGTTTTGGGGATAACACTGCTGGGTGAGGTATCAATTAGGACTGTCTGCAGCTACACAAAACTATTGGGTGGAGGTTTTCGCCTCACCGACTATTTCTTACTTCAACATCATGATTGGGCTACAGATAAGTGCGTCCTATTCAAGGATTTCGACTCATATTGATAATTCTGAGATGTCGCTCTCGACCTGCTAGTTTTACAATGTGACCTTTAAGGATCTTCCCTCTCGTAAGAATCTGGTTCACGTTGTCGGTATCAATAGTTTTAGGATAATGATAGCTTCCAAACTTGGTTTGGCATTCGTGACAAAAGTAGAATTGACTCAAATGGGAAAATGCCTTCGCCTCAATGGGATTCGAATTCACGCATTGATACAACCCACTCTTTAGCACGACGGGTGTTTTACCAACTAAACCACAAGGTCATGTAGACGGGTACTTCGGAAAAATGCAGAAGGAAAGCTTGTCAAAAACAACCGGATTACAGTATCCCTTCAGTAGATTCCCCGTGCTATTATCTTTATTGGGGAATGAGGAACTTCCAAATCCCCACAACTCAGCTGATAGAATGCTGGATTTCTCGAACCATATGCCTGTCCAATGCTGAACCATCAGAGATTAGAGATTTTTCGGTAAGATCAATAATGCTTAAGGGCGTTTGCGAACGAACTGTTAGGGCGTTAGCTTCTCTGTGACTTCGGGTTAGTATATTCGTTCGCAAACTTTTCGTGGCTGCTATCTGGATTGCGTGACTGAACAACCGGGTCAGTGGCTTAAAAACTCGAGTCACACGATTTCATATACTAACCTCAGTGTTGATAAATTTCGAAACAGTGCAAAATTTTTAAAGAAATGTAGCAAGAGAATTTCGCACTCATCCGTATGTACTCACACTAGATTTTATTATTGTGTTCATCCAGATATTTCAAACGCGTCGCAGTTAAAAGAAGTATCTTTTAGGAGCTCTCTAAAGCATGTGGAAAAATGCCTTGGAATGAGCTGTATCCTTTATATTTAGCACAGTAAATATTGATGGTTTATTTCCCACTGATTTTTTCACACCTCTTGATTTGTTGTTGCAGGCTACCGATTGTAAACCGCTCTTGGGAGATGCCACTCGTGGTAACCTGAATGTCAACTGATCACCATCGTTTCCGAGAATGCTGTGTTACTGAATAATAAATGCTCACATTTAGCATCACATTCATTGGAGTTTGCCGAATTTCTCGAATAAAATATACAGAAGTGTATCTAGTTGTGAAATACTTTCAGTAATCAAAGCCTAATGTGGAGAGTAATCTCAATCCAATGTGTTACTAATTTAGACCTCATTTGTTAACTCTGAGGAAGTTTAAAAATTAAAAAAAAACACTTCTGTTATGCGATGAAACAAGACCTATTCTGTTGATGTGAATTTGATCTCACAATTACAACTAATGGCAAACATTCAAGGGGATCGCAGTTACGAAACATTATTTTGAAGGATATATTACTGACTTTCGTCGTTCTTATTTAACAAGTTTCCCTCTTATCACAAGTCCGTTGTATTTGAATCACGTGAGAAGACTGGTTACTGGAAGAGCATACGTTGGTCATGAAAGGTTTTGTCAAGCAGTATTGACATCCAACTCGTCCCTGAAAACCATGAAAGCACGTACTCTACAGCTGCTTCACTTGTGTTATAAAATATAAATTATGTAATAGAGTATAATTTACGATAATTTAGAATATTTTTTGGCTAATGCTTGGTTGGCCCCTTCAAGTGCTCGTTATGTCATTAGCGTAGCGTTGCATCCGCATGACAGGAAAAACCTTTCCCGGAGGCAAACGAACAGTTTCGCGGATTTTCCGCTCATCGAGTATAGGTACCCAGTACTCTATCGTCTAGTTATTTCTGTACCCGAGCGTTCCACATTGGGTTCTTTGCCCTAATCTTACTTAAAATTAGAGGAACGGACATGGACGAAGGGTCCATTTTGAGAATCACAAAGTATTTCATCTAAAGTTATTTCCTCGCTTAGCCAAGGAAATCCTTCAAAACGAGGAAACGTATGTATGCCAGCTAAAATAAAGAATAAACACAGAGCTGATAGGACGTGGTCGTTTGGTTAAAAATGTAGAATTTATTATGAAGTGTTTTTGGAGAATAAATTTGTGTATGGAAAGTGTCTGAATCTTTCACGATTCTTTTTTCGTCAGTTCTACCTTGACAACCATAGTCACTCATTTTCGACTGGCCGCGTGTCAGATCGAAGTGAAGGCAAGAAGTGAAGGTGAAGTGAAGGGAACTCAATTAGTCTTTCTAACTGACGTCATAAGCAGACAAAAGAAGTTCAGTGGAAAAAACTACAGATGGAGAAACTGGTTACTACATCACCGTTACCATGGGCTGTACTTTTCACAGTATAAGACTCTGAATAATCTTGTTCCATTTTTCGTTTGTTTTAATCGTGCGAAGTTTTCATAAAATACAGATAATTTTTGAACTGAATTTCCACTTTACTCTTCCTTTGTTTTCAGTTTGTTTTATAACCACGAATTTTTGTACTAAAATTTGTTTTCCTATTTCCTCACGGTGAAGTAATTAAATAAGTGCAAGATATTGAATTTGCTATTTGAATAGTATAGTGTGGTATCTGGATGACAGGCCGAAATTTCCCCGTAAGTATACGATCGGTTTCGCCATTGTTGCCACTCATCAGGTACCTTTTTGTCTAATCATCCGCATAATTGGGCACTGCACAGCTGGTTTACAGGTGTAGTCTCATTTGAATCGTATGGAGCAAGCACGGACGGAAAGTCCGGTTTTAGAATCGCACTGTGATTCTTTCAAAGTTAACTCGTTGGTTAACACTGCTAACCTTCATAACGAGGACACATGAGCCCAAGTACGAATTTACGTTATGATTAGTTGGCATTGCCGCTGGATGACAGATACAAAAACCGCAAAACTGATGGTATGATTCCGGAGCGATTTTTTGTCATCCAGTTACAATACCAACTACTCATAACGTAAAATCACGTTTGGGAAGAAATGCCCTCGTTCTGAAGGTTAGTCGTATTAACCGATAAAATAACTTTTGAAGAATCGTCATGTGATTCTATGCTAAACCCTGGTTCATGCAAGCTCCATACTATTCATGTGAGATTACAGCTGGAAACAAATCATACCTTAAAAACTGGTAGTGTTGATGGCCTTCATGTGCTAGTGTCAGCTGAGTTCCGACAACATAACAAGCGCGGCGTATAGCTTGCCTCGAAAAAATAGCTCTTCATGTAGTTTCAGCATTACTGCTTAGTGCCGAGAATTCTTGGTTTAACTGTGCTATTCTGTCTTGCATACCAGGAGTCAGCACAGTATTGCATCTTCTGAGTAGCTCACACTGAGCACTGGCACTCGTTATGAAGGAGAATCGACAATTATGCACATAAGCTTCAATCAAGAAACTATATAAGGCCACAGCGAACAAAACGCAGTACTTAATCGGTAGAATTAGTTTTAGTTGAATGTGGTTTTGCTTCTATTACCCATTAATTTTGTCACCTGTTGCTCAGATTTTACTGTCTGCCATACAGCAAAATCCGGCACAAACGAAAACATCAGATGCAAACGAAAGATCACATTCGAAGACACTGCAAGACGTGAGAAATGTAAAGACACGAAAAGTGTCTTTTGTACGGAGGCGGGTCTAGCCGTGTATCTTGTCAGTCTACCCTCTTTATATCATACAAACTGCTCAAGGTTTTCAACTTTTTCCGCCAACTCATGGAAAGATTACAAACATGACAGAAAGGTTCACCCAAAATCAAGCGATGGGAATGATCTTTCTTGCATCCCAGTGATCATTCACTGAGCTATCCATGCTTAATCATAGCGGATAGAATGAAATCATTTCTTTCTTAATCCCAAACAGGTAATCCCAATGATTTGACAAGCTACCGATTATTAACCTGTTCTTTGGCGTTTTCTTCATTCGTTCGTCAGAAACCCGAAAGTTCAATAACTTTTCCGGCATTACGTTGTATATTTATAATTTCTCAGTTTAAGTGAGTTTATACCCAAATTTGTTTGAAGTCCATAACTGCACATTTACCCTTTCGAATGAACTATCTATCATCTCCACAAGAGTACCAAATAGTTCATGTTCTGGAAAATATTTAGAAAACATCCTCGATTTGAACATGAGGTAGTCACCTAATATTTCAAACTGAGCAAAAACGTTACCGGATTTTTTTGTCGAAAACGGACGCTGAGACACTTCAGTATCATCCAGAGTACTGCTTCCATTTTCGTTTATCGAAGCGTTTAACAGTTATCTTCTACCGCTCTTCTGTTATTTCTTACATTGTTCGATAAGACTTGTAGGCTATCAGTAGGGCAACTCCCACGGCGCTGAATAAAACACCTGGTAAATTGTGCTAACTTCACCCGGCCCCATGTTAACAGGTCACTCACAATCCTTTTGAACTCCACTCACCCTCTACACAATGATCTATGCTGGTGTCACTCATCTTTGCCTGAACACTCTCTGTTTCTTGATCCATACCCTACCGGGTTAACATCCAAAGAAACTTTACTGTACCTTATTTGGCCCGACCCCTCACAAACCGAGTGCGAATCTCAGCTGAATCTCTTAGCAGTTTTCCTCGGCTAGTCACTTTTTATTTCCTCCTTCAGAAGAGACGCTGACTGTATATCTTTCTTGAGTAAAACGTTTGACGAAATACAAATACGAGCAAGGATTTTATTCTATTTTTCCGGTAATATTGTCCTGAAAAACTAATCTCTAAAAATCATGAAGTACGTCCAATGTGGATAAAAATCAGGGTCGTAAATTTTGGAGGCAGTTCATCGATGACTAACCGGCTTTGGTCATATCTAAAAAGTACCTGGCTATCTCCTCAACGTATTTGGTTCGACAACCGTCACCGCTGATCATTTATCGCAGTATACAGAGAACAGCTTTTGCCCAGCTGGAAACCACGTCTGATTTTCTGAGATCTAATGATATCACTACCCTCAATTCAAGTCTTGTTTTCTCCGACAAAACACTAGGTCCTCGTGACTGTGGGATATATACACACCGTTTTATTCATGAAAAGTGAACGGAACTGAAAACTCATCAAAAAGCTACCTTCTGACTGATTTTTAAGCCACTTTATACCTTGTTGCACTTCCTCTACAGATCATATAGGTATTGTTGTGAATTGACAGATAAACGTCCAGGAAAGACATGGTCATTTAAATAAATCCTATTGATTATATTTATCAAGGTGTAAAATTAAAAAGATAAACTGGTCAGATAAGTGCTATAGTAAAATTTTATTGTTCAGTAACACAGAGTAGTCGAAATTATTGGTAGGTTGTCGACTTTTCGGTCACCACAGGTAATCTTGAAGAGTGGTTTTACAACCGAATTAAACTGGAACCTGCCAACGATTTCGACTACGCTGTGCCATTAAACAATGAAATTTTGCCATAACATTTCACGTGGCGCATGGATTTTCCGATACGCTCCTAACGTATCCCTGTTCTGACACTCACTAAGTTCTACGTCTTTAATATTCATTGACTGAATGGATCCGTCGAGCAAAGGGTATCCCCTGAACGAATACTGTGTGAACAATGCTGTCACTGTCACTCATGAAGTAAAAGGCCACATTTATCTGAACGATATATTTATTTTGGCTACAAAAATTCAGAATGAGGGCACGCAGTATCGAATGATAAAGTACAGATGTTTGCCACTAGATGATATAATGTTTATAATTATTGGTTTCCATGACTATAAAATAAAAAGAATTTCCTCCTCTTCTCAACCAATGTCTTCCAGAGCAGACATTTCTATAGGTTCACCAAAAATAGTAAGAGAGAACTTGGCATCGTCCCTTAGAATGAACCAAGAGTAGTTCAACAAAATAGCGTCATATCATGATTTCGTGATGCCTACGTGCATCTACTTGAGGCTTTTCACACTTACATACCGCTTTACGTTATTGTCACTGGTTATCAATTTGAACATTTGGTAGTATTTCATCAGGGATAACAAGTCACTTACATTCATGATAGTCTATTATACGCCTGTAAAACTCGCGGACCTTGTATGCCACCAATGGCAACTGTGTTTCCTGTATCACGCAAGATCCATAGAACCAAGGAACTCAAGCTAGCCGGGTAAAAACGGTTTTTGTCTGCACCCCCTAAATCAGAGATGACTGTGCCCCCATTATTTATCGATTCCATTTGATTTATCTTCATAAAATTGCTTGATATGATGCAGATTCTCACCTCACGCGTTTAACTGAGCACTTGTGTGATGTGCTTGCAGGAACCCAGGTTGAAGTAAGACATGGAAGATGAGCTTGTCCCGTCGGATGGTTTGAATGTACATGGCAGGATTGAAAACTAGGCAGAAAGAAGACCACAGGGGGAGTTATTGTACACGTTATTCCATCCTGGTAAGGCGTGTCTTATGTTATTTTAAACTATTCCTTGATTTTTCAATTGTTTACGTGTTCGGTGGTTCCCGAAATTCTCTCAGCATGGAAGCACAATCATTAGCAACTTATTCAAAACTCCATCCTATTCCCAATCACATTTACCTTCTTTCTCTGAATCTCACTTATCATTTTTTGTTTCCTTATAGAATAGAGCCTCCACCTGACTGTGGATGATTTCATTCATGCCAGTAAATATCCCGTGAATTCTTTTCGTTTGAATAATATTCTCGATCCCCCTCACCGGGCGTAACTCCGTTCTATACAGAATGATTAGCAATCATCCCAACCGTTTTCACTCTCACGTAGGCCCCGGTTTTCACAAGCTGTCAATATCTCCTGTCATGTAGGCCACAGATGCACCCACAGTCTGCCTATAAAACACATGTACTGTCAACACAAATAAAGTTCCATTCACGCAATCTCTCATCGAGTGACATTTCGTTGTTTGACCAATCCCTTAAAGGGGTTGTTTCACGGTTCTATAGTTGTGTTAGTTTCTTCGTCGGGACCCTACAGGCAACCTTTGACCTACTTTGCCCTGTGGAAACTATTTTGTGTTCAACGAAAAACAAGGCTTCTTTTATCTTCAGTCTTGCTTTGGACCGAAGGAATGCGTGCAGATTTCTCTTAAAAATACTCCCCTCAATTATTATTCACATTTGATCAAGGCTGGGGTTTGCCGCCCGGATGCGGCATTCGCTGGTGTACTCCCGGGGACCTATGGTAATAGGTGTTTGTGGAAAGGCATCAAGCTACACTGTGAACAGTGGATGGAACAATGAAGTCCTCCTGTCGGTGCCGGCAAACTTAATGCGGCATTCGTTCACGCAATAATCAATACCCCACATTTATATTTTTCCCGGAAAACTACTGCCATCGAGCAGTTTTCCGCCGAAGATATATTTAAATGTCTGCGAAGCACCAGACTATCCTCAGCCTCGGGTCCGAATGGTCTAACCCTGTACACTCCTTACATTTGGAGTCGGTTGATTTGCCCAGACGATGACGTCACACACTTATCAGTCTATGCGTTAAGCTGCGATCACCGACTGGGGGTCTTAATAATATGTCCCCATTCCAAGAGCTATCAAGATAAAAGTCAGCACAAAAAGTCTTTGCCCTTAAGCCTTAACATCTACTGCTCTGAAAATGATCGAGAAGACGGTCTTCGTGCGTTTTATATCACACGTGAAAGACCCTCTCCCAACCTCACCCCAAAGATCCATTTTGAGTTTACATTTAATCAAATAAGCGCACCTTTTACGCTGCAGTTTTTCTCATTCACCTTGTCAGCAAATCACTGAGTGACAACGAGAAGTCAGTCAGGTTTGGTTTTCCCGATTGGTATTCCGCTTTTGGTTCCTTTATTGGTTACGAACTGTTCAGATAAGAGTATTTTGAATGTCTAAAGCACTTTCTTATTTGGATATTTAATTAGTTCACTGAAAAAGGTTAGCACACCAAATTAAACAAAAGTTCTTCCAAACCACTGACCAACTATTACGGAATATTACGAAGTGTTGCTCATTCATCATAATTATTCTTTACTTACGTCAGTGATCTGTCTACCATCTCTCTCAGTTTACCCAGGTGATGTCGTTCTGGTTCAGAAAGTCTCGAGTTGACTCTATGCACTACTTAGTTATTGCAATGAACAGCAAATTTCAATAGTCTTCACACACACAGTTATGAGCTGGAAAACTACGACATTTTTCTTCTTGCATACCTTGGCTGGGACAATGTCAAGCCCCCACAACAAATCCAGTCTACTTATATCTATCAGTGTATTCCCCTTACTTCTCTTCATTGTACTCCCATAACATTCCGTGATCTAAAAGATTTCAAATTTCCTTTGAGCAGTCTACTGAAGATCAGTCGTGATTCTCTAATCCTTATCATGGAACTGGTCCTGGTTGCCCAACAAGGTACTTTCGACCAGAGTACACCCACTCCTCAACAAGACGATATCCTGCTACTCCCAACTGAAAACACGTTCTGATTTTCATCGCGTCCGTTTTTTCGCATAACCATGGCTAAGGGTTCTTCCGTTCCGTACTTTGCTCGCATATTGTCGAACTAAAGAGAGAGTAATAACTGAATTATGTACCAGTTTTAGTGCATAAACTGTAGGCCGATTTCTCCGATTTTCCATATTCTATGCAGTCCGAAAGCGATAATGTTTTGAGAGAATGTTTTTGGCGGTAATTTCGGTACATAAGCTTACAGCCGTCATACAAGTGTAAGTGCAAATCCTCGACTGAATAACTTGGTATTTGTCTGATTCTAGAGCTCACCGATCCTACGCCTTGTCATTAGATGAACATAAAAATTTCGTCGGGCTGCCTACTTGGGTTCACCAATACCATATATTCAACGTGAAATCCTTGAAGCAAAGGAATTCAAGACTTCTGTGCGTCAAGGCTCGGAAATTTCCTTCAAACCGACTGACCCGTCTTTCCTTGCTGTTTTATGCAAACTTACCATCTGTGCTACGGGAAACAAACTGGAGCCCAACAGCAAATTTGAAAGGTGTGTCCACAATTCTTTCTTCAAACGCGTCTGATTAGCAAATCTACTTGAAAATTATCCAAAATACTAACCCAAAAGCTGGTCTGGGGTAATCTGAAGATTGTTTTCCTTGTTCGTACTGTTTCACTTGGATCTATTGTTGCAGTTTGCAATGATATTCACCTAATTGACTGATATTTTTCTCAGTCTACAAAACTTTGTATTTGATGTGACTAATATTTATCATTTCGGTGAGATGGTAGCCTGAGACTTTGTCAGACCATCGATATTTATGCTTATTCAACAGGTGTTCCTCAAAGATACAAAATTTCCTTGACTTTACCTGCAATATTACCCATTCCCATACTCAACGCTTCCCATATTTAGTTCATAGGCAAGATCTCGGTCGCCGACTTGGTTTTGAAAACAGCCGCACACCTAACGACCGGGCTGCTTTATGAGTGCGTATGCACAAAGGAGCTCTTGTACGTAAACCCCCACCCAAATTATTATAACCCAGAAACATAACAAAATACATTAGCCAACTGATAAGTTGAGAACAGATTCAGCAGGAATAATGTTAGTACGCTTCCACAAGAGACTTTCCACGAATCCACTTTAACAAATTGAAATCTATAATCTATGGAGAGTTGAGCGTCACGTGTAACTAACAGATGGCACGTCACATTAGCACAGCTAGGATTCATGGTTTGCCAATCGAATTTGGTTATGTATGTGCCCTGTCCATGAAAGTCCGTTTTCTGGGACCTCAGGTAAATCAGATAGGGTTCAGTTACCAACAATGAATTAAATACCCCAGCTCAAGTTTCACTCTACTCCCGAATGGTAGGAGGAGATTTTATTTGATGGCAATTGAGTTGATCAGTTTCGATATGCAAACTGGTTTATAAGTAACATGTTATAGTAGGACACTGCCCGTTGTTCTCGTATTATGTTAAAACTAATTGCTTTCTTCAAAACAAAAATGCTAAACTAGAATCAAATCAATTAAATATCACTTAGGTAATAAGTAATACCTTATCCTAATCATAACTGCTTTCGGTTGTTGGTTGCGAAAGTATTTCCTCTGTGGCACTAATGAACATATAACTAGTACAGAGGTTAATCTGATCGATCTGAAAGGAAAAATTTTGACTTCCCGTTCTCTTTTTGTGGCTCTGAACCGTATAAGAAAGTGCTTACAGGGTTTATATTGGCAAAGGTTTCTGCAAACTCAGACGAAAAGGCGAAAACTATGCTTCCGAGGTTTTGCGGTCATAAGAACCACACTTTAGGCTTGTAAACCTAAGAGCTAAACCGTTTCACGGTGCTTCAAGGTAGGTTGAACTATATTTTCCTTATTACGGTGAGTGCCGTATTTACAAGCGCCAGAGAACATAAACCGTAAAAGAAAATCATTGTTGCCATGCTTCAGAATTTATCAGTAAGAGAGTGGTTGGGTTTGTTAATATCCACCATGAACCTATCACCTTAAACTGGGAAATGAAATTTGTAGGTATAGCTCGTAACAAACGAACACGAACAGGCGCACTTGATAATAAAAGTCCGTATCTTTTGGTCTGTAGTTCGTGATGAAACAAAAACGGTAATGATAAGACGACTACTGTATCCAAACTGGGGATTGTCATATCACATTTAGGAAAAATATATTTTATCCAGGTAGCAACAACAATCATCGCAGAGAGAGAAGATCACTCTCTTCCTCGTAATTGGCTCGAATCGGTCATTCAGTGGTAGAATACACCAGCTCTTGAAGTCCCACAGATGGCAATTGTAGAGTGCTACTGTGAGTCGACGAATACAGCTACTAAAATCCTTCATTGTATACAGTCCGCTGACTTTTATCGTCATTCCATTTGATTCCGTTGATGTGGAATGAAATGCACACGCACGATAGCATCAATGAGAGGGAATTGGGAAATTATAAGATGTCAAGAGGAGAATTCCATCAGTGATAGGGAAATTCACACCCTGGATATATCCTCCAGTAGGCCGGTAGAAAGAAGTGTCCGGCTACAGCCAATCTTTCACAAAGCTCTCATGACAAGCTACGCTCTTTTATGTTGCCTTGTTGACCATATAGTTATCACTGACAAACGACGAGATCATTTAGATAAGCAGAATTTTCCGTGGCAGTCTCATTATGCATATAACTTAAAGATATTCAGTTTTTCTTCTCGGATACCCAAAAGCAGATACAAAGCCGACTCAGCTGTCTCAGTTTGCTTCTGAAAAATTCTCCTTGGTCTATAATTTTTCCTCGGTTGTCTTTCATGGACTCTGCTAAGAGAACGCAGACTCAAATATAACAGATGATTTTCGGTCTAGATCTCGTTATATGTGGTGGCTCTTTGAGTTCTTTAATATGAAGATTTTGTTACAGCTTTCAGGGGGGCAATGAAAACAAGTTTAAGGCAGCCTGATTTGGTGTCAGTAAATAATTTTATTGTCTAAGTAGTACCGCTTATCTTAATGGGATACCCAGTGCAACCAAATAACAAAAAAACTACAGTAGTCGTACAGAGAACTTGGTCCAGTAACACTGTGTTATATCAATCATACAGACGGCACTGGCCCACTGGCCTTCTCTATAGTATTGGCATTCACAGTTGTAAGTTCTATGAACATAATCGGTTACTTCTCTGACAAGAACTACCCAAGAATGAAACGATCTTTGTTGACTACATGTAAAGTTCAGACTCACCACGTAACGTGAACGTTCAAACCATTGAAAACGATGGAAATATTGTACGGCTGTGTGTATCCTTGCTAGGAATCACCCGCAGTGAACGGGTGAAAGATTCTGAGTCGTACACCTCAACCACAAGGCTATCCAGGCTGATTCTTAACGGTTCATTAAACTTATACACTACATGACATAGAGCCCTTCCGACACTGGCTTTCTATGTTAGTAGAGCATTTCCCGCACAGCGAGCGACCCCTATTCTGGACGGCTTCTGTGTGGGGGTCAAAGTACAACGAGCTGGATGTGCATTGCTGATGATTCCTAACAAGGGCGAAACAGCTCCGGAGTGCTCCGTGGTTTTCAATGAAATGAAAGTTCGCACTGCGTGATGAATCTCACCATGTAAAATCTCTCCTCTTACTGCTAACATAAATCCAAATTTTGTGCTTGGAGAATTCGACCAAATTCAACCCAAATAAATTGAAAAATGTCGTGATATGTAAACCAAGCTTTTTTAGTGAAACCCATGCGTGATCCTTTCATAGCTCTGACTTTATCCTGAGGCTCTGTCAATATAAACTCCATCCACATGTGTTTGAATTTTACCAACGCCGCGGGCGTATCACAAGGGAAATTAAAACAAAAAAACCGTAGTAAGATCTATTTTCAATTTTATTAACTGAAACTGTACAAAATTCATATGTAGATGCTTTTCAATGAGGCAATTATTTATCACGGGAAAATATTCAAAACAGTGTAATCATTTATTTAACCAGCAGCTACTAACGGTTGTTAAGTTCAGAATTATTTTAGTTCAATCTATTTCTTGATAGCGCCAACGCTGAAAACTGTAAAACTCGTGACTCGTAGTTACTCACTTTGGACTCACTTCCTAAGTGTAAATTAGAGTATATGCACTACTAATGATGACGTAGCTGTTTTACTGCCCTAATCGGTATTCAATGAGCGGTAATGTCGCCCGGTGAATCACCCAATTTCTCACAGAGATGTAAATAGGCATCTAAGATTTTTTTATCATAATATAGGTAACCACCGTCGGGGAATGTGTACAAAATACGGCCTTTTTTTGGTTTGCTCGTTGCATCGAGTGCTCGTTCCAGACAGCTTAAATTGAACAACAGTGCACCCGTGTTGGTTGGACACACATTCTTTTCCGTTGGATAGTCAGTTCTAATTGGTTTGAGTATATTGAATAATGCACCGTGCAGTATCAACACTTGACCAACCACTGAAGAACACGGGAGCACTCACTATTCAACTTTTTCAGCCTTTTTGGCAGGTGACATTCGGGGCATCCACGAAGCCGGCTGATTCTCTTGAAAGAGCTAACGGTGTAAGTGTGTCATGTTAGGCCTCTCATTCTTCAGTTTGAAAAAACCGGGTTAGAACCGTTATTTGTTGTTTTGACTTTATACTGCTCAAGCCTGCCTACTTCCACTTCTTCGTGGACTTTCATGAAGCCAAAATTCTGTGAAAAATGTCTTTCATCTATGAAATTTTCGATCTTTTAAGTGCTCATAGTAAACGGTTTTCGTTGATCCCGAACATGGCTTATGTTGCCCTATTTCCAGGGAGAAAGCAATGAAGAAGGTTGGACAGTGTGTCGTCATAAGGCAGCCATTTGTTGCTTTACGGCCTATGTTACCGAAATATTTTTGTGTGTCTTCTTGTCAGAATTTGAACCCCGTTAGGTGACCATTTTCAGTTTACTTTGTGGTAGGTTTTTGATACAACTATCGAAAACCAGACTTGGGACTAGTAGATTAACTCAATTTTCTGGCTCTTGAAAGACATCATAGTTCACATTCAAGAAATTAAATGTAGAACATGACCACTTCATCTTACTTCCTCTACTCAGTTATCTACGTCTCTTTTTAAGGATGAATTAAACTCCCCTAATGTTTTATTCTTTCTCTTATGGACATCTGTTACGATTTTTCGTATTCTGACGCCCATGCAGGTCTCCAGTTTTAACTGATCATTTGCCCACTTTTATGGACATCTTTTATTCAGACGCTTCGGTTCTTCCAATACGTACGTTGGGAAGAGCAAAGTCTGTCGTGTTAGCGCCAAGGTAAAGAAACATTTTGAGTCAATCATTTCTGTGCACAGAGTGCTGGCTGATGCATCATGATTAGAATAGCTTCACTGAACGCTAGTAGTTTCGGTGTTGGATTGCGCAACGTTGCTTTGATTTTTGACAAAAGCTCTGCTTCTCACACCATTGCTAAAATGTTTATCACTATCTTACTTTCCTTTTATTTAAATGAACGACAACTACCTCTTTCTCGAGAAGGCAGCCGCGGCCAGCCAAAGACTCTCGAACTGGGAAGTGACTGGCAGTAGAGGGGATAGAACCCGAAACGTCAAGTTTTGAATTCCACAGTGATGACCTTTTGACCATTGGATGTAAGGCTTAGTATGTGTCAGAACGGTCCTTATGAAATCAGTGGGTTAATAAATTGTGAATAAATCAATATGTCAACACACTCGTTTGACTCATACTACAAAGAAAGGTGAGGCATGAAATGTGTGTGTAAGTCAGTGCGTATGCTTATATCCATATATTCATTTTTATGAATGTTTATGCTTTTTCTAGTAGGGGCTTATATATATATATATATATATATATATATATATATATATATATATATACTACATACAAGGTTCTATACAATGTCTAAAAACAACCTTGATTCTCAAGAGTAATACTTTTACAATAATTTATTTTACTGGAAAGGAGAAATTTGGTGTTTGTAAATAAAAAACTCTGAGTTAGTTTGTGGTATTATCGGACAACCATAAACAAATTAAATTCAGACGTACTTGTCTCGATAGCTCGACTAGACGACATTTATTTCTTCATCAAGCAGCTAACCTGTTCGATTACTGTCTAGTAATTTGCTAAGCTGCAGCGTCGCATAATATCCGTCAGCGTGGCTGACTCATACATGAACTGAGCACCGTGAAAATATCAAGAGTGACCCTTTGGTTGAACTGCCAGGGTTTGCAGTTATTATAGATTAATAAAATATAAATTGGAACTCACTTCATCTATATAAATTTAAGTAGTTCAGTTCACCTCAAAGAATCATTAACCATACACTGGTTGTGGTACCCGTGGTTGCTACTTCTCAGCCGTAGCCTTTTTTCGGAAATAATGAAAAAGTATGAAAGGAGTAAGAAGATAGCTGGAAATGGTATCAAGTCGACAAAGAAAGTTCGCAAATACAAAAGCGTTATTGGGCTCGACACCGAATCAAACCCTCCAATGTATCTAACCCCTGAGTGGAGTAGTGGTCTCTTAGACTCACTCAAGAAGCCTAAAACACCATGTCCACTGGTTAGGTCTTTCCATCCTTCCTTCCAAGTCATGGATTAACCAAACTTTTTCGGTTTCAACAGAACTTACTTCAGCGAGCATAGCTTGTCAAGGAATCCTATCCATGGAATGACGCACGAGTCATTGGTAATGATTTTCTGGTTGTATGCTTGTACAAGTAACACGTTATATTTCGGTACAAACAAAATAAAAGGTAGTACCGAAAAGTAAAATAGTTTCACCCCTTACAATGTTTTTAGTTCAGACTACCGAGTAGGAATGCAACGTGTTAAAACTTTTATCGAATTTTCCTTAAACCAATCACTTATTCAAAGAAAGAAATGATTGTACAAATTTTGACCATTTGAAGATCTGTCCATCTATAGGTCTCCCTCCACTTCACAGAAATTATCGTAACTCTGATCAAAATGATTTCGCAAGTGATCACCAATGCATTTACTTTAAACTTACGGTTTGGTAACGTATAAGAACGCATCCTGAACGGTTTTACCTCGGAATGAGTGAGTTCTTCTGGTCACTGGGTCATCAGCTTGAAGAAAGAGGAACAGTTTTGCACGACCAGTTGCGATTTTGAGGAGAAAATATTTTGTATACTATGTTTGCTTGCGTCGTGATTCACATCCTAAAGTATGGCCTTAACAGATCGGTCATTTTGTTCTTAATTAGAGTTCACTACAGAGAGCAGAACTAAAGATCTTCGGGAAAACAAGGAAAAATCAGGAAAACCCACGCTTGGCGTGATCGATCTGAAAGCATCAGTTTTCGCCTAGACGTAAAGAATCATAACCCCCAAATAGTTAGATTTACTGTTTCCCGTTTTTAAAGTCCATTTGTTTAATACTTTACCATCAAAAATGTTAAATTTCTATTTCTATTTCAAGAAAATGTTCACTGAGACAGGTGTTTTTCCGCTGTCTTTCGTTTTTCGAATTGACTGTAAATTTTGCTCCGCTCATCAAGCTAACTGAGAAACATCTTCAATCATTAAATGTTTGGGGTTGATCGCACCACTTTAAGAAGGTAATCACAGTTATGTGTTCATTTTCATAAAATTCATTTTCGGCTGTCTTGCTTGTATTTATTTAAAAATATATATCGACACCATTAGAATGATGCAAAGACAGGACTTAGAATAGCCGGTGGTTGGGAATAGGTTAGATATCCGTCTAAAAATATTCTTTTTTCACTGACAGCAACCACGTAATCTTTTATTTCCTTAAAACAACTTGGGTCAGGATTAGAATCTTCGTGTATCTTTAATATCAAGTTGTGTCACAGTAGTATAATGTACGTAAATACTGATGGAGTTTTGATAGGCCTAAGTCAGATTTGTTATTGATTAACTTGTACTGCAGACAAAACACCCTGTCAATGCTATTGGCTATTCGTGGAGCTTGGAACTCAAATTTGGAGCCTAGAAAGAACATGCTGTTTCCTGTAGCGTCCCATGAGTCTTCTAGTATATTCAGTCTTTCACAGTAAAAACAAGAATTCAGTAAACAAAAGCTTTTCAAGGTGAATCAAATGATTCGCATGCACAGAACGCTGAAGTGGAAAATATCAAAAACTAATAAGGAAGGAGAAAGCACCCAGCTTTCTTGTTTGATAACATTAAAACTGTATCCTGTGCGACCTGGACCTGTCACTTCCCGACGACTGTGCTCAAAATACTTTATTATTGAAAGATCAGAGTTGAAAATGTGAACCAGCGTAAAACTGTGTAGTAGATCGATGTAGATGAGAGAAAAAAGCTGTAGAAGCCTGAACATTCAGTGTTAGCAGTCAATAAGCTCAAAGATCTATCTTTCAAATGGAACTTCATATACGAAATAAACTTCCCTAAAAGTGTGCCAGCCACGCAATTACTTCGGCTTCTGAATCTCCCTCTTTGAAAACAGATTCACAACTTTTATTCTTTGTTGTTTTTTAATATTGCAGAAATTAAAAGCTGCTGCAGTTTTCCGACCAACTGTGGAATAAAAAGTAGTAGTTTCAGCCGTGAAACCTCCCAAACTATTGCTTTGCCCATTTTAGACAAAAATTACCTTAAAATAAAAATTTGTCCAGGCTGGTTAACGAATTCCATCGAATGCATCAGAAATAATTTGAAACCGTTAGGGTGAAAGTGGTTAGGCGTCACGTTTGATATTTACCCCCAAAGATATCATTTTTGAAATCGTCTCCACAGTTCTAGCTGGTTTCCAACCCCCGGGAACAAAAGTGATGTGACCCCCTCGTTCATTTTGTGGATGCGATCGGAGTCGACCAGATCTGAATAGGATGATTTCATCTCAGCCTTCATCCATTCTTTCGTCCGCTTTTTACTATATAATTGGGACATAAGGTTTTCCCTGTTCCCAATCACACCAGTTATATTCAGTACGTGTCAGTCAGGTTAAGAATAATGTAAGCAGCACTTTCATAATTAATTTATAAGCCACATGTCTTCGCCGAAAATAGTCTGTTGTGTCATGATAATGAATATCCTTAATGGGTATCACTTCGGCTGATCACAAGTAAATTGTATTCCCTCTTTCTAGAATATCAAAACCTTCGGTAGAAAGCTGGTTAATCTGGTTAGGGAAGTCGTACTTGATGCGGTTTAAGCTCTTCTTCTTCCGTCCACTATGAGTACCATCTTTTATGTAATAGAGCTAAACAAAATGATCTTTCTCTATATCAGTCCACCCTGATATTCAAAAGTGATCCACACTTCTTCAAAGAATCGGTTTTGCGCACTTTGAACTGATATTCTTACTTTGGTCTTCTATGATCCAACTCAACTTAATACTTCAATATTTTATCACGCATAAATCTTTTTGAGGTAAAGCTCAACCAATATTACCATATTTCAAACTTCCAAATATGAAAACTGTGCTCCTTAAAGTGGTACGATGAGACTGTTATTTGCCCAGCCCAAACTACTGACTTCCTTGAGTCTAAGGTTAAAGCATAACTGGAAGGTAGAATTATGACAAATTTTACGAAAGCAAATAATGAATGTGCACATATTTAAAGGCGTAACACTACAATTAGATCAGCACTCACTGGCCGTACACAAAGTAAACAGAGATTAAACACCAAGCTAGTAAATAATAGGCCAGTAGAAATCGCTACACCTATTTTCTGGTGGCTTTCCCACATGGCGTCAAAGCCGAACTTCGTTTTAGCTATGTTCCGTGAACTTAATAGTATAGCCACGGATTTGAAGTGAAAACTATAAATAACTGATGCCTCATGGATGAGACTTTTATAGTCAGGAGCTTTAATTTCGACGTTCGGATTAAGGCATGTCCGCTTCCTAGGGGACTGAAGTTAATTTTTCGTAAAGAAACCTACGAAATCAATCAATAAAATCCAACAAAATTTTCATCTCTTCGGATGAAAGGAATTCAAAATATCACATACTCTCGGCTCGAACGTAGTCCAGCTGGCAAGCTCGAATTAGCAGCGACCTGTTTCTGA
Source organism: Fasciola hepatica (assembly GCA_948099385.1). Taxonomy (NCBI): domain Eukaryota; kingdom Metazoa; phylum Platyhelminthes; class Trematoda; order Plagiorchiida; family Fasciolidae; genus Fasciola; species Fasciola hepatica. The sequence continues at coordinate 12,103,715 of CANUEZ040000142.1, read as the reverse complement.
AATTACGTACCGTTATTACATGGTAAAAAGAAGTAAGAAAGGAAAAACATTTACCGCGTTACTTGGACCCAATGACACTTCATAAAATATCATTAAGATTCTGCAAAAACCCAGTTACATGAGTAAATCATCCGAGAAAAGACCTTTAATTCCTTAAAAATAGACATAGTCCCTTTCTAAAAGACCAGAGCAAGAATTCATCCAGGTTATCACAACTTTTTGCATTACGTGCAATCTTATTTTATATTTTGTATTTGTACGACAGGCTTTTACAAGTGACGTGCTTACTTTTCAATTAAATTACATGCCTCGCTCTTTGCGTGATTTAAAAGTTAGATTCAAGGCCAATTTGAGCAAGACTGCAGAACACTCATCTCCCAGGATTGAATCTAGTCACCAGCCGCTCAGTAAATATCTGCTTGGGTCATTCCGTGTGTGTTAACAGCATTACACTAAGGCTCCAGAGTTTCGTCGTAGCATTAGCATGTGTCCACAAGTCGATGTTTTAAAGCTCAAGGAAAATTCTGCCGTGACCTATCTCGTTTTTTCAAAAACATCCCAAACAGCTGTACTTATTTTTAGCGATTCTGAAGTTATGCTGCGATTTAGACAATACGTAAGGACAAACTGGAAACATTCACCATTCTAGCCACAATAACTGGCGATGAAAAAATATTCTTCCGTCAGTTTTCAAAATTTACTGTATGAAGTTCTCACACATTTATAAACCTTCAAATGTGTGACTTCAACCTCTAGGTTCAGATCAACAACGAAGCCGTTTTTCAAAAAATATCGTTTACTGACTAATCGTTTCTCTTTCCAGTCCAACCAGTAGACTGTGATGTGTGAGCTCCTTTATTTCAGACTCTTTTTCGGTCACATCAGTTTAAATCATGCCAGCTACACCAAGCTCATCCAAAATTACATCTTTCAGTTGCTGTCTGGTTGGAATGTTCTGCTTGGTCCTTAGTGTAACCACATGCTGTGAATTCAAATAAGCACCACCCGCGTACTTAATAAGACTTGTTTCTTCTTTGAACAATATAGGGGAAGTTGCCGGAAGTAAGACTCAAAAGTAAGGGCCTGTTTACGTTATTTTTGACATTTAGTATCCAAATTGTACCTAAATGTTTTTTAAATTTTGCTTTTTAGAATATAGTACATAGTTTTGCAGCTAAAAGTACACTAGAGCCTGAAGAATCATCACAAACAGTATCAGATTCCTCGGTTTTGAAGAATGATGACTTTTGTAGAGAATGATACCTATCTCAAGTCTTGGAAATCAGTTATAACTATGATCCACAGGAAGCATACTATATACAATCAAAGGGCACAGACAAACACCAGTTCACTACCAGACACACTGAGTGGAAGAACTGTGGTGAATAACTTAGCTGGTTGTATTCCCAGATCGGCCATAAGAGAGATCCAAGGCGTAACTTACTGGTGAAGGCAGATACTTTCACCTAATAATAAATATTACTTTCACAGTAAAACATTTAGCACCTCGAGGCGATTAATTTCGGTACTTTTTCCCTATGTTTTCGAAGATGGTGGATCTTGCCATGTTAGAAGAGACAAAATAAATTAAAGCGATTTAAGACACTAAACAGAGATAATAAGTGCTATTTTATTCGATCGTAGCTCCCAGTGCCTCTAAATGCCTCAGTATGATCGGGGGTTAGTGTCACAGGCTCCAAAATGGCCAATCTTCCTGAATACTTCTCAAAATTCTCCCAAATGACCGTGTGTCTATTACATCCTTTGTTAAGTAAGTTCTACTCACGGCCCTCTCGTGGCAGAGGTATTCCAAATAAAGTGAGACGGCGGAAGCGAACGCCCGGTGCTCTCCATCGGGTTGGCTGACTGAAAGTCAGCTTAAGAGAAATGGCTAAACCTTGACTTCATACCAACCACGTGTGGCGTATGAGGCGTGCAACGCCGTGCTAACGAGTATCTGTGACATGATGGGGGTGTTTGGTTTCATCCGAAGGGCGAATGAACTGAGCATTCAGTCACCGGCTTCCAGTGGCTTTGGAAGAGGTAGACGAACCACACAATTGACCTCCGACTTATCTGAACCAAAACTGCTGCTTTGCAAGATGCGCTTGGCTGCGCAAGAAATAGAGGTGCATTCTCGAACTAAAAAGCCTACTTAAGACAGGGCCTCCGAGTAGTACAATAGCCAGCAACCCAAACAACCATGACAGACTCTTCCACTACGTTGCAGTTCTCTTCCGTGCACACAAAAGACCGCTCTCCTACACCGTACATAACAACCTGCTCTCTCATTTTCACTCTCTCCATACTTTCTCTTTTATTTTCACACTCCCGGGTTCTTCGGTCGAAGTGCCCGCCCTAGTGCCACTGACTGGAATTCTGGCTATGTTTTCTGTTATTCTTCTTCGACTAGCTTCTGAGTCTCACCGAGCTTGTTACCACCGGCTGATGCCCTGCTTTGTCTGCGATGCCCATTCAAACCAGCCATGTTCATTTACGAACCTCGATGCTTATAGGACAACAGGTTGTTTTAGATCGTAAGCTTGAACCACTTGTCAGTGATGTGTGTTGCTTTCAAGAGAGTCTCATTCAAGACTTCAGTTTCATAATTCGATTGACACCCTCACTGTTCTGTGTAGTTTCACTTTCGCCTTTCTGGGGACACTGAGGCTGCGGCTTCTGATCTTGCTGGAATTGGCTTTCCTCTTGGTGAGCGGGCTGAAGCGGAGCTGCCAAACTGGATCCCAGTCGACAGTCGTTTATGCGCATGAAGGCTCACTGATTCATGCAAATTTAGCAGTCATCGCTCCGATAAACGCAACCTGTTTGTCGTTTCGGCGTATGCACCCGCCAGGTGCAGCCCAGATGTAATCAAACATACCTTCTATCAAAGTCTCCACGACCTCTTATGTAAAGCAAGCTGGGCTGAAATCGCGATTTTGGCGGGAGACCTGAATGCTAGTGTGGGTCAGCCGTCATCGAACGGAGCGCACCTAGAAGGCCCTTTTGGGTTAGATTCCTGTTGCTCAGAAAACAGGGAACGGTTGTTGGCCCTTTTTTCAGACCGTCGCTTGTTTCTCCCCAGTAAATCTTCAGAAGTTCTAGTCGCCGGAACACTAAGGGTGTCCGCCCTGTTTGAGTCATCAGTGGACTCGGATCGACCACCTTGCTATAAGCCACCAATAGCGGGGTTGCATACGAGACAGTAGCTTGCTCTGGAGCATCCCCCCTGGATTCCGGCCGCGCATTATTCGGCAATGAACTGTTCACATACATCTATGGGAGCTCTGAAAAAATGATGCGATGAATGCTAGACAAGATCTATAATTCATCTCGTTTATCCTTTTTCCAAAATGTGCTAGTTAAATAGCTGGCTGTAGTCCCATCTAATGACATAAATCAGTACTGGTCGCTTATTAAAACTCTTTGCATTCTGCTAGCCTGTTAAGTTACAGCCTGTCTCGTCGTGCCCCGAGACCCTGGGTTTCTGCTGAATCTCTGTGACTTCTTGATACACTCCAGTTGCTTCCAGACGAAAGCGAGTATAACAAAGCACGACTCACAATGAGGCGTGCACTTACCGCAAATCTTCGTAAGAATTGCGAAACCTGGTGATCGCTAAGCGATTCAGAGATGAAATGCGCTGCCATCATGCGAAACCCCCTGTTCTATCTCATTTCAGTTACAGGTAGAAAGCCACTAAGAATGAGTGAAGCCTTTTGCAAAGATGACGGCTCACCAATTCGCAATCAATAGCAGCGCCTCAAATACCGAGCTGAGCACTTTCAGACTGTTTAGCTGGTCCCCAGCTTCTGTCTCCCTTATAGCTCATCCGGCGTACGCCCGGTGGACTGTTTCGACAGACTTGCCTATCGAGCAGATTCAGAAAGGAACCCGACCTAAGAACGGTACAAATTTCCCGGCTTCTATGGAATCCCCCAATCCCAGTTTAAAGATGATGGATTGCAGCTCGTTAGAGAACTTTGTGTTTCGCTCTCAAAAGTTTGGAATTCTAAGCAAGTCCCCTCTGTGCCGAGGGAATCTGTTGTTTTTCCCATCTTTAAGAAGGGCTTTCGCAGTGACCGTGCCAACCGTAGGGGTGTAAGCTCTATCCTAATAGTGTCTAAGCTGCTTGCGTCGGCCATCCTTCTCAGTCTATACCAAACGAGTGAAGAGCAGACTCGCCAGGAGTAAGGTCGGTTTCGTGCCAGTCGTGGATGTATTGACCAAATTTTCACCCTCCGACAAGTGCTAAAACCCCGTCACACTTTTGAAGACCAACAATTTTACGTCCCTGAACATTCGCGCAAATTTTGACTCCGTTGACGAGAATGAACCATAGAACTGTTTGTTGGGGAACGGAGTACCTGAGCAGTATGTATCAGTACTTAAAGAGTTGCATCGTCACACCTCATATCGGGTAAGGGCCTACGGCCAACTATTGCCCACTTTTGTCGTCTACAGTGGTGTTCGGCAAGGTTGCCTTATATCCCCGTTTATCTTCAAATTTGCCACAGAGAATGTTCCACTGAGTGCCTCATCTGGCCTTCTAAACGACTGATTCTAACCCCTCCCAGGGAAAACGTTTTGACTTGGAATACGCCGATGGTAGCACCTTTCTGAGTGACGTTGCACAGACAGCGCAACCAGCTTCGGGCCGTTTGACGATTAAGGTATCCAGATATGGAACGCATTATGCGTCTTCCAAGTGCAAAGTGCTTTTGCAAGGTTAGCATAAGCCTGTGCCTGCACTCACCCTTTGGGGCGAGCTGCTTGATTTAGTTGACAACTTTTAGTACCTTGGGAAATTGATGACAGCTGGATGTGTTAGAGGTGAGATCACTTCACTAATAGCAAGGGCTGGAGCAGCCTTCGCAAACTTGCCACACCTGTGGTATTGCCATGACATTCGGCTCTCTCTTAAGGGTCGGGTTTACTTCGCCGCGAATCGCAGTGTTTTACTCTACGTTTGTGAGACCTAGCCACCTCGCGTTGAGAATGCCTGGCGTCTTTCCGTGTTCGACAAGCGATGTCTCCTAAACAATGATCGTATATGGTGGGAACATCGAGTGAATAACGATGAGGTGAGCCATTGTTTTTTAGGCATGGATAGCCACCCTATTAACAAACTGATTGCTCTACACCGACTCTGGTGGCTTAGTTATGTTTCACGAACGCCTATCTATCGTCTACCTTTCCGTATCCTCTTCACATGTACAAGGCAGGGCTGAAAGAGGCGACTCGGTGGTCAAGCCATAATTTGGCGTAGAATTATAGAAACCTAACATCAGCATTCGCTTTGGTTGGAGCTTACAGCTTCCCTGGTTGGGGCCCAAGGGATGAGTATTTTCTTGGTTAGAGAAGTTGAACCACACGGCTGAGAACAGAGGCCAGAAGGGCGAATGCTGTGTTGTCTGTCTGTTAAACTCTCGCTCTTAGTAATCACAAAAATGGCATTTTCGACGAAAAGAGTAAAAAAAACCATCAAAAAGTGCAAGGCAAAGGGCAGAAAATCGGCCTTTTCTCCCCCCACTAACTGTTTGTTTCACTATATTGTACCCCTTTCTCCTATGTTTTAATTGTTGTTATTACATTGGCACCTTGCTTGGTTCAAAGCCGGTATATATATATATATATATATATATATATATATATATATATATATATTGCTTCCAGTAACAAATTCAATCATCTTCCTATCGAAAAGCCAATTGGCTGGTGTATTTAGTGTTGTACTCAAAATGCTTGTTGTTTCATTGCTCTCCCACCCCAATAAAATGGGCACAACTTCCACAGGATCACTAATATGAGCTTCCAGGGTTCTCTCCTGATTCGCTAGGTACGTCCCGATGAGAAACACTAGTGGTAAATTCATACATTTTATTGAAAATTTTATATAAAACTGAGTTTGTGCTTATAATTACCGTCATACTTGAGTTAACCATACTCCAACGTACTGTTATTGGGTCCCACTGCTCTCCAGAAAAATATTGTAACTATTAGTATTATTTTGGATAAAGCATCATATTGCGATTACTCCACTGAAAGTTTTGCATAAAAAGCGAGACTCCGTACCTCAGAATTGACAAACAATACTGAAGTTTCAGCTAAAAAACCCGCCTGAGCTGCCTTTTTTATAGGTCTTTTATCATCGAAGTACAAGTGCTTAGGATGTAGTTTTCACTTTTGAAGTACAATTTTCTCTTCATCCAGCTGGGATTTCTTCCTTGTGTGTCGACTTCTCATCCAGTGAACTAAGGCTAAGTGCAGCCTCCTCGTGGACTTGTTTTATTTATCTCAGCCCTCCTCGTCGCTGAAATGACAATGGTTTGTGCATCAGATAATCAGCACATACTGTGTTCGTTAGGTGAGATTTTCATACGGCCAAAAAAATCAAACTTAACGGGAACCGGAATGCATATGATCAGTTTTTAAACGTTAATATCCTGCGGGCATTTTTCGAAAGGGTTGGGGCCGCAGAGCCATTAGTGTTGTTGGTTTGATCAGTGTTAAGGAATGAAAGTCCTGACCAAACACCCAGAATCAACCGAATAGTATTTTGAGGCACATTTAGTGCACATCCTCTGGTCTGTCTTTCCTAATCAGTAGTTTTTGCCATGATGAGTAGACTTTGGAAGTAAAACAAGGTGATTCACGACATCATTCATGTTTGTGATCACAAGGCTTAAAAAAGACTCATACAAATCACAAACTGTCATGGACGAATAAACATTAAAATTCTCAACAATAGGATCTCTCTTCATACGTCGCCCATGTCATATGAATACAAGGAAAAACAAAGCTAAAAAGCATTTACACATTTTTGCCTCCTTAAAACACCATTATAAACGTGCGATGCAGGACTTTATCAGAAAATTCCACACATTTTGCTTGCGCAACATGTGTCGTTAAGCTGAACCCTAGAGCAGCCTAGACCTTTGCTTGTTTTGTTTGTTTCGCCGTACGTTTTCACTCTACTTTTTTCAGCATACCACAATCGTTTTACGTGCAACCACCTCCAAAAAGTTTTGACACTACTTTTGTGACACGATTGTTGCCTGAGGGCCTCCTGAAAATGCTTTTCAACAATATTTATGAAATTGTGCGGGGAACGTTCAAAAGGACTGTCACCAATCTTGCTAAGTAATGTTCTCAACCTTTTAGAGAAATCTGAGAAAAATGTGGCACAGAACTGGATGCTTGCTTGAAGCTATTCTGTAGCATGCTGAAATGGAGGATAAAAAAAATTACCCACTTCCAGATCGAACGTCTTTCAACGACTCTAAAGTCGGTGGCCAGTAAAAATGACAAACTTTATACGGATGCTTTGCATCAGTATCCTAACCCATTCCTTTCTAGGGGCAAAAAATCGTCTCAAATGACTTCCATATTAGAAAACTCTGTATTTCGTAAATCAGAGCACACAGTATGGGTAACGATAATTTCCAGTGCAATATGCATTCATTATTTTTGGAGCCACTTTTCTTCTTGTCACAGCAACTATTAAATTGCCATCAACTCTTTTGGATGTACTATTAACTATTGGTTAAGTAAATCCATTAGGAGTTCTCGTGCCTTGAACTAACCTTATTCACAGTCCACCATAAAGCTCTCTTCCAGAATTCCCCAACAGCAGCAGAGTATTAGGTATAAAATCTGTGTCCGACTTTTCCTTGTTGTAAAACAAACCAGCAGTATTTTAGCCCTCTTGTCAAATGGCGTGAGCTCTCTCTTTGGCAGGTCGTATGTAATATAGCAAAGTTTTGACTGTCTTCTATCTTTTGCGTGATATTACCTTCCTGTTTGCATGGTGCATGACTGTTTATACGCTTTTCACTTCTGGCTAATTGTACCACTTCTTTAGCCAACCTTAACTGCTGCCTTGATTATAATATTCTAAGTTAACGCATGGCTTCGAGGTTAAGCTTTGACTCGCTGGTTTAAATATATAAAAATGCACTGAAAGAACCAACTGTCCTACAATTAGTTGATAAATGAAATTCCTTCGACCTAACCTGTTCTGTCCAATCGATTCTGGGAATACCGTGTTTCAACTTAAGTTTAGGACTGCCCTGCAGGCCACTAAGTTGTTGCAGCCAACTACTCCAACTGATTGGTTTTACCGTGATTTGATCGGTGTAGACATATTTCATCAGCAAATACAATATTAATATGGATAACAATTTTAAGCTCCATGTTTTCTATTGCTTCTCGTAAAGATCCACTGAGCTCCAACTGCAAAAATTGGACACCATAAAGTTTCAAGTCTATACATTCTGTGAACTTATCTAATCTGATGTTGATCATGTGAAGTTTTGATTTTCAAATTACAGAGTTTTGGCAGTCGTCTTTTCATTGTCCTTATTACCGATACAAAAGGAGTAATGGTTCGGCTCTTCAGAAGTTTCCTGATTCTTACAGTAAGTGAGTCTCAGAGTCCACTCAAATCTAAAGGGACATTTAAGTACTCCAATACAAAAGCACACTTGTTCGTCTTTCAACTGTAAATGTCATGTGGGTTCCCAGGTCATACACGGGGAAATTCAGCTGTCCCTCGCATGTATTCTAAGGCAACACCTAATTTATCTTTGGGAATTGCATTTCTTCTGCTTTTTTCATGCATAAAATGCAATCTGTACGCCTTAGTTAACAAAACGGTTTTTCAGTACAAAGTTAGTTTTTATTTTATCGATCGTGTGGTAGTACTTATCGAAGGAAGGCACCGTAAACCACCTTTCAACTAATATCGATAAAATAACGTACCCCTGATTTATCCGTTGAAACTTTGAATTCAGGGACTTGACAGTATGTCATCAAATATTTATTTTATTTTGTAGACAAGCGGGGCAGTACGAATATTATTCTATGCTTCATCTAAAAGCCCCTAAGTATGCCCTGTCTACACCGCTAATTGACTAACGAAATTACACTCAGCGATAAACCAGAAAAAGCTTAAAGGCTCTGTTCTTGTTATAAAATAGTGTAAAACTTTGGATCATATTGCTGTTCAGAGGTTGTTAATCACTTTTTCTCCACAAACAGCCCTCCGCCGCTTCCGACATGCCCGAGGTTTGGCACATGCCTCATCTCAGTAAACAGAAATAGCACTGTATTGACAAAAGTTAATACGCACTTTCTCAGTGGTCAGCAAAACATTATGCATCTAGGATACGGTTTAAGCTTGTTTACTGGGTTCATCAGAGACCGCCAGGTGGTTGTATTTTGTTCGTTCCATTAAGGGTCACTCAAAGGTAGGATCGATGTGCACTCGGGGGGGCTGTAGTCCCATGTACTCTTCCCATCTTTCACGTGTTTCACAATGTACCTTGACACGGTACTCCATTTTTGTGCCTATCTATTCTAGTCTATACAAACAACATACAGGTTTCTGAACTCAGGCACGCAATACCTCGTATCACAGAATATCTCAATGAGTCACTCTTCACGGCACAACGCCGTTCCCTAATTTCAAGTGTTCTGAAATTTAACCAGTGCTCCAAATTTGGAAAAAATCCGTTTTCGAATCTTTCACGATGACATTTCGGCACTCACGTGTACTCTACCTTGAATAATCCAACAATCTGTTAAGACCTTGTAGCAGCAGAAATGAGGTGTACTGAAGCCGCTGGTCGACGTTTGATATTAGCTACCCATGTTTATGGGACGAGAACTATGAACAATTGGGAGTTTTTTGCATAGCACTAGTTTCTGGCTATTTACATTGTGCAAGCTTCTTTCGTGTTATTCCAAACACGTTGTTCTGCTTCTTATAATGTGCTGTTGTCGTCCCAAGTTGTTTTGACATTGAGTTATTGTACCACAAAAAATGGTTAGTACATCACCCAAGCAGCGCGTCTATAGTGGACTCAGCTGAGCCCTAGGGAGTAACAACGCTGTGCAGGTGATGGGCCGCTCCGTTGGAAACAGTGGGTACCAATACCGGGGTTCTGATTGTCCCGGGTGAGCTATGTCTACCTTCCGGTTTTCTGCTGCAAATGGGAATCACCTCTCTTCATTTTATTTCCCTGATTTCCGTCTTAAAACTGTGGTTCATTCTAGTACCACCACCTCTACATAAAATGACCCAGTATTTCACAAATGATAAATTTAAACAGAATCCACTAGTAGCGGTAAATATGATGAATTTATCAGGAACATTAGTGCTTCAGCAATTTTACCATAACTTTTATTAGTGGAAAATGTATATATTTGTGCTAATCAGAAAATTCTTGAAATCAACGTAGGTTTTTCTGACCAGAGCTAACCCATTTTTTCAGAGCTAACCCAAGCAGCACGACCGTCACCTGAGCGTCACCTGAGTGTCCCCTGGCCGTCCCCTGAGTGTCCTCCGACCGTCACCTGAGTGTCCCCTTCGAAACAAAAAAAGGACACTCAGGTGACGGTCAGGGGACACTCAGGTGACGGTCGAGTGTCCCCTTGTGCTGCCTGGGAACCCATCCATAGTCCCGTGTCCGCCCAATAACGTTGGGCATTGAGCTGCTTGGGTTTTTATATAACACTAATACTTCAAACTACCGAATTACTCTTGTTTATGTCCAACCGTATGTACACAAATGCAAACATATTCGTATAAAATTGCGTGCACTTACTTGAAAAATTTTGGCTCTTCACCTCTTGGTACAGCAACATAACGTTTGTTCGGACCCAGCTGTGATTTTCTGACTATGATAGATCCACATTCATTATCGATCAAGAAGCGTAAAGCTGGGTAGTATGCTCCCAAATGGCTCCGAATTTCCTCCATGATGGAATCCCAAGACTTTGAGTGGGTGAGATTGATGGTAATTCTGTGGCCTCGGTTATAAATATCCCCGTTTTTGTGAACTATTACAAATAAAATGTTTGGATTTTCTTGATTATCCCCACCAGGACCCGGAAACAAACTCGGAAATCCACGCGGCATCATACGAACATTTTTTTAAATAATTCTACTTTCAAGGTCAGATCAAGCCGGCTCAGATCATTGCCATTTGGTTTGCACTGGATGATAGTGGCCGAGACATTTCGTGCCTTCAGATAGTTGCGCTGTCTGTGAGTCTCCCTGGCTCCCGTTACGGTTGGTTGGCTTTTTGGTTTGGAAAGCAGAATTTGCTAGGCAGTATCATCACAGACGTAAGTTTCCTGACAAAAATACCGGGGGCTCTTTAACTCACCCCCGTTCATACAGCTAGTTCAGGGGAAGCTGTGTTCCAGCGTGAACCTGTGGCTTTCTTGAAAGTCGGTACATTTCTGCTTCTAACGTCATCCTCCGATAGTCTATTCCACACAGGTACAACCCTGTTTGTAGAAAATTAACTCGCACGTCCAGCCTTGAGGGTGCTCTTTGCAGATCAGGTCTGTGTCCCCGGGTGCCACACTCAGGGATAGAAGAGAAAAACTCACCCGTATGTATATATATGCCCGATAGACCCTCTTTGGTTTTGAACGCTTCTGTAAGGTCTCCTCTGCCTTTACAAATCTCTAAGGGGAAAAGATTACCATCTTCTAGACGCTGAGTGCAAGATTTCCTCCTCTGACCGGTAACAGTCCTAGTTGCAAGTAGCTGCACCCCTTCTAAGCGCTACTTATTCTTGCCATAACAGGGATCCCATGTCTGCTCACAATTCTCCAAAATAGGTCGCTCCAAAGCCCTGTAGACGGTATGAAGTATTCTGGTTTTTGCACGTAATGGTATCGCACACCCCAGTTATCACCCGTCTAGCCATATTTGCAGCTCTCGGGTAATGCCTTGGAAGTCCAAGATCCTGTAGGACTATCACATCTAAGTCTTTTACCTCCGACACTCCTTGAAACGGTATCCCGTCGTTTCGCCTATGTTGGTAGTCAGAACTCGGCTTTTGGCGAGATTCAGCGGGAAATCCCGTCTTTCTGCCAATCTAAGAAAAGTACATATATACCGTGCTCCCCGCTGTCTTCACATTGCCAGAGAAAATGAAACACGGGTCGCTCAATTCTTTCATTATGTCATTTACATAGAGCAGGAAGAGCAAAGGCCCCAGTACTGAACCCTGTGGCACTTCACTGGTAACCTTCTCCGGCCTCGATATGTTATCAGCCACCCTGACACAAGAAACTACTATTCCCTAGAAGATGTGCTACCCCATCTCTCACTTTCACGGTTATCCGAAAGGTTCGCAATTTATAGCCCAGCAGGCTGTGTCTCACAGAGTCGGGGGCCCTACTGAAATCCAAATAAAAAACCTCCACTGCAGTGCCTTCATCGGTTCGTCTTGTGGTCTCGTTAAAGAACTTCAGTAGGTCTGCCAAACACGAACTTTTTTAGCGAACCCATGTTACTCAGGTATCAGTAGGTCTTTATTAGCCAGATCCAGGCACAATTTCTTTCTGCTTGTAGGTTTCAAGCTCCTGCAAAACACTGACTTCCGGCCGATCAGTCGATAGTGCTCCGCCTTCTGCCTGCTACAATGGTCATATGCAAATCCTCCGGCACCTCACCATCCCCTAGCAGCACTTCAGACGGTTTAGTGCTAGCCCCTGGTAAGATACTGGGAAGAGGTGTGCACATGCTAATCTACTTCTCATCTCGCCTCAAAGTTCACCTGCCTCAGATTTATCATACACGTTTCCAAATTTTCACGAGTTTTGTCCTTCCATTTTATTGCTTGCAAAATTTTATCATGCCTCTTGCATCTTTCCGGAGTCTCCGAGATAAACCATTTTTATTATTATATTATTACTACTATTGCCAAATGCATGGTATCCGGTACTGCTTCCCTGTGCTTAAACACGGGATAACGTTCATGGAGCACCACCTTCTCGCCTACTGCAGGCTCCTGGGACACTGGTGTACTCCTTATATCTGATCCAGCCACATTAAGCACCTGGTTTTAACGATACACATTGGTAAAGAATGCAATTAAGCTTTCCGTCCCTCCTTTATCGTTGACAGCAGTGTCTCCGAAGGGCACTTCCAGTGTGCCCACGTTTTCGCGTATCGTTCTCCTGGACGAAGAACTTCTCGGGGTTTGCCTTCACACTGTCGGCAAGTTTTTTCCCACACTCGCACTCTTTGCTTCTCGTTGCGAAGCTTGGTCCTTGGTTCTGACTGTCTCGCAAGCGGTCCATGCTTAGTGCGAGCTGTGAGGCTTCTAATGAGCCCATAGCCTTCTACGGTCAGTGGACGCTGTCGTAATATTAGACTCCCAACAAAGGGGTCGGCTTCTACTTCTTTGCTGCGCTAAAGGAGCAGACTCGTCAGTTAAGCTTATCATCCACATTTTTATTGCCCTCCGCCTTTCCTCCACGGATGGCTCCGGTACTCCGGAGTACTAACATACTCCTCGTGCCCTTACCCTCACCTGATCCTTGTCTACTATAGAGCAGTTCCGAACTAACCTAGATCCTGGTTTGTTATGCCTCACAGTGAAAGTAGCACACAGGACTCCATAATCGCTGTTCCCCAATGGCTCCCCTATCACCAAAGAGGCGACGTCAGACCGACACCTGGTTATCAGCAGGTTCAGTGCAGATGAACAACGCCCATCGCGAGAGCGTGTTGCTCCTGTTACGTGTTGTGAAAGGGCAAGGTTTTGAAGCCCACATCACGAGCCTTTGCGGTGGCTCCCCTGGGGGCACATTCATCGTCTTAGTTCATTTCGGGGAGGTCCATTTCTCTCAATATGATAAACAGCTGTGGCCTACTCAGCACCAAATGTAGAGGCTCGAGCAGTTCAGTGTCTCCTTTCCCACTTGCTGGCCGTGCTCTATAGACGCAGACTACTCCTTCCGGTCACCGGCTCAGGCGAGCGCTATGGCGGTGGCTTGTACTTTGGGTGTTACAAGTACAAACATGACCTTCCAATGATTGAAACAGGCTTGCGCGAGAAGGGGTAGCCCTCCAAGCAGCCCTTATTCTATTTTGCCCTACCTTCCGATAGCACAGCTACGAAGCTGCATGGCACAGTGATCCTTCTTCAGCCATGACTGCGTGATAGCAGTAATCACCATCATTAGAACAAGCCACTTCAGTTCCAATTTCAATGGATGCAGCCAACTTTGTACCGGTGCCACATCCCAACTGAAGGGAGTGCCTGGTGCGGAGCTTACTTGCCCTCCGGTGGGGTGCTCAGCTATTGGTGGCCGACCTAGCAGAAAGTCCTTGTTTTGTGTGCTTCTAAGTACATGTGTGGAAATCCTCCTCAGCCGTTGTCACATACTTGTATTGTCATGACTGTGCTCTTTGTCTTATTGACCCTCAGACAAGTACAGCACGCATCAACCACTACACTTGAACATTTGTTTACGTTCTGCTCATGTGCAGTGGCATGTTTTTGATTCGAACACGGACTGCTATGACGGTGGTACCTGACGGTGAATTTTGTTGAACTCTGGTCTCCGTTGCTAAACTTTGTGGCCGTACAGTTAAGGTTTGCACATATTTATGTGAGCATCATTTGATAATTTGGTACACCATTATCAGCGAATCAATCTAGCTCTGACTTTTGGATTTGTTAATTGTGCTACGCGTTACTCACGATCGGAATAACCCTTGCAGTGGTGGCAAAAGCGATAAGTCGGGGCCTCTGCTTTAGCTCGTTTTTGCCTTCCGTAGTTCTACTCTATGTCACTTTGCGAGCTTCAAGTTAGTGAGTAGTTCCGCTATCTCCAGTACGTTTACAAGGTGACCGCATTCGCCTTCCTTCTGATCCGTGCCTCTTTATCTCCGGTTCTGCTCAACTATGCGCCAGACCACCCTCGTTCTTTCCAACAACTCCCTTGTAGGTGACCCTCATCTTTTGAGTTGCATTCAGGTCTTTATTTTCACTGTTTAGGCTTCTCTTACTCTGTCTCTTTCTTGGGTTTATTTTATGCCCTGTTACTGTCCGGTCTGCCCTTTTTGCCTGCTATTCGTTTTTCCTAAAGACAGCGCGCGTTGCCAGCAACGGGCTCTCCGGTAATTCTTTCACTGGGCTTCTTGAAGAGGCCCCTTTTCTATCTAGCTATCTCCATAGTATACGGGGGCATTCCTCTGCAAAAGCAGCCCCTCTAACACACATTTATTTCAGGGATTTATGTTACCTAAGCAGTTCACAGCCCCTCTTGGTCAGGATGAAGTGGAGCAGATAGTACCTCCCATTGCACGTACCGAACTCTATAAATTTTTCGACATGCTCCTTGCAGCTACTTACCCGTGGTGATTCGGCACCTGTCACGCGTGATACTGACGGGTACAGCTTTGCGGCCACGCACGCATATCAGCCTCAACCAACCAAGATCGCCAAAACAAGTCCAAAAAGTGTTCCCTGTAATTGGCCATCTTCGAGTCTAGCAGTTATCCTCTTTGAACAAACATATTTATAGAAACCCGCTCTGCAATACAACTAACGTGCCATTTCGCAAACTTTGTATTCCCGCTACTTTCTTTCGAGTGGTTCTGTTTGGAGGCAATTTCAATACTTCCTGTCAGTTCAGTTCATTATGTCCACTAAAATTGATTTCACTTCATTGAGCAGCTAAGTACTGGACAACTGAGCCTGCACGCTATATCACCTGAAATTGAGGACTTGATTGAACGTTTCGAATACTGGTGTAGCACACGAAAGAATGTGAATAAGGAGGACCAGACGGAATTCTCCTTGGCAGCCGAGGGCCCATCATTATATTCGTCGATGAAAAACCTTGTATTTCCGAGGGCCCTTGCTACACTTTCTTTCGAGGAGTTGAAGGCTCTACTGTTAGGCCGCGTGTTTCCGGTCAATTTCCAGGCGACCAGAGGTGCGAAACGTCATTCACTGGTTCGTGGTCTCAACATACGTTCCGTGACTTCTACCTGACACTACGGACACAGGCTGCAAAGTGTAACTTGGGTTATCAAGTGGAGTATCAGTTATGTGAATGTATCCCTGCAGATATAAATCATCCGGAGTGGCAAAAGAAGCCATTGCTGAGGCCCAACCTTACCTCTCCTAAAGCTCAGTCAGCTTGCTAACAATTCGATGATGTAGCCAATGCGACATTTGTATATTATGTAGTGCACTACCAACACTTTCGTCCCCGTACACCAGCCCCTACATATCAGACGCCCATGCCGAAGCCTGAAAGCAAAATCATTCCTGAACACAAACCAGTACAACCAAATTGGTGCTTCTCGTGCGGCGAATTTCACCCAATTTCCATCTGCTGCCTTCCTAATGTGGTATGCAGTTCTTGTGGAAACCTGGTCGTAATAATAACAGTTTATTCCGGATGACCCCGAAGCATGCTGCAATGCAAGGTCAAACAGTGAGGTTGAAAGCTGAACGAAAGTTACAGAAGGATTGTACAATTATATGAAAGAGACTGGATATAAGAGAAAGCTTTCAAGTCAATTGTTGCTGTACGGCCCGGTGAATTTAAACTCAAGGTCAAGTGGTCGGTAGCGTTCTGTGGTCCAACAGCGCGTTATTTGAAAATTTGGCGTTGATTTGATTGGGTGCGCGATAACTCAGTTGCTTTTTTGGTCAAAGTACAGTAATTTGGGCTAAGATACAGTTAACGGTAGCCGATACACAAATGTGAGAATTGTACAGCAAAACGGGGAACTATACAGCTTAACTGATCATAAGAAGGAATAAGCTCCAATTGTATTTGTATACCTAAATAATGTAGGTAGGTCTGGTGTATTCCCCATATAAATAAATATACAAATGTATGTGTGCATATATATATGTATATGTGCACACGTGAACACATTTTGTATATAAATATATATATATGTTTATCAACATATCTGTACACGTAGGAACATATTTGTGTATTTATCTATTTACTTGTATATATATTTATATAGGAATATATATATATGTGTATACGGATCTATACATGTACTTACGTGTGCATAGATCCGTATATATATATATATGTATATATATATACATATATATATATATATACAAATATATATGTAACCACGATGAAGATCCGATACGTATAGGAATTACTTTTCTGGATTTCACCGATCAACTCCTGCCTGAACGATTTTGCTTCCCTGACCGCAACTAAGCCAACCTCTAATTACGCGAGCTGAAGCACGACGCCCATTGGGCGCACCTACCTACACATAAACCACCCACATCGTAATACGTTGCACCTAAAGGACAGACCCATTCCGTAACGAATGCAAAATGGAGGACAGAATGAAGAATAAGAGTTGTATTGAAAGATGGTTGTTCAATGGTACAAAATGATCCTTTCATGCACACTTCCGTGCCGAAGTTCTACGGTCATAACGGTGGATCAGACAGCCTCCAGCACCCTCGACGTTGTAATGTTTTGCCGTGTTCGGTCTGTAAAGTGGAAATGGAAACAATTATTATGTTTTTACTTTTTACAAGGCAAAATGAAAATCGTGGTTGTAACTCACTTACTTTTCACCAGCCAGACGGTGGACGCAAACGTAGTGGCTGTCCTATTTCGGCGTCGGCTGTGCAGCAAAATTTAACCCGATAGTGTGGGAAATTTTTCGGCAGTGCACCCGGATGCGTACGAAGCCAGTTCTCAGCACTAACACTCTCATACACGTAAAACGAGGTGAGAGTCTGCTGCTGAAATAACCGAAAGTCTTCATCAAACCTTGAGAACAATTTATAGGCATCTTTTACATGTCTGGAGAAACTCTCAGTCATCCACGAAAGCACGTGCAACGGCCATGACAGTCAAGAGGTCTGAGCGGTAACAGCCTTGCGCAACCCTTATATACTACGAAGTGGCCATCTTAAACAAAAGTCGCCGCAAAAGTAGGAACACCATTCTTATTTTCCCCAAAAATGACTTCATCAGTTGGAACCATTTTCTTCAGTATTCCCGAATAACGCCAATTTGGCCGTCATTAAGGTTAGACCACAAGACACTATCCAAGTGGTCGATCCGGCTGAAGGTAGGTTTAGTTATTCTGCCAAAGTGTGGAGTGGGTGGGGAACGGTAAAGAATTACACAAATCCTACGGAAAGAAGACTGTCCTGTCGGAGAACCAAACTAGGTTTACGGACACATGGATATCGTGAAAAAGAAACATTCTTGAAGGAGACGTGTTCAAGCAATAGAGCTTTGCTATGAATGGGAGGGGTTACGATGTAAAATTAGCCGATAAAAAATGGTGGCATAACACATAAAGAACAAGAAGACAGGTCGAGGATCACAATATTGAAGTTCATTGACCGCATATTGGTCGGGCAAGTTGCAAAACAAAACAGACAACACACTAGACTATGGGTGTCATATTGATGGTGAAAGAAGTGGCCGGATAGAAAATACATAGACTTTCAGCGGATTGTTTTGCTTTCAGGAAAAAAAGGAATGTAATGCATCAGTTTGAACTAGGAATTATCGAAAAAATCATTGCGTGGTGCTCAACTACAACAATAGGATGGACAGAGCTGGCAAAAACGATGAAGTGATGGGCAGAAGACTATCAAGTTATGCTTGATACAAAAGGTGGACCACTTTTTGGCGGCAAAACAGAACTCTGCGGCACAAGAGCTTATCAGATGTGCATATGTGGGGCACGATACCTTGCAAGATGAGGACATCGCAGTGCAACAGCTCTAAGTGGGCAAACAGCGGAGCTGGCAAAGAAAGCAAGCAAACACAAAGTCGTTGATTATTGGGAATCTCTAGAGATAAATTTCGCAGTGTCATATACTGTCTGGAGATTGTAGTACGGAAGCTAGTGACAGCAATAAGTGCGTTATTTCTCGAGCATATCGGTAAAAGTAGCAAAAAGAGGTGGGCTTTGTCTTAGAGAATGGTTAAGTTTGCAAATGAGACTGGTGGGTAGTTTAGCATGAAACCGCGGAAAGTGGACCGGGAATAATGAGCCAGAAATGCTGATGTGTTTTTAAGTATGCGATAATTATGCACCAAAGAAAGCAAGTTTTGCCGGAAGGAAAAAGCGGTAGGTTATGAGGGCAAATTTGAAGCGAGCGCGATGGAGGGTCAATGTTAGCTGGAGGAGATAACAACATTTTGAGTATATGAACGCTATTAATTTTTCTTGTTTTTCAATCCGCAACCAATGCTAGTGGGTGGGGCTGACCGTGCGCTGGAAACTTAACCTGAAAACCATTTTTTGAGGCAGGAGGTGCGATCCACCAACCTAGTTGAGCCCGCACATCCTTGCAGACGTCCTGCACGCCCGATGTGCACTGGCCAAAGCAGGGGATCTGTCCGCACCCCGCACTGGCGGGATTTGCACAGGTGATGTTGGTCGAGAACACAGACGTAGAGATGGAGTAGTCTAGGGGATTGCGAGGGATCCTGGAGAACAAAGTCAATGAGTGAGCGACGGAATGATGGGCGGGTATCAGATTTCCAGCTAGAAGAGTGGGCCAGATGGTTCTACGGTGTTATCTCCGGATCACCCCAAGACATCAGAAGGGGGATGCGCTCCGGTCGGGGTCTGGAAACAAGAGTATCGAGCCACAGTCTAGGATGCTCCCAGCTGAGGATCAACGGCCAGAGGTGAAAAGAGAAATCCAGTTATTTTGTCAGACTACTTTGGGAAGAATGAGGACTGTGAGCCGTCGGGAGTGAATGAGAATGCAAAAATAATGACCAAATCTAATAATAAGAATGATGATCTGGAGATAAGTGGTGGTCGCCGGAACTGAGTTAAGTGCTGGGACGTTAGGGCAAAATAAATGAGTGGAATGGGGTCAGTTCAGATCGAATAAAGCGAATTAAGTATGATGGAGATAATAGATATTAGACATTGGAGCTCGTGAATTGGGGAGAATCTAACTAGAGCAGAGTCAGTGATGTAAGTCATTCTAAGGGGTACTAATATGCTGGCGATGGAGAAGACACATGGGGTAGGTGATGTCGACGTTGCAAAGGATGTTAACCGGGTCGTGCTTTCTTTTTCTATTCAAAAATCTAGGTTACCCTCATAAGCTGGTTCAAATGTGGTGCACATATGGGTTAATTGTAGTACTTTGGCGACGTCTAAATATTTTGTAAAGACAATTTTGAAACGGTCTAGTGTCTGGCAGGCCCGAATGTCTTCAGGCAGTCTGTTCCAAATGCTGGAACAGACGGTGATGAAGAACCTTTCTCTTAGTTTTGTCCTGGAGTATGGGATTTTAGTAGTATGATTTCGGTTACGAAGAGGGTAGGGTGCGTCTTGAGCGAAACATAGATCAGTGATGGACGTATGCGCTCTAGAATGTAGGAGGTTGAATAAAAGATACAGATTGAGTTTCATCCGTCGTAGCTATTGGGGTTCAAGCCTTAGTAGCTCACATCTCTCTTCATAATTCAAAGGAGATGATGAGCCGAGTAAGTGCTTGGTGAAGGATCGCTGAACTCTTTCGATCGCAAGTCTGTCAGATTTGCGCATGTGAGTGTTTACCAGAGGGCAGTACTCGAGCTGCGGTCTGGCGTGGGATTTAAACATCAGTAGCGTCAATCCAAGTGCTACTTGATGAGTGAAACCCCTGAAGATCCGAGAAATGATGACAATTCTGAGTACACTATGAATATTCCGAGTGAACCAAACCAATTCCTGTACAAATCAGTCGAGTTCTAATGCGGCTTGAGACATCGGTCCATTGTGGATACCGGGAGCTGTGAGCCCCATATTCCTAACTCGGTGTTCGATTTGATTCAGCCCGGTGTACACATGCAGCTGACTGCCAACGAGCATTCACCGTGTAACTGGACATTGACATTCACCGCTGGGAGGGGCTAAATTATTGGTTCGGTTTGAGAACGACCATACCCCGATATATTCCTGATTTCCATGAGCAGTCTATCTATTCTGGATTTGAAGGTCCCAAATGTCTTGAAACAATCGTTGAACCTGAAAACGACGTCAAACCATCCAGTGAATCAGCTTATAATTCGGCTGTTGGTTACTCAATGCTCCGGCAAAAACATTGGCATGGTTATTTTAACATTCCGTTGTAGAAAATCCGCCGAAGACAATATAGTTTTGTGTCTTGTGACGTTACTGTTTCACACACACTATTTGCGCCTTTCCGTACACTTGATGTTTCTATGGTCCAACCTTTGTTCGTTCGCGTCCAACGCACCACCTTATCGTATCCCATCTTGGACCTGCCTGACGCACGTGCTTGCCTCTTGCATGCGGTAAACTCGGTTCTCATTTTCTAAGTCTGTGTGACGGCATAATTGAGGTTTGTATATGTTTTCATGTTACTACTCACTTACCAATCCAGTGTCGTGGAATTTACAGAGCAATCTTGTGTTGGTCTCCGGATTCGTTCGAATTCGGCTACGTGTTGCTCAAACGCCTGTGATAATGTTCAGTCTGATAAATTTGGGATAAAAAACGCGCTGCGTGCCTAGAAGAGGATAAAAGCCATCGGAACCTGGACAGAGGGTGATGCAGAGAGTCACTGGGCAGGATTTGAGTACCTCTGATTCTATGGCTGTTGTTATATCACCTAGCCCAGTCGGCGTTAGTTCATGTTTTACTGAGGGTCTGTTGATTGCTAGGAAGTTGATTTGTTTAATCTTAAGAAGTTAGACCCAGGACAGCAGTTGCTCTCCGCTGAGAAGCGGGTCCAGGAGGCAGAGGAAAAGTGTGGACGGAACGAGCGTTAGCATAAAACTAGGGACAACGACCCAGTCATCAGACAAGGGTAAATTAAACTCCATGCCTACTGTCGAACATAAAACACTAACGCAACCAGCGATCGATTTTGCAAAGAGCAGAGCTGACGGCTTTCGACGGACGGCATGGGCAATACCTCAGGCTTATCAAACAATTCGAAACCTTCGCCGAAAATAAGGTAACCGACCCCGGACGAAGTCCACCCTACTTATCCCACTATTAATGAGGCCGAGCAAGAGAAGCTGCTGGCAAACGCACCATGCTCGACCTAGACCAAGGCTACGCGCCGGAGAAAAATATTCTGAGACCTGCTGGACCAGCAATTCGAGGTTGCTCGAAGTCTAATAGAGGGCGCAGTATCAGTGGCCAGACGAAAAAAAGGTGACGTCTACTCAGTGGCCGATCTCGTTATTGAGATGCAGAACTGCCCGGTAGTCCTCAATCATTTAAGGCACAGGGAGGATCTTGACACAATGCGGACATTGGAGGGTAGTTTGCTGCTTCTATTCGGAGCCACAGGGTCATCGGGCGGTAGAATCAGGAAGCATAAGCAAGGATGCCCTTGAGGACGGCTTCCAGGACCTGCCCGAATTCTGGGACGAGCATACCAGAGGAGCCGACAGTAGAAATGGCCGCTTCATCCGTGATAGCAACACGGCAAACAGACTTAGCACCAGCCAAGCTCAAAAAGCCGCCCAGGAACACTCGAATCACTAGCCTTGGACAAATTCGCACTCCGTTCCACGCGGGGCCATAGCCCACCGAAGCTGCAGGTCCTTGGATCTCAGTCTAGGGTTG
Organism: Fasciola hepatica; assembly: GCA_948099385.1. Classification (NCBI taxonomy): domain Eukaryota; kingdom Metazoa; phylum Platyhelminthes; class Trematoda; order Plagiorchiida; family Fasciolidae; genus Fasciola; species Fasciola hepatica. Next base: position 12,081,322 of record CANUEZ040000142.1, on the reverse strand, counting down.
CCAGGATGTCCGAAGTTCATCAAAGCCACAGTAAGCGAACTTTGGAGAATGGGGAGGACGACAAGCGCGTGTTTTACCTGCTCTAGTGCCTCACATAAGGCGGCAGCTTGTCAAACAAGAACAAGATGTGTCAATGAAAGTAGTCCGGGCAGACGCCAGTGACTACTATATCAGGTGGAAGGATCCATGCCAAATGTGAAAGCAACCCCAGTGTAATTTGCTCAGCGTCACTGTCTGCCAATAAACCGATACGGTTAGGGGTAGTAGCTGTAGGAGTGATGACACCAAAAGGGATGCCCAGAGTGTTGGTCTTCGTCGACCATGGATAGGACACCACCCTGGTGAAAGAGCGGTTTACTGACAAGTGCTGGCTCGCTTGAAGCAAGGCGTCGTTGGCAGTGAGTACGGTGGGCGGAGAGCATGTATTGCTTGCGGGTTGGTTGGGATTGCAGCTCATCTCTCTAGATACCAATGGGCACATCGAATCAACGGAGGCATTTGCATAAGCTGACCTCTCCATGCAAGCACCAAGGTCGGATGGTGCAATTTGAACTGGATGACCCCACTCGCAAGATGTAACCACCGTGGACTGAGAAGAGGACGAAGCAGACCTTCTCATCGGCTGAGACGTACCAGAAACACATTGGGTGCCGGACCAGAGAGTAGGCGACAGTCAGGCACCCTATACCGTAAGCACTACACTAGGACAGACACTTTACTGCCCAGCTGGGAGACCTGGTTCCATAAATCATTTGTTGTCTGAAACGGACCGCATGGAGTAGCAGTCGCCGCGGCTACAAAGAGGGGAGTTCCGCGACATCGGATAAAAACGACCATCGAAGTCTCAAGAAGACCATCTCGCACTGCAGACATTGCAACAAGGAACCAAAGGCTCTGAAAACTAGTTCGAGGTTCCCCTCTCGTGGCGCACACAGGCCGGCCATTTAATTTATAATAGGATTCACGCTCTCTGTAGACTACTGAGCTTGAAAGGAAGCTTCGGTCTAGGCTAGGATTTCGGGAAACGGTACGCAGAAGTAATAATGCGAAACGAAGCACTTGACCACGTCGCAAAGGTGCATGCAACCACCGGCCGCCGAGAAGAAATATGGCTTCTGCCTCATCACCCGGTTTTTCATTCCGAAGAACTCGAAAAGTTACCGGCGGTCTTCCCTTGTGCGGCCAAGTTCCAGGGCAAGTCTTTGAATGATCGTCTGCTACTGGGGTCCAATTGGACTCCTACATTAATCGAAGCCTTTTGGCTTTTCGGAGCAAGCAGAAGGGTCTTGCCAGCCGACATCAGAGAAATGTTTCTGCAGGTGAAGATGCCGGCAGAGGAACCAGGTGCGTTGCGGTTCTTATAGTGGGACGAGAACGACCCGAACAAATCGGTGATAAGTTATAGAATCACCGTCCACCCCTTTCGGAGTATTGTCATCCCCGTGTTTTGAGAACCACGTTCTCTGAGAAACCGCGAACAAACATGGAGCTCCGGTCTACCGGTAGGAAGTAGAGAGCATCAGCAGAAGTTTCCACGTTGAAGAAAACCTCGGGTATTTTGATGATGGTGACTCGGCCCTAGCTCACTTTGGGTGCTCCACAGGCCCGCTCGAGAAGAAAGGTTTCCATCTTGCAGAATTTACGTCGAAAGAGTCGTAAGTGCTTGAAGTCCCTACATACCACGAGGGGGCCAAAATAGCTCGAGATCCGGACGGATTCCCACTCCCTACCAAACGCGAGCTAGGATTACAATGCAGCACTGTGAAGGCGACATCGGTTTCGATCTAAACTTTTCCGACCAACCATTTACCCGCCGCGGTATACTATCAGCTGTCTCCAGCCCGTTCGATCCGTCCGTGGTTGCTCCTCGGAAAGACCCACCTGTAGAAGCTGTGTCATAAAAAATCGATTGGAACCAGCCGTCGGATTCGGAGGGTTGAATGGAATGGGAAGAATTCCTGATCACTTTGAAGGAACAAGGAGACATACGGATCCTCAGGTGCCTGCCGTCTGATCATACGACACAGACGGGAGAGTTACACACCTTTCTGGATGTGTCCGAACTCTAGTACGGGGCCGTGGTGTATGGACAAAGGTGCCTGGCAGATAGGACACGCTACGAGGATGTTGTTCGCCAGAGCCTGCGATGCCCCACCGAAATCGGTTTCGATCTCGCGTCCAGAGCTCAGGGCAGCCATGTGAGCAGTAACGGCGATACAAACGGTAAAGAGATAATTCGACTTCTATATTTCGTCTGCTGGTTTTTGAATGCACTTGGCGAGAGTATTGTACTACATTACCAAAATCGCGAGCCGTTTTAGTGCTTTCGCCGCTAACCGGCTCACGATCACCCACGACGAAACTGCCGTGAACCAGTGGAGACGTGTCAAGTCCGTCGACAACCTAGCAGGTCTGTGTTCCCGAGGCGCAACCAACTTTCGTCAAATAGACACGTGGAGGAGGGGGCCAAAGTTCCTGTAAATGCCCCAACAGGACTGGCCCGTGTGCGAACCAAAGCCCCCTCTGGAATCGGAGGGGTAGATCAAAGGCTCCGTGATGACGGTGGCAGCCGCCGAATCAACATCCATTTGCCATGGTTAGCTAGGTGTTCCTCTTACAGAAATACCCTTCGATCACCAGTGTGGTTGGCCAGGTTTAAGAGACATTTGTTGGTCACGAAATGTGTCCATCCATAGAGCAGCGTGCGAGCGGGTACAATTAATCCTGATGAACTGATATCCGCAGGGTATGATCTGTTGAAGATGATACCATAACGTAAAGGTTGTATGATGCCATATTATCGTTCGAATAATGTAAGTGTTGGTGCCGTTGATCAAATTACTAAGCTCTGGCTCATGGAGTTTTCTTAGCTCGCGCCTTGCCGATCGAACAAGCTCGAACCCCTGGCGGAAGATCACTGCCACTTGAGTGTTACAATACAACGCAAGCCTCTTCCCTCGAGAGTTCGAGAATGCCGGAGGAAAGGGATCAATGGATAGAAAAACACCACTTCATAAAAAGGAGTTGAATCTTCTGAACCCCAAACTTGTTTATAAATCACTACGGTTAGGTGGTAGGCTGACCAGCACCCACCCGAGCTATGGCACGAAGTACCCCATGCTACTGCTGGCCCGGCAACATGGGATCGAAATGATGATTCAACGCATACGCGCCTTAGAGGGGCAATCCGGGGTAAGCCACTCGGCAAGCATCTTCCGAAAGCCTTTTTGGATACTGAGAGGAAGGGCAACTGCGAAACGCAAAAAACGACGTTGTTGACACTTGAGGAGACTCACTGCTGTCGCAGGGAAAACAGCCCTTGGCTCCGCTGTCGGAATGTAGAGCGACCCTGGAGAGGTAACCGTTCAGTGGTGCCGGACTTGAATATTTCGGGCCTTTGTGAGTCAAGTGCGGAAAACGGCTGGCAAAGCGAAATTGGTGCGTGCGACGTGCATGAAGTCTCTGGTAACTTACGCACTCGATGACCGCCGACTCCTACCTCCGGGCCCTGAAAAACCTTATCAACAGAAGAGGCACACCAGCAGATATTTACTCCTACAACATGTCAAATTTTGTAGGCGCCTAATATGAACTGCAGCTTTGGCAACAAAACATAAATGGAGGCGAGCTTCAGAACCAAGCCGTGGCTTGTGGTACAAGATGGCACTTCAACCCCCCCCCCCCCCAGGCCAGTCACCGCGGTGACGTGTGGGAGGATCTGATCAGCTCCAGCAGACGAACATTGCTGTCGATAATCGAACAAAAACCGCCCAACGATGAGACGCTAAGTACCTCAATGACCGAGGTTGAAAGAATCTCACTTAAGCGCCCTCTAGTTCCGGTGTCAGCCAGCAACCCCACCAGTACGGCACTCACCCCGAACGACCTGCTGACGTCAAGGTCGAAAGTTGGTTTTCAAGGAACGACAAACCTCCTTGACAGTTAAATACGCGGATGGAAGCAGGCGAATTGTCCGGCCAGGGTCTTTTAGAGGCGATGGATGCGGGAATACTCACCAGTCCAGCAAACTCGACACAAGTGACTAACTAAAGCAAGGCTGTCCAAAGTTGGCGATATAGTGGCCATCTCCGACGAGCACGCTCATTTCAGCACGTGGCCCTTGGGTGTTTTCATGGAAATTACCAGCAGCTCCGACGAACTGATAAGAGAGGTTAAGGTGAGGACCTCCAAGGGAGTGCTGACTCGTGACGTGGGCAGAATCAGTCTCCTGAAGGGTGAAAACGGACCAGTCGACGACACCGAATAAGTCGTCCAGTGACTTCAGTCGCAATTTTCGATCCAAATAACAAGCACACACAACTGTACCATAGCATTCATTCAGATAATAATGATTCTGTGGGCACGTGCTCACACGTCCATACTGGATGGTGGACACATTATGAGTGAGTAGAACCTTTATCACAGAATCCCGGCAGATTATTTAATCCCGCAAAAGCCCGATCATTGTGTTCCACCCGCGGTACAGTTCTACGAATTGTGATTGTTGCTTTCTATATACGCGCCCACCCCTCAGACTAGATTTGCAATAGAGTTCACCGTTTCTCGCCTTCCATTGGCGCTGTCGGAGACATTTCCCATATTGAGAAGTATTTATGACTTGCTCCCACACGCAAATACGCTCACACTTACAATGACCAACATGGACATGAAACTCGTTTTTGCTCTATGCTCTCATCAAGACACGACAACGTTTCACAATTTCCCATTTTATTATCGACCCCGATGGGGACGATTACATGTGTGATCACCGCTGTGGCTTCTTTGCGCGCAAACGCACCTACACACCAGCTCAAAAGTGTTCCATCACGACTGTTCTCTCGAAGGCAGCTCATGGATTCCGGATCCATATGCTTCCTTTCAAGCCTGCAGCCTAGCAGCAGCTCTCAAGGACAATGAAGAGAAACATCGTGCCGGCCTGGCAACCGCATCAACGGCAATGGTGGGCACGTGAGTATAGCACGGACCTCAGCAATAGTAGGTACGGGCAGTGACAACAGGGTCTGAGTAGGTAGGAAGAATTGGTGCCCTTATTCCAAACCTTTGATTCTGCTGGGAATCGTTAGGATTCTGGTGGGCCGTGTACCAACTGGTTGTGGAAAATCCTCCAAAGACAATATAGTTTCGTGTCTTGTGACGTTACTGTTTCACACACACTATTTGCGCCTTTCCGTACACTTGATGTTTCTATGGTCCAACCTTTGTTCGTTCGCGTCCAACGCACCACCTTATCGTATCCCATCTTGGACCTGCCTGACGCACGTGCTTGCCTCTTGCATGCGGTAAACTCGGTTCTCATTTTCTAAGTCTGTGTGACGGCATAATTGAGGTTTGTATATGTTTTCATGTTACTACTCACTTACCAATCCAGTGTCGTGGAATTTACAGAGCAATCTTGTGTTGGTCTCCGGATTCGTTCGAATTCGTCTACTCGTTTCTGAAAAGCTTGGTACAGCTCTCGAGCCCGCGAAGTTGCAAGTATATGGTCATCCGGTATCCCCGAAAAGCTGAATGTTGCAGTATGGCCAGAGCTAGGGCGCTCTCAGTGTGCTCACCAAAATAGAACATGACGACGTCGTTGCGCGTGCTACTTCGTTCGCTTGGCGACCAAGATTTTTTTGGCAATGAAAAACGACGGGCAGGTACCCCGGAATTGTGGTGGTTACCGAATTATCTGGAATCCTTGTTCACGGATTTAAGCGGCAAGTACGATAGAACCAGAGGGCCCCATGAAATGCATGCTCGACAGCAAGTTTTTCTCGAAAATCGATCTGGCTGGTGCGTACTTGCAAATTCTGCTGCAAATGGGGTCCAAACCGTCAACAACTAATAAGGCTCCATGTGGGAATGTTCCAATACAGTTTACTGCTTTTGGTCTGCTCTCGTCATCCGGCTGCAGAAGACGACGTGGTCCCTGATGTCGGGGGGTTTGATGGCATATCAAGATGATGTGCTCATCTCCCGCTCAACGAGGGAATAAACTGACTACCAACGGCCAATCTGCTGGAGTGGTTCGTGGAAAGAAATGTGTAGATTAACGCCCCAAGTGCAAGTTCGGTGCTAACGAATCAGATTTCTTCGGTTTCACTGTCAATGCAGGCGGCTGCCGATCCCATGCAGATCTTTTTAAATCTTGGCTGTTATCGAGTCATCGAAAAATCAGACAAGCCTATGATCAATTTTTGTGTGTCTGCGGTACCACTCCAGGTTCATTCCGAATTTCGTAACAGGGGTCCAATCATTGGTTCTGGATCCGTCTTCCTATGTGTGGCAGTAGAACGAACACTGTGAAAAGATACTACTTGGCTTTATCCAAAATACCATTGACCGACCGATGCTAGTCCCACCTGCACCATCTAAGCCGACCACGCTGACCACCGACGCGTCCTTGGTGGGGATAGGAACAGTTTTTGAACAAAGTGGACCTTCGATCGCCTGCATCTCGCTTCCTCTCAGTACTGCAGGAAGGGGCTATTACTAGAGGCGAAAGGAACCCTTGGCTTTTTCCTGAGCTGTACGCCAACTGCACAAGTACCTACTTGGACTGAAGTTCACGATTATCACCGACCACCAAGCCCTTCTCTTCTTCAGTAACCCAGATAAATCCGTCGCCAAATCCACGGCGGCTATGATTCAGCGATGGAGCGTTGACTTGGCTGCCTCTGCCTATGATATCCTGTACCGAACTGACAGGACAATCCCGCAGGCGGGCCTCCTGTCCCAATACACGCGACCCGCAGCTGCAGACCAATGCCATTTCATTTCAACGGCTCAGCCTGTGTCGAAGTGATTTCTCTCCGCACAAAGTCCAGTCCAGTCCAAAAAAGTGGAATCCATGGCCCGAAGGGTTCATTTACCGACAGAGAGTTCATGCGGACCTCTGTGGCCCATTGGTGAACCGGTATCACGACCTTGTACTGATTGACTCCTGTTCTAAGTGGCCGGAAGTGTTCCTGACTGGTTCAACAACCACCTCGTTCGTAATCCTTGTGTTACAGAAATGCCTCAGAGGACAAGGAATCCCATAGGTACTAGTCACTGATAATGGATCACACTTTTGTGCTGCGGAGCTGAAATGCTGACTTGATCGAGTTGGGTGTCGGCATATACGCAAGGCACCACGCCACCCATGTCCTAACATCACAGCGGAAAACTTAGCGCGTTCTGCGAAAAAAGCAATAGTATCAGCCAACCCGAGAACTTTGGAAGCTTTCCTCGTCAACTTTCTGTTGCAGAACAGAAATGCAATGCGTACAACCACCAAGGAGAGTCCAACCGTTATCTTCTAGTCCAGAAGGCCACGGTCGATGATGTGTCCTGATTCCAGCGATGTCGCATACCTCTGCAGAAACGAGCTTCAACCAAATTGTGGGCTTATTACCAGAGGTCTCGATCAGTCTTTGACCGAGATCGCAGACCTAGATAATGCACTGGTGCATGAGCGCCGCCTAAGCCAGATCCAACTTACAGTGGCTACCAGCGACGTGACCAGTGCAGCAGCTGAGATGACCGAGGATCCAGAGGGTAACCGTGTTGATAACCACAACTTATCTATTTTTCCCCCTGAAACTACTGCATCAGCAGCCGAGCCACAGCCACCAGCTCCAGCTCGAACATCAGTACTGCAGGCGATCCAAGTTGGTGAGGAGCCCTTGAGGGATGAAGTTTACGTGATTCAGCGGCTGCCACATGTAATACTAATGGGCACAGCTTTGCGGCCACGCACGCATATCAGCCTCAACCAACCAAGATCGCCAAAACAAGTCCAAAAAGTGTTCCCTGTAATTGGTCATCTTCGAGTCTAGCAGTTATCCTCTTTGAACAAACATATTTATAGAAACCCGCTCTGCAATACAACTAACGTGCCATTTCGCAAACTTTGTATTCCCGCTACTTTCGTTTGAGTAGTTCTGGTTGGAGGCAATTTCAATAACTCCTATCAGTTTAGTTCATTTCTATTATTACATGATCTCACATGAGTTTTTGTCGCAGATGATCGTCACGCTCTCAGGGAGACCACGGACGAGTAAACCAGGAAATATGGTAAAAGCGTAGATCAGAAGCTCTAGACGGTTGCCATTATTGTGTAAATGATCCCAATTATCCAGAGCACAACAAATAAGAGGCTTTGCTCGAAAGATTGTACTTAACCGGAAATGAACCAGTCACAGTAAAAGATTCCTCGAATAAGAAGCGTGATTTGGCAAATAACTTATACCTGTTTTTTATAAAATGATTATTTTTATCTAACTCCCTGGGCCAACAAATAAGGGCAGAACCGCAAAATTTAAAAACTCAAACGACGAGGCAACTCATAAGCACTAGAACTACGGCCTGAGCTAGTAAACTTCTAGTTTCACGCAAGGCGAGATGAAGGAGTCCTCAGCGACTTCCAGGTATCCGGGTCGTGTCGATTCATATCAGACCACAAGGGTTAGCCAGGATCTACGTGCCTTGTATTATTCAAGACCAATATCCTCCGTGGGGGTTGCAACTGAGCAACCTGCAAAGTACAAATAGAGAAACCTCATGAGCCAAGACAAAGCAAGTGCATCACGCTATCCTGAGCCTACATCATTCAACTAACAGGATGGATGCCTTCAACCTGCTCGCTACCACAACTTTCTGGTGGCCTGGGTCCTGTTGTCAGATTAGCTACTCGGTGTTGGACAAGAGTCTTCGAAAGGTGCTACATATCCTTGACTCTGGTGCCACTGTTGACGGGGTCTAGTATCCAGACTTCAGTGAGACTTCCGTGTTTACTGTTATGTTCGTAGAAGCCAGTAGAGAAAACGGGGCTAAGAAACATGTTGACAACGCCACTTTATGTTCCCCATTGAAACAACCTCGCTGAAATAAACTGGGGCTGTACCCATTTCTGCTTCCATCTATGAGAGGGAAAGATACACAGGTGCGCGTATGGTAACTGTTATCAGTTCCTTGGACCGCTAATAGGCCTGTTGGTAGCACTGGCCTTACAGTATGTCCAGTTTGTCTTTTATTCTGGGCGAACATTTCGGACGTTCTTTGCGTACAGTCCATCCGTGAAGGCCATTCAAAAGGTAGAAAATAACGCAGAATCCCACTTGCATAGCATCACACAACTTGTCTGTTTCTGCGCAATCGGCCTTAAACCGTAAGTTAGGAAAACAGCGGCAGGTTTGAGTGCTGCAAGTAGTTGAATTGCGTGTGAGTGAGTCCATCATCTAGAGCTCTTTGTAAGCAGAATCCCTGTGTCTGCGACTGATTAAATTTTTAATTTTATCTGACCGGTTTTACCGGGAATGCAACTGGCAGTACTTTGTTCTTTCGTGCAGCTTCATCTTGTGCTCACGAGGCTTGGGTTCCTGAACCGTTATTCTGTTTTACTTCTCCCTTCCCGTCTGCCAGGTTCTCGCTCTCTTTCTTTAACTTTCAAAACTTTCGTTTTTTCCCCTCTTCTTAATTCGTTTCTTCCGCTTTCGTATCTGTTTATTGCTATCCAGCATCATATTTTATAGCTTATCTTCATTTTCTCCATTTTTTTGTTCTTTTTTCATGCTCTTAGTTTCTTCACAAACTCTCTCTCTTCGTCTTAGTTCCTTTTCAATTTTTCTATGTCCTGCTGGGCAAAGCTTCCTACAACAAACCTTCGTTTAGTCTCCCCTTTTCCGGTCAGGTCAAGAGGATTGCTCCAAAGGCTAGAAGGGGGGTTTTAAGTTTCTTTTCTCGTAGGGGTTTGAAACTTCATGAGTGATGGGTGTCTGTAATGTGCTCCAGTATCGCTCTTGTCCGGCCTTCCGCCCAATATGCAATATAAGACTGTTGCGACTATCCCGATGTCTAGGGCTGTGAATCTAGCAGCAACTTAGTTTCACTAGCTACACGCACGATATGGGCAGAACACGATTACGGGCAGCAGAACAAATTCCAATCGAACAACCCTGTTTATCGATGATTCGTGGTTCTAAATAATACAATAAGCATAAATATACAGCAAATAAAAGACTTACAGCCAGGTGAGAAACCAAGAACAATGGGCAGTAAGCTTCCGAAAATCGGGACAGCGCAGAAAACAAAAACGGTCCACTTAGCAGGCAGCTGAACGAAACTGTAGCGCAGTTCGGTTGTGGTACAATCGATAAATCAAGAACGTTTATCGTCAAAGATCAATAAATCGATTACAAACGCGTGAATTGGACTGTGGTTGCAATGGTAAAAAGTGTCATTAACAAATAAGTACAAATAAGCTAAGTCTGTGGAGTAAACAAGAGTACGTGCCAACATGAATGGGCGAATCCGGCAATAGATCTGTTAATGCTGTGGACGTATGACGGCCAATAGTGGAGTGCACTGACAGAACGCTAAGACTGGGAGTTCGAGCCTCCGCTCGGCAGTACAAATGAAACACTCAGAAAGATTATATAACAGTAGAAGTGTAGACCTTCTGGAAAACAAGGTTACGAACAAATACGTGAACTGTTCATGTAATAAGCACCATGAAACTCAAGTATAAACTGATGTGATACCTTAGAAACAGGGAAAATACATTACGAATGTCCGGGGTTCACGATGCATGTACTCACTACTAATAAGTAACTAAACAGAAGACAAAAGGACAAACACTAATTACGTTTCGTAATTAACACTGCCCCCGGGGTGGGGGAATGTCACGAACCACACTCATGAGCATAAGTCCGACTCTAGAAGACACAACTGTCGTACGTCTCTCCGGTGAACACCGTTGGCTGTGCGTACTTCAAATTCTCTGATTCGTCCATCGCTTCCCATAACCGTTTCTTCAATTATCCCTTTGGGCCACGCCCCTCTCGGTGCGTGCGTGTCAGCTAGGAGAACCAAGTCGCCTACGTTCAGCTTTCGGCTAGGCTTATTCCACTTTGATCTTGTCTGTAGTGTTGGCAAGTATTCCTTCAACCAGCGAGTCCAGAAGGCATCTGCCAGCTTTTGCGCCTGTCGCCATCTTCGGTTCAACCGGTTGTTTGGTAGCTCGGAAGGAAATGTCGCTGGTATACCTCGTAGGAGAAGAAGGTGATTGGGTGTTATCGCGTTGAAATCATCGGGATCATTCGATATTCTGGTTAGAGGGCGATCATTAAGTATTCTTTCTACATCGCAGAACATCGTTACTAACGCCTCATCTACGACCAACTGATCAGCTAGAAGTGAAAGCAGAATTCGGCGGACAGATCGTATGATACGTTCCCATACACCTCCGCGATGACTTGCCTTCGGTGGAGAGAAGCGCCATTCACAGTCTCTATTCCCAAGTGTCTTTAGAATCTTGTCTTGGTTCCAAGCCTTCAGGCATCGCCTCAAGTCTGCTTCAGCGCCTCGGAAATTTGTTCCATTGTCACTGTAGACAACACTGGGACATCCTCGTCTTGCCACAAACCGAGAAAACTTAGAAAGGAAAGAATCGGTGTCTAGGGTGAAGGCGACCTCTAGGTGTACGGCTCTCATGGACAGGCAAGTAAATATACACCCGTAATTTTTCTCAGTGGCTCTACCGCGCTTCACCAAGAAGGGACCGAAGTAGTCTACTCCGACGGCAGTAAACGGATTCTCGCCGAATAACATTCTGTCCTCAGGAAGTGGTGCCATTACTTGACTTTGTGCCTGGGAATGCCAACGTTTACAATAAAAACATTCCCGTAGTATATTTTTAACTGTAGAGTAGCCGTGTGTAATCCAATAACGTTCCCTTAATAGTGACAACACATGTGCTGCACCAGCGTGGCCCTTCACTTCGTGATAATGTTGCACTAAAAGTTTGATGATGAAGTGATCCTTCGGTAGAATTACAGGATGTTTTGACTCGAAAGGTAGAGGTGCCCATCGTAGGCGACCTCCCACTCGTAGTAAACCACAGTGTTTAAACGGATGGAATTTCTGCAATCGTCCTGAGACTGGCCGGGACATGCTCGGGACCTCTGATCCTTCGGAGATTGTTCTTAGCTCCTTACTAAAGCAGTCCTTTTGCACCAAACGGAGTAAGGCTAATTCTGATGACTGTAATTCTGATGGTTTCAACTGCTTGGCGATGTTCAGCTGACTAACACCCGTTTCATGTCGCTGTCGAATCCAAAAACAAAACCGCCTTAACCAAGCAATCTGACGCAGCAAGCCTAACCATGATTTGGCAATACGGAATCTTTGTATCCAGCCAACTGTATCTGATGTTTGCACTGCATTCACGCGAACCCTTTTGACCAATTCGATATGAATGGATACGGTGGGACTAGGCTGTGCAGACCACGAAGACACATTCTGCAAGAGAAATCGTGGGCCATTAAACCAAAGTGCATCTAGCGGCCTTCTCGGACTGGTACCTCTCGAAGCTAAATCAGCTGGATTGTCTTTGCTGTTCACGTGGACCCACTGTTCAGGTTCCGAAAGTTCACGGATCACCGCCAGACGGTTGGCCACAAAGGTTTCGAAACGAGACTTGGTATTTAGTATCGAATGCAAAACAATTAGCGAGTCTGTCCAGAACGTAGTCGAGCAGATAGGTGCGGAAAGTTCTTCGTTGGCAAAGGCAACTAATCTTACTGAGACAACAGCAGCCGCAAGCTCCAAGCGCGGGATGGTCACGGATTTCAAGGGAGCTACACGAGGCTTCCCCAATATTAGAGAACAGTTTATCATTCCATCTTCGGTAACAGATCGTAAATAGAGTGCTGCTCCATAACCCAGTCCTGAAGCGTCACTAAATGCATGTAGTTCCAGTCTTGGATCTTTTTTCTCATCCATCGGACGTATACAACGGTCAATTCGTAGATCAGATACTGCTTGAATTTCACTGAGGCACACATTCCATCGGTCAATTTCTTCCTGGGTTATTTCCTCGTCCCATTTGGCCTGTCTTCGACATAGGTCCTGGAAAAGCAATTTAGAAGGCATCAAACTTGGAGATACAAGCCCCATGGGGTCGTAAATTGAAGCGATGTAGGTAAGTAAACCTCGCCGGGTATATTTTTCTTCCCAAGGTGGATCCCATTGTACTCTCAAATTTCGCTTTACTTCAGCTGGCTGTCGATCAAGGAAAATGGGTTTGGTTTCTGCTTTCGGCAGTTCTCCCAAAGCATGTGGCACATTACTGAAGAATTTAGTCAAGTTGAAACCGCCTTGCAGTAGAGCGTGCCGCAACGTTCTTCCCATTCTTCCAACGTCCTCCATTTTAGGTAAACTCATCAAACAATCATCTACGTAGAAGCCTTTCTTGGCTTGATTGATCACTGCAGTGCCGTAAATTGCCATATTACAGTCGATAGTGTTCTGCAAAGCTAAGCTGCAGCATGACGGCGACGAGGTGGCCCCAAATGGATGAGACGTCATACGATATTCTTCTGGTTTGTTGGTCACGTTACCGTTAGGCCACCAGAGAAGCTTCAGACAATCGCAGTCGCTTGGTGGGACCTTCACCTGGTGAAACATAGCTTCAATATCGGCTACCAAAGTGTACCTGTACTCATGAAACCTCAGCAGCACCTGGCACAAACTATTGACAAGGTCTGGTCCCGTTAGTAGTTGTTCGTTCAGTGATGTTTGATTGACCTCCACAGCGCAGTCGAACATCGCTCTAACCTTGGTTCGGTCGGCGTGTTTATATACGCCGTGTTGCGGAAGATACCATATGTGGGGGCCAGTTAGGTTTTGCTCAGTCCCAGGTACCATCTCAGCGTAACCTTCTGATATATATTCGTTAATCGTTGCGCAGTACTTTTCCTTCAATAACTGATCGTTTTCAGAGACCTTGTTTGGCACTGGTTGTTTCTGAGTCATAACACGAATTCCAGGTTCCTTGACGGATATCTGGTCGACAGGTTGATCATTTGAAGTTGGGAGAGACTGTACATAGTTTTCGACTCGTTCGGGCTTCTCAAATGGCTGCGGAGTAGGTGGTCGAGAAGTCTGGGCTGACAGTATTGACCGTTCTTCCGCTTCCAGCTCACTTATGTTCTCTGCGAGCCTCATTCTGATATCACTGATATGTCTTTCGGTTTCCAGCTCAAGCTCCAACCTTTTTATCTTTAATTTTGCCAATTTCAGCTCTCGATTCAGCTTCCAGTCGGGGGATGGGCCTTGTGATAACTGACGTTTACTGGCGGAATCTTGACGGGACTGCATTTGACAGAATTTCCTTCAATTCCGATTCGGGCAGTATATCAAAGCAGCGGTTTGGTTATCTGGCTAACTGTTGCGACTATCCCGATGTCTAGGGCTGTGAATCTAGCAGCAACTTAGTTTCACTAGCTACACGCACGATATGGGCAGAACACGATTACGGGCAGCAGAACAAATTCCAATCGAACAACCCTGTTTATCGATGATTCGTGGTTCTAAATAATACAATAAGCATAAATATACAGCAAATAAAAGACTTACAGCCAGGTGAGAAACCAAGAACAATGGGCAGTAAGCTTCCGAAAATCGGGACAGCGCAGAAAACAAAAACGGTCCACTTAGCAGGCAGCTGAACGAAACTGTAGCGCAGTTCGGTTGTGGTACAATCGATAAATCAAGAACGTTTATCGTCAAAGATCAATAAATCGATTACAAACGCGTGAATTGGACTGTGGTTGCAATGGTAAAAAGTGTCATTAACAAATAAGTACAAATAAGCTAAGTCTGTGGAGTAAACAAGAGTACGTGCCAACATGAATGGGCGAATCCGGCAATAGATCTGTTAATGCTGTGGACGTATGACGGCCAATAGTGGAGTGCACTGACAGAACGCTAAGACTGGGAGTTCGAGCCTCCGCTCGGCAGTACAAATGAAACACTCAGAAAGATTATATAACAGTAGAAGTGTAGACCTTCTGGAAAACAAGGTTACGAACAAATACGTGAACTGTTCATGTAATAAGCACCATGAAACTCAAGTATAAACTGATGTGATACCTTAGAAACAGGGAAAATACATTACGAATGTCCGGGGTTCACGATGCATGTACTCACTACTAATAAGTAACTAAACAGAAGACAAAAGGACAAACACTAATTACGTTTCGTAATTAACAAAGACTGTGGAGGACATATGGCGAAAATCCTTCCAAGTGTTCTACATAGTTCGTGAATGTGACTGTATTCGACTTTCATTTCATGAGCCCGTTCATAAGCAACACTTTGCACATCCGCTTGTTTGTGTAAAGCATTTGAACTCGGCCTTCAACCGCTTATGACTGTCGTGCTTGGACCACCGAAGGACTAAGCTTTGGGTTTTGCTGTCAAGTCTATTTGGCTGCATACTTGAGGTTTGTATATATTTGTTCTTTTCCGATCTTTACTTCAGTACTATAGGAATCACGAACCAATCATGTTCCGGTTTCGGGATAGGGGTGAATGGGCTACGCTTAGCTTGAACCGATATTCCGATGACTTACTGCGCTTCTAGCCTACTGTAAGTGCATTTGGTCACCAACCATCTGCGTTGGCTGCTTTAACTACGGGCCTTGAGCCCAGCCTTTTCAACGTTCCTATAACTCATAGCGAATCAAATTCAGGTTCCGCTGCACAGTTCGAGATTTACCCATTTATCAGAGTATCGGTGCTCACACTTAGAGAAAAAGATCAGAAAGTAGACGTCCAAGAGTGGAGAGCTTTACCCCGGGAGGTTGGTCTCCGATCCCAAGTGGAGAATTGATTAGTTGAACAACAATTCACAGGGATTTTGTTAACATATTTCTGCTGAGAGATTGAATGTGAGTGCAATGCTTGAGTGACAGTGAGATATCGCCCAAAGCTGAAAGTTCGAAAAACAAAGGATTTGCATGGAACTACCAGGTTGAATTTCTTTATAGAAATGGAAATCAGGCTTTGGTTATAATTCAGCTTCGAAAGCCAGTGAAGAATGGGGATAATAAATGGCATGTTACCAAGGAATTTGATAGAATACAAACATAAACAGGAACATTTTGAAACTATTTTGTGTGCAGGCAGGGCAACAGATGATGCCCAATAAATTATGAATAAAAGTTCTTCAAAGGATGGAGAAATTTCTCAACGTAACTTCAGCTAAAAAGCCCCGTTTCAACCATCCAGGTAAAATTTTGACAAATTTCCTTTTCACCTTTGTGCTTGTTGTGCGGGAAAATGAAACGCTCTATATTTTCGTCATTGTTTAAGATAGATAGGTCGACCTGAGTATGCGCAAGCGGTGAAATGGGATAAAATGCTAAACCACTCAGCTGTAGGTGGTTCACAAGCCATTTCATCCTCTTTATCATAGTTTACAGTTCGAATCATCAACATATTCATTTTCGTTTCCTCATAGAGGCAGACAAAACTCTGATGTTTCGATCGCGCTCTCCGTTTCCCTAGCTTCTTGTAACGCACCACAACAGCAAGATCTATCCGGTATGCAAAGCTCAATCCGATCACGGCACAATACCCTTTTGGCTTTGTCGCTACTAGGAGACCCCGTTACCATACAGTCATTTTGAGTCCCTCTGTGCACACTGACTTCTGCTGAGTGACTTTCGCTTTCGCAAAGGGTAATTTGATTGGCCACTGGCCATGTAGTTCCATGCAGGTACCGCACGCTGCCTCTCGGTAGACCAGTTCCAGATTGTTTTGCTTGGTCTAATGGTGTTCAGGTTCCAATGTGGCTCCCCGAAAAGGTCCTCTTGGGATACGTCAAACTCTTCTGGTCCACCCCTCTGTTTTGACAGGTAGCTTGAAAGTGGTCGGTTGAGTGGAGCACTTTCATGTTGTCTGTTGCGATGGTATGCCCTTTAATTCACCTCTGAGAGTGTCGACTGGCCTTCTTTTGAGTGAACTTTACTTTGCTGAGATGACTTGTTGGACTAAACATCAGAAAACTGGCTTCGACATGCGTAGACACTAACCTCAGAAACCGTTACGCAATTTTATGGTGACGGTTAGGGGTCTGAGAAGTGTGCTGCCAAATATCGTTCACGTGGCACATAGTTCTTTTCAACGGCCATGCTTTGTTCAAGCACTCGGTCAGCCTGTGATACATTGCACTTAATCAATGTATCAATATGGAAGCTAGATACTTCCTGGAACAGCAATCTTTGATGTGGAGCCGTCTCTCGGCGACTGATCTCATACAGTCGGCTGGTCCCACTCTTAGGCCGTCCACTGCAAAGGATTGCGGATTGCCTGCTATCCCTCCATCAGTAGAAGACGTTGACTGCAGTGTCGGTCTCATCAAATTTATAGCATGAATACTTGCAACCGCGCTGATCTTGAGAGGTAGGCTGGCCTGCCAGTTCACATAGTTCTATAAGCACGCGAGTTATCCGCGAAGTGTCCGACACCTTGTTCAAAAAGGCCGCGACCATCTTTATTCTCTTATGTCACGGTTTCCGGGAAGATGCCTAATCTCAGCGGTTTGCAATCACCATGCCCCGTTGAACAGATAATGATAATGATAATGACAAAGGTTTGTTTCGGATACTCACCAGGCATACTGAAAAGCAAGATCGAACGGTACAACTGGAAGCCGAGTCCAAATTCCAAGAGGGTGATTCAGGTATGTGCACTCGATATGTTACAGGAGAAAGTGCTTAAGCATTTTTTGTGGTGGCGACCGGCAAACTTGAGCTCGAGTCAGGGTGGAGCTGGTTTGAAGCAGTAGACTTTCATTCATGTAATACAAACAGGGGGACTACGCAAAGACAGAATCAAATAGAATTGACGGAAATTTTGTTCACCTTGAGAAAAAAGAATTTTCCGAGGGAACAGTGAATCAGCCATAGAGCTCAGTGGAGCACTGGACGGCTTGGGATTGGAAATTAGACCATGGAAGGAATGAATATGTGGACTGAGAGCAAGAAAAACCATTCGGAGATTACCCTTGTAGGGTTTAGCGACCGAATATCGGATGAGTCAGTTAATACCCTGTGAAGGATTCATTTGTGAAGAGAGATTGCCTAGGTGATGGTGGAAGAAGTGGCCGGACGTAAACATGCAATCGTTGCTCACATCGTTTACTTTCAGAAAAGTGGAACGTGATGCACCAACATGGAAGTGAGAACTAGACGACAAATTAATTTGTGATGCGTAGCCATAATAGTCGCAGACACACGGCTTGCAAAGGAGTCGAGAATTTAAATGACAAGTTTGTATTTACGTAGTAATTATCTCTATTTCAGAGCTGAACACGATGACCAGAAAGTTGCAAGGATCCAAGTTTTCTGAGGGGATTTACCAAGATAGAATAACGAATATGAAAAAGCACCAAACAGCCGATAAATACGTTCACGAAGTTGGGCGGTAAAGTATTTGACAGGTTTAATACTATCTGTTGTTATTCTTTGTAAACGTTGGATCATGTGATGGCGAGGGACCAAAACGTAGCAGTACGGATGTCTCCCATATGTGAATACAAGGGTAGGGCATGAATCTTTGCAAAGTGAGGATATTGCAATGCTACAGCCGTATGGGCGAACAGAAAGACTGGTAGAGACGGCGAACCGTCTCAACGTCGTCGACGGTTGGGGTGTTCTGAGGGCAAAAATTCCTCAGTGAAATATACTTTTTGAACATTGTGGGACGGAAGGGTAGGGCAACATTAAGTATGACCCTTTTCAAATATGTCGGTAAATGTGATAAAAAAGGGCGAGTTTTATCTTGGGGATCGGTTAAGTTTGCGAATGGGACAAGCGGGTGTTTTGACACGAATCCTCGGGAAAACGGAGCATGAACGGTAGGCCGATTACGGTAACGGTCTTTCAAACCCACGATATTTATGCGCTTAGGAAAAAGACTTTCCCGGGCGTAAGGAGCGGTCAGTTAAGATGGCAAAGACGGAGACGAGTACGATGAAAAATAAGCGATAACTGGGGGAGATACTGGCATACTTGCAGCACTTCGACTATATAAATGTTTTTTTTGTTGATGTTTTTTGCCGCACATGGTGCTGATGGGTGGGGATGACTGTGTGCTGGACACCCAACCTGGAAGCTATTTTTGGTGACAGGGGATGCGATCCGCCGTCCTAGCTGCGCCTGCCCATCGTTGCGGACGTCCTGCACGCCCTATGTGCTCCGGCTAAAGCGGTGGATCTGACCGCGTTCCGCACCGGTAGGTTTCGCTTGAGTTATATTGGCATTGTCATATAGCTGTAGAGATCAAATAGTCCAGGAGCTTGCGACCGGGTTGCGAGGGATCCTGGAGGGCAGGGCCAAGTAGCAGGTCTAAGATTTTAAGGGACACGTAGTAACCGGTGGTGATCACTTCAGGTCACTCTGAGGCCGACTAGTGATGCTCGGTGACCGTCACTGAAGCAGATGAATCATGCGATGTTCCTTTTTACTGAGGACCACCGATTCGGTTCACCAATTCAACGAAATTTCTGGCTGTCTGGTAACCGATGAGGTTAATTTCATGGCTTGAGGTGGAATGACCCCGTGCGGTCTCGGTTTACCGCGCGCATGTTGGCCGAAGACTGGTTTTGGGTAAAGTCGTTCCCTAAAACATCAGCCGATGTTGATGCCGTTCGTACCGGCCTGCATTTCCGCTGTAGTTCTGCTCATATTGAGTGTCGTCTGTGGGTGGCAGAAGACCTATGAACCATGTCAAATCATCGAAAATATTGTCTAGCAGCATATTTATTCGCCCGGCCTCCTCTGCTCATCGGTTCTGCAAATCAACAGATAGACGCTGGACAATGTATTTCAGTGTACTCAGTGCATTCAGGTCAGATCAGGGTTCTGGGTGCTCCCGCGCTGTACTGGTTTGGCAACAATTCAGTGTTGCCCTTGGTCATTTCCGCTTCCAATGAAGCACCAATAATCAGGCTTTCAGCCATCCTAATTGGCTGCTCAAATCAATCTTTGGGGATTCTGCGCTCCCTGGTGCACCCCACTACTGGGCCAAGTATTGCGTGGCTTTCAGTAGATGTGCGGCCTGATCGGTGTGCTAAAACATGTTGGAAGTTCTGCAGGCTTGAACTTTCCCAGGAGTCTGCGGAGTTGGTCGAGTCTGAACTTGGCTCTGCGAGCCGAGATGTGTCGGGTTGCTGAGTGAGAAAGATCATCCGCCGTGGTCTTGCTCAGATCTCCCTCCGAGGTAGATCACTGCGCTACACAACCTCTTAGGGTGTACTCGTTGGCCCGATTCCTCGCTGCCTGCAAGAACTTGCATGTGGCCGAGTTAAATGGCGAAACATCGCAGGCTGATCATTGAAACGGGAAGCCAGGATCAGGTTGCAAAGCTTTCCAACCCTTTTCCCGTCCAAGTTTCTCAGCAGGTCTTCGCTTTCTCGGCGAGCAACCGAATGATTTACTGCAACCTGGGAGGGAGACCGTTCACAAGGGCAATGGTTAGCCTAAGTCCGAGTTTAGACCCTTGAGGTACATCGCTTGGCATTCAATGGCCACCGGGCAGCGTCCCGTTGACTCTAACCCTGAATATTCGGTCGGTCGGGTAACCGGACCCCCAAAATGACAGCGCACTCGAGATGCTCGACTTTGCTGGTTTCTCTGAAAGGGGTGTGTGGCAAGCACCATAAGAGGCCTCGCAGAAGCCCATGAATAAGACTTATCTTTGGACTTTTCAGTCCAGCACTCCGGCGTGCCACTCCAACGCTTCCATTACGTTGCTTATTCAAGGTCTGCAGTCTCGGGGGCCTTGCAGGGCACCATTTACCCTGCGGCGGCGGTAGATGAACCCGGTCAATGACGTCATCAACGAAGCCTTGGAGATCATGGACGACAGTGCCACAGGATGCCGGCCCCCCGGTAAAGCCCCCTTCCCTCCCCTAAAGACCAGAGATACCACTGGATTTCCATCCACCAAGCACTGTTACCGCCGCCTGAGCGTTTTGGCGAGTGATCCTCTTTGAACACGAGTCATCTGGATGGTATCCATCGTGAGTGGCATTTGGAATCTTTTCTTCCCCGTCTCTTTTCTTGTTTACCTATCTGCGAACATAAGTCCCTGGTCAGGGCCTGCCATCATAACTTTCGGTTCTGCTCTGTCGAGCACGAGGCTGATCGCCGCATTAATTCCCCCGGGTGTATGGCCTGATTGGAACGGTTCTTTCCGCCATCTCGGAGTATTATTCTTTACGGCCTTCCTGAGAAGCAGCATTGTCAGTTGGTATTCGTACGTATACTTCTCCATTTGTGGAGCGACATTGTAGGTACGGGACGATTTTGAACCCGGATGAATTGTCAGTTCTCGTTCAGTGCTTTTGCTCCACGGGTCGAATCCAACCAGATCCGCCTTATGATAAATCTTCTTCTTGAGCTTATAGACCTTTGATACTGGGAGGCGGTAACAGGTAGCCCCCAGCTATCGTGGAATAGCTGAATAATTTTGAAGGTAGAAAAGATGATCGCTCAGCGCTCTGGTTCAGTGGTAGCAGCGGAGTTTCATCCATTCCTGGCAATTTTCGGAGCTGCAAGCTACTGGGTTAAAGCCGAACTTGCGTAAGTGAGAAAATCAGTGAAGCCGCTTCCATTAGTGTACCGCGTGTCCCGCGTTTGGTTTGTTGTCGCGTGCTTCCTTTGGCCTTTCCGGAGCTACGGCTGAGGAGTAGTACTGAGCCAAGGCATTGGTGTCCCTGAGCTGCCTTCCGTAGGTGTTCCCCACGCTCGCTGCACATCTGTTATTTCAGGTGCGGCCTATGCCACTGCAGGTACGCTGCCATAGAAGCCTCTGGAATCCGTTCCCACCTTGTGCGGGAAGTGCCCTGATACTAAACATTTTCCTGCCTGAGTTTTGTATTGCGAGGGATTTAAATGTGCGCTTATTCGGTACAGTCGTGCGAGCTCTGGGTTGAAATATACCTATCCCGTGATACTCTCTCTCTTTAGAGTTTCAGCTTGCCGCAGCGCAGTGTCGATATGGATCTCAGGGTTCTAACTAATTTTCACGGCACGAACCTCAAACGGCTCCAGTTAGAAAACGCCCCATGCTGTTCCAATGCACAATAACTTATGAATGGTCCTATAGCCATGAAGTCTTGGCTAAAAATTCTCCCATTTCGAGGGAATTGTCTTAAGGCAGATCTCACTCGATGGCGTCTTCAGCTCTCAGAGAAGTAGTGGTATGCGCAAAACTAAACCTGACGTCTTTATTATCCCCAAGCTCCAAAGGTCCACAAACAAGTAGCCGGTTATTCGTGTGGAACTGAGCCGGCCGTGCTCTGCCAGCTCTTCAGAAATCTCACTGTTTGACTTCCGATGGATTTGTTCAGGCAGAACCTTTTGGTCTTCTCACGCTGGCGGGCGCCGCAAAGCTGGGCCCTATCCCAGTATCCTTCTATCCGTTTTCCAGCCCACCAGCGATACCAGGGGTGAGGCACGCTCAAAATCGATATTATCAGCCTTCTCCCTTTTTTCGATCCCCTCATATCCAGCGTACTATTTTACAGATCTCCGTTGACATTCAGATATCAAGAAAGTTATGAGATCCGAGAATATTTAGGATTTAGCTCAGTACCTGCATACTACTTCAGGGCTTCGAAAATTGTAGTTAGCTGGTGACTGACCACTCCATTTTCGGCTGAGTAGGCGTCCCTCTTCATCGGGGGGGGGGTTGTCTAACATGCCCACACCAGCCTAGGTCGTTGATAGTATGCCGGAAGTATGGACTCGTGGCCGACTTGGCAGGGCTTGGCGGCGGAGCAGGCTCCGGACAGATTCAGTGCGCTCAATAAAAGTGCGTTGTCGTTCTTCATCGACATCAAGTACCTTGGTGCTTCGCGAGAGAGTTAGTAGGTTCATTGCAGTTTGGGCCTCTACGGACCAAACCTACAGGACACACCCTCTTTGCCGCCAGTCTTATAGTAGTCTGTACTCCCTCCAGGGCTTCACATGGGCCCGGGTCTGCAAGCCTTGTTGATTCCAGCTTCCAGCCACCAACATTACCAGTGTTTCCTGTTCAATCCCTCTTGATGGTATCTGCACATAGGATCTCCAGCTACGAGTCAGAAACCACGTCAAGCAACCTTATTTCTATTGTCCCAGTCACCAGCAACTTGCACTTGATACTCAAGAGGCGGAATCCAAGAAGCTTTTGCAGGTTCTAGCTGTTTTCCTGTACGCAGGTCCAAGTTTCGACCACTGTGGTATCGTTTGATGGAAAAGAAGTCTCATCCGTGGTTACCATATGAATACAAGTGGTTACCGCAATGGATACTGGCCGGTGCTCCACCTGTGAAGCGGCCTGGAGGGTAGCCTCTGTCCGTTCAACAGTGTCTAGGCGGTCAGCTCTACGTGCGCTGTCAAGATCGTGTTTTTAGTACTTGACAACTGGTTGCCGCATTCTACTATGATTTCAGGGGTAGGAGATAAGGATAATGCGGTCAAGTTTGTTATAAAGTGTTCAGATTACGTCGCAGCTGACATTCGCCCCTCGGTCCGCAAGGGTGCAAAAGTAGATCTGATGGGAAGCTACCTCTGGTGGCATACCATTTCTCGATTTTCGCTCGTGCCAGGTGTACGACAGAAGGGCCACTCGGAGGAGCTTAAGCTGGGGGATATTCTGTAATCAAGAAAGACGCGGCTATCTGTTGATACTGTGCGCTACTAGCCAGTGAGTTAGGGACCCCAGACAGGATAGCACTACGTACACACAACAGGGTTTATTCTGAGTGTGCCTCAAGTGGTAGATATTCCTAATGTATCTGGGTAGAGTCCGTTTCACGCGGACCCCAAAATTGCCGCCTAGAGCTTTGCTGTCGCCAGCGAGTTCTTCATATCGCCGTCCGACCTCAACAACACCTACATCAAAGTAGGATATCGCGAAAATCAAATTTTGCTACGCTTCTCTAATCGTACAGGGCCCGTAGAGCACATTTGAGGCAGTTTAATCTGTGTAAAAGTCCGCTGGAATGCCACTACCTCGTGAGTTCTACGCTCGACAGGTGACTTCAGTCATATTCGAAGCATTTAAACACAATTACCGACCAGGTGCCAGGGCTGACTCTACAAAATTCCCCCGGAATTGCCTTAAATTTTCCATGGCTTTCTCTCTATTTGTTGTGGGAACTGGACCTCTGAGAGCCGGGGCAGTCTGTGTACCTGGTTTTAGTAACTCACAAACCGTCAAACGCTTTGTATTGGCCTGTCCCACGTTATATTTTGATAGTCTTCCATCTGCTGTTTCTCAAAATAAAGTGGTCTGTAATTTTTGTCAGCCCTGTATGCCCAGCCCGCCTTGGTGAGGGCCACGACAGCCTGATATTTTTTCGGCCACCCGAGTACCGCTTACCAGGGTTGCTAATCCAGACCCTGCCTCGCGCACTGTGGTCTGGCACTTCGCGCAGAACCACCAGGGCTAATCAAGATCAGCATATAGGTCGTACGCTCCCTTCACAGTCTTGCTGAAAACCCATGTTACCAGTTCTGGCAGGTATTGCACTGGGTACCTTAATGGACCTCGGCCTCCTTACGATTCTTATCTCTACGGCGGGTTTAACCTCCTCCTGAGGTTTTCTTTGGTTTACAGATTATGTGTGAAGCTCCTTAAGAAACCATGAAAAACTTTACTCGGCCAGAGCAAGTCAATTCCGCAGACCGCAGGTGACAAAATACCCAACGAAACTTCGTTCAGCCAAGTGTGAGGGGAGAATATTCTCAAAATAGTGTCAGACGAAGTACTAATGCCGATGATAGTTTATTTCGGATAATCCTGAAGCATGCAGTCAAGAAAAATCAAAAGGTAAAATTAAAAGCGGAGTCCGAGCTCCAAGAGGGCCATGCAAGTATGTGTTCTCGATATAGTACAGGAGAAAGTACTCAATTTATTCTTTATGGTAGCGCCCGGCAAATTTGAACCCAACGTGGGGTGATCTAGCATGCCGAATCTAGATGGAGCTGGTTGGAAATAGTGAAGTTGCACAAAAATATTGCGAAAGGAGGACTGCAGGACTAGAGAATCAAACAGAATTGATGGAAAATTTGTTTGCTCTGAAAAGGAGAAACTTCCAGAAAGGAAGTAATCAAGCAAAGGCTCCTCGCGATTTGCGAAAAGGGGTTACGATTGAGATAATAAAGAGATTGAAAGGGGTGCAACTACGGAGATGGAACAGGAAAAATCGGTCAGAGATTAGAAGTGTACTGTTTAGTGACCAAATTTTGGCCGGGTCTTTTATAAACCCACTGAAGGACTCATCTGTATAGAAAGAGGTTGCCCGATTGCTGATGAAAGTGACCGGATGGAAACAGGTAAATGGTGAGCAGTTTGCTCACTCTCAGAGAAGGGGAGTATGAAGCATCAACTCGGAGATAGGAAGTGAGCCGCGGATAAATGTGTGATGCGTAACCACGGCAGTTGCAGAGAGGCAGCTTGCGATGGAGATTATTAAACAAATGACGAGGGAGCTTTACTAATAATAATCCTAATATTAATAATATTGGTTTATTTCGGAGACGCCCGAAGCTTGCCAGGTGAATGAAGTTCTTGATACAGGTGATGTAATGGACAGATACAATTCATGAAAATGTGGAAATTTGCGCGAAAAAGTAGGATAAAAAGGCTCAGAAGGGGGAATAAAGTGGGGTGAAAATAGGATAAGAGTATGCACACCATAGGGATTGTAGGGGTTTAAATGAACTCAAGGGCGGATTTAAATGGACTCTTGGTGAGTCTGAAAGTCAAGGTCGGATGGGGAGTATGACTGGTCCGGGTGGAGACTTGTGAAGGCCGACTGATATACATGAGAAAGGCTGGAACTCGGTATCAGAAACTGCAGTAGCGAGGGCCGATGGAGAAAAACATGGGGTAAACTGCACTGGATTAGATGTCAGTGACGCTTTAGTACTCCAAAATGGATGGTCGGTGAACAGGGCACAAAACTCATCGTAAAACAGGGAGCGAGCGATGCAAGAAGTGGAGAGTGGATCAGATGACAGGAACGATTTAGAAGAATCGGATACCGTAGATGTGAGGCACAGATGTAGGACCGAAGAATGCATATCTTGACGATCGGCGGGATGATAGCAAGAGAAATGGCCTGTAAGTAACTGCAGGTTGCAGAGAGAATTCAAGTATACATATATGTGCGCATATATATATATATATATATATATATATATATATATATATAGAGGAGCAGGATCAATAACAATGGGGTCCTGGAGGGAAATTATCAGTCATTTGGGGGGGTAGGTAAGGTCAAATCAAATGGTTGTAGAATTAACTTTGGAATATTGTGGTGAATTATCTTCATGACAGGTGGACACGGCGGAGCAACAGAGAGAGGAAAAAATGGAATGCGGAGGCACATAAGTGATGACGACTGTGAGGAGCAGTTCATGAAAGAGTGAAGATGAAGGATAGGATCGAAGAGAACATGAAAGAATTGGTCTAATTTTTTGATCAATGTGGGTGCGACAAGCGGTGACGGACCAGAGAAATCGGGTAGTGAAGGACCAAACGATTTGAAACTGCAAAAGATTACCATGACTTAATGTTGTCATTACAATCGATGGGACTTGGAGAGGCAGACCAAACCGAAAGGCCTACAGGAAATGCCTGAGGCCCAATTCGGATATCTGAAAACTGTCAGGCATGCATGAGAGGGGCTTTAAATTGGTATAGGAAAGGGTGGTAGCGGGAGACAGTGGAGAAAAAGAGAGGGATCCATTGCCAGGGATTATATAGTAATTAGGATGTGCTGCGCTGCAGTAGATGGTCAGCGGACAAGGCACAAAACTCACAGTAGAACAGGTAGCGAACAATGAAATAAGTGAAGGGTGGCAAAGGTGGCGAGAATGATCAGTAAGGATTTGATACGGTAAGTATGAGGTGCAGATGTAAAAAAAGTGGACGCAAATCATGAAAGTCAGCGGGTTGGTAGAATGGGTAATAGCCGGCAAAAGTGCGGGATGCAGTGCAAATGTATATTTACGTATGCATATATGTATATGCATGTGTGTGTATTTATAAGTACATGAATAGATACGCGAGGAGCAGGAGCAAAGGTCAATAGAGTACTATGAGAAAACGTATCGGCGATTGGAAGAGGGAGATAGGATGGGATCCAAATGTGTAGGATTGACTTGAAAGAATTCAAACGAAGGTTTTCCTGACAGGATAACGTAGTGAATCAGCAGATAGAGAAGACCGAAGAAGCACAAAAGTGATGCCAGTCGTAAAGAGCAGATAATACATGAGGGAATATGAAGAATAGGATCAAAGAGAACAGGTAATAAGTGGTCTAATTACTTGATTAATGCAGGTGCGACATGTGTTGACGGTCCAGAGGAATCGGGTAGTAGCAGATCAAACGACCTTGAACCGTAAAAGAACATCATGACTTAACGTTGTCTCTACAATTGGTGGAACGCGGAAAAGCAGACCACTCTGAAAGGAGCACAGAAAAAGGCCTGTAGCGAGCAATAAACGGGTCAAGGGATGAAAGCAATGACCAAGGAGACAGGTAAGGCATGACCAATCAGATCATTTTACTGCAGATGAAACACAAAGGAGGCGGAGAAGGAAGCAGCAAGCCCCAAATTAAGTGAACCGGTAATAGAACAAAAGGCCCAAGAAACGAATGCGCGACGGAGTTGGGGCAGTGGACCTGGAGAGCTATGTGCCGGCGGATAACTGAACAGGTGGATCAAGCAGGTGATGCCAATCGGGAAGCCGCCTAATGGAAAGAACCGAAGAAGAATCGCGAAGCCAAAAAAGAAAAATACATGGCTGCGGTGATTAGATAATAAATTCGGCTGTAAAAGAAGCAAAGTTCAGAGCAGAAAGTTCTAGTGTGCGGATTGTTCATGGGTGCTGGTGTGATTGGTGCATAATGGCATTGGGCGTGAGCAGGGAGAACAGGGGGGGATTTAACGAAACAACAGTCAGTGGGATATAAGAATGCTATCAATGAGCATCCTGAACAGAGGTTAATACCAAGTGCATAAAGAATTGAAGCAGGCAATGACGGCCGGTGGAAAAAGAGACACTGGCGAGCGTCGGAAGAGAAGAGCGGTTAGGACGATAGTGACTCAATGCAATGTACAGATGTTCCTTATCTAAGGACCGGGTGTTATGACAGGAGAGTCACAGGGCTTGGGGTATTCTGGGATAACTGATCAGAATAGAACACCGGAAACGAAAAACGCAAAAGAACTGATGAATACAGTTGCGAAATTCGGTGGGTGGATTTGAGTGGCGTCAATGATAAACCAAACGAGCAGCACCTCTGCAGAGAGGATTCCAGAATGACGTTTAAAGAAGTGGCCGGATGAAAGCAGGTAAACTTTGAGCAGATTGATTGCTCCCAGAAAGGTGGAATATAAAGCACCTTCACTGAAGTGAGAACCAGGCGGCAGATGAATGTTTAATGAGTCCTGCTATAGTGGCAGAGGCGCGGCCGACAGAAAAAAAGATGAACCGCAAGTAAAATACCTTCCATTGAGGTTCTCCATAATGGACGGATCACGTGATGCTGAAAAACCAAAAAGCTGCTGTGCAAGTGCCACTTAAATGTGCACTTGTGTGAGGGGGCATGAAGACTTACAGGATAAGAGTATTGCAATGCAGCGGCCTCAGTAAGCGAACTGTGGGACTGGTGGAGACAGCAAACCATCTCTAACTCATAGACTGTTAAGACATTATAGAGACGGAAATTCCGTAATAAAACATGCTATTTGAAAACTGCTGAAAGTTAGTGAACGGCAACGCCAAATGTGACAGTTTTCCAATATATCAGCGAAAGTTGCAAAAAGGAGAATTGTTCAGTTTGTGAATGGGAGTAGTGAGTAATTTGGCGTGAAACCTCGGGAAAGTGGACCATGAAGGATGGGCCGAGAACGGTACTGGTTTTATAAATATGCAATAATTAGGCTTTTAGAGAAGTAGATTTTGTAGGGCGTAAGGAGCTGTTAATTATTGTGACAGAGTTGGAACCGAGCACGACGGAAAACCGATGATAACTGGAGGAGGTAGCGAAACATTTGCAGCACTTCGGGTATATAAAAGGTGCTTTCTAATCCGCAACCCGTGCTTATGGATGGGGCTGGCAGCTCGCTGGGCACTCAATTTGAAAATCATTTCCGGCGACAAGAGTGCTGCCCACCAATCCACCTGCTCTCATACATCGTTGCAGACCCTGCACACTAGCTGTGCTCCGGCCAAAATGATGAATCTGGCCGCTCCACGCACCGACGGGATTTGCGCGACTGATATTGGCGAGATCACGTGACTACAGAGATCGAACAGTCCAGAGGCGTGCGACCAGGTTGCCAGGGACCCCGAAGAGCAAGGTCAAAGCGAGTGCGACTGGATGACGGTGTGATCCAAAAATGTTCTAGTATTGAACATAATCTAAAGCGATGGACGAAGGTGGGAGAAGAGTTTTACAACCAATATAGGCCCAATGACCTTTGGGAAAAGCGCAAAGAGTAGGTTGCATGGTTTTTACTTCATATTGTAGCCCACTGGTTGAATTCGACGTTGGAGCAGGTTACAGGATATGGAAGCTTGAGCTAAGTTTGTATCCAGTTTCCTGGACCTGAGGCTCAGAGTCCCTTACGTGCTACAACAGACAAACGAAACATGTCTTTTGATAAACGGTCAGAAAAATGCAGTGGACTTCTGGTGGTCCGACAGTCCAATTTCTCTGCCCCAGAACAGGAGACCCCTGGAAGTGATTAACCCACCCTAGATCGCGCTGAATGATGAGACACTGTAGGGCAGCGAGAAGCTCGCGTCGAGGGCGGGACCTCGGCTATCATCTTCATTGGTTTGCTCCCCAGACAGCTGTGACGATGTTTGAGTGAATGATACTGAAGGTTTTCTATCCTTCTACTGCATTTACGGACACAGCTGAAGGGTGTGTTGGAGAACCTGAAAAGCATAGAAGCAGCAGGAAATAGAAGAGAAGAACACGCCCAGCGATTTGAAAATAAGTTGGAAGTAACAGCTACCATAGCTTTAGTGTAAGTGGAACTGTGCCAACTCGGGGTGTCAAGTACAAAAACGCTTTGCAAAACTAGAAATCCTCCTGCGACGAGACACGGTTCTGTTCAGAGTCCGGGACCTGGCGGCAGTCTGGCAGATAGTACACTTCCCTGTAACAATGAGCTGTTTGTCGTCCAAAAGCCTCGACGTTATGGAGAGTAGCCTTCCCTTCGTACACTCTTCCGGGGAGCGTTGGAAAGGAGACTTCGGATTCAAATGAAATTAAATTGAATAAGGTCAGTTTAGTTTGGTTCACATTACTTGCAGGTCATCCAACGAAGGTCAACATTATTGAGCTCCTGAGCCTCAGTATCTCACTGTGCCTCGACCGCAAAGTTGTTCTTAGCACCTTGGGGTTACCGAATTCAGGTTCAGAGCGTAAAATTGGAATCACTCACAGGAAGGGCAAGAACTCCAAATTCGAGCAAGCTGAAAGCTAAGACGCTGTGCAGACCAACATCGGGTTCTGGCGAGCTGAATAAGGTCTGACCAATGAAACTGGCTTGAGCGAATAATACGGCGTGTTAGTTCGGTTCTGCAGGATCGTGCCCTTATATTGTTGCGCCCCTTTTTCACTCCACAATAGGCCAGGTTGGGCCCCACTGACGTTCGCTTTTCTCCCTGTATCTGTGAGATTTACGTGTGGCTCGGTTAACCACAGTCTCTCAGAGGCACACGGATGGGCCGCCTGTCGTATGGGAACGGACCTCCAAAACACTTCGTTTGCGCATGTATTGATTGCTCTCCTATCTTCATGCAAACACATGCATGCATACATGCTCAGCTCTCTGTTTGCCTCGGACCTCTTCACCGATTGGTTCTCCTTTTGTGATCCCTTTGCTGTACACGAGCACCGACGCACATGTGCATCAGTCCTAGCCAGACCAATATCAGGCTCAGCTTATACACACTTCATCACGTGTACAAACCTAAATCTTCAGACTGGTTGTTTCCTTTGGACAGTTAGCCAGCCCTGTGGTGCTAACGCTTCATCCACCTGTTTGCTTTAGTTCTTCCGATGGCTTCCCGCTTAGACACAGTAGATTGCTGTACTGTTAAGCTCAGACACAGCTGCGGCTGTCTTTTTATCCCCTGGTATGTTTTGAACCATCGCTTCATTAATTTTGTTTCTGAAGAGGAGCTACATTTGAATGTCTCTGGATAACATTAACGACTGGATATCCCACAGTTTGAGGTGTGCGCAATTTATCGAATTGTTTATTTGCGTTAGTAGCAGCGCCGTACCGAATAACAGTTTCGGTTTTCAGTGGACTGGAATCGGGACTTTACGCGTACCTCCACTGTTTGGCGAAGAGAGGGAATAGTACCCTTCAGGCAATTTAATTCCATGGGCGGAACTAGCACCGCATGCACTATGGGAAACAGTAGAAATAAGTGAAAACTTGGAAGACCAGGTATTGGATAGCAGTGCAGGTAAGGAAATGAGATGTGCAAGAGGACCTGAAGTAGGTGTAAATTATGGGAGACGAAGGACACATTGGTTTGAGGAAGGGGGTTGAACATCGAAGGCCAGGCCTTATGCAAGCCAGCCTTGAACTTCATGGCAGTGCGAGCAGGAACTATCTCTTCTGGAAATTTGCTTCATGCACTAATTACCACTGAAGGAAGGAATATAGTCCGGACATATCATAGTGCTCTGGGCTTCTTTAGCCTCAGGAATAGTTCCTCGGGGTCGGGTTCCCACCGAATTCAAGGGAAGACAAGTTAGTCGCTGACACCCATTTTAGATGCCTAAGTGTTCTAATTAAATCCTTTCTCATCCACCTCTGAGCTGTGGAGAAAAGCTTCGAAACTTTCAATCATCATGTATACGGTAGATTCTGGAAACCTGAGGAGGTCTTTGGAAACCTTCGCCGCACAGCCTCTAGAGCCTGCCGGTCCATAACTAACGAGAAAGCTCAAGCCTGCATAGTATATTCCAGGTGAGGCCGGGGTTACTACCGGGGGTTTCCGGAGTTAAGTGCCCGTCTGATATGACGGAGGGCCCCTTTAGCCTTGCTGGCTGCGGTGGCTTATTAGGTTTATGGTTCTTAGGACGCACTGGTAACTGCCCTTCAATCCTTCACTGCAGAGGTATGTACCATCTCATGGGGGCCACCAGAATCCAGGTGTCACGAAGTGTTTTGGGCGGTAGACACCAGGTCACCGACCACGTGTAAGGAGAACCCGGATGGGATTGTACATCTTTACCATCTGGTTCTCTGACTATCTAAGAGTCGTACGCAAACAAGTGACGAGGAGCTTTGGCTCATTTATGAAAAACGAAGGGCAGCAGTGGCCTTCAGACTCCTGTGGGGCCCTATCGCAAGCTTTCGCAAAGGATGGGATGGCCCTTCTACCCTGACGTAAGACTTTCTAATTATCAGGTCATATTTTAGGCACACCGTAGCTGCGGGCTATTTTTGACTCTGCCAGTTTAGTGATAAGAAGACGATGATTTACCTAGTCAAACGCCTTTTGGAAGTCCGGGTAGCCCACAACGCGCCGGTTATCCTTATCCAGACATCATGTTACACCATTTTGGAAGGGAAGTAGTTTCGTGAGGCATAAAATACCCTTGAAAAACTTGTGCTGCTCCACCACAAACAGGTCACGGTTACTTGGGTGACGAGCAACTTCAACCGTAACGCATCTCACCACGGCCTTTACCACAACCGATATAAGACTGACGGGGCCCCTCGATCCACTCTTGTGAATCAGGACAACCTGTGCCACATTCCAGTCCTCTGGTATCTTCTCTTCCTCTATGGAAAGTTTGAATAATGCTGCCAGGTATAGTGCGGCGACCTCGGCTGGGAGCCACCGGATACTGGTATGAGTGCCTTCAGGCGCCGCGGTTTTATGCTTACCCAGGCTGCAGAGCACTAATTTTATCTCCCCAGGCTTGGTGGTCGCATTTTACATAATCAGTGCTTCTGGATGATATGAGAGCGCTGGTCTTCGGTCCGGTTATTTAGTGTAAACCTATCGGGAGTACCTTAGGACCGTATCAACCTTCTGCCGTGGAGTGGTGGCGTGACCAGTTGTCACGGGGTTCTAAATTTTTCAGCAGCCACGGCCATTGTCCCCTTCGGCTGCACAGAGTCCTAGGATGGCTGAAGCGAGGTTTTCGCGACTTTTGCAGGGCCACCACGAGCCTCACTTTGTATCTCGTTTGGATTTTATCCATCAAGTCCCGTATCCTCATAAAATATGGGCTTCTGATGTCTTTGACTTTCCTGGAGGTGCTTCCGAGCCTGCAGCTTCTTCCGGGCCGCTTCCATCACAAAGGAAGACTTCCGCGTAGCACCCTCCCGAGAGTGGTGAATCTGACACCTGAAAAAATAAAAATACCTTTTATTTGGCCTGCTGACACCTGGCTTCCTGAAATTTCTCCTCTGCCTGTCAGAAGGCTTTTCGTGACACTCATCACATGCGAACTTTAAAGTACCGGGTCTTTTTTTCAAGTGATGCGGTGGTCTTCAGTTCCTGAAAACCGACTGAGTACTTGGTTGTGACGACGTCTAATAGGACAGACACGTGCCCTTGCATTCAGCTCGTAGGCTGGCATACATGCTGGAAGATGGTCATTTTGTTGACCACATTATTGAGGTCGTGGCCGAAAAAACATCATTGCGACCATTCCTTCTCCCAGTTCACCTCTGAGGCATTTGCGTCCCAGACGATTAGAACCTGATTACTACTCCAAATGGCTTGCCGTAAAGTCTTCGGACGGCGAGCTTTCTCCGGCTGTTGTTGAAGTAGCCGTGAACAAAGAGCACTCTTTAGCCTCCAGAATCGGCAGTAGCAGAAACCGCCTGAATGCTGAGCGTCACAAAGTGGGAGCCTTGCAATAATACACCTCCGACACCAGTGCTCTCCTCTGTGTCTAGCCCATATTCAGTGCACCCCTACGAGCAAGGGGGCCCCATGTTGACTCCATCTTTTAACGGCTTTTTGTAGAGCTCAGTACAGTCTGCCTCAGCAGCCTCTTTCTGGAGTTTCTACCACTTGTTTCCCACGATATATATATTACTATCGAGCATCAAAAGATCATTCTGCTATTGTCGGTAGCTTTCCCTACAACAGTTTCTCCACTTGAGCATTGAGCTCGAGCGCCGCGCTAGTATTTTGGCGAGAACATTAGCGGTTGGATGACAAGGAGGCTATAGGTTTCATAGGGCTGTCCATGGCCGTTCCACTTCGGAAAATTTGGCCCCATGAAGTTATGGTTTTCCGTGGAGTACCGTTCTGATCACACCTAGAGTGATGAGCCATCGTGGATTTTTGAACCCTGGGCAAAAACCCATTTTACACTCTCCGACATGAACACGTTTTCCTTTGTTCCAGGTCTATAGAGCCATACCTAAGCTCCATATCGTTATCGAGTTCAATTCGAATACCCCTACCAAGGACTGGGTGGATTTTCTCTGCCGCCGCCAAGAAGAAATCCCTGTAGCGAGGGCTCCGGAATTCTACCAAAAAGCTTAACTCTGGTTCCTTTACGGATTAGACTTCAGCTTGTCCGGCCACGTGGCCCGCTTCAGTAGGGCATGCAAAAAGGGTACCCAAATGACCTGGGAGATCCACTACTCTTTTCCGGAGCTCCCGTCGTCTTTGATTAGGTGCCCCACGCACAGTTCTGTTACTGCCCTTGTTTACCACGTTTCTTTGTCTACCCAGGGCTACCTCGGCATGTGATTCAAGCTGTGCGACAGCTCCGGTGATGGTCTGTATCTCATCCTAGATTTTCTCGACTTCATCTTGCTGGCCGGAGTTAGAGGGGGAAGGTGTCGTAGGGGTACAAGGTGGTTCTTCCAGGAGTACTTGGGAAGGGTGCCAAATTCCTTCTTGTTCCATGATTGCACGTTTTTGGGCGCCTGCCTGTTGTGTGGCACCCACCACCCCCTGCAAGGTGAATAGTTCCATCCACCGTCGCTGTTATCTCACCCTGGTTGTTTTGCATGCACGAATTTAGGAGTTGTGTCGAATAGTTTATCTGGCCCATCAAAGTCATTGAGAATGATTTTAGAAAGTTGGTGCTAGTAGTAATCGATACATACAAAGTAAACTCACTTTAGCACTTGAGGCTTGCCGTAAAGGTCAAAACCCCAGCCAACGGTTTGATACACTTTCCCTTGAGCCACTACCTACAGATGTTATGTCTAATGCCATCTTGAGCTTCAAGATTTAAGCCTTCTTTGCTGCATAGGAACTCTGGCGGCTGGTTTGAACCCATGTCGTCTTTTGTAGCACGGCTTTGAAAGGACTCGGGCAGCTTTGGCATATTGCAATGAAATGTAAAGTGTGGGAAGACTAGAAAAGAAAGCCCATAGAATCTGAGACCTAGCTTCGAGCAGTGTAAAGTCGGAGTTACTATGGAACACGGTACGGTGTGATGGGGTCAGAGAAGTAGCGCACCAAAAACCCCAGTGGTGTATGCGCTTGAAAAGTGGTTATCTTATTACTCCTCACAGTCTACTGCAGTTCCCTCTAGCCACCCTTCTGGTGCGAATATGCCCAAATAGAATGGAATTGCTGGGGCGAACCAATGCCACGAAACCCTTTTGCACCTCACTAAAGTGCTCGCGGATTTTCAACTTTTATTCACTTTGAATCTGTTCGAAGTTGTCATATCTGCTGTCAGCTGGATCCATCTCATTTTGGTGAACAGCAGTGAAAGCTGCCCTAGCAGGCAAACTAAGGGGCGCGGTGGTGCGTGCCTAGTGTCGTTTCTTATCTTTACCCCCAGCATAAAACAAGTATCTGCTCTGAAAACGCTTTGTTTGATTTGTTGGTCAAGTGTGAGCACTTTAGCATCCACGAACTGAGTCCTTATTTGGCAGTAAGATACTCTTTAAGCGAGGAGCAGTTGGTTCTTTTAAAAGTTCTCGCTGTCCTAAGTGACTAACTGCTCGATGACCACTGAGTAAGGAAGTCAAAGCCGGGGACGGAAGGGCAGAGGAGGCAAATCGTTTCTACCTGGTTCGACTTGTTGGTGAAGAAATCATCAAGACGTGATGTAACTTCCCCTCAGCGAAACCTAGATGGACTATAAGCAGGCCGCTTTCAGGACACCTGTGAGGGTACGCGTATAAGAAGGGCAACAAAAATCGAGTATGCGGGGTGATAGGCCGGTCATTCCTTTGAAAGCGAACTGAAGTCCCCCATTATCCATAGATGAATGAATTTGTGGGTTTTCTCTAGCTCTTTTTGCTGTTCAGTGTGTACCTCCGACTCCTCCTGCTGGCACTGTGGCTGTCGGTTTTTTACAAACTTCACTAGTGTTTCTTTACCACAGCATTATTTTTTCTCAGCTTCAGTCAACTGGTGTCACAGTTAGGCTGATGACGGGTGCTGGATGTAGCATTTGATTCAGCTGGAATAAAACACCACCAGCTCGAACCCGGTCAGAGTTCTTCTGAATCACAGAGTTCCGGTAATATCCATTTCCCTTTGTGAGTGATCCACGATGTGCCGGGTTTCCGTGACAGCCGGCGTGAGGGCGTACTTGTCTGCCAGATGCAGTCCAAGCTCCAACAGCTTGTTGGAGAAAATCATGCGGTTGGTGGCCAAAAACCTCAGAGCACTTTCACGAGGAACTTTGGTAGAGGAAGACAGGGATCAGCCGTGATCATACTGGTGCTTGAGCTATGTCTAGTGGCGGCACCAGCCCCTGTGACGGCTGCTTCATTCACTTTGTCTCTGTTCGTGCCTCTGAGGGACGGACCATATTCCTGACTTCCCGAAAACGTGCACAATATTTTCAAACATCAACGGAGCTACCGGACTAGGTGAAAATAGTGCAATCGGATGATGGAAAATGGATGCGCCATCAGAAGGCATGGTGTGGACGGGGTAAAGCGTCCTTGTAAGCCTACATCACATGTTTTGAAGCTCAGTTTCAGAGGAGCTTCCTTACACTTATAAGGGCGTAGTGGTTTGTTTTTATCGAGATCTTTACCCTCTCTCTGCTCAGCTACTCCAGAGCTGTTGGTTACTACTTCTGAGCGGTCCATAACTCCGAATCACTGCAATTCGAAGCGCACAGTTCCTTCGGAGGTTGCTGGGGGCTTCGCCTCGGCATAGTTTCTCCAGGCTACCTAGGGCAATACTGAAGACTGCTGTCTCGGAAGACAGAACTATGACCCAGGAAAACAGTAATTTCATTCCTGACAGGTACGGAGGCAGCCCGCTGGTTTAAAAATCCTTGCAAAGATGATTTCCGAACAGCTTACCAGGGTGCGAGCATAGTGAAAAACCTGCATTGGTCAGAAAAGTTTGGTCGATTCCCTTGCACTCCGACGACCTGCGATGGTCATGACCCCTTTACTGTAACCAAAAGCACATATATTTTAGAGTACACTGCGACTATCCACCCTCCTCTTGACCTGCAAGATAAGTTTGAAACCACAGTACCAACATACTAACCTCCGGTTTCTCGAACAAAACAATTCTGAGAGACTCCATCACCTCACGATAATGGAACAGCATGTGTTCCTAGTCCGGGCTGGAAGCAAACTGCTGCGCTTTGTTGCTCCCTAATTTTGTCGACAAAGCTAGCAGAAGGGCTAGCCTACTAGGAAAAAGCCGTCAGCCGCCATCAGCCGAGTTTCCACGATTGAGGACCCCTTATCTGAGCCAGCTCTAGTCTCACTCATTGCCGGGCCTAATAATTTCAGAACCCCATAGACTAACGACTGCTGGGGGGTTCATTGGTTCCGTTGCTTCTGGCCCCATAGCTCCTCTAGAGCTGCGGCTTTGACTTTTCCGGCTGGAATCCTGGTGGACTCGGTCAAGAGGACGCCGCCCGGTGCTGATGGGATGGCTAATCTTCTATATCTGATAAAGAGGTGGAGCAGTAAATATCCACAAAACACCTGTCTACTCCTAAAAAAGTTCCCCGTTGACCTCCCTGCCAAGCCGATAAACAGCTTGCAAAACGATAGAGCAGCAGCCCACCCATTTAGGAAAACCAGAATTTCGGCTGATTAAACGGCTTTTCAACGGAAGATACACCACGCAGCCCACAGTTTTTCGTACAAATCAAACTACTAGAAGCCGGCTGTAGATATGGCCCACATTTTGCCATTGACAGCTTCTGACGTTACTTTGCAGCAGCATTGAAGAAACAATGCCCATTTGCCCCAACCGTATGGTATAAACACCAGGAGGTGAAGACCCGAACAGTTTTTCCGACATCTCTCCTGAACAACCGATCCTAAATTGTTCCAAGCTGTCGTTTCCCGGCGCCCGTCTAGAGAACACTATTCCAAAGCGGAATGTAGACTCGAAGCCTCCTTCGTCACTAAGAAAATCTGTCAGCTTCCTCAGTTTAGATATCTTGGCCTAACTAATTAAAATGGAACCTGCCCCGAAGCCAAGCTCGCCCGCTGGCCGATTCACGTGCTCGGACGCCTCTCGCACCTCTACTAAATCTTTCCTGGCAGCCAACACTCTCCCACCCAAAGCCCAGTCACAGGGTCAACCGATCCCACCTATCTGTTGAAGTGCTAGCTCTTCCCATGTACGATAAGCTGACACCATTCAGCCCCATCTCATCATATCCCCCTTTGCACAATATGACAAGGGCCTCACTACCAATCCGAGGACATTGGCCCAAAACCTCTCGTCTATCGAGCAGCTCTTTATGAGCCTTAAGCTTCCTTTCCGTGTCTGCATGGGTCTGTGATAACTCTGCGTCACAAGGTACCAACCTGTTCGCTACCCACAAGCCAAAGCCCGCACTCTCACATCATGGCCTGCTCTTGTGGTTCCCCAGACAACCCTGAACACCCTGCCACTCACAGTCACCCAGCACTGCTACCCTCGGTCTCCCACCTTAGCAGCAATCTATACTTCGATGCAATTTTTACTCCAGGGCCCACAGATTCTCCCCGTAAATCAACGACCTTCAGCCAGCTGGTGGCCAACCCTCGTGGTCTGCCTAGTCCTCCTCATGCCCCTTTCATCAAACTCAGCAATGATTTCCAGCAAGGTCTTACGGGAACCACCGTTGACTACGTACTCTACGTGTCCTCCGACAAAATTTGCTTTCCTTGGCACATAATTATCGCATATTTAAAAGATCGTTGCCATAATCGGCTCTCCTTTCATGATCCTTTCTCCCGACGATTCGTGGCAAACCACTCACCTGTCCCTTTTGCAAACTTAACCCATCCCCAAGATAAAACTCGTTACTTTTTATAACGTTTACGGATATATTTGAAAAAACATATAACGCTGCCACACACTTTCGTCCCACAATTTTCGAACAGTATTTTTCACTGAGAAATATTTTTTCCGGGACATCTCAGCAGTCGACGATATTGAGACAGTTTGCCCTTCTTATGAGTCACGTTGTTCGCCGTCACAGAGCCGTGGCTTTGAAACTTCCTCGCCCTGCACAGATTCATGTTCTCCTCATGTACGTACATCTGAGAGACACCTATATCGCGGCCTTTTTCTTTGTCGCCATTAAGTGACCCACCACTTATGAAGAACATCAGTAGACAGTATTTTATCTGTCAACTACTTCATCTTTTCTGCAGGCTGTGAGTTTGTACCACTGTAGTGGCTATGCATCACACACTGACCTGTCGCCCAGTTCCCACTTCCATATTGAGGCATCATACCCCACCTTTCTAAAAGCAAACAATCTGCTCAACGATTACCTGCTTCCATCCGGCCACTTCTTACGACACCATCTCGGCAATCTCTGTCCACTGATGAGTCCTTCGCTGAGTATCTAACTGACACGGCCAATACTTAGTCGCTAAACTTTTTAAATGTAGTCTTCGAAGGGGCCTTCTTGTTCGTTATCCGCAACTTCACTCCTTTTTATCGTCCGATTACTAACCCTAAACCTCTCCATACACCGCGGAGCGCTGTGGCTAGTTTACATCTTTGCTGGAACCTTTTTCTCCTCAAAGTAAACAAAATTTCCTGCAATTTTTTTGTTTCTCCCGTTGAGCAGTCTCCCTTTTGTAATATTTGAATGTGAGTTTACTACTTCTTATCAGCTCCACCTGGACTCGGCCGGCATGGCCACCCGACTTTGAACTCAGATTTGCCGGGCTTTACCATGAAGAGAAGCTTGAATACTTTCTTCTGTACTTTGTAGAAAGACTTTACCCGAATCGCCCTCTTGGAATCCGGATTCCGTTTCGAATTGTACGGTTTGATCTTGCACTGCAGCGTGCCTTGGGGTTATCCAAAATAAGCCTTTATTATTATCATAGGTATAGTGGTCACTATTATCTACCAGCGTCCAAACACCCCCAAAACCAACTTTTGTCCACTCCTGAAAGCTTTTAATTGTGTCGTCCAAGTCTATCGGGCCACAGCCTGACTACTGGTGACCTCCGCGTCCCCAGCTTCTGTTGGCAAACTTATTCATCGTCGAAAAATTCAGAGGTTTTCCTTTTTTACATCGAAGCCGACCTCTGTGCCAACAAGTGAGCTCTCCGACCGAGAAGAATAACCTGCTGGACTCAGTTTACATAATGGGGCTTCTGCCATGATTGTTCAAAGCATGAGTTTCCTAATAATAGTAATAATAATAATAATAATAATAATAATAATAGTTTATTTCGGATAACCCCGAAGCAAGCTGCAAAGCAAGATCAAACAGCACAGTTGAAAGCTGAATGAAAGTTACAGTAGGACTGTACAATTATCTGAACGCCATTGAATATAAGAGAGGGCATTCAAGTCAATTGCTGCGATACCGCCCGGTGAATTTAAACTCAAGGTCAAG
Organism: Fasciola hepatica; assembly: GCA_948099385.1. NCBI lineage: Eukaryota > Metazoa > Platyhelminthes > Trematoda > Plagiorchiida > Fasciolidae > Fasciola > Fasciola hepatica. Next base: position 12,040,659 of record CANUEZ040000142.1, on the reverse strand, counting down.
TGGTTGATCCGGCTAGGGTTGGTGTAGTTATTCTGCCAGAGTGTGAGGCGGGTGGTGAATGGTACAAAATCACGCAAATCCTACAGAAGGAAGACTGGCCTGTCGAGGAACTAAACTAGATTGACGGATACGTGGATATCGTGAAAAAGAAACATTCCTGAAGGAGACGTATTCAAGAAATAGAGCTTTGCAATGTATGAGAGGAGTGGCGATGAAAAATTAGACGATAAAAAATTGTGGCATAACACATAAAGAACAAGAAAATCGGTCGAGGACAACATTTTTGGCGTTCAGTGACCGTGTATCGGTTGAGCCAGTTGTAAAACAAAACGGACAATACACTGGACTGTGGGTGTCAAATTTATGGTGAAAGAAGTGACCGGATGGAACATGTGGACTTTGAGTGGGTTGTTTTGCTTTCAGAAAAAAGGAGTGTAATGCATTAGCATGAAACTGGTAACTGGCAAAAAAAACTCCGTGTGGTGCATAGCTACGATAGTGGCAGAAACGCGGCTTGTAAGAGAGATGACCAGCTAAATGGCAGGTCAGTATTTACGTACTGATAATTATCAGCCAATAATTCACGTGGTGAAAAAAATGTATCAAGTATCGGAAATGTCTGAGACGATTTATCGGAATGGAGCATGGGAAAGGAAATACACAGAACAACCGATGAATAGGTTCGCAAAGTTCGGCAGCCGGATATGAGCAGAGTGTGTGTGATAAACCAAATGGACTACACATCTGGACCGTGGTTGCCAAAGTGATGGTGAAATAAGTGACCGGATTAAACATATGGACTTTGAGTGGATTGCCTTGCTTTCTGAAAAAAGAATGTAATGCATCAACTTGAACTAAGAATTATCGAAAAAGTCATTGCGTGGTGCTCAACTACAACAATAGGATGGACAGAGCTGGCAAAGCGATGAAGTGATGGGCAGAAGACTATCAAGTTATGCTTGATACAAAAGGTGGACCACTTTTTGGCGGCAAAACATAACTCTGCGGCACAAGAGCTTATCAGATGTGCATATGTGGGGCACGATACCTTGCAAGATGAGGACATCGCAGTGCAACAGCTCTAAGTGGGCAAACAGCGGAGCTGGCAGAGAAAGCAAGCAAACACAAAGTCGTTGATTATTGGGAATCTCTAGAGATAAATTTCGCAGTGTCATATACTGTCTGGAGATTGTAGTACGGAAGCTAGTGACAGCAATAAGTGCGTTATTTCTCGAGCATATCGGTAAAAGTAGCAAAAAGAGGTGGGCTTTGTCTTAGAGAATGGTTAAGTTTGCAAATGAGACTGGTGGGTAGTTTAGCATGAAACCGCGGAAAGTGGACCGGGAATAATGAGCCAGAAATGCTGATGTGTTTTTAAGTATGCGATAATTATGCACCAAAGAAAGCAAGTTTTGCCGGAAGGAAAAAGCGGTAGGTTATGAGGGCAAATTTGAAGCGAGCACGATGGAGGGTCAATGTTAGCTGGAGGAGATAACAAAATTTTGAGTATATGAACGCTATTAATTTTTCTTGTTTTTCAATCCGCAACCAATGCTAGTGGGTGGGGCTGACCGTGCGCTGGAAACTTAACCTGAAAACCATTTTTTGAGGCAGGAGGTGCGATCCACCAACCTAGTTGAGCCCGCACATCCTTGCAGACGTCCTGCACGCCCGATGTGCACTGGCCAAAGCAGGGGATCTGTCCACGCCCCGCACCGGCAGGATTTGCACAGGTGATGTTGGTCGAGAACACAGACGTAGAGATGGAGTAGTCTAGGAGATTGCGGGGGATCCAGATTTAAAGCCGGACTTGTGGACCAGATATTTCGCTGGTGTTATCTCCGGATCGTTCCAGGACATCAAAAGGGAGATGCCTGCCGGTTGGTGTCTGAAAGCATAAGAGTGGAGAAACGCAGTCTGGGATGCTCCCAGCTGAGGATCAATGGCCAGTGGTGAAAAGATAAATCTAGTAATGTAGATACAGACTACTTTGGGAAGAATGAGCACTGTGAGCCGTTGGGGGTAAATGATAATACAAAAATAATGACCAAAACTAGGAATAAGAATGATAACTTAGAAGGTGAGTGGTGGTCACTGAAATTGGATTAAGTGTTGGGACGTTAGGGCAAAATAAATGAGTGGAATGGGGTCAGTTCAGATCGAATAAAGCGAATTAAGTATGATGGAGATAATAGATATTAGACATTGGAGCTCGTGAATTGGGGAGAATCTAACTAGAGCAGAGTCAGTGATGTAAGTCATTCTAAGGGGTACTAATATGCTGGCGATGGAGAAGACATATGGGGTAGGTGATGTCGACGTTGCAAAGGATGTTAACCGGGTCGTGCTTTCTTTTTCTATTCAAAAATCTAGGTTACCCTCATAAGCTGGTTCAAATGTGGTGCACATATGGGTTAATTGTAGTACTTTGGCGACGTCTAAATATTTTGTAAAGACAATTTTGAAACGGTCTAGTGTCTGGCAGGCCCGAATGTCTTCAGGCAGTCTGTTCCAAATGCTGGAACAGACGGTGATGAAGAACCTTTCTCTTAGTTTTGTCCTGGAGTATGGGATTTTAGTAGTATGATTTCGGTTACGAAGAGGGTAGGGTGCGTCTTGAGCGAAACATAGATCAGTGATGGACGTATGCGCTCTAGAATGTAGGAGGTTGAATAAAAGATACAGATTGAGTTTCATCCGTCGTAGCTATTGGGGTTCAAGCCTTAGTAGCTCACATCTCTCTTTATAATTCAAGGGAGATGATGAGCCGAGTAAGTGCTTGGTGAAGGATCGCTGAACTCTTTCGATCGCAAGTCTGTCAGATTTGCGCATGTGAGTGTATACCAGAGGGCAGTACTCGAGCTGCGGTCTGACGTGGGATCTAAAGATCAAAAGCTGGCTGTCGCGCATTCTTAAAGTTCTGCTGATGAGGGCTATCGTTCTCTTAGTCTTAGCCACCTGGTAGGTGGCTTGTACTTGAAAGGTGAACACGCAATAATATTGTAGACCGAGATCTTGTACCAGCGGTGTAGTAGAAATGGACGAGCCGTTTAAGGTGAGGGACTGAGGAGGAATTTGACTTTTATATGTGAGAATGGCACTCTCAGCAGCGGAGCAACTCATTTTCCAAGTTTTGCACCATATGTCAAGAGCGTTCAGGTAGTCAGCTATTTTGGTGAGGATGTAGGTCAGGGTATGGGGTTTAAATGAATATACAATCTTGATATCATCGGCGAATAGGAACGCGGTGCCATGGCATATTACTTCGAATACGTCGTTTATGTAGAGAAGAAATAAAAGTGAGCCTAACACGCTGCCCTGTATAACACCACTTGTGACTGCCTAGGGTGATGAAAGGCAACCCTCAATGTTTACTGCTTGCGATCTCATGCTAAGATATTATGACAGCCAAGAAAAGAGCGGGTCTGTTAAGCCGTAAGATTTAACCTTGTTTAGCAGCTGGGCGTGAGGCACGCGGTCAAATGCTTTCGTCATATCAAGGAAAATAACGATAAGTGCCATTCCAGAGTCAGCTGACATTGTGATCAGATTAAGGAAATCAAGTTAGCAGGTCAGACACGACCTAGACTTTAAGAAGCCGTGTTGGTTTTCATTTATTAACCCACGGGTGAGGATAAAACTGGCAGTCTCATCTTTACCTACTCGTTCCATTATCCTAGATACAATGGGAGTGTGGTTTATGGGGCGGTAATTAGCAGGGTCATGTAAGGCACCCTTCTTATGGAGGGGAATGATAACGGAAGTTTTCTGCTGGGATGGAAAAATGCTTTGTGACATGGGGAGGTTAAATAAGTTCATCAAAACCATCATAATGTCCGGGCAGCCAAGACGAAAGTGAGCTGGTGGGATACCATCGGGTCCAGTGCGAGCCACAGGCCGGGTGGTATTTAACAGCTTCCCGACTTCGTTGGCTGAGAATACTACGGTTGACAAGGTGTCGGCAGTCAAGGAGGTGAAATCCTGGGTTGGACTATTGTGGTCTGTTATGAAGGTAGAAGCGAAGAAATTATTGAATGCCTCAGCGATTAACTGAGGCGAGCTAATATAAATGTTCTCTGATAGGAGCAAATACGGTATGTTGGTTGTAAAGCGGGGGTTTCGATTTTTAATAAGGCCAGAGAGGTGGGCTACTTTTTTCGGCTGGTTGAGAGCGTACAGTTCTTGCTTCTCCAGCTTGTTCTCACTTTCGCTTAGTAGCTGGCGTGAGAGGTGGCTGAGGCAGAGGAAGATAGAAAGGTCGTTGGTCCTTTCGTAGGCAAGCTGCAACTTCTCGAACTTACGTTGCAACTTTTGTTGTCGATAGGTCTTTCTCCCACTGAATTCAGTTATCTCAGGAGATATAATGTTAAGAGAAAAGAATGCGTTAGAGTAGATCGCATCCGACGCCAGCTGAGGATCAGATGTTAGAAAGAATTCATCCCAGGTCTGATTACGCAGGATGGTGGGTAAAGTATCCAAATTAGCACTTCGGAAAGATTTTCGATTTTGAGGACTTTCCTAGTGGTGCGGCTGAACGGAGAATCCATATGTTATGACCCTATGATCACAACCAGGAAGGTGGCTAAGGACATTTGCCTTTATATTTCGGAGGCCTGAAGTAAAGATAAGGTCAAGAATATTGTCCCCTCTGGTTAGTGATTTTACGTGTTGTGTCCATCCGCCAGCACGGATACATGAGATAAAATTTCATAACTTCGGAGAGGAATTCAGGGTCGTCCAACAAATGCCAGAGAGGTTGAAGTCCCCAGCTATGATTTTAGCAGCGTGCGGGATTTCAGCTGCGTGACAGAAAGCATCGGTGATTGTATTTACGTTGCCCATGTTGTAGCCCGGCGGACAGTAAACACAACCAATGACGAGCTGCCTCTGAAGCAGAGGCACAGAGATCCAAACAGAGTCTTGGACCTTGTCAAGGACAGGAAGTTGGAGTATGTGTGTTCCAAGACTGCCCTTACTATAAGCAAGACATCCACCATCACATCTCCCAGGTCTGTTCGTAGCAAATATATTATAACCGGGTATGGAAATGTGTCGGAGGGGAGTTTTATCAGTAAACCAGGTTTCAGTTACGAGGATTACATCCGGGTGAGATTGCAGTGCAAAGGAGCGGACGGATGTAAGTTTACTTACAAGGGAGCGAGCATTGAAAAGTGCAATTGTGAAACTATCATTATCGTGGCCATGACGTACATGGAATGTATGACACCTTAAGGTGGCTGCCATGTTTGGAGAAATTGTAGCGAACTGTGGGATGGTGTGGGGAGAGATATGGTATGGGAGGAGGCGGGACGTTCAGAGGAAACGGAAAAACCGGCAAATTTAGATGGAGTGGCATTAGGTCCGAAAGCTCGCGACTATTTGGAATTGAAGAGGAGGATGCATGTGGTTGGGTAGGCCGTAAGTAGTCAACCGGAACCGCATTTGGATAAGGTACTGGCATAACGATCTGAGAAGTCTTGCCGAGACTTCCATTTTCGTCGTCGGAAGAAGTGATTTTATGGTTCACTCTACATGGAGGCAAAAGAACGATTGGGTTTGGAGGGCGAGGTCCGGGCCCCCGAGTTAAGATGGCTGATTTTGCCGACAAAGCTACTCTATTTATTTTCGAATTCGTTACGGGTACCGGTGCAAATACATCTAGTCTCGCGTCTTTCTAAGGTATGCAAGGGATGGCTAGTTCTGACGTCAACAGTTGAGAAATTACTGATTTTGTTCCAAGTATTGGGCTGTTTTTCCGATCCGGTTTTGGATTTCGGACTCCTGCAAGGGTCGGCGTTCGTTTTTTCGAACCATATTTGTAGGTTTGTAGGTTCAACCAGACACTCCTTGAGCTAGTCGAAGGAATCATGTCAATCGGGGTTTTGTATGGTACTTTGTTACTAGTCTTGGAGTCAGGGGGACTTTTATCAGTTTTGTGGACGTCAGGAAGCACATTATTTTGGACCTTTTCATTGAGACTGTTGTGCAAGTTTTTGACGTTTGCGACGCGGCTCCGATGGAGTGGAGACTAATGAACTATCTAGGTCGACAACTGTTTTACGACTAACCAAAGAAGAGGTCGTTGCATGACGGCCGACGCTTGGTAAATCGACCACCTGAGAGGGACTACTGGCTAAATGTTTACCAGGGTTATGGCTCTTCGCATGGCTTTTTGTGAACCTCCCTTTGTAGAAGGGTTTTATCGGGAAGTATTTTTGCCCGCTTGAAACCTGTATTGGCGACGACAAACGACTGTCAGCTAATGAATTACTTGGCAACAACTTAAGTATTAAACTGAAACAGGAGTGGGCATGTGTTTTGCGGTGAAGTTTTGCAGAGTCTGACACAGTAGCAAGGTTGCGAATCTAGGCTGCAGGCCCTTAATACTAAGTTCTTGGCAGTTGAGAGAGGTAACCTATCGGGAATGTTGAATACTACCGCACTGCTGGCTTTCTTGATGCGTCAAGACATTTCAGGGGCAATGGTATCAATGAATTTCGCGGCTGAGATTAGGTTTGCCTAAGTGCGGTGTAGAGATGGGTCAAGCAGGAACGCTAATGTATCTAACTGACCGATGGTTTGGTCAAAAGCGTCAAGCCGAGAGGAAAAACTATTCATGGTTTTGCTTATTTCGGCAGTTGCTTCGGTAGCATCTCCAAGTATGTCAACGAGGGATACTGAACAACTTTTGAGAGTGCTTTGGAGGTGAATGGTCTTACAACGGCGAGTGCTATCTGTGATTTTGGGCCGGTGGGCAGCAATGGAACGCATAGCTAGGCTGTTGGAGTGATTGGTAGTTGATTCGACGCAATATCGCGGGGAGAAAAATAGTGACAGCTGACTCAGTGGGCGAGTTATTGGACTATGGTAAATTGCGGGGTATCAAAAAGGTGAGAAAAAAGTGACTAACAGCCTTTGAGAAGCCGGATAAAAAGAGAATGCTTAGAGAGGGTTTCAAACAATTGATTGAGTTACTTGGAAACCACTAATCCCTAAATGTTCTATTGTACTGATTCGCGATAATAACTGACGCCAACAGGTTGGTGTGCCGCAGTTAATGCTATTATCGGATCAGTAAATCAGTTTGAATAGCAATAAGTAATGGTAACAGCTAAATCACCGGTCTTAACACTAAAACGCAAAAATAACCTGAGGCAACCTGATTTTGCGTCACGATGACCTTGGCCTTGATGCTTCCCCGGAAGTGATCACAGAATGGGGTCCCGAGCCTCCCTGGCACCTGAAGCTTTTAGCAATGAGTTCCGGCCCCGCAATGGTACGTCTTTAACGAGCATCTAGGATGATTTTACCCAAGCACTTCGATCGTTATGCCAAGACGAACTGTTCCAGCGAAGTGATCCCGGGGTGTCCATTGATTTTCTACGATTGAATTCCGCCAAGCTGCTGTCAGCAATTACCGCCATTCATGCCAGATAAAATTAAGTTTGTAGTTTGGTCCGAACCTGTAAGAAAATATACACCCGAGGCTCCAGAAAGCTTGGAACAACAAAACCGACTCACTGTTGTTCTTTTCAGCCCCGACATCTCTCGGCAGCAATCAGAATCAGGACCGGCGACATGCTCAAAAACAAGCACCTGCCCTGCATTATCAAGACCCTTCGGTACATTTCGCATGCCTGCTAAATAGCAGGAACCAGAGAAAATCTGCCGGCATTTCCTGGGTACTCTTAGACATTAATGTGCGCATCACCTCACCTGCTGCGTCAGCCAAGGCTCTCCGTTCCTACTTTGCTGTTCTGCTACCATGGGCTCCCCCACCTCGTTCACTTGGTTACCGCCTGTCACCGAGTACATAACGTCAGGTCTGAAATTTACCCTGTGAAGGATGACCAACCAGCTTACCCGTATCGGACGGCTTTCACGCCGTGACCATGATGGCGTTCCCCCAAAATTTTTACCTCTAGGAGTCGGCGTGGCAGCTCCACTGCTGAATGTATACAACCTGACCCTCAATTGCGGTTTGTTTACTCCACAAAGGAAGACCACCGTCGTCACTTAAATTCATGAGAAGGAACCGGCACAAGACCTCACAAACCACCGCCCCATTGATCCCTCTTCAACGGAATTTGGCTTGAAGGGAAGCCTCCTCTAACATCAGCAGCCTGACTCACTACCTTCTCATGATATCAACCACCATGAACAGCCTGGATTTTTGAAATCACTCTCTTGCACTACTTGCCAATATGACAACTCCAACCTCAATAGAAGGGCTACCGATAACGGTATTTGTCATTCTTGTATACCTTGATATAACCGGGAAGTTTTCTCGGATCCAGCACTCCCAGTTTCTGACCGAACTCAAAGTTCACGGCTTCCTCAGTTCCTTGCACAACGTTTTCCCTTTACCAGCAAGATTATCCAAATTAAATTACTCGGTCCCTTGCTTTTTCTCATCTACATCAACTATGTTTTTCCAATTTAGCATCACGATACCGCACTACTTTTCACTGACGATAATGAGATCATCTACGAGCTTCCTCGCCAGAACTTCAACACTGTGCCGCCCGAGGTATCTGCTGATCTAATGCGACTTATAGAATGGTGCAACTCTTGACGTACGAAGTTCATGAACTCAAAGAGCTGGTTCACAATCTCCGGGTGCCAAGCAGCTTCCGCATTCCCTTTACTGAGCGAATCGCTCATCGCTCTAACACCTCAGTGCAAGCCTTTCGGGTGCTTTATTCGTGGAGCATTCACTTCTTGGAAAGTATAATTAAAAACCTCGACAAATAGGTAGATGAGAGTTCCCACTCCCTTTCCACTAAACTTGCGAAAAAGCCAATTTATTACTCGCCTATCCATATCCTCCCTCAACAGGTTCACTGTCCCATCCTGTTTTCCAGCCTGTCAAAAGCTGACAATGTCAATCGAGAACGTGTTTTCCTCTACCAAACGATTTGTGGGGCATTCACCACTTAGGTTACATGAAGAATTTTGTCTCCATTTACCCATCAACCCCGTATGACCAAAATGTATAGAGGTCAACCTATGTTTGCCATATAGACTTGCTCATGAAGGGGCCTTATCATCTGCTGACTCAACATGGTTCTGTCTGCCAAAGCCTGATTCCCCAAGTCACCGAAATCTCGGAATCACCAGCCCCTTATCTAAGTTGGTAATGAGAATCAATTTTTTGCAAAATTATCCAATCTGTTGAGTGAACTTCCACCTGTTACGCCAATCACGGTCTATTTTTCAGTTGATCAAAACCCTGAAGTCATACCTCACTGTTGCCAGCCCACGGAGCTGACTTTCTTGAGTGCCGCCAAAGGTCGAGCATCTGAAAAAGGATTCCAATTTCGGAACAAGGAAACCATGCGGCCAAAGGTTTTCCACAAAACCACAAAATCCTTTGCGTCTTGCTCTGTTATTCCATTATTTATTTAGTTGATACCAACACCATCAATCTCCGACTCAGTGATCCCCCAGTAAAACAGAAGTCAAACCAAGTGTTTGGGGGCTCATGGAGACGCAAGTACCAGGCGCGAGCGGCCAGGAATGATTCCTTCCTGCTTATTTGATTTCCCGTGCTTTCCAATCCTAATGCTCAAATCCACAGCGCTCTCGGAGCAGAAGACAATTTCACGACGGCCACTCCTGAGCAGTCCACCCCTGGCAGTGCCAAGCATCTTGCGCACATATGCAATGACATGGCGGGCGAAAGAGCTTTGGAAAGCTACTAAATAAACCTGACCGCTCCTCTGTACAATAAAAATGTAATACGTCAAAATCTCACTTCGAGGACGCCTCTTCTTCGAAGTGAGATATGGAGAAAATGGGCAGTTTCAACTTTCAGCCTAAACCCAACCCGCGTATGGGAAGACCTCACGGCAATTCCCACTTTCTGTTGGCCAGGTAAATTACTTTTTCCTGCGCACACCTTCATGAGGGTGATGGTGTACCAAGCTCCCCGTATACGCATTAAAACTACTCCCTTTTGTCAGTTTCCACTTCTCCACAAGCAGCCCTAGAACTTCAAGCTCATGCCTACTGCGAAGACCAGATTGTTTCTGCTGCCAAGGAATTTTCTGGCCACAATGGCTCAACATAGGCCAATGCAGTAAAAGAGCCCCTACTTATAAAATCAAAAGTATAACTTTCGCTTCACGTTTTCTCTATCCGAAGGTATCCGCCTGGGTTTAAATTATTGAAACCACTCTTTATTACGCTCAAGGCCAATCAGCGGCGATAAAAGCCTTGGCAGGCTGACAGCCATTGACTGCTCATAATAGTGCTTGTCGACCTCGTAGCAGAAACCCTCATGAAACTGCGATAACTGTTTGACTGACTAGGACTGCAAGGCTGTTCGTCCAAAGATGTCCAGCCATCCGTGAATGCTCTGAACAATATACTGCTGGTAAATTTAGAGGGAAAAATTGACCGGAAATCATGAATTCCGCTTTACACTCTTGAAACGTTGGACAACTTGCCAAAAAGAATTCAGCCTTCATGTACTATGCCCTTGAGTCTGATAAATGTCGCACTAATAGATTCCCCTTAGTACGTTTGCCACAATCCTGGGTTGGAACCTCATCCAGATTGACGCTCCATCTCGGCCTATCTTGAACCCTGTTGGAAACTGATGTGCCCATATTACCCCCGGCTAAACTCCTGGACATTGTTATGTGCCAGAATATGGAGAAAGCAGAACCTCCTCAGCTGCTGCATGAAGGCGAATGCAAAAACTACGGTCTGGCGGGGGCTTCAAAAAGTTCTTTGTAGTATTAACAAATCCTCCGTTTAGGAATAATACAAAATAAAATTAGAACTTTTCAACTTCCTCTCCTCCACTTTCTATTTCGCTCACGCTAATCTCCAGTTAGAACACGCTCCAGGCTGCTACCCTTCCTTTCTGTTTCAGTATCAAAACCTCCTGATCGCTGTGTCACTTAAATGTTTTATATCACGCAGATAGCTTATCTTCTACACTGCTCTTCTACAATGGCGTCGGCTGTTGACGGCCGAGTATACGACCTGCTCACGGTGCTTCGCCCATGTGCAGTCCTGATACTGCCTCAAAAGCTTCGTTGGGGTTTATTGGAAGTTTTCACATCAAGACAATTTCAATGTAAGGACTTTGGTAGCCATAATGCAAGGGCAGATAATTCAACGCCTAACGGCTCAGGTCCAGTGACGCCCTCCTCCTTCCCAAGGTGTCTCAGTACTGTAGATGCGCGAACACAAGTCACAAAATCTCTCGCCTAAAATGACCAACACGGACGAAGAAAAGCCACAGGGAGCTCAATAACGGCTTATGCACGATTCCATGCAACATTTCGCGTGACATATCCTCTTTCAAAACCTGACGCACCTCGTGGTTTTCTAAGGTCTCTGCAGATAAAAGCTTCCTGCCACCTTGAACCTGCACTCAGCCGCCCGGTCACATTAATCCGAACGGCCTATCCGTCCCCGTGTGCTGCTTGTGTTCTTGTAACCCATCGGAACAGGCATCCTTCCAAATCCCTAAATTTAGGTGAACCCCAGGACTGATACATCGGCGCATCTTGCTACCCACCAGTCGCCTCTCCACGTATCTCTCACATGTTAGACAATTCCTAGAATACCGTCAATTTACCTCAAGCCACTACCCAAGTTCTTTTTTATAACTATCTCAGAAGTTAAACGAGTCCTCAGCAAAAGGCTCTTGAGCGTATCTGTAGCCGTTATTTACCACCAACGCAGTGAGCTCCTACAAATTAAGTCTATGGGGATTCATCGCGAGGCTCAACCTGGTCTTTCTCTTTAAACTACTCCACAACCGGGCCTACGCGTCCTACCATATCTCATTCGCTGCAACCTCTTCCTACACCCTTCGTCACCGTGCCCTTTTTTCTCCCCATTCCTCGATCGAATCTTATTCTGAGGTCCTGATTCTTCCTGTAGGCCTTGTCCGAATTCTGCATGAGCTTCCCTTCAACATACGCAGCGCCTGTTCACGGTATTCTTTGAAGCGCGCTCTCTTCATATACCTAACTGTTTCCAATGCCAAGCTGCCAACCAGTGAGAGCTTCTCCACGGGTCTGGGATTTCAAGGAGGCCTCACTCTGTAAAACTACTACCTCTGTGGCACAAGCAGATACCTGTTTTCCATGCCCAGCCACCCGCTTCCCCTCTATATCACTGAATAGGACCACTGCCATCTCAGATACACAGCAAACTTATCTCCGGCTTTTTATGCAACTACCTTACTCGTTATCCACATTCGTCTGTGCCACCATCCTGTCTCCACCCGTCCTTTCCTGTCCTGGGCTGTCAGGACGTCCCCAACACAGTTCCCTACTAACTATACCCATGCTAATACAACAGGTCCTAGCCATTCCCATCCCCTACTGCCTCTCAACTTGTCTTAGAAGCCTACTTCGTCGATGAGCTCCCGTTTCACGTTTTTTCTCCCTATCTTCGTCAGCCGTTGATCCTCAGCTAGGGCATACCCAGACTGCTTTTCTTTATCTCTTTTTCCCTTTCTAGTGGCCTTCGATGACGGTCTTCTATCTCGAGCACTGTACAGACCATCACCCTGACAGGCACACCCGGAAAATAATGCTATATGGCAGTCTACCAACTGCCGTCCCTGTTGGATTTGCTGTCCGGGGTCTCACAACTAGCCAATGGATCCTAGATTATATACCCTTATCGTGGTTGCTCCGCCCCGTGCAACCATCAGTGATCATCCGTGCCATTCCCAACGATGCAGGGCGCCCACTCCCCCGCGTTGGTTTGCACACATCCAGCTTACAGACCGTCTGCAGCGATGTGCGAACACAATCAGGCTGGTGGATCACACACCCCGTGTTCGCTTTACAACCATTTCCATGTTGAGTGGCCAGCTCAATGTCAGCCCCGCCGGGTAGCACCCGTTGCGGTTCGCTCCCTCTAACTCTGCTCACCATACCGCATCCAGTGCCGTCGGTTGCCGATCGCATGCTTCCGCCTTTCCCGTTCCGCCGTAATATGCTCACCTGTCGTGCTTGCCATCGTTCTTTTCAGTTTTCATCTTCGTCGCACCACCACTGCATGCCCAGCTACCCCTCTGTTCTTGCTCCCATAGTTTCTCACCAACACAGCTCTTGCTGCACGATTTCACCATAGCCCTATTCGCTTCACTTTGCCGGCCCCCGTTGATATTTTCCTTTCCACCCACGTCGTCCCTGCCGGTTTCTATTTTCTGTTCACTTGGTACCTTCCAATGCTCATGAAGCCCACTGATCGCATTCTTAAACCACAACGCTTATCGTTTTGTCATATTCTCCCTTGACCTCCCTTTTTGTGACTCGTCATTACGCTCCCCACCGACCCGAACTCATGACCAACCCCCATACCAGAACCCGCCGTTCCCACCCTGGCATCTTTGACAACCACATTCATTATCCATCCACCATCACCACATTTTCCTTCCTTGACTTCGCAGTTCTTACGTGGACCATTTCATTGGGCTATGCTCCGATCAGCATCCCCTGGTTTCATACACTCGTACAATCGCCTGCAGGCATGCAGCTCTCAAACTCCATCGTCCGAACTCCACCGCGCAATTATTTCCCGTGCCTTTTTTCCATTACAGGTTGACCGGTATCGGCGCTACTTTATTCTCAGCCTTCATCATGCTTCACCTGTGGTGAAACTACCTAATTGGCCATCTCTTACCTGTGTCCATTTGGTCAGCACTCTCACCTCCTGCTTCGTACGTTGTTCGCCACGGTCATTTTCTGTGCGTCGTTCAGACTGTTCTGCTTTTTCAAGTTCCACCCAAAGTAAATTTGTCGTTACGCCACATTTTTCACCCACAGTTCCAAACCGTGTGATCTGCCATAATCCGATCTCCCTGGTCCTCCTCTTAATTATTTCCCTCCTACGTTGTTCGCCGTTACAACTTCTGCATCTTTGCACCGCAATCACTTTCACCTACCAGTTACCATTCTCCAAGTATATTCCAGACTATCTCGAATACGATCCATACTAGCTCTGCTTTCTCTGGACACTTCCATCGCCGTCATCTTCCCACCTCTCTTTTTTCGACCGTCATCACATGTCACGCCTACAGTATTCGAATTACTAGATCCACTCTTACCTGTTTCCTTCGATCCCCTCCCTTATCTTCCCTCTGTTATTGACTGATCTTCACAGCCATCATCACTTTCTTGCCTCCAATGTCTGTCCTTCTTCCCTCTGTTGATTCGCCATGCTCACTTGTCATTAAAAAAAATTATCACTATTTCCCCAAGTTTATTTCACACCACCCGATCTTATCCTACCTGTCTCTTCCAATTACTGATATTTCCACTGTCCCTTGACCCTGCTCCTCTTATACATGTATAATAATGTATGTTTCTCTGCATTCTCCAGTTCCTCGCCAGCCACTTCCCTTGCTACTATCCCGCAGCCAGTCATAATGTGCGTCCATTCCGTCAACATCTGTGCTCCACATCCCCCGTATATCAGTTGGTCCAAATCGCTTTTGCTATCTGTCCTACCCCTTACGACTTGCATTGCTCGCTGTCTACCTTGCAATGAGTTTTGCACCCTGTCGCCGACCACTTATATTGCAGTGAAGCAATGCTGGTTTGCTGTCTAATCCCCCACCGAGCAACTCGCCTTCTTGTTGCCACCGTTTCCTAAACCCTTTTAGTCTCCCTAAAGTAAGTCCGTCAGCTTTCAGCTATTTCACCTTGAGTCAGTCAGACCCTCCGTTTGACTTTGACTCCTGGGTTCACCGGGCGTCTGTTTGAACTCGTCCTTTGGTCCATTTGTGCTCCCCGCATTGTTCTTTGGTGTGCACATATCTATCTTACATTTATCTCCCTCTCATCTCCCCCTTCAAGGCCTACATGCCCTACATTTGCCGTGCATACACCTACGTTTTCACGGATTTTATCTACTTGTTCTTATAGCTTGTAGAAATTTTATCGTGCGTCTAGCACGCTTTGTGCTTATCCGAAGTGAACCGTCATTATTATTACTTGAATAATGTATCCACCATTCTATCAACGCTACCAGGCCCAAGCAGACGTCTTCCCTATTATCCATTGCGTTATTCGTTTCGTGGCACGGTATGTAGCCCAGTAATTACTCCTTCACATATTGGGGCTCTAGCCCCTTCCGCCAGCTGCGGATTCTCATCGTTTGACGATACTTGCTACTCATTTTTGAAATTACCTTACTTGTTTCAGGGAATGTTGTTCCTTCCTATACTCGTAAATGCTTCCTTGCGTACACTGAAAACACTCTCACCTATCTCTTTACTTCGTACCTAATAGCTCCTTCCAGCGAACTTGAGCTTGCCCTACCGATCGATTTCTGCATCATCCCTGTGAATAGTGTACTTTCCGCACTCTAAGATGGTTTTCGTCCCGGCAGGTTCATGTTCTGATGACTACTTATAGTTGCCCCAAAATGATTTAAAATTGAGTCATATTGAGGCGTAATCCGCCGTTGTCTTACTTCATTTAGGACCCCTGAGCTTTATCCTCCTCTTGCCAAAATGTGTGGCTCTTGACGTCTTTCAATATTTCATCCTACTGAGCAATGCCGTATGTTTTAACCATGCGCTTATGCTTGCCTCTCGACCAAGGTCGAAAAATATATTATCACTATTATTTGAGTTTGGTCTCAAATCTTTTTGACAGTCGTGCTTGGACCACAGGAAGTTGAACTTTCAAGTTTTACTGTTAAGTCTACTCGGCCGCATACTTGAGGTTTGTATATACTCATACTTTTGTGATTTCCAGTTTAATACCGGAAAAACTACGAATGAAACATGTTTTGGTCTTGGAATTCGTGTAAATTGGCCAACTTCCGCTTGGACTCTGACTCATGTGACTTACAAGGACCTTATATACTGGCAGCAGCACCCCCGGGTTCTACGTGGCTAACGTTCTGCTCAACTGGTAAACGGCTCCATTCACTTGATAAACAGCCCATAGACATTGCGCCGAGGGTTTAAGGTTGCTTATAACGAATATGCCCAAGTCCCTGACCTGCCTCTTCTGGACTACTGAAACAGGGCCGTCCATGTTTGGGTGGCTCGTTCTGCTGGATCCTTTTCTATCCGACGTGAGCACTTTGCCGGGTTTGGAGACAAATCTCAAGCTACAGGCCACTGGTGAGAAGCAGTAGCGCCCAGCCAAGACCGATTAGATTCTGTGCACCCCATAACTTCAGTGCTATCCACAAAAATAAGGCGGGGCGATCCCAGGGCCTGCGGAAGTCTTTCGTTAATCAGAACCAGTACTGGACCCATTACAGTACCTCAAAGGTATTCATCGGTTGCTGCCGCCAGCGAGAGCTGTGTCCTTTTATTTTATATAAAACCAGCGGTCAAATGGGTGAAACTTTTTCCACCCAATTAGAGATATGACCACGCCTATCCCCTCAGCGAACTTGGAACTGGCCTAAAGTTCATGCCCTCAAAACTTGAGGAAGTCAAGGTAAAAAATATCTTCTCCTAGTTTAATTCTCGGTCTGCCTCGTCAAAAATCCTCAGTAAGTTGCTGGAGCAGGGCAAGCCGTCTCCAAATCGGTGGTTTTCATCGGTGATTTGGTAGTTTTCCTTCAGGTATCTTACCAAGGCACTTTCGATAATTTTCTCCGTTACTTTTAGTATTATCGATTGTAGGATAACAAACCGGCATTTTGCTGCATGTTCTCCTAAATCCACCATGTGAATTCGCACGACTTCCGCAGTTTATCATTTGCCCGTTAGCACGGCTGCCCTGAGAGGTTCCTTGAGTAGGGTAGCTAAGGGCCGTAACCGCCTCCGAACCGGCCGTATAAGAACGTCTGGATGGATGCCATTTAATCCCGGCGCTCCCTTATTTTCCAGAGCGTCTGATACCAACAGTAGATCTCCCAATGACATCTCACTTTCTACACTGCAAGTTCCCAGGTCACTTTGGGGGTGACCGTCTTCCCTCATCATTCCTGTTGAGGTCCCAAAAGTATTCTTAGTAGATTTCCGCCTCCTGTTCGTTGTTCTACAACTGACCACTGTTTTCTATTTTTACTCCTTCTACGGTTGCTCGTATATTCGTTCTGGCCTTGATATAATTAAGGTTCACCTTTGGGTGCTTCTTCGCCGCCCCAGCGAAACACATTTCATGTAAGATGGCTTCTGTATTGTTCACACACCTTCTTTCTTATTAACTGGCTTTCGCGTATCCGTCCATGCCCTTAAATTTTCCAGTGTCTTCTCTACGCCTGACGATTCCAACCCAGTGCCCTCGTTGCACTGTCTCGTCGTCAAGGTGGAAACCCCTGCCCAATAGATCTGCAAGTGGAGGCTTCCGTTTTAGTCATCCAGTTTATATTTTTACGCCTAACCACATTTCGTTGACTACGTGTTCTTGGTCGCAGGCCAGTGATGCTCCTATTACCAACAACATCTCTTCTAGTCCAGTGAATATTTTTGCTGCTAGTTCGGCGGCTTGGCCTTCCGAATTTTTATTTGAAGTGAGACTGCTTGTACACTGGAAATGGACAGACGAAACCCTCGGGCTCAGTTGCGCCCTCCCCAACTAGCGCTAGCTCCCTGCCTATTCTTCCGTTCTCTCTGTTCGTTCTGTGTGCACATTTCCTTCTGGGCGAGCCTGAGATACTCCTCCTCTATTTCTCATCTATAACTCTGTGATGGCTATGCAGCATACACTGGTAGCATCCGGCCCAGGCGCACCCCGCTTGTTGCCAATGCCGCGAGCGTTACATCCGTCACCAAAATTTCCCCGTCGGCTAGCAACTAACTTGGTTGTGCCTCGTCTTTTTCTCGCTCCAGATTCACGTTTGAACGTTATCGATAATCTCCACATCCCGGTTTCTCAGGTGAGCTAATTAGCTTTACCGTATACATGTATATATGAAATGGTTTGTGACCCTATCTAGGGTAATGGAATGTCAAAGATGAAAACAGGGTTCTTTCGGATGTACTTCAGTTAAGTTCATTTCAGTTCAGCCTGCACAGGGAAGGTAATGGTCGCGACCCATTGAGCGTCCGGAATTCCATCAATGGTACGCACAATAGTAATGCATTCACCACTGCACAATTTACTTCGTTGAACCCCCGCTAAATGAGGGAAGTGCAGAACCCCATCGAACAACAAACTATGACAGGCACTATGCATCATGAGCTTTCTCTGAAGCAGTATGCTCTAAACGAAAATTGCAATAACAGCTGTGATGTCCCAAGCTGAACCCTTCTCTCTTGCCACATAGTATTCTCTCTGTTGTAGTACACACTTGTACCGTACGCGATTCCGCGCATACAAAATATTACGCCGCATTCCTTTCGGTCCTGGAGTTCTTGCTTTTCGGTAGTTCGGTGCAGGGTTCAGCCAATTCAATCCACTCGATGTCACCTTTGACGTCGCGCAGAGGAGTTTGTAGCGACCTGGAAATGACTGAGTTTGAATGCGTAAATTCATGACCAAAAGTTAATGTACACAAACAACTAATTAGCACTTGGCTCTGGGCAATTTCTGTTTTGCTCGACGCCACAGGGTTGAGCTTCGTCTACCCGCTTGCTGTAAGAACAATTGGTTTCCGCCAACTGAAGAACACATTCTTGGAGGCTCCGCTTGCGGACAGTTAAACCTTTGGCTCGCTTAGCTAGTATCTCTCGTAAACGTAAATGTGAACAACATTGTTCCAACGCAAGCCGTATTTAGCATGTTCTACCAACTTGTACCGTCTTTTGGCTCGAGCCGAAGCTTTTATTTTGTTGCCTGTTCCATTTGCTATTCTCGGGATCCAGTCGGTACGTGGTATCCGGAGCACCAAACTGGTGAGTCCTTTGTCTTTTCTAATTTTATTTTGTAAATCCCGGAGTACTGGTACGTAATTTTGTCAATTTTATTCTGTAATAACTCATTATTTTGACCAGTTTTGTGCATTTTCCCCATTGCATCGGTTCTTTCTTCACTTTTTGACTAACTTCAACTTAACATACCAGTTGCACTACAAGAAACTTTGATTTTTCTAATGCTGAGTTGAATGCACTTGCCTTTCCCTTCGCACCGCTCAGGGAGAGTGAACCCGAAACTTGCTTAGAGCAGTTGGAGTCATCTTTTGCTCCGCCCAGTGTGACTAAGGAAAAGGGTGGGTTTCACTACTTGGTCGCAGTTCTTTCTCCACACTTCCTGGAAGTACCGGAATCAGAAATACCCTACCCTTACGAAAGCATAAAAGCAGCGGTCATTAGCCGAGTTGGCGTGTATGACTAACAGCGAATTATCCGTTTGTTTGCAGACACCAAGCTCGGTGATCTCAAAACCCATGCAGTTCCTTTAGCACATGTGCACCCTTTTCAGAACAACTAAGATCGATGAAGGTCTGCTGAAAGATTTTTGGCTCCAAAAACTTCCCATTGATAAGCAGAAGGTTCTTTGTGTCCACATTGGAACGACTCGAACGGCTTGCTGAGAGGGGGGATACAGTTGGGGAATTCCACGGGCCAAATGATAATCAGGCGGTTCCCTCACAAACTGATTCTGTTATTGCCTTTTTAACAGTCCCTGTGCACAATTTTGTCAAAAAGTCGAGGCACTCAGTGTGTCGTCAGCTGTCCGCACAACTCAGGCACCACCTAACAGGCAGTGTCACCTAAACAGATCTCCCAGTAGAAACCGTATAAAGGTTGCGGTTCAGCCAACATCAACAGAAGCTCTTTGTTGGTATCCTCAGGGGTATTGTTCAAAGGGGCTTTAGTTCAAACCACCCTATGCCCTGGCCCCGGCCAGTCAGGGAAACGAGGAAGCCACTGACCAGGGCAGTCGCCGGTTCTACATAGTCAAACACAGCTCAGGGACGCGTTACTCGGTGGACAGAGGTGTAACGAACGTTTGAGCAATGCGTAGCCCAATTCGCAACGGATCCCGAAATCAAAAGACGATTATCCGTGATATTCTACGATACTAGATTATTACATGAACAATGACATAAAAAATATACAAACCTCAATAATACGATCACAAGGACTCAACAACGAGAAACCGAATAGCAGCGTGTGAGCAGACAGCACGTGCGTCACGCAGGTCCTGAACAAGGATGTGCCAAAGTAGCGCTGTGGGAGCGAACAAACAACAATTGGTCCAGAAAAACAACCGGTTCGTAAAGACAGGTCACTAGTGTAGGCAAATGAGTGATGTTGGGAAAAACACTGAATCGCGAGGGTTAAAGGGGATTTTCCACGACCGGCTGTTACACTGCCGACCAAAATCCTCCTGGGTCCTTGGCAGAGTCAAAGGTTCGGTATAAAGGTACTGATTCTTCCTACCTGCCTAGGCCTCGCTGTCAGTGCGCGCGTCTAATGCTCGTCGTCAACGTTCTACTACTGGTCGCACCTAACCCATTGGCTACATAGACGTTAGGCTAGTGTACATCTTCCACGAGACCAAATGACCGACAGCGAGCGTGAAGGATCACATAGATGTTGTCCTCTTAAAGGGCCATCCGGTCCTGGATGTATGTGCTTGAGTGTGTGTGAGTGTGTGTAAGTGCCGGGGTGTACAATGAAATCACAGGTATGACTACACGTCAAAGGAGGACTTTCTGCAATGTCAACAAAAGACCGTGTGGCAGGAAAACGGGTGAAATGTAGCATGTGTGTGACCTGAGCTCCGCTACTTCCACACATGCAAGGGGCATTCGGTAACGTCAACAAAGGCAAACAAAGAACACTGTCACATGTTTGATGGGTTTACGGGATGTAGAGTGCGTCGTGCATGCGTGTATGTATCGGGATGTACAATGGGATCACATTCATCACCACATATCGGAAAGAACCTTCTGTAATGTCAAAGAAAGACCGCGAGCACCGTGATGTGTTTGACGGAGATCGTGTGGTATATATGGTGTTTCTTTATCCACCTCGATGACTGGTGTGAAAAGGTTTACTAGGCCTCAGGGTTATCAGCTCCTCCGTCTTCGCTCTCGAGTAGGTTAATACTGCGTATGTCACGAATGAGCACTCCGTTAGCTGTCTTCACCTTCACCGTTCTTATCATTTCGTCAGTGCTTTTGATGGTTTCCGTAACTACTCCCAAAGACCAAGCGCTGAAATGTGCGCGTTCGTCGGCGATCATAACCACGTCCCCAACTTTGAATGGTCTTGTTTTGGCCAGCCACTTCTGTCGAGTCTGCAAAGCCGGTAGGTACTCCCGTAGCCATCGCCTCCAGAAGACCTTGGCCAGATAGTTCGCTTGCTTCCACCCGTGGAGGTAGCTCCAGCGAAGGTTTACCGGCCCTTGGAAACCCTCGTTTGACCTTAACGTCAATAAGTCGTTTGGGGTGAGCGCCAGGTGGGTGGGGTCGCCGTTCATTACTGGAACCAGGGGGTGGTTTTTCATGATTCGCTCCACCTCAGTCATGACGGTGTTTAGCCTCTCGTCGTCAAGCGGCTGCTGCTCCATGATTGACAGCAATATCCGTCTGGCGTACCGGATCATGCGTTCCCATACGCCGCCTCGGTGGCCGGCCTGTGGGGGGTTGAAATGCCATCGTATGCCGTAGGCCACGGTTCGATCCTGCAGTTCTTCCCTGTTTATGTTCTTGTGACAAAGCCGCAATTCTCGGTGGATGCCCACAAAGTTCGACCCATAATCTGGGTATATATCGGCCGGTTCGCCTCTTAGGTTGATAAATCTCTGCAAGGCCCGTAGGAAAGAATCGGTCGTCATCGAATGTTCCGCTTCTAGGTGAACCGCACGTGACTTCATGCACCACATGAGACACCCATATGGCTTTTCTTATCTCTTCTCGCACTTGATCCACAAGGGCCCGAAACAGTCCAACCCGGTGTCGCTGAACGGCCACCAGCCCGTAGTCACCCTGCATTCTGGTAGTGGGGCCATGAGTTGTTTGCCTGCTGTGGCATTGCCTCTCCTGCATTGCACACACCGTCGGATTACGCGTTTTACAGTCTCCCGTCCTCTCAGCAACGAAAGGCGCTTTCGGATGACGCTCGTCACGTGACTTTCCCCGGCATGTCCCCCCACGGCGTGGAGGTGTTGAATCATTAGCTCTACTACAGGTTGTCTCGCAGGCAGCAGTATAGGATACTTCGTGTCGAAGTTCAGGTGGGCGTTGGTCAGCCTACCATCCACCCGCAGCAGTCCGTCGATGAGTTTGGGGTTTAAACGCTTCAGCTCGCCTCTTGGAGATGGCGTGTCTTCATTGGTCGGCCCCACTTCTTCCGCCCTCTTGAATTCTCGGGCGAAAGCCTCGCGTTGTATCATTCTGAAAATATCGTACTCTGCCGCTTGTAACTCATCGGGACCTATCGGGCCGACCCGTATCCGGCCTGAGGGCTGTAGCCCTTTCATGACTAGTAAATTTCTCTTGAACCTGGTTAACCAAACTAGCGAACGAAGCGTCTTCATCTAGGAAGAAAACCTGACCAGTCGCGATAGAATGGATGTCGCTTCGACGACGTTGGCCACCATCACTACGCCTTTGATTTCCAGTTCCACTTCCGTAGGAGGTTTTAATTCGAACACGGGCCAGTCCTGTTTGGGCAATTGCAGGAAGTTTGGCCCTCTTGTCCACGTGTCCAGTTGCCTGAAGTTGTTCGCACCTCGGAAGCACAGGTCGGCTGGATTATCGCCAGACCTGACATGATTCCACTGGTGCGTGGCTGATTCATCGTGGATAATCGTGAGCCGGTCAGCAACGAAAGTACCAAACCGGCTCCGGACGTTGTTGATATAGTAAAGTACTATCGTTGAATCCGTCTAGAAGCTCACTGACCAAATGTAGAGATCGAGACATCTCTTCACAGCTTGCACCACCCTGACTGCCAACACGGCTGCGCTGAGTTCAAGGCGTGGGATCGAGACCGACTTCAGTGGAGCAACGCTGGCTTTGGCGAACAGGATCCTCGTGGTATATTGTCCATCTCCTGCGCACCATCGTCCGTGCACCACAGCTCCATAACCGACTTCGGATGCATCGGAAAAGGCATGTAGTTCTCCAGTCCGTGTCGTATGGCCAGGAGTCAAACATCGTGGGATTCTTATGTCCCCTAACTTCTTCAGGGTGTTCAAAAATTCTTCCCAGTCCAACCGGTCCCCTCGGTCCAGTGACTGGTCCCAATCAACTTTCTTACGGCACAGCCGCTGCAGAAAGATCTTTCCGGGTAGCAGCCATGGTGAGACGAAACCGAGCGGTTCGAACAAACTTGAGACGGCAGATAGTATGCCACGACGGGTTATTGGCAGCTCGGGAACGTTTAGTTCGAAAACAAAGTCGTCCGTTTCCGCGTCCCATTGTATCCCTAAGGTTGGCTCGATAGGAAGTGGAGAGCCGTCCAAATCTCTTACCCTTTCGGCCTTTTCGTGATACGGGATGACCTTCAGCACTTCTGAAGCGTTCGACATCCATTCAGTTAGATGGAAGCCACCCTCTTTCAGCAATCTCGTCAGACCCCTGAACTGCCCTAGAGCTGATTCCACATAATCGAATGACCCAAGGTAGTCGTCGACGTAGAAGTTCCTGCTGACGCGTTCTACCACCGTCCGATGTACTAGATCGCCATGTTTGTTCGCTGATTCTCGGAGGACGTAGTTCGCACAAAATGGTGACGATATGGCTCCGAAGGGGTGGACGGTCATCCTATAATTCACCACTGCGTTGTCCCGGTCGCTCCCTTCCCACCACAGGAAACGCAAAGCATCTCGTTCTCCTACCGGAATCTTCGCCTGATGGAACATTTCCCTAATGTCGGCAGACAAAGCCACTTTACCCACTCTGAAACGGCACAAAACATCGATAAGTGGTGTGGTCCAGTCAGGCACTTGTAGTAGGCGATCGTTTAACGACTTGCCCTGGAACTTGGCCGCACAGTCGAAAACCACCCGCAGTTTATTGGGTTTCTTGGGGTTGATAACCGGGTGGTGAGGCAGATACCAGATACCCCTTTTGCTGTCGGTGTTAACAGGCACCTTTTCAACGTAACCGAGGGCCTCGTTTCGCTTCATCAAATCCGCGTATCGTTCCCACAGATTCTGGTCTCGAATGAAGCGTTCTTTTAGTCGTAGTAATCGTTGGAGAACATAATTTCTGTTGTCAGTCCACGGGTCGACCGATGTGCGCCATGGGAGGGGAACCTCGAACTGTTTTTGAGGCCTATAGTGCCTTGCCGTACCGTTTACAGAGCGAAGTGATCCTCTTGAGACAACGTCGGTCTTTCGTCTCCAATGTCATGAAACTCCTTTTCATACAGCCGTTGCAGATGATACTCCATGCGGTTCGTTTCGGCGGATAGGTAATTCACGGAACCGCGTCCCCCCAACGGGACCGTACAACATCCATCCCAGAGCCGTGCGTACGGCATAAGGTGCCTGGCGGTCGCCTACTCTCTGGTCAAGCACCCAATGCGCCTCCGGCACGTCGCGGCCGATGAGGAGATGCACCTCATCATCTTCCCAGTCTACAACGGCTATATCCTGCAGGTGGGGCCACCGAGTCAAGATTGCGTTCACCGACCTTGGTGCTCGCATGGGGAGATCCGCTAACGTGAATGCCTCCGTTGGTTCAATTTCCTCGTTAGTGTCTAGAGAGACGAGTTGCAGCCTTAATCTACCGGCAGTCATTACCGGTGTTCCGCCCACCGTGCTCACTGCCAACGACGTCGCACCTTTAGTCAGTTGGTGTTTGTCGGCAAACCGCTCTTTCACTAAAGTGGTGTCGGATCCACTATCAACGAAAGCCAACGCCTTGACTATCCCAGTCGGAGTCACTACTCCCACGGCCACTACGCCTAAACGTACCGGTTTACTGGCAGATCGTGACGTTGAACAAATCACACTGGGCTTGGTACTCGCCTCGGATATGGTTACTCTCGCCTGATGCAGCAGCCGATGGTGTCTGCCCGTGCAGCCCTCGTAACCACATCGATTCCTTGTTCTACAGGCTGCTGCCCGGTGCGTGGTGTTGAGACAGATGAAACATGCTCCTGCCATCCTCGCCATTCCCCACCGTTCGTCTATTGTGGCGTTGCCGAACTTGGGGCATTCTGGTAGGCCATGGCTAGTACCACAGGATCTGCAATTGGCTTGCGCCGTAGCATCTCGTGAAATGACGTGTGTATTGGTCCAAGGCTGGTATTTTGGATGTTCCCGTACAGGGGTTTGGACTTGGCTAGTACTAGGCTTGTTTCCTCGGTTGCTGTCCCGGATGCGTCGGCCGAATCTGCTGTCAGCTATCTTGGTTTGCCTGTCCAAGTATTCGGTCAGGTCTTCGAAGTTGGCTTCTCTGTCGCTTCGGCTTATCCGTTCAGCTTCTTCCGCTCACCGACCCTGTAGTTCGGGAGAGAGGTGACGGACTATGCCTTCCAAAGTGTGCATGGCGTCTAGGTCAGCCCTGTAACCTAAATGGTCGAGGGCTATTGAGCAGCTCTGCATCTTGATCACCAGGTCGGCCATGGTGTAGACGTCGCCCTTGGTTCTCTTTGCCTCTGCCATCACGCCCTCTATTAGGTTACGGGCTACTTTGAAAGGTTGGCCAAACAGGTCCCTAAGGATCTTCCTTGCCCTTGTGTAGCGTTATTCTGGGTCGAGCGTGATCCACCCGTCGATAGCTTCCCTTGCTCGGCCTCGGCAGTAGTGAGTAAGGTAGAGAATCCTTTGCCCAGGGTCGGTTACCTTATTTTCAACGAACGTCTCGAACTGTTTGACAAACTTGCAGTATTGCTCAGCTCGCCCGTCGAAAACCTTTAGTTCCACTCTAGGCAGATCGATCGATGGTGGTTTGTATTCGGCGACCGGCGTGGGGTTCCCTACCTTATTGCACCCTAATCTATCGGAAGTGTCGAAGTCGCTGGTCTCATGCTCTCGCTCTTTCTGTGTACACTTCTTCTCTGCTTCCTGCGCCTGTAGTCTAGCCGAAAGTAACTGTTGCTCTGGGTCTAGTATTCTCAGGTTATATAAATCGACATCCTTATGATCAAAATTGCTCTCATTAACACATGAACTAGCACTGACAGGACTAGGCGATCTAGCGTTAACTAACGAATCATATGTACCCAAAACCTCCCCAGAGACTTGCCGTGTTACTTTCTGTCCGGATTCCACTGCTTTTGATCCTTTTCTTGGCATTTTGCGTGTTTTTCCTCGTTGCAAATTGATATATTGAGTATTGTAACGAACGTTTGAGCAATGCGTAGCCCAATTCGCAACGGATCCCGAAATCAAAAGACGATTATCCGTGATATTCTACGATACTAGATTATTACATGAACAATGACATAAAAAATATACAAACCTCAATAATACGATCACAAGGACTCAACAACGAGAAACCGAATAGCAGCGTGTGAGCAGACAGCACGTGCGTCACGCAGGTCCTGAACAAGGATGTGCCAAAGTAGCGCTGTGGGAGCGAACAAACAACAATTGGTCCAGAAAAACAACCAGTTCGTAAAGACAAGTCACTAGTGTAGACAAATGAGTGATGTTGGGAAACACACTGAATCGCGAGGGTTAAAGGGGATTTTCTACGACCGGCTGTTACAACAGGTGCTGAAGTTAGTGTGCTCACACCTTCAGGTCAAACTATAGATAGGTGTTCCTTCCCTAACTCACGTGCCGCCAACGATACTTCTGTACCAACTTATGGACAAATTCCGAAGACATTAGATTTTGGTCTTCGTGGCACCTTCCGTTGAGTCTTCTCGATTGCACAGGTTCAAAACTCCATACTTGGTATTGAATTCCTGCATCAATTTGACCTCTTGGTTGACTCTAGCCGCAAGTGTCTTATAGATCAAGTCACTAATCTATCTGTGGGTAGTATTTCGGTCGATTCTAGCGCTGTCAGTCCTGCTCTACTTAAAACGACCGGTTCGCATTTGTTCAGTAACGTGTCAGATACACAGTCAAAAAAGCTGCACCACCATCGGTACTACCTATCGTAACCAGCTCGAAAGGAAGTCACCTTAGCCATCAGGTTCTCCGGTTTTTGCAAGAGCACGTGGGCTGCCACCCGACAAACACCAGATCTCACGGGCTGAAGTCGAGAAAATGCTTGCGTTAGGTGTCATCCGTGCATCGAATAGTCCCTGGGCGTCACCACTTCATATGTTTGCTAACATATCAACCGACTGGCGACCATGTGAAAACTGTACAGCCCTGAATAATGCCAATGATCCCATAGGTATCTCATCCCATATATTCAGAATAGAACGGCCAATCTTTGGTGCTAGCGGGTTCTCCAAGATAGATCTGGCAACTGCTTATCACCAGGCTCCCACGGCGGATGAAGGTATACCGAAGACAGCCGCAACAAAACCCTTGGGTCTCTTCGAAATCCTACGGATGCCATTTGGTTCACGTGGCTGTGCACAAATCTTCCAGCTTTGCATTTGCTAAGTTACCAAGGGTTAAGATTTAGTCTTCGCCTACATGAACAATCTGCCGTAATAAGTTAATCTGAAAATGCCTATAAGCAACACCTACTTTAGTTGTCTGAGCTTTTGGCCACATATGGTATAGCCGTCAACTAGGACTAAAGTGTCTTTTGGCCAAAATGTAGTTGAGCTTTTGGGCCACGTGGTTGACGAACGTGGTATTCAGCCCTTTGGAGAAAGGGTAAAAGCCGTTAGTACAATTCCCCTACTTACTTCACTAGAAGCAGTTCGTCGTTCCAGTGAAATAGTAAGCTATTGTCGGCACTTCATTCCACACCTTGCCCACTCGATGCAGCCGTTGACAAGTTTGTTTAGGGACGCTGAAGGTGGTCCCGTAGAAAAACCCCGGGACGCTAAAGCCGCCTTTATTGCAGGTAAAGGCGCCTTGGCTTCTTCTACTGTCCTGGTTCATTTTGACTTCGGAGCTCAATCAATTTTAGCCACCGATCCCACTGAAAAAGCCATAGGCAGTGTGCTACAGCAATGGTCTACATGATAATTGAAACTGCCAGCCGTTTCTCTTATCGTCTCCTACCAGCTGAAACTGAGTATTCTACTCTTCGTTGGCAATTATTTACCGCTCACAATGCCGCCAGACATCTCCAACATATCCCTCAGGGCAGACAATTCGTCCTCTTCACCGATCATAAATCACTGTCTTATACGTTTCACAGTCGAACCGATGAACACCCACCGCTCCAGTTATACCATTTAGACTCCGCGGCACATTTTTCCAGCAATGTCCCCCAAGCTTTTGGTGCTGACATCTTTGCGGCTGGTGCTCCTTCTCGATCACGGGCCACTCTTAGTCAGCCACGGGTCATAGACCTCGAAGCTTTGGCTGCCACTCAATGTTCGGAGTCCGACTTCAGAGATCCAAGCAGGGTTTCATCGCTGAAACCCCCGCGGATTCGATTAATCACTACCTTGGGCTCGATAACTTGACATAATTTCGCCATGCTCACGCCCAATCGTCTTGGAGCCGCACAATTTTCGAAGTTTTATATTATTTAGCCCATCCTGAAATTCGAACCACCACCAGGCTAATCGCAGATAAGTACGTCTGGCTCAAAGTGCAAAATGATATTCGTAATTGTGCTCGTTCATGCTTTCGCTGCCAACAATCGGAGGTAAGTGTACATACAATGGCTCCATTAGGCCGCTATCCAGTTGTACTGTCATGGTTTTCTCGTATCCACATGGATGTCTTTCCTCCTCTCAGCCCCTGTGGGGGCTTCCGATACGTTCTTCCTACGGTCGACCTTTTCGCCCGTTGGCCAGAGGCTGCCCTCGTTGAGAATGTGGGGACAGAAACCGTAGTAGCCGCTTTTGATGAACGTTGGGCTTCATCAAGTTTTGCCGTCCGAAGGTAATTAATAATCGCAGCGCACGGTTTGTGCCACACCCGCTTTGGGGAACACTGATTGTGTTAGGCTGTCGCTGTTTTCATAGGACTGCAAATCAACCGTCAGCCAACGGTACCGCTGATCATTTTCCGTGAAAGCTTAGGGCTTTGCTCATCGAGGCTAAAAGCTCTGATCGGGTGCAGACACTTCCAGTCGTTTACTTAGATGTTCTCCCCGCTTATAAATCTGGTTTTACCCCGTCAGCTGCGGAATTAGCTTTTGGTTAAACTCCTCCGTTACCTGGGGCCTACCTTGCCATGGGCCGTTTGAGCGACGGCGGTAGTACTTCATATGCTCAACGGTTGACTGCTTGGACGCGCCGTTTACAAAATCACTCGCCGCGACCACAATCTCGACCGCCTGACACTCCGGCAGAGCTGTCCTCTTGAGTCCGCCTCTTTGCAAGCGTAGACACCGTTAGAACATCTCTAAGGCGGCCCTATGGAGGTCCAAATAAGGTGCCCGAGCGACGCAATCGAGTTTACCTCATTGGTCGAAACGGTAAATGTGAAACCACACCCCTCCACCGTTCTACGTTTGCGCCCCTTGATGATGGTCTAGGAGAGCAGAATTGGCTCAGACATAGTTCCCCGGTAGTTCCTCCACCTATCATGGAGGCCGCCCCGGGGACTTCACTTTGTTGAAGCCGGGTTACACTAATGCCACGTCGAGTGCGGGTGGCTCTGGCTTCATGCAGCCTGCTCTCTAATCAAAAAAGCCGATATGTCCCCTCCCATTTGGCCAACACTCGGGGCTCGGGAAGGAAATAAGATCTCCAAAGGCGGAGTAGAATTTCAAGGGCACCGGAAACCATAAGAACACAAACCAAGTACTCGATGTGTGACGGAGTGCAGTAGAGGCTATATTTTTGCAACCTAGTGGACCTCCGGCATCAAGTCAGACTCCTGATGGTACAACCCGCAGGCGGTTTAAGGAGTGAAATGGAACCTCTCGAAGTAAATTCTGCATCTGGACAGGTCGAGATCTGCGTGGAACGTTCTGGCAGTTGGTGCTTGACCCGAGACCACTTGAAAGGTGCTGAGAGAACAGCATTCTTTCTCCATTTCATTGGAAAGAATGCGTACCGTCTCGTGAAAAATTTGTCTTTTTCGGATCCACCATCAATTAACCATACCACAAGCTCGGGACTATTATGCCACTGCACTTCGAACCAGTCAATTTCGTTGCCGCTGAGAGAGCCAAACTTAATAATCTCGCTAGACGTGATAATCAATCAGTGCGTGAATTCTTTTTTCAGCTGCAGACGCAGGTCGTGAAGTGTGACTACTTTTCCCAACTGGAAGATCGCCTGCGCAATCGTTCACTTGCAGGAATTAACCCCCCAGATTTGCATCAAAATCTGTTACTCGCAACTGGTTAGACCTGAGCCATACCAAAATGACGTCGTGGTCCATAGTTCTAATCGGGCTATACGTGAATAACGTTTTTTGTTTGCTGTAGCGATTTGTTGTGTTCATCGCTCACAGCAGCCCGGACAAGTGCATCTTTGTTGCCTCTGAGTTCTCATTTTTTGATTACATCAATAATGCAAAGGGTTCCCTCGCAAGACCCAGCAGGTTTAGCCCTCCTCGTTGAAATATCCTCGCCTACGAGCTGAAGTGAATCGCTTTCCGTTCTTAATGCTCTTCAGTATTATGCTCGTTTTATTCCAAATTCTTTTCAGCAAGCCGGTTGTCTGTTCGCTACTCTGTCTACTTATTCTTTTGGAATCAGGCTCATGTAAAGACTCTTCGTGAGTTTCCGTTTTACCCACAACCCGGCTTTTTAAGCAATTTTCTCCGAAAGATAATTCAACTGTTATTACTCATATATCTCGTACTGGCAAGGGGCCTATTCCTTAGCAGTGCGACCTGCCAGTCATTTGAATTCCGAGGAGGCTTATCGAAGCTGAACAAGAATAACCACGAATGCAAAGAGGAGCCTTGGCACTTTACTGGTCCGTCTAGCATTTGCGTAAATATTCATTTGGCCATACGTTCACAGTAGTGATTGGCCACGACGCATGCAGTTCATCCACCAAGTGTAGCGTTCCTTGTCAAAGTAGCCAGCTGCGATGGTTCAGCGGTGGGGTATTTCTCTCAAGCCACATGATTATGATAATCTGCGTTGTGATGCTAAATACAAACCACACCCGAATCTTCCGTCTAGACTTGTGTATTTATCTCTCCCACCGGTCACTTATGATAGTCTGTTGATACAACCACTCCCAATGCGGCGCAAAGATCTTGTGAAATATACAAAAGTGTGTTCCGCTCCAGTCATTTAGGATCTACTTCGGGGCCAGAGGTTTAATGAAAGGCGGCAAATCCCTGACTTCTACTCTCGTCACGAGAATTTCTCGACCATTCCAGATGGATTACTGTGCTCTAACTACCGTATGGTCATTCCCCTAATACTTCGTTCTAGTACATAGGGAGATCGTTACCCAGGGCGTTTGAGTGTCGAAAAAATGAAGTCGCTGGAAAGAATAACTCACTGGCTGCTAGAAATGGATGCCGACATGGCACGTACAGTCAAAACCTGCAAGCAGTTTTTGCGTAAGATTCATTCAAAATCTCTAAGGTGGCTTCCTTGGCCGGTGCCTTGTAGAGCTTGATAGCGGGTGTAAGCAGAATATTGTGGCCTCTTCTTGGGTAGGTACTACGCTCTTGTCATCATTGATGTTTTTTCCTGCTGGCCAGGGGTGTGTTTAACAACTTCGCCTACGGCTGATTTCAAACAGACCGCGCAGAAGAAACAATTCAGTAGGGAATTGATTACTTTTGTGCTGGCTACTGAAGAAGGCACACAGTTCACTGCTCAACTCTTGGAGGAGTGGTTGAAATGCCTTGATGGTGAACACGTATTCACTGCTTTGCATCACCTACGGTCTCATGGCCCTGCAGAGGACATTGTATGCACGCTTAATGGTGTGATTTTTTCGGTAAGTCCTTGTATATTTTTTGAACTTGATCGTGCTAAGAATGCGTAGATAATCACGAAGAGATTACAAACACCCCCACTTCAACTCAGTATACGGCGGATGAGATATTCAAAGCTGACTCTTCTCCTTTGCGGGATTTTATTCTCCCCGTTATAGCACACACTGATACAGTGCGCGATTCCGCACATACGAAATGTTACCCCGCATTCCATTTGGTCTCGGAGTTCCTGATCCTCAGTAATTCAGTGCGGGTTTCAGCCTATTCAATCTACTCGGTATCACAATATTACGCCTTAGAGGAACCACACAGCTACTCTTCATCCAACTAGTGAACATATTCAAAGCTCACTACCAGGAAGTAACTCGTACCACTTCCGATATGGAGCACCCTTGAGAGGCTGGATGGTCTGCTGGTCTACCACTCCACTGGGCAGACTGTTCCAACCGTTCACTACCCTGTTGCTTAAGAAGAACGGTTATCACACTGAACCGAATTGAAGATACTGGCGGACATTGGCTCTTTAGTGCTTACATCCCGATCACAAGGACGGTGGACAACTGTGAGCTTGTTTCTTACCTGTTGTTTCATTTCGCCTTCTGAAGTAAACACCTTCCAGCCCTTTTTTCCCAATACGCTCCTGTGCCTATCTTAGCTTGCTAGTTTTGTCTGAGACAGTGTTGACTCTAACTTAGTGAGCCACACAGATTGATTACTGCGCTATACCGGTCTGCGCGCCTATCATTCCACCTGGCGGACTGCTGCAACTTTTTACTACTCGGCTGCCAAAGGAGTGTGGTCTAGCCATCAGTTTAGCTCAAACTTCAGCCAGTTTCTTTTCGTGTCCTTTTGTTCCGGAACTTAAAGTCACTTAGAATAGACTTTTCGGCCTCAGGCCAGAAAAAACTCTTTATTTCCTTAAAGTCTTCTATGAGATCTCCTCGACGTCCCCCCTTTTACAACGAAAAATTGAAACCACAGAGGTCCAGCTTGTACGTCTTACTCCGCTGCCCTTTGTGCAATCGCTTCGCCGGTGGATGAACTTTCTCTAAGCATGTGGCCTCCTTTCTGTGACATGGTGTTCAAGCCTGCAAGCCACCTTCTGAGTGAGGTCATGCTACAGCCTTGTAAATAGGTACACTTTTTTCTGATCCCCAGCAAGGCAGTGCTGGTTGCAGTCCAGAGAGCTCACCACGAGCCACTTGAGCGGCAGCACTGCACTGACCTCATTTTTTAAAGCCACTGCTCATGACGGCTGCAGGGTTTATGACCCTACTAGCTTCTTCTATGTTGAACAGCCTTTGGTCATGAGTGACAGTTGGGCTCTGTGTTGACATTGACAGCAATAGCTCCTTCCAGCCTCCAGCGGCAAGATCCACTTGTATGCTAAGCCCAGGAAGGCTCCTGTATCCCTACCTCAGTCGACCGTACCCCCAGATCCAACAAACTAAAGGTCATCCGCAAAAACGAAACCAGGTGATTGAAAGGCGAATGCCACCGCGAGCCACAATTATCGCAAATCGAGCAATGCGTCACCAATTCAAACGAATTCCAAAACCAGAACAAGATTCACTCGTAGTCACTATGATACGCACGCGGCCAAATAGACTCATCAGTAGATCCCAGAGGTTCAGAATCTTGTGGTCCAAGCACGACAGTCAGAAACGGGTATAGGCCCAGTACTATCGCTTGCGGATAGGCAAGTTGCAAATTCGAGTGGTACTCACGGACAGATGCAGCTGCTGGTACACGTTGTTTTAATACGACAGGGAATGAGTCTGGAGCCTTCTGAGTGAATACTAAAAATACTGAGGTGGGAAGGGGCGCTATGTCTTTTGGGCGCCTTGTGAAGGCAGTGATAATAACGGTTCATTTCGGAGACAGCCGATGCATGCTGGAAGCACGATCAAGTTCCTATAAGCGATGAAACGAACAGGTAAAATTCGTGGAGAAGTAGAAATATACTTGACAAAGGTGGGATGGGTTGGCTCGGGGGTGGGTGGGATAAATGTATGATGAACGTATGCACACCAAAGAAAAATGGGGAGAGCTCAAAAGAACCTAAGGGCGGATTTAAATGGATGCCCGGTGGATCTAAGGTTCATGGTCAGGTGGAAAGCCTGACTGGTCCAAGCGAAGATATCTGAAAACCGACTGATATACATGAAAGGGGCTAGAAGTTGATATAAAAAACTGTGGTAGCGGGAGACGAAGGAGAAATAAAGAGATATCCATTGCTAGAGATTAGATAGTAATTACGCCTTGCTACACTGCAGTAGATGGTCGGCGCACAGGGCACAAAATTCAATTCAGGACAGGTAGTGGGCACTGGAAGAAGTAAAGGGCGGTACAGATGACAAAGGCGATTTGAAAGGATTAAATATGATAAATGTGAGGCACAGATATAAAAAGAACGGACTTATTTCATGAGGGTTAGAGGGGCAATAGCATGAGAAATTGCCGGCAAAATAGTGCAGGATGGGGAGCAAATGTGTATATACATATGTATATATATGTACATAAATAGATACGCGAGGAAAGAAAGCAAGGAGAAATGAATTTTTAGGAGAAAACATAGCAGTGATTGGAGGATGTAGGTAGGGTTAGACCGCAATGTGTAGGATCGACTTAGGAAAAAACAGACGAATTGTTCATGATGGGTTAACGTGGTGGATCAACAGGGAGGGAGGGCCGGAGAAGCACAGGGGTGATCCCGACCGTAAAGAGCACATCATGAGCTAGGGAAGATGAAGGATAAGATCGAAGAGGACAGGTAACAATGGGGCTAATTGTTTGATTAATGCAGGTGCGATATGTGGTAACGGACCAGATGAACCGGGTGGTGGCAGGTCAAACGATTCGGAACCGTAAGTGAACATGATGACGTAACGTTGTCTTTGCAATCGGTGGAACTTGGAAAAGCAGACCAAGCTGAAAGACACACGGAAAATGCCTGTGACGAACAATATACAGAGCAGGAGGTGAGGGCAGTGACCGAAGTGGCAAGTGAGGCATGGCCAACCAGATAATCTTACTGCAAGTGAAATACGAAGGAGGCAGAGAAGAACGAAGCAGAAAGCACCAGGATAGGAAAACCGGTAAAAGAACAAAAGGCCCAGGAAGTGAATGCGCGACGGAGTTGGGGCAATGGAACTGGAGAGTTGCATGTCAGCAGTCAATTGAACAGGTGGATTGAGCAGGAGGGTGCTCGTCGGAGCACTACCTAACGGAAAGAACCATAGATGAATCGCCAAGCCGAGAAAGGGAAATATGGTGGTGGTGATTAGATAATGAATGCGACTGTAATAAATGCAAAGCTTGGGGCGGCGAGTTCTAATCTGAGGAGTGTTCATGGGTGCGGGTGTGATTGGTGCGTAATGGCATTGGGCATGAGGAAGGAGAACAAGGAGGGGCTTAACAAAAGGACAGGCAGTGAGGTACAAGAATGCTATTAATAGGCCTTGTG
The DNA here is from genome assembly GCA_948099385.1 of Fasciola hepatica. Lineage (NCBI taxonomy): Eukaryota > Metazoa > Platyhelminthes > Trematoda > Plagiorchiida > Fasciolidae > Fasciola > Fasciola hepatica. The sequence continues at coordinate 12,005,439 of CANUEZ040000142.1, read as the reverse complement.
AGCATAGGGTGATACAGAGTGAATAGAGACCAGACGCCGGCGGTGGAGGCAGGTGGAAGGAATAAATACTGGCGAGCTTCAGCGGAGAAGATTGGGTAGGACAATAGTGACATCTTGCAGTGAGAGATGACATGATGAGAGGCTATAGGAGCAGGGGCAGAAAGGGGAGGAGTGCATACAGTAGCAGAAGGGCAAAAATGAAAAGTAGTAACAGGTGGATGAGACTAGCCGGGCGCTGGGCACCCATCCTGAGAAACACTTCGCAAAGTGTACACAAGAGGTGTGATCCACCAGCCTTACAGCGCTCGCACATCGTTGCAAACAGCCTTCAAGCCTGATGTGCGTCTGCGAAAGCCGTGGATCCGACCGCGCCCAGCACCGTTGGGAGTGGCACGAGTGGTCACTGATAATTGTACAGGGACAAAGAGACCGCTATTGGGTTATGGGGTCCACTATCAACTGGCCAGGTTGTGAGACCATGGGCAGTAGGGCCAATGGGGACAACGAGTGATAGACAACTGTGTGGCAATATTATCCAGGTGCATCTGCCAGGGATATGGTCGGTAAAGTGCCCGAAGTGGTTGGCCGTCATCGAGGATCACTGGAAAGAGAAAAGGGATAGAGAATCGCTGCCTGAATGTGCCCCAGCTGAGGAGCGACGGATACTGAGGAGCGAAAGGAAGCAAAAATAATGGATAACGGGTGGAAGTGGGCGAGAAACAAGGTTATCTTGTGAAGGCAGGAGATAACTGCGCTGCGGATCGGGGATGGTAATGGCCAAAGTTCGTCGCACTGCAGGGAGGAGAAGTGTCGGGCATGGAGTATACCCAATGGCATGTGGCGCACAGGTAGTGAGGTTACAATGTGAGGCCTCTTTCAAAGGCCAGATTGGTGAAGACGAACTCATTGGTGAGCAATATAGCATTGGGAACTGCTAAGTATAACAAAAGTGCGAGCCTGAAAGCAAACAGTGAGGAGGCACTGTGTAAACTAAGAGGAAGCTTATCTAGGTTTTGGAATAAGCTGACAGAAAGAATCGGGACTTCAGACTAAGATTAGACTGGGGGACAGGGAGAGAAAAGGCACAATGTCCGACGGGGTATGAGCGGGGGCAGCAAACATGATGCGATAGGAGATGCAGGCCTGGTTGTGGATTAGCTTAAAGAGGGAAAGCAGGTTGAGCCTCACGAGACGAATCCACAGGGGCTCACTTTTTAGGAGCTCATAAGGCTGGCGGTATGTTGGGGCTACGGATACCCCGAATAGCATTTTTGGAGAAGGTACGCTGTACGTTCTCAAGAGATACGATAGAGTAACGTGGCCAGAGGCTGGAAGTAATCGCGCAGAATTCTAGGAGCTGTCTTACATGTGAGGGATACATGGAGAGGCGACTGGCCGGTAGTAAGAAACATCGATGAATCAGGCCCAGGGTTCGCTCAGCTTTAGCGATTGGGAAAGAATCCCTTTCCGAGAAGTTAAAGAAACAAGAAGACAGTACATTAAGATCAATAACCGTGGAGTGTATGGGGATGGGCAGGCCGCCCAGACAAATTTGCCCGGGCGGTATAGTGCACTTGTAAGATGGGAGGAAGCTTTCCTCCATGGAGAATTCCATGAACCACGAGGAGCACCAGGTTTGAAGAGAGAGTAAGTCACAAGATATGTTGCACAGGGTCGCGGATAGGTTGTTGAGGGAGAAGGAGTTCACTATTTTTACATCGTCGGCAAAGAAGAAAGGGTACCTTGGAGAATAGAAAAAAATGTCATGAATATAAATGAAGAATAGTAAATGGCCCAAGACACTGCCTTGGATGACTCCTTTAGTAACGGGTTTGGCAGAAGATAAGTGGACATCAACAAGCACTGCTTGTGACCTGCGAGAGAAATACAATGAGAGGCTCAGTAGTACCAAGAGATCGGATTTTGGCTAACAGATGCATATGAGAAACACGGTCAAAAGCCTTAGATATTTCGAGGTACAAGACAATTACAGATTTGCCGGTGTTGTCAGCAAACGATAGAACATTGAGGAAGTCCAGCTGACAAGAGGAGCATGAGCGGAAGATCAAGAAACCATGCTGACCAGGGTTCAGCAGGTTGTTTTACTGAACAGTGTTTTGATAATTCCCTCCATGATTCTGTAGGCTACTGGGGTATGGTAATGGGCCGATAGTTATATGTGGCTTGTAGTGCACCCTTTTTGAAGCGCCGTTACAACAGAGGGCTTCCTTTGAGGGGGGGGGAGAAGCTGCAAAGCATGGAGGTGGTGCTTATATTAGGTAACAATAGAGGGAGGTCAGGACCACCAAAACGGAGGAGGGCCTTTGGAAGATCATCTGGGCCCGACTTTGGTAAAGGTTCAACAGAGGACACTGAGTTTGCAATTTCTAATATGGTGGAGAGAATCGATGGAAAGGGGCCAGAGGTGCAGGGATGGATTGTAGGAGAAGGGATACCAGGGCAGTTTATAAGTGAGGAAGAGGAATAAACACTGAAGGCCTCTGAAATAGATGCTTGGGTATTAGCGGTAGATGAGCCGCAGGTGAGGAATTTGGGCGGGGTAAGATTGAAGTGACTGGACCTTTTACTAAGCAGGTTGGACAGGTAACCAGTTTTGTTGAGGTGTGCTAGGGCAACGGCTTCTTGTCCTCCTAGATGTAAATCGGCCACGTGAAGTAGCTTCAGCTGCGGCTGGTTTGTGCGCAGAAGAATTGTGGGGTCGCGTGATCTAGCGAAAGCAAGTTGCAGCTTGGCCAGCTTACGTTCTATACTTGGCACACTTGAGCGGCTCGACTTAAGGCATGGATCGGCACATGGGTTAGCGGTACTCAGGCAGTGTAGGAGGTTTGAGTAGACAGAGTTCACAACAGTGAGAGGTTCAGAGGAGAGAAAAAAGGTGTCCAAGTTAAGGGAACGGATTATCATTGGTACTGGGGGCCAGTTAAACGAACGGTGGGAAGTCGGAAGGGGGGGAGGGGATTTCGTTAGATGAGAACAGCTGAACTTGCAGCTAGAAATACGGCGGTCACTACCCTAGAAGCGATCAGCAATCCGGGAGGTGATATCGGGATTATCAATGGAGAATGCTAGGCCCAAGACGTTGTTCCTCCTTGTAGGGCAAGAGGCAAGTTGGGTCCATCCACCAAGACGGACACAGGAAAGGAAGGTGGAGAGAGCGAGAGGGCTAGTATAAGAGGACTAACAGATTGGAAGAAGTTTGAATTCACTAGCAATAATTTTTTTACTGTCAGGATAGTCAATCGCAGCGGTAAAGACATCCACGGCAAAGTCGATTTTTGCAGGCTCTAGGCCCGGGGAGAAGTAGAAACAGCCAAGGAGAAGGCTGCGCCCGGAGGCGTGAATAGATAGCCAAAACGAATCCTTATTAAGGGAGAGGGGGATGGACAAGGACACCGAGGTCGGTTATGCATTTGACGGAGGCGGTTAATCCAGAAGCATGGATACCCAGCTATGCGAACAAGTTCAAGCGAGGCATCATCTGACAGCCAGAATTCAGTTACTAGTATAATGTTACCTTTTGAGGCAAACGTCAAAGGTCGCAGATGAGATACTTTTCCAACCACTGATCGAGGGGTAATAAGAACTAGTAGGAAGGAGTTCAGTGTCGGTGTGCTCGAAGTCTTGATGCCAGGTGTGAGACTATTGGGATCACTGTGGTAATAGGATTTGCGTCTCAGTGGGGATAGATAGTCGACAGAAGTGGGAGGGCGGACAATGTTGGATGGGGACAGAAAGTAGGTACAGCGTTAGCATGAGGCTCTGCCGATCGCTGTGGGTGATCAATACGGTGGGTGTGCAACAGGCTTCCAGTGTGAGCCGATGGGGTGACACGTGATTCAGAGGGAGGGGGCAAGATAAGGCGAAGTGAGAAGTCTGGAATATCTGTCTGGGCGGGGTGGACAGGAGGGAGTGCATGGTGTAAGGTACTAAACGACATTATATCGAGCGGGAAGCGATCAGTGATATAGGTCTGTGAAAGTTTATCGGTATGGTCCATAGGGCGACTAGTAATACGGCCACGGCTGTGGAGGGCATCGGTCCGGAAAGAAACGAGATCTTGACTGCAGGTAACCTACCCGTTGGGCAGAGTCAGTATAGGGCCAGTAGGTCGGCGTGAGAGTGGGGGTATGTGGGTGAGTAGCTGGGAGGTAGTATGGGGCAGAGGGCGGGAAGGGGGCGGCGAAATTTGGAAAGGCTCGGAGGCTCATGAGAGGTATGGGAGCAGTTGAGAAGTGAGGGCGGGTATGGGGGGAAGAAGCGGGACACAATTAAAAACCTGGAGTATCTGCTGGGGTAGGTAGGTGGTACTTTGGGATCAGAAAAGGATCGGTCGAGATGAGCAGAGGGGAACAGCTGGGGCATGCCGGGGCAGCAGTACGGTGGGTGGGTGCCTATGGGGTAGGAAGGAGCATAGTGTAGCAAAAGAGATGGAGAATTAGTGTGGCCCATTTGATCAGAGAGAGGGACATACAGTGGAAGTGGGCGTGAGACAATGGAAAGGTGCGTGGCGTTGGCGTGGCCATGAAGGTTATTCCTTCTTATAGAGACGATGGCGTCAGACGAATCTGGATGGTGGAGCGGCAAGTTTCCTGCTGCAGGGTCCGAGAGTACGCTATAAGAATTTGCCGATCGAGAGTGGGGGCTTATGGGTCTAGCGATTAGTTGAACAAGTGCATACTTGGTAGGAGTACCAGGTAGTCTCATAGGAGGATTAGAAGGGCACTTATGAGGAAAACTACTGAGTGTCGCGGCTAAGCTAGCAGCAGGTGGGTAGTTTATGGAGTCGTTAGAGCGAGAGTGGTGGTTGGTAACACTTGTCAACTGCTCGGAGGACGGACGGGAAGTGGGACGGCGGTGGCTGATGACTGAACCAGGGTCTTGCTTAGCTCTGAGGTTATGCTGGGAGAGCGCGGGTTTGCTACTGAGGTATCGTGCCGCTTAGGGCCTGCAGTCGGGGGGGAAGAGCCACTGGAGGTAGAGGCTACCGGGGAAGGCCTTTGTGTGGAGGTGAAATTTGGGGTGGGGAGCTAGATATATCTAGGTCGACAGTTTTCAGGTAGGCAGGGTGAGGCGCTGGGCTCTCCTCTGACTTCTTGTCAATGGAGCATAAGCTCACCATGTCGGTTCCAGTGGGGTCGGCCTGCATGGGCAAGGTAGAGTTGCTTCTCAGCGAGCGAAGTATTTCCCGTTAGATGGGGTTTTTATCAGGGAATATCTTAATGTCCTTAAACGGCTAAAAAGCAGCAATTGTCGACTTGCTGCCAATGAACTCTTTAGCCGCTAGGTCGTCCATGAATTCGAATATCATTGGGCAGATATGTTTCTGGGACTTCTGACGTAGCCATATTGCACGAACTGAGTACGTTGTGTTTCGCTAAGGAAAGCAGTAATCACCCTGGAACAATAAAAATCACTACATTCTTGGATTTGGTTATGCGGTGGTATATTTCGGTCGATACAGAGTCGAGGAGGTGTTCAACCGGAACTAAGTTCCTGGGGGATGTAGCAGCTATAGGATCAAGGAGAGTAGCCAGGGGTGAAACCTCTGGAAGGATCTCATCAATCGGCTCGACTTTGTTTCTAAGTTCGATGAAGCTGTGCTTGAGGCCATTTGGACTATTAGAAGCTTGGCCGTCGGTATTAACGAGTGCGACAGAGCACGGACTGGTTTTCGGGTGGCGCTGGGTTTGTTTGGCTTTGCCAACTTGAGCAATACGGATTTTCCGAGCACTGGTTAGGGACCGGGATGGCATCATAAGTGAATATGTGTGAAAAAAGTGCGGAGGTAGCAGGAATTCGGTCAGCTAGAGAGAGACAAGACAAAGGCCCATGCAGACCATGAGAGTACTGGGGTGCTATGTGCGCACAGGTCCACGTGAGACCCATGCAAAAACGTGGTGTAGGAATTGAGCTATATAGCCCACTATATGTGTGTATATAGTTGGGATTAGGAGACTTAGGACAATGGGGGCCAGTGAGCTAGTGGAATTTTGCTGTGCTGTATGCACAGAGGCAACCCACGTGGGATACAGTAGGTACTGTACTATTGTTTGGATCGCAACAGCAGATTGTACGGGGGGTATATTTCGGATATAGAATCGATGGACCGGATGGAACGAGAATGCGCTCTTACGGGAGAAGATAAATGGAGACAAAGTGGGACAGAAACTTCAGAAGGTGCAACGGTGAATGCGTAACGAGAATAAGGTAGGAGTTTGGTTATAGGGAGTGGGATGTAGAAACGCCAGATAGATTGTATCGTGACAAAAATCGAAAAAGATTTTCTAGGTAAGCCATGCAGAATGTTAATAAATGGAATTAAGGAAGACGATATCCAGTATAATCTAAAACACTACTTTGCGATAACGGCTAGCAGATGCAAGTTGGTGTTCCGCAATTGCGTACACAACCAGGTCCTTATTTCGGGTAGTGATGTGATGCATACTAGGGTGGACACAGTTATAAGTCTGAACAGTGGGCCAAGCAAAATATAAAACGACACAACCTGAATTTCACGTCGGGCTGACCTTGACCTGATAGAGGTTTTGGGATGTTCCGCTCCGTATTGTCGAAATCTGGCTTTTGTTAACCAGTACTGCTTTCGCTTTTTAGAGCTCAACCACGTAATCAGGTGGAGTATCAGCCAGACCTTATTGCCCAGGTTCTAATAAATTTCCGGCTGTAGACCACGGTTTTCGGGCCACGCGCAGTTTCAAAAACCCAAAATCGAGAATAAGCCGATCCACAGAAAACGACGGCATCACTTTTTGGTGATTATAAAATAGGCATGTGAATCATGCCCCTAAAATGGGGCTTCAGTCGCTATCCGGATGAGGTTTCAAGAATGAGGGTGACAGAAAAATCTGTCAATATTAGAAATAATACGCCGTATTGCAAAGAATGTTCGCAAAAAGCCTCTTTAAACAAGTCCTCCAAGAAGAGGAGTTCTCAGCGCCCAATCAAGCCAAACAAAATTTCCGCGAGTAACAGCTGAAAGCGGCTTCAGAGCAGGTGAAGACATGGGTGGTCACCCCGGGAGCGACTAACCGAAATACAGCCATACGGAAACAAACCAAACTAAAACGGTCCATTTTTCTATCACTCAAAGTGACAAAACTCAGCCTAAGATGCTCTCCCGAAGATATGAGAAGGAAAAGTCGTGCCTAAGACACGAACCGTGGTGGTGCAAAAAACGTCGTCGTTAGTAGTAATTCTGGGTTGGTCACCAAAAACAGAGCTACAGGAAACATTAGAGTGAGGAATTTTCGGTTGAATATGACGCTACATCGGCCGCCAAAATCTGCCCGACTGGGCCAGGAGAAATCTTATACTACCCGTCCTAGGGGCCCCCTTTCTTACCAGCGCTCCCAAAAGGCCGTAGTCCCTTGATACGTGGAGAATATTTTATATGTGATTTCAAGAACTAAATTTTCAGTTTCTGAGGAGGTTATGGGATCAGTTGCTTTCCCAAGCTAGGTCTGTAAACTTGTTATCCCAATGGGTATCTAAACCTCCAATTCCGCCATCGTCTTGGCCTCCACCGCCTACCACAGAAGTTTACTCTGCAAGATGACTGCTCGTTGAGCGAGGCGAGTTGCTCTGGCCACCGTATTACATCGGTGGTTCAAAAGCTTCTACTCTTGCCCCTGAGGGATCATCTCTCTCACCTCCTGGGAACAACAGAAATCTCCTCAGGCCTGGGGACTCCTTCATGAAACTGTGCGCCGGAATGAGTTCCCCCTGACCGTCTTCCGTTCCAGGGAATGACGCACTATTGTTCCAGACCTCTGTTCTTACTGCCTGCTGTAGAGTTAATATCCTTTTGAATACCCCGTGCACACATCAGAGAGTTTCTCCGCCCCTAATAAGGCTGGGATGCCAAAATTGAATGGCACGCTCTAGAAGCCGCCTTAAGTGGGTTGACTAGAATGGCAGCAGTACCCATTGCACATTTTTAATAATTGGAAATTCCCCGTCTGTCACCTTCAATTACCTTCTTCACGGATATGGGCCAATTTTTCCCACCCTACTGTGGCATATACTGTTTCGTTGGTCGTCATTCTTACTACGATTGAAACGTTTGCTTTTACCTTTCTTGGCCGCTCTTTCTTTGTGAGATAACTTTGTGGACTATCCGTATGGTAACGAGTCGCAGTGATTCACGGCAGCTTGCTTTACTGCTTTTTTGTTTCCTTTCCTCGCCCACGTCGACGGACCGCAGAGGCAAGGCTCGTTCACTTTGAATTCGCCGGCTCCTCGTCTAGGAAGTTATTCTTTGGGCCTGGTTTATAGCGATTGAATTATTCTTTTTGTTCAGACTGCAGGACGAGCACTTTATAGTTGTTCATGGTCAACTGCTCATTTTGTACCGATTCTTGTCCTGATTTTTGATACCCCTGGGCTGGATACGGACAAAGGCTCGCTGCCAATGGTATGCCCAATATATACTTACATTTAAAGTCACAGATGGTACCGTAGAACTTGCAGAGCAATGGTGCTTTCGATTTGGATACCGCATCGAACTGGGCTGCGCATAGCTTTGACTCTCCCAGGGGCTATCCAGAATGAGAGAAGCTTATTGGTCGGTGAATCGAGCGTTGAATTGTAAACCTGGCTTCGCCTGAACAGGGCTTGAGCATTTTGGTCGGTATATCTGTGGTTTACGCGAGGCAACGGCTGTCGCGGGGCGTGCGAAGGCGTTGTTACCCCCATTGATGACTTCTAGGCCTCCGGCATCTCTTATATGTATATAAGTATACATATATATGTACATATATGTATAAACATGCGCACTTGAGTATATATGCATTCGCTCTGTATCCTACAGTTCCTCACAGGCCATGTCTCTTGCTATCATACCGCTGACGGCCGTGATATGCATCCACTACTTCTACATTTGTGTCTCTGATCTATTGTGTCCAATTCCTCTGAACTATTTTTGCGTGATCCACCCTTTACTTCTCACTTTGCTTGCTCCCTGTTTTACAGTGAGTTTTGTGCCCTGTTCGCCAACCATCTATTGCAGAGTACCAATGCTCCGTTGCTATCTAATCATTTGCAGTGAATCTCACTTTTTCACTATTGTCTCCCGCTAACACAGCTTCCCATGCCGATTTCTAGCCTTTCTCACGTACATCAGTCAGCTTTTAGATGTCCCCATACGGACCAGCTTGATTCTTCACCTGGCCTTGACTTTCACACTCACCGGGCGTCCATTTGAATCCGTCCATGGGTCCGTTTAAACTCAGTACATTTTATTTGGTGTGCATACATTTGCCATACTTTCATCCCACGTTACTCTCTCTTCCAAGCCCCTTTTATCCAAATTCTGTCAAGTAAATTTCTACATTTTCAAAGGTTTGGTCTGTCCATTTTACCACTTGTTAACAGATAATCATGCAACTGGCATGCGTTGCACGTCTCCGAAAAAACCTATTATTATTGTTATTATTGTCACCTCCAAGATTGGAAATCAGCAGACAAACATTCTTAGAGCTTAGATGGCATCGGTCCCTTCCAAAACCGCACGAGAGTCCCTAACCAATAGATCCCCTGGGCTGGATAGACGCGGTCCCAGTTGGGTACCTGCATTTGTTTGTTTTAGGTGAGAGTTTCCAGCCTGCGGGTCCCCAGCGCACTTTGTCTAGGTGGCCTTGCAGGAGGCTTACCCAAGGACTTCTCGCAGCTTGAAAGTCATCAGCAAAAGTGAAGTGGAGGCTATACAAACCATGAGCTAAGTCGTAAATGTGCAGAGGAGACAGAAGCGGCCCTAGTACCGGCCCTTACAGGGCACCCCTTGCAACCTGCCCCATACTGTACCTGCACCCCCACCTCTGACTGCACGAAGAGACATTTTCCCTGAAAACCTCTGCCATCCGTTTACCCGGAGAAAGAGCTATTCCATGGAACTAGTTTTTGGAACCAGTAGCTTGTGGCTAACATAGTCGAGGGCTTTCCTCAATTCCAAGTAGCAGACCCTCATCCTCTCGTGATCATCGGGTCTCCCTGAAATTTCGTGAAAGGTATGCGCGGGTATGCATCAGCGAATCCACTCACGAAGAAGCTTGTGACCATTTTGGCTACTTTTCAGATTCTTAATCGCTAAGGATGTCGAGTTTACTCGCCTTCTGTTGGGATGATCTTCTTCAATCCCGCTCCTGTGGATTGGCGCCGCATTCGCCTGGTTCCAGGGAAAGGGCAGCTGGCAGTCACTCGGTGGCTAGTTGGATGGCCGGGAAGTTGATTCGGCCAGAGGGCCAGTTAACGGCTTCGGGACGGTTGGACACAGTCCATCCAGGTCTGTTGCCCAGCTCATTTTGACCCTTCTGGTTTCTGTCTACCTCTTAATTGATTTTGGTGAGTGGCCTCCCTGTCCCTCCCTGCAAATGAGGACTGGGTGAGTCCCCCCTATCGCAGCTACGCACTCTTCGATGTGTCAAAACCACGTATTGGCCTTGCTTTCATCAGTTCCACTGTTTTTCCTCCTTCGGTCGTTAACATTGCCCATCGCAACCCTTAGGGCAAACTTCAGCCGGGTATGGCTTAAGCATTCCTCTGGGTCGCGTTTCACTTCCCTCGCTAGATTTCCTTTGTACTGGCGTAAGCACGCCATTTGGTCTCCCGCTGCCTTTCTGTGGGCCCACATGTATTCCAGTACAATTCTGCGGTTCACCGTCCCCCCCCCCCACATTCTGCACCAGGCCTACCTTTCTAGCCTAGCTCTCATGCCGTGGTCCTCCTTCACGGTGGTAAGCCATCTTGTTTAGTCCTCACCAACGGGGCAAAAGCATCCAGAAGTGCCACTATTTTCGTTGATAAATTTCCGCCGAGAGTGGTTTCCTCTTTCAGTCCTGCCGGTGCCCCTACTAGCGCTGAAATTTTAGTTTACCGAGCTCACAGCAGTATTTGTCCGGCAGTGCGACTTCACTTGCCGCCGGTTCGATGATTATTCCACCCTAGTGGTGCTGTGGTGAACCCTAGAATGAAGAACCTTCCTTACTTCATGACTGCAGGGTTAAGGATTGGGGAGGTCTGGTTGATTCGCCGCCCCTTTTCCTGCAGCGCATGGTGGTCCAGTGCTTCTCCGGGTAAAAGCCACAGAAATGCATCTCTGGCAGACTCCGGTGGTGCGTTCCCAATTTTCAAGCAGCTTCCGTGGCGTTGAAGTCCTCTGTGGTGAGCACTGTTTTGTTTTAACTGACTGCTTTGATTAAAGCTACCAGTTTAGTGTCCTCAATTCCGGTAAGGTATGAGCTTCGGTCAGCACAAAAAGTATGTCAGGGCCCCCGCGTTCCAACTGTGCAATTGATAATCTGATTCCTTCTCTTTCCTGCTGACACAAGAGCCTGAAAACAAGAAATAGCATGCCCCCCATTCCACTACCTTTCAAGTTTTTACTTTGTTGCGCGAAGACCTACCTACAATCATGAATGAAGACATTTGCGGTTAGCTAGGTTTCAACGAGGGTAAAGATATTTCAAGCCCTCAGCACGACTGGCAATCTATGCCGTTCGTTGCTAGTACTACAAGCTTTCGTATGCATGATCCCTAAGAGCCCAGCGGTCTTTTATTCTTAGGTCATTCAATTGGATTCTTCAGGCTTCCGAGCTCTAAGCTCACAAGCTGTTCTCGTTTTTACGTTCCCCCCTATTTCTGTCCTATTCTATCCACAGTTTTCATGGGTGGAAGTTTCGTCTTTTCGCCCGATATCCCATTTTCAGTGCGGTTTCCTTTACCTTACACTTACGGCTGTTGGCTGTTTTCCGTAACCCTCACATCTATGTGCATTGTTTTTCAGTTTACCACGAACTTCGGAGATTTAACACCAGCAGACCTTGTCAGTTTTCAAGATTAGATGGTGAGTAGAACTCTAATTCGTGTCACTGAGCCCGAATAAGATCCCGCTGTTCGAAAGTCTTATTTCTTCCGAGGATGCTAGAAACCCATCTTCCGGTCTTTGAATTGCAAACTCCACTAAAGCAGATCTGGGCTTTCTTCCATTCTTTGATATTTCCCGCTTGCATTTCCCCAACGGCAGGCTTCATTTTTTGTGGTCTGGTGGGACAGAACAGTAAGTCGTAGCCTTTCTAGAGAGCGATTCGTCATGGCACCTATGCTTATTAAGTTCCTTCGTACACTTTGTTCTGAGACCTCGTGAGTCAAGCCATTTCCACTCTTTCCTGAAAAAACCTCACCGGTCTTCTCCCGATGCCCAGTCTGTTGACAGAATTTCCTTCTTTTCTGAAGTAGACACCCTAATACTTGCCCTTAATTTCCCAGTGGTGGTTTTTACACCCAAGTCGTCGCCGCTTACAGCTTCACTCTCCCTAGTGTCCCGAACAATGTGCTGGTGTTTGTACCCAGCTATTCCTATCCTAGGCCTCTGTTCACCTTACCTGAACACATTCCACCTCATTCTCTATCTCCTTGTCGACCGCCCCTGTCTAATTATGCTCTTGGACACGCGAACTCCTAACCTGGATGCGTTTACGAGTCTTTGTTGCTGATTTTCACACTTCACGTCACCTTCAGTACTCCTGAATCAACCGCAGTTATGGTAGATCAGCAACCTAAACAGAACGTCCTCGGATGTGCATGTCCGGCATATCATATGCCTCCTCCGAGGTTTTATGGCTTGCCCAGTGATATCACCTCTTGCATGCCCTGCAACACATCTCTTCGTCCTTCATATTATCCCTACAACTCTTGTTTCCACGTAGTGTCCCACCTCTTGTTTGGCCATATTTTTCCTTCCTAGTCGTCTTCCCAATAGCAGACACAGCCATTACAACTACCGGCAAAAACTAGAACTTTTGGCCTGAGCCACCGTTAACGCGGGTTGTGCAGAACACTAAAAAGACAGCTGGACACTGCGGTAGAATTCAGAAAATATCCAAAGTGGCCGGCAGTTACACAAAACTTCAAAACTAGGCCGTGCGAAGGTAACGGTATGAATCAGTTTAGAGTAACCTCAAAGTCAGCTCCTTGTCGTAGAGAAAGTGAAAGGCGCCAGATTATCTGCTCCCAGATTTTCCCCTCCAATTTGCGCTACACAGTGAAGTACGGGTGCTCAAGAGGCACTAGCGGCGCTTTTAGAAGCAACTTCATGAACAGGATAGAGAAGACCGAGAAACCTCAAAATGAATGAAGCCTCCGGAGAAACCACTCATGCTGATCAAAAATAAGCCATGATATTATGGCGACAATTGAGCGGTGAAAGCCAGCTTCCCCAAGGAAAAAAAGAGTGTTATGCCCAAGGCAGACAGTTCATTGTCTTGTCGACCACCTGCAGTAATCCACTTATCTCGCAAAAGTAGGTCCTGAAATGTCTGAAGGACCGAAATACCTACATCTGTCAAAGTCTCAGCCGAGAGAAAGAGAACAAGATCTTAGAGGACGCGCAGAATTGATGAGGGAAGAAATATCTAAGGAAAAGAGGGCTAAGAATAAAATTAAAAAATGGAGAACAATGACTGAGAAAGTTAAAAGGAATATGGGAGAGGAAGGAAAAAGGAAAAAAAATAAAATCTATAGTTATCAAGAAAGGAACAACAAACGGGCATCATCACAACCCTGTAATTAATGAATTTTTTTCCGGCAAAAGGAAACTTGATCGGAAGCTAAACCGGGTCTTTTTCGAGCCACGGAACAGGGTAAAAAAAGGAGTATGTTTTAGGGTTTTCGGGGCTTTCAGTGACAAAACTGCTCAAACTAGTCCTTCAGATACCTACGCCCAGCTCGCCTACTACTGCACCGTAACCCTATTTTAACATTTGCCCTGACAATAAGTACGTTGATCTCCGTGCACCTCACCAGCCCGCTTCTTTCCGATACACGGCTATGTCCGAAACTGTCACATAATAGGCATGGGCCCGGGCTCCCCGTTGTCGTAAGAATAAGGAATGCTTGGGAGGGATGCAGCCACCTATTTCTGAAATGACAAGCGGTCATAGGGGGGTTTTAATCCTAGTGTCCGTAAGGTCTCAGTCTCTTCTCCTTAGGGAGCAGTAGAAGCAGGGGTGATCTAATAGGAGCGTTCACAGTTATAAAGGGTCTGCTGAGTATAGACATGGGTGATTTGTTCTTTTCTTCTCTTGAGTGCAACACCGGAGACAGTCTTAAGCTACATAGGGCACACTTGGGGCTGAGCATAAGAGCGTTTTTTATAAACGAGGCTGGATCCCTGTGGATCGGACTGTCAGAGGACGCCGTTAGATGTAGCAATATATCAACTTCCGAGAACGCTCTTGGCTCACGCAGGAACATTGATGTCCCGAAACTAGTAGCATGGAAAGTAGGTGGGGTAAAGAGCCTCCGGTATTTTTGTCAACGAATTTGTCCCTGGAGGTGAAAATGCATCGCGAGTCTTGCCTTTCAAACAAAACGTTCAACGAGCAGAGTTGGGAACCAATGCAACTGGGCGACAGCACAATGATCTGGGTGTACAAATGGTCCCGACCACTTTCGTTCCATGCAAGCCGAATAGAACTGAACTGAGGGTCACGCTAAGACTCAGCAAGGCGCCGAAGAAAACCATGTCACGTCGGTTCTAAAAGAGGAAGAAAGCGGACGAACTAAAGAGGGCAGCGAAGGAAGTTCAGTGGGCACCGAGTCAGAAAACGCCTCCGTAGTGGAATCTTGAGAGGCCATCACGATGGGACTACTCGGACTTACGGCGGAGCTTGCGCCTCTGAGGGTGGTAAGCGGTAAAAGTCAACCCCTACGGTAGAAGTCAAAAGTTTGCAAGGTTATATTCATTCATAGGAAGAAACGGGTGAAGTACAATCTCAACAAAGCGCAGGTCGCATGGAATAGCAATAAGGTGACCAGGGGGAGAACTCAAGTAATCCAGAGTAGAGGAACATTCTTTCGAATGTCGGTTAGCTGCTTCGGTCGACACAAACCCAACGCGGCTCTACACTTACGTCCAATCCCAAAAAGGTATGAGAGAGTGTGTAACAACTTTGGAAGTGACACAGATGACTAGCTCCAAGGGACGAAGACAATTCCGGCACGATCCTAGTGTTCCTCGACAGTATACATCGGCCAGCAAATAAAGTAGAAGGAAGAGTGAAGGGATCACAGGTCCCTCAAATACTAGAGCTTAGTGTAGAAGAAAAGAAGTACACAGAGCTGCAAACCTTAAATATAGACAAAGCCGCAGGATCAAGTGGGATTCGCTCAGCCATGGTTCAGACTCTGGCTGAGGTCTTGAAGGCTCCGGCGGTGGGGCCGTATGAAACATCACTTAGTGAGGGCACTGTACCGAGAGGTTGGAGGCAGGCAACAGTGGTAGGAAGTTACGAGATGGAACCTCGGAAATTGGCCGAAAATTACCGGCCGGTTAGCTTGACTTCGACTCTGTGTAGGCGCCTGGAGCGAATAGTCAGGAAACAGATCTCTAGGCATTTGGCTCATTATAACCTCACACCAAATGCTCAGCATGGGTCTGTGGCGAGATGATTTTGTCTGACAAATTTCCTGCTGTTCCTCGATGAGGGCCCCAAGCGCTCTACCATGCCATTGGACGAAGGATGGTATGCAGTTGTTGTGATGTGTTTACAGCCAAGCAGTTTAGTGAACTCACGAAACAAAGTCGATTGGAATTGGCTGCCACGGTCTGTGGTGACGGTAGACGGTACACCAAATGTAGCAATCCAGTGCTGGAGTAGTACTTTCGCAATATTTTCTGCCGAGGTGTCGGAAATGGGTACTGCCACTGGCCAGCTTGTGAAACGATCAACAACGGTTAATAAGTGGGTATGTCCATTTGATGGTGGTAGTGGACCAACAAGATCGACGTGAATATGTGTGAAACGGACGTCGGGAACGGTGAACGTACTGGGAGGAGAAAAAGTGTGGCGGTGGACTTTGTTTCTCTGACACTGTAAACACTGTTTAGTCCATAATGCAATGTCAGAATTCATATTGGGCCAAACAAATCTGGCAGAAATGAGTTTGCGAGATGCACGGATACCAGGATGGGAACGAGAATGAAAATGATCGAAAACGATCTTCCTGTAGCAAGTTGGAACGATAGGACGAGGGTTACCTGTAGACCAGTCACATAGGACTGTGCCATCGGCTGAAGGTAGGGGAGAATCTTTGAGCTGGAGTGTAGAGGATGTGCGCAGTTCGAGCAAGGATGGATCATCACGCTGGAGGTTTGCCAGTTCCGTAAGATCGAATTTAGTCTGCACCGTGTTGATGTCAGGTCTGGATAATGCATCAGCCACAACATTATCAACTCCACACACGTAGCGGATGTCTGTTGTGAACTGGGAAATATAATCCAAATAGCGGATATCTCTGGGTGAATGTCGGTCAGGCTTGGCATGAAGTGCGTGTGTCAGGAGTTTGTGGTCAGTGTGCACACGAAATTGTCGTCCTTCCAAAAGGTGGCGGAAATGACGGATAGACAAGTAAATGGCTAGGAGTTCGCGAGAAAATGTGCTGTATTTTGTCTGTGCCGCCTGGAGTTTTTGCGAGAAGAACGCTAAGGGCTGTAACTGGTTGTCCACTATTTGGTGAAGCACTGCACCGACTGCAGTATTTGATGCATCAGTCGTTAGGACTAACTCAGTATTTGGATCTGGATGTGGATGGTGCAGCATGGTGGCATCCGCGAGAGCTTTTTTGGCTTCTGCGAAAGCTGTCTCAGCCTCGGGAGTGAAATCGATCGTCTTGACGTTGGACTTGAGAAGATCGGTTAAAGGTGAAACGATGGTCGCACAATGGGGAATGAAGCGACGGTAGTAGTTCAAAATTCCCAAGAAACGTCGTAACTGTGTGATCGTTTGAGGTGCAGGAAATGACAGGATGCTGCGCACCTTATCTGGGAGGGGTGTCAAACCTTTTTGATCGATATGGTGCCCGAGAAAGTCGAGGGACGGAACACCGAACACGCATTTACTAGGGTTCAGCTGAAGTCCGTATTGTTGGAAACGTTGAAAGAGTTGGCGCAAGTGGCTGGCATGCTCCGATGGAGAGGCGCTGGCAATTATTATGTCGTCGATGTAGCCAAACGCGAAGGGTAGACCTCGAAGCACTTCATCGACGAATCGTTGGAACGTCTGGGCAGCGTTTCTCAGTCCAAATGGCATGCAAATGAACTCGAACAGGCCAAAAGGCGTAGTGATGGCTGTCTTGGGAATGTCTTCTTCGGCCACGGGGATTTGGTGATATGCCTTTACGAGGTCAACCTTGGAAAAGATTGTCTTCCCAGAGAGATTCTGTGCAAAATCATGAATGTGTGGGATCGGGTACCTGTCGGGGACGGTGACGTTGTTGAGAGCACGGTAGTCTCCACAGGGTCTCCAATCACCAGATGATTTTGGAACCATGTGCAAAGGCGAGGCCCATGGGCTTGAAGACGGTCGAATGATGTCAAGATTCATCATATGTTCGAATTCAAGGCGTGCGATACGGAGTTTGTCGGCGTTGAGTCGTCGTGGTTGAAAATGGACCGGTTGGCCTTTTGTGGCGATGTGGTGCTGCACAGCATGAGAGACTGGGTCGGTGAACTGACACGGTTTAGTGAGGGATGGAAACTCCTTCAAAATGTCAGCAAACGGCGATTGCGGGATCGCCAGCCGAATACCCAGAGAGTTGATGCATTTACCAATGCCGACTGCACAAAGCTTGGTTGTGGTGTCTACCAGCTTGCGATTTTTGAGGTCCACTGTTAGGCCAAAGTGTGAGAGGAAATCCGCGCCAATAATGGGAGTCTGAACATCTGCCTGGATGAAAACCCATTGAAAAGAGCGTCGGAGGCCTAAATCAAGAGTGATGGACCGTTGGCCGAATGTAGCAATAGTTGTTGTGTTTGCTGCTTGCAGTGTAAAGTGAGATGGTTTGAGGCTGTGATGTTTGGGTGGGGGGATTACACTGATCTCGGCGCCGGTATCAATGAGGAATCGAAGACCACTGGATCGGTCAACGATATAAAATAGGCGACTTTCATGTGGAGGGCCAGCCCTAGTCGTCGCCGTTACTGGCTGGCTTGGTCGTTTGACTGTGGAGTGTAAGTGCGGAATGAACATGGAGGATCGCAGCGGCGTGCCTTGGAGCCGAATGTGCGGTGGTACCAACACCACGTTTGTGATCGGCGGTTTCTGGACCGTGATCTCGGTCGATGAGGTACTTCGGTGGACACAGATCGATGAGTAGTAAATGCGTTGCACATTGCACTGACCTGATTGCACAACATACGAACGGTTTCTTTTAGGTCCGTAATGTCCTTATCGATATGCGAGTGATGGGATGGGGAATCAGGACTGCGAGAGACGTCGCCACGGCGATCTGGGGCAGGAACTGGTAATGTCGTAGGGGATTCGTGCGTCGGAGTGGTTTCGGCGGGTGATGTCATGTGAACACAGGGTCTACCAGCTGGGTAGCATTCCATTATTCTGTCGGCGTGCTGTGCAACTTTGTCAAGAGGAGTAGTTGGCTCCAGCTTTGACAGGACCTGCTGCATCGGGAGAGGTAGTTTATCAACCCATATCTCCCTGAAAATGGCGTCGTCCATTTGCCGTCCAGCCAGTAGCGACCGCATGTGGCACATAAGCTGGGACGGAGTTTGGTCTCCGAGCTCCACCGACGTGAACAGTTCACGGAGCATTTTTCCGGCTGATTTTCCGGTACGCTGAATGACTGCTTCCTTAAGCTTCGTGTAAGGAGCTTCTGGTGGAATGGGATCGAGGAGATCTTCCACGTCAACAGCGATGTCAAAGGGAAGTGCTTGGACAACGTGAGAGTACTTCACGCGCTCGCTGGTTATACGTCGAGTGGCAAATACGGCTTCTATCTGTCGAAACCACACTCGAGGGTTGGTCGGGGCAAAAACGGGCAGTTTGAGAGCAACCGCGTGGATGTCAATAGATTCGCTGTCAGACATGGTGAATGGTGTGAAACTTGGACCGAGAGAATGAAGCTAGTGTCAAATGATGGAAAAACAACCTGGGCTCACCAATTTTGTAGCGTACTACTCTGTCTATGTGGTACACTAAATTATTGTCAACAATATCTAAGACGACACTAGCAAACTAAGATGGGCGGAGGAGCGTGCGGTGATAAAAAGGCCAAAATGGTATGTACATTAAGAATTAAAAATGAAACAAAAGGTGTGACTCAAACTCACAGTTGTTCACTGTTCTTGTGATCAGGAGATGAGTGTCGAAGAGCCAATATCCGCCAATGTCTTCAGCCCAGTTCGGTCTGACAGCCATCCGTTGAACAGAACAGGATGGTATCGAGCGAAGTGCCAAGAAACGCCGTTGAAGCTTCTAAAATGTTTTGTTTCACACAGTTAGTTCCGACCGATATGATTCCAAGACACTCCAAACCAGAAGATGAGACCGTGCCAGAATTAAAGGTTTATTTACAGCCTTTTGTATTGCGCGGTGGTGACGACCAAAAAGTGTGTGTTTTTACATTAAAACGTCGGTACAACAAAGGAGTGTCGCACCAAGGGACGTTGAAAATCATGGAAAAAATCGGAAATGTACAGGTACCTACAGCAATGCGTAGCCAAATTCGCAACGGATCCCGAAATCAGAAGGCGATTATCCGTGATAATTCTACGATACTAGATTATTAAAATAAACAATGACATAAACAATATACAAACCTCAATAATACGATCACAAGGACTCGACAACGAGAAACCGAATAGCAGCGTGTGAGCAGACAGCACGTGCGTCACGCAGGTCCTGAACAAGGATGTGCCAAAGTAGCGCTCTGGGCGCGAACAAACAACAATTGGTCCAGAAAAACAACCAGTTCGTAAAGACAAGTCAATAGTGTGTGGAAATGAGTGATGTTTGGAAAAACACTGAATCGCGAGGGAAAAAAGGGGGATTTTCCACGACCGGCTGTTACACCGCCCACCAAAATCCTCCTGGATCCTTAGCAAAGTCAAAGGCTCGGTATAAAGGTACTGATTCTTCCTACCTGCCTAGGCCCTGCTGTCAGTGCGCGCGTCTAATGCTCGTCGTCAACGTTCTACTACTGGTCGCACCTAATCCATTGGATACATAGACGTGAGGCTAGTCTACATTTTTACGAGACCAAATTACCGATGGCGGGCGTGAATGGTCGCATAGACGTTGTCCTCGTAAGGGGCCGTCCGGTCCTGGATGTATGTGCTTGAGTGTGTGTGTGTGTGTGCGTGTGTGTGTGTGCCGGGGTTACAATGAGATCACAGGTATGACTACACATCAAAGGAGGACTTTCTGCAGTGTCAACAAAAGACCGCGTGGCAAGAAGACGAGTAAATGTAGCATGTGTGTGACCTGAGCTCCGCTACTTCCACATATGCAAGGGCATTCGGTAGCGTCAACAAAGGCAAACAAAGAACACTGTCACATGTATGATGGGTTTACGGGATGTAGAGTGCGTCGTGCATGCGTGTATGTATCGGGATGTATAATGGAATCGCACTCATCACCACATATCGGAAAGAACCTTCTGTAATGTCAACGAAAGACCGCGAGCACTGTGATGTGTTTGACGGAGATTGTGCGGTATATATGGTGTTTCTTTATCCACCTCGATTACTGGTGTGAAAAGGGTTTACTAGGCCTCAGGGTTATCAGCTCCTCCGTCTTCGCTCTCGAGTAGGTTAATACTGCGTATGTCACGAATGAGCACTCCGTTAGCTGTCTTCACCTTCACCGTTCTTATCATTTCGTCAGTGCTTTTGATGGTTTCCGTAACTACTCCCAAAGACCAAGCGCTGAAATGTGCGCGTTCGTCGGCGATCATAACCACGTCCCCAACTTTGAATGGTCTTGTTTTGGCCAGCCACTTCTGTCGAGTCTGCAAAGCCGGTAGGTACTCCCGTAGCCATCGCCTCCAGAAGACCTTGGCCAGATAGTTCGCTTGCTTCCACCCGTGGAGGTAGCTCCAGCGAAGGTTTACCGGCCCTTGGAAACCCTCGTTCGAACTTAGCGTCAATAAGTCGTTTGGGATGAGCGCCAGGTGGGTGGGGTCGCCGTTCAATACTGGAACCAGGGGGCGGTTGTTCAGGATTCGCTCCACCTCAGTCGTGACGGTGTTCAGCGTCTCGTCGTCGGGCGGCTGCTGCTCCATGATTGACAGCAATATCCGTCTGGCGGACCGGATCATGCGTTCCCATATGCCGCCTCGGTGACTGGCCTGTGGGGGGTTGAAATGCCATCGTATGCCGTAGGCCACGGTTCGATTCTGCAGTTCGTGCCTGTTTATGTTCTTGTGCCAACGCTGCAATTCCCGTTGAGCGCCCACAAAGTTCGATCCATTATCTGAGTATATATCGGCCGGTACGCCTCTTAGGTTGATAAATCTCTGCAAGGCCCGTAGAAACGAATCGGTCGTCATCGAATGTGCGACTTCTAGGTGTACCGCACGTGATTTCTTGCACGTCATGATACATCCGTATCGCTTTTCTAATCTTTTCCTGCACTTGATCCACAAGGGCCCGAAATAGTCCAACCCGGTGTCACTGAACGGCCACCAGCCCGTAGTCACCCTGCATTCTGGTAGTGGGGCCATGAGTTGTTTGCCTGCTGTGGCATTGCCTCTCCTGCATTGCACACACCGTCGGATTACGCGTTTTACAGTCTCCCGTCCTCTCAGCAACGAAAGGCGCTTTCGGATGACGCTCGTCACGTGACTTTCCCCGGCATGTCCCCCCACGGCGTGGAGGTGTTGAATCATTAGCTCTACTACAGGTTGTCTCGCAGGCAGCAGTATAGGATACTTCGTGTCGAAGTTCAGGTGGGCGTTGGTCAGCCTATCATCCACCCGCAGCAGTCCGTCGATGAGTTTGGGGTTTAAACGCTTCAGCTCGCCTCTTGGAGATGGCATGTCTTCATTGGTCGGCCCCACTTCTTCCGCCCTCTTGAGTTCTTGGGCGAAGGCCTCGCGTTGTATCATTCTGAAAATATCGTACTCTGCTGCTTGTAGCTCATCAAGACCTATCGGGCCGACCGGTATCCGACCTGAGGGCCGTAGCCCTTTCATGACTGGTAAATTTCTCTTGAACCTGGTTAACCAAACTAGCGAACGAAGCGTCTTCATCTAGGAAGAAAACCTGACCAATCGCGATAGAATGGACGACGCTTCGAAGACGTTGGTTGCTATCACTACGCCTTTGATCTCCAGTTCTACTTCCGTAGGGGGTTTTAATTCGAACACGGGCCAGTCCTGTTTGGGCAATTGCAGGAAGTTTGGCCTTCTTGTCCACGTGTCTAGTTGCCTGAAGTTGGTCACACCTCGGGGGCACAGGTCGGCTGGACTATCGCCAGACCTGACATGATTCCACTGGTGCGTGGCTGATTCATCGTGGATAATCGTGAGCCGGTTAGCAACGAAAGTACTAAACCGGCTCCGGACTTTGTTGATATAGTAAAGTACTATCGTTGAATCCGTCCAGAAGCTCACCGACCAAATGTAGAGATCGAGACATCTCTTCACAGCTTGCACCACCCTGACTGCCAACACGGCTGCGCTGAGTTCAAGGCGTGGGATCGAGACCGACTTCAGTGGAGCAACGCTGGCTTTGGCGAACAGGATCCTCGTGGTATATTGCCCATCTCCTGCGCACCATCGTCCGTACACCACAGCTCCATAACCGACTCCGGATGCATCGGAAAAGGCATGTAGTTCTCCAGTCCGTGTCGTATGGCCAGGAGTCAAACATCGTGGGATTCTTATGTCCCCTGACTTCTTCAGGGTGTTCAAAAATTCTTCCCAGTCCAACCGGTCCCCTCGGTCCAGCGACTGGTCCCAATCAACTTTCTTACGGCACAGCCGCTGCAGAAAGATCTTTCCGGGTAGCAGCCATGATGAGACGAAACCGAGCGGTTCGAACAAACTTGAGACGGCAGATAGTATGCCACGACGGGTTATCGGCAGCTCGGGAACGTTTAGTTCGAAAACAAAGTCGTCCGTTTCCGCGTCCCATTGTATCCCTAAGGTTGGCTCGATAGGAAGTGGAGAGCCGTCCAAATCTCTTACCCTTTCGGCCTTTTCGTGATACGGGATGACCTTCAGCACTTCTGAAGCGTTCGACATCCATTTAGTTAGATGGAAGCCGCCCTCTTTCAGCAATCTCGTCAGACCCCTGAACTGCCCTAGAGCTGATTCCACATAATCGAATGACCCAAGGTAGTCGTCGACGTAGAAGTTCCTGCTGACGCGTTCTACCACCGTCCGATGTACTAGATCACCATGTTTGTTCGCTGATTCTCGGAGGGCGTAGTTTGCACAAAATGGTGACGATATGGCTCCGAAGGGGTGGACGGTCATCCTATAATTCACCACTGCGTTGTCCCGGTCGCTCCCTTCCCACCACAGGAAACGCAAAGCATCTCGTTCTCCTAACGGAATCTTCACCTGATGGAACATTTCCCTAATGTCAGCAGACAAAGCCACTTTACCCACTCTGAAACGGCACAAAACATCGATCAAAGGTGTGGTACAGTCAGGCCCCTGTAGTAGGCGATCGTTTAACGACTTGCCCTGGAACTTGGCCGCACAGTCGAAAACCACCCGTGGTTTATTGGGTTTCTTGGGGTTGATAACCGGGTAATGAGGCAGATACCAGATACCCCTTTTGCTGTCGGTGTTAACAGGCACCTTTTCAACGTAACCGAGGGCCTCGTTTCGCTTCATCAAATCCGCGTATCGTTCCCACAGATTCTGGTCTCGAATGAAGCGTTCTTTTAGTCGTAGTAGTCGTTGGAGAACATAATTTCTGTTGTCAGTCCACGGGTCGACCGGTGTGCGCCATGGGAGGGGAACCTTGAACTGTTTTTTGAGGCCTATAGTGCCTTGCCGCACCGTTTGTAGAGCGAAGTGATCCTCTTGAGACAACGTCGGTCTTTCGTCTCCAATGTCATGAAACTCCTTTTCATAAAGCCGTTGCAGATGATACTCCATGCGGTCCGTTTCGGCGGATAGGTAATTCACGGAACCGCGTACCCCTACTGGACCGTACAACATCCATCTCAGAGCCGTGCGTACGGCATAAGGTGCCTGGCGGTCGCCTACTCTCTGGTCAAGCACCCAATGCGCCTCTGGCACGTCGCATCCGATGAGGAGATCCACCTCATCATCTTCCCAGTCTACAACGGCTATATCCTGCAGGTGGGGCCACCGAGTCAAGATTGCGTTCACCGACCTTGGTGCTCGCATGGGGAGATCCGCTAACGTGAATGCCTCCGTTGGTTCAATTTCCTCGTTAGTGTCTAGAGAGATGAGTTGCAGTCTTAATCTACCGGCAGTCGTTACCTGTGTTCCGCCCACCGTGCTCACTGCTAACGACGTCGCACCTTTAGCCAGTTGGTGTTTGTCGGCAAACCGCTCTTTCACAAAAGTGGTGTCGGATCCACTATCAACGAAAGCCAACGCCTTGACTATCCCAGTCGGAGTCACTACTCCCACGGCCACTACGCCTAAACGTACCGGTTTACTGGCAGATTGTGAAGTTGAACAAATCACGCTGGGCTTGGCACTCGCCTCGGATATGGTTACTCTCGCCTGATGCAGCAGCCGATGGTGTCTGCCCGTGCAGCCCTCGTAACCACATCGATTCCTTGTTCTACAGGCTGCTGCCCGGTGCGTGGTGTTGAGACAGATGAAACATGCTCCTGCCATCCTCGCCATTCCCCACCGTTCGTCTATTGTGGCGTTGCCGAACTTGGGGCATTCTGGTAGGCCATGGCTAGTACCACAGGACCTGCAATTTGGTTTCGCCGTAGCATCTCGTGAAATGACGTGTGTGTTGGTCCAAGGCTGGTACTTTGGATGTTCCCGTACAGGGGTTTGGACTTGGCTAGTACTAGGCTTGTTTGCTCGGTTGCTGTCCCGGATGCGTCGGCCGAATCTGCTGTCAGCTATCTTGGTTTGCCTGTCCAAGTATTCGGTCAGGTCTTCGAAGTTGGCTTCTCTGTCGCTTCGGCTTATCCGTTCAGCTTCTTCCGCTCACCGACCCTGTAGTTCGGGAGAGAGGTGACGGACTATGCCTTCCAAAGTGTGCATGGCGTCTAGGTCAGCCCTGTAACCTAAATGGTCGAGGGCTATTGAGCAGCTCTGCATCTTGATCACCAGGTCGGCCATGGTGTAGACGTCGCCCTTGGTTCTCTTTGCCTCTGCCATCACGCCCTCTATTAGGTTACGGGCTACTTTGAAAGGTTGGCCAAACAGGTCCCTAAGGATCTTCCTTGCCCTTGTGTAGCGTTATTCTGGGTCGAGCGTGATCCACCCGTCGATAGCTTCCCTTGCTCGGCCTCGGCAGTAGTGAATAAGGTAGAGAATCCTTTGCCCAGGGTCGGTTACCTTGTTTTCAACGAACGTCTCGAACTGTTTGACAAACTTGCAGTATTGCTCAGCTCGCCCGTCGAAAACCGTTAACTCCACTCTAGGCAGATCGATCGATGGTGGTTTGTAGTCGGCGACCGGCGTGGGGTTCCCTACCTTATTGCACTCTAACCTATCGGAAGTGTCGAAGTCACTGGTCTCATGCTCTCGCTCTTTCTGTGTACACTTCTCTGCTTCATGCGCCTGTAGTCCAGCCGAAAGTAACTGTTGCTCTAGTTCTAGTATTCTCAGCTTATATAAATCGACATCCTTACGATCAATATTGCTTTCAATAACACATGAGCTAGCACTGACAGGACTAGGCGATCTAGCATTAACTAACGAATCATATGTACCCAAAACCTCCCCAGAGACTTGCCGTATTACTTCCTGTCCGGATTCGACTGCTTTTGATCCTTTTCTTGGCATTTTGCGTGATTTTTCCTCGTTCCAAATAGATCTATTGAGTATTGTTACGAACGTTTGAGCAATGCGTAGCCAAATTCACAACGGATCCCGAAATCAGAAGGCGATTATCCGTGATAATTCTACGATACTAGATTATTAAAATAAACAATGACATAAACAATATACAAACCTCAATAATACGATCACAAGGACTCGACAACGAGAAACCGAATAGCAGCGTGTGAGCAGACAGCACGTGCGTCACGCAGGTCCTGAACAAGGATGTGCCAAAGTAGCGCTCTGGGCGCGAACAAACAACAATTGGTCCAGAAAAACAACCAGTTCGTAAAGACAAGTCAATAGTGTGTGGAAATGAGTGATGTTTGGAAAAACACTGAATCGCGAGGGAAAAAAGGGGGATTTTCCACGACCGGTTGTTACATTCTGAAAATATCGTATTCTGCAGCTTGTGGCTCATCAGGACCTATCGGGCCGACCCTTATCTGGCCTGAAGGGCGTAGCCATTTCATGACTAGTAAATTTCTCTTGAACCTGGCTAACCAGGCTAACGCATGAAGTGTCTTCATCTAGGAAGAAAACCTGACCAATCGCGATAGGATGGATGTCACTTCAACGACGTTGGTCGCTATCACTACGCCTTTGATCTCCAGTTCTACTTCCGTAGGGGGTTTTAATTCGAGCACGGGCCAGTCCTGTTTGGGCAATTGCAGGAAGTTTGGCCTTCTTGTCCACGTGTCTAGTTGCCTGAAGTTGGTCACACCTCGGGGGCACAGGTCGGCTGGACTATCGCCAGACCTGACATGATTCCACTGGTGCGTGGCTGATTCATCGTGGATAATCGTGAGCCGGTTAGCAACGAAAGTACTAAACCGGCTCCGGACTTTGTTGATATAGTAAAGTACTATCGTTGAATCCGTCCAGAAGCTCACCGACCAAATGTAGAGATCGAGACATCTCTTCACAGCTTGCACCACCCTGACTGCCAACACGGCTGCGCTGAGTTCAAGGCGTGGGATCGAGACCGACTTCAGTGGAGCAACGCTGGCTTTGGCGAACAGGATCCTCGTGGTATATTGTCCATCTCCTGCGCACCATCGTCCGTACACCACAGCTCCATAACCGACTTCGGATGCATCGGAAAAGGCATGTAGTTCTCCAGTCCGTGTCGTATGGCCAGGAGTCAAACATCGTGGGATTCTTATGTCCCCTGACTTCTTCAGGGTGTTCAAAAATTCTTCCCAGTCCAACCGGTCCCCTCGGTCCAGCGACTGGTCCCAATCAACTTTCTTACGGCACAGCCGCTGCGGCAAGATCTTTCCGGGTAACAGCCAGGGAGAGCCGAAGCCGAGCGGGTCGAACAGACTAGAGACAGCGGATAGTATGCCTCGACGGGTTACAGACAACTCGGGAACGTTTAGTTCGAAAACAAAATCGTCCGTTTCCGCGTCCCATTGTATTCCTAAAGTGCTTTCGTTAGGGAGTGCACAGCCGTCCAAACCTCTAACTTTTTCGGCCTTCTCGTGGTACGGAATGACCTCGGGCACTTCTGGAGCGTTCGACATCCATTTTATTAGATGGAAGCCGCCCTCTTCTAGCAATCTTAACAGGCCTCTGAGCTGCGCTGAAGCTGATTCTATATAATCGAATGATCCAAGGTAGTCGTCGACGTAGAAATTTCTGCTGACGCTGTCTAACACCGACCGACAAACCAGATTCCCATGTTTTTTCGCAGCTTCCCGAAGGGCGTAGTTCGCACAGAAGGGTGACGATATGGCCTCGAAGGGATGGACAGCCATCCTATTATTTACCACCGCGTTATCCCGGTCGTTTTCTTCCCACCACAAGAGACGCGACGCATCTCGTTCTCCTACCGGAATTTTTACCTGATGAAACATTTCTCCAATGTCGGCGGACAAGGCCACGCTACCCACTCTAAAACGGCACAAAACATCGATCAGCGGTGTGGTTCAGTCTGGTCCTTGTAGTAGGCGATCGTTTTACGACTTGCCCTGGAACCTGGCCGCACAGTCGAAAACCACCCGCAGATTTTCGGGTTTCCTGGGGCTAATAACCCGGTGGTGAGGTAGATACCAGATACCCTTTCAGCCGTCGGCGTTGGCAGGCACCTTTTCAACGTACTCGAGAGCTTCGTTTCGCTTCACAATTCTGCGTATCGTTCCCACAAATCCTAGTCCCGAATGAAGCGTTCTTTCAGCCATAGTAGACGTTGGAGAACACAGTTTCGGTTATCAGTCCACGGGTTGGCAGATGTGCGCCATGGGAGGGGAACCCCCAGCTGAATTCTAAGGCCTCTTGTGCCTTGCCGCACCGTTTGTTAAGCTAAGTTACCTTCTTGAGACAATGATGGTCTTTCGTCTCCCATGTCATGAAATTCCTTTTCATACATCCGCTGCAGGTGATGCTCTATGTAGTCCGTTTCGGCGGACAAATAATTCACGGAACCCCGTCCCCCTACTGGACCGTATAACATTCAACCCAGAGCCCTGCGTACGGCATAAGGTGCCTGGCGGTAGCTCACTCTCTGGTCAAGTACCCAACGCGCCCTTGGCACGTCGCAGCCGATGAGGAGATCAACTTCGTCGTCTTCCCAGTCTACAACGGTTAAATCCTACAGGTGGGGCCACCTGCTGCCCCGGATAAGTCGGCCAAACCTGCTGTCGGCTATCTGGGTTTGCCTGTCCAAGTATTCGGTCAGGTCTTCGAAGTAAGCTTCCCTGTCGCTTCGGCTTATCCGTTCCGCTTCTTCCGCCCACCGATTTGGTGGTTCGGGAGAGAGATGACGGACTGGGCCTTCCAAAGTGTGCATTGAATCTAGGTCAGCCCTGTTACCTAAATGGTCGGGGGCTATTGAGCAGTTCTGCATCTTGATCACCAGGTCGGCCATTGTGTAGACATCGCTCTTGGTTTTCTTTGCCTCTACCATCACGCCCTCTATTAGGTTACGGGCTACTTTGAAAGGTTGGCCAAACAAGTCCCTTAGAATCTTCCTTGCTCTGGTGTAGCCGGTCGTTACACTCAGAACTAGGTCTGCAGAACTAGGCTGAATCATAGAGGGTGAGGAAGCCGGAGTAGAGGAAATGTGGTAGATGGTCAAGGGGAAACTTCTGGAGCGGTAGGACGGTTTTGCCCCACACCAGGGTGCGGATAAAAGGCAAGCTAGCCTGTTGGACGCTCACGTTTCGACTAACAGGCAAAAAATGAGACTAAAGCTGGCAGATCTTCAATGCCACTAGTAGGGAATCAGCTTGGTTACTGAACAAAGTGAACATAAAATCAGCGATTAAAATCCAAAGAGGGGCATGAGGACTTTTGAACTGACCCTGGCCAGAGAAGTTAAAATAACCCGAAATGTTGCTATAGATATGTAAATATGAAGACCGCGCTTAGGAATGAATGGAGCCTCTGGTATTGGGGGATGGGAGCGAAGCGTATAACTATGGGCAGAACCTCCTTCTGTGGACTATTTCACTGCAGTCTGCAACCGTCGCACAAGCCCCAACTTCCACTCTGCCTTCGGGCCGCTCCACATCACAACAAGCTCCTGGAAAACGTACCAACCGTCCTCAAGTCCTTACAACCACTATCCCCCTCCATTTCCACCGGCTCTTCACCTTCCCCTCCAGGATTTGGCCATTTCAAGTAAAAAAAACAATTTTTCCTCAGGGTACGCCCACCTTGAATGCCCTGCAGCACAACGGCCCACGGGCACAAAGTCTTTATCAGAGACTCCAATAAAATGGGCAGAGTTACAAGCGCCCACGGTAAGCCACCCTCCACCTGACTATCCTTCATCACCCAATCACAACGGAGTCACGACTCTGTCTACTGAGAACTTAACCGAAAACGCCCTCTCGCTCTTACTGCTTAAGGTCCGCTTTCTCCTAAAATCGCCGCCACTCCGCGTGCTGGCATTGGACCCACAGCTGGATATCTTACTAGTTACTAAGACACGGTTCACTGATTGTAACGAACATGGGTGCAAATCCTACCTAGCCGTTGTCATATGCTTGTATTGTTGAGACTATGCTCTTTATTTTATTGACCCTGGAACAAGTACAACATGCATCAATCACTACACTTCAACGTTTGATTATATTTTGATAACGTGAAGTGGCATAATTTTGATTCGAACTTGGACTTCCGTGACGGTGGTACCTGACATTGGCATTTGTTGAACTCTGGTCCTCATTGTTAGACGTTGTGACCGTACAGTTGAGGTTTGTACATATTTATATGCGTACAACTTGTTAATACAGTACCGTAAAAACTACGAATCAATCTTGTTCTTGATTTGAGATTCGTTTTGGATTGGCTACGCATTGCACACAGTCGGAATAACCGTCACAGTACTCAACTTGGAATCACCAGGAGGGAATCATTCAGAAATGCCAAGAAAAGGACAAAGACAAACCTAAGCCGGACAAAAAGTAACCCGGCAAGTCCCTGGGGTATTTTATGGTGATACTGATCCCCTAGACATTGCTAGGTCTGCTAGTCCTGTCAGTGAAATTTCATGTACTTCAGCTAGTGGTATCGAATTTGAAGGTTATGACATCTATCGATTGAGAATAGGTAAATTAGAAACTCAGCTTAGGCAGGCTAGGGAGAAATCAGAATCCGTCAGGAAAGATCAACTCCAGAGACGGGAGCGAGAGGTGACTTTGGAGACCACAGAGCATACGGCCATCCAGCCTAGCAGTTCCGTGGAACGATTAAAGTCGACTTGTACCAGTGTAACCCACGCTATTTACTTATCGAGAGTGGAATTGTCCCCATTCGACGGGAGCGCAGAACAGTACTGTGAGTTCGTTAAACTGTACGAGAACTTTGTGGGAAAGAGAGTATTCGATCCAGGACAGAGATTCTTGTATTTACTGCATTACTGTCGTGGAAGGGCCAGGGAAGAAGTCGACGGGTGCTCGATGCTGAAGCCGGAAGAAGGTTACTCTCGGGAACGTGAAATCCTGAAAAACTTATTTGGGAATCCATATAAAGTCGCCCGGAATTTGGTCGATGGTATACTATCAGAGAGAAAAGGCTCCAAAGGCGAGAAGGGCTCTCTAGCCAGCCTGGTGATAAAAATGCAGAACTGCAGCATCGCATTGAATCACCTAGATTACCGATCAGACCTGAACGCACTGCACACATTGGAGACCATAGTAAGCAGTTTACCCACAGAACTACAGGGAAGATGGGCCGAGGAATCCAAAGGGATCAGTAGATTTGGGCGAGAAACCACTTTCGAAGACCTGATGCAGTATATAGACCGTCGTGCCCGAATACCAAACAGTCATTTCGGTCAACTTGTGCGCGAGACGAGCAAATTACCTAGGATTGCGACGACGCAAAGCTGGACCAGGGAACCAGGTAAAAGCTAAACACACAAACACACACGCATTATCTCGCGAAGGTGAAAACCTGACGGTGTATAAGGTTTGTGGGACGCCTCATAGCCTAGCGGAATGTACTCGCTTCCGCAGCGTAGACGTCGACGAACGAGGGAAAATGGTTAAGAGACTAGGCGTGTGCTTCGTCTGTCTCAACAAGTCACATCGAGCAGCGGTGTGCCGAAAGAAAATCAGTTGCAACTAGGATGGATGCAATGGGAAGCACCTTTACCTACTACACAATTGCAACATATTTAATACCAAAGAAACCTCGACGCCAAGTGTGGTCTGCTCAGTGTCTCGCCCCACTAACAGGCCCATTCGCTGGGGAGTAATAGCAGTTGGTGTGGAAAACCCAGTTGAGGCTATAAGAGCGTTCGCCTTCGTGAATAGCGGCTCGGATACCACGCTAGTAAGGAAGGAGTTTGCAGAGAGATAGGGGACCAGAGGGAATCTATATTCATTGGTAGTGAGCACAGTGAGTGGTACCCGGGTCATCCAGTCGACCAAACTGCACCTATAAATCGTTTCCTTGGTCAACAACGATAGAGCAGAAACTCTAGAGGCATTCACCATAAAGGACCTGCCGATGAGTGCACCTCAGTCAGCGCAGTCGATTCTGACTCAGTGGCCGCATCTCGACGGGGTTACGATCGAGGAGTAGCAGAATAACGAAATTGATCTGCTGATCGGTTTTGATGTACCAGAAGCGCACTTGGTCCTAGATCAAAAAATAGGAAGCTGCAAAGCACCCTATGCAGTACGCACTATATTTGGCTGGACTCTATATGGTAGTACAGATGTAAGATGCGGCAAACAGATCCAAATCAACTGCACTTCAGTGGAAACGGCGAACATTGAACAGGCATTCCAACAGCTGTATGACGCCAAATTCGCCGACCTGGCCATTGGTAGAGATGCCCCATTACGAGAAGATAGGTTGGTTTTGAACATGGTAGCCGAGAATGCCAAGTGTGTAATTGATCGTTTTGAGGTTCCTGTCCCTTGGAGACCCAACATGAAACCTAGGCCAAACAGCCGAGAAATGGCTCTGAAAAGGTTATGCTCAAAACTGGGCTAATTCGAGGACCACAATTAAGGATAGAATACACGCGAGCCGTGCAACATAACATCGACTTGGGTTATATAGAAAAAGTGGATACAGCGGCAATCAGCCCAAATTTGAGGTGGTACCTACCTCATTACCCGATTTTGAACCCAAAAAAACAAAGAAGGTCAGGGTGGCTTTCGACTGTGCCGCGAAATGTCAGGGTGTGTCACTCAACGACCATATACTACATGGCCCAGATTGGACAACACCGCTAGTCGAAGTTTTATGTCTTTTTCCACTTGAAAAAGTGGCCGTCTCTGCAGACGTAGGTGGAATGTTTCTACAAGTGAAGATGCCCGTTGAAGATAAGGAAGCCTTTTGTCTTCTCTGGTGGCCTGAAAACTACACAAGTCGCGCACCAGACGAGTACAGGCTGACCGTTCATCCCTTTGGGATGGTATCATCTTACTTCTGTGCCAATTTTGCCTTCCGGAAAACCCTCAAGAGTTTCGGCGGCACCAGCAATTTGTTAGGAAGAGCAATGGACCACTTCTACGTGGACGGTTTTCTGTGTTCCTTAGACGACCCAAATACTGATATTCTTTATATGACCAAACTGACCGCCACTCTAAAGTCCTGGGTATTCAACCTCACTAAATGGACTTCAAACAGCCAACAGGTGCTCAACGCTATCCCGGAGTTCAAGAAAACGGAGTGTACGAGAGAGCATTTGGGATCCTCTTCACAAACGGAGCACATGCCTGGTCTTAAATGGAAACCCAGAGGTGACGAATTCACTTTCACTCTAGACCTACCCAAACGACCAGCCACACGGAGAGGAATCCCATCATCAGTCTCAAGCCTCTATGATCCCTAGGTTTCGCTTTGCCGTGTTTGTTACCGGGAAAGTGCTTGCTGCAATCGTTGTGCCAGAGAGGGACGGGGTGGGACGAATCTCACCAGGATGACGACGATAGGCGATGGCACGACTGGCTGCACAGCCTGGAACACCTTGGTGAGATCAAAATACAAAGATGCTTGACAGGAATCAAGTGCACAAACGACGCCCAACTCCACATATTTTCTGATGCATCAGAAATGGGCTACGGGATAGTGGCTTTCGGCTGTTGGGTGGACGCAAATGTTGGGCGGCACTGCAAGATACTATTCGCAGAGGTGAGAGTGGCTCCACTAAAGACGGTGTCCATTCCGAGGCTGGAACTGACGGCAGCAGTAATGGCCGTGAAAGCCACGAAGCTGATTAGGAGATGCTTCGACCGGATAAACTGAGAACCAAACTTTGGACGGATTCAGACAAAGTAGTACATTACATAAACAACATTACCACTCGCTTGAACATCTTCGTGGCAAACAGACTCACTATATTCTACGAGTCGACTAAAACCGATCGATGGCACTATGAACAATCCACCAATAACCCGGCCGACTTCTGCCCAAGGGGCCTGAAAACACTAGAGAGGTCGCGGATGTGGACAATGGGACCGGACTTCCTAACTGCAGCTAAAGAGATGTGGCCAACGCTATAAATACCTAAGGCTTATGATGGCGATATCGAGACCAAAAGACTGATACTGGCTGCAGACTTCACGGGAAGCGAAAGCCTTATTGAAAAACTGTGCCAATTTCCCAACTGGACAAAAATGTTAAGAGCCGTGGTCTGATGGACACGATACAAAGTACACTTATTGATTATGAAAGGAGCAAAACCACAAAACACATTGAATATGGGGACGATACTACCGGGCGAGCTGAATCAAGCCGAACTCGAAGTTCTACGCCTATTGCAACTAGACGCTTTCCCATCCGAGGCCCGCGAGCTAGCCAGGATAGATGATAACACCAAAGGAAGCGGGCAGTTGCACAGCAGTATACGAAGACTAAACCCCATGCGAACCAACGGGCTACTGAGAGTTGGAGGGCGTCTGACGAACTCAGACCTAGAGTACGAAACAAATCACCCCATAATAGTCCCTGGTGACAACTACATAACGGGATGCCTGATAGACCATGTACATCGAGAAGAGGGACAAACAGGTTTGAACCACTTATTGAAAAATATACGTCGACGATTTTGGGTGACAAAGGGACCAGCGACGGTCAAGCGAGTCACAGGCAACTGCATCACTTGTCGTCGCCGGAGGGCGGCAGCAGGCCAACAAATGATGGCCCCCCCTCCAGCCGTAAGAGTTCAACCGGGATGATGCCCGCTCGTGGAAATTGGCGTCGACTGCTTTGGCCCGTTACTTGTACGACAGAAAAGGAGCACTCAAAAGAGTTACGGTTGCCTGATAACATGTTTACAACCCAGAGCAGTCCACCTTGAAGTAGTGCATAATATGACCTCCGATTCATTTCTAATGGCCTTTCAAAGGTTCATCGCGAGGCGGGGCGTCCCCAAGAACGTATATTCAGACAATGGCTCGAACTTCGTTGAGGCTCATAAGGAGTTAGGGAAATGGTGGAAGCGCCTGGACTACGCCAAAATACAAAACCAGACCGTAGCAAAGAGGATAGAATGGCTCTTCAACCCACCTTGTAACATTCATCGCGTTGGCGTTTGGGAAAGGCTGATACGATCGATTGCGAGAATGCTCACAGACCTGACCTCACAACAATCTTTCGATGACAAGAAGCTGACCCCTTTCCTAACAGAAGTTGAAGGTATACTGGACAACAGACCTCTAGTGCCGATCTACCCAGACCCAGAAGGCGAACCGGCTCTCACCCCCAGCGACCTATTAATACTGCGGTCAAATGTAGGAGCAATCACACCGAAAACCCTGCGTGGAACGTGTATCGTTGGACGGAAACAAGTGAACCACCTGGCACAGGCGTCCTGGAAACGTCTGACGAGGGAGCACTTGCCGACACTGCAGCTCCGACAAAAGTGGATCTCCGAAGAGAGGTCGTTCGGACATGGCGATGTGGTCATCCTCGTGGAGAGCCACTTACATAAAGACGATTGGCAGGTTGGAGTGATCAAGGGCTGCTGCACAGAAATCGATGGCCTCGTGCGCACGGTAGTAGTGAGAACGAACAAAGGAGACGTATTGTGAGATCTCCGTAAGATATGTCTGCTTGAAGGTGACAATGGCGAGGGCGAGGTCGACGCCACAGACCAAGCTAAAATCATGTCTGCTGACACCGAATGAAGCTGAATTTATTTATTATTCCTCATGCATTCTCCCGTAGGACCCGACCCTTCACACCTTCTTTAAAGTATATTTTGTTTAATTTCATACGTTGTTCACGACTTACTGTGGAGTTAGTTGTCGAAACCTTAGTTTATCACTCGACACGACATTGTTTGTGAAGGAGAGGAAACTCTTAAACAGGCACTGTTGACCGTTTGTAGAAAAATCTCTGTTTCCGTGACCTATTTGTATTATCATGCAACCTGTGTCCAAGTGGATATAAATTGTGAGTCAAACATATTTCTAATGTGACAACACCACACGTTGAGCCTCTGATGTTCGAGTACCCTGTAGTCATCTCTACTTTTCATCACGAACTCCCAGTCTTTATCTTCCACGTACTTTACTCTTGTTTGGGCAGCCTTTTCCTCCACATTCCGTAATCCGTCCACGCATTCCGATCACATCGAAGCTCTTTTTGTGTACGGTTAATGTCGTATCATTCTCAGAAGATACTCTAAGACGTCGAGAGATGGGGCATAACCTCCAGAGGCCTGCAAGCATGTCTGCGACTTGCCAACGATAGACGAAGTCCATAGTGACCCAAGCATGCACTGACTTAGGGTCTGGGTAGAATAGGGCGAATCAGTACCTCCATTTACTCCTTGGATGTTGACCGTTTCGTGGGAGGACTTGGTGGGCGGTGTACCGTTCATTTACTTGTCATATACTTGTATTGTTGAGACTATGCTCTTTATTTTATTGACCCTGGAACAAGTACAACATGCATCAATCACTACACTTCAACGTTTGTTTATATTTTGATAACGTGAAGTGGCATAATTTTGATTCGAACTTGGACTGCCGTGACGGTGGTACCTGACATTGGCATTTGTTGAACTCTGGTCCTCATTGTTAGACGTTGTGACCGTACAGTTGAGGTTTGTACATATTTATATGCGTACAACTTGTTAATACAGTACCGTAAAAACTACGAATCAATCTTGTTCTGGATTTAGGATTTGTTTTGAATTGGCTACGCATTGCACACAGTCGGAATAACGGTTACACTGATCACACCCCGGTAAACCAAGTTTTCATACCGGGTTGCCAAACCACCACCATCAGAAGATCTGATCAACGCGGAGGCGGCTGTATCATTTGTACTAGACATGTATTCAGGGTCATTAAGTTCCATCATCCTATTCTTAGCAACTTTTAGGACTCGGTCTGGCTCACTATCAGAGAAGATCAACTAATATTTGTTATATGGTGCTTCTACCGTCAGCCAAACCAGGGTAAGCTTCAATTTACAGCAATAACGGGTGGATTCAACTACTTCTCGGACGTCCTTGTAATAGCCGCAGTCTCAGCTCGTGATTTTATTGCGCCTGAAACCTGCTAGCAGTTCTTGACATGTCCCTAAAACACCATGATTTTCTTTTGCGCACCCATGTCGGTAACTTGATACAACACATTTTATCCCCCTTCGAGGGGAAAATGTAGTAGACCTCATCTTCGCTATTGGTAACAAGAAAGTGGACACCCAAGTCTTGAGTCGCTTCACCGGCAGTGACCATAGGATAGTATCCTGTGTTTTCACGGCGCCCTGGCTTCACACCTTTGAGTCAGCAGGAACGTACGATCCGGTCACAAATAAGCGACATCACAAAGCCTGCTTGAATAGTCTTCCCTCTTTTATCCCCTTCCAAAACTGGGACGAACCCTTTCATCTACTGGCCTAGAGGTAAATGTTGTCCAGCTGTAGCCCAGTCTTCACTGCTGCCTCGACAAAACCAATCCAGCCTTAGTACTTGTGATACGCAACCAGCCTAACTCCCTCGATCGTCTTAACGATAACCTAGAAGAACTCCAAGGAAGTTTCCCCAAAACGGGGGACCTCTCGCTGTATCTCCAAATGACAAGTTTATCCCGCGCCATAAAACTGCATTTAGATTATTTTTTAAAAAGCAGAGACTATATGTCTCAAACCATCCAAACAAGGTGGGAGTACTGACCAGGCTGGTGAAGGTCAGAAACAAGCAATCTAATCAAGGCATCTCATATTTGAACTATACCAATTCTTACTCAAATGACCCTCAATTTATAACGTAGGCTTTCAGTCCTCACTTTGCCTCCTCTTTAAAGACGGAAGACACCACATCCATTCCCTTTCTGAGTCAGGTGACATCGGTAACCTTCTCAACGGTACTGTTTCATCCGGATGAGGTTTCAGCCCTCGTAGCAAAAAACAAGACGGTCCTACAGATCAGGTCCGGAAGCTTTACCGCCAGCCATTTTCAGTAGAGGTGGCAAAGACATTGCAATGTTGTTGACAAACAATAACTTTGTCGCTAAGGTGCGGAGTTTACCTTTCCCGATAGAAGGCCCTCATCATCATACCTGTGCTCAAAGAGGGATCTAGTCTATATCCGGTTAAATATCGACCGGTTGAACCACACCCTTTTCGAGTCCAGAATCACGAAGAAAGTGAATGAGGACAGGCTGACACGTCACCAGCTTAACGACAATCCAATAAACGCTGACCAGCATGGTTTTTTAAAAGCGGATCATGTTCGACCTGCATGGCAGGTTTCCTCAACCTGGTCACGGAGGCTGTCAATGTTGGCAAATCGGCGGTTGTCATTTTTGGACATGACCAAAGCGTTCGACCGAGTACCTCAAGTCAGGTTACTGAAGGAGATCAAAGCACATGAGACCATGCACCCGAAGTCCACTTTTTTATCAGCCCGAGATCAGTTATTAGGTACAGGCGAAACTTTACCCACATTGCACCCAGTAACTGATACAAGGTAGTTTACTCGGCTCAGTTCTTTCCCCGAAGTAGGTAAACCACATATTTAACATTTTCCAACAAAGAATCCCCTTCCAGTTCGCAGGCGATATCAAAGTCGTATGCGCCTATGAACCAGCAGCGGCAAATTCTACCATAGATGACATCACAAGAGAATTGCTTTCCCTCAGTCCCTGGAGTGAAGAATAAAAGAGGAGATTCTCCGCCGAATGACGCGGAGTTTTTATGTATGAGGGTCATGTCCCCACGGAAATATTTGGGATAAATGACTAGCTTAAACCTAGTAACCCTTCGGTATGCGACTTGAGGCCAAACAATTCATGTAAATTTGATTTTTCGGGACACAGTCATCCAAGTGGCTAAAGGATGCCGTACTATCTAGCTCATACATCAAACCCTCAAGCTACCGGAAAATAATCCAAACATTTTTCAGTCCCACGCCGGACCTCTTCTGGAATAAGGCTCGATCTTTTGCTCCGACTTGTGACAGAGACCGAATGGCGTTTGAGAATGTAAACGGGCATTCGTGACACAGCCACTAATTTCTATTTCCCCTATAAATTACACGGAAAGTTGTGTTCTGCTGAAAATCGGTCCCTTATGGCTGGGCCCCCAAGAAATTACCTTCCACCTCTTTTGAGGGGCTAATCCTGTATTTCGAACCTTATAGTATTCCTGGACGAATTCACAAGCCAGCCCGACGAGGACGAGACGGTAGAAGTTTGCTACATAGACTTAAGCACAGCTTCTGATTCAGTCAACCATAGACTACTGATGGGGAAACTGGAGACGTTTGGGATGGAAGGGAAATGCAGAAGTAGGTATCAGCCCTCCTGACAAAAAGGACGTTTCATGTTACAGTGGAAACCCGCGTGTCAAATGCAGCAGAGGTAACCAGCGGGGTACCTCTGGGGTCAGCTTTAAGTCCACTACTTTTCTTCTCTACAAGATTGATTTAGTGGAAAGACTGTCGCTACTGTGTTTCATTCTTGCGGACGATGTAAAATTAGTGGGACGCGGAGATCGTGATGAACTAGCAAGGGGCCTGACACACGTAGTTAGCAGGACAAGCAAATGGAAGATGCCCCTAAAAGAAAGCCGGAGTCATCTGCTAACCAGGGCTTCAGTGGAAGTAAAGGTCACGGGGGAAATGGGTCATTCACAGTTGAGGCGAAACAGTCAACAAAGGACTTGGGTGTCCAAATGACTGAGGGCTTCAAGCGTGTTGAAAAGTGCAAGCTGGCTGCCCACAGGGCAAGAGGTGGACTCTTTCGGCTGAGCTCACTTTCTTGCAGACCGGTAGAAGTGTTCGTACCTATGTACAAGGCAGTGGTGAGGCCAGTTTTAGAACATTGTGTACCGGCTTACGCACCCTTTTTGAAAGGGGATGCAGCATGCCCAGAAAAGGTCCAGCGACCAGCCACCCGGATAATTGAAGGACAACGGGGGAAATTATGTGAACAACGACTGCTGGATATAAGAATATTCTCACTTGGGAAATGAAGACTCGGAGGGGACTTCACTGAAGCGTTTAAAATACCAAAGGGTCTATCGGGCATAAGAGCAGGGGATCTGCTTGAACAGGCCACTGATGACAGAGCGAGAGGAAGTGTTCGAGCGCACTTTTTAAG
Organism: Fasciola hepatica; assembly: GCA_948099385.1. Lineage (NCBI taxonomy): Eukaryota > Metazoa > Platyhelminthes > Trematoda > Plagiorchiida > Fasciolidae > Fasciola > Fasciola hepatica. Next base: position 11,965,588 of record CANUEZ040000142.1, on the reverse strand, counting down.
CAAAATAACGGTGGGAATATGGAATAGACTAAAGGAAGTAAAAGTTAGCGCACAATGAGTAAGGAATTTTAAAAAGGCGCCGGACGATAAGTGGGATGAGTTATCTACTGAAATACACAGAAATCGTGGCTTACCCCAGGTTTTTCAGTATCCTGAGTCTGTGCCTACGACCTGAGGCATTAAGAGTGGTGGTACGCTAAGGTTACTGTCGTCTCCAACCCGGGTGAGGAGGAGAGTGTTACCAGTTCTTTTATTCAGTCGACCGAAGGAGCAAATCCATTCGAGCAACAAAGCTGGAAGGAACTCACAAAGTCGCAATAGTGGGTGCCGATCTCTGTGCATACCACTGAAAGAATTCAGGACGCTCGATTGCTCCGGCCACTACCAGTCCTGTGCCAGGGGAGTATTAACTACGGTAAGCAACACTATCACATGCAAAAAACCAGAAGTCTTCAACCCGTTTTACAAGGTTTTGGTGCGACCTCTTCTGGAGCATTCTGTGCGGGCATGGGCTCCCTATTATAGCAAGGATAGGGAGTGCTTGGAGGGAGTGCAGTGACTTGCAAGTAGAAAGATCACCGATGAGAGCGAGAAAACTTACGCCCAGCGTCCAAAGGATCTTAATCTTTTCCCTTTAGAGAGGCTTAGAGGGCGAGGTGACCTAATAGGAACAATCAAGATCATGGAGGGTCTGTCTGGTATAGAAGTGGGTGACTTGTTCGTCCCTGCTGCTGAGTGCGGCACCAGGGGACACAGTCTTAGGCTACAGAAGGCATACTCAAGGCTGGACGTACGGGCAAAATTTTTCACAAATGGGGTCGTACTTATGGGTAATATGCTGTCACAGAGTGCTGTTGGATGCAGCAATGGGCCAACTTTCAAGAAGACCCCAGATTCACGCTGGAACACAGCGTTCCCAGAGCTAGCTGTTTGAACGAGGAGTGAGGTAATGAACCCCTGTTATTTTTGTCGATGAACTTATGCTAGTGAAGATTACACTGCCTGGCAAATTCTGCTTTGCAGGAAAGACATTCAGCGTGCAGTGTTGGGAGCCAAGGAAACTTGCAGACAAGACAACCATCTGGACGCTCGATTGGTCCAGGCCACTTTCGCCCTGATATAAATGAACTGCCGACGACGTCAAGATAGCTGGAATAGATGTAGAACTTGACATGTTAGCAGTACAAAAATGGTCACGCATTTGGGACCTCCTACCAAACCTCACCAAGTGTCAGTGCTCGACCACAAATACAGGGCCTAGTGGGAATGGTGTGGGTTCGTTGCAACCGGTCTCTAGGGTCAAAGGCTTGGACGTTATAATGGACAACAGCTTCAAGCCGTCGAAGCAGTGCACCGCAGCAGCCAATATGGCCATGAGAAGACTCTTTCGAGTCAGATCTATTCTGTCGAGTAGGAAGCCGGAGATTTTTGTTCCGATATATCAGGCTATAGTTAGGCCGCATATGGAGTGCTGCATGCAAGCCTGGTCACCACACTACCAGAAAGATATAGACTGTCTGAAAAAAGTGCGAGGGCTAGCCTCTGGAATGGTGACTGGGCAAGGGGGTTTGGCTACACAGAGCGTCTCCGTGCCCTAGATCTGTTATCGATGGAAAGGCGGCTCATTCGCGGGGATTGATAGAAACCTTCAAGGTAGTGAAGGGACTGTCAGGAATAGGTCGAGAAGACCTTTTCTCTCCGATAATGGAGAGAGGCACAAGGGGGAATAGCCTTAGATTACAAAAGAAAGCATTCGAAGCTCCAAATTAGGGCGAAGTACTTATCTAATAGAGTGGTGCCCTATTGGAATAAGCTCCCAGAGGAGGTCATAAATACCACAACAGTGAGGGCTTTTAAGAAAGCAGCAGACCTGTGTTGGGCGGCTGTATACCCCGAATTATGTAAAGCGGTTTTAAGGGTCAGAAAAAATTTACTCGTTGTTTCCACCTTTCTGTGCCAGGGTTGATACTACACAAAATTTCTGCCTTTCTGAAAAAGAAAATCACGCAGTGTTCGGAGTTAGGGAGACGCTCCACCAACACAACGATCTGGACACACGATTGGCTCTGGCCACACCAAGTCTTGCGCAAACTGAACTGAAATGAACTAAACCGAACAACCTGACCTTGTTGTCAAGGGGAAAAGAGAGCCTAACTGTCGCTCATGATCTAGGGCTGTTCACCATAGAAACAGTCAGTAGGGTTAACGACCTTGGGGTCATCATGAACAGTGAGTTCAAATGGTCAGAGCAGTGCAAAGCTGCCGCAAAAAAGGCTCGTGAGGAGATCTTTAGACTGCGATCATTTTTTGTCTTGCCGGCGGCCGGAGGTATTCTTGCCTGTTCACATGGCTATAGTACGACCTCACTTAGAATGTAGCGTGCAGGCTTGGACACCCTTCTACAAAAAGGACGCCGTCTGCCTCGAGAAAGTCTAACGTCTCGTCACGCGAATGGTTGAAGGGCAGGGGGTAAGACTTATGAGCAGAGACTCTGTGACCTGAATCTTTTCTCGTTGGAAAGGAGGAGACGTCGAGGGGATCTCATAGAAACTTTCAAGGCATTGAAGGGCTTTTCTGGCCTTAGACCAGATAATCTATTCCAAGTGGTCGTAGACTCCAGAACAAGGGGGCATGAAAAGAAGCTGATAAAAGCCCGATCTAGGTTGATGGCTAGATCTCACTTCTTCAGCAACAGGGTGGTGAACAGTTGGAACTGTCCGCCTGGTGAAATGGTAGATCTGCAGACAGTCCTGTAAGGTTGATTAGACCTTACTTCGCGGTTTCCTTAGTAAACGCGTGCTTCGGTCCTTTGTACTGCGTGGACCACCTGCACGTTACTCTAATGTGCGGCACTGCACAAATATGTTAACCAGAACAGTATTCTCCACGACCCGTGAGAACGAGAAGGCGATTGGAAGAGATAGTGGTTAGCGTGTATTTGGGAGCGTGCGTGAGAGCATGCGTGAGAGCGTGCGCAAGAGCAACGGTCAAATGGCAACCGCGCTTGGCAGTCAGCGTTCAGTTAAATAATAAACGTGGTAAAAGTATGAACGAAGATGGCAACCGCTACAGTCCAATCCTTCAAAGGTGCCCTAGATCGCAAGTGGTACGAGATCCTTCCTTGTAGTGAGCCTTGAGTATATCAACTAGATGGATGACGGGTAGCACTGTGGTCCTTCTGGAGTATGCTTTAACAGACTTTTTCCCCCATTGCATACTGTCTCAGTGAAAGCTCACGATACATAATGTCTCTCGCAGTTGATGTGCGATGAGGTTTTCCGTTTCCCTCTCATTTTTAGCGAGGATTCGACGAAATACACTCGGCAGTGGTGGGTGCATAACTGGTGTGCATACCATCGAAGGAATTCTGGACGCTCGATTGGCCGTGGCCATTACCTGTCCTGTGCAAACTGAACTGGACTGAACTGAACTGAAATGAACTGAACTGAACTGAAAAGCCGAAGAGCACAATACGGACTTAGGTCGCTAGGTGTTCTCACGTTTATGTCGGACGATCAGAAATTAGAGGATTCTGTCGCGAGCTTGGTGAAGGTTCGTTATGTATATGATAAGATGACTTTTTCTCTATTACTGTAAATTAGTCTGCTCGATCTTGTTGAATTTTGAGTGGGTGCGTATCCAGCACTGGTCAACATTAGATGAGTCAGGTACTTAAGTATGCTGAAGCGGCGTTATCACAACGGGAATTGCACTTTTTCAGTGTAAAAATAGATAGAGATTTCCATGAGTCGATTCTCAGTGAATTTACAGTTCCACTCAGCACTGGGGTGCGTTTTTTTAGTCTCCACAAGTTTCCGTGACGGACAACTTCTGATTATGCAGTTTGGAGTGAACTTTCCATGTCATTAGATTTGAAATTATCAAGTACATAGAAATGGAGTTTTTTCTCATTGAAAAATTAGTTTATCAGCCCAGTTGGCTCAAAGTGAGCATGCAGTTCTGGAAAGGTCCCCTAACGTTATGTTTAACCAATCCTTCTTGTTATGTACTGACCACTCTGTATGACAAACTACGTGTGTGTCAAAACAATCGGAGGTAACAATATTTGGCTGGGGTGGATCGAGGGGCGTGGCCAGGTGAACAGACAAAAATTATATGCACTAGAAATAAAATGAAATGAATCGTACGAAGCGAACTCGGTTTTTACCCTAGATATCTGGATACAATAGTCCAACGTATTCAGTGTAACTTCTTTTAGCTGCGAGGACTGGGTGGCAGATTTTTTCATCGATAGAGCTGGTGTACAGGCGAGCGCCAAAATGTCACCGTGGAAGCGTCTGCGTATTGGTCAGTTGGAACACTGTCAGTCTTCAATTATAGGGCAGTGGGAAGTCATCCCGTATAAGCCCCATCACATCGTACTCTATTGACTCGGCTGGATGTCGGTGCTCCGCCAATAAACCTTCAGGGTCTGGTCCAATTTCCTCTTGAATAGTGTCTCGGTTTCCTCTTCCACCACTTCGGTCGGTAGAACGTTCCAGAGATTGGTTACTCTCCTTGACAATCGATAGATGGCCGGTAAGCCGGTGGAATGCACCTTACGAAGCGTCAGGGTGTGTCCTCTGGTACGATCATTATTCTTGAGCGGGAATGGTTGGATTTATCCCGGGACATTCCAAATCGGAATTCGAGGTTACGCCAGGAATGATTTATTGAAATTTCATGTCACCCGGGATCGTGCGTTCGAGAAAAGTGTCGGACTCAGCAATTTAGCGCGCAGGGCTAATGAGACGAGTGGCGTACGAACGCGGTAGATAACTACTGTCACGAATCGGATGATGCTTCGCTAGCAGCCAGAAAACCAAAGTCGAGCCACAAAGATGCTCTTGCGAACCTGCAAAGCGAAGAATACAGAGCGAAAAACGATCGGGGCGGAGTCACAAAAGCGTGTGCCATATCGGCGGTCTAACCAGGAACAGCTTGGTTCGGCGTGATAAAGCAAAGTTTGCACATCGGGTGGCAGTGAGGATGATGATTGCCGGAAATAAATGCAGTGTCACTACACTTCCATACACTTTAACGCCGATACAACAAAGGAACACTGTTTACGGGGAAATTGTAATCATATAAAAAGTGGGACAAGTACAGGAATTTACAGAACTCCCTTGCCAGAGCGTTGCACAAAATAAACGCTCGATAGCAAAACAAAAGGGTGAACAGGTTAGATGAAGGAAATATTATACAGCTATTGTGGAGGAAGTTCAGCTGGCCCAGTATAGAGGCGCGAATTACAATGGTGATATTATTCCCCCTAAAACTTCTTTCTTTTTGAGTGATTTGAGTTTTTTTACTGAATAGTTTACACTTGTGTCTCATTGCGCCGCGATTTATTGGTAATAGACATGTTTTCCTCCGCTTGATTGCTTGCCCTAGCTACCCAGGGTCGACCTGCTCCGTCCTAGTATAACCTGTATAAACAGTCGGGTTCAGTGCTCCCCAAACCACACGACTTGGGTGCATCATCATCATCATCGTGCAGCGTTACACAGTAGGGTAAGCCCCACTGACCACTGCCTTTCTCACCATGTTGCACGCTGAATTAGAAAGTATGAATATACAGGATGGACAGGGAGTGGACCTACATGGGTGGAAAAAGGAAAGAATGCCCTAGTAGCCAACACATGGAATGCACAGTCTAACTTTACAAATTAACTAACTGACAACACGATCGCCACTGTTCGCGGTTCGCTGCCATATCCTTCAGTGTCTCCAGCCAACTGATTGACGGATCTTCTGGGCCCCAACCACGAAGACGTGAAGCACCTACTTCTTCCAAGTTTGCTGGACATTTTCTCATTCCTCGTTGCCACGTCATTTGCTGACCTCCACGCGGTCTCTCCCACTTCTTAGGAGAAACGGAGAGTAGGACACGGTACGGTAGACGTGTGTCTGACATACGTAACACGTGTCCCAACCAACGAAGTCTACTAAGTTGGATACGCGGTGACCCCAGTGAAACAATGAACCTCTGCCCGTCGATTCTTTTTTATTACGTGCTTGCGCATGAGTGCAGGGGAAGGGGTATACACCCTATAGCCAAGAAGGCCCACTGCAAGATTAGGAACAACCGGAAACCGAACTCTGAGACTTGGAGTCGCGATGAACCACATAAGGTCTCAATAGGTCAGGTGTGATAACGACGACAGTGGATGACTGTCTGCCATCTGTGTTCTCATTCAAGCTAGTGGGGGTCTAGTTTTGGCTTTTGCGCCTCTATTGCTGATCAGATACTGCGATCCAGCGAACAGTCGTTGTGCTGGTACGTGTCTAGGTGACACGAGTGTCTAATATATGTTTGATTCACCAAAAGATTGCAATATTCGAAGATTGTTGTGAAAGGTTCAAGGACAACGAAGTCCTGGAATGTGACAGGATGCCGGATGTTCCTTCCAGAACGGCTGGCGACAGGTGGTTGTTGTGTTGCTGGTGTACAGGGAGCTGGTGTGGTATCCGATGTGATGTTTGAGTTATCAACAGTGACTTTTGTTTTCTCTATAAATGGTGTCAACAGATGACGTGGCAACGAGGAATGAGAAAATGTACAGCAAACTTGGAAGAAGTAGGTGCTTCACTTCTTTGTGGTTGGGGCCCAGAAGATTCGTCTACCAGTTGGCTGGAGACACTGAAGGATATGGCAGCGAACCGCGAACAGTGGCGATCGTGCTGTCACTTTCTATCGAATCAGAATGACTGATCGATGTGCGTTTGTACAGTTAGACTGTGTATTCCATGTGTTGGCTACTAGGGCATTCTTTCCTTTTTCCACCCATGTAGGTCCACTCCCTGTCCATCCTGTATATTCATACTTTCTAATTCAGTGTGCAAGATGGCGAGAAAGGCAGTGGTCAGTGGGGCGTGCCCTACTGTTTAACGCTGTACGATGATGATGATAATGATGTGTCATTGTTATTGTTGCTGGTAGTGAAATTATGTCAAAATATGCAGGTTTCATTCCATCAGTGCAAACAGCGTTCGCTTTGTCTCCTTTCTGGAGGACAAAATGTTCGTCTATATGATTAAGCCTCTTGAAGGGACCTTCATGCGATGGCGCCAGTGGTTTGCGTCCTGAATCGTCACGAATAAAAACAAAACATTGTGACGATCACTATGTACAAACTGTGTGTGGGCGATGGACGACTTGGTGTCAGGCGTAGATGGGACATACGGCCTCTAAGAAGTCGGACAAATTGAGGTGGGCTGTAACTATCAACAGGAATATGTCGAACATACTCGCCTAGAAGGTTAGTGGTCGTGCCGGGACAAGTTAAGTCAACGTGCTGTAGAAGTCATATTTAACCGATGATCGAGGACCCAAAAGCACGGGTGACAACAGTTTGGGTTCAGCTGTGACATCAGTGCGGCCTTCAATCTGCAAGTAGTTTAGGACGTTTGATTTCCACCTCAGAGGCCAAGCATTGGAATCCCCGCCATCACCGGTTACTTTGTTGGTAGACAGCAACCCACTGTTATCCGGCTCGTTACCACGCCTGAACTATTGGGATCTTATGTGGTTCTCTGGCACTCAAAGTCTCAGGATCTAATTGCCAGTTATCCTTAACAGTGCAATGGGCTTCTGTAGACGTGGGCTATACATTGCATTCATTTTTAGGTATGTAATTAAAAACTGACGATTTAGACTCTCTGCTATAGCGTTTGAGAAAGGATGATAAGCGGTTGCCGTAACGTGTTTACAACTAAACAGTTTAGTGAATTCATGAAACAGTGAACTGAAATTGGTTGCCGCGGTCTGTTGTGATGGTAGATGAGACAGCAAATGTGGCAATTCAGTGTTGGAGTAGTATCTTCACGACGTTTTCTGCTCAGATGCTAGCAAAAGGCGCTACCACCGGCGGATATGTAAAGCGATCAACATTGGTTAGTTTGGGTATGTCCGGTTGGTGGTGTTAGTGGATCAATGGGATCGGCATGAATGTGTGAGAAGTGAACATGGGGAACAGGGAATGTGTTGGAAGGTGAAAATGTGTGATGATGGACTTCGTTTCCGTGACATTGTAAACATTGTGCAGTGCATGATGCAATGCCGTAATTCATATTGGGCTAAACTAGGCGTACAGGAGTAAGTTTGCGATGCGCCCGGATACTAGGGTGGGAACGACAATGAAAATGGTCGAAAAGGATTTTCCCGTAGGAAGTCAGGATGACAGGGTGAGGGTTGCCGGCTGACCAGTCACAAGACCACCATCCCTCGAGGGTAGAGGAGACTCCTTCAACTAGGGCGTGGAGAATGTGCGCCGGTCAGGCAGCGACGGATCATCTTGCTGGAGTTTTGCGAGTTCCGTAAGATCGAACTGTGTGTGTTGTGTTGATGTCAGGTCTGGATGAAGCGTCAGCCGCGACATTATCAAATCAATGCACATGCGCACGTCTGAGTGAATATCGATCAGGCTTGGCATGAAGAGCATGAGTTAGAGGTGGCCAGTGCGCACATGAAATTTTCGTCCTTCCAAAGGGTGACGGGAGTAATGGATAGCCAAGTAAAGAGCCAGGAGTTCCCGAGGAAGTTTGCTGTATCTTGTCTGTGCCGCCTGGAGTTTTTGTGAAAAGGACGCTGACGGTTGTAGTTAATCACACATTTTGTTGAACTACCGCACCAACTTCAGTATTGGAGGCATCCGTTGTTAATATTATCTCCGTATACAGATCAGGGAAGAACGGTGCAGCATCGTGGCGTCAGTAAGAGCTTGTCTGGCTTGTGTGAATGCGCGTCGACTTCGGGAATGAGAGCGGTCACCTTGTCCTTGGAATTGGTACGGTCAGTTAAAGGTGAAATAATGGATGCGCAATGTGGGATAAAACGGCCGGCTTTTTATTATACAGTGATTTATAGTAAAAGGGGTAAACCCCGAAGTCAAAAGACACTGTAAAGGGGATGTGTGTGGGGGACATTTAAGTGTGATTCAGTTTAATGACTCCGTTTTCGAAAGCAGATATTGCAAAGGGTATAAAATACGGAAAATGGGAGTGTTCCAAAGCTCTGCATTATGGAGAATAAAGAAAGACTGAAATAACGAAGTTCGACATCCAGGGTTAGAGGCGTGATATGGATGACCGTCCGCCTGCATACGAGATGAGCGAAAGAAGGTCATGGGAAGAAAAATTGCTGAAGTGATTCTTGATGGACAAAAACCAAAATAATAACGGTAGAAAAGAGATAGTAAAGCAACTTGCAGGTAATAGGCAAGTGGCTGCAGATTGGAGGTTACAGAGGGATCATTGGTTAACCGGACAGCCTTTCTTTGAACCTAGTCCAGAAGAGAAAGAGCGGTAGACGAGGTTCCACTCCATACATGACTGCATTATTCAAGGGCCGGGTGGACTCAAGCTTTGTAAAAAAGAAGGTAGGCGGGTGTAAAAAGCGTCTGTTGTGGAATAGCCACATTTTCACGTAGCATGGGAAGCAAGCGTAAACACAAAAAGAGACTAACAAAGATAAGAATTTATAAGTAAGTCCAGTAACGAAAGTTATCCTGCGGAGCGAAGGGGAGTCGAGCAAAAATGCAGGTAAGAAAAATGGAGGAGATGCTTGAGCAAAACAGTAAGGAATGAAGTTTTTGATGCATTTCAATAGACATGGTTGGCGGAACCCCAAGCAGAAATTTGTTCTAGATCAGGAGTAAGTGATGCATTAAGAACAGAACGATCGTGATCGATGTTGGTGGTGGCCTAGCGAGTGCCAAGGTGAGAAAGGTCGCAATGGAGATTGGCATCATCGGAGAAATAGTGAAGTGAGTTAGTGGTTGAGGATAGAAGATCACTAATAAACAGATGAATGGGGGTGGGCGCAAATATAGTACCTTGAGGAACACCAGCATTCACAAGGAACGGCTGAGATAAAGCCCCATCGACTCGGACGGAAATAGTTTGCTTGCTGAGGAAACGTAATATGCATTGTACAAGAGCCGGACGAAACCCGAACGAAGACAGTTTAGACGGTAGACCTTCATGCAAACTTGGTCGAAGGCTTTTGAGATCTCCAGCGGGACTGGGTAGGTTTCTCCGTGGTTATTAAGTGCGGCCGACCAGGAGTGTGAGATGATGGCTAGTAGGTCGCTCACAGAACGATGCGGGCAGAATCCATATTGATAAACACTCAACAGACCTTGACGTTCAAGGAATGAACGCAGTTGGTAGGAGATAACGGTTTAAAAAATTCCGAAACCTCAGAAGTGAGGGTGATGGGACGATAGTTGTTGGGGTCAGAGGGGTCGCCGTGTTTCGGGATAGGAAAAATAATGACGTTCTTCCACGAAGAGGGGAAAACTTATTGATTGGGGGAAGAAGAAGAGAGATGACGTAAAATGAGGGCTAACTCTGGAGCACACATTTTAGAACGATAAGTAGGATACCGTCCGGACCGGGTGTTTTGGGAACATTCAGATTACGCAGGATCTGATAAACCTTCCCGGTAGTTATAACAGGAAGAAAAGCATGACTAGGAACGCGAGAGGAAAGCAGAGAAAAGATAGGGCTCATAGACAGAGTGGAGTATGAAGCAAAACGGGAGGCAACAACCGTAGCCTTATCGAGAGGGCCACAGACCAGAGAGCCAGAGGAATTACAAATGGGAGGAAAGTTGGGAGGGCAGAAATTACGGGAAACCGCCTTTGCAAGGGATCAGAATGATCGACTACCGGCAGCGGATGAGGCTGGTCGTTCAGCTTTGTGACGTATGACGTGTTCTTGAGATCTCTGTGGTGAGTAAGCGTTTGTTCCTAGCTTGCACAAGATAGTATCGGGATGTTTGGTTCGGTGAGTGGTGCCACTAGCGGTATGCTGAGGTTTTCAAACGGACAACACAGTTGCAAGCATGGTTGAATCACTCAGGGGATCGTTGGTTGTCGGGTTTAGAGAGGTGAGGAATGTGAAGATGCATACCTCAGTGAAATTAGAAACAGACACGGAAACATCAGACAAAACAACAATTGTTCCAAGGATGACAGGCCAGAAAGTTGAGGAAAAACGACCTCAGTTAGCAGAATCGTATTACCAAAAGGTGCGTCCAGTTTCATTTTGGGATGGGATAAGAAAAATGAATGGGAAATGAGATGAGATAATAGTCCGATGAGCCTAGAGGAGACGAAAGTGATATTAGAGAACGAAGACGTAGTGGATGTGTGTGTGTGGGCGGCCGCCAATACGATCGGGAATGCGTGTAGGGAGGTACGCCAGTTGGCAAAGGATGTTGACTGCAGCGAAAGCCTCGGCTCCACGTCTCATAGTTGGTGTCCGATGCGTGCAACAGCCGATTCCTGTTGTGAACAATAACATCACCAAGAATGGTAATTTGATAGCTGAAGCCTGTTGAAGTGAGTATCTGAATGTCTGAAGATACCAACTCAGAATTAAGAGTCATTGCTATTGGGGGAGCGGTAAACAGTGCAAAATTATAGATAAAGAAAGGGAACCGAATTTTCAACCACGAATCGAATGTCTCGGCTGGAGAAGTCAGGATGCGGAAGTCGGGAGGAAGCCGTAGATTGTTGGATATAGGCGCAGGCACCAGCTTTGGGTAAAAGACTGAAATGAAGTAAGTAGTTGGAAAATTTAAGTACAGCCTGAGGTGAAAATGAGGACGAACAACGCTGAGATATGACATTCTCCTCCACTAGAAAAAAGATGGAAACTCTTGAGCGCTGGAAGCAGTTATTACAGTTATAAAAATGCAGACAAAAACACGAGTGTAATCAGGGGTTCAGGCTTATCGACCTCGCAAAAGTTCTGACCGGGTTTGTTGTTGTTGGGTGGTGAATTGTCTGGTATTATCAACTGTGTTTTGAACCTTTTGGATCCATACTTATTCGCACTGCTGTTGTTTTTAACGGGAATGAAACAATCATACTGTACTTCCATAGTTTTTTGCGTGATTTTATTCTCAAACTACTACTTTCGGTGGCGAAAATAAAATGAGCCTCGTTGGGTTCATAGGATGGAAGAAAAGGGGGTAAGTCAACTTGAGACAAGAAACATTCGCACGGATGATCGGACCGTGCACCAAATGATAATCCGCCCACATCGGCTGCGCTCACGCGTAACGTAGTTGATTTTCGACTCAGAAGCTGAAGTGCTTTCGTCATGCGGATAGCTATAGCTTTAAGGAAAAAGAGCCATTTGTCTCGGCAGTTGCTGCGGTTTGAGACCAAGTTACCTTTGATACGCTGTGAGACTTGACAGATCATTTTAACGAATGTTTACGATTCGACCGGGCGCCCGGTTTTGCCAATTGTGCAACCACCGAATTTCATGAAACTCCAGTAGCATCGTACGTATGTGAACTTAGATGGTATTGACTGATGCATTTCTACAGTTGCCTTTTCCTTCAATCTGTATAAGTAGCATCATGTGCATGTATACTGCTGTGCAGTTATAGTTGAGGTCATCAGAGTTAACTTATCTTTGTTTCCTCATCGAATCGCGGATGATTGTATTGTGTTGTATTGAAGACTTTAACAAGTTAACAAAAACTCACATTTCAGCCAAATCGAGATAAGGCAGCCCATGGAAATCAAAGAGACACGACTGATAATGGCTAGGCCGCGGCGTAGAATGATAGAATCTTTCTTAAGTAGACCAAGAAAGATTGCGGGAGAACAGTAGAGCAAGATTGGGAGAATACATTGATGGACAAAAGAATGAATGACAGCCTATGTTGCACCAGACTGCCTTAGCCTACGAATTAGAGAAGACAGTCCACTTCGTTTTTTTAACATAATCAAAAATATAAGTAGAACACTGTAAATTGGTGCTGATTGTGACACCTAAGTATTTGACCTAGTCAGCCCTGGAAATGGGGACACTGTTGATGATTGACTATTAATTGGGATAAGAGGAACAAGAAAGGGAGAAAGTGCACTCAAAACATTTGGAAGTGTTGAGATGTAATCCAGAATGGGGCGAGAAATTCTGAATATTAAATAAGTTCTCGGAAAAAGAGTTAAAGTCTTGTTGGTTGGAGATAAGATGACAGAGCACGACGTCAGTTGTGCCGGTGGTGCAGTGGTCAAGTCGCTAGTATATGTGGTGAAGAGAAAGGGAGGAAAAGCGAAACCCTGAGGAACACCTGAGTTGTTAATCAAAGGACCCAACAAACATGTACCAGCTCTAGTACGTTGAGTTCATTAGGAAAAGTAGTCTTTCAACCACGAGAGTAAAGAAATGGGATAGCCAAAGGACTCCAGGTTTCGAGGAAGCAGAGAATGGGAAACCGAATCGAATGCGGAAGAATAGTCGAAGAAAATACATCGGACGGAATTCATGGAACGATTTAAGTTGTTTGAAATGAACTGGTAAACTGAAGCAACTGCATCCAGAATGCATCTGGGGGATTTGTGCGCACACTGATGGGGTTCGTTTGGAACAGCAAGAGAGGAACGCCATCGACTTAAGATAGCACACTCGGTCAACTTGAGAGCAGGAGAAATGATGGCGATGGGACAAAGGTGTTTTGACAAAATGTTGAACTTGGAGTGTTCGGGAATAGGCACTACTGTCATGGGTTTCCAGGAGGCAGGAATAGCAGCAGCATCAACAGTTTTATTGATGGGGGAAGTCATGATTCCCGATAGCTGACGTACTCCAAATTTGAGAACTGTGAAGGGTAAACCGTCTGGATCCACAGCAGAAGCTGTTTTTGAGGTTCGAAGGAGCTTAAAGACTTCTGAGTAAAATGGCTCTGTATCTAAGGGAACACAAGGAAGATAACATGGTAGGGTATCCGATGAAGGATGAATAAACGCGGTGTTCAGGCTGTCCGCATCTATGTCGTAGTTCTTTGATCGGGCCCGTTGTTCCAATAAAAGCCGGATTCCTTGCCAGAAAAGTTTGCTATTGGCGGTACAAAAGAACTGGTGGGCAAATATCTTGTTCAGCCGTCGAATCTCTTGTTTGATCAGGATAGAGTGTCGTTTGACCGAAGCCTGGTTGTGTAGTTTATAGGTACGTTCTTTTCGCCTTCTCAGAGATTTCAGCAGTGGAGAAGCCTTTCTGCCATTGTTAAAAATACAGACTCCATAGGACAACTCAAATCAAATATCGCACCACGTGTCTTCGTAAATAGGTCTAGCGGGCAAAGAGATCCATTGACAGAAAACCACAAAGTAACAACGGAAAGGGAAATCTGAAAAAGAGTAATGTTGGTGGGTGACAGATTTCTAGAGGTTACCTTTAGTTGTTTTGTCCTGACGATTGAACAGTGCGCTGAACGTGGACAAAACTTCGGGTCTGATGATAATGAGAGCGTGATCGCTCATTGAAACAGGAGCTTACAGTTGTAAGTTGAAAAGGTCGAGATAGTTTGTGGTAATTCTGTCTAAAACAGCGTTCCCTCTAGTTGGGACAAGACATGTCAGTTAAACCAAAAGCAAGTAAGGGATACGTAGACGCATGATTAAAGTCACCAACAACAAAGCATAAGCAGTCAGACAGTGATGGAATCAGGACGGGTATAAAAGCGTCGATGAACAGGTCGATGTCCCTCTGGGAGCAGAAAGGAGCTATATACAAGTTACTAATCACAGTGTCTCTAAAAGGCGAGAATTTAGGGTGACGTTTAACAACCACGCAGTCAACGCCATTACAGGAGAAAGTAAAAATAACTTCAGACCTGTCAGACCACTCGGAATTGATGTAAGCAGTCACACCACCACCTGTCTTATTGCATTGTTTTCTGTCTTGACGAAAGCTCGCAAATTTCTCGAGGAAAACGAGTTCGTCATCAATACTTTCATCTAACCAATATTCTTGGATACAGGTCACGCAGTTGTTCGTGTCAATCCGAGAGTTCAGGACGTTGGTTAGGAAGGACATCTTTCCAATCAGGGACTGAATATTAGTACTGACCGGTGCGGGAACTGTCATCTTCCTGCTCACTCGAAAAACAAGCACAAACTCCTCACCCTCACTAATATTCGCGGAATGAACCATAATATCGATTCTGTGCACCAATTTATCCAATCTTCCTCTCCTCTCGCCGTAATTTGGACCGAAACCCAAATCTCCCCCTCATCAGACACCACCCACTTTCAAATTCTCAACTGTACCTTTAACTCCTCTTTCTCACCCAAAGGTGGCATCTGTGCCTTTGTCCACCAATCAGTCGCCACACCCAGAATCCAGATTCTTGACTTTTCCAATGGTGAATTTCAATTGATGTGGCTGAAACTCAGACTTCCTTATTTCAATCACAACTTTTGTGTCATTTACCCTTCACCCAACAGTAGCGATCCATCGGTCCTTGATTTCTTACCTTCGAACATTGAGCACTTATTTGTTACGGATCCCAACTGCCATATCACCATCCTACGAGATTTTAATGTTAACAGTCGAGACTGGCTGACTCATTCATCGGACACTTGGGCTCTGGGGCGCGAAGCCGAACATTTCGATGTGCCAACAACCTGTACCAACTTATTGACCTCCCCACACGTATTCCCGATCGGGCTGGCGATCGTGTCCATACCCTTGGTCTTATTCGCACTTCTGTTCCTTCTCTGTTCTCAGGCATCTCTGCTCTCCCTCAACTTGGCTCATCTGACCACTGCATTATTTCCTGTTCCATCAGTTTTACTCGCCCCGATCCTCTACTTACTTCGAGACACACTTCGGCGTTACAGTTCAGCCAACTGGGATGGTTTTTCGCGATTTCCTAGCCTCCTATCCTTGGAATGATTGCTGCTTTACTTCAGACGTTTTCGTTTCCGTTTCTAACTTCACTGGCATTGTTCTTCAAAGTATGCAACTGTTTATTCCTCACTTTTCCAAACCCGGCAAACGCGAATCCGCCGAGTGATCCAACCACGCATGTGATCGTGCTGTGCGTTTGAAGCGTGCAACATTTCGCCGCTGGTGCTGCTAGCCCACCCCAACTGCTACCATCGCTTCATGCAAGCCAGGAACAGATGCTTGTTAACCATACACAGAGCCAAAGATCGCTTCGTCCACTGGAAGCTGAACGCTGACTCCCATCTGCCACCGGCAGCCGAACATTTTGGTCCCTTGCCAAAGCAGTCTTGTAATTTTTGCCCTTCCAATTACCCTGCCATCTGTAATTCCTCTGATGATCTTGTTTGTGAACCACATGAGGAAACCGAAGTTTTGCATCCCGGTTTGCCTCCAACTCGACCTTAACCACTTATCGTACTCCTCCGGTTCCTTCTCTACCCTCTGTTTCCCACTTTCAACCTCATATTAGCACTGAGAAGATTCGCCAAGCGCTGCGTTCTCTGAACGTATTCAAACCACCCGGTCCGGAGGGTATACCACCCATCGTCCTTAAAATGTGTGCCCCTGGATTGGCCCCTCCCTTATTACGTCTTTTCTGCTTCTCTCTATAGCTCTGTACTTTTCCGATTCCCTGGAAATACGCGCGATTTTTCCTATTCTCAAACGCGTTGATCCTTCTGACCCGAATAACTATCGTCCCATTCCCATCACACCTTTTTTTCGAAAGTATTAGAAATTGTCATCTTCGACCAGCTACGTACGTTTCTCGAACGCGAAGGACTACTGAGCGATCGCCAATACGGATTCCGACCTCGCCGTTCCATCGGTGATATCCTGGCTCTCGTCTCACACTCCTGGTCGGCTGCACTTGACAGCCACGGAGAAACACACATGGTGTCGCCCGACATCTGTAAGATCTTTGACCGAGTTTAGCACGAAGGTCTTTTGGCGAAACTGCCTCGTTCGGGTTCTCCTCCGCACTCGTATCGTGGACATCAGGTTTCCTCAGTAAGCGAACCATCTCCGTCCGAGTTGATGGGATTCTGCCCCAGCCATTTCGTGTGAATATTGGTGTTCCCCAAGGTTCAGTACTTGCGCCCACCTTATTTCTTTTACTTATTAAAGATCTATCCACTACTTCCAACCCAATCCATTCCTTTGCCGATGATTCCACCCTTCATTCTTCCATTTCTTATCGCACTCCCCGCCATGCAAACACCAAAATCGATCGTGACCGCAGTACAATAAGTATATCTTTAGAGTCCGATCTCGAACACATCTCCTCCTAGGGATCCCACAATCATGTTGCATTTATTGCTTCCAAAACTTCTCTTCTCTCAATTTCATTGAAAAATCATTCATTCTCCCTTCATCTATTCTTTAACTCAACTGTGCTGCCTGCCACAGATTCTATCTCTCTTGTCTTAGCTATAACTTCTTCACTGCGTTGGTCCGTTTTCGTTTCTCTGCTCGCCTCTCGTGCTGCGCGCAAAGTTGATTTTCTGTTTCGTGCCAGACGCTTCTTCACACTAGCTCATCTTCTGATGTACAAAGCTCGAATCTGCCCCGCACTTGAATATTGCAGTCACGTGTGGGGTGGAGCTTCGTCTACCTCTTTTTCTCTTCTTGATCGGGTTTAATGTAAGGTCATCTGGCTGATGGACGACCCTTCTTTAACCTCCAACCTGCAGTCACTATCCCATCGTCGGGCTGTTGCTTCGTTGTCTTTCTTCTACCGATACTATTTGGATTTTGTTCTTCTGAGCTTGTTTCGGCAGTTCCTCTCACTAAGAGGGGAAACCCCATGGCCTTAAATTCACGCTAAGGTCAGGGATAACGGACTCTTTCACAGGAGATGGAAAATTGTAAAGGTTCCAGGGAATCAGTCGTGCTAACGATACATGTAACGGTAAATTGCTGTCTGTTACCAACGCAGCCGACGGGAGAGTTTCAAACCTCGTATGTCAGAGTTGATAGACTAACGCCACTTGAACACCACCAGTCTCGTCAGATAAACACCAAAATGGTGAACGTTTTTCTGGTTTCGGCGGTTAACTCGATTGCTGCGTACGCCGCATTAAATCCGAGTGTAGTATTTTAAAAGTTAGCTGTCCCGCAAAATACGCAGAACATACTATGGATGTACTGATACCAGTAGTCAAATAGGCTTATCGTTTATTCCCCTCCCCCTTCCCCTTCATATTGACCGAGTGAGACACCTTCATTCCCGTGATTGTAGTGTTATAGTTCACAAGACGTGCCTGGTATGTAGGTCGTATGCTTGAAACCACTCGTTCGAAAGTCATCAAATTCAGTCAAATGAAACAATAGTGCTTGTTTGCATTCCAGCGGTCTAGTCCACTTGAAGACAGTCGTTATCTAGACGGAGGATGCAATCTTGTGGTTCATATGTCTTCGTTTCCTTGTTGCATTTGATTCATCTGACGTAGTCGCGTTATCAATTCACTACCATTCATAAGTGCGTTTCGGGCAGTCAACTACTTACTAATTGAGCGAGTAGCATGTCCACTCCACCACAGCAGTGACTTGAGAATGAAATTGCCAAAAACATGTTCACTTACATTTCGTGTTCGAATTACATCGACAGAGTTATTTCTTTACCTTCATATTCATACAAGTAACATTTCACTTGTGGTCATATTTTTCAAACACAAAATCACTCAAATATTTGCCAACATGTCTACGAAAGCAAAAGAAAAAAAGCAAGAAGTCTAAACCACCGGCTGTTCAGGATGGAGACGCGCCATCAACGTCAGCAATGGACCCTGTCCCATTGGATGACAGCAAAGCAGTGTCAAATAATTTGATGAAAAGCGGACTCAGTGATTCGTTGCTCAGGAGGCTGACTAACGTGATGCTCGTATCTGGTTCCGATAGTCTCAATCAAATATCCGCATCAACCAAAGAAAAGAAGTGCAAGGACGATTATCGTTTTTGGCGGACCCAACCCGTACCGGACCTAAGTATGTCAATATATTTTATGTCCATCCAAACCGAACCATGTTTAAAATCTATATCGTTGAGTTAACGTGTGTCTAGTTTTTTCTTAGTTGGGCACGTTGGGTTCCTGCAATGCTCAGTACTTCGCTGTGTTAGACCATACCAAATATCTAAGGTAATATATATATATATATATATATATATATATATATATATATATATATATATATATATAGTTGTTTTGGTTTGAATGTTCTGATCGTATGCTTTCTAGACCAGTCCTTTTGTTCGTTGTTCGTGTTTGTGAAATCTGAGATTTTCTGACCCGGTGTTGGTTTGAATAGATTAATTCAGCTGTTCGGTCACTTACTGACTTCGAAACTAAGCACTTACGTTTGAGTTGCTATGCCAATATATCATAGTCACAGATGGCATGAATTGCAGCAAAAAACCAATTGAACGATTAAAGAAGACAATGGAAAAGTACGTGAACGAAGAATAGACCCTAGTGGTAGTGCGCCAGCTGATCCACTTGACTGAATTGCATTTTGTATTCAAGACAGGTGAGCGAATTCCGTAAATCCCGGTCAGTAAGGCAAACACCTTTTATTTACCAGCGGATATCCGCTGAAGAATTCGTTAGTTTTCATGGAGTTGTACAACATCGAATGGTGATAAGCAGCAAACGATGCTGCATCTAGTTCTCAATACCTTTGAAAATTACTGTTGATTTTAGCCATAGTTGTTTATGTACAACCCCTAGCCATTGCTGGATGCTCCCAGAAACACGCCCATTTCGTATATAAGTTCTTTTAATCTGCACGACAAACATCTTTCGGATACCTCCAAAAAGTAGTTAGTTGGAAATACGCAAAGGCGCTGTAGCTTCTGTTGGTGATTACGTCCGTAGCGAATGCACAAAATTTCGGAACTCCGATTCGGGAAAAGTGTAAAGAGGCTGAAATGTAAAGCCGGAAACGCATAAAAGAAAACCACAAAATGAGGGTGAATTAGCACAACATTCACCCCCGCTAAGGAAAAACAGCCAGTTTCCGCGTGTGGGGCTAGGATACGTAGGTGAGGAAAATAGCTGACTCAGGCTTCTCTGTTGTGCAAATTCTATGGTGAGTTTTCTATAGTCGGGTAAGTAAATTTGAAACTGTGTCTGGTGTAGGGGTGAAGTATGTGGATGTGAATGCTTCATTGTCATCGTGTTCTGTTGCATCGTTCATGGAATGTGAGTCTCTCTGCGGTGTACTAAAAGGATCTTCTGATATCTGAGGCAGTTCTCGTTCTGTCACTGCCAAGTCACCTGTCGGAGCCAATGGTCGTACAGAAACGTTTTGTTTCTTACCAATAGGCAGTTTAATGCGGGCATACTGGGGATTAAAACTACCGAGCTGGACTTATTCAATCAGCGGATCAAATTTTAGGGAGCGGTTCATCGTTGTAATAGTACGGGGTCGGGAACTATAAGCCAAGTTAGCAATGGTGCACCATTAGTTAGTTGCCGGGACAAGTGAGAAGCCTCTCGTGTAGAGTGCAATTCGTATACAGCAGTGAACAGATAGAATGCAGAGTATCTGAGACAATGGCCTCCTGTGGCGAAACTGGTGAGCCCCTTATTTTTAGGGCTGAAGAGAGAGCTTTCCAAAGGTTACCATTTATCCGTTCGCATCATCTGTTGCTGAGGATTACATACAATGGTGTGACTGAAAGCCACACCCTTATTTCGCAGTTACGCAGAGAGTTTGGCGGGTGTGAAGCTCGTCCTTTGATCCGAGTGTGTGTGAATTCCGGCACGCTGAATATGGTGAAGAGCTGACACAAATAGCCGGAGACAGTGGAGAAATGCATGTCCGGAAGAGCAAACTAGAAAGGAAAACAAGAATATTCACCAGTAATATCAGGATATATCGATTACGAGTCGTCGAATGCACGGGGTGTTTAAAGTCAATACTCGATCTTTCCGATGGCTGTGTCACTTCGATAAGACGACTGGTAGGCAGTTTGCAGGGCCGCGACCTTATTTCTGCTCACACGTTTGCATCATGTCTCATGTTTAATCTCTTCAATCGAATAGAGGAGCGGACGTTGGATTTCGGCACTTATGACGCATTCATCCTCAGTAAAATGTCTGCGAGACTTGGCAGCGATGGGTCTGTAATCGGGTGATAGGTCTGGAAACAAAGGAGGGGACTGTGCCTTGACGGCATCTAGACCGCACAGCAAAACGTACCACGTTCGCCCCCGAATTGTATTTCCATCTTGTCATGTAACTCGAGAAAGTCATGGTCAAGTAAAACACCAGCTGAAAGTTCAATATCATCGCACGAAACATTCTGATAGCGGGGGCTTGCCATGCAGTATTTCATAACAGCACATGTCAGAGAGGTAGATATCATAAAAATTCGAGAGATGTACGACCGAACTTCGCAGCAATAAAATACTTCAACTGACTATGAAATGTAGCCGTCAAAGTTGCTAATGTCCATGAGTGCTTGTGGTTTGACATTGTTCCCAAAGACCCGAGTAGTCGCACGAGACACACTAAGAGGTGCGGCAGCTGTCAAACTAGTGGACAGTAGGGGAGCGACAGCAGAGGCGACAGATGAGTTATTCAGTTTCGACTTACATAGACGCTTGAAATGATCTGTTTTCTTGCATGCCTTGAAAATGACGTCCTTGGCAGGGCAGTCTTTACGAGGGTGCTTAGGATAAACACAAAAGCAGTCATCATTGTGTATGTTATCACGACGAGACTGCGCCTTGACGTGGTGTGATGGCTTGCGTGCCTATATGACCCAAAGAGCTATACAGGATGGCTTCTTTAAGCCGGAGATGCAATCATAGCTGACAGGCCAATGGGTAGAGGTCAGGCAAAGTCCAGTCTCCTGGTCCTCCAGGTTGGGGGTTGATTTGAGCTGGCAACTCAATCGGCAAAATCAGTGGAAGAATAATTGATCCAAGCAAATAGGCTTCCACCAAGCCATCCCGCTGCTTTGCGGATAGGTTCTTGTTAGAACTAAAGACTTTGGATGAAGACCCTAATCGTTCTCCTGCTTTGCGGCTGGACACTCTAGCAGTACCCGTCCAACATCTCCCATGAACTGCACGAATAGAAAGAAACCCATACTGCATCGGTCGTCGTGCAGGATAATAAGGCCCGCGCTGCCCATTGCATCGAGCGGGGTGGGTAGTGATAAGTGGGCTACTGTTCAGAGTTCCCTCTTTTATTCAACCTTTGTCTTCTGTCCCTAACCACCCCTCCTTGCCCCATCTATCCACCCATAATGCTCCCACTGATAACACGGTCGATACACGCAACGATTCACTGTCAAATAGTGTCGTGAATGATCCTCTGTCTGGTAACTCACATTTTCTCAAGCCCCATCAGCCTCTGAATCTCGGCTCCTTCAACGTGCGTACACTCATGCAGGCCGGTCAGCAGGCGTGCCTAGCGCTCACAATAGATTCTCTGAAGGTTGATGTCTGCTGCTTAAGTGAGACGCGTATACAGGATTCGAGCAGTGTGATTCAACTAACTGCTCCTGATATCTCATCGAGGTATTTTCTGCGCACTTCAGGAGACGAAGTAGCTCGAGCTGTGGGTCAACGTGGTGTAGGAATAGTCTTGACTGAGAAGGCTGAGGCTGCCCTTTTAGACTGGATCCCTGTTAACAGTCGTTTATGTGCTGTGAGACTCCAAGGGTCAGTTGGCATTCGAAAGGATAGTTGTGTTAAGCGCAATTTGTTCGTGATCTCGGCGTAGGCCCCAACGGACTGCAGCTCAGACTTGCAGAAAGATGAGTTCTATGATGCACTCGCCACCCTCGTTCGCATTAGTAAAGGTTCTGACATTGTAGTGCTAGCTGGTGACTTCAATGCACAAGTTGGCAAACTTAGTGTGTCAGAAGTCTGTTTAGGTGGGCGTTGTGCTTTACCTGCTGAGCGTACAGATAACGGGGATAGGCTTCTCCAGTTTTGTGCAGACAATCGATTGTTCTTGTCTAACACCAATTTCCGACACAGCTCGCGTCACACAGCGACATGGCGCTCTAACTCTACAGGTACTTTGAGTCAAATTAATCATATAGCCGTAAGCTACCGGTGGCGCAGTTCTGTTCAGAACTGTAGATCTTACTGGTCCACGTACGTAGAGTCGGACCATGCCTTAGTTTTAATGCGACTATCTCTCCAGCTCCATGGTCATCGTCGCAAACCGCAAACTCGATTAGCTGTGCAACGTTTGTGTGATCCAGAAGTACGCACCCGTTACGAGCAGAAGTAAGCACATGAGCTAGGATCTACGACGAACAGTAATGTAGATGAGCATTGGGCTCACATCAAACAGGCGATGCACGTTGCAGCAGGTTTTGCCTGTGGTCCTAGATCCGTTGTCCATCAAAGATACTGGATCTCGCAAGAGTCGCTGAGTATAATGGAGCAAAAGCGTCAGCTTTCGAACCGTAAGGCGATGAATAGGATGCGGAGAAAGCTGCAAAGACAAGTTACGAAAAGCCTTAAGAATGATCGCGAAAATTGGTGGGTCAAGGTAACCGAAGAAATGGAAATAGCAGCTGCTTTGGGTAACAGTCAAAGACTGTTCAAACTTATTCGTGACACCGGTGGACGCCGCATCCAGGTCAGTGAAACGATATGCGATAGGAATGGAGAACCCATCCATAGCAAAGAGCAAAGGCTTGACCGTTGGGCCGAATACTTCAAGGAACAGTTTAGCTGGCCGCACGCTAGTTTAGTTACTCCTGTGTCAACAACTGTGACTCCTTGGGTGGTACCACTTGAGCCCCCATCGGAAGTAGAAATAGAGTCATGCATTCGAGCACTAAAACGAGGAAAAGCGGCAGATTTCGACGAACTTCCCCCAGTTCTTTTCAAACTCGGTGGGAATGTTTTGATAAAATCACTTACCACTTTGCTCCGTGACATTTGGAACGAGGAGCGCATTCCGTTAATATGGAGTGAGTCGTTGATTGTTCCCATCTTCAAGAAGGGAATACGCAATGACTGTAGTAATCATCGTGGGATTAGCTTAATTCCGATAGTCACTAAAGTATTAGCCCCGATTATGCTGCACGACCTTACACCCGCTTGTGAGAGGAATGCCCGCGAACAGCAGGCTGGATTCCACCCAGGTCGAGGGTGCATCGACCAGATTTTTACTCTTCGCCGACTACTTGAAACGCGTCACACGCACCGCCGACCGTCAATAATAGCTTTCTTAGACCTGAAAGGCACCTTCGATTCAGTTGATCGGGCAGAGCTTTGCAGTGCTGTTCATCGAAAAGGTATGCCCCAGAAGTTCGTGAACCTACTGAGATCATTGTATTCTCATACCTCTGGCCGCGTTAGAGTTTACGGTGAACTATCCGTTTGGTTCGAAACGACCAGTGGTGTTCGACAGGGATGTCCCATGTCTCCATTCCTGTTCAATTTCGTCATGGGCGAAATAATAGAGAGTGCTTTGAAAAATCTTCAGGATGTAGGCGTCGAACTAGGAAATAGTAGAAAGCTGTGTGATTTAGATTACGTAGACGACTTTGTCTGCTTGTTCGAATCCACGGAATATGCTCAGCGTGCACTAGATAGACTCTTAAGAGCTGTAGCTTCATTCGGCTTGCGCTTTGCACCTTCAAAGTGTAAAGTGATGTTACAAGACTGGACGTCAACGATTCCGAGCTTGATGCTCGGTGGGAGGTGCTGTCAGTTGTCGACCACTTCACCTACCTCGGCAGCAGCGTGACGACGGATGGGAGCACTGTAGTAGAGGTGAGCACGTGTGTATCCAAGGCTCGAGGGGTGTACGCTGGACTGAAGCACTTGTGGCATCGATATGATATTTCACTGAAATTGAAAGGTCGTGTATACTGTGCCGTGGTGCGTTTAGTTTTGTTGTATGGTTGCGAGACTTGGGGTCTACGTGTGGAAGATATTCGTCGTCTTCAGGTTTTCGACCACCGATGTTTACGTAGTATCGCTAAGATCGGGTGGATTAGCCGAGTAGGCAATGCTGAGGTCAGAAATCGAGTATTGGGTACTAATTCGGAGAACGTTTTGTCCCAGCATATCCAGCTTAGTAGGCTTCGTTGGTTGGGCATGTGTTACGTATGTCAAACACACGTCTACCGTACCGTGTCCTGTTCTCCGTTCCTCCTAAGAAGTGGAAGAGACCACGTGGAGGTCAACAAATGACGTGGCAACGAGGAATGAGAAAATGTACAGCAAACTTGGAAGAAGTAGGTGCTTCACGTCTTCGTGGTTGGGGTCCAGAAGATCCGTCAACCAATTGGCTGGAGACACTGAAGGATATGGCAGCGAACCGCGAACAGTAGCGATCGTGTTGTCACTTTCTATCGAATCAGAATGACTGATAGATGTGTGTTTGTACAGTTAGACTGTGTATTCCATGTGTTGGCTACTAGGGCAGTCTTTCCTTTTCCCACCCATGTTGGTCCACTCCCTGTCCATCCTGTATATTCATACTTCCTAATTCAGTGTGCAAGATGGCGAGAAAGGCAGTGGTCAGTGGGGCGTGCCTTACTGTTTAACGCTGTACGATGATGATGATGATGATCGTATATAGCAAACGCAGTTAGTTTCATCTCAACTGATGGATTGGCTGGCTATATCATTGGAGGAGAGCTCACCGAGGTAGCAGAACAGAAAGCATCCTCATTGGCGTAGGATTGTGATTGCTTCGGAGCAGCCTCTAGGGGTATCGCCGTATCATAGGTCGTTTGAAAATTTAGAACAGTCTGTTCCAGAAGTTTTGTTCGAATGGAGTCGGATCGGAAACCAGTTATAAATGCATCGTACGTAGCATGATCACAATATTCCTCAACAGATACAGGACGAAAATCACAGTCCTTGCAATTGTTTTGATGGTCTGAACGAACTGGTCAGTGCTCTGTCCAGTCTCTTACTTGTAGTGAGGAGGTAACTAGTGAAAGCCACATTTTGGGGCGAGCATATAGGGACTGGAAAGTTGAAATGGCACTGTTGAACGTTTGACACCCAGAAACAGGTTCGTACACGTTTGCGGAAAGAAAACCAACGATTATGTCAAGTTTGTCGGCTTCTTCGGATTGTACTCGTTTAAGAAACGCGTTGAAGGTCTGTGGCCGCTATATCTACTGTTTAGATGCATCGAGGACGTTGATAGCAGTGTCAAATTTATTCGGGCACATGACGGTCCAGTTTTTACTCGCAGGGTAAACTGTAGTGCTCCCGTAGGTGATTATGTCCTCAACGAATGCAGAGTACCTCGGAACTGCAATTCAGAGTGTAATGCTCTATTTTACTGGTAAAAAATGCAACTAAGCTGAAACGCAAAAACGGTAACGTAAATGCAATACGTTCACCGGGTACTTTGGTGGCAGACAGTAATCCACTGTTGTCCGGCTCGTTACCACACCTGATCTATTGGGGCCTTGTGTAGTTATCCACTTCAGGTCTCAGGGTCTGGTTGTGGATTGTCCCTAATAATGCGGTGGGCCTTCGTGACTATGGGATATATCCCTCGCATTGCACTCATGCGTAAGTTTGTAATGATAAGTGAAAAGAAAACCACAGAATGAGAGTAAAATAATATGGCAGGCAGGTTATTATATCTACACGTGCTTTAATTTATTATATTTGAACTTTTGCATCGACGTAGGTCTCAATGAGGTATTGCTGGGTTTTTCCCGGGGTAACGAGTTGTCTCCACACAGGTTTATTTTTTAATAAACACTTTGTAGATGAAGAGATTTCGGAAAACGGTCCTATTGAACCGGACAAAACGCTTGGCGAAATTCGGGCAGAACCGTACAGTCTTCCGGAAGGATTTTACTGGTGTGAAATTTCGCTCAACGATGAGAAAGAAGTGAGTGAGTGACTATGATTAATACGATGTGAACGACAGTCACCACTTAGTAAATTCGTGATAAACACTTTGGAGTGTTGACATGAAACATGCCAGTGGTGATCGAGTGATTTTGAGTGTTTATCTACCACCTTGAAGGTCAGAGGTTCAAATCCCGCCACTTCCGGTTAATTCCGCTCTAGACAGCAGTTCACTGTCGTCCGGCTCATCATGCCTGAACTGTTGGGACTTTATTTGGTTCTCCACTCCAAGTCTTAGGGTCTGGTGTCGGCTATACCTAATAGTATAATAGGCCTTCGAAGGTACAGGGTATACCTTTTGTGAGGGGATGTGTTAACCCATCGTTGGCTGACAGCCAAGTCACGTCGGCAGTCAGCACTGGTGCGGTACCAAATCCAAAGCTTGAGGCAACGGAACCTCGAGTGACAGGACAGCTGATCGCTGGAGTGGATCGATAGAGGAGAGATGAGTCTTCTCAGCGTTGTTTAAGCCTCAGAGCGTGGTCGCCCACACCAGTCGGACCAATGCGTTGTGTGCTACGAGTGGGCGAATGTGAGAGCAACCTATGTATTCCTTGTTTTCTGCTAATAAACTGAGGTGATTCCGAGGCAGAACTGCGTTCTCACTGGATCTAGTGGGACGGTTTAAAACACCTTTTCCACCGCATTCATGCACACGCATGTGGTGAAAAAAGCCCAACGGTTAACGGGCGAAATCCTCAATCCTCCGTGCCGAGATTGAGTCGTATGAAAATGCTACAGTGCCTGCATGGTTACCAATTATGTGCGGATAGTTCATGTTTCATCGAAAAACATCTCACACACGTCATAACCGCCTCGATAGCCACTTTCTGTAAAAAAACCGAGCGTTCGCGAGCCTAAGATGGTGAGCTTTATGCACTGAAAACATGAAATGAAGGTTAATTTTGTCACCACTTGTACAAACTTGATACGTTTGATAGCATCTTTCATTTATCGTGGTCACGGATCGTTGAATCGGTCGAATCCACATGGAGGACTGAAAAATAATCGTTCAGATCAACAGAAAATAGCCTAGCCTAAGTGTTACTCAGAACACGTTCGACCGAGGAAATCGTGAGAGAAAATATTCAGTTTCAAACGTCTGCTCGACCACCGACTCAACACAGGTTGCACAGTCGACTAATTCGCCAATACATGTGTCACAACCTTTGAAGAGCCAACAATAATCACGTTGTTCCCTCGTTTTCGTGTTTATATATATATATATATATATATATATATATATATATATATATATATATATATATATATATATATAATATATATAAATTTTTTACTACAAATAAAGTGAATTACAGCATAAGGGGAAACTCCATAGCCAGAAGACGGACTGCGAAAGTGGGTTGCGGTGGAACATTTACATTAGAACTAGTTTATTGATCCTGATTTTAAAGAGGGAAAGGTTGTTAGTGAGTGGGGAGACAGGAGGAGGAAGAGTGTTCCATAATTCAACGGTCCGGGGAAAGAATGAGTAGTGAAAGATAGAAGTACGACATCTAGTGACAGAAACTCGATAGGAATGACTATTTGCTTGGTTCCGTGATGGTCGAGAAAAAGCTTTGGGAAGAGGAACTGCCGAAACAAGCTCAGAAGAACAAAATCCAAATAGTATCGGTAGAAGAAAGACAACGAAGCAACAGCCCGACGATGGGATAGTGACTGCAGGTTGGAGGTTAAAGAAGGGTCGTCCATCAGCCAGATGACCTTACATTAAACCCGATCAAGAAGAGAAAAAGAGGTAGACGAAGCTCCACCCCACACGTGACTGCAATATTCAAGTGCGGGGCAGATTCGAGCTTTGTACATCAGAAGATGAGCTAGTGTGAAGAAGCGTCTGGCACGAAACAGAAAATCAACTTTGCGCGCAGCACGAGAGGCGAGCAGAGAAACGAAAACGGACCAACGCAGTGAAGAAGTTATAGCTAAGACAAGAGAGATAGAATCTGTGGCAGGCAGCACAGTTGAGTTAAAGAATAGATGAAGGGAGAATGAATGGTTTTTCAATGAAATTGAGAGAAGAGAAGTTTTGGAAGCAATAAATGCAACATGATTGTGGGATCCCTAGGAGGAGATGTGTTCGAGATCGGACTCTAAAGATATACTTATTGCACTGCGGTCACGATCGATTTTGGTGTTTGCATGGCGGGGAGTGCGATAAGAAATGGAAGAATGAAGGGTGGAATCATCGGCAAAGGAATGGATTGGGTTGGAAGTAGTGGATAGATCTTTAATAAGTAAAAGAAATAAGGTGGGCGCAAGTACTGAACCTTGGGGAACACCAATATTCACACGAAATGGCTGGGGCAGAATCCCATCAACTCGGACGGAGATGGTTCGCTTACTGAGGAAACCTGATGTCCACGATACGAGTGCGGAGGAGAACCCGAACGAGGCAGTTTCGCCAAAAGACCTTCGTGCTAAACTCGGTCAAAGATCTTACAGATGTCGGGCGACACCATGTGTGTTTCTCCGTGGCTGTCAAGTGCAGCCGACCAGGAGTGTGAGACGAGAGCCAGGATATCACCGATGGAACGGCGAGGTCGGAATCCGTATTGGCGATCGCTCAGTAGTCCTTCGCGTTCGAGAAACGTACGTAGCTGGTCGAAGATGACAATTTCCAATACTTTCGAAAAAAAGGTGTGATGGGAATGGGACGATAGTTATTCGGGTCAGAAGGATCAACGCGTTTGAGAACAGGAAAAATCGCGCAAGTTCTAGGGCATCGGAAAAGTAGGAAGGTAGAGAGAGGGAGAGAGAAAGATAGAGAGAGGGAGAGAACCATTGATTATCTCACATCTGACTTCCATAGATTGGTATTTCTAAGAAGATGGTAAAGGTTGCCACTATTACGAGCCTTCATTCCCATAGGTTTCACAATCCACCACTGCTCGCCACCGTTTAGCAAGCTTTTAATTGACGGCTCAGAGGTTTGGCGCACTTAAATGAATGTGATATCTGGAAGGACAGCTTTGCTAGCGTCTGACAGACCAACTGATGTCTAAGATATCCATCGACTGTGAAGCCTGACTGAACTGGAGTCTTATGTGGCACTGTCAGCAGCGTACAAGGTTTCATTGGTTTGATACCAGTGGCAACTTGGATCCTAGGCATCTGATTGCACCGTTAACCGAGTTAAATGCTTTGTCTGAAAAACAGATCGTCGGTCATCGTCTGGAAGCATCGGTGCGGAAGCCTGGTTTTGTTGATGGTGCGACTACAGACAGGACGTGAACAGAAGCGAGCACGTATCTAGGCTTGATCTGACTCCAACAGCGTGAGCTGATCCGATCCGTCTCTTCTTTCTGGCGCAACTTTATGCCCAGTTATTCAATGTTTTAATTACTGAGTCGATTTGCACTAACTTACCGCGTGAACAGCAGTTTTGATGGTCATTTTATTTCCCCTGCTATGACTGATCTTGACTTGTATTTTAATGAGTACTCATCTCCGGAGATCCAGTTTTTTCACTCCGGTCTCCTTCGTTCATTTTCTCTATCCCTATCTTTACGCGGTTTGCTAGTTTCATGTATCATGACCTTCTCTATCTAACCTGCATCATTCGCTTTTTGTAGTTACAAGAATTGTATGAACTTCTCTATGAAAACTACGTGGAAGATGATGATCATCTTTTCCGTTTCGACTATTCCAAATCGTTTCTGAAGTGGTAAGTGCATGTTTCTAAAAGCCACAAAACAACTCTGTTGCCGTTTACTGTCTCGCATGTTGCTCTTGTTAGTTGATTGGCCAGTGTACCAGTTCGTTCTGCAACGATCAACCTACTAGTTCTTGTAATTTGGTACAAAGTGCGCTATTTCGGCCCTGGATCGTCCATCTCATATCTTCTTTTGCGCACCAGTCACGTCTCTAGATCACTCCAACTACTAACTAGCATTCACGTCTTTGTTCAGAATCGTGTACTTTGAATCCCGGTCGTTCATTCAAAACGCTTTTTGGGTTTGTTTGTTGCTCTCCTTCCTTTTGGTCTTCGTGTGCATGTTGCTCGAGGACGACGTGTGAGTAAATGTCCGACTACAATGACATTGGTAATTCTGAATTCAAATGAACTAAATGTGTTAATGATAATCAACTACGCTTTTCTGTGAATATCTTGAATGATCCTCATCAGTCTTCATAAAAACTCATTTGAATGCAGCTTCTATAGCATTCCACTTCCTTACTTACCGTTTAAACAATTCGGATGTATTGGTCATTTGTATCTTTCTAGACCATTCGTTTATTGTTGTCTTCTGGTTTAACCCTTTAGTTCCCGCCAGAAAAATGATTCAAATGTTCCTTTCCTTTTTTTGGTGGTCGAGAAGATTCTACAGTCTTAAAGGCACACCGTACTACCAATGACTAAAGGTGGTTTAGAATTACGAGGTTGCAATAGGTCAGGCGTAGTAACGATCCGGACGATCGTAAAATGCTGTCTGCCGCCAATGGTACGAGCGGTGGCGGGTTTTGTACTTTGTATCTCCAAGGTGATAGGAATTAATGTCACTCCACCACTGGCCCGCCAGCGTACCAAAGCGGGTGACAATTTATCCTTGCCCTTGGTCTGTAAACCTGCAGTCCTTCGCGGTGTTGTACTGTCCTGTCCCGCTTATATGGGTGATCTATTCATCGTTCCATCTTCATAACCTCTAAATATGCCTCTGATATAATGCCATGTCAGACCACTTCCAGTAAATGTGATTTCACTTCACTCCCCAACAACCTGTTCAATTTTCATAACTTTTTCTCCCTATCTGAGCCTTATCTTAACACCTAAATGTTGATCGAGTTTTCACCCCTTGTTCCCCTGACCACAATGAACTATTGGTAATCAGTGATGTCTGTTTACAAAGTCGCCTCTGTCAAATACCTGGGAGCCACAGTATGCTTCAGATTACCGTGTTTTCCGCATATTCTGGACTGCTGGCACTTTTTTAGATGCACAGATTGTGACAGTTTGGTGCTAGACCAAACGTTATTGTATTCTTTACACATCAATGTGTTTTTCCCAATATTACTGCTCTTTAGTAATTTCTGGTGTAATTCACGCCACGGCTTTTTCAGAATTAAACCGTTCACCTGGGATTTCATCACCAAATTATGTTATCTACACTGTATACATATCGTCCGGAGTGTGAATGGATGCTCTTCGTTGAAGGGCCCACAAATGAATCACAACTGTGATTTCTGATAGCTATCCGTGTCTGGTTCACTGCCAACCCAGCCCCAGATGATTCAAAGTAGATCTTAGTGAAGATATAACATCTGAGTGTACAAGTATGAAGACGGGTGGGCAGAGGAGTACCGGGTACACATACCTGATGAACGGCAGCAACCTCGAAACCGGTCCTGTGCTCCCGGGGAGATTTTGTCCACACGTTATATATATATATATATATATATATATATATATATATATATATATATATATATATATATATATATATATATATATATCCTGCTTGCTTTGGTAATAACTGAGCTGAATTTTAGTTGCTTTCCTACTAAAAAGCCCAATCGGAAAAGAGAGAGACGAAAAATAGAATAGTGACAAAGTTAAACAAACATGGAGTGGTTGTCACGACATTAGGTGAAGTGTACCGCCTAAGCAAGCGAGCGTACGAGCATTCTGTAGGTTCAGATCGCACCGAATTCCTCGACTTTCCACCTTTTGGACCACCCCAATTGGAGGGATTTCAGTACCAAGTTCGGTTTAGCTTACAATTATCCATTCGGGTTCGAATCCTACTGAGGCGGGCAACCATTGGAACACTTCAACATTCAGGGCGTTATTTTGGTGCTGATGATCGCGGTACTCAGTCGTGGTGGTGGTGGTGATGATCATGATGGTAGACAAAACTCCGCTGTCGCCCGGATTGTCACCACGTACCGGATCTGAGTCACTAACTCAAACCTATTGCTTCTCTCTAAAAGCGCAGTGGGCTCCTATGATTATATTTATATCCCTTTCATTGCATTCAGGGAATTCAGATCATTCAATGCAGTTCGACTCAGGGAATGTCCTACTATTAGTTTGATAGTCTGAATCGGTGCGTTAAATGTATTGCGAGCACAAATCATTCTCAGTTTTTGCTACTCATAGCAGCTAAGTCTCAGATTGAAGTTTGGCATTATCAGATAGATCTGAGAGGTTATGCACTCAACGCCTTAAGATAAAACAACGGATAACTTGGAGCGAATATTCTATCGTTGTTTCCTCAGTGCTGGATTGGAAGTCTGTGTATGTGTGTTGTTCTTCAGGTGGTGGTCATCGCGTAGATTCACCTACGGGCTTCACGCTGCTTACTAAACTCTCCGTGTTTGATGAACCAATCAGATCGAATTCACTATGCGTTGTGATTCGCTGATGACGACGGTGGTAACAGTAACCTGTATCTCATTTCCACCCGTACAACAATCCTTCTGAAGCAATCATGATTGTTCTCTCTAAACAGACTGCCGTAATTTCTGCTGTGTACGCTAAATCATTGGTTAAATGACGTTTGATGACCTTATTGTATTCACAGAATTGACGCTGTTGGCATGGAAAAGGCTTTGCTTTGACCTCTTTTGGAGTAGGATGTACACTAAGAAAAAGTACATGAATACGAACGTTTTCACTGTTGGATGTGTTGCTTTCACGCAGCCGATTTGCTTCCAAATTAACCAAAATGCCTAATAGAATTGATGATGCCTCAAAAGACTAGCTTCTCACTTTTCTGATTTCCATTTTTTGTTTTCAATGATAGATGGAACAATGATCGATAGGCGAAGTGTAGTTTCTTTTCATTGCGATTTCTAATAACCCATAAGTCAGTAAAAGTCAAAAGACAGACTTGGCGGATATTTGGAATGCCTCTGTTTTTGCCCATTCAACCCGCCTCACACGTTGCTCATGGAACACATTGTTAGTTACTGAAACAAGGTTCAACATTCTCAACTACATACGCGTTAATTGAGTAACACTTCGTGGTCTCTAAATTAGACATGTATCATAGTTCTCAACATCGTTTGTCAGTAGACTGGCCGGGGAAATACCGTGACTGGTAGTGGCCTTGAAGAACATGTGCGCGGGAATTCTAACTCCGTCAAATTTCATAGCTCTGTAAAATATACAGTTCCTCTGATCTATTTGGGCAAATTTAGAACAGGAGTATGAAAAGAATTCACTTCGATCATGATTTTCGGACACAAGTGACTAAATGTTGTGCAAGTTAATGTTATAAAGTATGTTTATGGGTCACACCAGTCTAGAAAAATAGGGAGGCAGTTGGAAGGCATCGGACAGTTACCATGGCATAAGGAGTTGCATCCCACAAATCCGATCTTGGATTCCAATATCGCATGACGACACGAAACGCTTTATCCGGGGTAACTTGATGACCAGTGCCCAACAGGTGGTGTGCGATGGAACTCTTAGGTAGCTTGGCGCCATGGAGTTCGAGGTTCTTTAGCAGATGTTCGCTCATTCGAGTTAGCTGACGTTTTGCTCTTCTTACATAATCTCTGCAAATGCATTGAGAATAGTAAAAACAGCTGGAGGTAGCAAAACATTCATTTAATGAGACGATTGATAGTTTTTAAGAAGTTTGCACGACGTAGTGCGTGGTATCTGCGTCAGTTTGCAGCCTATGTCCGATCGGGTCCGCAGTTTCTTCTTGAAACGATATCTGTTTTTTGATGCAAATATATCTGGTGATATCGTTACCACTACTCAGCTGTGACCTATCCCGAGTTTTTACGTCCTACGCAAGTCCCGTACCGTTTCCAGTTGACTGAAGGAACGCGAAATTGACAGCCAAAATCAACTTTGCTCGCCTTCTTGTTTTAACAGATCTGCTATTACCCGAGTCGTCATTACACAAGTCTCGTGGAGACCTTGTGTGGTCAACCATTCGAATTAATATTTTCGGTTTTCTTTAGTGACATAGCGAACCCTTGTTGCTGTTGGATCGGCTCCTTCCGTTCACGTGCAAAAATACGATGAAAAGGACTGTCGGTGGTCTGCAACTAGCCTCAGTCGGTTTTTGAGCTCCATCTGCCGATCTATTTGTATGGATTTGTTGAT
This sequence comes from Fasciola hepatica, assembly GCA_948099385.1. Lineage (NCBI taxonomy): Eukaryota > Metazoa > Platyhelminthes > Trematoda > Plagiorchiida > Fasciolidae > Fasciola > Fasciola hepatica. The sequence continues at coordinate 11,930,880 of CANUEZ040000142.1, read as the reverse complement.
TTTCTCATTTAGTTCTTATGTCTTTAAGAATGCACTGTAGGTTGTAAGTTTCACCAGAAAAAACGCGCTTTTATACTTGTTTTGTTTTACAGGGCTTTGCAACCTCCCGGATGGTATCCTGATTGGCATGTGGGACTTCGGGTGAATAAAAGCAAAAAGTTGGTTGGATTCATCGGTGCAATGCCATGCCATTTGCAAATCTATGAGAAGTGAGTGGTTGTCCTTGTGCTGTTCATTTGAGTTACATCTCGTTATCACTGCGGACGAGCTTTTCGTAGAGGAAGAGTGAGTGTAAGCGGGTACGCGATCATGCCATGGCGTTTCTAACCATAGAGTAAGTGCGACTACTTTAACTCAGCCAGAATACAATGAGTTTTGTACGGATTTGGCTCTGATAACCTGCATTATTGTGGTACCCCTTTCACTGAACTCTGTGTTGCTCACATTTGATAGAAGCGAAATATTACCAATCGGATGGAATGGGTGGGTGGCCATACATGAGGAATTAACGATAAACGATTGCCACTCTAGTCACTACACGGAATTGATAGCCTGATCGTGTAAGTATATAGTAATTCTCGTACTGTCTGATTTGGCAGGAAAATGACTAGAAGAATACCGTTTCGCAATTTGCCGTCATATCCGTCAGTACCTACAACCAACCGATTGATGGGATGTTTTGGACTCCTACCAAGGAAATGCGTGACATTCACTCTCCGTAATCTCTCAGTGCACTCCATCACGCGCCTTCTGGGTGCCATTTGTTGACTTTGAGATAATTTCCACCATCATGACGTTACATGTTCCGTTGTTGAATTGACTTCATAAATTGCGGAGTCGGCGTGCGGCCTGATCGCTTTTAACAGGTAGAAATAGCCAACTAAACCCTTGGAGTGCCGTTTTTCACTTTGTTGAGTATTGAGTTCGAAGCTTGTACAAGATGAAAAGGTATATAGAAGACTCGTTTGCCATCCTAGCTGACTACACCGATAGTCGTGATCGACTCATTGAACTGCATTCCGACCACAGACCACTCCTAGCGAGTAAAGTCCAGTCCACTCAACCATAAACCGCGCACTTCTGTCCGCTGGTTTCGGTTTCTGCCTCTTAGCATCGTGGAGTTCGGGGCAGAGTGAATGGAATCATAAAATTAAGAAGAGCTACAGATGGCAGAGGTTGGCAAGAGCTAAACGCATCTTCTGTGTACGTGACGTCACTTCATCCGTTATATGACCACTTGGTGAGATGTAACTACCCAAGTAACAAGACTTCTATTTCGGCGTCCACTTCCTGTGTTAAGACAAGATTTGGTGTAGCGCCAGCTCAGTTCTGCAGTAGCATTTTACACTTTGAAGGTGCAAAACGCATCCCAAACATTGCTACACTGTTGTTCAGGCAATCTGGAAAAGCTTGCAACAAAATCGTCAGCGTATTTTAAGTTAGACAGTTGACGACCTGAACGAAGATCGATGCCGCTATTCTAGCACGGGGATAGAACTACCTCCAGAACCATTTTAGTCACGGAGTGAAAGATGACGGACGAAAGATGGCAACCTTGATGAGCACCACTTCTTGTGGTGAACTCGGGTGAAAGATCGATGTAAGCACGAACTCATCTTCGACTGTTCGCATGGAACGATTGGAAAAGATAAGTAAATTTCTCTGGTACACCCTTCAGTGATAGGCAGCGCCATGGAGCTGTGTAGTTGACTGACACGCATGCCGCTTTTAGATCCATTTAAAATTGGGATGTGAAGGATGGAGAGCAGAGAGATAAGAAATGTTTCCTGGAGGACTGCTGAAAATATCTGAACACATCATGCTTCGCGGCTGCCCACACCGCAAAGGTGATTTTTCTTTGGGTACCATAACTGGAGCCTTTGACTCAAAGGTCTTACTCACAAGGCAGTGGGGCTTCAACCCAGCACGGGAAAGTGTCCGAATCACCCGCGACGGAATTTCTTTTCATTTGTCAAATGAGGCCTGACTGTTGATTCCGTTTCGGCTTGTCTTTGTTATTGATTCGCTTTTCGGATTCAACCCTTAGCCCCATACATCCAACAGAGCAAGCGAAACGGGGACGGGGCAGCATCCTTTGAGTTGGGAAGTGCCCATCTTAGGCGGACGTTAGCTGCCCAATGAATCGCGATACATTCTCTCACCGTCGAGAGAGACCCCAAGTACCCCATTCTTATGCCCATCTAGTGGAGGTTTCTAGACCGGCAAACTATTCCTGTCCGTGCTTATTCGCTGGAGTGTGCTCTTCAGGGGCATAGCGGTTAGAACCAGATGTTGCCTATCAACTGGTTCAGAGACTGGACTTCGTCTGGCTTCTACTCATCGACCTGTCAGGCATGATTGGATCTCCGGCCAAAGGAAGCCATCCTGCGTAGCCCTTTGGGTCATGGAGGCACGCAAGCCATCACACCACATCGAGGTGCACTCTCGTCCTGATAGATTCCTAACAGGTACAAATAACCCACACACAAAAAGCTTCACAAATTCATCTGGCGTCCTCTTGTGTCTTCAACACGTTAAACTCACATGGTCTACATCACTGTCGGTTACAGCTGGCGCCGATCGATTCAAGACTGTCGTCCACTTTGGTCTATGGCTGTGGACTCTAATCGTGCTCTGGTCCTGGTTCGTTTTGTCTACGTCTTGTCGATGGACGACCCAGTGCCCTAGTCAATCATTCGCGCAGCTTCCACTGAACGAGGTACATCGATCGGTTTTCAAAACAGAATTACCAACTAGGCCATGGATACAGTCAGATGTCAAAAACCCAGATAATAAAAGAGCCCGGATCACGGAGACCCTGTTTAAAACTACTTATGCTGCCCAAGGCCCCAGAACCAGATGCACAAAAACGATGGATATCTGCATCATCAATGATATTTGGTGGTAGACAGTAATCCACTGTTGTCCGGTTCGTTACCACACCTGACCTATTGGGACCTTATGTGGTTCTTCGCCGCCCCAATTCTCAGGGTCTAGTTTCCGGTTGTTCTCAATAGTGCAGTGGGCCTTCGTGGCTATGGGGTGATTGCCCCTTCCATTGCATTCATGTGCAAGCATGTAGTTAAAAAAGTTACGCTTTTAAATGCGTGCACATGGAGCGTCTGGTAGGAGTAGCACCTCTGAGTTGTTAGACTATCGTGCCCTTCGGATATCTTCCATCCCTTTGATCTCCATTAAGCATCCAGTTCTCAACTGTGGCTCCACGAAGCTAAAGCATGCATCGGCGGCCACATCCCGGTAAACCAATCGATAGGCGGGTTAAACCAGTTTAGGGGTAACCGAGGTCCAAAAATCTTGGTGAGACGGTGTTCGGCAGGCGAGGACAGTTACCTCTGGAGGAGTGGACGAGATTTGCCGTATAATCTAACGGTCGTGAAGAAAATCTCTCTGGCTAATAGGGCTGCATGGACTCCTGGGTAGGATTTAGTCCAGTCAAACAACAAACGACCCTCTGGGGGAGCCACCGGCAACTACGCATGAGCGCGCTGCTGCCTTGCAGTCCGCACTTGGTTGTGCTAAGGCTTGAAGTGCGCTCTCGAACAAGAAACAAGTGACGCTGGAGACGTCTCGTGAAATTTCCTGATCATGTCATCTGCACGCTCTGTTATCCATGCTGCGGCATACGGTCAGCCGCGATTAGAAACATTTGTAAAACCAGCTTAAACTATTCAGCGACCCAGCCGCAGCAGAATAAAGTAAGCTCGATTCCTCCGGATTCAGATGTAATGAACCTTTGAGATGCCTTAGACGCCAACTGATTTGGAGCCCGAAGAACTACAGTGAACAGTGGTAGGTTGCAAGGTGTAAAGAGATGGAAAAGGCTACGGTGACTGGCAACAGTCGTAATCTTTTCCTTCTGGTTAAAACTGGTTCACGAAAACCAGTTGTTAGTGAACTGATGAAGAAGGTGAACGGCTCACTTGCTGGAACTCAGAAGCGTCGTCTGGGTCGTTGAGCGGAGCATTTTGAAGGACGGTTTAACTGACCTTCGTCTACCACAGGCGTGCTAAACAGCACGATGGTTACAAATCTGGATGTGAATAACAATCCTCCGTCAGAATCTGGGGTTCCCCGTGAGTTCAACCATCTTAAAGTAGGGCTGCTGGACCGGAGGATTTGTCTCCGTTCATTTTTAAAGACATTGACCAATCATTGACATTGATTCAGTGTGGATGACGGAAGGAGTTCCCATGAATTGATGGGAATCGTTAATTGTACTGATTTATAAAAAAAGTGATAGGCCATCATGTGAAAACCACCGTTCGCTGGCAATATTCTCCACCGTTTATGCAACGTTGGCGTGAAAGTCAAGCTGAATTTAGACCCGGTCGAGGTTGCGTTGATCACATCTTCACTTTCCGACAAATTTCACACACCTTCCGTAGTCCCACCGTTTCTTTTTTCTTGGTTCAAAAGCTCTATTCGACTCATTCTGTTGCACGGTTCTTTGGCGCTGCTTCTTGCTGAAGCATGTACTAGGGAAATGCATTTCTATCATCACATCTTCCTGAATGAATAACCAAAGCCGAATTCAGGCCTATGGTGATCTTACTTCCGTATTCAGCAGTGAAAGGCGGGTTCGTCAAGGTTTTTCCCCTCAACCGCGTAAATGGTATAATCCTACAGGTCACTCCGTTTTCATGTAAGGATTATAGCACTGAACTTTTCCGAGGTGGAAAAGTGTCAGACCTTGGATAGTGGACGACATAACTCTTCTAAGTGATGATCCATGTAAGTTGCAAGCTTTTGTAGACTGCTCGAACAACTGCACGGCAATGTTCGGTACGCTTTGTTCACCTTCAAAGGGCAAGATGCTCTTTCAGGGCTGGATTGGTCCAACACCTAACCTAATCGTATCTGGAGAGACATTGAAAGAAATTGCTGGGTTTCACTACCAATAGCGTTCTTGTATTTACAAGCTTTCTTTACCAGCTGGCACCACTATATATAATTTGTATCTTACTCTTTCCATACCCATGATTTTATTTGAATTTCTTATTGAGGTTCCTACTGAGAGATGGTGCTCGTTTAAATACGGTTCGAACTGAAATGAACTGGTCGGAGTATCTGACTACCATGTGAGGTGTAGTGGCATAAGTAATAACACATGTTTGCCCAGTCTCATACGTATGTATTTCGGTTTTGGATCAAATGCATTACATTGTTCTCCATACTTGTCACTCTCGAGCACCTCAGATCGTACAGTTGCAAGCTGTAAGCTGAGGTGCCAAGCGATATACGTTTATCAGTTAGTGCATCCGTTAGTGATGGAAGCGTAATATTTTTATTCGTAATAATCCAGCCCACGACCATGACAGCAACACGGGGCTACTACGATGAGCCTATTCAGATTCATTCATACCAAATTGCATACACAAATTCTCTTCGTCTGTTTCTGTCATGTTCATGAACGCAATGACACCAGCGGCAGAGTACCTATAGTTATTACTGGCAATATCCATTGCCGATAGCAGTAGGTTGAAATACATTCCACGATAGGTTAATTCAACTTTATTTACAGTTATTTTTCCGACTGGATTCAATGTAAGATTTCTCGTCTTATCAACGATTCATCATATTTTATTTGCTCTTCGAATTTTACTATTCTTTTCCCACCGAAGTGCCCCATTTCCCTTGCATTATATGTCTGAGTTTATTCTATTTTACCTCACAAAAGTTGGATCCCATAGGAAAAACACATAACCTCACTTCACACCAGTCATTTGTCCATCTGTTGTATTTCCAATACTCCACCTTCGTAACGACATAAATTGGGTGATGTCGATTGCCTTTTTCTTGACTTTCGGTGATCTTGTTCTGCTGCCGTTCACAGATCAAAACGCTTAGTCGAGATAAATTTCCTTTGCGTGCACAAAAAGCTTCGCTCCAAACGAATGGCACCCGTGTTAATCAGGGAAGTTACACGACGTGTGCATCGTCGTGGTCTTTTTCAAGCACTCTACACGAGCGGTGCTCTGCTGCCCAAACCAGTGGTCGTATGCCGGTAAGTCCGTCTGGATCACTGTCCCTGTCATACCCCTTCCTCTGGTGAGTCCCACCATTACCACGATTGCGCTGTTCGTTATCTTTTGATTATGGCATTTGTGCTTCTCGATGGTCTTTGCTTTGGCGAAGCCTCATGCCATAACGAACACTGGGATTCTGTGTTGTTGGTACTCTCTCAGGCTACTCGAGGTCAACGATACCGTCATGGTGACCAGTCACACAGGTAAAACAAATGCCTACTATACTTCTAAATGATGGTACGCATCCGTCTGTGTTCCTGCGGATTGCAAATAATCCCAAGGTAATTGATATTTTTGAACTAGAAGAACAATTTTATTTATTTACTTCTTTTTATTGTGTAATGGGGGTACAATATTTCAAGAAGATGGTGACTGTCAGTTGAGGAGAATGACCGGCGGTGAAAGCAGGATTCGAACCTGAGATAGAAGGGTTGAAAGCTCCCCGTGACGACCGTTTGACCACTACCGTCAGCAACTTATGTCACTTGAGTTTTGGCATCTTTCTTTGACGCAGACTGTTCAGAGAACGATCCAAAGATCCTTGGTCAACACAATTTGTGTGTTCTGGTTGTCTTTCCACAACACATTGTGGTCATCAGAAATAAACGACGCAGTAGATGCTTTTACACAACTTTAATTTTAATCTGATTATTGTTATGAGATGCTAGTCTCCGAGACTCACTTCCGCCACTTTCTCGTCGGTGAACAGCGGAATGTTAAGTGAAAATCGCTAGCTTCCAAGTGTCTCAGATCGTTGCTGTCCGTCCTCAGTTCCATACTCGCACTGTGAAGTCAGCTAACCGCTCCTGTAATATCTGAAAGGTGTTTTATGTGCCCGTCACTACGGCGTGGTGAACGTATGCATTTACAAAGATCAGTCTGTTCCGATGTACTAGATCTTGATAATGTGTCACGACTCAATGTCCAGAAGAAAAGTTGTATCAGTCTCAGTTGGTAATTTCAGTATGCGCATTAACTGACAACGGTTCTAACGCGCGAAAAGACGAGTTTGTCGAGGAATGTTCTTCCGTGGAGATTGCACATGCAAGATCTGCAGAGACACAGAAAAGAAACTCGGCGAGCCGGAGCTCAACTCGTTAATAAGCAAGCATCAACGCCTAAACCAATAAAGATTTTCAGATACTGTCGCTTTTCATTGTTAAGGAATGAACAATTCGTTGTCCTAACTTTTCAGAATCAGGTGATGAGTGTGTGAACCACCATGACATAAGCCCAATATCTGTCCTAAGCAAAACACAGCTGTTTCATCCCTGTTAGGAATCACCAGCATTGCACATCCACCGAGCCCCCACTGGGACTCGAAACCGGGGTGAACGAGTGTGAGTCGAGCGCTTATCCGGGCTGACTCTCAACGGTTTGTTGAACACACACTGCATGATATAGCACCCTTTTGTCACTGACTTTGAATGGTAACAACCAGTTCGCCTCGCAGCGGTTGACTCCTGTGATGGATGACTTCCTTGTAGGGGCCTAAATACAACGGAGGCATTCCGTTATACTTAATTTGCGGAGCTTGGTTACCATGTGTTTATGAATGCAGAAAATTATAGTTGCACAATATGTTTCAAAATGCATCATATTATTCAGAGCTAATTTCCTACCGCTCATGAACAAATAAAAAAATCACAATGCATGAGCACTTTAGTCCTCCAAGTTGTATGACTGTGACGAACGAAGATGCACAGGTGAGATGAATGAAGAAGTCGGAATGGCCGTTTATAGGCTTCTATCAGTTTGGAGTCAGATCATACAGCTGAAATGGAATCAGGGAACTATTATCAGAAATATGAATGAAACATGGGATGAAACGAAAGTGTTTAGGTCACGACAACGACCACGTTAGGAAATCTAATGACAACCCGGGATGCTATTCAGTTGGCCAATTCAGCCACGAATCTGTGGCTTTCGAAGCACTATAAATCATTGTGACACTCCTGAAAATTGGGAACACCATTTTTCAATTCTGTTGATACAATTAGTCCTCAGCTGATGTCAACAATGCTAATGATTGTTCTGCTAGCCTACTGCACCGGGGTATCGCAAATTGTGTAAAGTATATCGGAAACGAGTTTGATCTTGAATGTATAAAAAAACGATACACCATGTGATATCCTAACTGTAGGTGTGCAACGGATTGTCCAGTTATTGAGTGACTCGCAAAGCTGCAAACAATAAGATAATCCGTCATGCAAAGATGATAACATAACTCAGATTGTGACCAAGCCGACCGCGGAAAACAGATAGTAAACGGAGATTAAAAACACTCGTCCAATGAGAGTGGCAAACACTTGCAGACGAATCGAGAGCAAAGTCAATGAGTAAACGAACGGGTTGGTAACTGTACAATAAGCACCTAAAATGTAATCTATCGTTCCGGGCCGGGACAATCAACAGAGTGAACACTCACGGTTAAGTTCATTTGATGGAGGAGGGCAACGGTAGCACAAACAAACGGACGGCACAGACGGCAAACAAACAGGGTCCACGAATGGTCAACACCAACAACCGGTTTGAAAGCAGAGACGAGTGAATGGTGTACAGATAGATGACAAATGACACCTAACATGTGAACAATGACCCAGTGAAGATAAAACGGACAAATCATCGCTGAGTGCAATTGAGTAGTGGTGTATTATTGTACAGCTGTGTCATCCTTAATGAGTTCTAATAAGATTGTAGTAGCTATGCAGTGGATTTCAACGGTGAATTGGGCGTTGTTGCTGCATGGTAAGTTTCATGTAAAATCACCAGTAGACGAGTGACATTGGTTTAGGGAACAAATAGAATGATATGCGGGTTAGTTGTGTGAGTCGGTACGATGAACAAAGGCGCTAACAAGAAGGGTAAAGCTCTCGAAGATCGGGTGGGTGAACAAGATTTGGCACTAGGCTTTCCAGTGTAAGGATCATTTGCACCGCGATCATGCTGTAGGTAGAAATGCTGGTGAATAGCAGATATCAGAGTTGAGGTATTTTCTAACATGGTTGGTTGAATTTATTTTACCCACAGGTTGTAAAAATCGGTACAAGGTGTTTGGTATTTTATTTAATGGAAAGTTCACTTGCACTTTTCACATCAAAAATTCCAACATCGCCAGCCGGAATCAAACCGGTGACATTTCGCTTACCGGGCAGATGCTCTACTGACTGAGCTATAGTGACACACCCAGTCAGGTGTGAATAACGTAAATGAATATTCGAGGATGCACAGAAACTATTCTGGTTTTAATCACCGGGCTAGCCTCGTCGGTCACTTTCCAATGGGACGAACAGCACATGACTGAAAGTGATCCAGCGAACATTGAAATATATTCATAGAATGTATTATTAACACGGTGAACCTGAATCACATATCATGAAAAATTCGCTTAGGTTTTCCACATTCAAAGTCCAGCGCCGCGAGCCGGAATCGAACCGGCGACATGTCGCTCACCGGACAGATGCTCTACTAACCGAGCTATTGTGGCACGGCTGGTTCGATACCGGCTCGCTTCGTCGGACTTTTGGTTGTGAAAAATGCAAGTAGATTTCCCGTTAAATAAGATTCAGGCTTGTCGTGCCAATGATACACTCTATGAATATGTTTGATATTTGTTGACGAATCGTTGTCGGGAATGTTGCTAATCAATCGATGTTTCGGTCACCTTGGATAACCTTTCTCGAAATCCGGTTTGCAATGGATTGCAAATCGAAATGTTGACTGATGTCAACATTTTCAACAAAGATTTGTCAGCGAATATCATATGCCTGCATGTAATGCGGGAACCTTCAGCCTTCTCCCGTGGGCTGTAAATGCGAGTCAGCTAGTATGTAATTGTTAGATTAAATTTTGATGAATATCTCTTTAGATGTGGATAGAAAATGCAGGCCTTGCAAATACCGCTTTTCGTTCTCGGTAATTTCCGGCGCATCTCGGCTGTAGAATTATGGCTGCTGTTCGCAGAGTCTGAGTCTTGCATGAAAACTTGCGTTATGTGATTACCTACTCCAAACCATGGGATTAAGATGGCTGGTTTCCACTTTTCATCTGATTCATGGTCGCTTACAGTATCAGGTACGTGCAAAGCAGGACGATGTTGCTAGATCATACAGACGACCATCTTAGATTGTGTTCGAGCCGATTGCTCCTGCTAAAATAGCTGCCTACAGCTTAACCGCTCCAGTACAAAAAGACCAACGTTTACCATTTGTCTTATATCTTTTCCTAGATTTCATTACCGTCGTGAACGATTGTTTGTATTGTTCTTACTCGTACAGTTTCTCATTCCTTTTGTATCCTATTTCTTTTGTACCGCGTCCGATCCAACTCACCTCGTCGATCAGTTACTGGCATCGTCCTTTAAATCCACGAAAACTCCTAGAATGTGGTTTCTCACATCTTTCCCATAATATGACTCTTCAACGTACCATCAAATTATATCGACTTCCGGAATCCCCCGTAGTCAAAGGTTTTCGACAGATGACCAAGGGTGATGTTCCCCGAGCGTGGGAAATTGTTACCAAGGTAAATCTGTGATCAATGTTCTCTCGATGTTTGTGCTCACCTGTTATTGTGGTATTGGTTTGCGTTGGTGGCTGTCTCTTGGGCTTCATCACCCGCCAAACCGTACCTCTGTTCATTTTTTTTTGGACAAACCGCTTCTTCGTTTTTACTAACGATCTACTTTTTCATGTTTGCGTTGTATGCCGCACCACCTTTTTAATACATACTTTCGCATGAGTGCACTGGAAATGGCATACCACAACCTCGAAAGTTCTCTGCACTCTTAGGGATAGCCAGGAACCAAACCCTGAGGCTTGAAGTAGAGAACTACATATGGTCTTAGTAAATTAGGTATGGTGACGAGCCGGCCGACAGTGAACCGTCGTCTACCACCAGAGTGATGGCGGTGGCGGGGTTCGAGCTTCTGACGTCCGATATCGTAACCGTTCGACCACCACTGGTTCCAACTGTTGTGAGTGAGTAATTGTGCTCTACCTTGGGGATATGGAGTCGACATGTGGTCGAACTTTGATCAGCGTACCGAGCGAATGTGAAATTTGTGTGAGGGCGTGTCAAGCAGTCGACACAGGGTTCGATTTCATTCCCTATTTTAAAGCTCCGATTCTGGCCGACGAATTTCCCGCATTCTACTGCATAATTTCTCACAATTCCTCTGTACTAGGATTTATTCTTCCGAAATCTTACTGGTCAGATCATTAGAGAGTCACTGGCCGTCTTTATTCCTCCTGAATGGTTATTTTCTATCTGGCTGTGGACACGTTGACTGAGATTCCACCTTTCCTTTTTTGAAAACAAATCCGATAACGTGCGTGATTATTTGGTTCGTAGTCTATTATGGATCGACGCTAATTGAAAGAAGCGTTACCACGGTCGGCATGAGTTGGCGCAGAGTTATGCAAAAGGCAGTATTAGCCGATATTTCTCAAATCTGAGAATAGGTCCCAAGTGACGAGGTTTGTCACTGGTTAGTGGTTTTAAATGGTACGAATCCAGGTCTTACTCGACTACAGAAGTGCTAGGCACGTGACTAAGCGATGCTGGCTATCCTAAAATTCTCTGGTAACGAGCCGGGTGACAGCAGTTTACTGTCTACCACGAAAGTGACCGGCGTCAGTGGGGTTCGAACCTCTGAGGTGGTAAGTTAGCGCTCTGAATCATTTGACCACTTGATACAGACTAGCCCTTTTATTCGTTCCGGATACAGTTTGCTAGGCCCATTTCTTCAGTAATCTGGAGCACACAGTTCTTTCGTCTATTTATGTGATCACTGGCTGCTTCTGCGCTCTTTCTCTCTTTTATGCTCCTTTTTGCATTTGATTTTATCGCTGTTTTTGAAGTTGTTTGTCAAAGTCAATATTTGTCTCAGTACTGGATTGTGAACGTGGGAGGCACTCGAATTCAAACCCACGAGTGAATGAGATTTTCATGGTATTTTGCGAAACAGCACAAATCCACATGGGAAATTGCGATCCAACGATACTCAGATGTCATCCAGGAGAAACGATTCGATGGGGACTGGGACAGTGATATATTCCAGTGAATCCTTTCGGATTAATGAAAGCCGTCATGTTTGCGTTGACAGTATACTTTATCAGTCAAAACGTGTTACCATCATCCATGTATTTGATCGGACAATCTCAACACAGTCTCCGTGCTTTTGTCATTTCTTAATTACAGTTTCTTGAACAGTACAAATTGCATCCCGTTTTTTCAAAAGAAGACTTTGAGCACTACTTCATTCCTCAGGATGACATTGTCAATTCGTTTGTTGTACAAGTGAGTTGGTACCTGTTTTCACGGTTAATTTTGCTTGTGGATTCAAATCGCTCTTTCTTTCAAACTGCTTGGAACTTTCGTGAGCATATGTTGGGAAAGCGTCATCTCAATCATGATAGACAATTTGAAGCGTTCTCCCGCTAAACATCACTCCCTACGGGTCTACTGTTGATGGTGGTGGTTTACGGAATCGGTTAAATCTACTTTGTTGACCCACAAGAAGTAAGTCGATGCTGTTAAATATTCTGAACTAGAAAGAAGTCAGAATCACTTGGACACGTTTGTCGGGCGCATACCATACGGAAAATACAAATAAGTATCCGTCGAGCTTCATGCTGCGGACATATAGCCACCGTCGTCCGGCTCGTTATCACACATGACTTATTGGGACCTTAAGTGGTTCTCAACCCCAAGTCTCAGGGTTGGGTTTTTGGCTATTCCTAACAATGCAATAGGCCTTTAAGTCTGCGGTGTGTATACCCCTCCCACTGAACTCGTACGCAAGCATGCAACAAATAAAAAACCAGTCGCCGAAATTGTTACAACGGTCAGCCCTGGCCTGATTACTCCAGTCAGAAAGAGAACAAGTCTCTAAACTAGAATAGTGTACTGACATTTCTCTGCAGAACAGTTTCACAAGTCGATAAAAACACTTGATTGGATGGCACGTGCGAAGACGACATAAAGGCTGACCAATCACATGGGGTCCGATGAGCGTGGACGGACATCAGCTGCCATGTTGATGGGACTGATTTGCGGTCTCACTACACCTCTCTCCTTTGAGGATGTTGGGTAATATGAACCACGGTAGTCTCATAACTTCGATTCCTGGGGTCGATATTCAGCCAACGTGTTGAAGCTCGAACTCATTTGGAGTTTCTCCGGTCTAGTTGTTCAGGTACCTTCATGGTGGCGACGACATCTTTCGGACTTGTCTTGACATCTCGATGATCCATCAATTCATCCATAGGTACAAAATCGGAAGAACGTTCCACTGAATTGTACAACATGTTTCTAGGTCTGAGGTCGTTAATATACCTGGTCCAGATGAAAGCTCGCATTCTGACCTTATACGTGACTATTCCTTCTCGTTTCACAATCTCTCCGGAAATCCAGTTTTCCAAACCGTTACAACGATTGCGTACATAAATTGATATTTATTTTTTAATGTTCTGACATCAGTGGGTGTATGGATATTCGGTTCGACAGTATCTCGAGCGACCGGGATTACAGCATCTAGGGGTAGTCTCATTCGTCAGCCTAGAAATTGTTCAGTTGGAGACTTCTGCTTCGTAGTATGGGTCGAGCAGTATGCAAGGATAAAAACATCAATTGACTTTTCTAGTTTACCCTCCCCTTATCAATTGGTCAGTGATCGCTTAAACGCGTCGACAAACCGTTCTACTTGGCCATTCGATCGTGGGTGATACAGTGGAAGCCGACGTAGCGAATATCTTTTGATGCGAATTGTGGACCATTATCTGAGAACTTCCGGCACACGAACCGAGCAAATATTCTACTCAGGTTTGTAATTACAGAGATTGTGGTTATAACATGCATAAGAGTAACTTCGGGACATTTGGAGTATGCATCGACAGTGATTAGGTAATGCATGCCTTCGATGGCCCCGGCGAAATCAATGTGAATGAGAGACCATGAGGCCGTTGGGAGTTGGCATGATTAAGGTTCAGTCTTAGGTGATAGTTCAGCCGCCATCGTACGGTTGTGACAAGTTTTTACCTCGTGTGCCGATCCATAAATAGCCGATATGTATAATTCCAAGCGAGTACCTTCATGCGACTAATATCAGGGTGACCATGGTAAAATTGTCTTTGCACCGCTGACTGTCACGTCTGTGGTAGGACGACTCTCTCATCGAACATGAAACATCCTTGTTGAACGGACAAGGCTAACTTCCTTTTGAAGGACTCTTGGCAAGTTCTGCTGGTAAGATTGCGGAGCCAACCGGTTCTAAAATGAAACAACACATCCCTCAATGATTTCCGGCGTTTCGCGTCGGATCATTTCAGCCGTGACTGGTACACCGCGCAGCGAATCTTTGAAAGCGTAATGAACATCATAATCAGCGGCGATCGATGCAGGAGTGCGTAAGTCAGCGCCAGTCTTTTTTCACTTTCGACTTTAATTCTTTTCTGCTGCTGTGGTATATCGCCGTACGACTGCCATCGGGAAATTCGTGCAGAAAAACCGTCCCAGTTCCATACTCCGAAGCGTCAGTGGCTACGATCATGGGTAACTTAGGGCCATGGTGAGTGAGGAGTAAGTCGAACGTGGGAACTCGTCTGATGGCGTTTCGCGTCAGCATTTAGTTCAAAGAAGCTCGTAATTGGTACATCTGTTGTACAAAACTGATAATTTGCGAGTCCGAGGAAGGATTGCAGTGTTTCTGTATTAGTGGGAGTGGGTATGCGCTCTGTAGCTGAGGTCTTCATTGGGTCCAGTCTTCTACCAGTACTGTCAATGATCGTCCCCAAGTAAGGGATACTGAATAATCGGAATGGACATTTCTGAGGCTCAATTCGGAACCCATACTCAGAAATCCTCTACGAAGTCATAATTAAGTGCCTAGTATGTTCATCCGTTGTCCTGCTAACGATAGTTATGTCATCCAGATACGCCATTGGAAATTCTAGGCCGGCTAACATCGAATCCATTGTCTGTTGAAAAATTGGTGGTGCACACTTAATACCAAAAAGCACATGATTGTAGCGACGCAGACCCTTATGAGTGTTTAGAGTAAGCAACTCTTGTCATTGGTCCTCAGAAAAACCAATTTTTCGAAAATATTTTACCACCGTTCAACTTGGCAAATGAGTCATGTGGCATAGCTAGTGGATATTGGTGTGTCTCAAGACATCGATTCACTCCCGGCGCAGTTCCTGATGGTGCCATTCACCTTTCTGACCACTACGACTGGTGCCTCCCATGATGATTAGTTGACGGGGGCAATCATTCGTAGTTGTTCCAGCCGGGCCAACTCGCGGTCAACAAACTCTACTGATGCGTAACGTATAGGTAGGTCCTTTGGGACAAAATGCAGGTCTTGCGCCGGGATATCCATGCAGAAATGCTTTTGTCTTACAGTATAAACCAAGACCGTCGGGAAGAAATGCCAGAATAGTCTGTTTTAAAGAGGGGAGGTTCAATACACAAGTCTTACGAGGTCACTAACACAACATCGATCGGTTTGTTTGACTGTGAGGGTTGCATCGAGCCAGAAGAAACACAAATTTCATTGAAAGGAAACTGCCATAAATTTACCTCGTCTATCTAATTGATACCAGTTTGGTTCAAGTGATTAGGTTTTGATACGTAGCAGGTGCCATACAAACGACAGTCAAGAAAAAGAAATTCACACAGGAACTCGCCAACAAATGACAATTATTCACTTGAGTTTATCGCGGGCTAATTCCACTTGACTTCAGAAATGATAATCACATCAGATACTGTGTCCACTGACAATTTCACTGGCAGGTCAATAATACAAATAGAAATGTACTTCCGATGGGGACCTAAAATCAAGGGCACTCGTGTTAAAAATTAGATTTGGGGAACTACGACGTCTGTTTGGTGCACCGTCGTACGTGTGTGACTTAGGACGACCGCGACAGATTCTTTATGATCAATTCCCCTACAGATTCCACATTCGTGTGACTTGTACGTACAGAAACTAGCGAAATACCACAATCCGCAGTACTAGCATGCCGCGCGCGCTCCTTATCGGAAATTTGGTTGCGGAAATCGTAGTCTTCTAGACGTAGTTAAAGCATTGCTCATGGGAACGGTTGGATCATCTTGGCATGTTTTAAATTAACCATGCGCTAATACCATTCAGTGATTCGTTGTTGTGATTTCGGGGACTGCCTCAAGTTTGGCTAATATAATATAATATACCATTGTCAGAGGGTGAATGGAGACCGCCGACAAAAATAGTTTTGAATTGATCATTTCTAAGACTTCTAAGTTTGAAGCGTTCAAATTTACGATTGACACGGTCTCTGTAGGAGACGAAATCATCGTCAGCACTTTTCGAAAGTTGCACACGTTGGTAACGTGTATTAAGCAAAGAGAAACGTTCACCAAAAATGGCACTGAGGTGTTTAATTGTCCGTGGTAAATCAAGATCCCTTGGATGTTTCGGTAGGATAAAATTGTGGTATTTGTCGTGTTCAGCCAGACCCAGTTTATGCAACATAAGTTCGTACTCTAGCAGCCTCATCGAGAGTGGCTCCATCAAGAACGTCTTCGTGTCTATGATACCACGAGTTAAACGTTATCTCATCGTCAGGTTGATAATGAAATTCGCTGATGCTCAGGAACAGCGTCGCATAGTTGATATCTTCGGGCTGTCTACTTTTAGCTGCATCGAAAGCTGCTGGATTGAAATTCCAAACTGTTCTTGCTGTTCCTTGAGCAGTTTCTGTATAAGTCCCTATGGAATAGCCATTATCCAACGTTGCCAGAAAGTGTTATAACGTTCAGCCGTGGCCTGATTACCCCAGTCAGAAAGACTGGACCAGAGCAGTGTACTGACGTCCCTTTGCGGAACGGTTTCACAAGGCAAAGCAATGCGCTGTGAAAGATAACTGAATTTGACTATGATATCGTAGTAGTCAGTGTGATGATAGTCTCACAATCCACGGACACCATAATACTCTGAATCAGCAGCGGATATCTAACTCCTACTACTTCGTTCGTTTTCAGAATGACGAGGGTAGAATAACCGATTTCTGTTCGTACTACGTGTTGCCCAGCTCGGTGATGAAGTGCAAACAACATTCGACACTACGTGCTGCCTACTCATTCTACAATGCGGCCACCGAAACCCCGTGGCCTGCGCTGATTCAGGATATGCTGATTATGGCCAAACAGGTTAGTTTTTTTTACTGTCCCTTCTTCGCGTTGACACGTCCGTGATATGCAAATTTCGAATTCTTTTGATCTACTGCGGTTCCATGATAGTGGGCATCTTTAAAAAAATCTCATAACAAAGTACATGTACGATGGATGGGTTGAACCCATTAGTATAACAATGGGTCAGTAACTCTGACCCTTTGTTTTGAATTGGTGAACCCCACAGTAAGCCACAAAAGGTCAGCTTTATCATCAAGTCGGACGACAACGTTGCTGTCTGTCCTAGTCCGAAACTGTTCATCAACTGCTAGCGATATGGGAGTTGTTCAGTATGAGACCATGCCTCACGTGTATTGACTTTTTAGATAATTTGCCACTATAGCACCCGGGGTTATCATTACCGGTTCAAGTGATCGTCTGTTTCTACATCTCTTACGGTGCATTGCGCCTCCTCTATGGGGTACGCCGCAACCGTAAGAAACCTGGTCTCATCAATTCAAGTCAGGGAGATAGGGTTTGGTTTGTTACGTTTCGGCAGGGATGCATGCAATCGCTTCTCCATCATTGCGAAATGCAGGTGCTGCCGCCCCGATTTCAGATCTTGCCATTGCCGGTCAGTTTACTGTTCGGCGGCCTTTGAATGACCGCAATCCCCTTCCAGAAATAATATTATTTAGTTTATTTAAGTAGTAGGAGATTTGATTTGTATATGATTGATCGTGATGATTCCTAACAAGGATGAAACGACTGTACGGTTTTTAGTTGAGCGTTGATACTGCTTGATGATTCGCATCCTACAAATCTGATCTCCTACTACTCGTACACACAGTAACCAAGCTCAGCAGATTATTTATAAGAGGACGCCTTCGATGTACTTAGGCCCCTACAAAGAAGTTATCCACCGCAGGAGTCGATCGCTGTGCAGCAAACGGGTTGTTACCGTTCAAAGCCAGTAATTGAAGGGTGCTATATCATGTAGTGTGTGTGTGTGCTTATCAAACCGTTACGCGGAGAGCCTGGTGGTCGGGTGTTCGACTCACAATCGTTCACCCCGGGTTCGGATGAAACAGTCGTACAGTTCTTCCATGGTTTTCATTGATGAGTTTGGCGTTCATACTGCAAGGTGAATCCTGTTATTTGGTGTATATATTTATAAGACAAGTAAGAGGTTCAAACTCTCCCACCTCCAGTCAACGTTGGTGTTGGGCAGTAGTCCGTGATTACTCGGGCAACAGTGCGATCTACTGAGGTATTATGCGATTTCTTACTCCAAGTCACCTCGATAGTCTGATGACTTAGCACCGGATCTAATCAAAACAAAAATCGTATCCAGGGTCTTAAAACAAGACGTGATCAAATGCAGCTCATCTAGTGCTTATTCTCCCATAGTTCAGCGTAACCCAGGAGGTCGTGAACTTTCTACTATCGGGATCATTCATCGGCATTGGTGTTGTTGATATACGTTTGATGCATTAGGTCCCGATGCTGTTGAAGTTAACTTAAAACATGTTCCTCAATCCGTGTTTTTTATTTACTGCTCTACATTTTGTGCTTATTTTTGATTGTCCTGTTCTTTCAACATCCGTTCAATTGCTCTCCCATCCTTCCTCTCCATCGTCGTATGCTCATGCAGCTCAAGTTTGATGTGTTCAATGCGTTGGATTTGATGGAGAACAAAAAGTTTCTCGAGGAATTGAAATTCGGTGTCGGGGACGGAAACTTGCACTATTATTTGTACAATTGGCGTTGTCCCTCTGCCCAGCCACCGGAGGTAAGTAAGCTAACGGTACCGGATTTTTTCGATAAGATTCTCACGAGTTTATTCCACCAACCATTCTATGAACAAGTTTCCCATACTTATTTCGGGCAAATTTTTCCGCAGTTTCTGTGGCGGATTCTATGGGCATCGTCTTCGGTCGCTATTTCACTTGTCAGCGTATCGTGGTCCGTGTCTCTAATAAAGGCATAACCACCCCTAGGTGTTATCGACCCGTATGTTTTGGATGTGTTCGAACAAGTGTCGATATCGATCGATCAGCACTTCTCGTTCAAACGTGTGTTCCTCCTTCGTATTGGCACATTTGGTCATCATTCTACTGAAGGTGTCGCTTTCTCATTTGATTTGTGTTTAATCATTCATGTTATTCAAGAGAGCCGTCACTTTCGAGGCATTTACACGTTTCTTTACACTGAACTCAAATTACTAACGGAAACAAACTCTGTTCTAAATACGATACAATAGATCTAAGCGTGTAGCGTTTCCATATTCCAAAATTAACTTGTGCGTGCGTGTGTCGCCTTACACTGAATTCTTCTCGCTGCTACGTCCTCATGTTTCATGTATGTCACTACCGGCTAGAAAGTCCTTACGTAGTTACATGGGGTGATACACAGAAACATCTTTGTTGTTAACTTAAGAATATTCAATATCCACTCATGAAGCACCATTTTTTGTTGTAGATGTGTAAGTCGAATGTTGAACTAAACTGCTTCAGTTGCAGCCTAATCCAATGAGTGCGCGTTTTTGTCCCCTCGGAGATCCCAGCGTACATGCAGTACCGCTGGCAGATTTTAAATCCCACTTTCATCCTGGAACCCATCAAGGGAACAGTTTCATAATATTTCATCAACGATGAAGCTTATGCAAAGCGATCGGTTGGGAGCACATTCCACTAAAAAGCGCCACCTAGTTTCTGATACACTGTACACTTCGTCTTGCACATTTACTCGAAGAGCTTATTATTAGAGGTAAGTGATTATTGTTCGGTAACACCGTTATCGGAAAAGATGGTGATCGGTCGACGTTTCGGTTGCCGCGGGTAACCTTCCTCAAGACCAGTTTGATACACTCCGAACGGATCTGGGATCTGATACATTAACTTATTATTAGGTTCATGTACTTCTGGAGTGTACCCTTTCGGGTCCCACGTAACAGTTCTTTTTTATTACACACGAAATGGATCACAATAAAAAGGGTAAACTCCACAGTTCAAAAACATACCGTGAAAGCAGTCCGTAGGAAACGTTCACATCAAAACCAGTTTGTTGATTCCGCTTTTGAAAAGAGAAATGTTGTAGGTGGGTGGCAAGACAGAGAACAAAAGAATGTTCCGTAACTTGATCGTCCGGGGAAAAAAGAAGCTTGGAAGGTTGATGTCCGAGATCGAGCAACAGAAATTTGATAACGGTGACTAGCTGCTTATGCTCAGGATTAGCGTTGAAAAGTAAGTGAATTAGGAACAGCCGAGGCAAGCTCGGAGGAACACAACCTGAAATAATAGAAGTAGTATAAGGACAATGAAATAACTCCCCGGGGATGGGCAAGGTACTGCAAATTGGGTGCTAGAACGGGGTCATTTGCCAGACGAATGGCTTTACGGTGGACCCGGTCGTGAAGAGATAAAGAAGAAGACGAAGCTCCACCCCACACGTGACAGCATTATTCAAGTATGGAACAAATTTGAGCTTTGTACGGTAAGAGGAGATGAGATGGTTTGAAGAAACGTCTGTCACGGAACAAAAAACCAATCTTGCACAGCGCGGGAAGCAAGCTAATATACGTATGAAGACCAAGATAGAAAGGAGACTATCAGAAGACCCAAGAAAAGCATCGATTTGGTGGAATGAAGAGGAACTGGATCAAAATTTAAGTGAGGAGAAAGGGAGTGGTGTATGAGAGAGGTTGAGAGGTTGTCTTAGAAGCATTGAAGAAAGCCCCAAGAGGAGATCTGTCCAAGGTCCTAACTGAACGATGCTACACAAGCACAGCGATCACGGCCGATGTTAGCGGTGGGATATGAGAGGGAGTAGTGAAGAACGGCATCGTCAGCAAAAGCTTGAATGGGGTTGAAAACGGTGGATTAGAGGTCGTCTGTAAAAAGCAGAAAAAAGTACAGAACCTTGGGCAACACCGGAATTTACGGGAAAAGGTTGTGATTGCGCTCTATCGATATGAACGGAGATGATCCGATTATTGAGAAAACTCGGCGTCCGTAAGACAAGGGCTGGAAGGAACCTCTAAAGTGGGAATTTAGACAGTAAATCTTCGTGCCGGACGCGGTCAAAAGCCTTCATGTTTTGGAATAAGAAAAATTACTGCTTCTTTACGCGCTATAGGAGACGTACCAGGTTGGAAAAAAGCAGAAAAAAGATGACACAAAATTAGTGCTAACTCTGGGGCACATTTTCAGGACGATGAATGAAATACCGTCCGGACCATGTGGTTTATCATAGTCAAGTGTTTTTAATGTGTGGCGGATCCTTTTGGTTTCGATATGACGAATAAACGGTGGCTAGTAAAAGTGGTTGGAGGCGGAAGAATAGAAAAGCCGGGTAAAATGGAATTAGGGGCAAATCGGGAAGTAAAACTCTCTGCTTTCTCACGGGGTTTACAGGCTAAGAGCCGGAGGAGTTGTAGATGGCGGAGAAATAAAAGGGGCAAAAATTACGGGAAACGGCTTTGGCGGAAGACCACAATAACCAGCTACCGGTAGCAGAAGAAGCTAGGCATTCGACTTTGTGGCTGATGAAACGATCCCTGGCTTTCTGAATGGAAAGTAAACATTTCTTTCTGCCATGCACGAAGAGATTGCGGGATTGGGGAGTCGCGGAGCGGCACCATCGTCTGAATGCTAAGTTCTTTAAGCGCACAGTGCGATTGCAGGCGCGAGTGAACCACTTAGGAGAACGTAGTTTGCCGGGTTTGGCAGGGTGCGGAACAAAGAAAAAGCATACCCTAGAGAACAGTCGCAGCAAAGTTTAAAACGGAGGTAGAAACATCAGAAGTGAATCAACATTCACCCAAGGGTTAGGAGACCTTAAAATCACGAAAACCATCCCAGTTGACCAAAAGGTGCGTCTAGAGTTGCACATAAGTACTGGGCGAGAAAAAGTGGTGGAGAAGGAGATGAGACAGTGGTCCGATGAGCCAAGTGGAGGAAGGGAGGTGATTTCAGGGAATGAGGACGGAAAGGAAGTGGGAAGATTGAGGGTATGTGCACGACCGCCAGCCCGATCGGGAATGCGTGTAGAGAAGTCAATGAGTTGACTTAGAGTGTTGATCAAAGTTGAAACTTCGGCTTCACGCCCCACAGCCGTCGTGTCAGAAGAGTGCGAAAACCAGTTCTTATTGTGAACATTAAAATCACTGATAATGGTAACTCGGCAATTGGGGTCTGATGCGACCAAGTTCCCAATGCCAGAAGACAATAAGTCAAAGGCTGAGTGATCGCTACTGTTGGGAGAACGATTAATGATACAGAAGCAATGGTTAAAATAATGGAATCGGCGCTTCAGCCAAATCATTTGGAACTTGCAGTTGGCAAGATCCAAGTGTTAGATAAGGGAGGTAACGACTGACCGGTGGATCTAGGCGCAGATGCCAGCTTTAGATAAAATGAGGGATGGGAAACGTAGTTCGGAAACGGGAGATAGGTAGTATCTGACGCGGGAGAGGTTTGCGTCTCCGTCAAGAATGAGACAAGGGGGCAAGAAGTTCGAAAGTGTTGCACAGAATCAATATTGTGGTTTAAACCGCGAAGGTTGGTGAGAGCTAGAGGTTCTCCTTGCTGTGAACGCTGAGTAGACATTGGCGATGATTTTCTGTTGGTTGTGAAGTTCATGAGTTTTTTGGTGAAACCGCCAACCTAACCCCGGAACTTCGAGTGGCGAACCACATAAGACTCCAATACAAAAGGCAGTGGTACTCCATGCGACGGCAGGACCGTCTACCAGTAATCTTGACGATACAAAACACAAACTTATCCTCGCTCTGGGTAGTTTTTAGGATGAAGTAGTAACTTACCAGTTTCAAAACGTTGATGTATCTTGCAGGCTAAGTCATTACTCCGTGGATTTATGTTAGACAGATAAATACTGAAAGGCTATCCTTAGTGCAGCTGGAATTCAAATTCTTCCGTTGCCGGTACTTTCGGTATTCAACAAGCGTAACCTTATGATTAGTACTTGTCCTGATCGTCATTTTCTCAACAGGTGGCTATTCTACTTCAATAATTCTGGTCGACTGGAACCCACCGACTGCCGTTGGAGTTCTGTTTACTACGCCACTCTGCACTCAAAGCTCATGTATTATGCAGTACAAGCAACCCTATGTGCAAAACTCCTGCCAAACCAGACGCATGCGCCTGCTATCCCCAAATTGGGCAATTACTAATGTACCAATGAACAACCGTACCTCTTCCTGTGCTGAGACTACGTTGATGCAATCATTTGTTTCTCAGTAACATGCACGTCTCTGACCCATCCACAGACCGTTTCAAGTGGTCATTATTTCACCCCCATTTCCCCTGCTGTCTGCACTAAACACCTACGCCCCAGAATTTCGGTAAATCACATTTCCCATGTTTCATGATTCTCGTTTTTCTAGCATCCCTTGCACTTCTGAGTTCCCATTGATCCTTGTTGTCACTACAATTTGTGTTGTGTGAATTTTCACACCGGTGAATGATGAGCAGAATGGAGTTTGATTCCCTGGTGCAGTCTTGACGTCTTTCTGGAACACGACAACTCCTAAAAATGTTATACGAGGTTATGTGAACCGTGTCCTCGTCTGGCTAGCCCTCATGGACTCTCGGTGGTAGGATTTTCTTACCTTGAGACGTATCACCTCAGTTACGCAGTGCTCTTCTTGTATCACTACACGGGTGATACATAACACATTGAAGTAAACACTACACTCTTGCCATCACCTGGAGGCTTGCTAATTTTTTATCAATTAAAGTGTTTAATAAGTCGTGAAAAAAATGTTTTGAGACTTGTCTAAGCCCATTTAAACTACTTCCATGCTTGTCAGTAGGCAAATCCATCTAGATCATGAGCGTCAGGCTTAATTGCCACCTTTATGTGCATACTGACAAAATTTTCACCAATAGTAGTTGCCGTGAGACCAAGATAATCGACGGATAAACACCAACATGCAGTCGATTACTTGAAAGTTGACGAGGGGTTAGTCTAGTCTAACGGTTATGAAGTCAGTAGTCCACATTGCTTCCCGACAGCTTTATTGCACCACGCAGTAAGTAAACGTGAATATCAATTCCCTCTGAATGTATCAGATAACTGGGAACAACAAAAGATACGATCCGTATGGTACACACAAAGTGATTTGAAGGCGTGTAAAATCTTTTTGCAAAATATCTTCTATATGGACCATTATTGATTTTTCTACCGAGGCAGCGAATTAAACATTGTAGCCTCTCTTGCACCATAAATTTGTTTCTGTCACTCATTGGGGGCCGTGTAGTGTCGTGCTCTGTTAAATAATAAACTGGTAGGTTCAGCCTTATCAGGCTGTCAAAGAGGGATGGATGATGATCGCCTTTGTTTGTTCTAGTGAAATACGCTGTAACTGCAGCTATTGTGTGCAAGATCATCCGCGCGTACAGTGTGACTTTTAGCACACTTCGTGTTACCTCTTTACCAGTACTAGAACTTCCAGGGTGTGCAAGGGGACACTAGTTCGTTGGACAACTTTTTCATAGAAATTCGCTGGAGTTTTGCGCACTTCCCCAAATTTTCGTTGAAATCGGTTCCCGCTCAAGGAAGAGCGTAACCGCTTCCTAGGACACAGAGACGGAGTGTTCGTTTGGAGACTGGTGGTGGTTTTTGTTATTTGATTCGTCTTCACACATGCTGACAACCAAATCTCGAGTCTATTTAAACCACTTGGTTGTACCCATGGAACCTGCGACCCAGTCACCTTATTGCAGTGTTGGTGGATGAAAATGTTAACGAAAAGTGCCGGAGTACCTTGTTTCAAGCAATAGTGCGGTGGATTTATAGTGGTGTGTCATAGTCGTATTCCACTCCCCCAATAACCTTGATATCTTTAAGACGATCTCACTATTGACTTTCGAATTTGGTCTGGTCGGATTGTGTGGGACATTTCTTTCCGGCGTTATGAGTAAAGATGTCCGTACGGACAGCTCGTCATTCTGTCGAGTGCTCTTCTTTCCAGGGTGAAGCAGCTCCTCGGTTGTTATGATAAAGCAGCATGTCGGGGTAACTGGAGAATAGTGAACAAGTCGGTAAATCCTATGTTACTTTATTGTTCTCTTATTATTTTCGACGGTCTTCTGGTGAAAGATTTCATCATTTTGCAAAGATCCACCAAAGCCATATCACGATCCAGTGATATCTCCAGCCTTAAAGTAATCAGCTTCCTAACTGAGGAGCACTTCACTTCATGTGACAAAGCTTGTAGCAATACCATAGCTTAACTTAATCTTACGGAACTCGAAAAAATTGCAATTAACTTGTATTATAACCGAGTAGTTCCAGTGAACCACGTAGTTGCTTAGCTTTCTGAGTGACATCATTTCGTTCTTTTATTCGACCGTATCGGTGACAATATTCTGCACAGAAACAAATGGGATACGACCGATGATGACGCATATACGAAGTTAAAAAACGTTAAACAAGTTACTACCAAACCCATTTATCTCAATATGTTCGTGGTAAACATTAGTATTCCTGTCTATAAACCGTTAAGTCGACCTCAGACAGCTACTTCAAAGGTGAAATGACTGGGGCATGACCGCAGACCAGGTAATGCAATTGGTTTAAAGTGTTTTATCAGTTTTGGTCACCCACGGTATGATAGTCCCAACTGAAACGATTAGCAACTTCTCCCAGACCCTTTCACAAACTGGGAGCTACATAAAAAAGGTCGACACAAGGTGCACATGTGTTACCCATAACCCCTCAGACAGTCGTTCAAAACGCGGAGAGAAAGATCGAAGTAAATGAATCAGGTTTTGGTCGTCATGATTCGCACTCGTTTATCCTCCTTAAGTAGCAGGAGCCCTAATTAAATATGGACGTACTGGGTAAACCATTATCCCCAGCTAGATATGATCGGCACCAATGCGCATTACTGCCATTTCAATCTATCCTGCCAGAACTATTATTTTCTCAAGTCAGTCGGTGTCGATACTTCTCAAAAACCATGAATCTTTAACAGACTAACACCATTTTGCGCTCCTCAACCTTTAGTTTATCTTAGTATGGTACCACGTATTCACTCCGTTGTCCTAAAGGGACTGGTATGTCATTCTTTAACTGCACACTCAAAACACCAATGGTAGTTGTTCTAAGACCTCCAATATTGGTGATTGGCACTCTCCCAACACACTTACTGTTAGCTACCTCGTCAGTCAATGTCAGGTCACTGTTATTGACGGGTACACTCCCTCAGCCTCTACGATCGCGTTCGTCGAGGAAGTCTAGGAGGAAAGATCATTAAGTGCCAACCGCATGTATTCTCACTGGGCCTGAGTACAGAAACCGCAGGCTGACCTATGCCGAGGAAGTGTGTCGGAAGTAGCGCTTGCGGTTGCTGTCTACACGAAAGGTACTGTTAAACAAGTGATAGACAGGGTGTGATCAGCCGATCACTATAGAGGCCCCTCCCTAGAAGACCACCCGCATGAAGGGCTTCGGTTTAGGAGTCTGGCAAGCGAACGGGTATAGCCTGTCGTCACGCCAGTGGAATAAATAAATGCTGCCGTTCTTAGCGACTTTGAAACCGTTCGTGGTTTCAAACGGCAGCTTCAAAGTCCTCGGATCCCGTGGTGTTGGTTGTGTATGACATCCGGTCACCTGACGGGCAGAATTATTATGACGAAGAACGAAACTTGTAAGATAACCCCCAACTGAATGAATTATTTCGAGAAGTGAAAATAAACAACTGATTGAAACTATTTTATCCGGGTTAAAAATGAATTGCCCGGCTATGATCCGATGATCACTATACAGCATCTCTCCACGTGTAAGAGGAGAATAGTTTTTCTGGTCGTACACACTCGCACTGGCCAATGCTTTAAGGTCTTGCAATGGCTGGTTTCATTTCACCATCCCTAAGATTGTCTGGCCACTGCCTCTTTTGCTAAATGCTTACGCATTAGCGCAGTGGAAGGGGTATATACCCCATAGCCACGTAGGTCCCTAGTACCATTAGGGGTAAACGGCAACCAGACCCTGAGATTTAGAGTAGAGAATCACATAAGGTCCCAATAGGTCAGGTGTGGTAAGGATCCGGACGACATTGGATTACTATCTACCACCAAAGCAACCGTTTCTGTTTGAGGACTCGAACCTCCGAAGTCATAGATAGTAACCAAAAGCCACAAAACACTGCCATCTCCGGCCTGTGTTACAGTTGGCGAACACATGCATACGCATATCGGTAGTTTTCAAAATCGATGAACCTTCCACAGGCCCACTAATTTGTTCTCAACCTTCAGTTTAGGAGCTCGTTGAGCGTTAGTCACGAACAACTGTTATCGTAGCGCTTTCAAGCAACCTCATTTTGCTGACCGTCTCAATCCGGCCCTAGTTTTTCGTGTCTCAGTTAAGCAGTCAAACCAGAGTACATGCTGTTTCTTAGAGAAGCAAAAGATCAACAGTTTGGTTTATCCGTCATGGCAGCCGTACCCAGCTTAACCGCGAGACAGGTCAACATGAGTCGTGGGCCACCCAGACCACTGCACTCATAGGTCAAAATGTGCGGGCAGTTTCCACCACCTTTGTGTGACAGCTACATAAAACTACGTGTGACAAGTTATAAAGCCAGTGGTTAGCAGTGCCAATTTCGTCCGTACATACCGGAAAATTTAAAAGATTGATCTATTGCGCTTGTGAAAGTGTAGAGGCTTAGCAGACACTCAACTCATTAAAATGCACTTGCTAGCTTAGAGCTAAGGCGCGCCTTGATATGAATAGGTATTTTCACTTAGATTTACTTGGGAATGACAACCGCTCCCCGAGAGCGGCCAATTCCGGTGTCAGGCCCTCCTCTAGCTATATGCAATCATCCTTTTCGAATCTTTCACCTCAGTCACATAAAGTGGCTTGTAGTCAGGACACAAGTACTTCAAAGTACTTTCACCCATCCAGACCCAATTTAACCGGTGCGGTATTATAATCTTCTTCGGTCGGACTCATCAGTCCATCTTAGAAACCCTGTAGGACATTTGGGTGATCCTCGCCAGTCATCCATTGAGGTACGAAACTGGCTTAGCAAACGTTGACCAGGCTTTTCAATGGGTCAGGAATTTGGTTTAGCCTCGGTTCCTTCAATCGACTGGTTGCTTGAAGTCTGATTTGTTTAAGTCCCTCTGGTACCGGAAAAGTCGATCGCATCGAATAACCTAACACATGTTACGCAGACGGCAAGGTGTGCTCCAGCTCGTCAGCTCTGGTCATTAGCTTGTCCAGTCTCCCTTCTCCTGTTATTTGTACAGGGTAACCAATGTAATTAATAAAACCTATCAATTGCTATCGTTCTGCTTCTCTATTTGCTAGACGGGAATCGAGTCCGCAAATCGAGAGTTCGATCGAAAAAGAATGAAAAGTGTTCCGTATGGTGTATATGAAATACATTGATTGCATGTAAAATCATAGTGCAAAGATCCTTGGTATAAGCAGTTCCAATTATTATGAGAGTAATAATGTTAATAACACAGCAGTGTTGGTTGATGTAATACGCAAACTTTTCGGTTACGGTGGGTAGCCTTTCTCAATGCGATTTAATAATCGAAAACATCTTACCACCAGGGCAAAAACCGCTTATCTAAACCCGTCTAACGCCAAGAAATATCGCTACTTACCCAAGGGAGAAGCAGTTTCTTACCACTTAGCCGGCCTTCTACTTATCGCTCTGCCTAGGTTGGACAGGTCATATGTTATGCATTCAACAAACTGCACACCCAGTGGTTCTCCATTCCAACCACCCTAAAGTGGCTATGTTGAAAAATAATATCAAATGATAAACAACTGTGAGGGTAATCGGGTGGTAAATTCAGTGAATCCTGCACCACACTTTTACCCCCACATCACCTTGTCTGCTGCTGTCGCAATAGTTATATGGGTTAGTCTTGTGTTAGCTAGCACCGTGTCTATAGTCCTTAACGCTATACGAATAGAATGTTGACTCACCCGTAAAAATCATCTGCTTATAGCGTTCATCTGGTTGAATCTAAGAAAGAACCAACCGTAGAACTCCATCCACTGGGGGCAATTACGGTGCTACGGATGCAACACACGAAAGCTAACAGTAACAAACTTGTTCCTTCGAACGCTTGCCGAATTTGGTGGCCCCCCTTGCTCCGCCTCTGTACACCGCCTTCACGCCGTTGCGCTCTTCCAATACACGTTGTCCCGCTCCAGCGTCTTCGGTTCTGCTCTGTTGCGCGCTGCCGAGTATATTAGCTAGTGTATCACGAACCGAGGACAAAAAGAGCTATGGAATCTGCACGGGAGCAGTTCCTGGATTAATTTGGGAGATTTCCAAACCGGTGAGCCCGGAAAACAAATCCATTCTATCAGGGACAATTGCAACTCCTATAATCACACTTGTTCGTTAACAAATGTACTTATGCAACAGATAGACGGGCAATCCCGCTTTCTGCTAGCATGCTAGTGTTATATTTTCCTTATATCGATATTATAAGCAGTTCGCGGTTGCCGAATTGATCTTCATACATCGTTTTACATTTGATATAAAAATGCACCTATGGCTAGCAGCGACAGCGACCCGGATCTG
Organism: Fasciola hepatica; assembly: GCA_948099385.1. Taxonomy (NCBI): domain Eukaryota; kingdom Metazoa; phylum Platyhelminthes; class Trematoda; order Plagiorchiida; family Fasciolidae; genus Fasciola; species Fasciola hepatica. Next base: position 11,901,096 of record CANUEZ040000142.1, on the reverse strand, counting down.
GAACCGTCCGTTTCGACAGTCTTCCCAGCCGACCCTCAACTTTGGTTTCATCTGTTAGAGGCAGAGTTTGAACCACACAGAATCACAAGCGATCGTACCCGTCAATAGTATACCATCGATCGACTTCCCTGTGATGTTGCTAACAAGATAAGCGACGTAATATTCAGTAAGTATTCCTACACGGCAGTGAATGACTCGGTAGTACCTATTTTTGCCGTCAGAATAGTCCAGACTGGAGTGGATGATCCAAGCGACTGAATTGTGTACAAAGAAGCCCTCGGAATTTCTGAGAGTATTGCAGCGGCTAGCAAGGCAACTTGTAGAGGAAAACGTCCTTAAAGAGTTATGGGCACAGCGATTACCGCCCAATATTCAAGCACTACTCAAGGTTTCCAGTCCTCATAACCCCACAGAAGCGGCAAAGCTAGCAGACGGTACTATGGACCGGTACCATCTACAAATTTTCGCCGTAAAAAACTGGACTAGCCCTCAGATCACCGCCTCCACCGTGGGAGCACGCTCCGAGGACACTTGGATGGCTGCTCTCGAGCGGGCTCACAGGCGTTTTCCAAATCCTAGTTGTTTTCAGTGTAAAGGCCAGAAACTTTATCACAACCCTGACCAACGTGAACGTCTCAGGAGCCCTTCCACTGACTGCCCCGTTAGCCCATATCGACCAAAGTACTGTCGATTTGACAAACGGTCTAAGGAGGGGGCCCGGCGCTGCGAAGTTGGTTGCACCTTCCCGGATGCCAAACAGGGGAACTAATATCCCGACGCGTTCCGAAGAATAACGCGGTCGGCAGCCGTAATAGCAACCTCACCCACAATATTTTCACTAAGGGACCTCCTGCATTTAGCCAACCACGTCTCTTGGCACTTGACAAGCTCGGTGTGGCACAAGATGAGTTCAAGCCCACGCTAGAATTAGGCATAGTACGCCCATCCAGAATCCCTTGGGCCTTGTCTCCTCACGTGGTTCCTAAAACTTACGGCACTTGGCGCCACAGCAGTTACTACAGGACAATCAACCAGGCTACTGTCCCAGACAGGTAGGCGATCCATATGTTCATGATAAAATTTCTTCCCTATCTGTTTGTTCTGGCATCAGCCGAATCAACGTTGTTATGGCCTACCAGCAAATTCCGGCAGATGAGGCTGATATCCCTAAAACCGCTGTCGCGACTCCATTCGGATTATTCGAGATTTTGCGCATGCCGTTTGGGCTCAGCAATGCAGTCCAAGGCTTTCAAAGTTTTACGCATGAAGGAAAATGCGGTTTGAGGAACATCTACTTGTGATCAGACGATACCGAACCCCAGGCCGGGGTCACGACTATGGTCACCCAACGCTTAGTCTCTAAACGACCCGCAGCTTCCCGTCGAACCTGTCGCATGGCATCAGACAAGCTCCGCATAGTATAGGCAAAATTCTAGCATAAGCTAAAATTGGACAGAATAAACCCATCGAGAATTCCCTGGCCCCTGCCTCTCTACATGTTTTCTCGGCCTAATGGCGACTGACTTCCCTGCGGGACCCATAGGGCTTTAAATCAGGCTAGGTTTACAGATAGGTACCCCACCCCACATATCCAGGATGAAAGTTCTTCCTTATATGGTTGTTCTTATTACCCGTGTCAATCTAATTAAAGCCCACCACCAAATCTCGGTAGCTTGAGATGACAAATCTAAAGCCGCAGTCACAGGTCTATTCTGAGTGTTTGAGTTTTCACGCAGGCCTTTTGGGATCAGGAATGCAGTGCAGACCTTTCAAAGCTTTGTGCTTGAAGCAAAATAAGGTTAGAAAAATGTCCACGTGCACTTGGAGGATACCATAGGGGCTAGTTCTGTAGCATTCCTCGAATAATTTTGCAGACAGCGAATTACTTGTTCGCGATCCACTTTGGCCTGTCACGCGGTTAGACGCACCCGAGATCGACATAATACTAGAAGGCAGTAAAATTCTTGATGCATAGTGCATGGTTTTGTAATAATGAAATGACTACATCAGTGATGCATGGCACAATAAACGATAAAAATGGATAACAGGTGCGGAACCTAAATTGGAGGTGATTTATCAACGGTCTCAAGTAGCAAACACCGTGGACAAACGTAAAAGTGACCAGGTTGACGATGACCGAATAATCGCAATGAGGGTCAGAAGAATTCATGCATAGAAGACACTAATGGCAAACAAGCTCGTTTTCGGCAGCATCCTCCTCGCTGCCAATACAGTAACGTTTATATGTCAGAGGAGCACAAATTACGAACGATGTCCGTGTGTTGATGTGTGCTTGGGCAAACGGCAAAATTGACGTTATGTAGTTAGAAAAGGTAGAAGGGTACATGTTTTTGTTCGATGGTAGGGAAAAGGACCAGCGAAACAGTGAACATGAGTTTCGGGGTTTATAAGTTTCAGATTTCAACCAGAGGGTCAGCGTTTGGATTAAACCGAGTTTCAAGGTCTGTCTCGGATCGCGGCCAGTGCAGCTTGAGTGCCTCAGAGAAACCTCATTGAGGACAAAGCGATGGATGGCGTTATCTAATCGCCACAGACTCTGCGATTGTTAGACGTTGTTTAGGGTCGACTTCCGGCTAGTTCGGAGAGACCCTGTAGATTATTTTGAATGCATCGTAGTCTGCGTAATGTCCAGTGTCCTCAAGGTGAGCCACACAGGCACTGGTAATGGATCTCCCTTTTCCCGTCGTCAGCCAAACTGGTTTGTGCTCTTTGATTATTTGTGATAGTTGCGGTGTCATTCTACCTATGTAACTTGCGGAGAACGAGCAAAGAACCAGATAGGTTATCATGAATGGGGTGAGAACAGATAACTCGTCTTTTAGGTTCGTTGTGATCACTGGTTGACTGGTGAAGAGAGTACGTAGCGTAGCAGAAGGAAAGGCAACTGTTTTATCGTCTCCTTTGAAGGGCCGTTGGATGTAAAAGTCTTTCTTCTTAACTGCCACCGACGGCTGCCCCGTTGCTCTTTCTGCTGTTTTTTTTTGGATGAAGCTTTCGCGGTATCCGTTATTCAGAATCTTATGCTTTGAAATATCTAATTTTTCACTCACCGTCCCACCCAGAGCAAATTGTTCGTGCAACGGCCAAGAGGGAGCGACTTAGGCCTCTTTCACACACAAGATATGCAAGCTGGCGAAATTGGTGTGCTGGATTCTCCATGTTGGTTTGTGGTTTACGCGACAGAGCAGTTTTCCATCGTAGCCTCCAATAAGGAGTTCATCCAGAAAGAGAAAAGTGTCCCTCTAGTCTGATTCTGACGTAAACTCAACCGCATTATGAGCCCGACTGAACTCCCCCATCAATGGCTCTAACTACGTATGACTGTCAGTCAGAACAAAAGCATCGTATGCGTAGCGACGGTAGGCAGGTACACTTTCTGTCATATCCCTGAGTTTCCAACTTCCCGGATTAGTCATGAATATATCAGCCAACATGTGGCCTTGAGGCAGTCCCATAAAGACTCTATTGGTCTGACAGTACAATTCCCTGTTGAAGGTAAACTGAACATTAATAGTGCCTCGTAACAGTATTTCCTTCAGACTGGATACTGGTTCTTTTTTCTACAGCGAAATCACACAAATAAGTGATCGTGTCCGAAATCCGCACGTTGGTGAACTAAGGTGTCACATTCAAAGAGGCCATCATTAGTTCCTCGGCATGTTGCCTGCCGATAAGTTCCATGAATTGCAGTGTCTTTTGAGCTATAGCGGGCAATCCTGCGGCGAGCCGGTTCAAATACATCTGCGAGCATCGAGCAACTGAATGATACGAGGGTGTACTCATGCCAAATATCGGTCTCAATGGTATTCCTGATTTTGTGAACCTTTGGTAACCCGTTAAGTCCAAGAATTATGGTGCCGGTGGTTCTGCACGTTTCTGGGGTTGTACGGGAGATAACATGGAACTCTTTTGGTGATTTCGGGGCTTTGGTTAGTGTCTCCTCTACTGTTCCAGTTTCGTTCTTTTCTCCTTCTGGTTTCTTGAAATTTCTCGAATCTTTTAGCATATCACGTATCTTGGCGACGTAATCTGTACAATCCATAAGAACACCTTAGAATCCTTTGTCTGGTCTCGGGATGACGGTGTCTTTGTTGTTCCTGGGCATTCTCATTACTTCTCTGTGTCGATTGGTAGTAATACTGCTGCCTTTCCTTTTAGTCCCACGATACCGATGCGAGCTGTCAGCTGGGGCAGTTTTAAAGTCATCAGTGGCTTCCTGTGATGTTGCTGGTAATGAGTAGGCTTGGGCTAGTGGGCTTTCAAATTGCACTTCTACGCCTAACTCGTCGTTTTAGAGGTGGGAAACAGAAATTCCGCCCTAGTGCTAATGCTCCCAATATTGGCTTGTCCGAAAACAAAAGTGAAACCTTGCGTGCATAACGTACTTGGTTGACCGGCAGATTTGTTCTTGGTTTTGTCTCGTTCAGCTTGTCCTGTAGTTCGGCGAAGAAATGACCAATAAGGTCAAAGAAAACGTGTGTTCGAGTCATAGGTTCTTACTACTAGAAAAGTAGTCGGTAGGAAAACGCGGAAAACGGAATAACTTAGACAGAGTGTTACACCCCGCTGACAGTCAGTCGGTCTTCCTGTACTTCGGGCAACACAAGTTCGCCTTTCAGCAAGCAGATCCGACGTGCCTCTTCGATTACAGCCATTTGATTTTCTCATAGTGAGCTTTGTTGTCAAGCCATCAGGTCCTGTGTGTGTATCGTAAATAATTGTCTTGGGCGAGTGACCCTGCGGTTTCTCGACCTCCGGCGACAAAACCAACCAACCGATCTTAGGGATCGGTTGATGTGTGAGTCACCCATGGCATGCAGCCAAGATTCGGAGGTAAAACTGCAACCAATATTTTCCGACAAAAAACAATGTGAGTTCATATTGCGATGAACGGTGTCAATATTGTAACGTCTGATCAAGTTGCCAATAGAGCAAATCTATAAAATGGGCCTTTTCCTTAACCGAGTACGGTGCAGCAGTACATTCTGCAGTAGATTCTGAGAAGGTACATTTGCATTGCAGTTTGTAGTGCCAGTTTGTTCGACCTGTTTCTAAATGACCTGGAAGCGACATGTACCGTCAAGTTTTGCGATAGTCCTGAAAACTGGGCGATCAGCTGATCCCTTGAGGTAACTTTCATGTGACATCTGGTGTTCCATCCACCAGCATTTCCACACTTTACAAAAGGCTCCATTTCATCAATACTGCGTGGGTGGGCATTTGACTGATTGCACGGTGATCGTATTGTGTCGTTTGATCTGGCGCTTTACCCGTGGATTGGAGCCCTCTAGTTGATCTGCTTTGAACGGAGCCAGCAGGCCCGCTTCGGAATCACATTCTATGGGGTTATTGGTGATAGGGTAGTTTTATGTGAAGGAATTCCCGTTGCTGAATATGGTTACTTGCATTTTTGGTCGAACTTGAACGAAGTCGACGATCCGGTTTGTGCAAAGTTAAATATCGCTATCGTTTTTGATGTACATGTCAAAACCACTAGGCCGGTTTTATTGCTTAGTTCTCGGCCCAAACTGTATTGTGGCTTCGGGGTCTTAGAATCTAAGTCTAGACCGTCCGAGGTCTTTGAAATGCGATTGACCGACCTAGCCAAGCAGTCAGCAGAATTATGTTGACCACTGTTGTCAGTGGTTTACATGAGCTTGCCGCTACCTGCTTCTTCTATTGTATCATTATCCGTGTTTTCGATTGGCAATAGAGGTTTCATGAACAGGGCCTTTCTGGAATCTGAACTGACGCTTTTACACTTATGAAAAGATACAAGTCCTGAAGGGGCAGAAAACCCTTGGGTTCACGGAATCCTTCGGTTTCTATGAAATATCGTTAGTTGCAGAACACACATTTTTTTATTAGCGGACCATGAAACGCATGTTCGACCATCTTTGTGAATTCGAATTTGGAGGTTGTGCGCAGGGGGGGAAACCGGTCATGATAGACTAGCGCGTTGCTTCCAGTCCACTAAGGGAACCAAGGGAGAATTCAGCCCCAGTGATCGGAGGAGTACCACGGTTTTCCGGACCCGGGTGACGTAGTAAAGCGGGTCAACTGACTGTCGAGTAATCAGTGCTACTCATTTCCTCTGGAAGAATGCCAGGTGTCTGGTCTGGATCAGTTTAATTCGAGCCATGCACTCCCGTGGATCATGAATCATACTCTGTCCTGGCCCTGAACCTCGGACGGTACCATGAACTTAACCGACCACAGCTGCGCTACGCATGTCAGACAAACCCCTGAAACCAGTAGCACTGGCCACCTTCGCTGAGATACCTCGGAATCGAGCATCCCGTTGCTGATGCGATGCAGGTTTGGACTGTTGCGGCCGTTACCGCTGACCGTCTAGTCCCCGATGCACACAAGGCAAGTTGTGGTGAAAACCAGGTTTCCCGGTCGCTGAGGGACCACTGGACAACTAATTGCCGCTTCTGCCGACTTCATCAGATGAAGCGGTACCCCTGGTTTCTGCTGCAGCTACGGCCGCGTCTGCGTAGCTCGGGCTTAGTTGGATCGCTGCCGAGAGCTGTTCGCAGATTTTGCCGGTTTTCCCTGGTGCTATTGAAAGAGTTGTAACGAGTTGCGCGAGATCTCATTCAGAGGCTGTCCAATCAAAGGAAGGCAAGCCAGTGGAATGCAACGCAGATTTGACTAAAAATGTTCCAGGTTATCCCTCAGTAAGATGTATTTTTGTACACTCACTGCGGATTCAGATGGTCTTGATGCCGCTTGGATTGCGTTATGCGCTACAGGTGAAAACCATGTAGCCAGTTGGGTGAGACGGCCCAAACTTTCGCTCGTATATTCCGCGGAATTTGACTGAGCAGGTTGTTTTGAATCGAGGGCTTCATTTCATACCCCTGATTGGGAACCGCAGTTGGTGATGTGAATGGTCGCAGTTAGTGAGTACCTCATCGTGGTGATCAGTTAAGAGAAGGCTTGTAGCGTAATACTCAGGCTATATGGTATGCCAAGTCTGACAGTAGTATATAATGCGACACTGGCAAATAATGTGAGCGGAGGAGCGTGTTGTGATAAAAGGCCAAAAAAGAATGTGCATTAGAAATTAAAATGAAACAATAGGTACTACATAAACTCACAGTTCCCGCGGTTCTTGTGATTAGAAAGTGAGCACCAAAGAGCCATTATCCGCCAATATTTTCAATTCAGTTCAATCTGACAAAGATTCGCCAAACAGAACAGGATGATATTGAGATGAGCGCCAAGCGACGACGTGAAGGCTCCTAAAACGATTTGTTTCTTACCTTTAGTTCTGGTTCATGTAACTCCAAGCCACTTCAAATCAGAAGGCCAAACCATGCGAGAATGGAAGATTTATTGACGGCTGTTTGTACTGCGCGGTGATGAGGTTCTAAAGAGCGGGTGTTATTGTTTTCAACAAAACTTCGGTGCAACACAAGATTGTTGCACCAAAGGACGTTGAGAATCTTGGAAAAATCCGTTATGGACGGGGAGTTTATTTTACCACAGATGTGGCATCCTGGCTGAATGCAAGCATCACACCGAAAATAAGCTTTGTGTCCCTTACCTTTGGGGAAATACGTTCGTGCGGGGGTGTCACAGATAATGGAAGAGAGTGTTCATTCGTAGGGCACACCGTGGTGTACAACCCCGTGCTCCAACACCATCTTCATTTCATCAATGCTTTCCCGCAGGAACTGTTCAACTGGTTTCGGTTTACCTGTTTAGCAGTAAAATCCCATAGTGATGTTTCACACACCCATCCTCTCGCAAATATCGGCGCCAGCGGCAAGTCGGAGGAACTATAAATGACCGTTCCGCCACAGTGTGTTTTTATATCCAAGATGCATTCCGGTAGTTTCAGTGAGTTTATCAAACCAGAAAGTCCTTTGGGAAGTCCCACGTGAAAATAATTTCCGTTCTGCCAACTCCGGTAGTACCACTGCCTTGGTGTCCTGCAAGGAGTCTTGGGGTCCTTTGGAATGTTTGTGAAACTTTTTTAAGTAAAAGCAGCACTGCAGCACGCTGGGACATGTTAAAACGAAATTTAACAGAATCCCGATGTAATTCGTTGAGCATTTTAAAAGTCTCATCAGCCTTTTCAATATCTGATATGAGGAATTCATATTATTCATATACGGTAGTATACCATTATCATCCCCAGGGGCTATTACAGTCACACAAGTAGACAGATCTTCTTGAACCTCTTGCAATGATACCGACGAAGTTGATGGCACCAACTGGGTAGCATCAAAGTTGATAGGATCACCACGGTGTCTGGACTCTGCAAGAATTATTGTCATTGCAGTCGTACCTCCAGCAATAAACAGGGAACATCCATGACGATGTTCCCATAAGGAGACATTCAAACAGCGCGGGCACAGTCCGGACATCATGGCGTTTTATCCAAAAATGAGAATTTAGAATGAAATATCATTAAGGCTTCCATATATTACCCAACTAGGAAGAAAAACCGAAATAAATAACAAAAGCCAATCAACGTCCACCCAGTGTCGGTTATAGGTTTGCTCGACCGGATCCCATCAGTAGCCCAACCACATCTCAACCATAACCCGACTGAACCTCTATCACGTTTAACTGGAGCCTAGAGAAGATTATTGTATTTTTTGATGGTGCATCTAAGCAAACAAAGTTAAAATAAATTATTTTTGTCTTTTTATGTACACCTGATAGCGATTACATCTGCTGAGGCGCTAAAACGGACAGATTTACGACTTGTGGCAGTGGCCGTTTCGTCCATACTTTTATCACGTTTATTGTTTAACTGGACGCCGACTGCCAAGCTCGGCTGTCATTTGACCGTTGCTCTTGCGCACTCTCTCACGCAAGCTCCCAAATGCACGCCAGCCGCTATCTCTGCCAATGGCCTTCTCGTTCTCACGGGTAGTGGAAAATACGGTTCCGGTAAAAATACTCGTATAATGCTGAGCATTAGAGTAAAGTGTAAGTGGTTCCCGCAGTACAAAGGACCGAAGCAAGCATTTACTAAAGAAACCGCGAAGTAAGGTCTAACCGACCTTACCGCCAATGACATAAAAGCGAAAATAGGTAATAATTCAAGTTTACGTACCTCACTAGGCTTGTTTAGGACGTTAGCATCGCCTAATGCATGTAACATACATCGCGATACAATGCGAAAATGGAGGCAGTTAAAATGAACTTGGTGCACCAACTCCGGAACACGAAGAACCACCAGAGGATAAAAACTATTCAAAGGGGCAAAAAGCATGATTTAAAAAAATGAAGCGTATTTCAGTACCAATATCATTTTGAATTTTTACTCCTGTGTAATATCTCGGGAATTTCCTTCACAGGTACGTGGGTCTTGCCTTGCAAAAAAGTCAATCAACACCCCATCAAATCCCCATCGGAACCCAACGCTAACATGGGGCTCGGTTCTATATGTGCAGGTGCCTACGGGCCCCGGAATGGAACATCAAGGATCGCTTCACCGACTGCACGAAACTCTTTGAGCTCCAGGTAATATTAGCTCTTATCAATTTTGGTTGTCCCATGGATGAAGCACTGGAGGAATTCGGATTTTCGGTGACAGCAGCAACCACTAGTCGAGTGGCACCTGTGTAAGCTGATGGAACTAACACTGCGAACATCTTTGTGGGTGATTCTGTAGCGATGACATCCAAGGTAAAACCAGAATGAGTGAATGCGGTGTTCGAACCTGGCTGACAGCCGAAATTATCGACCCGATAGACCACCTGTTGCCTCGGGACGGGCCCGTGGATTTACACAGTTCGACTCACGCCCTGTGTTGTTGGTTGCCGCCATTGGTCTGCGGGCCCAGTGTTTGTTGTTTATTGAAATTCTTCAGTTTGTAGAGTTGCGCAGAGCCGGTCGTCTATGGATTTTGCAGCAGAGTCACCAATACGTTTCAAGTTTTCCTTCTGCATAACGGTAAATTCCGCAAAGTACTAACGATTTTGCATCAAGGAGTTCACAGCCTTCAGATGATCACCAGCATTCTTGTTCTGCTGAACGGCTTCTTGTTCAGACATCCAACACTAGGCTTGTTCTGGGTCAAGATATTAGAGCCGAAAAGCTACTCATTGTCCAAGCTGAATTTGCTGATCTTTCCACAAGTTGATATGTGCTTTACATTCAAGTTGCTAGTTTAAAAGCTTGGTGATAACATCAACACTGTTGGTGCCACCAGACTCAATCAGATTCTTTCATTCTTGTGTGCAAGTCTGGAAAGGATTCTTGAGAGAAACTACCTGCTCTGCGCTTTGTGTTCTTTACGATATATGCAGTAAGCTTCTGCTCAAGCAGCGTCTTTTACAAGCTCATCCGCCTCGATCGGAGCCCTTATTTTAGAAATTCAGAGATTCAAGTCTGGCCAATCCGCAAGGAGTTGTTTAAACTTAAATGCTTTAACAAGTTTTGGTCGCCTTTCTGCAGTTTCGTCCTTAAACTTTTTTCGTGTGTTTAGAAAAGCATGATATTTTTCGTAGGTCATTTCCTTGGGGTGAGAATGTTTTGCAGCTAACTCCTCAGCTTCTACAACCAAACGAAACGACTTTTCCTCCAAAGCTTGGGGGCCTCTCCTCAGTGTATTTTGTTCACACTGAGGCTCTCGAACCGACGCCGGTTCTCGACCGTAGCTGCTAACCGAGAGTGAGTTTGGTTTTTCCCTTATTCAGGATATCGCCTGTCAGTAACACGGGAAACGTGTTCTATTTTGTGCACCTCGAACATTTCTTGATGCTAGCATTCTGTCTGCGCATCGAGAACCCTTCTCGATTCTTCGCACACCACAAGATTTCTATGAAATCCGCCTTTCAACAGTTCATCTTCCCCATCGCATAATTTATGAGCCCGTGTTTCTCGGAGTTAAGTTTGTTTAAAAATTTACCCAATTTCTAAGAGAGAGCCTTGATGTCGTCGAGGCCGTCGCCATATTCCACAGAACCCTCATTTTTAAGGATCCAGAGCAGTAAATCGTCGGCTAATGAAGAAATTGGTTAAATGTGGGTTTTCAGTGCAGAAGTCCGAGCTTTTCACGGAACATTGCCACCAGTCTCTATAGGTTCTGTCCTCGCATTGCAGCTGTTCCGGTTTGATAAGCTTTTCGAGTTTCACTATGCGCAGCCTTGCAAATTCTGCCTGTGCATCAGTCCAACTGAATCCCATTCGGTTACCGGAGATTTGCCAGCCTAAACACGAATGTTCTGATAAATCGGAATGGTCATTATCTTCGACAGGCTCGGCCATGCTACTCAATTTTCACTCGATTCAATATGTGATAATGCTCGAATAACCTTGGTGGTGATCCTTGAATAATTTCGTAGACAGAGAATTATTTGTTCGCGATCCACTTTGGCCTGTCACGCGGTTAGACGCACCCGAGATCGACATAATACTAGAAGACAGTAAAATTCTTGATGCATAGTGCATGGTTTTGTAATAATGAAATGACTACATCAGTGATGCATGGCACAATAAACAATAAAAAATGGATAACAGGTGCGGAACCTAAATTGGAGGTGATTTATCAACGGTCTCAAGTAGGAAACGCCGCTGCCCAAGCTCAAAAGTGACCAGGTTAAAGATGACCGAACAGTCACAGTGAGGATCAGAAGACATTATCCATCAAATCGAAGAAAACGTGTGTTTGAGTCGTACTGTCTGACTACTGAATGAGTAATCTGTAGGAAGACGCGAAAAGCCGAATATAAAGGCGGTTTCAGAAGTTCAAAGAGCTATTGTAATCTCACTTCGAACGCCTTAGCCAAAGCCGTGTTATCATGAGCCCTGACAAGTGCGAATCAGTTAGGAATAGCATCGCATACCTAAGTAACGACGTTTGAGCCCCGGGCGAACAAACTCTGACTGACATGATGGCGGCATGTCGCTGCTATCCCGATATTCATTCTTAAAAACAGTGGCGCCTATTTTCTGGAAAATTAGGCAGATATACCTAAAACCGCTGTCGCGACTCCATTCGGACTATTCGAGATTTTGCGCATGCCGTTTGGGCTCAGCAATGCAGTCCAAGGCTTTCAAAGTTTTACGCATGAAGCAAAATGCGGTTTGAGGAACATCTACTTGTGATCAGACGATACTTCGGTGGCAAGGTCTTCAGAAAAAGAGCATATGACACACCTGCAAGCTCATTTCGAGCGCCTTAGCCAACGCGGCGTGACCAATAATCCTACGAAATGCGAACTACGTATGGATAAACGTCACATTCCTAGGTCGAAAAATCTCATCTTCGGGCATACAGCCCCTGCCCGACAAGGTGGTGGCATGTCGCAACTATCCTGATTGTCCCTCTCACCGGAATTGGCGCCAATTTGCTGGATTAGTTAACTTTTATCGCCGGTGGATCCCAGACCTTTTGAATTTAGATAGGGGGGAATTTAATTTTTCCGACACGGCCCAGGTAGCGTTTAACTCGATTAAGGAAGCTTTCGCTAAGTAGCACCCATCTCACTTCCTTATCCTCCTGCTCCCCCGGGAATTAGGGATAGGTGCTCCGGCCACTGCTATAGGAGTAGTGACGCGGCCAGTCGTCAATAATTCATGCCAGTCGATAGCTATTATTTTGAAGCGCATCCAGGATCCGGAATACCGATAAAGCATCTCCATCAGAGAACAACCGGCAATCTACTTGGGTATATGGCACAAGAGGCACACACGTGAGGGCCGAACATTCACAATGTTTACAGATCATAAACCACTAGTGTACGCTCTCCAGTCAGCTTCTGGTCGAGATTCGTCACCTAGACCATGTTTCGCAGTTTACTACAGATATTCGACACGTCTCTGGGGCACACAATCCCAGAGCAGACGCACTCTCATGCGTCCACAATATGGACGACCCACTACCCATGGGTATAGACCTAAAAGCAATCGCCGCAGCCTAAACAACGAGTCCTGAGGTACAGCAACTCAGAAACAGCTTCTCCCTGCATCTAGTGCCACGGGCACTTCCAAATTTGGACGTAACTATTACTTGCAATGCGTCACAGAGACGACCCCGACCAATAGCATCTGCCAGTTCACGCCGGCAGGTATTTATCAGCCTCCACAAGTAAGCGCACCCTGGTGTAACAGCATCAGAGAGAATAGTCAACGAGCGATTCGTCTGGCCTTGCGTCAAACGTGACGTAAGCCTTTGTGCCCGAGTTTGTTATCAATGCAAACGCGTTATTACACGTCGGGGGTTGCCCAGCCATGTGTTTATTCGAGTGGATGCACTGCGATCACCACCAAAAGCGGCCTACTCTGGCCCGTTCCGCGTCGTCCAGCGGAAGCAAAAGAAAAACGTGGTAGACTTCGAAGGCAGGAAAGGGACCATCAACATAGGCCGCATTAAACCAGCCTTCATCGAGGTAGAACCCACCCCGAACAATCAGCCCAGTGTTCCAACCTGCTCACAACTTTCCGCTAGTTGTTCTGAGTCGGCACCTGCCACCCCCACTAACGACTCCTCATTGCCTTTTGCAACACCAAACTCCACGGAAGATACTGCTGCACCCGTCAACAGGAGAAGTCGACGCGGCCGCGAGATGCGACAGCCAACAGGGTTTTTTGAATTTGTACCAGTTGTAGATATTAAAAGTTACTCCGTATTCCACTTGTACTTCGTTTCATTGTGTATCAATGCACGGCCACGTGGTTATCGCTACAAGGATAGCGGCAGCCTGTATTGCGCTGGTATGTCCCCCTCAGTCGAATATCCGTCCGCACCCCGAGTGGCATCTGCATTCTGTTTCTTGCCTTACAGCTCGTCCCGTCGGACAGAACCATATGGAATTCCAGGATCTCGCATGGCTCAAACATAACGCCCATCGGATCGTGACTGGACTCAATTGACGCCGGACGCTGGCTCGTTAACCTAGGCAATAACGACAAAAGGGAAACGGAACTTTGGGATATGCCAACAACGACAAACCCTACAACGCAATGACCACTGCAAAGTCGCAGGCAAAATCTACCCAGGTCGGATTCATTGTTGAGGAGGACACGATTTTGTGATCGACGCACAGCAACCAGTGTGAGTCACGGAGAACGGCTTGTTCTGGCCTCGTTGTTGTGTTCGATCGCGGCGGGAGGCATGAAAAACGTCTCTCACCACCGAAACTGACTTAGGAGTCACGGATTGAAGACCAACTGCTTGAGATTTCTCAGGGGAGCCCCCTGTATTGCAGTCGATAAAACACACGAAAGCAAACAGTGACAAACTTGTTCCTTCGAACGCTTGCCGAATTTTGTGGCCCCCCTTGCTCCGCCTCTGTACACCGCCTTCACGCCGTTGCGCTCTTCCAATACACGTTGTCCCGCTCCAGCGTCTTCGGTTCTGCTATTTTGCGCGCTGCCGATTATATTAGCTAGTGTATCACGAACCGAGGACAAAAAGAGCTATGGAATCTGCACGGGAGCAGTTCCTGGATTAATTTGGAAGAATCCTTAACAGTTGCTCAAAAAGATTTTTTTGATTGATTTTTTCCGCTGCTTCGATTTCCTGGCTTCTAGAGTACTTTACTAAAACCTAATTGGATATTACAAATCTACTGGGGGCTGTTCAAATAAAACTACTGGATTCGCCGGTCAGGATTTATTCCAATAAGGAAATCAGTTAGGAAACTGCTTAATTTACGGCGACAGGTTTCACTGGATCGCGATACGACTTCAGTGGATCTTTGCAAAATGATGAAATCTTTCACCAGAAGACCGTTAAAAATAGTAAAAGAAAAATAAAGTCAAACAGAATTTGCCAGGGCTGGGGTGCATCTGCAAAACACCAATTTAAATCCGTTGCGTTACATTTTAAAACAGAAGTACTTGGCACTTTCCGTTGGAAACTTCAACAACCAATATTTTTCTGCAGTGTGATTAGGTCACTTCCGGAATCGGTATAATCAGGTAATCTGAAGAGCCTTGGGATGCCTTTAGCAGTCTGTGTAAGGATGCATCAGATAGCACAAACGGAAACCAGTGTCCAGGCGAACATCAGGTTCTTGTATCCCGGAGCTGAAGCAGTCGGTCTTCAATCCGTGACTCCTAAGTCAGTTTCGGTGGTGAGAGACGTTTTTCATGCCTCCCGCCGCGATCGAACACAACAACGAGGCCAGAACAAGCCGTTCTCCGTGACTCACACTGGTTGCTGTGCGTCGATCACAAAATCGTGTCCTCCTCAACAATGAATCCGACCTGGGTAGATTTTGCCTGCGACTTTGCAGTGGTCATTGCGTTGTAGGGTTTGTCGTTGTTGGCATATCCCAAAGTTCCGTTTCCCTTTTGCCGTTATTGCCTAGGTTAACGAGCCAGCGTCCGGCGTCAATTGAGTCCAGTCACGATCCGATGGGCGTTATGTTTGAGCCATGCGAGATCCTGGAATTCCATATGGTTCTGTCCGACGGGACGAGCTGTAAGGCAAGAAACAGAATGCAGATGCCACTCGGGGTGCGGACGGATATTCGACTGAGGGGGACATACCAGCGCAATACAGGCTGCCGCTATCCTTGTAGCGATAACCACGTGGCCGTGCATTGATACACAATGAAACGAAGTACAAGTGGAATACGGAGTAACTTTTAATATCTACAACTGGTACAAATTCAAAAAACCCTGTTGGCTGTCGCATCTCGCGGCCGCGTCGACTTCTCCTGTTGACGGGTGCAGCAGTATCTTCCGTGGAGTTTGGTGTTGCAAAAGGCAATGAGGAGTCGTTAGTGGGGGTGGCAGGTGCCGACTCAGAACAACTAGCGGAAAGTTGTGAGCAGGTTGGAACACTGGGCTGATTGTTCGGGGTGGGTTCTACCTCGATGAAGGCTGGTTTAATGCGGCCTATGTTGATGGTCCCTTTCCTGCCTTCGAAGTCTACCACGTTTTTCTTTTGCTTCCGCTGGACGACGCGGAACGGGCCAGAGTAGGCCGCTTTTGGTGGTGATCGCAGTGCATCCACTCGAATAAACACATGGCTGGGCAACCCCCGACGTGTAATAACGCGTTTGCATTGATAACAAACTCGGGCACAAAGGCTTACGTCACGTTTGACGCAAGGCCAGACGAATCGCTCGTTGACTATTCTCTCTGATGCTGTTACACCAGGGTGCGCTTACTTGTGGAGGCTGATAAATACCTGCCGGCGTGAACTGGCAGATGCTATTGGTCGGGGTCGTCTCTGTGACGCATTGCAAGTAATAGTTACGTCCAAATTTGGAAGTGCCCGTGGCACTAGATGCAGGGAGAAGCTGTTTCTGAGTTGCTGTACCTCAGGACTCGTTGTTTAGGCTGCGGCGATTGCTTTTAGGTCTATACCCATGGGTAGTGGGTCGTCCATATTGTGGACGCATGAGAGTGCGTCTGCTCTGGGATTGTGTGCCCCAGAGACGTGTCGAATATCTGTAGTAAACTGCGAAACATGGTCTAGGTGACGAATCTCGACCAGAAGCTGACTGGAGAGCGTACACTAGTGGTTTATGATCTGTAAACATTGTGAATGTTCGGCCCTCACGTGTGTGCCTCTTGTGCCATATACCCAAGTAGATTGCCGGTTGCTCTCTGATGGAGATGCTTTATCGGTATTCCGGATCCTGGATGCGCTTCAAAATAATAGCTATCGACTGGCATGAATTATTGACGACTGGCCGCGTCACTACTCCTATAGCAGTGGCCGGAGCACCTATCCCTAATTCCCGGGGGAGCAGGAGGATAAGGAAGTGAGATGGGTGCTACTTAGCGAAAGCTTCCTTAATCGAGTTAAACGCTACCTGGGCCGTGTCGGAAAAATTAAATTCCCCCCTATCTAAATTCAAAAGGTCTGGGATCCACCGGCGATAAAAGTTAACTAATCCAGCAAATTGGCGCCAATTCCGGTGAGAGGGACAATCAGGATAGTTGCGACATGCCACCACCTTGTCGGGCAGGGGCTGTATGCCCGAAGATGAGATTTTTCGACCTAGGAATGTGACGTTTATCCATACGTAGTTCGCATTTCGTAGGATTATTGGTCACGCCGCGTTGGCTAAGGCGCTCGAAATGAGCTTGCAGGTGTGTCATATGCTCTTTTTCTGAAGACCTTGCCACCGAAGTATCGTCTGATCACAAGTAGATGTTCCTCAAACCGCATTTTGCTTCATGCGTAAAACTTTGAAAGCCTTGGACTGCATTGCTGAGCCCAAACGGCATGCGCAAAATCTCGAATAATCCGAATGGAGTCGCGACAGCGGTTTTAGGGATATCAGGCTCATCTGCCGGAATTTGCTGGTAGGCCATAACAACGTTGATTCGGCTGATGCCAGAACAAACAGATAGGGAAGAAATTTTATCATGAACATATGGATCGCCTACCTGTCTGGGACAGTAGCCTGGTTGATTGTCCTGTAGTAACTGCTGTGGCGCCAAGTGCCGTAAGTTTTAGGAACCACGTGAGGAGACAAGGCCCAAGGGATTCTGGATGGGCGTACTATGCCTAATTCTAGCGTGGGCTTGAACTCATCTTGTGCCACACCGAGCTTGTCAAGTGCCAAGAGACGTGGTTGGCTAAATGCAGGAGGTCCCTTAGTGAAAATATTGTGGGTGAGGTTGCTATTACGGCTGCCGACCGCGTTATTCTTCGGAACGCGTCGGGATATTAGTTCCCCTGTTTGGCATCCGGGAAGGTGCAACCAACTTCGCAGCGCCGGGCCCCCTCCTTAGACCGTTTGTCAAATCGACAGTACTTTGGTCGATATGGGCTAACGGGGCAGTCAGTGGAAGGGCTCCTGAGACGTTCACGTTGGTCAGGGTTGTGATAAAGTTTCTGGCCTTTACACTGAAAACAACTAGGATTTGGAAAACGCCTGTGAGCCCGCTCGAGAGCAGCCATCCAAGTGTCCTCGGAGCGTGCTCCCACGGTGGAGGCGGTGATCTGAGGGCTAGTCCAGTTTTTTACGGCGAAAATTTGTAGATGGTACCGGTCCATAGTACCGTCTGCTAGCTTTGCCGCTTCTGTGGGGTTATGAGGACTGGAAACCTTGAGTAGTGCTTGAATATTGGGCGGTAATCGCTGTGCCCATAACTCTTTAAGGACGTTTTCCTCTACAAGTTGCCTTGCTAGCCGCTGCAATACTCTCAGAAATTCCGAGGGCTTCTTTGTACACAATTCAGTCGCTTGGATCATCCACTCCAGTCTGGACTATTCTGACGGCAAACAATAGAGATTACTACGTCTTTCTTGGCCGTGTAAATACAATCATTGGAAATCATTTAGCGTTCCTCTGCAGCAACGTCAAGGAAAGACGATCAATGGTTCACAAGCAAAAAGTTCCCTCCCTTGTGATCCTGCATCTCAAACTCTGCTTCTAACTTACGACAGCATAGTTGAGGGCCATCAATAAATAAACTCAGAGACGGCTAACGAGACTTTCAAAATGGACGGTCCGGGTCGGGAATAAGCTCGTTTCGGGCTGTAGGTATAATCAGATATTTAATTTAAGATTATATATAAGAGTGAATTGCGCGCTCATGAAATGGCACCTAAAGTATTAATATACAGACATTTATAAAACGAGAGTACTGTACCAGTAGTGGAGATTCAACTCGTACGTGGCTGAAAATGTATATATGTACCAACGAATAAGTGCGATGCAATTATTCACAGAGGTCCTTGATCGGATGACTTCGTTGTTCGGGCTCACCAGTTTGGGATTCTCCTAATTTAATTCAGGAACTGCTCCATTATAGATGCCCATGTCCTCTGGTACTCGGTTCATGACACGATAAGATTATAAACCGCAGCTTGCTAAGGAGAAGAACTCGAAATGCTGGGGCGGTGTAAATTATATATCGGAGAAACGCAACGGCGAGCTGACAGTGTACAAGGGCGGAACAAGTGACGACACCAAATTCAGTAGCCGTTCAAATAAACAAATTTGTTGGTGTCCGTAATTTTTTCACCTCAGTAGCACTATAGAAGTGGTTGAGCGAATTTTACCTTTCCCTGGCTTTGTGGATTGTGGTGACCGTCGCCTTGATCCAGTCATGAGGTAAGCAACTTTAATGAGGGATGCTTTGAAGATCGTAGTCATCGACCGTTCCAGGATATCGTGCCCTGCTGATTTAGTCCTTTCGGACAACTTAGAATCTTGGGCACTTCACTTTCTGCTATAGAATATTCTGACATTTGGGGACCAGCCCTGCCGACGGTCATCGGAGTGCTTGAGGTTCAGTAGTCCCTCTTATGCACCGGCTGGAAGTGGTGCCGAAGGGCTTCTGGCTTCTGAAGGTTGTTAGTTGCCCCCCGACCCTGGGGATATTTAAAGCTTTCAACGGCCAACAACAGAGCCTCTCCGGGCTGGACGTAATTATAGTATCTCTTTTGGTTTGCTTCGGCTTCTTCGGCTAAACGCTCTTTGTGCTTCTGTATTTCTTTGCTACCTTACCTGACCTAGTTCTTTCTCCCAAATACTGGAGGCACAGCCTGTAACCATCATCATTTCGGTATTTCGCCCTGGCAGATTTCTTTCCCCGGGCGGCCTTCCGGACCCGACCGGTCCACCATGACCCGGCATCCCCCTCCCCCCAACGAACTTTCCTTAGATGAGGTACTATGCTGGCCAGCAAAAGAATATAATGCCCAGTGTGCCTCCGCTGCCGCCTCACAAAGTTCCCACCCTGTTCGACCTTTCATTCGATCTCGGCTCCCAAGTCCACCAAAACTACATAGTCTACCAGGTGGTATCTATATCTTTCTTCATTTTTGGGGTTCTAGTCCGCCCGGATTTGGAGTTATGCGGAGGACTCCCCAAGCTATTTTTGAGTGAAAGCTCTTCAGATTAACATGGGTCGATATGGCTTGCAAGCTGCTGAAGCAGAGCTGGGTCAGTTCAGGCTGAATGTATTTTTCTGCTGTTAGCAGCACCCTATGTTCCTGCACGTCCATCCTGTTCAGAATGTAGTTCAGTGGACAAAGGCTTCCGATGCCTTCGTGCGGCCTCAACTAAATCTCTCTGATTTCCATCATATCACATTCACGCGTACAGACCCTTTGTTTAGATCACTTGTTTCCTACTTAGGTTGCGCTGATATACACAACAGGCAGTTTTTGCAACCTATGGGCTATCCCCAGTTTATGAAGGGACCTAACTTGTTCGAAGCCACCCTCCAGATTTTTAGAAGTGGGATTGGGGTTCTGCACAAGCGAGTTGTTTTAGGGACCTTGGTTGCGTCTTACAGCAACGGCTCAGTAGGTGCCCTAACCTGAGTTGCTTTGTTCTTGAACACTATTACATGTAATTTCCTGCTTCTCCTCGAGTTTCCGTTCACGGAGTGTTTCATCTCCCTCCACCTAAGTGACTAGGGGTGCAAATACTCGGCGAGGCACTCTCACCGTCGATAACGCTATCCCCAAAATGTTGAATAAAGCTGAGCTTGGGAGATTAAAACCAATGACGGCGGCGTTTCACTTGCCCAGTCCTGAATCATCGGGATCGACTTTGACCGAGCCATTTGTGGTAGCCCCGATACGATCAGCTGCTACCAGAAAGACAATTTAGTGACACTGCATTCATTTCTGGCAACCGTCACCCTTGTCGCCGCCTCAAGCATAAAGTTCCCCTTGATGCCATTGGGTTTCTTAGCTGCAAGGGCCTGTTGACAGCAAATCGCAATACCAAATGGACATGGGAAAGGAATACGATTCGATACCACAGCGACAAGCAAAGATTTATCTGCTGCAGGTCGATATATATATATATATCTTCCTTGCGTGTGAGTACAGTGGAAGGCGCAATCACCCCATAGCCACGAAGTCCAGCTGCTTTATTGGGGATAACCGGCTAGCATGAGGCTTGGAGTGGAGAATCACATAAGGTCCCAAAAGGTTAGGTGCGTTACCGATCCAGACGACAGTGGATTACCGTCTACCACCAAAGTAACCGGTGATGGCGGTGATTCGAACCTCGGACCTCTGAGGTAGTAAGCCATGGCTTGCAACGCTCTAAACCGCTAGACCAAGACCGGTGAGGTGCAAGTCCAGTAGCACATTTTGAGAGCTCGATCTGGGATAGAGTCTAAGGGCTTCGCGGATTCAAGGGTGCGGACTTATGGGGGATAGTTGAACGTCAAAACCAGACAGATCGACAGAGCAAGTAGTAGTCGTACTGGGGCAAGCAACCCGAGGCAACGACTGCACACACAACTCAAGGAGGAAAGTATTAACCTACCGTAATCAACGGAGCAAACTCCGAGCCGTAAACCTATTATACCAAAGAATGCGTGCCATTCCAAATGTTTTTCCTTTGTCTCCAACACACGATAGACCAGTGGTTACTCATTTCCTGTTTGTTGGTACCCGTCTTTTTGCCATTTTTCCAATCAAGGGAATCCTTCTTCAGGAAAAAGGATCATTGTCACAGTTCAGAATTTCTCTTAGACTTCTGAGGGGAGGGGTTGTGCAGTGACATCCTATTCACTTTTGGCAATTGTCATCTTTAATGCCATCTGATTTATAAATATTTATAGACACCGAATCAATTAGTCCTTGATAGCAATAAGACACACGCTCTTGTGAGTACTTCCTGATCGGTTTTTTGCTCTGAACTTTGTGCTCAGCAGGTATACATTAAAAACTCTGAGGCTGGACCTCGGTTTTCTCACTACCAGAGAGGTTTAATTTGATCGCTGATGCAGTTATCAACGGCTTCTGCAAGCTAACGGGCAGTTAGTACTGTGAGCAAAAAAAGCCTTGCCTGGGATTAGCTAGTTTTGCTAAACATGACCTGAGTAATTCCGTTCCCTCGTTTTCCTGCCCGGCATATTTATTTATCCACAGAATTAGGTTAACCGTTAAATCGCCTGCAACACGACAAGAGGAAGGAGGTTTATTAAATGAAAACCAACAGCCAACTATCTAATACCGTCTTTAATTAGGACTCAGGCACTCGCATCTAAAGGAAAAAATTCAATGCTACCATAAGTTGCCTCAGATTGCTCCTGCAGGCGTTGCGATGACTGTACACAATGAAGTCAAAAATAAATACACCTTTCATAATTTAAAGATAAGTCACCACGAATCGTGTGAGTAATAACTTGTGACTAGCATTGCGATGTGTCGTGTTCAGCCACCTGCCCAGACTTGGGATAATCGCTGCTATTCATCCGTGTTGTTCGAATTTCATATTTGGCACTGCGGAAGTCATTCAGAATCATGCAGTCCTTTAGTATAGAATTTTTGGAGTCAAATGCCCATGTGCGTGAGCTTGAGGAGCATTCTGTAAGGCTCGGGTTGTGGCAGATTTCTTACGATAACATTTTGGATGAACGCAAAAGTGCTGTTTTTTAGTATTGTTGGAAAATCGGCATATTCTGTTATCAAGAACTTGCCTTTCCCGCAGAAGCCTGTTTATCTGAAATACAAAGAAATCAAGAACCTTGCATTCCGTCACACTCAATCAATCAATTTTAAAGTTGCTGGATGAGCAAAATCCCACCGGATTCAATGAAAAGATTTGCAAGGTATTCGTGAGTTTATTCTTCAGGTTCAGATGTAAGCTGTACGTTTTGACTTTGGGGACCAGCTAAAACGCAGCTTCATGACCGTCCGATTGTTGGCAATAATAAACAAAAGTTGCAAAAACTTCATTCTT
Organism: Fasciola hepatica; assembly: GCA_948099385.1. NCBI lineage: Eukaryota > Metazoa > Platyhelminthes > Trematoda > Plagiorchiida > Fasciolidae > Fasciola > Fasciola hepatica. The sequence goes on along the minus strand of CANUEZ040000142.1, from coordinate 11,878,474 downwards.
CTTCTAGTCATACTCTTCAACATGTTCCAGGATTCTATGGGCAATACGAAAACTCAAATAGCTTTACGGGATCGACATCTCACGTCACGTTGTGCAGTCACAATTCCGGACAAGTCAAACGTCGTCTGGTGAATCCCCGCTAATTCAGACAGAAGAGTGCCCGTCAATCCCAATCTCAAAGGACTCAAAATGGTGTATTTAAGGTAAGGATTACACTTGGTCAGTGTGATTCGTACGGGGAGTTTCATTTTCATCCATCTGTCGTTTTCGTGGTGCTAAGTGTTTCAGATTTGGCCATATTGGTCACACTCAGTCAGTGTCAGAATTCCCGGACGTGTTGTTCCCGTTCAACAGACAATGCGATCTCAGATGATTCTACCAGTTTGTCCTTCGCTGTGTTTGCATCAGTGCGGAAACATATTTTGCGTCCTTTTCTGGTCGTGGTACGATTTGGTATGATTTTATTGCGGACAATGGTGGCGTCGAGTCTTTCATCCTTCATTCTTCGTAATAGATACAGAGGGCACCTCTTCTGTGTAAGCCTCCTAAACACAGCTCAGTGGCTCAGATTTAGGTCCCAAGCCACCACCCCTTTTCAGAAATGCGTTCAGCAGTCGCTCAAACAATGTCATTAGGCTTTTTCACCACTTCGGCTGGCAGTGCTTTCGATAAATTGTTCACCCTGCGACGCAAACGGCACGCCAGTGGTAGGCCCACCGATTGCAGCTTCTTTGGAGTTAGCGGGTGTTCCTTTGCGCGGTCACGTTCGCGAAGGAGCTCTGTACGTAGTCCTCGACCAAGGCCGCCTCGGATGATACGCCTGGTGTAAATCAAGTCTCCTCGGAATCTGCGATGTGCCACTGGAAACAACCAAGTGATCTTTAGCCGACCTTCGTAGCTGATCCCGCGTGGTCCTCCAACAGGGCAAGCTGTGCCTCTCTGCACTCGTTCCAACTTTACTACTTCCGCCGCTGTACAACTGGAAAGGGCCGGTTCCTTTCACTCCAAACCAGGTCGCACATGGGATGTATACAGTACCTTGAAAGCGCCGAGTGAGAGATGGCCGATGACCAAGTAACCGGCCAAAGGATACTCCACGCGGATGCATAAACTTTGTCGGTGTTATTCTTCGTTTTTCGTGACGAGACCTATTTCTGTTTTACGTCGTGCTACTTCCGATATACAACTACACTAGACCGACATTGTTACAAAGGGCATCACTAGAGATATTTTACTTATTTCAAACTCGTGTACCACTTCTCTCACGGATACAACTGAGCATTCCTTTAACTGTACCTTCCTCGTCGCCGAGACCGGTCCGTCTGTACTTGTATTGAAGACCATCAAAATCATTGGCATTTTTATACCGCTTCTACCACAAAAACGTGCTTCGTTGTTCAAATGATTTTACGGTGCTCCAAAGCATCCAGTGGCATGAAAACAACTCATGTAAAGTTGGACGTAGATGAAGATCCTGTGCTTGTGAAGCGTCGTGTCTTAATCTACGGAATCCGGGAACCTGCAAAGAAAGTTCTCGATAATTTGGTTGTCAAAGGGATTCTTGAATCCATTTCATCATACAAATGGGCAACTCCCATCGTCACTCCGTTGAAATCCGACGGACATACCCCAAGAATATGTAGCGATTATCGAAACATTCTGAATACGAAGCTTCATCAACGTGCACGCATTACCGTGGAACAGGAGAATATACTGTCTCGCTTCCAAGTCTTCAATCGCTTCTCATGTACTGACTCGAAGGATGCTCGCTTTTAAGTTTCTTAACACAAAGGTACTCGTGAGTTTCATACTATCGATACCTACTTTGGTTTGTATACATACAGGTTTCTACCCTTTGGCCTGAGCGTTTCTCCAGCCATTTTTAAGTCTGTTGTGAATACTGTCATTAGGGGACTCCAAGGCGTCTAGCTTCGTCAAGACAATGTTGGTTTCCGTGTACCCACATAGGCGGCTCTTGATAACGGAGAGCTATTACGGCGTTTTTGTGGGTTTACCATTTCCATTAGCCTTTTAAATGATCTCGATTCCACTTTTGACTTTCTGGGATATCACGCAACTGGGACTGCTTATCAACCTGATCCTAATCGCCTCATTTCTCTACTTGACGTGCGTACCCCCCGAAACGTTACCGCACTGCATTACTAAGCTGGCTCTATCCAATACTATTTACATTTTATTTCAAATTTTGCTTCCATTATGAGACCTCCTTTCACGGTACTTTCATACGGTAATTTCTCATGGTCAATCAAACAAGAACAATCAATAAGTTATATTCTATCATACGCTAACTCCAAACCGTTTGTCTATAAACTTAGCGCGGTGACTGAAGAGTAGCAGTTGTCTCAGTCTCGGAAGAATAGCAGAAGCCAGAAGTTTGATTTACAGATAATGATTCACACTGTCCAAGTTTGCATGTATTCAGTGACACGAAGGCGTGATGATAGATGCCTGCATTATGGAATACGTCACACCCACCACCACTGGAATAAAATCGGGTGGACTTTTGTAGTCTCTGTGTGGCCTGGTGGCTGAGCTTTCAGAACTTCGAAGCCCAGGTTCACTAGGTATTTCTAACCGAGGTTTACCGTATGCAATAATTGGAACACTTTCCTCATTAGCAGCAATTCCCGGAACCCAGAAATGAATTTGCATAAAGTATCTCGGATGCGCTGGTCGGTCATCCACATTAAAAATTCCTACCAAACAATTAACAAGTTATTCCAAAATAATGCCAGACGCTGGTCTTAACTTATATCCGCGTTCGTAAGACGCATTAGCGGATCCGGTGCTTCTTAAATTTGAAAGGAGTAACCGACACTTGAATAATATGAAATTGGTAGCACGTGTGGCGCCATGAACTCCTTGTCCGTACTGAAGCAGGAAATTTCCCATACCCCTTCAAGCTATTGAAAGTTTGAGACTGACTGCCCTTACAGCATTCTTCAATGTGCGAACAAAGTTCCCACCCACTCCATTTGACTGTGTATTTCTCGGTGCAGTAAGTAGGCGCTGACATTCTATTCTTCCAAGTCATATGACAACCTTTCCATCACCAGTGATCAACTCTCGGTGAACTATTTCGGAGTTGAATGTCTTCCTCGGGGCAGTTATTGTGAATTCAGAATCAAATAATGCTGTAAAGCTTACCTCCAGTTAAGAAGAGTAGGAATCATTTAGCACTAAAGCGCAATATTGATTGAAAAGCGGACCACAGTAGTCGGCATGAACCCTCTCCCAAGCTTCACGGGACACAAGCAATGGCTTCCGTTTGAGAGGCATAAAAAAGCTTTGCGTAAACATCTGCTCTCACAATTTGGTGTTATGCACAGCTAGTTAGGCGAGCCAACGCTCAGGTTTCTCACTTCCAAATGAACAGAGTGCAAATCAGATAGAGCTAATCGCCGAAGTGGTGGAGGAGTCAGGATGCGGTCACTTTAGCACAAAACTCCATCCACTGTCACAGCAAACCCCTTTCTGCTTGAAAAAAATCAAAAAATAGAAGCCTGATATTACCTTTCCATCCTTGTTTAGTTGCACAGGAAGTAGGTTCAAAGTATCTTAGATCTTGCCAGCTCACGCGTTTGTGGTTGCACAATTAATGAATCGGAATCACGTGGAGCACCTGAACGTGTGTATCTGGATGGATGATCCACATGCAAAATTTGTTCACCACCGCGAGGCTCAGTGTCATAACAATGTGCAAAGAGTACTGTATACCACCGCTGGACAGTTGAAGCAGGGGACTTCGGTAATGGATTGGAAGGGTCATAAATGAAACGGAGTGCTTCTTGCTCAGAAATAGTGGCGAACTTGGATCCAAACATATATATGAGGTTATCTGACAGACCAGTGGAGAGCCAAAGCTTCGCGCTGCACCTAAGGATAACCCTTCCCAGCGGTGTTAAGTCGAAGCGGAACATAAACAACAGGGAATCTATCCCGTCCTAACAGTAGAGATTCGAGTGAGTGGAGCGTCACTGGCGAGGATGGAATGCGGTTTGGTGATGAATGAAAGCAAAGCCTTTCGGATTTAGGGTATGATAGAATATAACTTATTGATTGTTCTTGTTTGATTGACCATGAGAAATTACCGTATGAAAGTACCGTGAAAGGAGGTCTCATAATGGAAGCAAAATTTGAAATAAAATGTAAATAGTATTGGATAGAGCCAGCTTAGTAATGCAGTGCGGTAACGTTTCGGGGGGTACGCACGTCAAGTAGAGAAATGAGGCGATTAGGATCAGGTTGATAAGCAGTCCCAGTTGCGTGATATCCCAGAAAGTCAAAAGTGGAATCGAGATCATTTAAAAGGCTAATGGAAATGGTAAACCCACAAAAACGCCGTAATAGCTCTCCGTTATCAAGAGCCGCCTATGTGGGTACACGGAAACCAACATTGTCTTGACGAAGCTAGACGCCTTGGAGTCCCCTAATGACAGTATTCACAACAGACTTAAAAATGGCTGGAGAAACGCTCAGGCCAAAGGGTAGAAACCTGTATGTATACAAACCAAAGTAGGTATCGATAGTATGAAACTCACGAGTACCTTTGTGTTAAGAAACTTAAAAGCGAGCATCCTTCGAGTCAGTACATGAGAAGCGATTGAAGACTTGGAAGCGAGACAGTATATTCTCCTGTTCCACGGTAATGCGTGCACGTTGATGAAGCTTCGTATTCAGAATGTTTCGATAATCGCTACATATTCTTGGGGTATGTCCGTCGGATTTCAACGGAGTGACGATGGGAGTTGCCCATTTGTATGATGAAATGGATTCAAGAATCCCTTTGACAACCAAATTATCGAGAACTTTCTTTGCAGGTTCCCGGATTCCGTAGATTAAGACACGACGCTTCACAAGCACAGGATCTTCATCTACGTCCAACTTTACATGAGTTGTTTTCATGCCACTGGATGCTTTGGAGCACCGTAAAATCATTTGAACAACGAAGCACGTTTTTGTGGTAGAAGCGGTATAAAAATGCCAATGATTTTGATGGTCTTCAATACAAGTACAGACGGACCGGTCTCGGCGACGAGGAAGGTACAGTTAAAGGAATGCTCAGTTGTATCCGTGAGAGAAGTGGTACACGAGTTTGAAATAAGTAAAATATCTCTAGTGATGCCCTTTGTAACAATGTCGGTCTAGTGTAGTTGTATATCGGAAGTAGCACGACGTAAAACAGAAATAGGTCTCGTCACGAAAAACGAAGAATAACACCGACAAAGTTTATGCATCCGCGTGGAGTATCCTTTGGCCGGTTACTTGGTCATCGGCCATCTCTCACTCGGCGCTTTCAAGGTACTGTATACATCCCATGTGCGACCTGGTTTGGAGTGAAAGGAACCGGCCCTTTCCAGTTGTACAGCGGCGGAAGTAGTAAAGTTGGAACGAGTGCAGAGAGGCACAGCTTGCCCTGTTGGAGGACCACGCGGGATCAGCTACGAAGGTCGGCTAAAGATCACTTGGTTGTTTCCAGTGGCACATCGCAGATTCCGAGGAGACTTGATTTACACCAGGCGTATCATCCGAGGCGGCCTTGGTCGAGGACTACGTACAGAGCTCCTTCGCGAACGTGACCGCGCAAAGGAACACCCGCTAACTCCAAAGAAGCTGCAATCGGTGGGCCTACCACTGGCGTGCCGTTTGCGTCGCAGGGTGAACAATTTATCGAAAGCACTGCCAGCCGAAGTGGTGAAAAAGCCTAATGACATTGTTTGAGCGACTGCTGAACGCATTTCTGAAAAGGGGTGGTGGCTTGGGACCTAAATCTGAGCCACTGAGCTGTGTTTAGGAGGCTTACACAGAAGAGGTGCCCTCTGTATCTATTACGAAGAATGAAGGATGAAAGACTCGACGCCACCATTGTCCGCAATAAAATCATACCAAATCGTACCACGACCAGAAAAGGACGCAAAATATGTTTCCGCACTGATGCAAACACAGCGAAGGACAAACTGGTAGAATCATCTGAGATCGCATTGTCTGTTGAACGGGAACAACACGTCCGGGAATTCTGACACTGACTGAGTGTGACCAATATGGCCAAATCTGAAACACTTAGCACCACGAAAACGACAGATGGATGAAAATGAAACTCCCCGTACGAATCACACTGACCAAGTGTAATCCTTACCTTAAATACACCATTTTGAGTCCTTTGAGATTGGGATTGACGGGCACTCTTCTGTCTGAATTAGCGGAGATTCACCAGACGACGTTTGACTTGTCCGGAATTGTGACTGCACAACGTGACGTGAGATGTCGATCCCGTAAAGCTATTTGAGTTTTCGTATTGCCCATAGAATCCTGGAACATGTTGAAGAGTATGACTAGAAGAAGAATGAAGTTTTTGCAACTTTTGTTTATTATTGCCAACAATCGGACGGTCATGAAGCTGCGTTTTAGCTGGTCCCCAAAGTCAAAACGTACAGCTTACATCTGAACCTGAAGAATAAACTCACGAATACCTTGCAAATCTTTTCATTGAATCCGGTGGGATTTTGCTCATCCAGCAACTTTAAAATTGATTGATTGAGTGTGACGGAATGCAAGGTTCTTGATTTCTTTGTATTTCAGATAAACAGACTTCTGCGGGAAAGGCAAGTTCTTGATAACAGAATATGCCGATTTTCCAACAATACTAAAAAACAGCACTTTTGCGTTCATCCAAAATGTTATCGTAAGAAATCTGCCACAACCCGAGCCTTACAGAATGCTCCTCAAGCTCACGCACATGGGCATTTGACTCCAAAAATTCTATACTAAAGGACTGCATGATTCTGAATGACTTCCGCAGTGCCAAATATGAAATTCGAACAACACGGATGAATAGCAGCGATTATCCCAAGTCTGGGCAGGTGGCTGAACACGACACATTGATTTGCGAGGCACAGGTACCTCTGCACATAATCTAAAATCCCGTTAGTTGAGTTTGGTTCATTTCTCTCTGCGCAGGACTCGGCGTGGTCAGCGCCAACTGCGTGTACAGATGGTTTTGTTGTCGGCGCGGTTTTGTAACTCTCAACACTGAGTGAGTTTCGTCTTCTGAAAAGCCCAAATTTCGTGCAGTATCAGCCACTGCAGATGAATGTCGAAACAATTAGTAAAACTCTTCTGACCCTAAAAGCTTCCTAACATATTTTGCGGTATACTGCCTCCCACCACAGCCTTGCTGCTTTCTTCAAAGCCTTCACTGTTGTGGTATTTATGATCTCCCCAAGAGTTTGTTCCAATAAGAAACCACTCTAGTTGAAGAAAACTTCTCCCTTATTGGGAGCCTTGATTTCCTTCTCCGTAATCTGATGCTTTGCTTCCTTGTGCTGCTCCCTGGGACCGGGAAGAAAAGGTCTTCTTGATACATACCTGACAGTCCCTTCATTGCCTAGAGAGTTTCTATTAAATCCCCACGAATGCTCCGCCCTTCCAGCAAGAACGGATCCAGGACATGGAGACGCTCTGTGTAGCTAACCCCCCCCCCTGCCCAGTCATCATTCTAATGGCTAGCACTTGCACCTTCTCCAGACAGTCTATATCTTTCAGGTAGTATGGTGCCCAGGTTTGCACGCAGCACTCCATATGCGGCCTGACTATGGCCTGGTATATCGGAACGAAAACCTCCGGCTTTCTACGCGGCTGAATAGATCCGACAAGAGAGAGTTTTCTCCTGGCCATAGTGGCCGCTGCGGTGCACTGCTTCGCCGGCTTGAAGCTGTTGTCCATTATAACTCCCAAGCCTTTGACCCTAGAGACCGGTTGCAACGAACCCACACCATTCCCACTAGCCCCCGTATTTGTGGTCAAGCATTGACACTTGGTGAGGTTCAGTGGAAGGTCCCATTTGCGTGACCGGTTTTGAGATGCCAACACTTCAAGCTTTGTGTTCGCTCCAGCCCTCTTGACGTCGTCGGCAGACATAAAGATGGGGTTGGTAAGCTCGCGTGCTAGGTCGTTGATGACGATGAGGAGGAGCAGAGGGCCGAGCACCGAGGCTTGTGGCACCCCACTCGTTACACCTTCTGGTTTTGAGGCATGACATTCTACCTCAACGCTAAAAGTTCGCCCTGCTAAAAAACTAATCATCCGTTGCTTTGATTCTCCAACAATTCCCTTAGATTGCAGTCTGACGTCCAGAAGACCGTGGTTTACAGAGTCGAAAGCCTAGCTGAGTTTCAAGCAACAGACAGAAATTGAGGGTCTCTAGTCCAGGCGATTGGTTACCTCATCGAGGAACAGCAGGAGATTTGTCAGGCGCAACCACCTCGTCGCAAACCCATGCTGAGCATTTGGTATGAGATTATAATGAGCCAAATGCCTAGAGACCTGTTTCCCGACTATCCTTTCCAAGCACCCAAACGGTGCTGAAGTCAAGCTAACCGGTCGGTAATTTTTGGCCTTTGGCCGGGGCCCGCTCTTGTAAATTCCTATCACAGTTGCCCTCCTCTAATTTCCCGACACAATTCCCTCCCGGAGTGAAATCTCATACAACTTCAGCATCGCAGCCCTCAGGACCTTGGCCAGAGGTTGAACTATTCATGTTGTCTTGGCATTGAGCTCTTGATGTAGTACACGTGTTCGAGTCTGAAGTCCAATTTTTCCGGTTCTTCAGGTATCTTCTTGTCTGTGGTAGCCGCTCTGCTGGAATAAAGAGAGCTGGAAAACAGGGGACAGCTACCGTGGGCTTGTGTGGCAGGTGGTAGCACAGATAGAGGTCAAGAGTGGCCAGTCAGTCGACAGGGATATTTCGCTGAGAAGCAAGCATGAACGTGTACGATAAAAAGCACAACGAAACATCTGTACATCGGGGCAGATGGAAAAGTAACAGCAAGAATTTTGTTTTGTCACTTATTTCATTTTTTATATCCTTATATATACAGGTACTTTTGAGGGGGTGGCAGATCACAGAAGGGTAGACCGGTTAAGTGAAGCTTGAGGGGGGGGCAGACACCGGTTGAAATGTTAAAAAATTCAGCGGAGAAGAGTTGGCCCTAAGAACTTGTCCAATCGCTTTTAAAACGCTCCTTTGCTCGGAGGGTCGAAAGCCTCCAGCAGTAAGTTATTCCAAAGCTGGACTATTCTGTGAGTAAAAAGTTCATACGGACTTTTGTACGAGGACGAGGCTTGAATACTTTCTTAACGTGCCCTCTGAGATTGTCTGGGCTCGGCCGCTTGGGAAAGTGATCCACAAGCCCTGTAGTAAAAAGGTTGCAGATAAGGAAATCATCCCCTCAGCTCTGCGAGCTCCTATAGGGTACAGTTTTGGGTCGACCGGCCGTTGAGGATAGGGGTACTCGAAAACCCCTGAACTAGTTTCGTGGCCTTCCTTTGCACCCTTTCTAAGATTTCCCTGTCCTTGGTCAGGCCACAGTGTACAGTCTGACTGCTGTATTCTAAAAGAGGCCCTATGTAAGTCCCACAAATGATCTGAAAGTTTTCTTTCATAATCGAGGGAAAGTTTCGCCTTATCATATTGAGAGCATGAAAGGCAGACCTATTGGTTAGTTGATGGTGGTAGGAGAATGGAAGCGACTTGTTTAGCCAGAGTCCCAAGACCTCATGCCGTTCCATTTCTCGACTTGGTGTGTCATTATTCGTCCTGGAGAGTTGAGCCCGGGAAAAACCATGTGACATGCTCACACATTTGTCATCACTAAGTGGCAGGCTCCAGTCGGCAGACCATTGCTTGACGATGTCCATTGCCGATAGCAGTTCTGTCGCTTTGCTGCCCCAGATATTAGTAATAATAGCAGTGGTACATTTCTCGATCTCGGTCAAGAGGCTTGAGCAAGGCATGATCAGCGAGTGAAAAGTCGCTCTGCAGCATGAAATGTTCACAAAATCTGGGAGTTGGATTCACACATGGTAAAAACAGTAGAATATATCCCGGCTGTGTTTGAATGAGCTAAGACGGGTTCCCCCAACGCGGTTAATAGAGGCCATTTTTGGTTTCTGGGACTCGGTTTTGTGGTGACTCAACCTTGCGTGAAAACAGCTGAAAAATCATACTGGAGTGTAGAACTTGCAGTATGTGTGATATTTGTGTAAACTGTCACTTCTGGAGAGGTTGAAAGTAAATTGGCGGTGAGCAGAAGGGGAAAGAAAACGAAAAAGGAAAGAAAAAATGTGGGCTCGCCGACTAGACATCTGAAGTTTCCATGTTGAAAAAACTGGCGAGAGAGAGATTCACCATCTAGTAACTAGTAACGGAAGAGAATAAAACCGGCGTGGGGTCTTCAAAGAACAAACAGTAGTATCAGCGGCGAATGTATAAGTTTATCTCGATTTACGTCATTCGGACAAATCGCTAGACCAGGAGAAGGGTGGTTTGATATACCTAATGAAGGAGGGAACTTGTAGAATAAATGCCAGTGAGTAAGACAAGTTTATCACGATTGTTCTGTTTGGATAGTTCTCTGGCGAAGGTGACAGGGAGACGAGCAAGTTACCGAAAAATGTGATGTGCTGTTTGAGCAGCGTGGATGGTAGTTGGTAGCTCAGCTGGGCAATTCAAAACGGAGTCTTTGAAGAGACAGTCAAACTGGAGTCAGAAAAAGGAGCAGAAGAGTCCAATAAAATACGAAGAGATCATAAATTGGGACGAATATGGACGAAAAAGTTTGTTGCTGTGGTTTGCTGAGTGCAACAGCCGGTCGTGGAAAATCCCCCTTTTTCCCTCGCGATTCAGTGTTTTTCCCAACATCACTCATTTCCATACACTACTGACTTGTCTTTACGAACTGGTTGTTTTTCTGGACCAGTTGTTGTTTGTTCGCGCCCAGAGCGCTACTTTGGCACATCCTTGTTCAGGACCTGCGTGACGCACGTGCTGTCTGCTCACACGCTGCTATTCGGTTTCTCGTTGTTGAGTCCTTTTGATCGTATTATTGAGGTTTGTATATTGTTTATGTCATCGTTTATTGTAATAATCTAGTATCGTAGAATATCACGGATAATCGTCTTCTGATTTCGGGATCCGTTGCGAATTTGGCTACGCATTGCTCAAACGTTCGTAACACTGAGTACCCGGCCCGTGGCAGCAACGAACTTTACTTGTGTGTGAGAAGGGGCATTTCTATGGTTACAATGAAAGAATATACGACCAAGTTCCAGCCAGCAGCGAGTGCCTGGCACTTCATATCATATCGATCGCGATTTCCACTGATGGAATGTCACGGATTGAGACCTGAGCAAGGGCGAGCTCACCAGACACGACTGACGTTCATGGGGAAAATGATAAGGATATCAGGCGAAAAATTTGCTGAAATGGGCTTGTGACTCAAGCAGTAGGATTACGGTCACCGTGGCTACCTATATAAGAGGTCCCACACAGCAACGACCAGAGTGGAAAATAGTCCAATCCGGTCAATAATTCGTTGGATCCAGGTGGTGACCCGGTAATAACATTTAGTGGGTTGATGGCTACCCAAGTAACCGGCATGATCTGAAAGAGATTGCGGATATGGCGGTCTAGGGGATGTTAGATCTGGGGGTTAGGATTACCGTTTTGTTGAAAATCAAGTAGCTACAATTTAAAGAAACGTATAAACCAGGTCCCGGAACACATGGGGAGGTCAGCAGTTTGGAAAAAGTTCCAGCTGTGGGTTGTGGTAACAAGCACGGGAGACAAAGTTGAAGTAGGAAAGTAAATTTCAGATGTGTGAATCTGGATCAGTGGAGAAGCAGACAGGCCTGCCTCAGACTGTGGAGACAGACCGGTCGTATTTTGGTAGTTGACTAGTGGCATCTGGATTATGGAGTGAAACTTGATAATGGGTAACTTTGATTTTTGCATTTTGCCAAGGTTTTTACTTTCTCCGTGAAATGTTAAGTCCTTGGCTCATCATGTGCCCGTGGAGGTAGGAAAGTTGGATAGTTGTTAGTTGGGATGCCTTCTGGGTCAGTAGAGGACGTGGTGTAAAGTATCAGAGGACTGTGGCTATCTAGGCTCCTGCTGTCTGAAGTCTTGTGACAGGAATGGGGTTAAGTTGTGTGTGCGTGGTCCGATTTAAGTTGATGAAAAGGCAAAGAATAAGGAGTCCGTCAGGTGCCACATTTTGGGGTTAGATATAGAGGCGGAGACTTAATTAAATACAGTGCTAGGACTGTTTAAACGCTACCCTCAGTGCGGCTGGTAGTGTAACGCATATCCAGAGCAGATTCCAGTGGTATTGGCCTCAGTCATGAGGGTGAAACAATATTGGCAATGTATACTGTTAGGTTTATGCTAAGTAGAGAAAAATACGATGCATGGTCAAGCGCAACATAGAGATAATCAATGTTTCAGAATAATATCCGTGTATTAGCAACGTTTGGAAACAGAGGTGGACATGGACTTCTTACGGGGACACTAAAGTTATCAGCATGACATCAGGAAAGAATGAAGGATTTGGACTGGCAGAGCAATAAGAGAGGGGGACCGGAGCCAGCCCTACGTAGTACAGAAAGATTGTTAAGATTGGCAATTATATGACTGGGACTGGTAAAAGGTCTGTTGAATAGAATAAAATGGCGTTGAACTTTCAGCATGCATATACATATATATATATATATATATGAGCGGGATTATCAGACGGGCCATGAGGTGGAGTTCTGAGGCAAAAGACTGTGATCCTTTGTGGCCTAATAGTCAAGACAGTCTCCATTAGGTTGGAGGAGGGGTCAAGTAATATTTTGGTGAGGGAGCGTTGCACTTACGGTAAATTGGCCCGTTCGGCCTTCCGCGTCCAGGTAAAGACCAGGGGGTAGTACTCCAAGGGCCACCTAGAATGTGTCCTGAATATCAAGAGCTTGCTCTCCTGGGTACGGTATGTTCTGAGAGTGAGAGCAATTTTCTCCCTTGCCTTGCCGGTTTGGGTCAATGCATGTTCGTGGAAGTTAAAAGAACGGGAATAATGCGGGCCCTTTTGTCTTAACAGGTGGGTAGTGGGGATCCGGTGACCGTTTGTTATGAGAGAGCCAGGTGGAAAGTGGCATTTGTAGGACAGAAGAGAGCTCATAGCTGCCGAAAACTTTATCAGCCATTAGGTGCTTCATTTAAGGGACTTCAAATTTGACGGAACATTACTAAGAGCTGAGTGCAGGGCATTTGCCTCAAAAGTATAGACTAGCTTCACGTAGTCAGCAGAGGGAAATCCTGTGCCGAAATGCACCACCTGGAAGACGTCATTTATACACTTGAGAAATAAGAGAGGGCGATAGCTCCCCGGATCATGCAAAGGGCCATTTATGTAGTGTGAAATTACACAGGAGGCTTTTCACCGAGCAGAAAAGATTCCGGATGACATGAGAAACGTGAAGAGGTTTAGCAGTAGGAGTAGCAGGCAGGTCCTTCGAACTGAAATAGGACAGGTGGAAGGTCATCAGGCCCTGGATGATGCGGGGGTTTAGTATTGGAGAGGAATTTCCTGATGTTTGTCGTGGTAAATCTTATGATTAATAGCAGGGTAGCAGAGGCTTAGTGTCCGTAATAGAATCTGAAGAGCAATAGCAGTTGAAAGCCTCGGCCACATGTTTTGGCGAATCAAAGTGGGTGCCATTTAGGATGATGGATGGGATAATGTTTTCAAAACTGCGGGGGTTTCGAGATTTTAAAAGTCCTGATGGGGGCTTCACACTATGAGTCTGCTGTAGTACAGTCCTTTCTTGCTTTTGGGTTTGTTCTCGGTTGCCGCATAGAGACCACCGTCGGGTCTGCGCATTCTGAGCGTCAGATAGAAATCTCGATTCCTGAGGAATGGGTTCTGGAACCTGCAAAACTTCTGTCGAAGTCTGTCGATTTTCATAGTTTTGGCTCCATTATGCCTAACGGTTGGGGTGAAGTGGTTTACGGAAGACAGCGACTTGGCATAGAACACAGCTGCTCTCTGCTGGTCAGGTGTTAGGAAGAAGTAGGACCAGCCCATGCCACGGAGGGAGGTAAGCAACTTGGCCCTGCTAGTCAGTCTGCAAGTGTTTTGGTTTTGGATTTCAACAACTTTTGGTAGGCATGATTCCTGCGTAACAGTGGGGTGACATGTGGCCTTTTTTTGGTCATTAACGGAAAGGTTTTGTGTGAAGGAGACTTTCACGTCAATGAGGCCACGAGTAAAGACTAAGTCAAGGATATTGTTATGCCCTGTTGGAGTTGAAACATACTGTGTCCATCCAGCAGCCTAGGCTTCCAGAAGGAAATCACATGAATGAGAGTGGGCAGTCTTTGTGTTCCAAAAAATACCGGAGGTGTTTAGGTCTGCTGCTATGACCTTTGGGCCCAAAGATAGAGTAGAAATGTACTCGAAAGTCCTAACGATATGCGGAAATTCGGAGTAACTGAAAATAAGTGCTCGGTAGAAGCACCCAACGTGCAACAGATTTCCAGTGACTTGGACGGAGAACCAAGGAAAGTCGGGGACAAAGTAGAGTACTGTGTGGTGGAGGACGGTGGTAGTAATTTTTTAGTGTATGCGAGAGAGCCACTGCCTCGAGGGTCCACTCCGCCTACTGGAAGTGAGTTACAGCCTACCGGCGAGACAGCTCCAGTTGGGGTGTGATCCGCTCACCATGTTTCTGTCACCAGAACGGTGTCAAAGCTAGAAGCAATTACACGTTTCCTTAAGTCATTAACTTTGTTCAACAGCAAACGGAAATTCAGCAGTAGAAGGAAAACTCTGCCCGTATTTTTAAGGCTACAGGGAGCTAGAGCTCCATGTGAGAGCAGCGAAAGCCTAGTGGGGAAGAGTGAGCTTCCGTCAGCTGGGTTGTCGACCGTGAGGGTGTAGGAAGATGAAGCAGTGACTGGGCTGGGTTGCATGGCAATGGTTTGTAGGGTACAAGGTAGTCACCACTGTAAGAAACCTGGCTGTTAGGTGTCACCTCTACGGAGACATCAGAAGGGTGACAGCCGTAGGATGCACGTTGGGTGGGACACTCTGGAAATCCTATTGGGAGCTGCATCGGATGCACCTGCGGGTGGATAGCACCGGATGTAACGACCAGTCGTAGAAAATCCCCCTAAAACCTTTGCGGTTCCATATTTTTCTTAACATCACTCACTTGCTTACACTATTGACATGTCTTTACGCACTGTTTGTTTTTATGGACCAATTGTTGTTTGTTCACGCCCAGAGCGCCACTTTGTCATATCCTTGTTCTGGACCTGCGTGACGCACGTGCTTCATGCTCGCACGCCGCAATTCGGTTTCCCGTTTGTTGAGTCCTTGTGATCTCATTAGTGAGGTTTGTATCTTTTTGGGGTCATTGTTTATTCAATAATCTAGTATCATAGAACATCACGGATAATTGCCTTTTGATTTCGGGATCCGTTGTGGATTTAGCTACGCATTGCTCAGAGGTGTGTTACACACAGTTAGTGCCCGATGTACAGTTAAAGATGGGTTTTCAGCCAAATCGGTAATTACCACATCAAGCAGTTACAAACCCTAAAATGCTTATCAGGTTGAGGGTAGTGTTTGACGTTTCGGCTGCATTCCAGGGACGCTCCTTGAATGATTACTTGCTACAGGGACCGGACACGACAGCAAGCGTAATTGTAGTGTTGCTTCGTTTTCGAAAGGAATCTGTAGCATTGGCTGCGGATATTGAAGAAATGTTCATGCAGGTTCGAGTGCCGGCGAGAAACAAGGGAGCACTGAGGCTCCCCTGGTGGGAAAATGGTCAACTAGGTGGTAATCTTGTTGAATATCAAAAGAATGCCTACCCACTTGGTACCACTTTCTCCCCATTTTGTGCGAACTTCGTGCCACGTTGCACGGCAGATGATTGGGGAGGACGGTATGAGGATAAAGTCTCCAGGGCCGTGTACGATAACTTCTACGTGGACGACTTTCTTGAGTCCTTGCCCACATCGGAGAATGCAACAGGTTTTCCATCCAGATGAGGAAATTATTAACACGACGCAGATTCCGGCTTTATATGTAGGTGTGTAATCGCAAGGAGGTGCTGGATATTCTACCGAAGTCTGAGCTGGCCCATCCCACTTTGGGAGTAGATGATTGCGCTCCAGTGCCGGAGAGGACGTTGGGGTTAGAATGGGAAGTAATAGAAGACACGTTCCAGTTTTCATTCACAATACCCGAAAAACCTCAAACAAGACATGGCTTGTTGTCTATAGTATCATCAGTGTTCGACCCATTAGGAGTGGCTTCACCTTTAATTATGCCATTCAAGGTGTTATTGCAATCACTGTGTAGCTTGAAGCTTGGTTGGGACGACCCAGTTGGAGAAAAACCCCTACGATGCTGGAATGAGTGGTTACGGAGAGTGGAACAGCTTTGCGCATTCAAAATTCGGTGTTCTGTTATTGAAGGTGACTCACTGAATGAAGGTGCACAGCTTTATGTGCTTCGTGAAGCTTCTGAAGTAGGCTTTGGAGTGGTGGCGTATTCCAGAATGGTTTCAAGGGACATAGCCCCCTACTGTGCTCTACTGTTCTCTAAATCAAGGGTAGCTCCTCTGAATACCGTAACGATCCCTCGATTGGAGTTAGCCGCAGCAAGACTGGCCGTTGGAGTCTCTCGGACTCTTGTAGAAGAAACTGGAATCAAGTTTGGTAAGACTTATTACTGGACGGACTCTGCTATAGTTTTGCACTGCATGAACAACACTGAAACGAGATTTGGTACATACCACCCGATTAACCATACGCCAATGATCTCGAGGCTGCTAGAAAAAGTCGTAAAACACTACCTGACCGACTACCCTTCTGCACATAAGCTCATCAGCCCAAAACAGCACGGATTTTTCAAATCACGGTCGTGTTCAACCCGCAAATTTGACTTTCTAAATTTGGTAACAACAGCTGCCGACAAAGACAGAGCACTCGTCATCATCTATCTTGATATGACAAAAGCCTTCGACAGAGTGCCACATCTGCAGTTACTCAACAAGATTAGGGGATACGGTATTGAAAACCCCCTACTCAGTTGGTTTAAATCCTATCTACAAGACCGTCACCAAGTTACCTGCATTAACGGTCAGACATCAGACCCCCACCCAGTAAACAGCGGGGTTATCCAAGGTAGTGTTCTAGGACCACTGCTGTTCTTTCTATATATAAACGATATTTGCAATGTCATCACTTATGGCGAAATTTTCTTGTTTGCCGATGATATGAAGATAGTCTATGAATTCGAACGAGGAAACCTACCTGTAGCACTGAATAACATCATGGTCGACGCACAGTCCTTATCCTCCTGGTGTGATCGCTGGAAAATGAAATGTTCAGTGAACAAAAGCAGTTAACTCTCGCTAAACTGCAATATTTCTTATGATACGCCTAAGATTGGCGGTGTCTCATTCCCATATTCCCCAACAATTAGAGACCTTGGACTGCAATATTCTTACACTTTCAGTTTCTCTGAACACACTTCCTACATAACTGCACGGGCAAATAAGTCCCTTGGCTTGTTGCAGAGAAATTTTCTTCTCACGAACAGTAAGTTAGAGATATACAAAACTCATATTCGCCCAACCCTAGAGTACTGTACACTTGCGTTCTCAAATATGCGTAAACGTGACATTGTCGACATTGAGAATGTACAGCGTCGATTTACCAAAAAACTGTTTGGGCCTTCTACGACCCTGACCTACAGACAGCGGTGTACACTCCTGCGGCTTGATCCCCTATGGCTTAGGAGAATAAAACTCAACCTCGCATTTTTGTTTACTTTGCTCCACAAACAAGCTGTATCCTCCAGGCAAGTTCAGTTCAGTATAAACTCGACACATCAGCTGCGTAGTAGGGAACGCCGTATCACGATCCCTACTTCTCGGAAATCCTTAAGGCAAAACTTCTTCCTCCTAAAATATGCAACTCTGTGGAATAAACTCCCAGCTGATGTACGTTCCGTAGATTCCCTAAATATGTTTAAGTCTAGACTACACGTAGCTCTGGACATCCAAAAACTGATAGCTCTTACGAATCCTTATATGTCTTTTGACAGAGCTTATGAGGAAAGCGTTGGATACTAACCCGAACCCTTGATAATCTAGGATGTGCCACACCATACGACGTAATTTCAATCACCTAAGCGTAAACCTACCAGTTTACAATGCCCAAACATAATAACTCTCATGACTGAGGCCAGTGCTTCAGAAGTCGTATTTGATTATATGAAATACCACTGGAAGCATGAAAGATAGTCTTTGAACATTTCCAGTGCTGATTATTATTGGGTTTTTGCCTCTGTCTCTAACCCAAGACGCAGCACCTGTCACACTCCTCAACCTCCATCCAGTAGTCACCATTAGACATTCACAGCTCAAATTCTGTCCCTATCACAGAACTCTAGCATCCTCCACGATTAGCCTATACAACATTTGATACTTAGCCAGCAAAACTACTAACCATCTGTGAATCGTACCGACGAATCCCGTTGTTAGTGCTGCATGTTGTACCCCATCTTTGTGCAGACTGGCTTTGTGTTGAACATAAACCCCATCGAATAATCGCAGGCTGTGGTTCACCTTACCTCTCCCTGCATTTTTTGTCCCATGTAAACGGCCTGGGTGTTCTGACTTCACGGATAAGGCGAGTGTTAGCGCGGCACTTCTGCAAACATTCCTGGCCGTGATGGTCTCCCTGCACAGAGTTGACCACCAATAAGACATGAACACCAAAAAGTAAGAGATTGGCACAAAAAAGTGAGAGAAAAAAAATACCCCACTGTTTTGTCTTCCAGGCACACCAGCCTTGTCACATGTGACCCATGTCTCTGGGTTGTAGTGTCGCTATGGATTGACTGGTGTGGTTGACCTATTCCCAACGCGGCTTGCTACATGCGGTCCATGTTTCGGCCGGGGCGTGGGAGCTGTGGTCGCCCATCAAAAGCAGCTCCACCTTCTCTGACAGCCAGATACCTGACTGTGATAAAACCATTAAAAAAAAGAATAATAAGAACGTCTAAAAAAGTGTGGATCATTCTTGGAGCGCCACGTGCTGGATGCCAGTAGTTGTGTATCGTGCTACCTCCCTACCTGAAGCTGGCCCTTGTGCTGCATACCATGAGCACCGAATGTAGACCGTTAGAGTTTGCTTCCCTGACGAAAATTCCGTCCCACCTCTCACGGTTCCCCAAACCAGTCCTCACATCGGTGTAGTCCTGCTTTGCAGAACGATAACAGCGAAAAAGATACCACGGTAACCATGCAATCATATCCGCATCAGATTTCCTTGCTCACATTGGAGCTTAATCTCAGTACGATAGCACTATCGAGGAAGAGCATAGATGAACTCGCGTCAATGTTCCAAGACAAGTGACCAATTACCTCTAATCTATCACTAATGTCACCCCAATAGTTCCTTCTACTTTGACTCCTCAGAAACTACTCAGTATAGAATAACCACTATACCGAGACAGTAACAGCGTAGCGACACGCAAACAGTATGTTAGTTCTACTCGCTCAGTCTGTCATTTCAGACCTATCTTATCGCCTCGTTGCCAAACTACGTTCTGCGTAAGCAAACGGTATCGAGGGTTATCATTACTAACCACTCTTTACCGTGAAGCCCTAGGTCTTTTATTAGTATCCCAGCGATGCCACGCTCACGGGCAAATCACAAATCCTTTGAAATGCATACACAGTTACCAAGCCAGTGTACTCAACTTCGTCGGCCTGCAGCAGTATATCTCAAATCCACTGCGAGTCTATTTTACCCATGCCCCACTCACATAGACCTAACCAATCCATTGTTTATTGTCTTCATATATTATCATAACCCACAGCTGGAACCACATCCAGACTGCAATCTCCCTTTATTTCAGGTTGGTTGTCTCTCACCATCTCAGTCGCCAAACTGGCTAACCAAGGATGCCGCTTTGACTCGCACGGACAGACTCAAGTGGAACCTACCATAGCAACTGAGACTGAAATCAAACCACACAACAGGAGATACCCCAAATTGCTTATCAAATCGTTCAGCGTTTTCTAACGCAACCAACGCGAATTCCAGTTCACGCGCATGCCGGTAATGTACAGCCACACTCGGCTGATTGACCGACACATACTGTGCCCTGCCAGAAGAAACTTACGCATTCGAAGCCGTACATTACCAGAAATGACGCTGAATAACACTGAAGACAAATGAGTCAATACATGCGTATATATTTGTCAATGAAACAGTATAATAACGCTGAAGTCCGTGCGGAGATTTCCCCACTTTATTATCCGTTACCACAGGTTATCCTTCCTCCGAACCGTAGCCGGCTGGAAACTGACTCTCCACTTCTCGAGAACCCTCCAGTTGCGCCTTCTAATTTCTGAATAGTACACGTTATTGGCCTTGAATCTAAACTCACCTTCTTATGGACTGCTGTTTCTCCCACATCCACCAGTTCACTTTCACGAAATTGGCCTCATGTCCCCTTGATTCAAAACTCATTCCGTTTTTTTACGAACTCCGGTAAATCCGTCATTCAGGGTCTGCATTGTCTTCATGGATCGCTATCCTCTTCGCATGTGTCGATTTTCACCCCTTTTCTTCTTGTTAAAGGTTAACCCCATCGGCAGAACCTTAGTTGGCCTCCGGTTTCCTTGGCCTGCATCATTCTTGTTCATAATGCCTCCTTAGCACTGCGTTAACGATTTCTTCGACATCTCCACCGCACATCACTGCCTAGCCCGGATTCGAAACTGGTTCAAAACTGCCGCGCAAACCTTAATCAGAATGATCCATTCAAACTGTTGCTGTCTATGTTTTTCCATCTCTGATACTCTCGACTTTCATACTTTGAATTTTGTGAATATTTCATCTTATTGAGTAACGTGTTACACCATGATCATGCGTTAGCGCGTGCGTCTCGACCATGGCCGAGAAATATACCAATATTATTATTATTATTATACGTTGCGAACCGTCTGGCTGAAATACACCAGTTTTCGGGACCCTGGTAGTGGCGTCGTGTCAGATCGGAGGCTAACCCTGCAGACTTGGCATCATGATGCACAACATCACCTAGTGATATCAGCTGCTGGTTCGAAGGTCCTAAATTCTTGATGAACGATGAAACTTCATGGCCGACCAGTCCTACGGTGTCTGCAGCACGACCAAACGTTGAGTTGAAGCAGCCTTCGAGTACAGTTCTCATAGTGTTGCAGGATGCATGGACGGACGCACTTTAGCTAGGCACTCCAGTTGGCTTCACCTGCTTAAGTCGATAGCGTGGGTAACCCGTTTAAAAATGTACGTTGCAGTCATGAGAGGCGGGCGCACGGATCTAGGATTGACAACTGGGCCCCTGAAGTTAAGCGACATTTCTAAAGCGGAGGAAAGTGTTATTTTGATTGTACAAGCTAAGGTCTATGGCGAAGAGCTAAAATGGCTACGAGACGGGAGCAATAACCTATGCACTAACAAATCTCCAATGAACAGGACTCTAATAAAACTCGATTCAATTTTATTAAATGGAATTATTTGTGTTGGAGGACGACTGAACTACTCCAGTCAGCTTCAAAGTGTAAAACATCCAGTGATACTACCCAAGACTCACTCGATTACAGACTCGATAATCCGATGGAATCACGCAATGGAAGGACACGCAGGACCTTTTCGGTTACTCGCGGAGCTTTTCAAAGATTTTGGACTGTACAGAGTGAGCTGCCCTCAAGCGAGTACTTGCAGGATGTTGGAAATGTCGGAAGCGTTTGGCAGTCGTATGCAAACAGATGATGGCTCCTCTACTAGCAATTAGGGTCCAAGAAGCTTGGTGCCCCTTCAAGTACGTCGGAATGGATTATTTTGGCCCATTTGCAGTTAAACATAGGCGCAGCATGGAGAAGCGATATGGATGTACCTCCCCCTGCCTCTAGATGCGTGCAGTACATATTGAAGTCCCTTACTATCCAAGCGCGGATTCATTCATAATGACACTACTGATTTTCATGTCGAGGAGAGGGGCGCCGTCCGAGATTTTTGGTGATAATGGTACAAACTTTGTTGGGGCTCAAAGGGAATCGAAAAACCTATTGAGAAACCGGTCTGGTTATAAGATTGCTGATAGATTGTTGCAACGGGGTGTACAGTGGCACTTCAATCCCCCGCATGCTAGTCACCGTGGTGGCATATGGGAGATCGTGGTGCGCTCGGTTAGAAGAGTACTTCTTTCAGTTTGTGACGAGCAGCTGATGACTGACTAAATATTGTTGACATTCCTTACGGAAAGTGAGCGGATAGTAAACGGACGACCGCTAGTGCCTTTGACCTCGGACTGTCGTGATCTGCCAGTACTCACGCCCAATGACCTACTTATCCTGAGGGCGAACCCACGAGATATTCCGACGGATTCGTTACGAGACAGAATGGATCGTCAGTGGAGGCAGGCAAGCCACCCAACGTCAGTGTTTTGAAAGAGGTGGATCAGAAATATCTTCGACTACAACAACCGCGGCAGAAATGGATGACTAGAGAAAGCAACTCAGATCGGGTGATGTAGTGTTACTATACTCGGAGGCTTTGCCGCGTGGCCGGTGGCCAGTCGAAGTTATCGAAAGCATCTCAGCTTCGGACGATGGCTTGGTGCGAACGGTAACGGTGGGAACTAATGAAGGATTAGAGTTCCGTGACATTAGAAAGATATGCCTCATTGAAGGTGAACCGGACACTGGTGGTGTAAGTTCAAAAGCCAACTCTCCTCAAGTGGGAGGCGTGTCTTCGGATCTGCCGAGCCGGGGGGACCACCGAGAGATGATTCACTTGTCTGACTGAGAGCTGCTATTGACGGTGATCAGTTTTAGGTGCTGAGGAACCGTAGGGCGAGTCGGTGCATGAGGCCCACCACACCTAGCTGTGCACAAGATAAGTCCGGGTCGGAAAATGGGGCCGGTACAAGGGAGTTCAGGAAACCCCGTTCCATGCATTGACATCCATGTTACAAACGACATTTTTCATTCGTACGAACTATCTTTGCCGGATTTCCGATTGTTTGTTTTATTGCTCGAAATCTTTGTCTCAAACCGAACTCTCACCGTTGCCTCGAGACTGAGTCGCTCAGCTTCAGCCTCGTTGTGACTGTACTCAGTACTCGCATCTTTTGTATCAAACCTTTTGCCGCAGTTCAGCTGCAGTGTTGAGTTGTTGTTCAACTCGGGGCATAAGAGCCCAGAAGAAACACTACTGAGGTTTCATTATTGTAAAACTAAATAATTTGTTGTATATAGCACCGTAGCTATTTGGAATCTACCTTGTTTTGAATTGTGTCGATATTGGTTGCTACGCGTAGCTCGAACGTTCCGGTGGCTGGACTTTACAATTAGTATATTTTCTCAATGGTCTGAGATGGGTGCGAAAGCGCACCATCAAAGATTACAGCAAAACTCACAGAGTATATAGGTTGCCATTACTCGAGAAGGTAATAAAAGTGCGAGGGTCACCTGGAGGCAACCTTGAGCCATAGTATATTGCGGTAA
This sequence comes from Fasciola hepatica, assembly GCA_948099385.1. NCBI lineage: Eukaryota > Metazoa > Platyhelminthes > Trematoda > Plagiorchiida > Fasciolidae > Fasciola > Fasciola hepatica. Next base: position 11,855,053 of record CANUEZ040000142.1, on the reverse strand, counting down.
AATGACCACAATTTGTGCGCATGTTGCAACTTGAGTAAACGGTGGTGCTGGGGAAAAAGAACAGAACTTCGACGACGAAAGGTCGGGGCGAGCGATAGAAAAACTTGCTGCAAAATTCGGAGCTAGTGAGCACAGTGGACCAAATATGACTGAAGGGTTTACAGGGGACCAGCATGCCTGAATACATGCGAGGGGAGGATAGGAATTGTACGAGGGGCCAAATAGTTGAGAGAATCTGAAGCGAAGCTGAAAGCCAGGAATGCTGATGATGACACTGGTGCCGCGAAATTTCACCCCAGTAAGCTGAAAGAACTTCGGAAAGCATTTTAGCGCGACCTACATGAAATTCTAGTTCAAGGTATTAGCGGACTATCAAATCCGCTATGCGTTTTTTATTCTGCTGTGTACGGGGTACTAAGCAGTGTCCACTAGCTCCGAAAAATCTAGACGTTCGTCGAAGCAAAATTATTTAATAACGGTAACCGGATGAAGTCCGCCGATTCAGCTGCTCGTCACAAGTCCCTCACGCAAAGTAGTCCAGGAGAGTACGGCTTTGTTCTCTCGGGCAGAGGCTTCCTGCTGGACAACGTGAAAATATCTCCGGAAACCACGACGAACTTCCGGAAATGTCAGTTCACCCAACTGTAATGTCATTTGAGGTTGTACTCTGACACAATCAAGGAGATTATGTTCAAGTCCAAGCCACCCTACACACTGTGGCAAATTATCCCATGAAGAAAACTATTCGAAGTTGTGGGTGTAAGTTACAACAATGGCTATTTCGGCAGAGCGTAGCCAATTCATGCGAATCCTGAAAGCGGAACAAGATTGATTCGTGGTTTCCATAGTATTAAACTGGAGATCACAAAAGTTTTAAATGTAGACGAACCTCAGTTATGCGGCCAAATAGACTTAGCAGTAAAATCCAAAAGTTCAGTGCCCCGTGGTCCAAGGAGGATGGTCAGAAAAGGCTCAAGCCAAATTCAAATGTCCTACACAAAAAAGAAACGTGTGGGAGCTCTGTTCACGAGAGGGGTTAGAAAAGTAATGTAAAATATGGTCATATCCACAAAGGGTGGGGAAAATTTGAGGGGATTTTCGACTTTTGTCCTTCACAGTGGAAGCCCGGAGGGTGAATCAAACTACATCCAGCTACCTTCGTCGCCATCTCTAGCAATCCACCTAGAATGAGCAATTTTTCCGTTGTGATAAACAGAGCAGGCCAGGGTTGCTGTGAGATACGGGAATACCGTGTCATCACGGTTCCTCTCCGCCAAACATTTTCATGCTTCTGAGCTCCAGATCGGCTGCTCACACGTCTCCACTACTTCGAAGTGAACATTGTCAAATTTTGGGGACCCTGTTGGTTACAACGGCTGCGAAATGTGCCTTATCACTCCTAGTAAAATACAGAGCAACTAAAGATTCGTCCAAAGAACACTTCAGACAGGGGTAGCCTCATCTATTTCTCGGAGACCACTGTCAACTGGACAGCTACCACAGCCGCAACCTAATCCGTACGCGGTGTGGTAACTGATTTAGTATTGGCCACTGTCAGACTTTCCGTTATCATGACACAGGGCGACGGAGCCTTAGTACGGAAGGACCACAAATACGCAGCCAAACTGTAGCCCGTGTTCGCAGCATCAAAGAAAAAAACAAGTTTACTGTCGGTATTGAAATTAGTTTCGTTGGCAAAACAATATGATATGCCGACTTGCTGTATCTGATCGATGATACGACTGCCCTAACTCCACAGAATAGGACCCTAAGATTATAGCGGTTGGTCGATCTCAGCCTAGTATTTCTAAATTTCTAGAATAAACACTTCACCTGTAAAACACGGGGCTCTAAGCAACACCCAAAACTTATATGTCGCAGCCAGCTGCGACAACGACGGTGTCCGTGTCTCTGGTTGGTCCCACATATGGGGTTTGTAATAGAATGAGTCATATTATTCGAACCAGGATAACGTCAGTGTAAAGCGTATTGCAAGAGATTGTAAATTTATTTTATTGACCGAGCTATCCCTCTTCGCAAAAGCAGTTCTGCCGAGCTCTTTCAAAATATCGTTCTGCCACAACGGGGGTGAAATCGCTCCTTGTCGCTTCTCTGACAAACCATTTTCAGCATCCTCAGAGATGGTTACTGGTACTTACAGGGAAAATGGTAACATACCTACTAAAACTAATGCTACGATCGGGAGCTGCAAAAAGCGCCTGTTCAGAAGTACACCACGATAAAAATCTGTGCAGCCGAAGACCATCATCATCTCTGGCTTCTTTTAGCCTAACTGAAACAGAGCGAACTTGGAATCTCAGCCCCGATTTTCTTCCCCGAAACCCCTCCGATGAAAGTGTTTGGAACAATTTTGGGCGCGCATTACCACTGGTTCTAAAATCCCGGTCTGTCTTTACCCGTGATCTGAAGGGCTTGTGAGACAAGAAACTGGAAAGCTTTGACAATGTGCTCAACCTCTTTTGTGTACCGAACTGAAATTGAACGCATTTCTGGTCATACTGAAACCAACTGAACCTTGTTTTAGTTTCTAGGGGTTCCATATGTTTGTTAACCTTCGCCCCGGCGGGTTGTTTGTCGAGTGTAAAACAATGGGGGGATTCAATGCGCTAGCGTTCGGAAGCCTTTCCTCCCAATAAAGCGTGGAACTTAATCCTGTGAGTTGTGGCCTTGAAAATAGGTGGAATTTGCACTTTGCATAACGGAAATCCCGAGCGTTGTTTCGTTCAAGTTAACGAGTTACCCACTTTAATTTTTTACAACAATTGTTACTTCGGACCAATTCTGATTTTTTCATTTTTCATTAGTCAGCATTCACTGAGTTTCAGCTCACGGACAACCATTATGAAAGTTTGTTTTATTAATTACTTTCATGCAGTGGGAGGGCTTGAGTTCTATAAGTAATACACGGGCCCGAGGCCTGCGCACAATTTTTTCCCGGGTCTTATGTTCATCTCGTTAGCTGGATATTTCCAGTGCGCTGGAAGATAGCTCATCCTATAATGGGACAATGGGAGTGTGTTTGGAGCAGAGATCTTAACAACATCTTGGTTCTGGTATTGTCGGTAAGCTGGGAGGTAGTTTAGGATTCTCCCAAGTTAAGTCTGGACATGCACCCGTTTGCAGTCTATGGCCCCTGGTCCTCGGTTCGTGACACGTTAGCTAATGTACTTGGAAGCTCGCAAAAGAGCAGAGCTGAGAACGCTGGGGCGGGACAACGTGTGTGTTGAAGGAACGCGGCGGCGTGCAAACGGTGTACACAAGCGGAGCAAGTGTACTATTCGAGGTGCAGTGTCTTCCGTGGGGGTTGTACGTGTACGATCTGCAAAGACAGAAAAAAAACTCGGTGAGCCGAGGCTCAGTAAGTGCATAAGCAAGCATCAACACTTACACCGATAAAGATGGGAGTGGCGATCTGTCTGAGCGTATTACGCTGCTCCTCCCAACGAAGGAACACTGTCCTCTGTGTTTGTACATTATTTTAGCTGGTCAGCTGGCAGGATCTGTCGGTGTGGTTTGTGTGAAACGCTGGATGACAGGGATCCTGGCAGGGTCGCCAAAAATGTAGAATGCCGGATGCAGTGCCTTCCGTGGGGGTTTCACGTGTACGATCTGCAAAGACAGAAAGAAAACTCTTACTTACACCGATAAAGATGGGAGTGGCGATCTGTCTAAGCGTATTACACAAGTAGCGCCACCAAATTCCGCAACTGTTCAGATAAACAAATTCGTTGATCTTTGTAGTCGTGTGTCGTATCGGTGGCACTACAGTAGACCACTGGACAACGGGAAAGAGTTCAGAGTACTAGTGTTGACTGCTTCATGTGTCTTGTATTGGCGGCGAGGTGGAAGGTAGATCAGTGGAAAACGGGAGGGGGCTCAGTTTTGCGGCGTTCTGCATAACTTGCGCAGCGGGAAAAATTTCTTCGTGTAGGATCTGGAAATCCCGTAGCGGGTTTTGGCCGCGCTTCCGTGCGCAATTCAGATAAATCACTAAATTGAACGTACTACTTTGGCCACTTTCTAACGGTTGACATTCTTACTTAAATCGGAGTGTCGATTATGCCGTACTGTTCATGTATACTCACCGTTCGTTTGAGTATAGTTGAAGATTATACCCCTAGCCTTGGAGTCATAATATAATTGCAATTGAAGCCGTATCGCTTATCTGTGCGGAAAATCTTTACTAGTCGGGAAAAGTCTTTGGTCAGAATAGTTGGTTGAGTCAACTCGTACTGTCGGCTCGAACTACTGGAATAGTAAATGGGCCTCCGCAATGATCTTCAATCGATAGCATTCGACTTATTTAGCATTCAGTGTATCGAAAATCACGGTATGGGTGCAACCCGTTTTACGTCACATGTGTAATCATTTGATTACATCTGGACTCCGGCTGATGGGTGCATACACTGAGGCGTTTATCAGAATGGTAACTGCTCACGTTGCACCAGCCTATATGCTACAATACGAACAGCCGACTATCTACAGGCATCCGGTCTAGCAGCTTAGGGTACTAGCATGGTCGATGTTAACATGGATCTTTCTGTGCGAATGAAAATTGAATCCAAGCCACTCCTCCAATCTTCAGCTTATAGCGATGTGGCCGCTATGCATCCATGGTTTAGAGGAAAGATGAGCGCCAGGCAACGTGGCCACGGTTGAAGCACCTTTATTTTGCACTGGAGAGGAACGGACGACGAGGAGAACAAAACCAAATACATTTCCTGTCAGGATTGCAGTCCACAAGGAGCTTTTAGATGTGCTTTAATTGATGGCCTCCTATCTTACCTATCATTTATATCACAATGCTAACCTCTTTAGTCTTGCGCAATAGAGAATTTAGTTTTTGATAGGAAATATATTCGATTGTATACGAAGAAAAAGTACTGACTGCATTTATCGCCTCGGAGAGTGGGTGTGTTGCATGGATCTCCGAATCTCATTGCATACAACTAGTTATCGTCTTGTGTCCAATCTAGCTGGTTGATTTCGCCTTTTGCACTGTCGGCTATATAAGCGCCTACTTGACTAGGACCATAGTCTCACGGTCCTTTAAACGACACTCGAGGAACATCTCAAGATGATTAAGAGAGCTTGTGTGGTTGAATAGAATAATTTGCGACTCATACATTCGACCAAAAGACCGTTGATTGACGGAAACTCTAAATTACTTGACAGAATGTAGTGAGCTTTCGAAACGTAAAAATGTATTATGCACGTTATGCCACGTTGACAGAGACAATCACATAATTGTTGAATATCAACACATAATATAACTGAGACAATAGTCCCAGGAGAACGTACCGGTGGCTGACTCAGGTGTTTCAGTAAGCCTTCGTGGTCGTGCACAGATACTGATACCCATCATGCATTTTGCTTGCACTTGGGATTTCTGAGATTTTTAACAGTAATTCATCATCTGTCCTCTTCCAACCTACATATTTGTTCAGTCCACTATTCCGTTAAGAGCCTATATCATTGCACGAACCAGTAGACGCAGTTCAATTTAGTTCGTTTAACCATGAACCCCGCACTTGTGTGATCTGGTTTTGTTTGCTACCTCACAGCATCACCCAGTTAAGAGCAAGATGAATAGAGGCATTGAGTGATAAAGCCGGGATTAACGGAAATCACTAAGACAATGAAAAACGTAGATGTTACTACGCCGGATTTGCGGCCGAGGGGTCGGTTGTGGATGGCACAGCTGATTGCTGCCACAAGCCTCAAGATCGCGAATAGGAGGACGACCACTTCAGTGGTTAACCGTAAATAAGGTGTACTCACCAAATAAGCGGTCGTAGAAGATCAGTAGTTGTGCTTTAGGATGTGGTGAGGTTTCCGCTTGGTCAGCGTTCTCCGCTATAAAACGCAACAAATCTGCTAACGGCAGTGACGTGGCGAGTGTGGCCCGCCGCCACATAGGGTCATATCTTGTCGAGCTCCACTTGCCCAACAAGGTTTACCAGAAGAGGCGAATGAATTATAGAAATGGCCACTGGACCACCGAACCAACGTTGCGGCCTTGCAGGACCCGCTTGGCGAATCAAAAACCAGAGGTGCATCTTCGAACAAAAGGGCCTACTCTGCACCTGGCGACCGTGACATTTGGAACAAGAGTCTATTCCGTTATTATAGGTCGAGTCATTGATTGTACCCATCTTCAAGAAAGAAATGCGCAATGACTGTAGTAACCATCGTGGATCTAACTTAATTCCGAGTGACCAAGGTATCAACCTCGACTTTAAGGCGCCGTCTGACAGTGACTCGCAGAAGTAACGGCCGCAAAAAACAGGCCGGATTCCGCCGAGGTCGAGGATGCATCGACCAGATTTTTACTTTTCGCCAATTACTTGGGACGCGTCACATACACCGTCGACCGACAATAATAGTTTTCCTCGACTTGAAAAGCGCTTTCGATTGATTTGACCGAACAGTGCTATTCAGTGCTCTTCACCGAAAAGGTATACCACAGAAGTTCGGGTCGTGCGTGCGAAAGATACCGTGCCCTATTCTCCGTTTCTCCTAAGGAGTGGAAGAAGCCACATAGAGGTCAACAGATGACGTGACAGCGTGGAATGATAAATTGTGCGCCATTTTAGGAAAAGTAGGTGCCTCACGTCTTCGTAGTTGGAGTCCAAAAGACCTCTCAACCAGTTGGCTGAAGACACTGGAGGATGTGGCAAAGAACCGTGAAACAGTGTCGATCGTGTTTTTACTTTCTGTCGAATCAGAATGATTGATCGATGTGCGTTTGTACAGTTAGTGTGTATTCCGTGTGTTGGCTACCAAGGCGTTGTCACCTTTTTCCATCCCTGTGGGTCCACTCACTACATATCTTGTATATTCATTCTTTCTTTCTCCACGTGCAACATGGTGAGAAAGGCAGTGGTCAACGGGGCTTGCCCTGCTGTTTATCGCTGTGCGATGATGGTGATAAATGGTAAAAGTCTTGGTAATTAGATAGCCCGATGTTAGGCTTTAGTCGACTTGTACGAAAGCCGAAGCCAAAAAGCAAATGTACAAAAGTCACAAAACATCGATATGTATGAGAACAGGCAACGGGCAAGAGTATATGTACAATGTAGTTTCACTCTCACGGCCGTTCACCCCACAGTGGTGACTCGTCCATCTTCGACTTCTTATCTTCAAACAATAGGCATATTTTTTGATGGGTCCCAGCTGCCATATCACCATCTTAGGAGATTTCGATGTTCACAATCGAGAGCGGTTAATTCACTCATCTGGCACTGGCTGTGGGACGCGAAGCCGAACATTTCGCTGTGGTCAGAAACTTGTGTTAACTGGTTGACCTCCCCACACGTAACCCTGATCGAGCTGGTGACCATACCCATACCTTTGATCTTGTTCTCACTTCCGTTCTTTCTCCCTTCTCAGACATCCACTCTTCTTGCACTTAGCCCATGAGACCATTGCATTGTTTCCTGTCCCATCAATTTCGCTCGCCACGATCCTTCACCCACCTCGGGAAACAAATTTTGGCGCTATAGTTAAGTCAACTGGGGTGGATTTCGCAACTTCTTATCCTTGGAGCGATTACTGTTTTACTTCGAACGTTTCTGCTTCCGTTTTTAATTTCATCGATATTGTTCCACAAGGTATGCATGCTTTTCCAAACCCGTTAAATTCAAATCCGCCGAGTAGTTCAACCACCCGTGGGATCGTGCTGTGTAGTTGAAGCGCTCAGCATTTTGCTGCTGGCGCCGCTCGCCCACTCCTGACTCCCATCGCCGCTTCGTACAAGCTAGGAACAGATGCTCATCAATCTTACAGAGAACCAAAGAACACCTTGTCCGCTGCGAAGCCGAACGCCTGTGGTCCTAGATCCAATGTCCATAGAAGACACTGGATTTCACAAGAGTCGTTGAGTATAATGGAGCAAAAGCGTCAGCTCTCGAACCGTAAGGAGATGAATAAGATGCGGAGAAAGCTGCAAAGGCAAGTTACGGAAAGCCTTAAGAAGGATCGCGCAAATTGGTGGGCCACGGTAGCCGAAGAAATGGAAATAGCAGCTGCTTCAGGTAACAGTCAGAGACTGTTCAAACTTATTCGTGACACCGGTGGACGGCGCATCCAGGTCAGTGAAACGATATGCGATAGGAATGGAGAACCCATCCATAGCAAACAGCAAAGGCTTGGCCGTTGGGCCGAGTACTTCAAGGAACAGTTTAGCTGGCCGCGCTAGTGTAGTTACTCCTGTATCAACAGCCGCGACTCCTTGGATGGTATCACTTGAGCCCCCATCGGAAGTAGAAGTAGAGTCATGCATTCGAGCACTAAAGCGAGGGGAAGCGGCAGGTCCCGACGAACTTCCCCCAGTTCTTTTCAAACTGGGTGGGAATGTTTTGATCAAATCACTTACCACTTTGCTCCGCGACATTTGGAACGAGGAGCGTATTCCGTTAATATGGAGTGAGTCGTTGATTGTTCCCATCTTCAAGAAGGGAATACGCAATGACTGTGGTAATCATCGTGGGATTAGCTTAATTCCGATAGTCACTAAAGTATTAGCCCCGATTATGCTGCACGATCTTACACCCGCTCGTGAGAGGAATGTCCGCGAACAGCAGACTGGATTCCACCCAGGTCGAGGATGCATCGACCAGATTTTTACTCTTCGCCGACTACTTGAAACGCGGCACACGCACCGCCGACCAACAATAATGATTTTCTTATACTTGAAACATGCCTTCAATTCAGTTGATGGAGCAGAGCTTTGCAGTGCTGTTCATCGAAAAGGTATGCCCCAGAAGTTCGTGAACCTACTGAGATCATTGTATTCTCATACTTCTGGCCGCGTTAGAGTTTACGGTGAATTATCCGTTTGGTTCTAAACGACCAGTGGTGTTCGACAGGGATGTCCCATGTCTCCATTCCTGTTCAACTTCGTCATGGGCGAAATAATGGAGTGCTTTGAAAAATCTTCAGGATGTAGGCGTCAAACTAGGAAATAGTGAAAAGCTGTGTGACATAGATTACGCGGACGACGTTATCTGCTTGTTCGAATGCACGGAACATGCTCAGCGTGCACTAGATAGATTCTCAAGAGCTGTAGCTCCATTCGGCATGCGCTTTCCACCTTCAAAGTGTAAAGCGATGTTACAAGACTGGACGTCAACGATTCCGAGCTTGATGCTCGGTGGGGAGGTGCTGTCAGTTGTCGACCACTTCACCTACCTCGGCAGCAGCGTGACAACGGATAGGAGCACTGTAGAAGAGGTGAGCACGCGTGTATCCAAGGCTTGAGGGGCGTACGCTGGACTGAAGCACTTGTGGCATCGAAATGATATTTCACTGAAGTTGAAAGGTCGTGTATACTGTGCCGTGGTGCGTTTAGTTTTGTTGTATGGTTGCGAGACTTGGGGTCTACGTGTGGAAGATATTCGTCGTCTTGAGGTTTTCGACCACCGATGTTTACGTAATATCGCTGAGATTGGGTGGAGTAGCCGAGTGGGCAATGCTGAGGTCAGAAATCGAGTACTGAGTACTAATTCGGTGAACGTTTTGTCACAGCGTATCCAACTTAGTAGACTTCGTTGGTTGGGGCATGTGTTACGTATGTCAAACAGACGTCTACCGTACCGTGTCCTATTCTCCGTTCCTCCTAGGGAGTGGAAGAAACTACATGGAGGTCAACAGATGACGTGGCAGCGAGGAATGGGGAGATGTGCAGCGAACTTAGGAAAAGTAGGTGCTTCACGTCTTCGTGGTTGGGGTCCAAAAGACCTCTCAACCAGTTGGCTGGAGACACTGAAGGATATGGCAGCAAACCGCGCAATCACCGATTCACATCATTCTCTAAGAATTTGATCACTATCCCAGATTATCCGGTGGAGTTTTAATAACTCCGAAACCAAAGCCTCGCCCCCATCTTTGAAAAAGGATGGGAACAACTCATCCGATGCATCAGTTTTGCACCTTTTTAAATAACCAACCCCCTGAATAACCTCCATTTGCGATGGGGGAGTGATATCTACCTGCATTGTTGCCCTTGCAGGTTTATTCGGATGGTCCACTGTAGAAAGGGGTTCACTAAACTGTTCTACCCAACGGCCCAGACGACGTCCTTGAGAGCGAATCAGTGAGCCAGCAAAAATAAGTGTGTTTTCTCGAAGGTAGATCGAGATGGGTAATTTATGACACGATGAAGAAGTTGGGAAACATTTGCCAGTACATCTGGCCAAGTATGACGTGTGAGACTTCCGGGCTAGATTTCACGAGAACCACCTACCAGGGGGTTGGGAACTTCAAGTGTTATGACTGGGTGTCGCGGTCAGTGGTGGGGTTACATTCAGGTTCTTTCTGTCTTCGCTATTTACACTTATCTACTTCCTGCTCTTTTTCACTTTCTGCTCCAATTCATTTTTCCCTCTGCTCGAAGGTGCTGCGATGTACGAACGAAAACCAGAGCACGGGAGTACGAGGCTAATGGCTGAAAGAACCTAATTTAACTGAGTGTTCAGTTTCGTTTGATTAGAAGATGGGTTACATCCTACAGACGCCACTTGCCTTCCAGTTGTTTGGTTTTCCTTCATCATGCCTATAATGCGTTTAATAAGTGACGATAAACCTGTGCATGCAGTAGCGCTATGATGCAGTGTTTCTACCGTCAGCTCGCCTCATCTTCCTTAAAATGCGATCAACGCTTCCTCTGCAGTCTCCGCCTTCAGTCAAATTTTGAACAATGGTCCCGGTTGTTTGGATTCTGTTCTTACTTGGCTTACTGTTGGAAATTGAAAAGATTGGGGCACTATCGGATGACGAACTACGTAAGTCAAACCGGAGGCATTTCTTGTGAATATGTTGCTAGATAACGTGTTATTAATTTTTCATCCGTGCTCCCATATCAAGAGCAGTAGTATCTCCAAAACCCCGTATCCAGTTGCTGGTTGAGGTCATTATGTAGTTGTTCACCAAATGCAGTATGAACGCTCCATTTAGCATTGAAAACCGGTCGAAGCTTAGTACGGCTGTATCATTGTGCTTACCAAGTATCATCAACATACAGAATTGTAAGTGCTCAAGCTTCACGTGGACACCACTTGTTCGAGTGAGATCACTTAATGCAAAAGAAGCAGAACATTATATCAAAAAAACCTGTTTGGCATTCTACGAATTCTTGTTTAATCTCAAAGCAGATGTAGTACATTTTTGTCGTCGTCGATTCCCCCTTTACGCTGCCTTACAATTTTTGAGACTTTCATAAAAACGTCTACTACCGTGAATGAACTGCTTCACACATAAGGCAGCCCATCGCATACCCTCAAACACGCGATTATCGTTCATTTAAAATGCCAAGCAAGAACAGTTATTTCATCCATACATGTACCACCATTTTGTTTATTTGCAGTAGCTGTACTGATCTACACACCTTAAAGTATACGCGGGCGCACAGGTTTTTGCATATTTCGCACTCCAACTAGCAACTGGTGGCGATCTAACGGTATAAGCCTCCATCATATCCGATGCACGAGACTCGAACCCCGTCAACGCTGAGGTTGGTGACAGACAGAAAACCGCTGTCACCCGACTGCTTATCACACCGGATCTATTGAGACTTTATGTAACTCTCTACCCAGAGTTCCAAAGTCATGGTTTCTGGTCATCCTTGATATCGCGGCGGGTCAATGAGACCATGGAGTATGTTCTTTCCACTGCACTCGTGCACAAACACGGTGTAAAAAACCAATACAACCAATTCGTTTGGTCTGTACACCCACGCATTTTGCCTAGTAGTTGAATATCAGATAAATTCCTGTCACTCATACCAAAACGCCGTTTGGGTTTTACCAATCTGAACCAGGTATGGTGTTGACATGACTCCCGGTTTGTGCGTCAGGAGTCGGCTGTACGCTGATAGTCAGATCAGTGTTCTTAAGCGGTTCAGAATCTTAGTCATTATGGGAAGACACGAAGACTATCTGTATACATATATATATATATATATATATATATATATATATATATATATATATATATATATATATATATATATATATATATATATAACCTCAAAGGCCCACTGCATTACTAGGGATAACCGGCAACCAGACACTGAGAATTGGAGTGGAGAACCACAGTTCAGTTCAGTCAACTACTGACCTCGCACTTCTGTGCTCTGGTTTCGGTTGCTACCTTCCAATATCGTTCGGTAAAGGATAAAGAGAATAGAAGCACAAAGTGAAGAAGATCCATAGGATTAAAGTAATAAACGGAAATCACGAAGACAAAGAAAGAGTCCGAATACAACTAAGCCACTGGCCGCAACACCTAGACATATTACTTTATGGTTCCAACCATTTGGTAGCCTCGGGTCACATGGACCCCAACCCGGAAGTTTGACACGCTCTACCTGATCAAGTCCACCTTTTTCCATGTCGTGGACTGACCACTTCGACGTACCTTCCAACTACTACTTGCTTTGGAGAAGAGCGTATGCCGAGGAAATCTATCGGTGGGCATGCGTAACACCTCCCAACCACCTTAACATGTTTAGATTCAATACCTGATCCAGAGACTGACCTCTCTCTCCCAATACCGTACGTCTGACCTTACCATTGTTGATACGGTGTTCCCACCATATTTGGGCAGTGCTACAGAGACATCGATGCTCGAACACCGACAGTCTTCGCCTATCTTTACCCATAACGACCACGTTTCTGAGCCGTATAGAAAAACGGATCTAACTGCCGCAGTGTACACTCAACCCTTGACGGACAATAAGATATCACGCCGGCACCACAGATGATTGAGGTCCGAAAAAGCCAAACGCACCTTCTGTATACACAATGACACTTCATGCGATATCTGACTACTTGGTGAAATGTAACTTCCCAGGTAACAAAACTTATCTACTTTCGTTAGGACTTCCTCTGTCAAGATCAGGTTTGATGTAGCGGTAGCCCAGTCTTGCAGTAGCATTTTACACTTTGAAGGTGCAAAACGCATCCCAAAGATTGCCACACTGTTGTTTAGGCTATCTTCACGGAGAAGAACAATACTGTCTGCGTGTTCTGAATCAGACAGTTGACTACCTGAACGAAGATTGATGCCGCTATTTTCATGCGAGAATATGACTGTCTCAAGAATCAGTTCAATTATAAAATGGACGAGAGAGGGCGAAAGAGAAAAACTCTGACGAACACCACTTCTCGTGGTGAAATCAGGTAAAAGATCGCCGTAAGCACGAACTGGGCTTCAGCTATTTGTATACAAACATTGGAAAAGAGAAATGAATTTCTGTGGCACATCCTTCAATGAGAGGAAGCGTCAGAGAACAGTGCGGTCGACTAAATCAAACGCCGCCTTCAGGCCAAGGAAGACAGAGATTATGGGCCTTCGGAAGATTTGTCGAAGATTAAAGATGTGGTCGATACAACCCCGACCGAGTCTGAAGCGGGCTTGACTCTCGCGCGTACACATTTCGCGGGGGCTCGATAATTGGTGGAGAATAAGACTGGTGAGCAGTTTAGACGCGATACTTACCAAGCTAATTCCTCTGTGGTTTTCACAAGAGGACCTGTCACCTTTCTTGGAAATCGGCACAATCACCTATTCACACCACATGAGGTCTCACTAGGTCAGATGTGATAATGAGCGAGATTCGAACCTCCAACCTACGCGGTGATAAACGCTCTAAACCGCTCGACCACCGCCAGTCACCCCGGAGGCTTGGAATGGAGAATTACATAAGGTCCCAAATAAGTCAGGCTTGATAACGAGCCAGGCGACAGTGGACTGCTGTCTACCGCAACTGTTATCATCAGGGCCAGTATATCCGACTAGTAAATCAATGTGACCGATTATAACTCTAACAACGTTGGCACGTGCAGCAAGACTTGTTTTCTGTTTGACTTTTGCTGGGATCGATTATATTGTTATTTTGTTGAATCGGTCAAAGATTTCTATTTATTAGGATTCAGCAGGTGGTTCAAACCGCCAATTGCTTAACTATTCGTCAGACTACATTCTCTCATAACCATATCGGATTAACCCACCATGTGTCGGCAAGCATGTGGATTGCCCGTGGTTCCAATCTGCCTACGCACCAACATCACAACGGACCGATGCGTTGCTGTCGGGTCTTAATCACAAACAATAATTCCTCAAATTTGAGTTGGTTCTTTGTTAACGATTAAACGCCCGGTCATCCGGCGTACATGGATTTTACTTTTACTTTTACTTTTACGTGACTGTCTCCTGCAGGAGGATATGTCCGCTCCAGGTACGTTAGCAGATGTCTGTTCTTAAACTGCGGTGTCCACACATGCTCCGCGGGGGATTGGGGCATGGATACCCCGGCGATTTTTCGCCAAAACCTGTTCGTTTTAAGCCTCTGTACTGGGGCAAGCGCCCTGGCGTTCGTTGATGGATGCCGGTTCGTCCACTAAACGAAACCTTATTTCCGCTGTTCCGTTTGTGCCGTGCTTCTCATGGTCCTAACAATGAACTGCAAGCCAAAGGGTATAAACACCGGTTATGTGGATCGTTCTCGTGTGTGTTACACTCAAAATTCTCAGTACATTCAATTATTTCGCTTTTTTGTCAACATCTCCAATTCTTCCAACGTTTCACGCTGCCGTCTGTTACCCAATAATCACACTATCCAAACACATATTGGCGCTCGACTAGTTCTACTATTATGCAAAACATCATTAACTGTTCGTAGTTAACTCATCACTTTAGGTCAGGCCTACTTGATTGACTTTTTTTGTGCTTAGCAAACCGTACTCAATCCACTAACGTTTATTACTGTTACTGTATAGCCGCCTTACTCCAGCCATTTAGTGTGATCTGCCGGAGCTGACACGTATTTTGGTGCACTTCCCGGCGTTTTTCACTGCGCATAATGGCTGGTGACTTATCTATCAGTGATACAAAAAGAAACTCGTTTTCACATCAGCATAATGAAGAAAGCTGATTAGTGAGCATCGTGTGATTGTCACTCATCTAGTATTTCCCCCACGGAGTATCCTTAACTTAAATGAGACTGAACAGATCTGTAGAAGATGACATTCCTCTCATCGCATTTAGTTGCGGGAGCGTGTATGAAGCGCCACTAGTCACGTGGCTGGCTTTTTCAAATGTGCTGTCTTTGGTAAAAATATAGTAAATTCCTACTCTGATATCAGTGAAATGAAGCCGATATTTTTGTTTACAAAGAAATCGCTTAGTTGCGCAACAGCCAGTGCAACTGGTTTCGAAGAAAGTTCGTTATTTTCACAGCAACACTTTTGCGATAAGTTACACACTGAGCTTTCAGCTGTCTCACTAAACTTGTGTTGTTTTTTAAGCCAGTGTCTGTTATGAGCAGTAACCATACAGAACGGTGTATAGCTCGATTTTTCTAAACTTTAGCAGACTAACGGCTGTAATCTCATTTGAAATCAAAAGGAGCGTGCTTGGACGGATAGGCGATTGCAAACCTAATTCGTCGGTTAACACGGCTAACCTTCAGAACGAGGACACATGGTCTCACGTATGAATTTTCATTATGAGTGGTATGGCACTGTATCCGGATGACAGGACAAAATCTCCCTGGAAGCATACGACTGGTTTCGTGGCTGTTACCGCTCATCGGACTAACCTTTTTGGTCATCATAACCTCACTGGTTTTGCATCTCCGTTTGTTCTGCTTTCCTAGTTTGCATTCACCTCGTGATCACTGATTTCATTCAGTCGCATTCTGTCACGTTTGACCGTTAAATTGGTGTTTTTACTGCTTGTAATAAAGTAAACAGAGTTGACCTCTACGATCCGAACGGCGATCTTTCCTTGTCTCATTTATTTCGCGGCGTCATGTTATCCCCAACTGTGTTATTGAGGAAAGCCAAAATCCTTGACTTGGATTGATGAATCACAAGTCGGGTCTTAGAAACTTGGCGATAGCGAAATCGTTTTTTATTAGTTTTGCCAATAATAGTGCATTTTGACCTGCTGGACCACCAGTTCCAATAAGGCACACACTAAAATGTTTCATTTCATTGACATACCCAACGTGACCATTGCCAGAATGTTTACAGTCAGCCAGTCTCCGTCTGCATGCAGCTCGAATATCTTATTTCTGCCTTTGATTTGCGCTGTATTCAGCCGACCGCTTCAGTCCTTTCTGTTCATCGTTCCCTCACCACTGGTAGTGATCCCGCAGTTCGAACAAGTTCCCGCCCCTGTCACCTACTTCGATGCCCAATCCACACATGTATCCATTCCGCTTGTCTGCCGTGCATGGCCACCACAACCTCTAAGTTCAATTGGTTACTATGCCGTCTCTCGATTATCTGTGTCGGGAGTCAGTCAGATGGCAGCCGCCGCTCCACACCAACTTCCTCTGTATCCGGTCCGGGAGACGTTGCTCGCAAACGATTCAACTGGATTGACTTCAATACTCCTGTCTGACCCGTCCGAAGTAGTCGGGATGAGCGGACAGGACGTGCATTGTGTGGCCAGCACCCGATTCGGATCGATCCTCAGTCCTCCGTTTCGTCTGCTCCGTGCCGGTTAGTGAATGGAATTACAAAATCTCACAAAATCTGACACCGACGATCACATATCCATGTGCACAAGTTGATTCGTTTATGATCTGTTTTTTTGTTTTGGCGGGTAGAATATAAAACCAAGATGCATTCTTTTGTTGTTGGTTTTATTGCTTTTTGCTTTTGACAGATAATCTAATATCGTGAGTCACTGCAACTTGCTCTCAGTTGCTCCAATATTCACTCTGATCCAACCGAACCGAATTTGCTTCACTTTTCTCCAGCTTTGCCGAGCTTTCAAATGCAAATCACTGTAAAGTAGTTCCACACTTGTCCTCGGCTATTGCAGTTACATATATTCAAAGAGAATGGTTAGGTGATATCAGATAGTTGTGCGATTGGCTGAGTCGAAAGCCGCATTAGGATAAGAAATAATTGATCTATGAAATGTATTTTTGTTCTAAAATCTGTCAGAAAGTAGGGATATAGTTGACATAACCTCAACCAGATCTAAAAACCAGCTCGATTTTCGCGCAAGCTCTGTTTACGAGCGTTGGATAACCGTTGGCGAATAATCTCCGATTTGGATGCGATGCAGGAGGATCTGTTATCTTTTTTGTATATCGGTACGATTACCAATTCATACGAATGCACTCGACAACTAGCTCAAGTCCTTAGTTATTGATTATGACGCTGTTTGCATGTATTCTCGTTTTTATTTTTGTTATAAAATCTCCCAGCTGTTTTTCCATTCTTCCCATTTGCTAACCGTGTGTTTTTCACGGGAAAGGACACAGCTGGCATAGGCCACTCTTCTCTTAGACATCTGTTTCCGTAGCCACTGAATGCGACCAAATACAGTTGGTCTAGTGACTTTCTCGCTCCACACGGTAGTCAATACGTCAAAACCACCGACTGCCCATTTACCCATCTTCTGTACGAATTCATTTGTTTTATTTGCACTCGGCCGTCTATCCCACTTGACTGATTTCTGTTTATAGAAGGCTGGAATTGGGCACCTTCAATGCATACACAAACCAGAATATACACTGACGCTGATTAATGACTCATCTTTTCGCAGAAAATGATAGACACTTATCGGGTTGCGTTGTTTCGTTATTTGGCGAGTAAGCCGTCAATCGCACTTCCACAGACAATAAATTCATTCAGACAGGTCATTTGATTGCGAATTCGCCTACACTGTAACATCCAGAGATAACGAAGACTTCTTTCTACTTGGTATTTTTTTGTGATGATTTACAGATCACTGCGCTTACGTTTCGCAGACGTTCTGGTTTTCGCGTCAAGCATCTCAGTCAATCGCATCGACGGTTCTAGCGTTTTTGGCCAAATTGGGGTACTTTCCTGAGAAATTGGTATAACACTCGTTCGGGGGCCGTGTTGGATAACCCACTTATTTATCAGTCTTTGCGGCTGATCTCACTTCTATGAAATTCAGCATTCTCCCTGTGGGACAATTCGTGTTTTGAATGACATTCATTCAGTCTGTAGGGCCCGTGATTCGAGTGAAGCAATCAATTTTCGCAGATCTGTAGCAGTGACAAGTCCCATTATTGTTAGTCATTAACGAGTTCCACCGTTTTTCTAGACTTTGAAGTGCTGGGAATAAGTAGGCTTTATAGTCGTTAACGACAAGTTCTCACCGAACCTTAGTCTACCTTTTTCCTCTTCGACAACAGGGTTACGTGCTCTCCGATAACGATGCTTTGCATATCCCTGAAAGGGGCTAAAATCTGCATCCGGCCTAGAAGCATTTTTCGCGAATAATTTCCGTTTCTGCTCTGATTTTATTTCCTTTCCCCGATTCATTGGTGTGTATCATAGAAAAAAATTCACTGTGTAAATGATAGGCTGAATCATTCCGTAAAATGCTCCATCCACCCTCTCAGCTGGCGTACTTGAAAGTGTATCCGTGATTATGATTCCGAACAAGGATGAAACACCTTCACAATGCCCCGGTCGACTTTCTTTGGTAAATGGAGCATCACTTCTGCATGATCTACGGTTCCAATAACAATTCAGATATACTACTTAAATGAATAGGCTCTCAATGTCTTCTCAAGTATCTCACTAGCGCTTTGCTTCTGTGGAACAGCATTCATCAAACGGAAAAGTTTACGGCCATTTCAGCTGTATTGGGCCTCTCCATCTCACTACATTTCCCACTTTACTACTGTTCGCTTTTATTTCGCAAGTTTCTAGTCAGTTTACGCCTGGGGGATTTACCCATTTTCCAGAAAAGCGAGTCTTCCAGCATTCAAGTGTATAGCAGAAAAATGTAACGAGTACTTGTTTGATAAACTTGTTTAACAGTGAAGTCGTTCTTAGTAATGATAGTCGAAAACAAGGCTTCTGTTGTTTGTAGTCATTGTTTACTCCTCGGCGTCTGGTCGTCCTGAAAATCAATTCGGTTTTTTTGTTACATGCTTTCGTCACAACGGCCCACTGGACTATTAGGGATAACCGGCAAACAAACCCTCAGAAGTTGAGTGGGGAACCACATACGGTCCCAATAGGCCAGGTGTGGTAACGAGCCGGACGACAATGAATTACTGTCTACCGCCACTGTTACTAATAGGACCAATATTTCCGGTTGGCGCATTGATGTGACCGATAATAACTGTAACAGTATTGTCCTGTGCAGTAAGACCTGTTTTCTGTCGACCTCTTTCTGCACTCATTCTATAGGCGGATGTTCAAATTCAACCCCAAAGGCTTCGGTGCCCTCGCAAAAGCTAAGTAGCAAATTATCCGACATGCGAATGAAGTTGTAGTTATTGTTTAATTTGGGATTGTTCACGAGTTTTTCGGAGGCAGCATGCGTCTATTTTGAAGATTTCAGGACTCTTAGCTAGGACAATTTTCTCATCTCACAGCAGTGTAAAATACTGAAGGGTAGCCTAATTAGGGATCATCTGGGTCGAAGAAACACGTTTAGTTTTTTTTCTCTCCCCTAAATCTTTGTGTGCGTGTGTGTATGTGCCACTTTTTTTATCAAATCGGAGGTTAAATATAAACGGTTTGGTTTTTTCTAAGGTGCCTATATCTGAGAGGTTTTTCCTCTCTCAAAACTTCAATTTGTAAGGCATTGAGGCATTGATTTAACGCCGCAGTATGACTGCAAGTCGTGTGATACCAAGTAGTACTGTAGAATTGAAAATGTAACAAACCCGAACGATTGAAAGTGTAGGATGAAGAACAGCCGAAGGGTGTATAGTTCATAGTGCATTGAGTCAGAGCAGTGCTTGAACATCACACCACACTTCGATGCAACTTTTTCTCCGTCACACGACCATTTGAAGTTTTCCAACAGTTCTCCAGTTTTTTATTTCGATAAGTGTACAATGACACAATTATATCAATACCACTACTCGAAACAGATAGACATAAATAATGAGCAGGAGAAACTATGTTATTCTCCTTTCTTGTCTCCTTTCTCGTAGAAATTATTGACGATCGTCGTGACGACCATGTTTACAAGGGTTCTCATTCTATGCCGTCAAACAATAAGACCACTGTGCTTCGTGTCTATCCAGACAACCTCGCTGTAGTTCGATGCAAGTTGCCAAAGAGTCAACCGTCAGCATCTGTTCTTTTCACTCATGATGGTTCGCTGCTCACACTCGATCCACGTAAGTTCGCTTTATTGATCGGAACTGTTCGTTTGCTATTCCATTCAAATTTGCCTAATCCGATAATTTTCCTCCTGTGTGTGCACTGTCCTCATCGATTCGGCCAGTTTGTCTTACTCTGTGTGGTCCGATGTGTGCACGCGCGTGAGATGTTTTAATCAGTTTTGAGTGCGTATGCATGTATACACGTGTACAAGTGTAACATGGAAATAAACACGACAAGTTTCAGCGGTTTGGGGAATGTTAAAAATCCTTGACCATTGATTTGTCTTCACCAAAATATGAATTTGTTGAAGTCATCGTAGTCATTACGCTAGTCAAAATTCATATTCATTTAGACTATCCTCGTGTTCAGTTGTCAAACTACCTTTTTGCCTGATTTTACATTTTAACGCACAGATTCAGCTCCAAGATCGGGTCTCGTAATCACACAGAACCATTGTTCTACCTGTCAGGGTCATCAGACTTGACCTTGAGATCTAAACTGGTGAACTAAGTAGGTCAGACTTAGGGTAGTAATCAGTCAAATGGAAACGCTGCGGGCCTATTATCCAGAATTAATCAACGGTGATGGGGTTCAAACTTCATCAGTCAGTCGGATTGGTTGTCGGCCGCCCATCCCTCCTGATGTAGTCCTCCAAGTTGTAACGTTTCTAGTGTCGTGGATAAGGGTTTGCGTAATTTTTTTGCTCCTGTCTTTTCGTAAATGGAGGTGGGTAGCTTCCCTTATTTCATATGTTGGCCGAATCGACGGAGATTTTACTTGCTCATTGTCGTTATTTTATGAGGGTTTCTCCTATGAAAGCACCAAACCCCCCGTTCTACTTCGGATACCATCGTTGTCTATTGATTCGATGACGTTCACATTTGCTGTGCATTTTACCGCTGACTCATTCGATTGGTTGAACATGTGAACACTAAAAGTTGGGAAATAAGATTAAAATAACTCGCCAGATAGCGTGACGGAGCTCAATTTGATGCTTCGAGAAAATCGTTTTTTTCTTACTTTCGATTATATAAGTTTACCACATTAAATGAGAACTAACTGAACTTTTTACTATCTTCTTAGATCTTTTTTATTCGTTTCACTTGACTTGTGTGTCCATTTCTCGCCATACAGTCATGAAACCCAGCCTCCTGTTTTGGTGCATTGGACATTCTCTGACCGGCGGTGGTCGCGAACTGAAGATCGGGGGTGTTCTGTAGCCACCCAGCAATTCTAGGGAGAAAACTCTTCTGGTTTCGAGCCTTCTCAGTTTATTAGTACAGAACAGATCGTTTATATAAGGTGACCATAACCGAATCCTTGCATGAAAACTTATTGGCTCAGTTATTATTAATGAACAACTCTTCTGACTGGTTAGTTTGGTTTCAACCCTATTGGTTGATTCGGCTTTGGCCGGTTCAGACAGCTACTGACCACTGATTGATTCATCGATCCGCTTCGCTAGCTCCAATCTTGTCCTCGATTCTGGACAAGTGAAGACGTGCCGGCTGCTGTCTGCTAAACGAACTAGGCCACCTATTGGCAATATGTTGGCCCATATCCTCGACTTTTCTTTCCGGTGACAGGAAGGCATCTCAAATCCTTGGGAAAACAGGCTCATTGGCACACGAAAAGTACACCGCTGCAAGCCTCGAGGTCATAATTGTCGATCCTCAGTAATACGGTGAATACTTGGTTTATCGAAACCCAACCCCGATATTGTATTCACACTAAGACATCTTCACGTGTATATCCAAATGATCTTTTGTAGCTATTGTCATTTATGATGCTGCCGTCTACTTTGGTCACCAACCTAACCTCAATCGTTATTCCTGCGAACCTTATGTCCAGCAAAATTGAGTAGAAATAACTACAATAACTCCAAGATTTCATACCACACGATGTACGGTGACGATCGAACGGTGTAGTCGTTTATCACTCCAGAGGCTAGAGGTTCGAATCCCCGCCGCCACCGGTCACTTTGGTAGTAGACGGTGATCCGCTGTCGCCCAAATGGTTACCGCTGCTGACCCATTGGGACTTTGTATGATACTCCACTTCAAATCTCGGTTGTCTGTTGTAATGCAGTAGGCTTTTGGGGCTATGAGGTATGACCCTTAGAACTCATACGAGCAACCGTGTAATAACAAACAAAATGATCTTTGAAATTATCGTTATGTTACTTCACTACCGGGTGTATCTGGATCAAGAGAACATTATCACATTTCAGCACACAGACATTATTCGTAAAATTATGCGTTTTCAATCTATGACTGTAGCTGTGTTTATCACGAGGATGATATCACCGAAAACGAGCTTGTTCGTTATTCATGTTTTCTGTGTGTGATTATGATTATTTTTGCTATCACGTCCATCACCATCGTTGTCAGAATTTATTCACAACCAGTTCACCGTGCTGTTGATTTGATTTTCACTTGCCATACGTGGCATCATTGATACCCGTTTTGTCATCACTATTTTCCCTACTGTCGCCCCAATAAACAAGTACACACATTCACTCAAGTCAACTTGCACAACTGTAGTTATCGTTCAAGGCAGATCCATTCTTATTTCTCATCATCGTTGTCCTTCTCATACTGGTCACGTTCTAGATTGTTTATCGTCAACATGGCCATGCTCGCTTATCAGTTTGTGCACAAATGCCCCCCGCCCTCCCCCCACACGGAAATTCACCTGTTTGTTTGTGTCTGCATGTGTGCGGCACAGAAAGTGGTTGAATTGATTGATCATCTTTAGTGTTAGCAAACAATGACACTTGATAGCTTGACTAACTGGCTTAGTCAGTTCGATTGTAAGTTTATACTGCTGATTATGTTTTCGCTCCGTCCGAAAACAGTGCGCAAATAGCATGCAAATAGCCTACACACCTCATTCACCTCTAATTTTGTTAGTGCATATAAGCTTTGGCAGGAAACCTCTCACAATGTAAGCGTGTGCTTCCGTGTTTTCCTACCCCAGCTCGTTCGGCCTCAGGTCCACAAGCATCGATATGGAACGCACAGATACCCGTGTATGAGTTATCAATCAATCCCCATACCATAAACTTGGCTCCACTTCCACGACAAACTTCGTGAGACCCATCTACCGGATGATTATAGATGTTAAGTGACTAGGCCAATTGTCGCAGCTAAAAAGAACGGTGTAGACGAACATATTTTCAGAGAATTAATCGCAGATCTGAACAGTCATATTTATTGGTTAACGTGGACAGAAATATTTGTCGGGTGATTCTGTTTGTGATAAGTTCATATCCGACCGCGTTGCACTCGACTGATGAAAGAACACAAACTGACGCAATTTTTTGTGAGTTCTGTCTATTCGGTTTAAACTCGATTCCCATGCTCCTTCTTACGGACGAGAATTGTTGCACTTGTCTGAGTTGTTGTTCGTCAACCCCGATTTAACTGAAAAATACGAACTGCCTAGGTTTCGCGAGCACTGAGACGCAATATATGCATTCAGATTCCGATCATGTGTCTCCCTCGCCTCACTTCGGGTCCCGTCACATTCCCTCGTACATTTGAACCATACAATTCATGCATGTGGGGCATTTAAAAATCTAACATCCAGTACTAACCCAACTTGGTTTTGATTTTCGTTTGAGGGGTAGCAAGTTTTCGGACGAGCGTAGTGCGATCTGCGCAGGGTAAATTCTACACTACTGTCATGCCCGATCAGTCAGACAAGGGAGGGATATGGAAATGCATGAGTTTGAAACGGTTAATTGGTGTTCAGGTTACGCACTCAATAACTTTAATCGTCGTTAGTCGAGCGGTATAAACGTTCATCATCTTGGAAGTACCCACCACCAGCGGCCAAATTAGTATCAGACAACGAACCGCCATCGCCCGGCTCGTTACCACACCTAGCCTATTGGGATTTCATGTGGTTCTCCGTCACTCGAAGTTGCGGGGTCAGATTGCCGGCTATGCCTAATAGTGCAGCGGGCCTTTGAGGCACGCACACACACAATCACGTCATAAAAAACCGATGTCAGCGTGCAATACGTTCGCGTGTGTTGTTTAGACTCTTCGGCAAAGGTAGTTGAAAGACTTGTACGAGTTTGTATTGCGCACAGATTCGGGCCTAGGAGACATGCGTGCAGCCTCGGTTTTTCGGGCGTATTTAATCTGATTTGTTTGTAGGTTTCCGATAAATAACGATGAAAGCGAAGTCGTGTCTGTCCGGGTTCTACCAAGTAGGCAGAATTCCCAGTTGGAACGAATCCATTTCCTCCATGTCTGAATCAATGTGATAAGTTCTAGGAATTGCCGTGGCTCGTAAGTGGCACCACACATGGACTTAAATTGGTGGGCAACCACTGATTTGGCCGACAAGCGCAATCAATCTCTTTTCCAGTGTCTGATGACGTGTTAAGGAGTAAACAAATTCCGATTTTTTTATCGGTGCTTTCCTAACCGGGCGGCAATGCCTGGCAGCTGTAAAAAACAACCGGAGCACCGAAGTGCTCACAAACGCTCTGATTTCGATTGGTTTTTCTCTGATTTGCCGGTGTTTAATGTTATCCAAATCTTATCTGTCCTCATTCCACAAAGGGATACAATGTGAATCTTTTTTTAACATTCTCTTTCGTTCATCTACAGGAAAACATCTTGTGGTAAGGTCCGTTTCCGATGACTATGCTGATCTCTTGATTAGCACCATGACGCCAAGCGATCAGGGAATTTATCAATGTGTTTCAACTAACCCGGTAACCAAACGCAATTGGACCGATCCGACTTTGTTCACCCTTGAACTAACCGGTAATTGAAATCTGTCCTAGTGCATCGTTGTCAAGTATCGATGCTTCCCATTTTGTTTTTAACCTAATTCATTCAGTCGGTAGTTGAGCATAATTTACATTCAAAGCCAATATAATCAACGAACGGTTTTAGAACTTTTTCTAGCTGTTTGCATTAACTTTGATTCTAGAATCATTACGAGCAAAGTTCAGCCTCTATTCGTGATTTGCATCGATCACGCTTACTGTATCCGGGGCAGCTCACATGTACTAGTTCGGCGAAAACCGTAGTGATATCCGTACAGACGACAGAATGAAGTTGTTACCCTAAATATCATTTGCGTACTATAAAAAGCACGTTTCGTTCTTTTGTTGGACCAAACCGCACATTTCGGAACTGATAACGTAGACCACACATGCACTGCTCAAATACCATCTGAGTGCTTTCATCCTAGTCTTTTTGACAGACTATAATGACGGACAGTTCATTACTAAATATTTCTGAC
Organism: Fasciola hepatica; assembly: GCA_948099385.1. Lineage (NCBI taxonomy): Eukaryota > Metazoa > Platyhelminthes > Trematoda > Plagiorchiida > Fasciolidae > Fasciola > Fasciola hepatica. Next base: position 11,829,638 of record CANUEZ040000142.1, on the reverse strand, counting down.
CGTCTCTGGTATTTAGTATTGATTTTAGGAGCCCGATAGCGGGTCTATGGTGGAGGGGCGGAGTATTGAAGTGTTTTACGGTCCTAATGATAGCTACTTCTTTCGCCGGCCATCTGTCGTAACTCTGATTGATGCCTTCTGCCGGTAATACTGTGTGTGTTTGGTAGTACACAACCATCTGGAGGGTCGTATTGCCCAGTTCTGTTTCCTAGAAGCTTATCGCTTGGCCTCTCGGACTGTTTGCACCCTGACAGATGATGATCATACAATTTTCGATCGTTGACACTTTCAATCTGCCCTTTTTTCTACCCATTGCGGTACACACACTTGTTCAATGGATGCTTGTTTCAATCCACGTAGTCAAACTGATTGGCGTTTTTCGCGGACGGTCTTATAAGCAACCCCCTCCGAACGTATCGACCCATCAGTATAGCCAAAACGTACGATCAACAGTCGAAACAAAGAGTATTATCGTGGGTTAAAAAAATTGTAAGTGCGGTTTTTTCGGAGACGCTCATGCATCCATCCACTTGAAAATAGCGTTTGTTTAACTGTTACGAAGCCAGCTCATGTGGATAGCTAAACTTCACGCCTGTGCACATTTGGCCATGCGTTCAATCTAAACAATACGTTGCACGGAGCCGAATCAGTTGAATGGCTCAGTATGGTAGCAATAAATATCAAAATTATTACGAGAGTGATCCAAGGATTACCCCACATAACCATTTCACTGAACATCTTCGAATGTTGATTATATGGTTCTTTTTCACCGTGACCGGAAGAAGTCCTGACTTTAGCCGCTTTTTTTAACGCGGTTCAATAATGTCCCAACGAAAATGTCACCTCAGTTTGCTGGTAAATAGTAAGCCACTCTTGTTTGCTTGACCTATGGGGATCTTATGTGGTTCTCTGTCACTCAAAGCCTCGGGGTCAGATTACCGGTTGTCCTTAATAGTGCAGTGGGCCTTCGAGGCTGAGGTATACATTTTTCACTGCACTCATGCGTGAACATGTAATTGAAAACAAATCCATAAATAGTGCTTTCGAATTCGACACGGTGCTTTCCACCGGTCAGAAACGGAGGTCAAAATATGAGCGTAATGTTTGTTTGACAATTATTTATCGGTCAATCGTTAATGAAGTCGTCAGGTAGAAGTTGTCCTTACAGTTAAGTTGTTCTAATCTACACAAACACGGCCCATTAGCGTCTTCAAGCTTGCGTCTATACCAAGCCGTTTTTTGGATTGCGCACACTCGGTAATTTCTGTCAACTGCGTTAAGACTCTTTGAACAGTTGAGATTTGTTTCACGTTAGGTTTCTATTCTGTCGAAACAATGCAACTATGTATACCTGGCACTTTATGTACTAAAAGCCAACATACGTCCCCGGACAGGTTGTGCTCCAAATCGACTCTTTTCATTGATGGATCAAAATACTGAAGACCAATGAAGACAGCTTCATAGGTTTGACAGTTTTCCCCTTTTTCATGTTTGAATAAAAGTACAGACAACTACAACAACTACAAGAACCCACTATACCATCCAGAAAAAAAGGCATTCTTCATTTAGAGGGTTCAATTGGTGAGATGCTCTAGACAAGATGTGGCTTTGCCACAACAAAGTTACTCGTTGTCAGGGATGCACGTTGTACTTGCATCTTGTCGCAGCGATATTTTGGGTTTTTGCGCCCCGCTTCCGTTCCTGAAGATTTGCCCATAATACACACACCTTGGATGATTGTACTCTCTCAATCAGTGAATAAATTTTGCAATCCGTTTGTCCAAAATTCGGGCAATAGGATTTATTTTTCCATATGATTTGCCTCACTTCTAGTCTGCTCATTTGAGATGGTCTTCACTAACAGGCTCAATGATTACGACGGGACGAAGATAGCTTGATTTTATGAAAACATCATGCAGTTTCTTTGAACTTTCTTTTAAAAGCCAGTTGTTCATGTAACTGGAAATCCCCCTCTCTCTCTCTCTCCCTCACACACACACACCTGCACATTTAGTGAGTACTGCCATTCGAGTCCTTCGAAGGCTCCTGATTTCCGCTTTTTCGTAGTGTGTGCTGTGCTAGAGAGTCGTGTGATTCATTTTCCACACGCCGTCTCGGTTATTTAGGACATCGTATTCCCTCTATCTTTCCCCACTTCAATTTTTCCGCATTGATCACTCACGTTCGCCTTTCTATCCAAACCAATGCAGCTCCCATTTGCCCGGTTCCGGTGTGAATTGAAATGGTGGTTAATCTATGCATCTCATATGATGAGTGAGGAATATATCTTCGCTGCTAATTTAACCCAGTTGTGCGGACAACGCACTCAGTAGTATAGGTTTATTCCGATTTGCACACACACACACACACACACACACACACACACACACACACACAAGCTAACTCAGATAGCACAGTTTCCTACCCGATTACTTGGATACGTTTTTTCTTTTTGATCACCACTACTGTCGCCTTCTCCCAATATGCGAAAAAACATGGAACACGTTTTTGCATCTATCCTAACGTAACCACCGTGTGCATCGCATATCATTAAGTAATTCAGAACCTAGTCTACCGATCGCGTGAGTGATGGACTTACCGATCCAAATCAAATCACCAATTTGTGGTTTGTCACCTCTCAGCCGTGTTAACACACACACACACACACACACACATCCAGCGCCTACATGCGTTTGTGTGCCTTGGATGTCGATTTTCATGTTTTCACATACATTGTTTTATGTGGCAATACCTTACTCATAAACCGCAGTCTGGATTCAGTCATCAAGCTCTTCTTCACATTTGATAACTATCTAGCCTCTTCCCATCCCCGCCGACCTCCCACGAGGGTCTCCTATCCGGTTGTGAGTTTATCAATCCGTGATTCATTTTCCACCAAAACATATACCACTGTCTTGTGGATATGCGCTGCTCGTGGGAACAAACGAAATTGGGTGATAATGACATGACTGAGAGATACAAACATCTTTACTGGTGAAATTAGCCATTTACGTCGTTGAACCCAATAGGCAAGGTCTGCTCAAGCTAGGTTTAGAGGCACTAGGTACATGATCAAGTGTAACGACTACGAGTTTTGTTATCCATCTAGTTTTCTGCCCACTGTTGCGTCTGCTTCATCGAATTTTCTTCCAACTATTCCACTTTTGTTCATATTGTCCTGTCGGAGAACATTCAAAATCATCTTTTCCTCCAATGTGTGTGTATGTGCCTCAGGTCCACCGAAACAGAATCGGTCGAAACTGATTCGTGGATTTGCCGACCGGAATCAAATAACTGTAAACGAGGGTGAAAATGTGACATTGTATTGTGTATTCGAATCGTGGCCGGCGAAATCCAGCTCAGTTGAGCGTGTCAACAAGGTACCAATGGATCGAGAACGATATCGGTACGATGCACGTTTTGGTAAGTCTTATTTGTTTTTTTTTGCTGTTGGATTGTTTTTAACAAACGGAGATGACCCCAGGTGGAGATGCTCTATCGCTGCGAGAAAAGTGGCATCTGATTACGGTGCACCGAGTACAGTTTTTAAATGATATTCGCACTGTTTCGCTATAGATGGATGCCAATTGCCACGTATCTCATGCCAAACCCATTCTGATCGGAGAAAAGTAAAACTATTTCTCAGCATCTAGTACCGCTTGTTTGAAATCGTTTTCACACATGCTAATGTTTTTATAATGAGACATTCAAACTACTCGTTTATTTTCTCTTTGGTTGACTGTCTTTTGGACTCCACCCTTCATGCACAAACCTCAGGTCATCCGATCAACCTGCACTCGGAAGCACCAGACTCAAGTTTCGCTCTTGTTAGAGCTCGTCAGTGGTGCATATCCTCCGCCATCCTGTGGAGAAGAACTGATCTGGTGGAAGGCATTCGCTTGGAGTTAACTGGTCAGGTACCGTGTCTCCATTTGAAGCTGTCGGGCATTTCTGGATGTCATAGAGGACGACATCTGAACAAGCTTAACTTGGTGGTTCGGATCAGCTCAGACGAGAGCGGGGTGGTGCAGTAGTAACACACGCGCCTTCGAGATGGAAGGGCCCGGGTTCAAACCCTGGGTGTGGCGGAGGATATGCACCACTGATGAGTTCTAACAAGAGCGAAACTTGAGTCTGGTGCTTCCGAGTGCAGGTTGATCGGATGACTTGAGGTTTGTGCGAGAAACGTGGAGTCCAAAAGGCAGTTAACCAAACAAAGATTCATCAACCCCACACACTAATCGCAAGCAGTTATGTGATAATATATACTCGTTTATTGTTTAACAGACGATCGGTAGTTTGGTTTCCAATCTGTTCACCTGATTAGTTGTGGGAGCATTCCAAGAAGTCGTGCCAACTAAATAGTCATGCACTTAATTACCGTCACTTATCTGCCACTACTTTTTTCCACACGCTCTGTGGTGAATATTAAGATAAATCGATAGAGAGAGAGAGAGGACGAATGAAAGCAAGTAAAAGAGAGCCATACAATTAAGAAACCAACCTTCAGTCATCCAACCGATACCATACGTCTATGATGTGTGAAAATCGCTGCTAGACAATTGACTTTTTCGCGGCGTTGCTCATATTTGGTTTTTACGTCGAATCGACCATACTAAATTTAGGAGAGGCTACTCTCGGGCTAACGGTTTACGTTAACTGAGATAAATATCCCCAACGTGCTCGGAAAAAAATCCTCGTGGCGCTTCATCGTGATGGTCAGTCCATGGTTTACGAAAAGCAAAAGAAAATCATGATCAGTCGGCCTTGATCATAAAGAACAAGTCGGACTTCTGTTAGAGCTTACATGACACACCTCTGCCCAGTGTTCGAAGGCACTAGCTGACAGGATCAAGTGTCGTGACCATTAGGCGATCTAAAATCTGAAACCTTCCCTGCTTCACCGCATATTTCACTTTATTTCCCATGTTTACTCCCTCTCACACATTATGTGCAAGTACTGAAAATACTATCTAGCATACCTTTAATGGGGGCACAGAGTAGATCTACCTCGAAATTCATGACTCATCAGTCAGGTTAGTTCCCCCCCCCCACCCTAACCAGTTATATGCGGACGTTGAAGACTGCCGGTCTAGGTGAATATCTTGTTCTCCTTGCGCTTCAATTCTACACGTCCCTCTTCACGCTTCATTACCACATGATGTCATTTTGGAAACAACCTGTGTGCATTGGATGACTAATGAATCCACTTCAATGGAACCGTCACTCTGACCATGTTCACTATCCTTGAGAACTGGTCTTATCTGCATTTTGCCCCATTTTCCCAGTCGCTTTCGTCTACTCATCCACATTTCCCGTGTGATCTGCTTGTGCCAATTCATAAGCAGTCATATTGAGACGTGTTCGACAAAGACTGCCGACCACCAGCGTAGTCGCTTGGTCTCATCCTTTTGAATTCTCTCCCTCTCATTTCTTCCAGCAGAACGGAAATAAATGTGACACGAGAGCTGGGTGTGGTCCATCGGTTCGATAGACAATAGTGCACTCCACGGCAAAGGACGCGTTCATGCGCAAATCAGATGAGCAGCATTGGCCGTTTTTGTTTGCGTGTACCTGTGTATGCTTGACTAACCCCCACAACTGGGCATGGTCCAGGTGGTATCATGCGTGCCTCTTTGACCTCAAAATCGTCGGATTATATTGTATCTGCTGAATAAACAACAGCTGGTCACCTGTCCACCACCACCATATGTAAGAGTGCACATGCTCCGGTCCTCTCAGATGCTCTGATTGTCGAACCCAAGAAAAAAGCATATTAGGTGTGGTCCAAGAGTAACTTCACCATTTGTAAGGGTGTCTAAACAGTTTTTTCTGAAGCAAGCCACTAATTAACTCAAGCATGCCACGCCGGATTGAATAATCAGTAATCGATGAACAGCTAGATCACACAAAACTTAACTCCCTTTTGCTAATCGAGCAGTCATCCGATGCAAATCGGGTCAGCAGTCAGTACTCACTCCGGCAGACGTCTTATCAAACTGATCGGTCCACAAGGACTTGAACCTGACTGGACGCCCGAGTTCGGGAATGTTCCATTTTTGCTTTAAATACCGCCTTGTAGTTTATGTAGATGCACTGTCGTTTTAGCGTGCTGTATTGTCGTCTTCTGATTTGTCATTGCGAGCTGGAACGATCGGAGTTGCGAGCTAAGATCAAGTACGCAGGTTACTCATTTCTATCGCAGAAAAGAGCTCGTGTGTCATAACACTGCCCCATGAGATCTCTCAAGCATGCTTTTTTCAATTTTCGTCATCCTTTATTTAAGCGTTTAAAAATTTCCGTACGGCCGTAGCGCTGTCTGAGAACGAACAGTCAGCGCACTGGGTGAACTTATCAATTACTCACCTACATATTTACTCTTGTTTTTCTTGCTTTGTATGTTGTCGTGTCTGTCTGCAAATCCCTGGTGTGTTGGGAATTGTGAACTAAATAGTTATTCTTTTCTCAACTCTGTGTCTCTTGAAGTTTGAACCAAGAAATGACATTATCTCTGGAGTACGGAGATGTCACCGAAAATTGTCGTTCAAAATTGCGACGTGAGTCGCGGACCAGCAGTACTGGAATCCAGTTTGTATCGTGTAGTCTTTCCAGGATCTCTTTTGAGACCGTATCATCGTCGGCTTTTTGTGAACGGTAGCATCTATGTTGCCGCTTGTTTGTCTTAAGAACAGGATGTCCGAGAAGGAGACAACATATAGACAACCGTTTACAGTGCTTCCTTAATAATCCCATATATATATATATATATATATATATATATATATATATATATATATATATATATATATATATATATATATATATATATATATATATATATATATATATATATATATATATATATATATATATATATATATATATGCTTATCAAAAATTTGCATCTTTGCGAACGGCTAAGCATCTATCCGTTTCTGTTTAAATTCCTCATGCATACACTTTCTTTTCAATTTTCATTCCACGAAATGGTGAGCCATTAGTCAATTCGAACTTTCACCCCACTCAGTGGCAAGTTTCACTCCTTGATCTGTGACATTATCACTTCTGAGCTATAGAGTAGTGACACTGTAGCGTTTTGAAATCCGGAAAGTTGTTTGAGCGGAAAACTTCTCATTGCCTTGTTGTTACGGTGCGCGCGTCTATCCGGGATTGAAAAAATGGTAAATTTGTTGATTTTGAATCTGCCAACCAGTTTGTTTTGTTTTCTTCACTGTCCAACCGACTTTCCCATCGTTCTGCTCCACTCAGGTACTATACATCTGAATAAAGTGGTTCCCGAGGATGAAGGTTGGTATCGGTGCTCCATTGATGGTGCGAGTTCAACCGTCTTCGTGCGCGTCAGAAGTGAGCCTCTTTTCTACTCACTGTTTTTTTAGTATACATTCTGTTCAGTATTTCGCCCTCCCCCCCCCAATTTTATCTGTTGCCAAATGTGTTCCGTATCCGAATATTAGTATCATTCTTTACACATTCGAGCACGCGTTTTTCATTCGACGTGCATGTTTTCGCATTTCATCTACAGGCTGATTGTTCATTTTTCTTATATTTTCAATCACTGTCTTATGTAGAACCATAGGTAATCCCCAATAAATGTCCCTAGTTAACTGAAGGAAAAATGGGTCGCAAGTTCACTGTCATTTAGGTCCATCAGTGGACCAGTAAGGTTTCACGCAAGGATTTGGTTATGGTCAGCAAATATCCTTTATAAACGATATATTTTGTACCAACAAATTGAGATGATTCGAAGACAGAATAGTCTCCTCACTAGAATTAGTGGGACAACTCAAAACACCTACAGTGTTGAATTTTGCCAAATTTCGACACTGGTCATCTTTCACACGAAGACCGTAATCCGCCCTTGGTGCGTAATTTAGTCGCGTTTCCCTTGACACCATTGGTGTCCATATTGCATTGAGTTTTGCTTTGGTCTCTACTGTTTTCTTACCGATATCCGGCTTTAGATTCTGATACATAATTGCGATTTCATTTTTTTCGGATGGACGGTTCTATCCACATGGCATAGTGCACTGTCCAAAACGCCGGTTGCACTCACAGTTACCAGTGGATCTGCAACATTCCGGAAAACACCGTTTCGAGTCCTTTAGTCAAAACTGTCCTCAGTATAAACTGGTTGTTAAACCTCACTTCTCTCTGCTTGGTAAATCTGTACTTGTGCTGTATGTCGTGGTTCTTCTGTTTAGATCTAACGCAGAATGATGTAACTTTTTGACGCGTTGGATCCATGCCCATTGAACCGACCGAAATGATACGGTTATGAATTCCTACTGGATTTAGAGGAATACGACACGCCAACGTGCGTCTGTACCAGCTCTTTGTCCTCTCCTTCTTAAAACGAGCGCATTCCTAATCCAGCGAACGAAACTTACAAGTAATGTTTACTCATATCTGAAACCGAAATTTCGAGGCTACCGAATAACTTTTTTCTGTGAAATAGTGGCGCGAATTTGTGAAAGTATCTCATACTAAGTTAAATTCCACTCTGACTTCACAGACGACGTTTTGAACCCGCCACTCTTATTGATAAATCATCACCACAGGGCATTCGGTGGGTAAGATTATTATGAGGAAACCTTTAGTGTTTGCTAACCAGTGATGTTCAGCAATGATAATGATGATGATGACGACAACATGAAATTGTCAGTCATAGTCTTTTTCGTCCAACCATAATATCCCCTACCACAGCATCTTCACGCAGGATTCAGTTGGTACTTTTGGGAATTTTCGGAATGTAGCATTGCTTACTTCTCCGGTATAACTTAATCAAACTCATCAAAGAAAACTAAAAGTTTTGATTCACAGTGCACCATTATATGATGAGTTTTCCACTTGTGTACGGGGATAATGAAGAGTCGCAGATGTACAATGCACAAAGTCTTCAACAGTCACACACAGCAGTGCCCAGTCTGACGTGCAGACTATGACTCAGTCTCGAGAATTGCCGTTTGAGCCGGTCAGTCACATTTGTGTTTTCCACATGCAGAGTAGCACACCCGTGAGTGTTGTTGTTGAAATAAGTGGATAACTGAGTGCTTCCTCCCTTGCCTCGCACTTCTCTGTTCTTGTCCATCTACACAGTTGTAAGATTGAGCCAAGGAACTATCAGATAGAATTGAGAAACTACCACATGGAATCGAAAAACTGTCGGTCTGATTTCAGAGCCGAACAGAGTGGTTGGCTGCTGCTTCCGTATAGCGCGCCTCATTGGTCAACTGTTCATGTTCCTCTCTGACCGATGGTTGACCGTTGTGACCACCTGTCTGTACGCGTTCTTTCAGGGCGTCATGCCACGCTTGCAGACGGATGCCGAACCGGTGAATCAGTGGAGTAGTGTGATTTGGGCGAGACAACGAAGCTGTCTTCGTCTTATCGATGTAAATGGCGATGCATTGCGTTAGTTACCTTTGGGTTAGCGAATGCATTCCGATCACTGGTATACGGAAATGTGATACTGGTTTCTGATGAATGCCAATATTCGGTTTCTAAGCATGAGCCATAAGCGAAAATGGATAAATTAATGCGAAGCCCTGAAAGACTGAGAACGACTAACGACGAGGACAGAGCCAGTTGAACTCAATGTATCTTGACCCGTAGTACGCAATGGGAATGCTTCATATAAAATATTGAAATAAAAAACAGAAACGATGAGAACGGTGTCTGTTGATATGCAAACGGGTTCCCTTTAAGATAAATGTGGTCACAGCCATTTTTCTTCATTGTGCTTCAAACGTTTCAACGTTGTTGAGTATGGTGTCATCCTTGACATCCTCGCCGTAGAATATATACTTTCGTGGGTACACCCGGTGTGGCAAGGAGCATTGCCGTAAATGGTCGTCAACTTCCACACTGGAACCGTCAGTCTTGTGCGATTTAGGACTGACAGAAACCATTGTTTGCAGTCTCCCGATCGCTCAGTTGTTCGGGCCACCACTCCGTACTGCGCATGATATCATATGAAGTTAGACTGTTGGTTGTTCTCGAGTAACACAATTCGTTAACAGGCGGACTGCCGGAGGGAATCGTGTGGATTTCTGATGTAGCTATGCTTTTAAGAAGGCTAGGCTCAGTGGAATCACGGGGTTTGATTGAAACCATTGTTTGCACAAGAGCCAATACCAGGTCTTTTTTTATTACATGCATGCTCAGGAGTATAGTGGAATGGGTGTATACTCCATAGCCACGAAAGCCCACTGCACTATTGGAGATAACCGACAACCGAACTCTGAGACTTGAAGTGGATAACCGCATGAGGTCCCAACAGGTCGGGTGTGGTAACGATCCGAACGACAGTGGATTACTGTCTACCACCAAAGTAACCGGTGATGTTGGGGATTCGAACCTCGGACCTCCGAGTTGGTAATCAAACGCTCTAAACCACTCGACCACCACTGGTCAAAGGTCTATTGTTACCTTCGTTTCAATGAGCTTGGTAACAGCGTGGTGCAAGAACAATGAGGGCATTTGAGATGGTTGTGGCCGAAGATTGGGCTTAGCCGTGTAGGGTACGACTGAAAAGCAAACGTGAAATTGGGACACGATTCGGATGCGTGAATGAAACTTCAAAACAGTGTGTGTGCACGTCAAGTAAGGATTTAGGAGATTGGACACATCAACACAACAGTTCGACTGAGGCAGATAAACCGCGTAATTGGTCTTCGGGACGTCTGACTGTATCTGTGTTGTGTACTGCGCTAGCTACAAGTAACGCCTAACGCTGTCCAGTGTTCAAAATGACGGTGTATCGAATGTTGACTTTCGCCTCTTAGAAATTCATCCCGAGCAGTATAATAAAAGTGACTATTGATCGAGCCCTTCTTATAGATGGCGGAGGAGACAACAGTCGATTCTTCAGACTCATTTCTGCAGAAACGACCGAACACTTCTGCATTTTCCGCAGAGCCTTTCCGATGCTCTCGACTGATTGTTCTTCCGGGTTTTTGCTGCTTTCCTGGGTAACTGAATATCGGTGACTTCTGCTTCGTCAAATTATTGCCTCGAAAAATGTGGTAGTGAGGTGCACTGACTGGGACTTGAAAATAAATGTCATGACCAAGAGTTAGTACAAGCATTTTAGGATGTCAACGTGGGATGCTGTAATTTATCCTTAGTTGGATATGGTCTCTTCTGTTCATTCTCAAGACACGTAAATAAGTGCCACAGGCGTTATGCCTATTATGACAGACACAGAAGCATATTGTTTGTGTCTCGTTATGAACAGCCGTTCAGGTATACTTGTTCAAAAACGCAGAATGCTATCCAACATGACGGACAGCCAAGTACGCAGACATCACCGCCAAAATCACATCACTCTACTCATTAAGTTGGAGAAATTGTTTAATTTCCATTTTTGGATCAAGCGTGGAAACCGAATATTGGCATTCATCAGAAACCAGTATCACATTTCCGTATACCAGTGATCGGAATGCATTTGCTAACCCAAAGGTAACTAACGCAATGCATCGCCATTTACATCGATAAGACGAAGACAGCTTCGTTGTCTCGCCCAAATCACACCACGCCACTGATTCACCGGTTCGGCATCCGTCTGCAAGCGTGGCATGACGCCCTGAAAGAACGCGTACAGACAGGTGGTCACAACGGTCAACCCTCGGTCAGAGAGGAACATGAACAGTTGACCAATGAGGCGCGCTATACGGAAGCAGCAGCCAACCACTCTGTTCGACTCTGAATTGATACTGACGCTTTCACATGTGATTATCTATCAATCCTTTCTGATAGATTCTCAAATCAATTCTAGAGTGGTATAGCATTCTCTGTCGCTTTATCTGATAATCATTCTATGGTTAGTGTGTCCTAAGTGGGTCTTCGTACACGTGCGCACCACTTCGGTGTGGTCCCCAGCCGGATTGTCAATATACAGTGTATCAAGCCAGTCGTTAAGATATGCGCGTGTTTTTCTCACTGAGACCTCGCCTTTGTCAGCCTTGTCTGCGACTGCACTAATGAGGCATCCCAATTTGGGGGCATTAGAGAAATGGTTCGGTTGATGGGTTACCGTTGCTAGACAGCTTGCAAACTTTCCACTTCTACTCAGTAAGGCACGCACACAAAGGTGTGGACCTTGCTACCTGACGTGTATGTGTGTTCTCTCCCAGTCCCCGTGTTTTTTTTTTTTATTATTGAACTCTTCGCCAACCTTATTGTCTCCGAGTACGTTTCATTACTCTCTTTCCTTTCATCTGCTCACTATTTCTGTGTTACAAATAACCCTTGAGATTTTTGCATGTACTGCACCTTTCCCCGTCAAGCTTCAGCCGAACCCCGCAATTTTTTACCCACAACAAACAGTCCTTTAGTTTTGACGCATAAGCTCTAACCATGCAGCTGTACACCAGTCAAGTCAGAATTATCGGAATATTATGTCATGAAAAAATGTTAAAACAAAATTTTTTCAATGCGAAGATCGGTGTGACAAAGTTGGCTGAACAAATGAGAAAGTGTGTGACTTTTGAGCGTCCATAGCTACGACAGCATTGTATTTTGTAGTTGGTTTCACCAATACACAACCTCATAGATGCAGTACCCAATCATTGCAGTCAATCGGCATATTCTGCTCGTTTAGATTTGACTGTATCCGAATTTCGTTTCACTGGTTGAATATTCAGCAATCGGTCGATGGTTGACTTGCTAACTGTTGTGTTTGAAAAATCTTTCTCCATTCTCTCTTTCAACTGCTTCAATGTGCTGATTGGGTTTTCGTCCACCATATCACACAAATGCGTGACAAACTTTCCAGGCGTGAATGCTGTTTCCCGACCCGTAGCTGCGATAGCACGGCCATTTTTGGTTTTGATGTTGAGATGTTTGCTAACGTCCTTCAAGTCACTTCCTTGTGCACATTCGATTGTCCTTCGTCGATTTTCGGCACTGGTGAAACGATAGATTTTTTTTCTACGCACCCATGTTAAAACTCTCCATATTTCTAAGAGATGGTACACACAGTGCCAGGTAAAGTACGGCATTTATTACAACAAACAGTCTAGGTGTGGTTATATCGTCCGACTGCCTCTGAACGAAATATCAATCAAAGATAAAATGTCATCAACAAGCGTTCCTGTAAATAGAAATCTCCAGTGTAACAGATGATATTCTGTTTTGCACTTGAAGTCGCTTGAAAAGATTAAGACCCGATATAATAAGTAAATAAGACATTGGTTCCTTATACGTTACACATTGACAATCTAAGCATAATATACACAGTCGTCGTAAGTACACCTTCATCAACATCATCAGTTTATTTATGCTGCAACATTTGACGCCATTACAATCACTGAAATCGAAGCAGTCATACGGGCCGTGCCACATGGTTCGACGATACGGGCGCATCGTTTAAACCTCCAATCAGTTTTGGGTGCAGTATTTGATACCATTACCACGGTCAACTGTGAAGAACAGGATCGTCACACTTTCTCATTTGTTCAGCCAACTTTGTCACACCGATCTTCGCATTGAAAAAATCTTGTTTCAACATTTCTTGATGTTGTCTGAAAAATCCCACAGAACACATTGAGAATAAATAACGTGGCGAACAAGCTTGTTTTCAGTTATTCGTAGTCATACCAATACATAACTATATATATATATATATATATATATATATATATATATATATATATATATATATATATGTATATATATATATGACTCACAAACTAGGAACGGAGAATGATAATCCAAATCTGTCTCTGCACGTGCGTGTGTGCATGTGAAAGTGATCACAGTGTGGAATGTTCAAGTGGTTGCACATGTGTTCGGGTCCATGACGTGGGCCACGGAAGCTTAAGTGCCTGCACAAATTGTTTCTGAGCGCACAGGGGAGGATTGTAGAGACGAATACTCACGGCTTCGATTTGGGTATCCCGTTGGATGAACTGAAACGGTTCCTATATGTCTGCACACATAATATTCAGTTTCAGTGCAGTGGTGAAATCTATCGTCAGAAGGACGGAGTTGCAATGGGATCACCTTTGGGACCCCTATTTGCTGATATTTTCATGGCAGAATTTTAAAATAATCTACTTGAACCCATAATCCAAGATTTTACCTTGTACAAACGATACGTAGACGACGTCATATGTGTGCTAGACACCAATCTGGACACAAACCCGCTTCTTAACAATTTTAACGCTGCCCATCAAAATATTCAATCTACTTTGGAAGAAGAAAAGGACAATTGTTTATCGTATTTAGACGTATGCATAAGCAGTGGGAATGATTTTTCCGTCCAGTTATCAGTGCACAGAAAAGCTACATGGAACGGACAATACATCCATTTTCATAGCTTTGTGCCTCTCAAAATGAAGAGGAATCATATACGTTGCTTAGTTACCAGAGCAAGAAAAATCTGCTCCGAAGACACAATAAGAAATGAACTCCTTTTTCTGCGGAGTGTTTTCCTAAATAACGGCTATCCTGAACGGTTTATCGACAAGACGGTGCAAGAATATGAAGGGAAATCAATTGAGATAAGAGCCGCTAAGAAGGCACTATATGTGCGTTTGCTGTTCAAAAGGCGACATGGAAGCCGAAATTATTTAACGAAGGTTATCGGGAGTAATCAACGGAGGATATGCACCACTGATGAGCTCTAACAAGAGCGAAACTCGAGTCTGGTGCTTCCGAGTGCAGGTTGGTCGGATGACCTGAGGTTTGCGCGTGAAACGTGGAGTCCAAAAGGACAGTCAATCAAACGAAAATTAAACAATCCCACACTACTCGCAAGTAATTGCGTGACATATGGAACATTCTAAGCTGCACAGTTACAAATCCAGTTCGTTTCCAAACCGATAGTGTGTTTTCGATTGAAGGGCATAGTGCCGAATTCTGCAACCTCGTTTTGTGTGTATTCTTTCACTTGTTCCTGTGGGACTAGGCACATTGGTCGCACGACTCGGCGCTTATCCGAATGCGTTCGTGAACACTACCGGGCCTGGCTGAACACGAGAGCAATTAAGACAATTACGAGTGCGGTGTGCTCACACATTGTTGAGTCAAACCACTCACTGGAGGTGATAAACACTTTCCGCACCATATACAAAGTCCGAGGAAAGCAATCAAGACTTGTCAAGTGTCGCATCTACGCCACAACCCAAGCCATGAGAATTCGTCTCTACAATCCTCCCCTGTGCGCTCAGAAACAATTTGTGCAGGCACTTAAGCTTCCGTGGCCCACGTCATGGTCCCGAACACACGTGCAACCACTTGAACATTCCACACTGTGATCACTTTCACATGCACACACGCACGTGCAGAGACAGATTTGGATTATCATTCTCCGTCCCTAGTTTGTGAGTCATATATATATATAGTTATGTATTGGTATTATACCAATAACTGAAAACGCGCTTGTTCGTAACGTTGTTTATTCTCAATTTTTTGATGAAATAATATTCCGATAATTCTGACTTGACTGGTTTACAGCTGCATGGTTAGAGCTTATGCGTCAAAACTAAAGGACTGTTTGTTGTGGGTAAAAAATTGCGGGGTTCGGCTGAAGCTTGACGGGGAAAGGTGTAGTACATGCAAAAATCTCAAGGGTTATTTGTAACACAGAAATAGTGAGCAGATGAAAGGAAAGAGAGTAATGAAACGTACTCGGAGACAATAAGGTTGGCGAAGAGTTCAATAATAAAAAAAAAAAACACGGGGACTGGGAGAGAACACACATACACGTCAGGTAGCAAGGTCCACACCTTTGTGTGCGTGCCTTCCTGAGTAGAAGTGGAAAGTTTGCAAGCTGTCTAGCAACGGTAACCCATCAACCGAACCATTTCTCTAATGCCCCCAAATTGGGATGCCTCATTAGTGCAGTCGCAGACAAGGCTGACAAAGGCGAGGTCTCAGTGAGAAAAACACGCGCATATCTTAACGACTGGCTTGATACACTGTATATTGACAATCCGGCTGGGGACCACACCGAAGTGGTGCGCACGTGTACGAAGACCCACTTAGGACACACTAACCATAGAATGATTATCAGATAAAGCGACAGAGAATGCTATACCACTCTAGAATTGATTTGAGAATCTATCAGAAAGGATTGATAGATAATCACATGTGAAAGCGTCAGTATCAATTCAGAGTCGAACAGAGTGGTTGGCTGCTGCTTCCGTATAGCGCGCCTCATTGGTCAACTGTTCATGTTCCTCTCTGACCGAGGGTTGACCGTTGTGACCACCTGTCTGTACGCGTTCTTTCAGGGCGTCATGCCACGCTTGCAGACGGATGCCGAACCGGTGAATCAGTGGCGTGGTGTGATTTGGGCGAGACAACGAAGCTGTCTTCGTCTTATCGATGTAAATGGCGATGCATTGCGTTAGTTACCTTTGGGTTAGCAAATGCATTCCGATCACTGGTATACGGAAATGTGATACTGGTTTCTGATGAATGCCAATATTCGGTTTCCACGCTTGATCCAAAAATGGAAATTAAACAATTTCTCCAACTTAATGAGTAGAGTGATGTGACTTTGGCGGTAATGTGTCATTCGGATGGCGGTTCGCGTATCAGTGAATATTCATTTGCGTTATTCACCCGGCTAGCATAACCGCGATCGCTTAGGTGGTGGAGCGCCTGTTCGGTAGGTAGAATGTCGCCAGTTCGATTCCGACTCGCGACGTTGGACTTTTGGGTGCAGCCAGTGCAAGGGGATTTCCTAATATGCACCCTGAAATGTTTGGGAGATTCACATAAAGTAGAATCTATATTTCAGATGTTATTGATGTCATAGTAAGAGTCCGAACACGAATTTCTACCAGTCAGTCTGGCCTTCATCAATTAAAGATTTGCCTCTCATCAGAAGGATAAGGTTCATGAAGTCGTATTAGGTAAGTGTATTTTGTGGCTGTTGTTCTTGTGTTGGGCAGATACCGTGTGTGATAACTACACTGAGTGAACAGTGGTAGAGCCCATATCACTAACTGTCAAGTGCGAGTGACTGACTGCTACTAATGGTCGTGAAACTCTTCCGTTCTATTTTTTTTCTTAGTGAGTGTCATCTAAGGAGTGCACTATATAGCCAAACAAACTGGTTTCACTGTCAGGTTGAACCGGCAATCATGAATAAGACGTGAAGTGGCGTACCACAAAAAGTTCTCCCCGATCATTCGTGGTTACAAAGCGGGCAACAGTGGAGTGTTATTTGATGACTAACAGCTTCGAGCTAAACTCAAGTACGGTATGCGCCACCTTGCGCAGATTTCGTTCCCGGCATTAATGGTTACGCAACAGTACTGTCATGAAAAAAACTTCAGTTCTTTCAGCCATTCACTTTGCTTCTGTCTTGGTCTTTGTGTCACAGCATTATTGAATCAGAAGTGCAATACGTTGGAGAGCATAAGCATGTGAACAAAGGGAGCTTTCGAAAGGAAATATATTGTCCGTGGCCTCAAGCCATGTTGTCTACTATCTCCAACCATCCAGATGGCTCAACCCAAACGCTTAACGCGTCCTTTTCGGTCAACCGCCAAAAGATGAGCCATGAATATCAATCATCACTTCGTAACAAACTGAACAGCTTTCGGTCTTCACTCAACTTCCTCGCGGTCTCAATGCACTAAACCGGTCAACAGTTATTTGTTTCTTTTGTGGTGCTGCTTTCCTGTGTTGGGCGAACATTGCTAACGCGTGCGAAGTGCCACATCCAGATTGTGCTCTAGGAACACGATAATACACTAACACAGACCAGTTAGTTGAATATTGCTTGTTTAGGGAGTAAAAGATGTAAATCGCACACTCAACACGCAGTTCACCACTGTGATCTTCACTGATTCCTAGCAAGGTCGCCACAGTTGTACAACAGTGATTCCGGGGTTTTTTCACTAATTAGTTTTTGTTTTTCAGTTGATCCGGTCGCAGTCTCGAATCAGGTAAACTTAGGTCCGTGTTTTGTTCGAAATGTGCTCCCATTCTCGCTTGGTCTTCTCGATCTCTGCTGACCTTTGTTCATCTATATATATATATATATATATATATATATATATATATATATATATATATATATATATATATATGGGATGAAGCAAGGTGCCAGCGCCACAAAAACAAGTACGTAACAGGGGAAGGGACGTACAAAAAAGCTGATTTTCTCGGAAGCTTTTCACCGTACACTTTCTTGATGTTTTTTGTCAATTTGTTTGTCGGTATGACATATTTTTGTTTACGGGGCACGAGAACTCGACAGACAGACCGCACAGCGTTCGCTCCACTGACTTATAATATGAGCCATGTCCCTCAACGTCTCTAACCAACGACAACCCCCGTCCCTTGGGGCCCCTATCAGGGAGGCGGGAAGCTCCAACCGAAGATAATGCTGATGTTAAATATTTCAAATCTGTACGCTAAATCATGACCTGACCGCGGCGGCGCTTCTTCCAGCCTTGTCCAACACGTGCGAATAGGGCACGAAAAGGTAGACGATGGGTAGGCATTTGTAAAACATGGTCGAGCCACCGGTGGCAGTATAGAGCGATTACTTTCTTAAGGGGGGGAGGGGGGGGGCTATCCGTGCCTAACACACGACGGCGCACCTCGTCATTACTCACTCGATGTTCCCACCAGACGCGAGCAATGCTTCGGAGACATCGGTTGTCGAACATGGAAAGAATAGGGCATCTTCAACGCGAGGTGGCCTAGGTCTCGCAAATGTTGGGTAAAACACTGCCATTCGCGGCAACGTAAACCCGTCCCTTAAGAGAGACCCGAATGTCACGGCGACGCCGCAGGGTTCGCAGGTTTCTGAAAGCTGCACTAGCGCTCGCTATGCGTGAACTGATTTACACCCCAAAACCACCTCGAGTTGTTATCAAGCTCCCAAGGTACTTAAAGTTGTCACCACAAAGGGCGAGGGCAGGCACAGGCTCCTGCCAATCTTGCAAAATCACTTTTCACTTGGAAGACGCAAAGTCAATTCCATATCTGGATACCTCATTCTCCAAGCGGTCCAAAGCATGTTTACTGCTTGTGCATTATCACTCAGCAGGTGATGTCATCGGCATATTGCATGTCGAAAACTCTGTTCCGTGGGAGGAGTTCAACTACACCGTTCGGAATACCAGACAGATCTTTCCGTGAAACATCCTCTGTGGTAAATTTAAAGAAAAACGGGGATATAGGACAACCTTGTCGAACACCACTGTAGACGACAAAAGAAGGCAATAGCTGGCCGTAGGCCCTTACCCGACGTGAGGTGTGACGATACAACTCTTTGAGGATTGATATATACTTCTCAGGTACTCCATTTCTCAACAAACGATTCCACAGTACAGTCCTGTCAATGGAGTCGGAGACCGCGCGAATGTCCAGGAGCACGATGACTGTCAGTCTTTGGAAAGTGTGACGATGCTCTAACATTTGTCGGATGGTGGGGATTTGATTGTACATCCACAACCGGTGCGAAACCCAGCCTGCTCCTCACGGGTTTGGTACAACCTGCGAAGTATGACAGACGCAAGCAGCTTCGACACTATTGGAATAAGGCGCATACCCCTGTGGTTAGTCCAGTCAGTGTGCGAGCCTTTCTTAAAGATGGAAACAACAATCGATTCCCCCCTCAAGGACGGGACCTGCTCAGAATTCCAAACTTTTTAGAACAAAGCATGAAGTTCTTTAAAGACCTGCATTTCACCATTTTTAAATGGGGCTGGGGGGAATGCCATTGGAGCCCGACGATTTGTGACGTCCTAAGGCCTGGCTCCTTTTTCGGATCTCCGCCTTGGTAGATGGATCTGTCGAGACGCACCACAGGACGTGTGCCGGGTGAGATATAGGAGAAGCGGACACAGAGGGCCAGCTAAATTGTGTCTAAAGATGCTCCGCTCAGCGATCGAGACGGTGCTTCTGATTGTGAATTCGCAAACCGTCAGCCTCACAGATTGTTTCACTTGCACCCGATAGCTTCCTACCGGTGACTTGAATGAGATAGAAAAGCTTGCGGGCATTTCCCATGGCGGTAGCACGTTCCATCTCTGATGCGCTTTGCGACCACTAGGTTCCGCGGTCCCTACGAAGACTCGCGTTAAGTGCGTGTCTCGTTTCGAGACGTGCTGCAATATACTTGCTTCCAGCCTGAATCGACTGGTGTGCGTCGAGAAGGTGCAGAGATTCAGCAGAAACTCAGGGTCTTGCGGCACGACGAGGCAGATCACAACTTGCTAGACAACCAGAATGCGAAGCATTCTCGATAAGCGACCAGTGCTGGTTTATGCTATCAGGTGAAGCTACATCCGGATTTTTTAGCCAGCACATTTAGGAAGACGGATAAGCGAGATGGATCGGAGAGCTTATCGCAATCTAACTGTCGTTGTTGCATGCGTTTTGGGCGCCCGCCGAAGCACATGGACAGCTTAGTGCAGACTGATGCGTGGTCGCAATCAAGGGGGTGCTCTAGAACGAGCGACAGTCTTATATGTAACCCCGCCACTTGTGGCTTATGACGATGTTGACAATCTGGATCTACTGTTGACTCGAAGAGGGCGGACGCCACGTGGCTTACCGGCGATAAGAACGTCTGAAGTTCGTACTGGTGAAAAACAGGCGATTGTCTGAACAGGGCCACCAACCGTTCCCCGTTTTCCGAGCGACAGGAATCTGGTCCAAAAGGGCCTCTTAGATGCACCTCATTCGGTGACAGCCGACCCACTCTGGCATTCAGATCTCCTGCGAAAATCGCGATATCAGCCCGGTTTGCTTTACATAAGAGGTTGTGAAGCTTTTGGTAGAAGTTATCTTCGATTGCATCTGGGCTACAATCGGTGGGTGCATACGCCGAATCGACAGACAGATTGGGTCTATTGGAGCGGTGACTGCTCTCTTTACACGAACCCCCTAGTCTCATTGCGCATAAACGACTGTCGACTGGGATCCCATCTATCAACGCCGCTTCAGCTCGTTCACTGAGAACAATGCCAACGCCAGCAAGACCAGAAGCCGCAGCCCCAGTGTCCCCAGAAAGGCTGAAGTGAAAATTCACAGAACGATTAAATGAGGGCGTCAATCGAATGATGGTACTGGAGTCTTGAATGCAACATACGTCGATGGCAAGGGATTCAGGCGTACAAGCTAAACCTGCCCACGTTGAATGTGGCTAGTTTGAATGAGCATCGGGAACGAAGCAGAGCATCAGCTGGTGATAGCGGATTCGATGAGACTCGGAAGTGAGTCGAAGAAGGACAAGAGAGGACATAGCGAGAATTTCCATCAGTGGTATTACAGCAGGTGCGGTCGACTAAAGAACCCGTGGGATGTGAAAATGAAACAGAAAATGGGAGTACAAGTTGTGTACGGTGTGGGAGACTGTTCATTTGTGTGCGCGAAAGAGCAGTTAATCCTAGTGTTAGAGTCTATCATGGTTGTTTGCTTTGCAGGCTATTGTACTACTCTGTCGCCCAGTCCAGAGTGGGCATTTTTGTTCGAGGTTGCACCTCTAACCTTTGCGCAACCAAACGCGTCCTGCAAGGCAGCAGGATTGGCCCATATGAGCCGGTAACCAGTTGTATGGTTCATTCTCCTCTTCTGGAAACCACTGGCGGCCGGTGACTGAATGCTCAGTTCATGTACCCTTCGGATGAGGCTAAACATCCTGGGTGCCCAATAAACCCCTTTGATACAGATGCCGGTAAGCATAGTGTTGTACGCCTCATGCTTCACCCGTGGTTGGTTTGGAATCAGGGTTCAGCCATCTCCCCTAGGTTGACTCTCACTCAACCAACCCGGTGGAAAACGCCGGGTATTCGCTTTCGCCATCTCACTTCAGTGGGAACATCTCCACCACGAGAAGGCAGTGAGTAGGATTTCCTCACCAGGGGCTGGGACAGATGCACGGTCGCTTGGGAGCACTTCAAGGGGTTTTAAGGACGAGTAGCCATCTCGGAGCCTGCGACAACCACCCCCTACCATTCTGAGACATCCGATAACAAGACTAGCCTAGGAACATGCGATTTTCGTAATCATAACCTGCGCTTCTTTTCGGTGAATCCTTAACCCTATCTGAGGAATACCCAGTCGTCTATTCCGGGTCCAAATCCTACTCGCTGATGACGTCAATTCGACTGACGGTGAAATACCAGCCATCTGAACACCAAGCCCAGTAGCTATGAAGACCATCCACGTCAGCAACGAACATCATCAGTATCCTAAATTATTCCAACTCTTCAATTTTTTTCGCGAGTGCGACGATAATGGAGTATCATCTACCATCAAAGCGAACGGCGATACCGTAGTTCCAACCTCTGATCTCCGATATGGTGACCAAACACTTCGGTTCACTTCAATAATTCAATATTTAACCACGCACTTCTGTACTCTGGTTTTCGTTGCCACCTCACAGCATCATCCTATCAAGGGCGAGATGAATACAACCATTGAGTGAAAAGGAGACGAGAGCAAAGTAAGAAGCGGAAATCGCGAGGATAAAGAAAAAGTTCGAATGCAACTACGCCACTGCCTGCAACACCTAAACGTATCACTTAGTGTTTCTAACCATTTGGTAGTCGGGTCACGTGAACCCCAGCCTGGAAATCTAAGACGTCTCACTTGACCAAGTCCACTGGTCAAGGTTTACATACCTTTTTCCATGTCGTAGACTGACCACCAGGACCTACCTTCCAACCGCTATTTGCCCCAAAGAACATTGTACGCCGAGGGAGTCTGTCGGTAAGAATACGTAACACATGTTCCAGCCACCTTAACCTGTTTAAATTCAGTACCTATTCCAGTGAATGAGCGTCGGTTCACAAGACCCCACGCGTAACCTCAGCGCATTCTGTATACACGATGACACTTTATCCGACATCTGACTACCTGATGAGATGTAACTTCTCAGGTAACAATACTTAACTACTTTTGTTAGGACTTCTTCCGTCAAGACCAGGTTTGATGTAGCCTTTGCCCAGTCTAGTAGCAGCACTTTACAATTTAAAGGTGTAAAACGCATCCCAAACATTGCTACGCTAGGTTTGCAACTTACCTGGAACTTCACTCAGAAGAACGATATTGTCTGCGTATTCCGAATCAGAACAAAGATTGATGCTACTATTTTCAAACGAGAATATGGCTGTCTCAAGAATCAATTCAGTCACAAGACTGAATAGGAGGGGCGAAAGAAAGAAACCCTGACGAACACCACTTTCTGTGGTGAACTCGGGTGAAAGTTTACTGTGAGCAAGAAGTTGGCCTCCGTTGTTCATGTACAAGCATTGGAAAAGAAAAGAAATTTCTCTGACACAGCCCTCAATTTTAGGGAACGCCAAGCAGCTGTTTTTCGCTTTACTTTCCTGAGGATGGTTTTTTGGTGAAGCCAATGCGCCTTCATGATTGCATGACCATGATGTTTCATGGTTGTTTGGTACAAGAAACGTCTCCGGCGTCACTTGACTTTTGTTTCCTGAGTGCACCTCCAGCCTTTGCACAACCAAGTGTGGACTAAAAAGAAGCAGCGTGTTGATGCATGGTTGCCCCCGCCCCCTAGGAGCTCGTTCGCCATTTGATTGGATCGAATCCCACCCAGGGATCCATGCAGCCCTGTTACCTCGACAGACTACCCTCACAGCTTTTGGATTATACAGTAAATCTCGTCCGTCCATTCAGGGGTAACTGTCTCCGCATACCGAATACCGTCCGGTCGAGGTTTTAGACTTCGGTTATCCTCAACTTGGTTTAGTCCGCCTATCGAACGGGTTGCCGAAGTATGGCCGCTGATGCATGCTTCAGCTTCTTGGAGCCACGGGCGAGAACTGGGTGCTTGATGAAGACCAGAGAAATGGAAGGTAACCCAAGGGTATGACAGTCTACTAACTCAGGTGCTACTCCCATCAGACACCCCATACACCCCCGGAGAACTGTGTGGTCGACTGAGCCGAATACCACTTTCAGATGAAAGTGTGCCTGTGCCGTAAAATTTGACGAATAGTAAAGATATGGTCGACACAACCCCGACCGGATCTGAAACAGGCTTGATTCTCATGCGTACACTTTTCACGGGCGTTGAATAGTCGATGAAGAATGATCCTGGTGAGCAGTTTGGATGTGATACCAGGCTAATTTTTCTGTGGTTTTCACAAGTGGGCCATTCACTCTTCCTGTAAATCGGCAAAATCGATTCACACCATTCCGTGAGAATGTGCTCACTATCCCAGGTTACCCGGAGGAGTTTTGTGAACTCCAAAACCAAAACTTCGCCTCCATCCTTGAAAAAGAACGGAGACAACGCATCCGGTCCAGCAGCTTTCTACTTGTTTAAATAATCTATATCCCACATAACCCTCATCGTTTCTGTTGCAGGTATATTCGGCAGGTCCACTGATGAAGTGGATCAACTGAACTATCCCTCAAAGTGCTCCGCCCAACGGTTTACACGACGCTCCTAAGAATGAATCAGTGAGCCGTCGGATTCCTTGATTAACCCATTTACACCAGGCTTCCGTGGATCGGTATCCATAATGAAACGGTAGAGGTTGCGAGTATTGTCATTAGACACAGCCTTCTCCATTTCCCTACATTTCGTAATCCACCCCTGCTCATGGTCATTTTTCAGGCGTCTTAGGGAACTGCGTATCTCCTAGAATGTTGCGTTCGGAGGCACGGATCTGCAGTCATTTACCAGGGCAACTAATGCCGAAGATAACAATCGACCGCGAGGTCTACTTGAACCGGGGTCCCGTGGGGCACGGAAAGTGGCATGCAAGGCTTCCTTGATCTGCTGCCAGGGTTCACTCGAGTCCTAGACATCCGCCTTCTTCGATAATCGTGTAGGCAGCTGAGCCTGAAAATTAGATAGTCGGTTGTCTAAAACCAACTACACGGGACGGGTAGCTTTAACGTTGGTGCGACCACAGACGAGACGTAAATAGAAGCCAGCACGTGCCAAGGTGTGATCTGAGTCCACAGGCGTAGACTAAAATCAGCGAGAATCTTCAATTGATCCACTTCTGTGGTGACTAGTGACAATATGGTCAATCTGATTCGAGTGTTGTGAAGACGTAGCAGGACGCTTTGTGAACTTAAGCCGCTTGTTGTGACTCGTACATCCCGAAAACAATCTGTGGTTGGAGCACAACTGAGTGAGACCATTGCCGTTGCCAGTGCGACCAGCTGGGTTAGCAAATGGGCTTCCTATGTACCTCTCGGAATCTGTCAAACATTCTTATTGGGCTTTGAAATCTACAGCATTGACCGACGCATCCGTTGAATGTATGTTTCAAAGCAGCTGAGGCAAATCGCAATAGAATTCGTCCTTAGTGTGAGAGGAACTGCGGTAAGTGAGCGCGTACATAGCCGCGGCGAACAAGTAAACGCTCTTAATCACCTAATCTCCACCGGTCATTCCTTGATTGATAAAGCTTCATGCGGTACTTTACTGAGAACAAAGGAGGTGGTTCTCCAAGATAGCATAGTTGGTCATCGTGATTATGCTTGTGTTTCATCCACTGTATTCATGCGGAACTATGAACTTAGAGTTAATGTCGCAAAATTTGTGTCCAGTCTACCTCCCTTGTTGAAACAATAACCAAAGACAGCATTGTCTGTTGGCCTCAGTAAAATTTGACTGGACTCAGTGCATTCTTTTTTCTTATGAATTCAACCCTCGCGTGGGTATATCCAGTCAAAGCAGACGAATTTGATCCATCCGAGTTAAAATCCGCTTCCTTGTGGAGATACTTTTGCTGCTCCGAATTGCAATTTTTGTCATTGGTACGGCTTTTCGCTCCTCCTCGTTGTTACCGCGACATCTTACTCTGTATATTCAACAATATTTGTGATAACCACCCCTGAATGGTTTTATCTATACTGTGCATATATCCTTCCGCGCACATGCGACTCATAGCCTTCGTAGTATTCTCCTCCACATCAAACCAACCCGCTCGCTCGACCGCATCACTCGATATTGTTTTGTACTCTCTGTTTTGCTGTAAAATGGAAAGCAAACTGATCTCATTTGTTCGCATTTCAACGACCAAATGTGTGCCGTAAATCAGCCCCAAAACCACACTTCTCGCTCGTCCGTTCGTGTGGCCGCTTTTCGTGACCGAAAATGGAATGGCATTAATGAGAACGCCTCATTGGAAGAAAGGAGTTCGTTTGTTTTCAGAACTTTCTGTGCGTTGGTCTTCTGATTAGAAGCGTGCGCACACGCACACGGGTATACATGTGCTCGACGTTTCTTTTTGCAACATAAGTAGTCTTTCTGGTTTTGTCGGGTGCAGCTGCTGCAGCACATGTTGGCGCATTCATTTGCTCGCGCGAACGCAAAGAATCATTCGTCAAGCACACACATTGATAAATCTTGCTCGTAATTACGATGTGAATCATCTCCTTATCGGTACAGTTTCCGGAGAATTCCCAGTGGGTTTGTTGTTTTGTATCAACGACAAATTGCAACATAAACTGTTGCAACAAATACCACCATGTTCTCGTCTTTTGTTGTTGAAGAAGTCACACTTGTTGATTGCTGATTTCCGTACAAATTCAAGTTGCTCGTGTATGCACCGTTCTGCCTCCATATCAAGTAAAACCCATAGGGAATTGATAATCAACAAAATCAGTCCGGGCCGTTGATCCTGCTGATTTCAGTCTAATGAACAGAAGAGCTTTCTGCACCATATTGACTTCAAGTAAATCCATCGACCGCACCGCACTACAGAGACTTGGAAGCTGATGGTTCCAAGTGATCCGAGTTTGTGCATCAGCAGGCGGGGATCGCTTGATGATGCGTGATGACGATTTTATTGGAACATAATTACTTTTAGCCAACTCGTCATTTACTCACACTTTAGTGACCGTGATGCGGATGACAAGTACGACGGATGTTCACTTTCAAAACGCAGTCTATTAGCACCATCCTTACAATTAAATGCTGCTACTCTCGTTGTAGTCAACTTTTGATGCCTTCCTGTCACCAACAGTTGTCAGTCCCATGAGTCATGGAATGATAGCAGCCAGTAAGTGTTAATCTTACATAATATTCATTAGAAGGTGTGTCAGAGAAATGTATTTTTCTTTTTCAATGCTTGTATGCAAACAGCTGAAGCCGAGTTCGTGCTTACGGCGATATTTCACTCGAGTTAACCACAGAAGAAGGTGTTTGTCAAAGTTGCCCTCTTTCGCCGAATTCTCTGGAGCATTGCTCGAACATAGTGGGAACATCGTATCAGCAGTGCCGAGGTTACGCGTGGGGTCTTGTGAACCGACGCTCATTCACTGGAATAGGTACTGAATTTAAACAGGTTAAGGTGGCTGGAACATGTGTTACGTATTCTTACCGACAGACTCCCTCGGCGTACAATGTTCTTTGGGGCAAATAGCGGTTGGAAGGTAGGTCCTGGTGGTCAGTCTACGACATGGAAAAAGGTATGTAAACCTTGACCAGTGGACTTGGTCAAGTGGGACGTCTTAGATTTCCAGGCTGGGGTTCACGTGACCCGACTACCAAATGGTTAGAAACACTAAGTGATACGTTTAGGTGTTGCAGGCAGTGGCGTAGTTGCATTCGAACTTTTTCTTTATCCTCGCGATTTCCGCTTCTTACTTTGCTCTCGTCTCCTTTTCACTCAATGGTTGTATTCATCTCGCCCTTGATAGGATGATGCTGTGAGGTGGCAACGAAAACCAGAGTACAGAAGTGCGTGGTTAATTGCTGAATAAACTGTACTGCTTATTATTCTTTATATAGTACGAATGTTCAGTTCACTATTCGAAACCATGGAAGCAGTGTACAGCCTTTTTCCTTTTTGTTAAGAATCGTCAATACTTGACGTTCACCGGGTTTCCATGGGACTCGAATTAGGAGTGAGCGATTGGGAGTCGAACAGCGAAGCACCAGGCTATATGGGCTGGCTTTCGACGTTTTTTGAACCTATACACTACATGTTATTGCCCTTTTCTGCCACTGGCTCTGTATGTCAACAGAGCATTTACTGCATAGCGATCGAGTCCCGTGGTGGATAGCTTCTCAAAAAGACTCTCTGTGAATAATTTTTTCACTTGCCTTTTTCATTTATTGTACAACAATATACGGAAATTAAGTAGGTGGTCTGCGGTCATTGAAAATCTTCCGAATGGGAAACTGATTGGCGATGGTGCCAGTCGAAGCCGAGTCGCTTTTGTTCGCGGTCCATGATGATAACCGTTTGGCCTCCTTCGGTGAACGAAGGCATTCGGTTGAACAACGTACAGAGTTTAGCTGCTATATGAGCGTCAATGGTAAAAGATTCGATTTTATATAATAATATAATTCATCACGCAGTGTGAACGTATTAATTTCCCTAGTATTCATCATCCCAGCCAGCATTATCCCCTTCTCATTTCATTCACTATCGATAGTTCTTGTAGTACAGGATAACCAACATACCAACCTTCGCATTTTCCCTCCTCCATTCACGGAGTTCACCGTCTCATGAACGATGACCGATTCAATTCATTTTGATGTAAGACCTGAAGTAAGAAAAACGGGAGATTTTTCGTTCCTCTGGTAATTCTGGTAACATTTTCAACCCAACCCTGAATGCAAAAGTGCATGTAAATCTCCTGTTCCTCACCTTTTGTGATCTCGATGATTGAAGACCACCACTGTGAGTCATGTGAAACAACTGCGACAACTCGATTACTGCACGCACCCATCACAACCTGGCCTGCGTACATAGTAGTGGCTCACAAAACTTCCGGTAGAGAGCAGTGCTGTGTGTATCCTCTTTCTCCTCATCATCATCAGATTTACCTGACTGTCGCTTCTCATCAATCGAATGCCGTTATCCATGTTCACACGTTCTTTCTGAATCAGAGTGGGTTCATATTTTAATGTGATCGCCCCTGCATATCTCAGTTCACGACTATTCATCTGTGGGTGTGTATTTACGACACAGTCATACCATGTCCTTGTTACGTGAATGAAATTCCAAAGAAATGCAGTATTTCCATCACATGGAACCACAAGTTGGAACCTCTTCTGCTTTTATTGCCGGTAGTGATGCGTGGGTTTGAGTTTTCCTAAGCCATTCCGTGATTTAGGTAGCTTTGAGAGGCCACGAACATATTTTTCACCACATTAGAGATACTCGGTAGTGGTCCTGTTTCTGTTCGGTTATGGACGAAATGCACGCGTGCTGTTTCCTTTTCGTTTCTGTCTCTCTCATTCTCTGTTTCTTATTCCTCACCTAAAGCGAAACGTGCACATTATTCACACTATTCGAGTCCAACATTTAGGTCAGTCTTTGGTTCAATCGTTAGTTGTGATTGTGCCGATGTTACCACCTTTTTGGTTGGTTAGTTGGTGGGACAACCAAGATCCGACATCCGATCCGTGAGCCGTCCTTGTGCGTGTAAACGATACGTGCACGCACGCAACACGGTACGGCTTTCTATCGTCGTTCTCCTTTGTCATATGCGTGCTGGCGTTCCCCGTATCCGGTTTACTTGCGTTTAAACGCGTTTTCGGGTGTCATCGTGCACACACTGGTCGAATTGGGCTTAAATCTTATCTTTCGAACCCTCGACACGCCTGGTGTGTATGTATGTATGTATGTGTGTGTGTCACCATTAAGCTGATAACCGCAACAGATTTCTCGGAAGTCGTGCTTACCGACCTCACTCCCGTGATTAGCCATGGAGTTAGTTGAACAGAATCTTAAACGAATACAAAATTACTGTCGGAGCCGTTGGCTTCGCTTTGAATAGACGTGCCATATTGTATTAGGCGCGGCAAATTTGGTTATTACTACTTCTTGAAAAAGCTCAGCCTGAAATAAACGATTAAGCATATGGAAATTTTAAGTGAGAAGTATAGGTTTGATGAGTATATCAGTTATATGAGAAATGAATGTAATTAGAAATCCGCTACACGTCTCAAAATCTGATAGTCTCCACCAGTTTATATGGCCGTCGAATGTGTATGTGTGTCACGAACCCCACATCGAGAATCGGACAAACTGAAGAAATTCAGTCCAGTAGTCAATGTTCTCAATTTTTTCTTTTCATTGTTTGGGCGAACCGCTCCCATCCAGTAGCCAATGAACGTTCGATTGCGTGTTTATGGTATACAGAAGTGTCATCCTGGTGAACGGAGCCTTATGACACTACCTTGTCGTGCAACCCGAACGCTGAACGTGCAATTCACGTTCCTAGGTTTATGGTTTCCGATTTTACCGCTCACTGGCATAGATAACCATCGGTCTGGATGCAATAGAAGTGTATGAACACGGTGATTTGTGAATTTGACCATGTACGAGTTTTGTGGAGAGGAGGATCCACAAGATTCATCCACCAAGTGACTGTTTCTCCTAACGCATATAAAGGGCACTGTCACGAGGTATACTTCATCATTGGCGGATCAGCTGATGCCTAATCAGCGCACTAAATGACTGTGACCAATGGAGAAGTCAAACGTAAATTGCCTACCACTTGGCGTCAGTTCATTTTGATTATTCGGTCCCCTCGAGGAGGTATAGACCACAACAATTATGTCTATCTGGTTTATCTTCCCCTTTTATGATCAGGCTTTATTTTTTCTCTTCAACCTAACCCCAAAGCAGTATTTCACATCTTGAAGGTGCAAAATGCGTGCATCGTTTTTATGCAAACGGTTCGTGAAAATTCTGACCTGTCTCCGAATATCTATTCACTTGTTCAGAAAAACAGGATTTTGGATCATTCCATTACCACCTCTCTCAGTCTGTGGATAGGTCATTTGTTGCTGACTCCCACTACAACGTGTGGTTCAGTTTTTCTAGTGATTTCTGCGCTTGATCCGTTGATTATAGAGCCAAGCTGTTGCTAGGCTCTATCGTAACGGATAATTATCCCCCTACTCGTCTAATCAGCGGAGCATCGGGTATTTTGGCGTATACATCTAACTAGATGTTATAGATGTATATCTGAATCCCAGAAACTGGTGTTATCGGGCTTTTCTCGTCAACAACTACACGATAGAACCTCATGGCTTATTACAGTTGCAAAATTAAAGTACCACATGCGCTTATAAAAACATACAATTGCTAGGACTTATGATTGTCACTTTCCGGTGTCACAAAAGCCAAATGATGTGTTCTCTATTGGGGAGACGAAGTGATCAAGCGGGCTTGATGCGTACAAAAGGACCAACTCAGTAGATGTAATATCCACACCCCCATCAAATGACACACGAGAGCGGGTCAGTTGACCATTGGTTTTCGACGACTGTTGGTCGTCCGGTCAGCTTCTATCTAAAAATAGTGGCGCGAGGATATGGAACTAATTCATTCACAGAATGAACAAGGCAAAATGGAAATATCCGCTTCGGTAGGGATAGAACAGATAGAAGTAGTCGAATTGCCAGTGTTTATCTTTGACAATACTCCTATGAACATCTGAAGCTCGTTTGGCCACTGGACATTCTTTCCGTTTTCTTCGTCTCTATAGTTCATATTTCAACCATATCAAACGGGCATTCAACTGCCTAAAAAGAGAACAGAGGCAAGCTCATGAGAGTACCAGAAGAATAGTGTGCGAAGATAAGCCGATTTTTCTCATTAGAAGAATTTTTCCATGGATCCACTCGCGGTATCAAAACAACTGCATGCGCTTCCCACGATAGGTACACTTTTAGGTTCATACAACCATCCACGAACTAGTTTTTTCCTGCTTAAAATAACTGGTGTAATTTCCAATTTCAAATATGATTCATTCACTGGTGATGGATAGCTTTTAAACTAAAGCGCAAGGTTTTTAAACTACCGGAGAAACTGCAGCAAACGAACATTTTCTTTTGTCATCCGAAGTATCCATCTATTCATATGATACACTGTTAGTTGGGAAGGTTAATTTTAAAACAGTGCACACTACCTGACATTACTACCTATCTTATCTTGGCCTAAATGTCTCACCAAATTCACTCACACGTTCTAAATGTCATCTTTCTGTCACTTGAGTTTTTTTAACCTTACCCTCGTCACTTTTTGAACAACGTCACATTCATGGGAACTTAGGAATGGCTGACTGGATGCGATATTGTTTTGGCCGCGTAACTGCAGCCTTCAAAATCGTTTACGTCTACTGTACGGCCTGTTTCTTATGATCAAGGTGGTCAGCTAGTAAATTGTGATGGTCATTCTCCATGCGGTGTCCAAGTTGCTGCTCATAGTTGCAGTCAGTGGTAATATAGCATTGTTGTTGCATTCTTACCAGTATCTTTCCGTTGGTCCGTCGTTGTAAGCTTTGCAATTCTAGTGTTTAGAATGACTGATACGCAGTGTGTAACATGTAGGTGAAATGACTAACGATAAATAGCTACGGTATCGAATGTTGTTGAACTGAAGGACACAGCACGAAGTTAACGCTCAGTGCGTCTCTAGCGAGTGGGATGCTACGGGGGTTGGACATCTGAGGTTAACGATTTTAACAAACTACACATCAGTTGCCACATGTTATTGATGCTTGTAGCTATTTCGTAGCGATGAGTAGTGGACAGCTGATACTGTATGACGAACTATTCACGACCATTTCATCCGCACCTTGTTCGCGTTTCAAATACATTCATAAGCATGGTGTACAATAGAAATTTTGACTTACTGGTTCCATAAAGTCATCGTGCGACGCGAGTGGGGAAACTAACGGACAAAGAACAGCTCAGTGTCCCAGCGCCTCAAAAAAAAACTATCAGAAAGCGGGAACAAAAAGTTGGTCGAATATTCCAAACCGTTACAATTTTTACGACTTTATACGGTTTTCGAGTCTCTGTCTTTGTGAGTACTTGTTTTCATGGGTATCCCCCAACATCTCTGTCGTTCAAACAAGATTCCCGCACCACACGTATACACGAAGTTTTGGGATGCTCGTTCATAAGCGGTATATCGTGATGAATACGAATGTAACGAGCCCCGTAATTCGTTTGCAATGTTCCTCTCGCTCGTCATCAGTGGACCACGAAAATGTCGGCCACCAACTCTGCGAAATGAAAGAACGTGTAAATGTTCCCGCCAGATCCCCGTGCTCGGTTCATAATAGTTATGTGTATGTTTGTTTTATTGTGAAGTTATTGATATGGGCAACGCCCTTAGGGATGACCTATGCATGAGCACGTAATCAACTTTTTCTTCTCTGCCTTTCCCTTTTGTCCTTTTAAATTTCCTCCCTTCTCCAACACGTTCAGGCCAGACACGTGTTACGCTCTCTCCGGCATTTGTGTCCGTGCCGCAGGGAACTGATGTCACATTGAACTGTTCCAGCTCTGTTCCGTCCATACCCGTTTGGTATTTTAACGGTCGTATCAAACAGCCCCAACGCTCAGTTGGCCTCGGTACGTTATGATGGTTATCGAGATTGTCAGTTGTCGTCCTTGTGAAACAATTGACATTTGAGATGCGTACATGCACTTTATCTTAGCATTATTTCATCCAAACCCGATCCTCAATGCGCAAGTTTTGTGTTCCGTTTTTCGTTGTGGTTTGAAACTTACTAGTTGCTGCTTCTCTACGCAGGGAACCGCTCAAATCGGATCTATAAAGTTAGTCTGTACAATCATCCACGATCTGTTTGCCATGTAGCAAATTTCTCTTTTGCATTGAAGACTGTGTCACTAATAAACGGCCGATTTGAACAGTTGAATCCCATCAGTCGTTCTGTTTCTGTAGATCTCCGTCTCTGAACTCTGTGGTTTTAGATGGTGTTTTTGACAATTATCTTAAATTATCAGCACCGTTCCTATTCCAGTTTCTTCGAACCGTAACTGCACACGTCTGTGCTTTAATTTCGCTCGCTTCACAGCATCGTCCAATCGGAGCATATAGAGCGAATGGATAAGAACAGAATATTATTAGTAAAAGTCATGTAGACGAAGAAAAAGTTCCAATGCAAATCAGGCATCTAGCCATATCGCCTGACATCTCAAATTAATTTGACCACCTGGTAGATCTTCTGATTGAGGCTGTAAACTGTGACGTTGATTGTTGCTCCTTGGCTGCGATGTACCTGAGTCCTGTCGAGTATTAGATTAGAGGCTGGGCGTTCGTGAGCACCCGTAGGCGGTTCGTGCTCTAATAGACTGGTTAGTATTTTGCCCGACACATAAAGCCTACCAGTCAAGATCAGCAAACTGAATACTTCAGAATGACTTATCACCGCTTGATCATCTCCAGCTAATATAATTGGAAAACTTGACGTGCTATATAGTTTAATGATGCTTCATATTGTTGACTGTTTAGCTTACCGAAAAAAGGAAATTCCAGTTCAAGTGAACGGTAACTTCAAGGTCATCTGAACGTGCTTCGTTAATCGTTTATATTGTTATCGCGATAATAAAGAAAAGAGCTAGTGAGAATGCAGGTTCGTGGCACCCCGTAAAGACGACCAAGGTGGGATTGCAAACACTGTTATGTTTGAGTCTGTGTCGGATCCTGCGCAGCGTTTTAACGCGATTAGGTGCACCAATTACCGGATAATTCACAGGAAAAGTCGTACGAATACATATTTCAGATTTTACGTGCATGACACTGAAAAACAGTGCCGTAAATCCCTGTCTTTAATCCAGTGTGATAATATTCGCAGGCAATCTTGCTTCTTATTCCAATATGAAATGCGGCTAGCATTCACTGACACGAAGCCTGCATTGAACTCCCAGCAAAGGATGATACGTAGTGATTTCACGAAAGAATTCCGATCATGACGCCTGTCACTATGACGGTGGGTTTGTTTCTCATGAGCGCTTTATATGTGATGATCCGTGAAAGGCTGAGGAAAAGCTTAGCGCACAAATTTGCCCCGAGAATATATCCCACCGAAGGCCGAGATATCATATCAATCAATATCATTGCTTCGGTTCGGAATAAAACATGGCTAGTCTTGTTGGTGGACTTCTGTGTTAGACGCATTTCGAACAGTGGAGGAATCTCCAACGTTATGACTGAAAAGTTACCCGAATTCAGCGAAAAAGTGTCGCCTGGATAGGTAATAACTTTCAGGATATCATTCCATGCTATGTTTTTCACGAGAGGCCTGTAAAAATGTTCACACAAAACGACTTGTCCGATTTTCATTTACTTTTTAATTTGTAACAACATGCGCAACTTCAGGGTCCAGTTTATACAATTACTCCCTGGTAACCGTAAATATTTTCCTTGTGTTTCCGGAAGGTGAACTCAATGGGCTTCTTACGCAATGTACTAGAAACATAGATTAAAAATTTGCTACATAATTAACATGGTAGACTCTGTGTCAATGAGTCTCTGAAAAATCGTGAAGAATTAAAATCAGCCCGATGATCAATAATGTGTATTGTATTCCGATTAATGTTTGGGTTACTTCAATGCAAATAAGTCTAGTTCATTTTCTCTCTGATGCTCATATCCTGTCGTAGGTGTGACCGATAGCTGTTGACAAAAATAGGGTTTCGTCTGAATTTTGCGCATATTTATTCACCCCAACTACACAGACCACAAGAGTCATTGTCCTAAAACCTCGCCACTACTTGCCAGTTAGTAGAAGCATAGAAATTTGTAGTTCTGAGTTAATGCTGTGATCTACAAGAAAAAACGCTTATCCAACTACCGTATGCATCAGTTTAGACAATACTTTGTATATATGTATATATACCGTACAAATTGCAAACCGTATCTGGATATCTCAATCACCGATTGGTGGAAGCGTGCTGATTTGCATTGTCACCCAGCAAGTTGGTCTCTCGTTAAGGGCCGTGTTTCATTGTACTCGATCGCAGTCGGAATAGACTAGCTTGCTTTGAGAAGTCGTAGTGATTCAGTGGACATCCAGGCATTTTAGACCAACCAACGAGTGCTGGTTAGTGTTATTAGTTTGGGATGCTTCTCACCCTTCGGTTTCTAAAGATGGATAGACGAGCTAGTTGAACGAATTTATTGCAATCGAACCGTCGTTGTAGTGGGTGCTACAGCACCTAAACAGCCTAATGCAAGCTGGTGAGTGGTCGGATTCAAGGGGAGGGCTCCAGTACGGTCGGCAGTCTCGTATACAACCCCGCCATATCTGGCTTATTGTGATGTGGTCGATCGGCGTCCATTACTGAATCTGTGAGGGTGGACCAGTGGTTTGAGCGTCTGCCGTCTGTGCTGGCGAGGAACAGGCGATGGTCAGAGCACTGCCAAAAACCACCCCTCATTTCCTGAAAGTTTGGAATCTAGCCCAAATTGGCCTCCTAACCGCGCTTCTTTTGATGACGGCCGACCTACAGTAGCATTCACATCTGCCAAAATCGTGATAACAAACCCGATTTTCTTTGCGTATTCAGCCGTGTACCTCATGGTAGTCGTTATCTTTGACTACATCTGGGCTGCAGTTAGTGGTTGCATAAGCCGAGACGAAAATCGAATTGTATTTATTGGGACTGTTCACGAACGAATCTACAAGTTTCGTTGCACATAAATGAATGTCTGCCGGGATTCATCTCGGCTTACGGTTTTACCCCTGTAGCCAAGAGCTACACGAACACCGTTAAGTCTGGGTGTCGCCTGAGGGTCCACAGAAAGATTTAGGTAAAGGTTGGAAAAAACATCGGATGGGGACGTAAACCGAATGATGGGACTGCATTTTTGGATGCAAGTCCATTGGACGCAATTCACAATAATGACAAGGGTTTCAAGCGCATGAGCAAAACTTGCCCATTGTCCTGTAAAAATCAGGATTTCCATGTTGAACGTGGATGGTGTGAACTTGCTCCAAGGATGAATGCAGGTATGAGCCTGCGGTAACAGTTTCGCTTTGACCTAGATGCTATTCATTCAGAGACACGAGAGAGAGAGAGAGGGGGGGGGGAGGGAAAGAGAGCGTGACCAGGATTTCCATCGTGGGCGCTTTTTCTACTGCAGAAGGTCGAAATTCCCGTTTGATGCGAAAAGGGTGGGAATGGTGAAGTTGTATGAGAACTGAGGAAACACTATTATTAAAGTTTCAGAGAGCATGAGAGAACAATCATTCCTTTTTTTTTACTAATGTCTATCGTGGTTTAATGCGTTTTAGTCTGTTCAAATCTGCGTCGCCCGGTTCAGAGTAAGAGGTAACCTTTTTAAATCCGATATAGACCTTTTATCGGTGTACTGGTAAGCGTGCCTTGCAAGCTAGCAACGTTGGTCCAGATCAATTGACCAGTCACACGGTTCGTTCTCTTCTGGGAAACTTTGTAGTTTATAAGGAGTACGACAATAGGCAATAGTTTTACTCACTGGCGGCTCACATTTGCCACGTCATGGTGTTGTCTACAGATTTCTGTGGCGCTTCAATGTGGAGAATGGTAATGAATTAGGAAACCTTTCGCATCCTCTAATATTGCCACTGATCGTCTGTCACCGCTTATTCGATCAGACAGAGCCCATCTGATTCACGATTTCCCGCAAAATGGGTGGCTATTCCCCATCAATCACTTGGGAACACGCCCGGCAGCATACCGCTCAGCTGTTCGACAGAACGCGTTCTGTTGTATTGCCTTTTCCACTTAACATTCGGTTCCCTTGGCATGACGAATTTCTCGTTTCAGGGGGACCTGAGTGGTAGATAGTTTGTATTTTCACATTGGTCTGTAATTTTCCGATCGAAGAGAGGTGCCACTGCAGCCCGTGTGCATTTGTTTCATCTGTGTCGCACTTCCCATATCCGCAACACAATTAAAACTTGATAACATTTAATCAATCATCCTGACGAGAATTTCATGACAAAGAACATGCATCATTGTTGATCCCAGTGGTAGTGAAAATGTTAGACCTTAGCCTGGTGTGTGTGTGTGTGTGTGTGTGTGTGTGTGTGTGTGTGTGTGTGTGTGTGTGTGTGTGTGTGCAGGGTGGAGAGTTGCGAATTGTATCACAAAACGAGCCTGTTTTTTGAACGCAGCAATGAACAAGATCATTAGTTTTACGTGATCGGGCGCGCACAAGCTGGCTGACATTTTCTCTTTCCAAATCCACCGATTTTGCCTGTATTTCGATCCGCGTTCATATTTTTTTCTTATTTATCATTTCTAACAGTTCATTCACTTGGCCTTGCACTTACATGTTTAGTTATAAATGGTTTTGGTTGTTAAAATACAGAAGTCGGCTATCAGTGCAATCTGACTCATTTGATTCTATACCCAGGTGTCGCTATCGTTATATATATATATATATATATATATATATATATATATATATATATATATATATGAAAACAGCTATGTTGACTTTGTGGTTTGTTTGTCCGTGTGACAGTAGCCCGATTTCTATCGTCTTCATCGGACCGGTATCTTGCGATTTTTCGTTTTTGATATATGTGCTCGATATCAATGCAAGTATCCCATTCATTTCTCCGATGTTTGTGCATTTGTCCTAATTCCCATTTCCGTTCCTATGTGGCGTCATCGTCCAGGTTATGTCTGCCACAAAGCGGTCATAGATTCTGATAACTGACTGTTATGAGGTTGATAGGATTGGATATATTCAACATGCACGCATACCTAGTACGTGAATGAAATCACGCAGAACTCGTGAACACAGTACACGGGCTCACTCGATTATACGGACATTCGAGACGGACTGAAGTATCGCACGGAATAGATTAATTTAGTACACGTCCACGAGGCACACCAGTGACCAGATCTACCGGGTTTCCCTAGCGAACCGCGTCGGAGCTGCATCCGGATAATCAGTAGTATACTCAGTTGTCGTATTTACCACTGTTTAGTGAATGGGATACTTCATTCGTTAGTTCTTGTAGTCAGCTCACAAGTCGGGGAACTCCCTGGAACAGAGTGCCAACCATGTCTTGTGAGCGATCTCGTACAAACCTTGTTTGCAACCTCCGCTCAATCCCATTACCTTGCAGGTTAGGCAGAGAGAGGATGCACCCCCAAAAGGGCCGGTCGACGTAATTGTACAAAAATCCCTAGCATCCGGGATGATAGTTACTATAATCTTCATTCCGTTTTTCATAATTTTATCTTGGCACCACACCTTTTTCAGCTCTTGATGATTATCTTGTAGCCTATGGATTGCTTGAAGTCAGGCATTTTGCTTCCATTTATATGATGCAAAGGCGGGCAAATTTCACACAGACTTTTTTTATTGCGAAACATTCAAAGGCGGATTGCTACCGCAACTAGGATGAGCTATATTGAGTGGAACATTCCGACTGTTTCAGCTGCACGTGGTCACAATACCTATGAATCCCAAAATGACTAAGCTATATTGCTGTCGGTCATTTTTCTTTTGGGTCTAGTGCGTTGTGCGTGTATCATCGAGCATGCGGGCTTTCTAAACCTGAAAAAAAAACAGTCGACCGGATAATTTAAAACTTCCCGCCGCCCAAGCTTTACAGTTAATACTCTTAAACTGATTGCGTTAATTCGTATGAAGTGAGTTGTCAAGATTTGGCCCAGTCTAGATCAGTTTAATCTGCCGGGAAATTTGTTAATATGTGTTCTGTTAGTATTGTCTTCTCGTTTCATCTAACCTGTCCACCATGTTCGATGCGCGAATTATGTTTTATTGTTTACGCACGCTACAGATTAAGAAAGAGGGAGGGATGATTAACTATCCTTTTGCATCGTGACATTTAGCCATGCTGCTTATTGGATTTGCCTCTGACTGGAATGCGCCATCCGACACATTACCTGTTGTGGATTGTGTTGTACGCCAGCTGAACAAATTTGTGTTTCTGCGATCTCATCGATCAGAAATTGCGCTTCGTCATTTACCGACGGCATACCTGCAAAATTACTACATGCTGAGCATGTTTCTCGTGTGGCGCGTGTTGCATCCGGTACAATTGGTCAGGTTCATGCGATGGTTATATCTGAATCAACTCGCACTCCATTTTTGTTCCACCGACTTGCGCAGTCAGTCTTCGAGAATTGCCGTCTCTGGTTCTACCGATATCTCACCACTCCTTATTTTTCATCCTGACCTCAGTCACATGTTTTGTAACTCCTTAGTACAATCTTTTGATGTTCTGACCTTTTGTATACCCCTTAACCCCCCCCCCCCTCCCTTGTACGATCGCACAATACGTTCGGATCATAACGGCAAAAATGACATATTTGCTCAAAAGGTTACCATGGTTCAGAGTCGCAACTGTTCCTGTCGGCTGTAGACGCAAACACCACTGGTGTGTATCAATGTGTGGTACGCGATGCTGAAGATAATTGGATTAGTGCTCAATCGGTGGTCAGCCTCGAATCACAGCGTCCGATCGGCCGAGGTAAGCTGTCAGTTCAGATTCTCATGCCTGATGCTCGCCCCACTCGTCTCTGCCCAACTATCGCTCGTATGTGGCCGCCAGTCGCATTCCGTTTTCGAATAATATGAATAGTACTGTCTTCCCCATTTATTTTACCTCTCATAGTCACCGTTGTGCTGAAAAATCCGAGAGAAGCCCACGCTTCTCTTCTTTTGTTTTAGTTTTGCCTCTTCTCATTTTGTTGAGATAACCTTTTGTAACGGTCAAAATGCAACAATCGATTCGGGTGTATTTGCCCCCAGTTGATTTACTAGCACATACGACAGTCGAAGTCCGTAGACGTTAGGAGAACGTCCAATTTTCCGTAC
Source organism: Fasciola hepatica (assembly GCA_948099385.1). Taxonomy (NCBI): domain Eukaryota; kingdom Metazoa; phylum Platyhelminthes; class Trematoda; order Plagiorchiida; family Fasciolidae; genus Fasciola; species Fasciola hepatica. The sequence goes on along the minus strand of CANUEZ040000142.1, from coordinate 11,789,080 downwards.
TAAAGGTTTACCAGTTGTTTTTGTGTGGTTTCGGTCGTGGCTAGAGCGGTCAGTAGAAACCAATGACTACAACTTCCTTAGTTGATACGATATGCGAACTGCGTCACTGCCAGTTAACTTTACTAGTCATCAACAGCACGGCGTTATAGTCCAGCTCGTTAGCACGCCCAAATTGTTGGGCGCTTGTGTAGTACATAGTTTCAATCATCGGCTCTGCTTGTTGAGAAGCCCTTTGAGATTATGGGGTCTGCCCTTTTCAGTTGCACATGCATGGATTAAGAAAAGTCACCAATTCGGGCACCGTCGGTTCGTTGAGGAATTTCTCGGCTTCGCATTTCCCTATTGGACATTTAACCTTAAAAATATGCTCTACGCAGATGTTTTTTGGAATATGCTGTGTTCTGTGGTTCACATTCTCATCCATTTGATCAATCTTTTTGGAGTGGAATTTTGTAAATAATTGCATTTCGAGAAATTTTCATTTTACCCCCTGTTTTCACATTGGAATTACCATGTTCGATGGCACATTGGGCGACAAAGATCATAGTAGAAAATATCAAACTCTCACCGAAGATCAGCCCTGAGTTCGCGTAGAGCAGTCTGTTCATTACTAATCTGTAACCTAGGCAACGGTCGTTTATGTGCAGTTGTTGGTTCGACGATTTTTTCGCATTTCAACAGCAATAGACCGACATGTTGACGCTGGCTTATCGTTCTTGTGTAAATGCACCCATCGGCTGCAGTTCCCATGAAATCAAAAACGAATTTAACCAGTATCGGTCACCATGGCTTCAAAATGTGCACTCTGTTACGGGTTTCTGGTAGTCGTTGAAATACGCGTAACTCAATCAAAAAAAGATCCAATTTCCAATTGTGGTTTTCAATTCGGTTCTTTACAAAGCATCTTGTATATTGCACAGAAACTGCACAAACCCCAACGTTAACCACTCCGTGAATTAGAGTCGGTTCAATGCAAGAAAATTGAGAACCTTATGGATGGTGGAAAATTCACTTGTACTATTCGCCTCCCAAAGTCCAATACCGGCGGTCTTCTGATTACCGAGCAGATGCTCTACCAGCTCTACCAGCCATCGCTTGAAGCTCAAGTACTCAAGTCAACGAGATGTTTGTAGATTATACGGGTCTCAGATCATGGGACAAGGTCAATCCACGCACCAGTCGATGCCCACTTAAGATCAATGTCCGATGTGTGGTTCAGTGGGTGTGAAGGTGTACCGTAAAATGTTAAACTCAAGGCACAAATTCGGTGAGAGAGCAAGGGGTTAAACCAATCTGTCTATTGCACACTCTGCGAGCGTCTTATTCGTTACTGGCGATTGCAGACCCTACGTTGAGTGTATGGACAAGCCGGAGGAGTTCATCATTCAATCTGGCCGATAATCATGACTAACTCGCTTAACTGTGTCCTGATCATACAGTACTCGTGGTTAGGTCCATTACCATCGATGCCGGATGTGATGACGTCAACATATTATTATTATATTTTTACCTATTATTACTATCATATACCACCGAGCCTAGAGTCAGGCATGGTGCCAACACCGCAAATACCGAAACGGGTAACGAAGTAGGGATAGTAAATAAAGGCGTATTGTGTTTGGTTGTTCCACCGCACGCATTTTTTGTTGTGAAGATGTGCTAGACGCCAACCTTTCGAAAGATTAAGTGCTCACCCCCAGCCATGGTGAATTGTAAAGTGTAGAAGTCAAAGGTGATCGGTAATGGCCGATATATTTTGCTACTGCTTATGGTTGTCTACAGAGGGAAGCTACGTGTTAACAAATCAACGAAGTAGATTAGGAGCCCACTACTCAAAGGTTCGGGAGTTCCATTTGGAACATCGGTTGTAGCATTTCTAGAAGTTTGACTTGCTCGCTTTTACGATGAAATACGACTGTAAAGTGCAATAGGCACAACTCCAGAAGGAATACCAGTTCTCCGTTTGGGGCAGAGGTTCTTGTACCGGCTTTCTCATACAAAGTGAGAATGGTATACCTCGGATCATGTTTTGTGAACACGGAAATAAATTAGCACACTATGCACTTGGCTCTTTTATGACGTTATTCATCCTCAAAGTGCGAACAGATCGCCTCATGATAAATGTGTGCCCATAACTATTGACTACATTCCATTGATAACTTCAGAAGCATTCTGCTCTTTGTTTCATATATATATATATATATATATATATATATATATATATATATATATATATATATATATCAGAAAACAAGGCGTAGGCGAACGTATGTTTTCGGTGATTTCATTCTCAAGCCAATTACAATCACATTTATATGAACCAAATTAAGGGAAGGAAAAGGACAAATTTAATCTGTTAGTCAATCAGTCCGTCAGTCACTCGATTGGTTAGCCGACTCATCGATAGATGAACAGGGGACATGGTGAAATCACGTGTCGGCTTGGGTCGGCATCACATTCGAGCATGACGTCATTGACCTTCGGCCACGGAAGTTCAAGTGCTTGGACCAGCTTCTTTTGTGAACAAAGCTTGGGCCGCAATAGCCGGATGCTGATTGCCTCAGCCGTCGCTAGTGTCCTATATCTGACTGATTTTGACTCGTTCGGTTGAACTCTGTATAGGACACTGAATGATGTAGCCGGATCAGCCTTGTGGCCTGTGTCTAACAGATGGGCGAGAATGGAGCTCGATACAGCCCCTCTTCCTCCATGTTGAAGCCAACGTGGTTGATGCTCTTTAATGCGTTTAGATAAATGCCTCGTCGTTCGACCCACATAAGTGGCACCACAGGTGCACTTGAATTGATAGATAATCATTGAAGAGGTCAACAAAGGCAACTTATCCTTGTTCTCGCATTTTATGATGGTCGATGTCGAGAAAAAGCACCTAAGCTTGGCAGCGTTGAAAGTGGCTTTGCATGTGGCAGATAAAACCCTGTTTACTCTCTCGGCAGCCGCATCCCCCTTGTAAGGGAGTTTGAGGAACAAGGTTTTCTTTTCCACCTGTGATATCCTTTCTGGTTCTGTTCGGCATTTTCTATTATGTTCAATGAATCTGTCGGGGTAGCCGTTTTCCGTCAGGATCCGACGAATTATTCTTAGCTTCGCCTCTAGTGTATCATCCGAGCAAATACGTGTAGCTCGGGATACTAAGCATCTTATTAAGTTTTGCTTCTGGCCGATTGGAACAAAGCTGTGGAAGTTTGTATATTGCCCAGTCCATGTTGTTTTCCTGTGGATTCCCCTTTGGATAGAGCCGTCCGCGCGTCTTGTTAGATCGACGTTCAAAAATGAGAGATGGTTATCAACTTCTGTCTCAGCCGAAAACCTTATGGCTGGGTGTGCAGCGTTGAATAGTCTTATCACTTCTCCCACGTTCAAATTCCGCTCACCAACACAAAATATGTCGTCTACATAACGGTAATAGTGAGTTAAACCCTCTATAGTTGCATTCGGTTCATTGGCTCCCAATTTGGCCATGAAGATATCGGCCATATATATATATATATATATATATATATATATATATATATATATATATCCACTTTACTAAACCCTTTTCCATCTACCCGCTGGTCCGCACTTCACTTCCACCTTGTATATGCGTTCAGTTTTTCGGAACACGACTGGCGCATCTGGTGCGTCGCTTTTGTGGTAAATTCTTCATGATTCACATGGTATGACATCCACAAATTGTGTAGCCCAAACCATATGCTCATCAGTTTGATTGGATTGTCTTCTGTGTCTTGTTATCCCCGGTTTCTATTCACTAACACGCCATTGCAATGTGAAACAATAGGTATACTGTATGGATTTGATCGCGGGTAAATTCTTTGGAAAAACCGAAATGGCAATCTGTCAGTGGCATTCCCACTACATTTCGAAATTCTAACCCGATTCGTAACTTTCCCTCTATCCATCACCTATGCACACAATGTGCACGTGCGTGCATTACTTGTGCTTGGGCGCCACGGGGATGGTAACTGCGAATTTGACAGGTCCGTATGTATGTATGCATGTATGTGTGTACGTTTGTGTGTGTGTGTGTGTGTGTGTGTGTGTTTTGGTCTCGTGGGAAAGCGGATCTTAATCAAGCAGATTTAACTGTTAAATAGCGTTCAAGCTGCTCGTGTCGATAATACATTCCATGAATCTTGATCGTTCCAAGCTCTCTCCTTCGCGCGCGTGTATGATGCAATATAGAAATGACATCCCACTGTAGAGAGCGCTACTACTATTTGATCAACTGCGATGTTCATCTTTGAGGTAAATTATCATGCATTATTGTATTAATCATCCATCCGCGAGCTCATAGAGAGGCATAGATTGAATTCCGTTTCCTTTCATACACACGTTGTTTTAAGACTGTCGATCGCAACCGTCATTCGGTTCATGTTACTCTATTGTCGTGTTTTTTCCTATTAATCTGACTATGCTCTACGTTATAAACATTCTGCTGTCACCCGGGTGTTGACCCCGTCATGACTCAGGATCGTGGTTGCCCTGGATCACTGATAATGCAGGGGTTGTTGCGGGTTATAGGGTGCGCCTCTTAAAATGTAGTTAGCTCACCCCGCACTCCATACATCTCTAAACTAAGGCGAATTTAGTTCATTTTGATGAGACTCGATGAGTGAAGTAATCAATGAATACTGTTTCTAGAGTACAGAGATTCCATCAGGCTAGGAATGGTCTTCAGCATGGATGAACACATAACTATATCATCTAGTAACTCACAATATTTGGCGAAGTTGACAAGAAGACGGGATCAACGATCGATGCCCTCCAATTTTTTTTATTACATGCTTGCGCATGAGTGCAGTAGAAGGGGTGTATACCTTATAGCCATGAGGGCCCACTGCACTATTTGAGATAACCGGTAATCGAACCCTGAGAATTGGAGTGGCAAAGAACCACATAAGGTCCCAATAGGTCAGGTGTGGTAAAGATCCGGACGACAGTGGATTACTGTCTACCACCAAAGTGCAGCGGACCTGCTATGAATTCCGGACCTTTGAATGTGGCTGGTTTGAATGGGCACCGAGGACAAAGGAAGGCGTCAGCAGCTGGTAGCGGATTCGCTGGGACCTGGAAACTAGTCGAGGAAGAACCAGAAAATACATGGCTAGGATTTCCACCTGAGACACTAAAGCTAATTCGATAGACCGAAGTTCCCGTTAGAAGTGATAAAATATTGGTTGAAGGGAGAGGGTTAGGAAAACAAGTTGTGTACGGTGTAAGAGAGCTTGCGTCCCTCTAAAAGCTGTCAGTGTTCATGAAAGTTCATTCAATCATCAGTGTTTGAGCTGTGGGCTGTTGTACTACTCGATCCCCCAGTCTAGAGTATTTGAAGATGCTCCTCCAGCCAACTACTTCTTGCAAGACAGCACCGTTGGCCCAGATGAGCTGGGGGTCAATCGCCTGGTTCATTCACCTCGTCTGGAAAACCCTGTCGGGTAAGTAGAACACGACAAAAATCGGTGACCTCATTAAGTGGCGAGCAACTATCCCCACGTCACAGTGCCGTCAGTAGATCTACGTGGCGATTTAGAGTGGATAACGTTTGCCAACCAGAAAATCCCGCCACGTCTTCGAGCACTGCCGCTGATTATCTACTGCCGTTCATTTAGTGAGTGCACCTTATTCATGATTAACCAACAGAGCGGCCGTTCCCTCATCCGCTACTTGGAGACGGCTCCGTTCGGCCGGGATCGAGTAACCGGTGAGTGTTCCTGAGACTCATCTCAGCTCATCGTTTCATCCCTCTAATCAAAAGTCACACGAATGTCTTCAAGACTAGACGTAGCCTGAGTGTCCACTGAAAGACGTAATGGATACTATGCACAAGGATTGAATACGAGTGTCAATCGGCTGGTGAAACTAGTCTCTGGGATGCAGCACACGTCGATGGCAAGGATTTTCAGAACAGGAACAAAGCGTGCAAAGCTCCGCTCTTCCGGCATTGTTTATCAACTGGACACATCAGTGGAGCATTTGTAATCCCATCGAATTCGACTAAGTGGAATTCACTGATTGAAACATGTTCCATGCGCTGGCGAAAAGCCGTCTGCTGCACTTCAGTTCTTACGGAGTTTGAATTAGTGTACAAGGAGATCAATAACATTAGATACTTTATCTTTTTGGTTGGAGTCCACTTTCGTTCAGGTAAAGCTGCACAGGTGACCTTATCAGTTTCTGATAAACTAAACTGTTTGGGAATGTATGATTCGAGCGTGAACGAATTTTTAATTCCAGGTGAGAGTCCGAATGGCACATCTTAGTCGTCCACACCACTCCTCTCTCTACCGGTCGCATGCACTCCCGTTACACTTAAAGTGTTTGAACCATTATTACTGCAGTGAATAATTCCTCAGCCTAATGTGTCTGACCCCGGACAATTCGCTTACTGTCATTCACGTTCAACCCTCGACGCCCTCGCTTCCCTCACACATTCTATCTTATCCCCGCTGGATCAGAATTGAATGGTGGTTAGGATTTATTTTTTCGAATACAGTGATTCATTTAACCGCATTGACAAATTCGAGCTACTAAAGGTTCAGACGAATAGCGAAATTTAGCCGAACGGTGTACGCTTGCTATTCAGTTATTTTTCTGGTCGAAAACTGTTTACATAATTTCGGGGTAAAACCTTCATGCATCCATCCACACAGGGTGTCTTACAAGGACCGATCCTGTCTTTTGTTTTTGTTTTCTACACATGTCTCCTCTCTGCTTGTTCAGGATGACTGTATGCTGATCAAATATACTGATGTGATTCTTGGTTTGTCCTACTCTATTCAGTCTACACAACCTCTTCTGCAGGAGAGCATAACTGAGCTTGCTAATTGGTGCTCCATACACAACCTGCGGATCAATCCATCGAAATGTTCCGATATATTGCTTCGCAAACGAATCAGATATTCTAATCTTTTGGGATCCACTTTCTGATTGTTTACAAACGGTTAGTGCATCAGGAGCAGTTAATCAATGCAGTACCTCGGTGTTATCATCAACCGTGACCTTTCTTGGTCAGAACATGTCGCCGCAATATTTCTGAAGATAAGACGACTTTCGTTTTGTTTTGAGATCCCGATCCTTTGGTACTGCACTTCATCCCATCCAAAATTTGTTTACTTCTGCGTTGTGCCCTTCTGACTCCTGTAGTCTTCCCTAGACTGCTTGATACAGACTGAATTAATTGTCTGTTCCGTGAAGCACTTATCTAGAGGTAGTGGTATACCTCGAAATCCGTTAACCCATTTCATGGTGTGCAAACACCTCAATTCATGGGCAAGTTATCCCATAGGATATTAGCTGATGAATCGTACCCCGTTTGCCTCGATCGCAGTAAATGTATTTCTACATCATCCACATGATTCCGCTATGAACATGTAAGTGCTCGTAACATGATCTACAAGTCTTCCACAGTACCGTATCTCGCTCATTCGCTCGCTAATCTTGATGCTATCACTGCAGAACTAAACTCACTACCGATTTGACATTATATTTCACTCCTTGTATTATTTCGTGATAGGAAGTGATTATGTGGCTGCTGAATATCCACCTTCGGGTGTATAAAACATACTCGACTTGGCTTTATCTCTCTCTTTCTCTCCATCCTTAACATGTATCCAATTGGTACCACTCAGTAGAACATTCCATTTTCGTGCGAAATTTATTTTTGCCTCTGATACACGTTTACTAACTACACATTTACGCATGCTCGCCGTTTCACGCTGCGCTTGGTGTTCTCTAAGCGAATTTCACCCTTCAGAAAAGCGTGTTTACTGAACGGGGCCGATTTGTCCTGTGCAGAATAAATTTGTTGCCAATCTGCGATGAGCGTCAACGACGTTCAAACTTCCTATCGGTTTCCGACTTTATTAGATCCCTTTGCAACAGCTCAGTTAATGATCTTTATCCCGGTTTCGTCAAAATGTGTGGCTTCCCACGCACACTTATGGTGTTACTTTTACTTTGCTTGCGTTTGAGTGATATGCGCAATGACGGTTGGACACCCCGATGACCTGTTTGGTTGCATAATATCTGTAGGATCCGACGATGGTGTGCACTAATCCGCGCAAAAACGCGCGTGCTATTAAATCCCGAGACTGGCCTCTTCCCTAATCGTGACTCTGTGGTGTTGTGTGTGTGTGTGTGTGTGTGTGTGTGTGTGTGTGTGTGTGTGTGCGTGTACACGTTCCGTTTCACTAATGATACGATTCCAGCTTCTTCACCGTGTCTTTTTTCGTCCATTTGCCAAGCTAGCCACATTAGCTCATCACTGTGCGACAATCAACGTATGTGAAGGCTGGTAACCTGGGTGGTGATCACGAACGGGTTACGCCCTATTACCCAAAAACAGTTTTGGAAGGAGGCCTGGGTGCGTGCCCTAATTCGCTTCGCTTTATGTACATTGAAACAATTTTCCCTTCCCTCAGCCTCTGTCTTTTGCTGTGCTACCACTCATTTTGTAGACGATTAAATGTAACTATAAATTTATCAAATACGCAGCGGAGCTTCACTGCTGATAAAACTCGCTCTGCAACCGACGGTTTTCTTCGGGGCGATTGATGGAGTTTTTCATTTCCGGTCTGTTCCTTTCTTTTTCCGTTCGATGATTTGTCGAACTACAAGTGTCTCACAGCGATACTATCTTATAATTAACGTTCCTCGTCCATCTCACTGAATGATTTTCGGGGAGGAGTGGGGATAATCGTTCTATTCAGTAGCTGGAAACACCGAGTTCATAACGCCTATCTAGATGAACAACGAACCATCATTCTGTTCACTGTCAGTGAATAACATTCTCAGCTGTGTTGACTGCATAGTGTGTAAATGACCGTTTGGACGATCCCTGCGGATGAGAATTCGTTTCAAATGCAAGCAAGCAGTTTGATTCTTACAGCTTCATTTTTTATCAGATTTAGATTATTTAAAAAAAATAATCTCATTTACAGTATCAACAACCCACTTATCGGTGATAACCACTTTAACACTGAAGCACTGCACAATTGTTTCATCCTCGAGTATCCACCGATTTCCGACCGTAGTTCGAACCGGAGGGGCAGAGCCGTTGTTCCTAATAAGGAAGCAATAGCTGTAGTGTGTGTGTGTGTGTGCCTTCTATGAATTTTCATTAATGAGTTTAGTCATACTACTGCAGATTATTCCGGTCGTACTGGTTTCGGCCTTAGTCAGTTTGCTAGCTGATGGGATCTGCGGAAGATATATGTAGCGGTATGCATCATTTTACTTTGGGTCCTAAGAACTCCGCCATTGTACACAAATGAGGTGTGCACAGTAACACAATCTGAAAAACTTAATCTTCCCTAGACAACCAGATACAAGTCGCTGGGCCTAGGCGAAAGGTGACATGGACTATAGACTCACTTCTCACATGCCTGCGGATGAATTTCTTTGCCACATCGTTCACCGAGACGTATATTGTTTTGGTTTTGAATAGACAGTGCTTATTCACAACGTGAATAAAAGTTGCTGTGATCTCGATCAGAGTTTTTCTGTTATCTTTGTTCAAAGTGGGATTAAAAGGAACTCGATGCAACGGTTTCCTGGAACAGCGTTGTCCTCATCCTTGATAGACAAAACCATCGCAGTTTACATTTTTACAAATTGAATTGTTACAGTTCACAAGTTCCACGATTAAAATAAAAATCAGTGCACAGTGGTGGTGACTGGTAATATTAGGCTGTTTAGTAGTGAGGTTCGTTCACACTAAGTGGGAATTCACTTGTTCTTATGCATAAAGGGAAACCCTGTGGGCGTTTCTATTCCCTTCTCCAAATATTCATCCAGCGGACTACGGAAAACTCGTTCAAACCGTGAATCATTCCAAGGAATGGCATACAGATGTATCTCGTGCATCGTCCAGTCAACTGATCAGTCTAAGCTGCCTACCTCCTGAACCGTACCTGACCGAACTGGCTCACTGGTTGGTTGATATACTCCCCGGTCGTGGCACTGTGTCACGTCGGCTCCAGTTGGCTCATCAACTTGGTCTTATCAGTGTACATTGGCGCAAAGATGGTGTCCAATTGCAATTGCCCACACCCACAGACGGATCGATTGGACCGCTCCAGTTGAATATGACAGCGACACGTTCCGTGGATTTGGGTTCATATCGTTGCGATGTTTCCGTGCCGACGAGACACGTGTTATTCTCACACGAAACACGACTCAAGCCAATAACGCTGGCGGATGAAGGTAACTTCCCCCGATGTTGTTGAATTGTTTCTGCGGGTCAGTTTTTAAAGATGATAATTACTCCATCTGAATTCATTTTTTCGGGCCCCTGTCGCATGGAGCAATGCACGGGTTTTGATGTTCTTCATTGTTTCATTACCTGAGTGAGCGCCTGGGGTTATTGAAATACCAAGAGGTTTCATTGATTTTGTATTTGTATGGTAGACCTACATAGGCAGCTTGTCGACATCTCCGTCATTGCACGTAAAAAAAAGAATACAAAAACATGAGCCACATGTTACAAATGGCAAAATACATGTTTAGATGCCCATGGATAGATCTCAACTGGAATGTTCTTCAATAATTGTGTGTGTGTGACAGAGAGAGAGAGAGAGAGAGAGAGAGAGAGAGAGAGAGAGAGAGAATAATGGAAAACTAAATTAGTTATAAGGTTTTGCAAGTAATGCAGCTTCTGTCTTCACATTGGTCGGAACCTGAGCCAGATGGGGTTTGGAGGAGTTTTTGTACCGATTTACTCTAGAGGAAAGGCGCTGGGGTTGAGAACAGGTGGTTGAATGGGAACGACAAGATAAGTCTTTGTGTAACAGATGTGTAGGGTCCTGAAATATCTTGTGGTCTGGGGTAAAATAAGACTCAGTATGCTGGTCAGCGAGTGCAATCAAAAGGCTGTCAATGAAGTTGGCAAATACAGTGTGGAAAATGAGTTATACGCTTCATTGTGTCTATTTTATTTCCATATATTCCTGGAACCATCTATCTGTTTGTCGGTGAATGTTTCTGATGGGACGTGGAAAAACCGCCGTCTACATTGACAATCTTGAATTCGGTGCTGGTTATGGTGATAATATTTCGATTACACATGCACAAGCTCGTATGTGGCAATTTGGTTTTGGTTTGTTCGCTTGGCCTAGCCACTTGGTCATATACGCTGTGCAGTGTTCACTTGTTAGTGTCACGTTTTCGTTCGTGAGAAAGCTAGGCCATCAGCGTTTTTCGTTTCATCGAAATTGTTGATGAAATGATGGTGTTTAGCGATACGTTTAGAATTTATTTTTTCCACTTTGGATGCAACCATCAAACCGACTTGCCACTCTTTTCCCTCGTCAGTTTTTCAAACGTCCTGCTGGATTATGCGCAGCCACGGTTCTGAGTTCGAGTAGCCTTGCTGAAAAGAAACGACTGATTCGGAAGAGCGGTTTGTGATTCGGTGCTAGATACACACAGGAGATGGAAAAAAATAGTGAGAATTGTGAGGATAGTTCATAAAAATGAGTCTGTGAATATACTGACGTACATTTTTTTCGGACATTGCCTATCATAGACAAACCAAATGTAACAGTCGGCGATGGTTGGGTCGCATATACCTCTAGTATATCTGAGATCGAAAGATAGAATGATGCCAGAAACTCAATAAAGTTATGGCTGACCTATTCGGGTTGGTCGCTCCAAGTCTCAGGGTCATGGTTACCGGTTAGCCTTTGACAGTGCAGGATACCTTTGAAGTCATGGGGCATACCGCTGCCACTGTACTCACGCTTATGCATGAGATGAAAAAGAAAATTGGGAAATACGGTTTTGGTAAAACGGTGTGAAATGGATGTTTTCGGCCGGGTTCGGTTCAGTTCACTTCAGACAACCAGTGGCCATGCATTGGGTGCAGTGGCTTTATTTGCTATATCCTAGCTTGAACTTCAAAAGAAAATAATGGAAAAAACACAAAAAAGAGTAAGAGGAGAACCATAAACACTGGTATCGAGACGATGAAGAAAGTTTGTGGATACAAAAGTGCCACTGATCTCGACATATTCCCATATCCTCCAGTGTATTTGAACATAAAGTAGGAGGTTCTCTTTGACCAAACCCAGGAAGTCTAACGCCCTACATGGCCAAGTCCACAGGTTAGGTTTTTCATACCTTTCTCCCATTTCAAAGGCTAACCACCCTTACTTTTCAAACCATTACCCGCTTCAGGAACATGGAGTGCCGAGGGATCCTGTCAGGCGACATGCGCAACACGTGTGCTAACCATCAGCCTGGTGAGCTTGAGTGCGTCATCTGGTGATTTAGTTCGTGGACCTAAGACACTCCGCCGAACATTGACATTGCCTGTAGGGTGTTCCCACCATTGTCAAGCAGCGCTACGAAGATAACGGTGTTCAAATACCGACAACCTTCACGTATCCTCCACCTGTAGTGGCCATGTTTCTGAACGGTGTACACTCGACCCTTGATAGATAAATCAATGTCATATCGACGTCACAGATGACTGAGGTTGGCAAACGCCAAACGAACCTTCTGTATACTCAAGGACACCTCATCCGATGTCCGACCGCTGGGTGAAATGCAGCGGCTTAGGTAACAGAACTTATTTATATTTATCTACTTATCTATATCTATCTTATCTGCAATGTCTCCACATAAAGATAAACTTGGCACTAGACCAACCCAATCCTGCGACAGCATCTTGCACTTTGAAGGTGCAAAACGCACAACGAACATCGCTACCTGGTCCGTCAAGTTGTCTAGAAAAGCTTACAACTTATCTGGATCTTTACTCAGAAGAAGAATGTCGTCCGCACATTCAAGGTCTACCACATTTCCACCCGGGAATAGCTCAATGCTACTACTGTCACCTGACAAAAGTGCAGTCACTTGGGTCATGTCAATCATAAAGGTAAAGAGAGAAGGAGAAAGAGGACACCCCTGACGTACACAGCTTTTCGTGGTGAACTCGGGTGAAAGAGCTCCGTAAGCCCGAACTCGACTTCGGCTGTTCATGTAAAGGGACTTCATGATGAAAATGACTTTCTGTGGTACACAAGTCAGCAAGAGGCAGTACCAAAAAAACTGCGTCCGGCTGAGTCGAAGGACGCTTTAAGATCAAGAAAAACGAGGATGGTGGATCTACGAAAGGTGTGCCTATGTTCTGATATTTTCGAAACGTTAAGATATGATCAATACAACTTCGACCAAGTCAAAGCCCAGCGTGATTGTCGTGCGAACGCTGTTGGCGAGCGGTCGATCAGCGGTGGAGAATAACAGCAGTGGGCAGTTTAGATGCAACGCTAACCAGACTTATTCTCCTGTGGTTCTCACAGGTGGACCTGTCGCCTTTCTTAAAATTCGGTACGATCACCGATTCACATCGATTCACACTCTCTGGAACTTGTTCCTTCCCCCATACTGAACAGAGGAGTTTTGTCAACTCCAATAGCAATGTTGGGCCATCGTCTCTGAAAATAGAGTGAGGTAACCGATCCGTCCCAGCAGCCTTATGTCGTTTAATGTTGCTTATCTCACGGAGAACCTCCACTTTTGAAGAAAGGACTGGTATCTAAAACCCGAGCTGGAGCTATGGTACTACTTGGCAAGTCTCTTGTGGATAAAGGCCAACTAATCTGCCTCTCAAAATGTTCCACCCAACGAACTAGACGGAGCTTCTGAGTTTGAATCAGTAAACCGTTTGTCTCTGATCAGTTGACTCACTTGGCTTTCGTGGACCGGTATTTCTGATTAGACGAGAAAGGTGACAGTTGTTGCCAATCGCCGCAGCTTTTTCCATTTCCCTACACTTCGCAATCCACCACTGCTCACAGTCGTCTCTCAGGCTTCGAAGCAGTTGGCGTTTGGGGAATCTTTGTGCGTCATCGTATCTGGGATCCGGAGGTCTCGATCGGTGTGCATCAAACAGTGCAACTGAGGATGTAGATATCTATCGTTTCTATGTATGTTTGGTTGCTGGACCTTGGGCAGTATCAGCAGCCTCAAATAGAGCGTGCTTGATCTCTATCCATCTCTCTCCTGCATCGTGGACATTTGACTGTATCGATAACCTGGCGGATAATTCTGTTTGGGAAGCAGATTGGTGATTATCGTCCACTAGCAGCTGCCGTGGACGCCGGAATTTGGTGTTGTTTTGGCCACCAACGTTACGTAGCCTGAAATGCGCTCAGAGAACAGTGTGATCAGTGTGTACAGATATGGATCAAAATAATCCATAGCCTTGAGTTTATCTGCGCCAGCGGTAACCAATAGCAGTATGGTCGAGCTGAGTCCAACACTGTGAAATTTCAGGGGAACGATAGGTTAGTCGGTCCCTTTTTTGTGCAAGAAATTTGTACTCGTTGGGAATAGTCCATAGTCGGAACAAAAGGTGCATGGCTGGAATGTCAAATCAACCTCCCATATTTCTCTTCGTCCCGTCTAGGATTCCAATTTGATCATTGAAATCACTAGCAACAACCAGTACGTCCACAGAGCGCATGCTTAAGAGCAGTTGAGACAATTTTTGGTCGAATTCGGGTTTAGTTTCAGGAGAGCCGCGGTCAATTCGGGGTGTACACACACGCCTCATTAGGAGACTCAACACACATCCATAATAAAGATTTCAAGAGTTCTAGCTAAGACAGCCTGTTGCCCCGTGTGGTGGACGTGGTAAGTGGAGAGAATACTTAGGCTTGAGAATCGATCCTCTTTTCCCTGCTCTCTTCCAGTTATCACCCTTATCGAGAACCACAAGATCTCGATTACGACTCATTGTGGCCTCTCGTATCCATTTAGAGTCGGAACTAAGGGACAATGAGCCGAGAGATAACTGTTTCACGAGGGACCGCTGGAGATTTTGGAGCGTATCACACTTCGCGGCTGCCCACACCGCGGTAGAGGTTTCTATTTGGGAACCTTAACCGGAGCCTTTGATTCGAAAGTCTAACCCACAAGGCAGTGGGGCGTTAACCCAGCATTGGATTGTGACCGAAGTGCTCTTGAAGGAATTTTTACTGGTCTATCACGTGAAACTTGATTGTTACACGCATTCGGTATTGTCTTCACTAGTGCTTTGTTATCCATCCACTTTTCGGATTCAGTCCTCAGTCCCATAAACCCAATGGAGCAAGTGGAACGTGGACGAGGTAGCATCCTTTGGGTTAGGGTGGGCTGGCCAACTCAGGCGGGCAATAGATGCCCAATGAAGTGCAATGACTTCTCTCACCGTCGAGAGAAACTCCAGGTACTCCACTCCTACGTTCATCTAGTGTGGGTCTCTAGATCGGTAAACTGTTTCTCTCCGTGTTCATTCGCTGGAATGTCCTCTCGCGGGGCATGGTGGTTAGAACCAGATGTTACCCCATAACTGGTTCAGAGACTGGACTTCGCCTGGTTTCTACTCATTAACCTGTTAGGCACGATTGCATCTCCGGCTTAAGGAAGCCATCTTGCATAGCCTTTTAGGTCATGGAGACACGCAAGCCATTACACCACCTCAGGGTGCAGCGTGGTCTTGATGTACAGCTCACTGCGCCTGATTCCGGTCATCAAGTTCGGGTTTGGATAATTGTGTCCTCAATCTCTGAAATGATGCTACTCCTTCAGAAAAAGACAGTCTCTGTTTTACAGTCTTTTTGGGAAAAATGACCGTACTTTTAAGGCGTATACACGAAGACTGACAGGAAAAAAGAAAGTATCAGTGATGTCTGTTATCGCCCTAGGCAGTACCTCAGAGGCTTAGCAATGGATGTGACATGTACAGTCAGCGTCCATTTTGATTAAGGGTCTCTTGTGCTTCTGACCATGTACGTTTTGGCGTTGAGGTGTCTGATTTTGACGGTTTTAGCAGTTATTCAGGTTTCGAAACATTGGATTTCTGTTGGTTTAAGACCTTTCAGTACATTTTACTTTCATCTCTTTGGTTGAATTTGCAGTGACGGTGGTCCTATTTGTACCGACTGTGCACTGCGTCGCCCGAACAGCACAGGCATGTACGACCCTCCACTTTTTAGATTGACTGGACGAGTCGTTATCAGTGGTCGTCAGTTTGTCCATCAGTTACCTAATCAAAATGGAAATCGCTGATCGTCTCATGGTCACGCGTTATGTTCTGCACCTTCCAGTCGTACTCATCCACCATTGCTCGATTATCATTCCTACATCTTTGACTTAAGAGACTTCACTGGTACACAAGCCTACCATGCCCGTAATTTTGTCTTACCGTTTCCTAGCCCCCCGTAAATTAACACTTTCGCTCGAGACCAAGCAACCGCCTGATTCGTCTTATGTACTTTATTCACAAGCGTCACACGGGGATCAACATTCGTCCTGGGCGATGGTACACAATTATACGGAGACAATCAATCCGAATGATCGGGACAAACGCAATATCGCGTTGCCACCCATCCGCCGTCAATCATCCCCGCTCAAGTTCGACGCCCAAATGCACACCGGTGGGCATGATAGGATGCTTGCTTACGCAGACCAGGCCAGTATGCTGAGCCGCGTTAATCACATGAACGCAGAACGATCCCCACTCAGGCCCGCTCCTGTCGTCAGTCCGAGTAAGCGAACGCTCGTTCTCTTGTTGTCCTATTTACTAGTTTGCCATGGCCTGCGTTTTCAGTGCTGTTTGTTACTCCTCTTTGCGCAGTTCTCATTGTGAATGCAATCGATCTTTATAAGTTGCTCATTTAAAGCTGAGTGTCGTTTGGTATTTTACTGGTGTTCATTGCGGGAGACAACTTTATCTGACAGAAGGCAGAACTCAGCTTTTTCATTTCATCCTCACGCCTGACCATGTTATATATATATATATATATATATATATATATATATATATATATATATATATATATATATATGTGTGAGAGAGAGAGAGAGTCCTAGACATCCCACTGTAGATTTATCACCTAGTCTCACGCTGGTTCTCATTGTTTGATGATCATCTGGATCGGATACACACTGTAACAATTATGCATGTGTATGATAGAGAACGACAACCCAGGTGATTGTGTTCTTCTATGACAAAAATCACAAATTTCATCACTCAACAACAAAAACAACAGCTGTGGTCAACTGCTCTGAAGTAAGGGAGTAAAATCTGTAATAAAAGGTGGGACACTCATTCCTCGCTCAATTTTTTTTATTTAAGACTTCACTGTGCCTTTTTTGGTCTCAACAATCACATTTTTTGTTACCTCTTGAGATCATCTATTTGGTTTCTTTGTGTTCTGTTCATTCACTTTTCTAACTGCCCTAGTGAGTTTTTGATACAAATGTGTTGGATAAATTATTTGAAATTATCATCGTCATCAACAATTCATAATTTCAACTTCAGCTTGTCTATCCAAAATGCCAAGATCGATTGGCAATTCTGACTGATCAAATTTGTGCACTTGTCATCATTACTCATCTCATCATGATTATTTAGATGAGTAACAGTCCAGAACGCATAGGGCGAATGATATTCCATTTTCAAATCTCATTATCATATGCATCCGATACAGTGCATGCGGCTTAGTTTTGCTCTACTTGAACCAGTAGCTCATCTAGCATTCAGTTTTTCTAATCGCCAAAGTATTTCATGGGAAATGGAATTGCAAAGTCAGAGATTAGTGCAAATGGTAAAGGCGTTATAGACGATCAAACACACATACACACTGATGACTTTTAACCACATCATTTATTCAATGAGAATGCGAGCAGAATCGCACTTGATATAGTGCACGAAATGGTATTCAGTCCATCCTGTTTTTCTGCGATAACCTTTGAACCAAACCAGTAAGGGTGGTCGAACTGCGCATACGGATGTGTCAACCCACTACTATATTAAATATGCATATAGATTTGAAGCATGAAACAGATGAAACGACTTATCCTTGAAAATGTGCCTCAGGATGCAAAATTCTGTTCAATCCACCACTAGGAAAATGGTAAAAACAAAACGGTGAATTACGAAACACAGCGACCTATGTTCGTGATGTTTGATACATAACGTCCAGATTTAATGTTCCGGGTGGTCTCAAGTTCTGTGTTCTCCATTCTTCGAAAGTGCTAAGCGTGAACTCTCGCAAAGTACCGAAGACTATTCCATCCGCAGAAACTTGCCTCACTAATAGACTCCAGACGTCTTCAATGGGGTTCAAGTCCGGACTGTGAGCGAGCCAGTTCGTGGTATTTGGTGCTCTGGCACAATAGCCACCTTATAGTGGAATTGAATGTATTCATGGCCGTGCTATTTTAGTGAAACATCATGGTCTTTTGTCGATTTTCCAGAATCTTCATGAGGACCAATTCATTTGATGTTTTGATGTATGAGCCGGCTGTCTGTTTCCTTTCTGTCGACGATGGAGGAGTCATCGCGTTTAATTGAGAAGTTGTCGCTCACTAAACCTGAGCAGCCCCAGCCCAAGGAATGCTGCCCCGTCCACGTTCCACTTGCTCTATTGGGTTCATGGGTCTAACGACTGAATCCGAAAGGTGGATGGATAACAAAGCACCAGCGAAGACAATACTGAATCCTTGTAACAATCAGATTTCAAGTGACAAACTAGAAGGAATTTCTTCACGAGTGCTTCAGTCACAATCCAGTGCTGGGTTAACGTCCCACTGCCTTGTGGGTTAGACTTTCGAGTCAAAGGCTCTGGTTAGGGTTTCCAAAGAAAAGCCCTTTCCACGGTAAAGGCTGCGTCTAGGTATGATTTTACCTTCTTCGATTTAAGATCGAGGCAAAACACCACGGAAAATTGCGGCTTTAAAGGAAGCAATAATTCAGAAGTCGAACATGAATCAGATGTATTTCCCAAATCTACATGTTCACTTCTCTTGGTTGCCTTCAACGTTTGCACACTATGTCAGATAGGACAACAGACTGTCCTCTTTAGAACTTTCGAAATTCCCACACACATTTGCTACAGTCGTGTTGCATTTAATGCTTCCAAAACCTCTCTCCTTTCATTTCTTCGAAACATTTTGGTGCATCTATAATTCCTGCCTTACGGTGGTTCGCTTCTGATACTGCGCGCAAAGTTGGTCTTCTTTTTCACATCGGACGCTTCTTCACGCCACCCCATCTACTGCACAAAGCTCACATGTGCCCCCCACGTCATGTACGGATAAGGGCTTCGTTCTGTTATCTTTCTGTTCTTGACGGGGTTCAACATAAGGCCATCCGGATGGTCGATGACCCTTCCTTAACCTCCAGTCTGCAGTCGTTAGCAAAACGTCTGGCGACTCCTTCGTTGTCCCTCTTTTACCATCACTTCTTTGGATTCTGTTTTCCTGAGCTTGCTTCAGCATTTTCGTCTTCCTGTTACTTCTTCCCGATCATCACGTACTCAGGCAGCTAGTCATTCTCGTCATGTTGCTAGTGCTGTCTTACTTCTATTTTACAATCCCTTTTTGCCCCGGGATTGTTAAACTGCTGTGCACTCTCCCTTTCTTGGTCTTCTCAGCCGCGCAGTCGCTTGCCTTACTCTTTGCGTGTCGAGCGACGTGATATCTAGTGTTCGCGGCCAGACTGACGTTCGGATTGCATTGTAGACGAAAGCTGAGTGTGCGCTACTGAACTGGATTGCAGTCAGCAGTCGCATGTTAGCAGTTCTATGGGAGTGTTCTGTGCATGTCAACAGCAACAAACTGAAGCGTCGATGCTTGTTCGTCTGGTCTGTGTATGCACTCACTGACTGCATTTCCTCTAAGATGAAGGACACATTCTCCCATGATTTATTTCAGCTCGTTCGAGGCGTATGTTCGACGGATGTGGTGGTGCTTGCTAGGTATTCCAACGCTCAAGTTGGATGTTTGAGAGAGAGGTTTCGGCCTAGACCTGTGGACTCAGGTCACACTTTGGTACGTGCTTGCTTCTACTTACGTCTCGTCTGTGGTCGCACCAACACTAGAGCCACCCGTCCCGCACAGTTGCTGTTAGACGATAACGGTCGATCTGCTCTCTAGGCGGAGCTGTCTACACGTTCATTGAAGGAGCCGGATGTCCAGGACTCGAGTGAACGCTGGTAATAGTTCGATGAAGTTCTTATACCCCTCTTTCAATGCTACCTAAGACTCCGTTTCATGTGGACCACACAAATGATGGATATGTTTGATGTCATTTGTTCTTCAGTGTGCTCGCAGATCGTTCCCTCCGGACGCCATATTCACTGAGGTACGTAAATCCCGGAGACTCGAACTGGTTGGGAGCCTGAGAAATGACCGTGAGCAGTGGTGGATTGTAAAATATGTGGTAATAGTCGCAACGTTTATCGTTTGATTGTAGGTGCCTGTCCGCGAAAGCCTTATTTGAGCTAATCAAGAAATCTGACGACTCACTGATTCACTCTTAGGAGCGCTGTCTGAACGTTTGGGCACTTTGAGTGATAGTTCAGTTGATCCACTTCATTAGTGAACTTTCCGAATGCACCTGTAATAGAACGGATGAAGGTGGGTATCACTCTCCCATCGAAAATGATGACTAATCGAGAGATAGGTTAAGTAAACAGGTACAAAGCTGTTGGACTGGATTTGTTCTCTCCATTTTTTTATCTCGAGGCAGGAGGTGAAACATCGATTTCAACGTTAACCAAACTCCTCCGGATAATATGGGATGGCGAGCATATCTCCAGGGAATGGGGTGAATCGATGATTGTGCCTGTTTACAAAAGTAACAAGTCCTGCGGTAAAAATCACAGAGGAATTAGTTAGGTCTTAATCGCAACGGCGCTACTCACCGAGCTTATTCTCCACCGATTATCCAGCGCCTGAGAGAATCCAGCGGGTTTCAGACCGTTTCGGGGTTTTGTCAAGCACATACTTGCCTTTCTTCAAATTTACAACACAGAAACCCATGATCTCTGTCTTCCTTGATCTGAAAGTGACATTCGACTCAGCCGACCGCATAGTTCTTTGGCACTGCCTCTCAGTGAAGGTTGTATCAGAGAAATTCATTTCTCTTTTTCAATCATTGTATACAAACAGCGGAAGCCTTGTTCGTGCTTACGGTGATCTTTCACCCGAGTTCACCACGGAATTCGGGGTTCCTCAGGGTCACCTTCTTTCGCCTTTCCTCTGAGATTCTGTGATTGAATTGATTCTTAAGATAGCCCTATCCTCGTGTGAGAATAGCGGCATCAATCTCTGTTCTGGCAGTTTGGCTTAGGATTCATGGACGATATTGTTCTTTCGAGTGTAGATCTAGTCAAGTTGCAAGTTTTTCTGGGGTCTACCTAAACATTATTGTAGCAATGTGTTGGGACGCGTTTTACCCCTTCAAAATGTGAAAGGCTGCTGCAAGATTGAGTTAGTCCTACGTCAAACCTTGTCTTGGCAAGAACAGTCTTAGCTGAAGTAGATAAGTTTTGTTACCTGGACAGTTACACCTGATGAGATGGTCAGATTTGGATGGAGTGTCATCGTGTATACGGAAGGCGCGTTTGGCTTTTTCCAACCTCAATTATCTGTGGTGCTGGTGTGACATCTGATTTTCCGTCAAGGGTGTTGTGGCGGTCAAATCCATTTTCTCATACGGCTCGTGGTCGTTATGGGTAGAAGATAGGCGATGACCGTCGGTTGAACAAGTACTGAATGTAAACAGATTAAGGTGGCTGGTAAATGTGTTAGGAATGCCCACCGATAGACTTCCTGGGAGTTCACTGTTCTCTGAGACAGGTAGTGGTTGGAAGGTAGATGGAGGCTTTTATTCTATGAGTTGTATGAAAACCTTGAGCAATGAATTTTCCCACTTAAGACGTTTGAGACTTCGGGATTGGGGTCTGTGTAATCTGCCTACCAGATGGTTGTAGACAATAAGTGATATGTCTAAATGTTGCGGCCATTATTGTGGTTGCAATTAGGCTCTTTCCGTTTTTCATTTTCTGGTATTTTTCACTTTATGCCACTGTTCACCCTGCCCTGAAGTTGGCGATGCTGTGAGGTAGAAACCAAGCTGTGGCACGGAATAGCAAGTTTGGTGGTTTAATGAACTCAACTGAACTCTCTTCAAATTCTTTTGGCTGGGACTTCCTTCTTCTAAGCCCGCACCATATACCATCAGAGTTATCACCGAAGTCTCGACTACTGAAGGCCAACTTGCTTTTTCTGAAGTCGTACCCATTTTGAATTGTCCCACTGAATTTAGTGAGAAAATTTCTCTGCCTGCGAATCACCTCAGTTCATTAGTAGAAGAATGAATATATGGGTTTGTTTAATTCCCACAATTACCTGCGAGTAATTTGTGGGATTGTTGATACTCTGCTTGGCTGAATATTCTTTGGATGGAAGGTCGGGCAACTGCGATGCGGATGTCACGTGTCTGTTCTGTAAACGTGGTGCGGACTTTAGTTCGTCTGCGTATCAAACGCCTAAATTCACTTTCAAGAACGTCTGTTGACTTGATGCACTCGTAGGTTCGTCCGAAGCACCGCACAGTAGTCTTACGCTCTGCTCGGGGATGTTTCTTCGAACTGTACGTTTTCGCTCACCGACTTAGTAATTTGGATCGTTAAAAAGCTGCGAATAAGTGGAAATTCCTGGTTCGCTTATTCCCGAATCTTTTGTATGCTGGTATTCATCTTTGTTTCACCTCGGAGAGCCTTGGACCTCGCACCATCCTTCCTTTTTGTTAAATGAGGTCTCTGCCTCTAATCTGACTAGTTATTTTGATGAACGTTGGTCACGTCTCACGTGTGAGGTGAACAGTGTTCATAAACACATCCCTTAGTATGGAAGTGAGTGAATAACGTCCAGAGTCGTTGCGCTTGCAAACCAGTTCGGTGTTTCTGCCATTAAGCTAGGCGCCCTCTGAGGTCCATTTTCCAGGACAAATATCTGTGCATATTTGGTATAATAATGGTTTTGCACATCAATATGCCCAATTGGATTATCCTAAGTTGAACTTTTATCACAGAAAAACGGTGGTTTATTACCATTCCATGCACTATAGACAGTGGTCAACTTGCGGTGTAGGCCATGCTTTCACTAATCTCCGGTTGTACTTACCTATCTAAGCCCAGTCCACAACAGGTCTTTACGTGCCTTTCCGTTGTTTGTGTGTTTGTTATGATCATGCCGTTAGTTTTTCCACCACTTCTATTCTACCAATTTTTTCTGGTATTCTTCTGATTGTTTGAAATCAGTTATACGTCTGCCACGCCCAAATGCTTCGGCCATTGGTGATAACTTGGCCGCACTCATCTCATGGCCGGCGATTAAAGTGGATTTCTATCAGGTTCTCTTCCGAGCGCGACTTCCCATGGACTCTAGTTGGTCACAACCTGTCTACGCGGAGAAACGAGTGCGTCGCTGTTGTCTCTATTTGTTTCTTGCTTTTGATGTACTCTTTTGTTGTGGTTTTTGTCATTGTTGTTTCCCATAAAAATAATTTTCCACGTGTTCTCCATACTATAGATACGGTCTGGTGAATTAGTCCGAGTATATCAACCTCGTTGGCCAGAAATCAGTAATTCCCGTCACACGAACACTTCGATCATTTTTCCGTGACTCTCTCTAATCTCTCCGTCCACATTTTTGCGACCTTTTGACAGCGTGCTCTCTGCATCGTCATACGCTGCTGAATGCGACCCATGACGGAGTTTGATATGTATACCACTAGTCCGCCCAGTATTTTCTCCCGATGTGTTACATTATTTATCCGCGTGTGTTTCGCCATTATTTCCTCTCTGATCATCATGCTGCCCTGTTTTTCTCATGGTATTTCCCACGTGCTGATACTTTGACGCATAAAAAACGACTCCGTTTGTCTGTGAGACAAGTAATTGATCTTCGTCAAAAAAGGTATCACGAGGATTTCGATCAAGGCTGCGTCTTCAAACTAAGGAACTAAATAACTCTGTTTCACTACTAGCTTTTTACCATCCGTTTAGACATCGGTTTTTTCAAAAAGTGAAGTAGTTGTTTCATTTTACTTAGTCAGAGAACCGCATTGCATTTTCCCTCCCTCGTATCATATAATTGTCGATGTGCTGGACTGTTACATACTACTGGTGAGTAGATGCCTAGTCGGCGGGAATTATGGGTATCAGGACGAACCAAAATATGATGCAGTCATGTGGACAAAACAGAATTTTCTGACAGAGACGTAAAGGGATGCGCAGTGTGCGATAACACTGCTCGGGGCTGACTGGATATCTTGATGCAAATGAGGTCTCCAGTTATATGGCCTTAGTGTTAGTCTAAGGCTTTGTTCCGCATAAAGGAACTCCTGCTGGATTGACACTGGTAAACTTGTCTCCTTTTGCCGTCAGCGCTTATTTGCTTTTGCCTGTCTTGTTTTTGATTCAAAACAAATGCCTGCAGATTGATGAGTGCTGTTCCAAACAGCCCAGTTGTTGTCAACAGGTCAAACAGACTTATCTGACAAGTCGTCAACGCGACGGTCTGGAACCGGGTCACCTGTACGAATTCCGTATTCACGCTTTCGTGGATCAAACATTGGTTGGCAAAAGTTCATGGTCCAAAATGGTCAGTTTCGAACATATATCCAAAGTAGCCCCTGAGATCACAGAAACAGAACGTTTGGTAAGTACCCATTGTGTCTTCTGCTGACTTCGACTCATGAGTAATACGCTGTTAATCTCCTTGTTTTTTGTATCACCGTCAGTGTCTGCAAACGTGTCTCATCTTTCACATACACACGCATATATATATATATATATATATATATATATATATATATATATATATATATATATATATATATATATATATATATAATCTGGGAGAGTAAACTACTTCCAAAGGGAAGATTTACATTGGTGATTGTACCGATTTACAAAGAATGTGGCAGGTCTTCCTGTAGAGTCCACAGACAAATTAGCATTCAAATTGCTCGTCGATTGTTCAACGCTGGCGAAAGGTATAAAAACCTTACCCAGTGGACTTGACCGAGTCGGACTTGTTAAACTTCCGGGTTGGGGTCCACGAGATTCGCCCACCGAGTGTTTGGTTACAGTAAGTAATATGGCTAAGTGCCGATGTCAGTGGTGTTGTTGCATTCGAACTAATACTTTTATTCGTTTTGCCCTTGATTAGATGACGCTTAGAGGTAGCAACCAAAATCGGCTCACAGAAATGCAAGGCTAACGGTTGAATGTACTGAACTAAATATGTTCTCTTCGATATTTTTTTGAATTATCGGCACATCTTCCGTAGGCTTACATTTTCTGTCTTCCTTGATTTGAGAGTATCATCCAGTTCGGTCGATCAAACGGATCTTTGGCGCTGCATCGCTTTGAAGGATGTAGCAGAGAAATTTATCTCTCTTTTACAGTCAACCGCCTGCAACTGCCTGAGTCGAATTCGTGCTTGCAGCTATCTTTCGCCTTAATTCATTACGGGAGGTAGTGTGTGGTAAAATTACCCTATGTTACCCTTCCATTTGCAATTGAAATCATTCCGGAAATAGCTCTAGTCTAAACAGCAGCTGTAGCAGTGTTCGAAGTATAAGATGCTGCTGGAAGACTATAGACTGGTCGAAAACCGAATCCCACGAGGTTAGAGGAAAAAATGAGCCATGTCAAGAAGTCTTCTATTTAGACATTTGCATTTCTCCAGGAGATCAAATCTAGTATGAAACGCTTTTGTGCATGCAGAAGGCACCCACCTGAGTCATGTGTAGCTTCGACGTGGCATCCGTTTATCTATCCAAGGTCTAGTTTACACTTCGTTAATCAGGCAATTTCCTCTCTACCGCGCAGAAACGTAGCCACTGCGGATGGAGGACACACGAATATAACCGGTCTTAGTTCACGCATGTTTTCCGAAATCTGAGCCAACTACATTGCACGGAATTGATAGGCGTCACGACCACTGCTGCTCTTGTACTCACACACTTTCTTCAGCTAAATGGAATTAATATCAGTGGTTCTCCTTTTCTTACTTTAACGTGCTCTTGATTGTTTTGGCTTTCGAGTGGGATTCCTGTTGCGAGTTAGCAACTAGAACCGCCGCACTCAATGCACAGTTAATGGTTGTACGAACTGAATTGAAGTCATATGACATCAATTATCTTTATGTCCCTCGAAATAAAAACGTTTCATATCGTTGATTCATCGCTTCTGAACAGACTCGTTTGCCATCTTATCATTCGGGAAGAAAATTGCTTCAACGAAGCCTTATTATCATACAAATGCAAATACATTCTTTTGCGAACCGGTTTTGTTTCGCTCACACACGCACACACACGTGACATCTCAACCGTCCTACTCCGCACCACTTGTGTGCATTTCATAATTCGTCTCTATATTCTTTTTAAGAGCGAGTCACATTCTTCCGTTGTATACTAGCTCTATACAAACTAACTTTATTTTCTGTCTCATTTTTTCCGAATGATTTAGTGGTTTTACTCAACTAGAATCCAATCGTGATGTTGAATATATACTACTTTGTCTTCGTTACTAGCTCAGCGTCGTGTCACGTGTAAATGAAGGCACCAGAACACACACACCAATACTAACGCTGGTAATGTCTCTCATTCCACGTCCCCCCACTGTAAGACACGCCATTCCTGTCAGGTTTATGTCCGCACGTATGTTTGACTTTTGTCTCTGTCGCTATGGTGACCTTTTTGTTTACCACCTCATTGCACTTTGTGTATCTGTATATTTATTAATCTGTCTAAGGTACACCTCTCTTTCTTCTTCGCGCACTCTCCTTGTCATACGCACACACACTCATATAGCCCGATGGAGGAATCCTTGTTCGTTGGAACTTAGCCACCTCAGCTGTCGGATTCCCAATCGACCATTTCCTTCTGCTCTACCGACCGGGGACACTTTTGGCAAACGGAGAAATCAACTACGAAGGCTTCCAAAATGTATCCCTCCCCAGTAACGCGAAATGGGTACGTATTTTGTGTTCTGTCTCTATAAGCTGCTGAACAATTGTTCCAGCCACGTACTCGTTTTAACTGGTCAGAACATTAGAACTGGTAGTAATCAAAGTTGGCATAAAAATGATTGACACCGACGCTCCATTCACCACTGATAAGCCATTCAGAGCTGTCGCACGAATAAAGCAATGGACGTTCAGGTCTGTTACCGAAGTCAAATCCTCGTAAGAACCACTCTTCGGGTATATACTGTTGAATGTGACTATACAAGCCAAATGGAACAGCTGTATGTTGAGCTTCCAAGCTTTTGCCGTTTTCATGTTCCCTACCATTCGCTATGGCAAATTACGGCTGATAGCCAGGTCGAGGTTGCCAGTTCATGACAGGCTAGGCGATATTGACGTAACCGGAGTGTTTTACGCTGCCCGACTGCGTCCTTTTTATGATTGTGTAAGCTGGACGGTATACCAAGTCGTTCGGTCGCTGCTTTCATAATCCTTGACCGATTTGCCATTTTTATTTTTCTTCAGTCCCTTAGTGCCTTTTCTTCGTAGTCCTATTTATCAAATTTCCCATTCCATTTCGTTCCTCTCAAACGTTAGCCACCTAACTAGACCGAACAGAATGCCAGAACCGGAGTACCTGGATAATCCATCGCTACAACCTTTCCCCCACCTTGTGTATCGACCAAGCCTCTTTGTTCGCAAGGTCTCTTTACGTTAGTACCTTTAGCGCCTTTCATACTCGCCGTAATTCTCGTAATTAAATGGCAGTTTCGCACGTACGTTCTTACAGGCATTCTACATTTTTGCAACTCCTACCGCGAAACCACGTCTACCGCAGCTTGAAAAAAGTCGCCTGGCATGGCATATAATGCCCAAGTGGAATTCTCCAGAGGCGCTCGTTTGTTTGTTCGATCAATTCGCGTCCTTCATTAGGTTGCTTAGGCGGAAGTGCATGTGGTTGGTTGAATTCCGCCTAGTTTTATGGACTGGAAATTTATTTGTGTCTCAATTATATGTTTTATGCACATTATATGTTAACTAGCCCGACCCTACTTTCCACGTCAGCATTTTCAAATAATATGAAGTTTGCGCGGACCCACGGTGACGTAGTCCGTTGCAAATGATGTTTGAAATATCCTAATAATAGTTTAGAGTTCCGTCTCGTCCATATGAAGCAGAACTTGCACAGATGCTTACCGATCGGAACATGTATGCCTTGAAAATATTGCTTCACTTTTAGACAATCCTATTTGGAAACGCTGTACTGATGGATACCTTTCCTTCATCATATTTGTGCAATCGCATGAGTGATCTCAGCTCCAGTAACCACTCTTATGCCGACCAGAGCATTACGACTAAGAACACCGTAATCAAAGCTTAAGTAGAATTTTCCGGAACGCGCGAGTTTACGTTCAATAATATTGCGTGCTTGTCGCATTGATTGGTTGATGACGCAATGGCCCACGGGATCAGCTGATCCTCTTCCAATTTCGTAAACCACATACGACCGAGATCCAACGTGCTCTGTTGAATAGGAATCGAGCTTTTTGTCTCAGCGATGTTTGCGGCCCAGTGTAATTTCCCACCACAGCAAATTTCTACGTTTTGCATGCTGATTCGCGATACGGCTTTGTCATTGTCCCGTGTGTTTCAAGATTTCACATCAGCCTCACCTAAGGTTTTGTTCTCAGTGAAGCGGCGTTGTTTTGTAAAATGAGAAAACCAATTACTCCGAAGTGCTTGTGCTCCTCGCACTGTTTGTCCTGGCTGGTCGGGCTTACATTCCTTCGAATAATATAAGTTACCTGCTATATCGAAGCAAAAGCCACAATTTGGTGATTATTTAATTTAAAAGAAATTTATCCGTTCGTGACCCGAAAACCTCAGTGGTACGCAGGTTGTTGCGCACAAATGTCAGGTTGATCAGTGTCTGTCGTTTATGCAGATCTAATTCCGAGGGTGGTTCTATTACTATTTCCGCGTTTCCTTTCTTTCGGAGTGACCTCATCATATTGTGCCACCATCATGAAACAATTCTCTTCTCGTTCGGTTAAACTGTGTCTTTGAATCATGTCACTAACTGGGCATGTGATCGTATAATCGATCGTCTGTGATCATCGCGTCGCGTTATTAGAGATGATGAATGTGATGCAGTTCTGTTAGTACCTTGCAGTACTAACGATGGACTGACTTTGTCGGCGAGAAAATCGTTTTTTGCCAGTACGCAACACTAGTATGTAAGCGCGTTTGACGAAGCCGTTCTGTACCTGACACAGAGAATTCCTCGTTCTCTTGCTGTTGGGTCTTCAAGAATGGTGTAGATTTGTATATTGGCAGTGCAGACAGTGCTTCACATTATGAACGTTGGCGTAACTCTCCAGTGACTGTGCAGCTAATCCGTATCAATGAAAAGAATATCGCCGTTGATTACCGAACTAACTCCTCTTACTTCTATCGCGAATTATGTTTTCGCGCGTTTCCGGTTCCGTTGTCTCTATGACTACGCCGAAGCCACGTGAGTCACACGATGTAAACAGGCGTTCAAAAGGTTATTGTCTGTTGATTCGAACTTCGTCCGCGGTACTCCTTCGATACATAAGCTGTCGTCTTCCTTTCGGTCCCTGCGATTCCGGTCTGCCTCCACCAGTATCTCGTACGACTTCTGTTCCTGTTATGAATTCACCATCATTTCAGCCGGCGCCATTGCGGTGTCCAAAGGTGCGAACAGGGTGATGCGGAGGCAAATCATACAATGTTCCGCACACTCGGTATGTGGTGGCATCGGCAGGACAGTGTGGTGAATGTAAACACCGATGATGAACGTTCACTTGTTTTTCTTTCTGACGCCACTCAGGATTGCTGAGATTCGTCCTACAGAAATGCATATTTGTGCATGTACAATGTAGCTTCGAGCGATGCTGCGGTTTTTCAGGAATCGCGGTTTGTAGATTTCTCGTTCAGTCCTTCCGTCATTTCAGTACGACCTCTTTTGGGCATTGTTATTTTCCTCCTCACCCTGATTATCATCAGTCTTGCTCCTTCATCTAACCGGCCTTTCTGTGACGGTTGATCAGCTCGTATTTAGTGATGATGAGATGTACACGGAATACTGTTTAAGGAAACATCTGTGCGGGTACACATTCTGGCTGACATCGTCTCGATCTTGGTACCTTCCGCTCTATTTTGCATTGATACATACATAGTGTATATCTTATGGGTGACACCGTACACGGTAAAATTTATGATGACTGATGATCAGTCGGCATCCGCATTGGGCCTATTCTAACGTGTGCACGTACTGACACCAAAAGTGTCCCGGATCGCATTTGTTAGGCCGTCGTTTCTAAGACATTTTGACTCATAACCCTGAGCGCATCATTATTATGTGCATGTTCCTTTCCAGTGTCTCTCTCTCTCACTCTGAGGCGCAAACCGGAAATGGTCTGTTCATTTACTTCTCTCCCCCGTCATCGCTACCATTTCTTTTGTAATAAAACCCTGTAGTGTAACTTTCTCCCCATTACCTGACAGCAATACGAACTGCGCAATTTGGAACCGGGTAAAGGGTATCAGATTGTGGTATACGGCGTGCACACCCCACCCGGACTGGATCCGCAGATGACTATTTTCAAAGGCGGAGTCGGCGGCCGTCGTATCACCCAATTCAGCCATGAGATCTTTGTAAAACCTCAGGTGAGTGAAACCGTTTGTTACTACTGTTTGTCTACCCTTGTAGTCACACTTTTTTGCGCTTGACCTCGTGTTTTTATGAGGATAGTGAAATTCAATTTATGTGTGGCCAGAATTGAAATTCAACGAACAAATGAAATTACGGTGAGTAAAATACTTAAAGAGAGAATACGTATAAGGTTAAATGGGCAGAGGAGTACTGGCTACGCATGCCTCATGGGCGGCAATAACTCAGAAACCAATCGTGTGTATCGGAAAATTTTTGTGCACTCATCCGCACAGTTTTATTGTCAACATTTCAACTGGCGACCGATGAACGATAAGCGAAGCACGGTTGTGATTCCCTAGCGAATTCTTTAACAAGGAACATCCACTCATACTCTTGGCGCTCAGATGAGAATATGAACATGAATAATTGAAGCTTACTCTCACTCCCTTGACATAAAAGCTTTCATACAAAATCGAAACTTGAAATCCAGGCAAACCATCGTTTTGTAGGCTTTTGGATTTTCATTTATTGTACGCCACAGTGCCCAGAAGATGATGATGACGATATCAGTGATGATCCACTTGCTGTCTCTGATGGAATTAAAACGTCTGACCTCAGACTGGATAATCTTTAACTTAAACGACACGGTGTTCATGAAACTAAATAAGAGTTATACAACAATATGTCGTGACTGTTGACGTTGCTGTGTTTATCCATTTCTTCCTCTATTCGATTGTGTTATTTACCATTCTCCCTTGGCCATTTGTGCGTAGTTTATCTTTTATTTTCCAACCCAGATCTTTTTGCTGACAGATGGCAGCCAATACGAAAGTTACTCAGTGTGAATCAGATTCTCATCTTAAAATCATCAGGCTCGCTCTGTTGATCTTTGTCTTCCATCAGCTAGGGTCACTTAGTAGTCCGTTGAATTTGTGTACCACTGTGTGACACTGCGAACGTCTAACAGTTTGTTAAAACACAGTGATGATCAGAACAACAAGTCCGCCAAGCTCCATTGAAAAATACCATCTAGATGCTCATGAGTCACTTACCTATTCTGCTCTCCATACCATCGTCTACTTTCGATAGAATGCCATCTGCTAGGTATACCGAACCCAAATATAATCCCGTTGATCATGATGAACCACGTAATTCTATGCATACCCATCAGATATTATAACGCCCTGACCCCGTCTTCCAAAGCGAAAGGCCCGGTCGAAGGTATGTATACCTTCTCGTCCCTATCATGCTTGTCGTGAGTAGCCTAGATGACGATTTCTGAGGACCCGAACAGCACACATTACGTTTGTTTTTTATTTTGTGCATTTTGGGTGTTTTTGAAATCAGGTAGAGAAATTGTTCACCATAGAACCTTTCCTGAGAACGTGTGTTTATCAACAGATTAACTTGCATCGTTGAAATGGTGGCATTTTTATTCGGTGGGAGAGTTTATGAGGTCTTTGCTGATAACCACTCACCCAGAGCGTATATCCTCGGCAGAGATACTTCGGCGCGCAATGACATGGCGAAAGGTATAGAAAGTCTACTCAATAAAATTGGCCTTGTGCGGTGTGCAATTGAGTAGTAGGAGATTAGACTAGTATGATATGGTTCATCATGAAGCTTCAACGCTCAACTCACCATTGGAAACCATGGAAGCACTGTACTGCTGTTTCATCCTTGTTAGGAATCGTCAGTAGTGCACATCCACGAGACTGCACCTTGACGTGGTGTAATGGCTTGCGTGTCTCCATGACCTAAAAGGCTATGCAAGATGGCTTCCTTAAGCCGGAGATGCAAACATGCCTAACAGGTTAATGAGTAGAAACCAGGCGAAGTCCAGTCTCTGAACCAGTTATGGGGCAACATCTGGTTCTAACCACCATGCCCCGCGAGAGGACATTCCAGCGAATAAACACGGAGAGAAACAGTTTACCGATCTAGAGACCCACACTAGATGAACGTAGGAGTGGAGTACCTGGAGTTTCTCTCGACGGTGAGAGAAGTCATTGCACTTCATTGGGCATCTATTGCCCGCCTGAGTTGGCCAGCCCACCCTAACCCAAAGGATGCTACCTCGTCCACGTTCCACTTGCTCCATTGGGTTTATGGGACTGAGGACTGAATCCGAAAAGTGGATGGATAACAAAGCACTAGTGAAGACAATACCGAATGCGTGTAACAATCAAGTCTCACGTGATAGACCAGTAAAAATTCCTTCAAGAGCACTTCGG
Organism: Fasciola hepatica; assembly: GCA_948099385.1. Classification (NCBI taxonomy): domain Eukaryota; kingdom Metazoa; phylum Platyhelminthes; class Trematoda; order Plagiorchiida; family Fasciolidae; genus Fasciola; species Fasciola hepatica. Next base: position 11,756,329 of record CANUEZ040000142.1, on the reverse strand, counting down.
TCACAATCCAATGCTGGGTTAACGCCCCACTGCCTTGTGGGTTAGACTTTCGAATCAAAGGCTCCGGTTAAGGTTCCCAAATAGAAACCTCTACTGCGGTGTGGGCAGCCGCGAAGTGTGATACGCTCCAAAATCTCCAGCGGTCCCTCGTGAAACAGTTATCTCTCGGCTCATTGTCCCTTAGTTCCGACTCTAAATGGATACGAGAGGCCACAATGAGTCGTAATCGAGATCTTGTGGTTCTCGATAAGGGTGATAACTGGAAGAGAGCAGGGAAAAGAGGATCGATTCTCAAGCCTAAGTATTCTCTCCACTTACCACGTCCACCACACGGGGCAACAGGCTGTCTTAGCTAAAACTCTTGAAATCTTTATTATGAATGTGTGTTGAGTCTCCTAATGAGGCGTGTGTGTACACCCCGAATTGACCGCGGCTCTCCTGAAACTAAACCCGAATTCGACCAAAAATTGTCTCAACTGCTCTTAAGCATGCGCTCTGTGGACGTACTGGTTGTTGCTAGTGATTTCAATGATCAAATTGGAATCCTAGACGGGACGAAGAGAAATATGGGAGGTTGATTTGACATTCCAGCCAATAGAATCCACAACGGTGACCGAGTCATGCACCTTTTGTTCCGACTATGGACTATTCCCAACGAGTACAAATTTCTTGTACAAAAAAGGAACCGACTAACCTATCGTTCCCCTGAAATTTCACAGTGTTGGACTCAGCTCGACCATACTGCTATTGGTTACCGCTGGCGCAGATCAATTCAATGCTATGGATGTTTTTGGAGACATTGTAGGTAAGATAGATATAGATAATTCCTGTTATCTGGGCAGCTGCATTTAACTCAGCGGTTGGATATCGGATGAGGTATTTTTGCTTGTAGAGAAGGCTCGTTTGGCGTTTGCCAATCTCAGTCATCTGTGATGTCGATATGACATTGATTCATCAATCAAGGGTCGAGTGTACGCTGCAGCCGTCGGGCTCGTGCTCACCAGGCTGAGATAGTCAGCACGCGTGATGGGCAGGGTTTCACGGCGTGCTATGTTTGCTGAGGCGGAAAATGGTTGGAAGAGTAAGGGTGGTTGGCCTGTGACGTTGAAGAAAGGTATGAGAAACCTAACTGGTGAACTTGGCCACGAGGGACGTGTTAGGCTTTCTGGGTGTGGTCCAAGACCCTCCCGTTTAGTGGTTATATACGTCAGATGAAATGGCTAGTTGTTGTGATCAGTGTCAGTCATCGACTTGATACCAATCTTTGTAATTCTAATACTGCTCCTTCAATATTCCTGTCCTCTCATTGTTCCGGATCCTGGCTGTCGTCAGGAAATAGCAACCAAATCCATCGCGCCCAGTGCATGGTGATTAATCGTCTGGACTGAACTTCTTAAGCCTACGTGTTACATTTACTTGGTTGCCTTCAACGTTTCCACATGATGTCGGATAGGACAACGGGCTGCTCTCTCTAGGACTTTTGATAGTTTTCAAATAGAGTATATGCTGTGTCTGTGAAACACGCACACAAAATCTCACTTCTGTGATCATACTTCGCATCCTAGGTACATCTTCAGTCTCTTTGTATCACTCTTCAAGTGTCGGAAGGTCAAGAGACGAACGTGCACTGCTAGATTGTATTCCGGTCAGCAGTCACATTTTAGCAGTTCTATGGGAGTGTTCTGTGCATGTCAACAGCAACAAACTGAAGCGTCGATGCTTGTTCGTCTGGTCTGTGTATGCACTCACTGACTGCATTTCCTCTAAGATGAAGGACACATTCTCCCATGATTTATTTCAGCTCGTTCGAGGCGTATGTTCGACGGATGTGGTGGTGCTTGCTAGGTATTCCAACGCTCAAGTTGGATGTTTGAGAGAGAGGTTTCGGCCTAGACCTGTGGACTCAGGTCACACTTTGGTACGTGCTTGCTTCTACTTACGTCTCGTCTGTGGTCGCACCAACACTAGAGCCACCCGTCCCGCACAGTTGCTGTTAGACGATAACGGTCGATCTGCTCTCTAGGCGGAGCTGTCTACACGTTCATTGAAGGAGCCGGATGTCCAGGACTCGAGTGAACGCTGGTAATAGTTCGATGAAGTCCTTATACCCCTCTTTCAATGCTACCTAAGACTCCGTTTCATGTAGACCAAACAGACGATGGATATGTTTGATGTCATTTGTTCTTCAGTGTGCTCGCAGATCGTTCCCTCCGGACGCCATATTCACTGAGGTGCGTAAATCCCGGAGACTCGAACTGACTGGGAGCCTGAGAAATGACCGTGAGCAGTGGTGGATTGTAAAATATGTGGTAATAGTCGCAACGTTTATCGTCTGATTGTAGGTGCTTGTCTGCGAAGTCCTAGTATGAGCTAATCAGGGATAGTTCAGTTAGGAGGCACGGAACACCCGATCACTGAGTAGGTTTTTTTATGAATGAACATAAACATGACATACAGGCACGTCTAACAAAATAGATTGATAAAAGTAAATCGATACATAATGAGCGATTGTGGCTTCGAGAATAACCGGACAGTACGAGCACTGTTTCATGTGAACGTACGTGTACGCGGGCTTGTGTGTGGGTGTATAGGTGTGTATGCATGGGCATGGAGTCAGGTGACGGTTCGTTCATGGAATCCGAATGTACCTGCAACAGAACCGATGCAGGTTGATATCACTCCATCAGTAGTGACAATTAATCGAGAGATAGATTAAGTAAACAGGTACAAAGCCGTTGGACTGGATTTTGTTGTTTCCGTCTTTTTTCAAGATAGGAGGTGAAACTTCGGTTTCGGGGTTAACCAACCTCCTCGGGATAATATGAGATAACGAGGATATTGCCAGGAAAATCAGTGAATCGTTGATTCTGCAGATTCCCAGGATAGGTCACAAACTGCTCTGAGGTACCATTCTTCATCGATTATCGAACGCACAGTAAAAGTGTACGCATGAGAATGAAGCCAATTTCACACCCGGTCTGGGCTGTATTGACCATATCTCAACCCTTCGACAAATCTTTGAGCACATGCATATCTTCGTAGGTCCGATTTTGATCTGAAAGTGGCATTCGGCTCAGTCGACCGCGCAGTTCTGTGGCGCGGCCCCTCATTGAGGGGTAAATTACAGAGTTTTTTGTTTTTCTCTGTCGTTATACGCAAACTGTGGAAAGCTTCGTGTGAATAAAGCGGCATTAATCTCTGTTCTGGCAGTAAGCTATCTGGCATGTTCTTTCGAGTGTAGATCCAGTCAAGTTGCAAGTTTTTCTGGGGTCTACCTAAACATTATTGTAGCAATGTGCTGGGACGCGTTTTACCCCTTCAAAATGTGAAAGGCTGCTGCAAGATTGAGTTAGTCCTACGTCAAACCTTGTCTTGGCAAGGACAGTCTTAGCTGAAGTAGATAAGTTTTGTTTTCTGGACAGTTACACCTGAAGAGGTGGTCAGATTTGGATGGAGTGTCATCGTGTATACGGAAGGCGCGTTTGGCTTTTTCCAACCTCAATTATCTATGGTGCTGGTGTGACATCTGATTTTCCGTCAAGGGTGTTGTGGCGGTCAAATCCATTTTTTCATGCGGCTCGTGGTCGTTATGGGTAGAAGATAGGCGATGACCGTCGGTTGAACAAGTACTGAATGTAAACAGATTAAGGTGGCTGGTAAATGTGTTAGGAATGCCCACCGATAGACTTCCTGGGCGTTCACTGTTCTCTGAGACAGGTAGTGGTTGGAAGGTAGATGGAGGCTTTTATTCTATGAGTTGTATGAAAACCTTGAGCAATGAATTTTCCCACTTAAGACGTTTGAGACTTCGGGATTGGGGTCTGTGTAATCTGCCTACCAGATGGTTGTAGACAATAAGTGATATGTCTAGATGTTGCGGCCAATATCGTGGTTGCATTTAGACTTTTTCTGTTTTTGTGATTTCCGCTTAATACTTCAATTTTTGGGGTCTTTTCCACTGTATGCTTCTATTCTTTGCGTCCATTCAATGCTTCCATGAGGTAGCAACGAAAACCGGAGCACAAAGGTGCGGGGTTAATGATTGAATCAAATAAGCTGTATCCGTGCCACAAACTCATGTTTGTTTGCTTGACCAATCGTTCATGTTCTTTCATTTATAACCATTTCTGGTTCAGTCGATAACCGCAGCAAGAAAGCCACTGACGGTTTCACAGCATTAATACCGCTTTGTTGCTCGTGGGATTTTTCATCATCAGAACTCAGATGCTGTCGTCTCGCTATACCTTATTCACATTCTGAAACCTTTATCTAAACCTTGTTATGATTGCCCCTCCTTCTCCGCTGAACCCTTCTTTCGAGTCGGATTTGTTGTCAACCTCATTCCGGGTCACTGTGATCAGTTTCGGTCAGCCACTTTGTCCGCTTTACCACCATACCTGTCAAAATTTGCTATCCCCCCTGGTTACAGAGTAATCCCTAATTTTTTTTTCCGCATGCCCATTTTCTGGCATTGAGTATCCCTTATTGATCCCAATGAACATCAGTGGTCTACGTTGATCGCTGTCTGTCCGATATATATATATATATATATATATATATATATATATATATATATATATATATATATATATATATATCATGTAGTGTAGATGTTCAACAAACCGTTGAGAGCCAGCCCGGTTTGCCTTTTGGTTAAGGTGTTCGATTCACAATCGTTCACCTCGGGTTTGAGTCCCCGTGGGGACTCGGTGGATGTGCCTTGCTGACGATTCCCAACAAGGATGAAACAGCTGTACAATGCTTCCATGGTTTCCAATGGTGAGTTGAGCGTTGAAGCTGCATGATGAATCATATACAAATCTAATCTCCTACTACTCAGTTGCAATCATAGACACATCTTCTGTCAGCATCAGTAATGACCTTGGTCGACGAATTTTTCTACGGTATCCGGATACAGTCACTGTGAATTTTCTAGTATGTTTCAGTACAATGCTCATAGCACTGGTCTTCCTCTCCCTACTCTCATTGTGCGCCGTTCGGATGGTGTCCTGTTTACGCGGTAATACGCGTTTCTTTTTCATTTTTTTCAGTCGCCATGGAAATATTTTTTACGTGTCCCAACCGATTTTCACCTTATCCTCTCCGTTGCTGTAAGGAAAAGTAATTTTTATACTTAGGTTGTAGTCGGTTTTCGAGATTGTGATGTCAACGCAGTCGTCCGGTATTCAAATCCAGTAAAGTTTTCTGTTATCTATCCCTTTCTTTGTGTGTGATCCACATGCTCTTCCACTCGTCATATTAGGACATTTCTGGTGAACCGACCGGATTCGACTCGTCGCTGCGACAGAGCCATGGTCACAATTCAAACCCCATGCGATCGGGTTCGGACTCTGGTGTGGCTTTGAATTCGGCCGAATCGAACAGACTGATGTTCCTCATTCTGGGCGCTCTGGCCGGTTTCATGATCCTGATCATGATAGGTTTGGTCATTTTGTGCGTATGGCGTCAACAACGGGATAAACAACGGTTATTGCTCTATTGTCATAACACAGACGGAACCAAATCGGTCGGTATGTCTTGGAATCGCACCTAGTGAACACATTTGCAATGTACCAGTTGTGGACTGGCTTCCCACTTTTGTGATACAGTTCTTCACCTGTTTCTCTCGTCACCTAAAAGGCTTATTTTTTTCATTCTCAAACGTTTTGTTTAATTATGCTCCCCTTCCTACGTTGTTAGAGTAATTAGAACATCGATGGTTCTCACTGAACACTCACTCAAGATTCTGGACGTATAACTTAGCCACATAAGTCACCATCACCGTTTCGACTGTACAACGACAGAGTTCCTACGAATTGCGACTAGCATCCGTGACAAATTACAGTGTAGGTATTGTAAATTCACTTGCATTTTCCTCATCTAAAAGTCAACACTGCGAGCCGGAATCGAACCGGCAACCTTCCACTTACCGGGAATCTGTTCTATTAGCTGAGTTATTGTGGTACAGCCACCGATATAAATGTGTCGGACCCAAATTGCCAACTAAACAATTCACGCTGTTTTTCCTTTCTCTTCGCTCCCTGAGGCGATGTGTGTGCTGAGGGGGGAGGGAGGGGGAGAGGGAAGGAGGCGTTCGCACTAGGCTTCTGTGGTTTGTTGTTCTTCTCCTTGCGTTGTTCTTGTCTGAAGCCAGTCTTCCATGAATTGAGGTACTAGAGGCTATTTCTCTGAAAATCTTTCGTGCACTACGCCCTACCTTTTTCATGTGGCAGCAGATATACATGCGTTTTTGCATAGACCTTTCTCGTTCGGACCAATTTTATTTTCATGTCTCGTCACTTGGGTGCAGGCACTAATGCTCGTTTCTTTTCGTTATTTTATGTATCTGCCACGAGCTTGTTGTCGTTCGCATTCCCGTGAGAACGAATTTGCGCCAGTCTTTCCATTCCCAATATGGCTTTTTTCGCCCATCCCTATTGCAACCGTCCGTCCGTGTTATCCTGCCTACTGTGTTTTGATACCGACTACTATTTCAGTAGTCAGACCTTATATAGCACTATTTGCATCACTTATCCTTAATCCCTGTTCTCGCTGGTCAGTCAGGTTGCATTTGATCGCTTTTCTCTTGGGACCATCAATGCCGGTATTTTCTGCGTAGAACCACTGGTGACTCCCCTCGAATGTAAATCTCACTTCTGTCACCCTTTTTTGTTTAATACGACATGTGTCACTGGGAGGATTTCGGTCTGGCTGGGGTGATAAACCATAGTAGGCCACAAACAGGTGATTTGCCGTCTACACGCAGGTCGTGTAAACATCTAGGCGGCCGAGGTATTTTGAACTACAACGATATTTTTATGCTCAAATCTACACGTGCATGCATGAACACACATTTCCACGCGCCTACCTACGTACAATAGTTTTGTTCAGTTTGAGTGACCAATAGCCAAGCCCTGGGATGAACAGTTTGGTTGCTACGTCTGAACAGAAGTTTTACTCGAAAATCAAACGATTCAATAATGTGACGAAGCAGAAATAGAACTACAGATGGTAATATCAGACAGAATAAAGTCTGCGAATGCAAGAGTGCCCCTGGTCGGAAAACTGTTTGACCATTGATTTTCGCTGGGGATCTCTGGGGAATTCTAACGCGCCCCACTTGACCAAATTCACTGATCACCTTCTTCGTATATTCTTTTGGTGTCACGAACTGATCCTCTTTTTTCATCTTCCAATCACTTCTTTCGCGAACATTGCCGGCCAAAGAGTCCACGAAACATCTCCCAACCACCTTAGTCTGATGTGCTTTTGTGTATCTAATACTCTGCGTCTAACCCCAACAATTCTCATCCGGTGTTTTCAAAAGATTTGGGAAACGTTACGAAGACATCAGCGTCTGAATACGGATAGTCGACGTATATCCTCTATCCACAGTGGCAACGCTCCTGAACTCCACAGAAGAACTAACCTAACCGCGATAGTGTACACTTGATCCTTGATGAACATTCGGACGTCACATTGATGCTTCGTAGGATAAAGGTGTAAAAGAAGCCAGATGCGTCTTATGCGCAGAGGTATTTCACTTGGTATTTAACCTCCTTTAACATGCACCTCGCTAGATAGCAGATTAATTGTTTCATATGATACCGTAACATTCGGTGTTCGACCAACCCAGTCATGCACCAGCATCTTGCACTTGGGATGAGGAAAACGCATCGCGAACATCGCTTAGCAGTTTCTCATGCTTTCAACTTGCGTACCTACATTGGTCCCTTATTATACTCCAGATTGATAGATATCTCCCATTTTATGAGTTTTCCTCACCGTTCTCGGTGAATAAATTCCTCGACAACTAACCGATCATACCATTCTTTCTCCACACTTCCAACCATGATGGTAAGATGGTTATACCGGTCAATCACAACAGCCTCGTTCACTTACTGGATCGGGGCCATTCATGTTAAATCATTTGAACGCCTTGGAGAACAATACGCTTGTAGACACGGGCACCCATCGATCCCGTCAGCTGTCCCAACGCTCATCGATGGTCTATCCTCAACCGCCACCGATGAGTCCACCACCACCTCCACCACCGTCTGCACTGGCCAGTCAACATACTTGTGTTCGCCAGGAGGACGCGCTGGAAATGGCTAGTCTCATGTCAGACTTCTCACAGCGACAACTACAACAACAACAACAGCCTCAGCAGCATCACATATTCAGTCAAAATCTCCAACATTATCCGGTTCAACCACCCCAGCACGGGTCCGCGCAAATGATAATCGAACCTCACCCTGCCTACTGGGCGGCTCCGCATCCACAGTTGGCCATGACCGGGTCCAAGTACTCTGGACAATTCATGCCGGTCAATTACTATCCAACCAATTCAACCATGCCAAATGTACCTTACGGGCTGAAACGGGAACCGCCTAGTGGAGGTTCGGTTCATGATGGGACCGATAGTAAGCATTATATTGTTACGAATAACAGTCTTTTTGTTCTTCACTTGAATTTTGCGGTTTAATATTGAGTATTGTTGACCACGACATTTTAAATGACACAAAGGGGGAATAAATAAAAGAATGAAGGAAAACCTCTAAGTAGATAGACTTCTCAAGAATTGCTGATATGTCGCCTTCAATACATCACTGTTTACAATAGTACTGCTGGTGGATTGTATTTTACAGTATTTTTCTCAGTTCAAGAGCCAAATACCGTAGTTTAAGAGCCTTGTAAGTTTGGTAAACTGTGACACAACGCTCTTGAACTACGAAAGATACTATAATTTGCGAAATCATCCCAATTTATTCACTGGACTGTGTCTTGTTTTGAGGCTTCATTCTAAAACCATGCAAGTAGGTTCCCAGTGTGGACGAAGTCGCTAAATCATGGAGTATCGTTATCCACTCAACTTGTTTGCTCTTTCAGGTATTCCCCGTAATATAATTAATAAAGGAGGTTCAAGAGTCCCACAAGGTGATCGCAGACACTTCGGTTACAACTTCCACCCTGCATTTCACACTGGTGGTCGATTTTGCGGTCATATAACGGGTTGATTTGAAGATCATTCCATCCAGTAACGTATAAGATACTGGTTCTTTTCCAGTAATGCTCTGACATTTGTTCTATTTAACGTGTGCTCCACAGAAAACAAGTCAATCTAAATTTGAACTCATCCATTGTTAATATCACCACGCTCAACACTATGCACTCCATATGCGGTAGTTTGTTCGAAACGGTCAGCAATGTTTATCCACTAAGTTCCAAACGAGAATTGAACCGGACACGTAGCACTGAATTCAGTACGGTAATGGCAGCGCCATCCAAATTGCTTTGCCCCAAATCAGCACTATATGTGATTACATGTATACACTTATAATCGACTGTGACGTGTTGAAGATTTTTCTCAGTACATAGTTTGAGTTTCGAGATCTAATTAAAGTATATCGTAGCATCGGTAGATGACAATGAAGTTCTTCCTACACGCTGCTGTGGATATTTGGATGTGTGTGCCCCTCGTTGCCAAGATAAAATGCTCTGAGCAATGAAAGCTGAGAATTAGCAAGGTATGGAAATATGGTTTTATTTGTAAACAGGATCAGAGTAATTATCCTCAGTTATGCTTAGAAAGATTCCCCGTTTGAAGAGTTCATTAGAAGTAGATTTTTGATCCAACATGTTTTTTATATTTATGTCTACAGAAGAGAGAAATTTTCTTACTCGGGAGACTTTCCGTTATATGAGGTTGAAAAAATGTTCCTCAACGATACCTGTGATACTTACTGTAAATAAGAAATTACACTTGGCATCAATGTCCGCGTCGGAGTCCAGGTCATTCTGTTGCGCTTCGTTAACTGTTTATACGGTTATGGCGATAGCGATGAACAGTTCCACTAAAACTGAATTCTCTCAGCACTTCCGTAATGGAGATCAAAGTGGAATTGCAAATGCTCCTGAGTTTGGATTTTCCATGACAGATCTTGTTCAACGTTCGAACATAAGTAGGAACACAAATTATCGGATAATTCACCGAGAAAACTCCCACAAATATACACTTCAGAGACAGAAGACCCAGCAAATCGAAAAAGACGTTTTTAAAAGCATTACGCTCAAAGACCGTAAGTCCATGTCCTCAATTCCGCGTGAAAATATTCCCGGGCACTCTTGCTTCTTGTTGCAGATAAGAATGCGATAGTTTCAAATGTGGCTGGCAGCAGGTGACATGCGTGCTGCATTGAAGGCCCGACGAAGAGGGGCACGTATTGATTTAGTCAGAGGATCCGGCTCATGAAGACTTCAATTTCTGCGATGAGTTTATTTTACAGGCGTAGTGTGTGGTGAGCCGTGGAAAGGTCAGAAAAAAATTCGTAGCAGGAAATTCATCCGACAGTGTACGCTGCCGAATACCAAGGTATAACACCGACCAAATTTTTTGATTTAGATAGCGATAAATCTTGGTCAGCCTTGTTGGTGAACTTCGCCTCTACTAAATTGACCTTTGACCTTCGGAACTGAATCATCGAGAATTCAAATACCAAAAATGGAAACAACAGCACAAAGCGAAAGAGTTCAAGCTCACCAATCGAGACGTCATCCGTCAAGGGTCAAGTTAGTAGAGGCAAGTCGAGAAACAAACGTCGGGCCTTGGGCACAACGTCGTCTACGAGGCTCAAGGTCGGGATTAATGACAAACCTATAAATATAAGAGATCACTACCAACAGTGCACAAACACTTACGGTGTCACCTCGACTGATGATGAGACGTTTGCGATCTAAACGCCAAGCTGACCGATCAGAACATCGTGGCAAAACGTGCATATTGGCGTACTTCTGCATGAGTTTCGAGTATACCTATATATATATTCATCATCATCACCATCACCACTGCTCAGTGACATGGACTCAAACGTGAGTCACCAGTCGCTTCTTCTTCAGAAAGACGTCTAGTAGTCACTTGAACGCCCAATCCTTAGGCTTGTACACCTTTTAGCTGGTGGTGCGTTCTATAGATTAGTCATCCTCCGAGAGAGACGGTACACATCAAAGGTAGACCCGCCGTCTGCTGCTTCTTTGAAGTGAGCGAATGACCCAGCGTGCGGTAGTGATCGTAGAGAGGTAGCTCTGCACCTAATTCCGGTTCAAAGTTGCCTCGTATAATACCTCTGGTGAAGTTCCGGTCACCTCGAACTTTCCGATATGTCACTGGGAACAACCCGGTAATCTGCAGACGACCTTTGTAGCGGAACGCATGTAGCCCCCGAAAAAGACGAGTTACGCTCTTCTACACTGCTCCCAGCTTTGCCTCTTCTACAACCGTACGTGGGAACACAGTGGGTCCCCCGTGCTCCATTCCAGGTCGTACATGGGAGATATACAACACTTTGAAAGCGTCGAATGAGAGTTGGCTAAATGACCGGGGAATAGGTCTAGCGATGTTCTTCCCGGAAGCTCAGGATTTGTCCTTGTTGGTTCGGTTTTTAGTGATGAAACCACAATCATCCCAAGGTCTTTTTCACAAGCAGATAGGTAAAGGGGGAATCACAGTGTATAGCACCCCTGGGCGGTTTCTTTACACGCATGTGTGCATATTTGTCGTTGTTAATTTGTAGGTACCATAGATCCGATCATCGTCCAAGGGCCTTGATGTCTTCCTGAAGAACAAAGTCTTCTTCATTTGATGTGACCACACACCAGATCCCAAAGCCGCCCGCGTAAATCAGACACGGTGATTGGAAAATTGCGAGTAGATCATTCACATAAACCACGAAGGGCAATGGGCCAAGAATCGATCTTTGTGTCACACCACTGGTAGCCACCTGCCCCGCCGACATTGAATATCCTACTCGTACTGCCAAGATTCTCTCTTTAAGGAAATCTTCGATTCATGAAATCAAGGGTACCACAACACTGAGAGCCTTAAGCGTACCTCTTAGGCGGTTTTGCGAAACTAAAGTCCACTAGAATTTCGTCCGTAGAGTGTCCTTAGCCTTGGCATTCATCCAGTGTTCCCGTGCTAGCAGTAATTTTGGTTTGGCATGGTTTGCTTTTCCAGAAATCATGTTGGCGTCGCATAGTAAGTTGTTTTCTCTGCCATGTTTCCGGAGTCGAGTGACCAGTAGGCGTTCTTTTATCTTTCCGACCGTAGATGTCAGACTGTCAGATCGATTATTTACGGTCTCAACCTTCGTTTAGTGGAATAACAACGGCTTTCTTCCATTCCCGGAGGAGTTTCCCCGCTGATAGCCACGCCTCGAGCAGTTGTGACTGATCGAGTTATAGTATCAACCAGCTACGTCTTGATTAATGGTGGCACCCCATCTGACCTTGGAGATTGGTTGATTTTGATGGCACGCATGGCGACAGCCACCTCTTTCTCTGTAATTTCCTCAAACGACATTCAGAGAGCGTCTTCTGCGATCTGTGGGGAATGATGATGCATCATTTCATGGGCAGGCTGACCAGTACTGCCTCGCCAGTATACCCACCTTGTGCTCATCTGTAACTCCCAGGGAGCTGCTATCCTGCAGGGTTGGAATGTCAATTGTAGTTCTTGTCCTCCGTCTCAGATAGGCGAACAAACGTTTGGGTGCGCGAACTGAGTCCAGCGCTAACGTCTCGAATGCTTTGATTACGGATACCGCGATAGCGGTCGTATCCCTCCTCATTTACATGACAGTCTCTATGCGTGATTTGGACTCATATATATATATATATATATATATATATATATATATATATATATATATTATATCGCCCACTCGTCGCTGATTTGGAATAGACATTATCCCGGTCAACATATACAGTGATGGACTCATGATGAACTTCTCAGAAAGATACAGGATAAAATAACTACTATTCCCAGTGCTAAATAAACTAACTGATTCTGTATACCAATTTAGTTGCTGAATTGACATCAAATAATCGTCAGTGTAATCTACATCGAGAGAGGTTCCTATATATCCAGTCCTCAGTAATATGAACTTGCGATCGTGAACTGTGCGATAAAACGTCAAGGTGAATAGTTTAACAATTTTGGGTCGGAATAATTCTGTCTGTCGGTTGTTTTCATCAGGAATGTGCCCTAAACGTAACTTAGTAGGGTTTCAATCTTGGCCGATCCTTTGGTTTGTTGCTAGTGTATGAGCGCAGTGAGATCGGCACAAACCCCAATGGCCCAAAAACCCGCAACCCTAGCATAGACGATCGGAAAACATGACCCAGAAGCTTGAACTAGAGACCCGATATTTTGGGTGTGGTAACGAGTTAAGTGACGGTGGGTCCGCTGTTAATTACCAGCCTGAACACGGTACCATAGAGCTCGGTTCAGCCCAGCCCTAGGATGGCTCTTAACGATACACAGATGGACCCAATGCCTTGATCACAATAAGTAGTATTGGTCTGATGAGTTTCAGGTTGTCCGTGTCATTTACTATCCCTAAAATGATATTAGACACGTATGTTGTTACATCATCAGAGCCTCAGGATGAGTGGTTCATGCATTTCATGAGTTTGCGGACCGTATCAGATACCTCAGACCGTCGAACTCGGGGAGCTCAGTCAGTAAACGGCGAGAATTAAAAAGTGCTCGCAAGTCAACGTTTGTATCGTAGTTGATGTTCTTGTGAATTGAAGTGTTGAACCGCATAAGACATCAGCAGGTATGGTATGGTATCGAAGTGGTCAAGAACAATGCTGTCAACCTCCTCCACGGTTGTGTTTCGCACCGGAACGCCAACGTCGAGGTTCTCGACTAAGTTCGTTCAACCGTTCCCGGTTCAAATTCGATAAATCGGCAAATTGGATCGGTCAAGTGGATGAGAACTATTCCCTTCCGTTCTCTTGATTGAGAGTGAGTTTCACGTGGTATTAGATGTCATCATTGGTTGGTATTCATATCACCGTGAAATATTCCCCCGTCTAATTTGACTTTGCGTGTTAGCCATTCACCATCTACTTCCATCCTGTGAAACTTTTTTACTTCAGCTGAATGTGAGATGTTGGATCAGGGTTTGACTCTGGGCCAAAAGGAGCATCTACTTCAAGGAAAAAACCCAAGCTCATTGGCACCGGACATGAACAGCTTGCCATATCATTCGTTGCCACCACCGTCGTTTGCCATGAGCCCTGGATCGTATCCAAACGGGACATATCAGCCGCAACAAACCCAAAAAGCGATAGCTCAGTGTTCTGATGACCAGCAGTATTATAACCCTGTCCAACCCCATCCTATGCAAACCGTGGACTCCCATTTGAACCGTGGCTACTTATCCGCTTGTCCCACGTACCCAACATCGATGGCCCCACCCATGACTAATCATGGCTTCCAAGTTCCTGGGTTGTACGATCCCGGTTTGGGAACTCCTCCCATGAATCACGATCCGGCTTACTCGTTTGATCCACGAGTACCAACATCCCGGACTGTCGAGGCGGATTATGCTCATCGCGATAAATTGTGCGGTTCATTGCAATCGGAAAACAAGTGAGGAAAATGATGCACTGGCACTTGTTAGCTGTTTTGTAAGCAGGTTTTTTGGTTCTTCTGAAGTTTGGGATCAGATTTTATCACCGTTGCGGCTACTGCCTTCTTCCGTCAATTCTACTCGTTTGTTTATCGAGGTATCTGTTACACATCACTGTCTAACCAGGTGATCCCGGTGTGCCTTGACTTTGACATAGCAGCGCTTTTCTACCATCTTGTACCTTCGAGATATTTGATCTAGTGTTGTTCCGTTCTTCCGTAAGTTCCCCGTCGTCTGTCAGGATTTACAACCCGTGGATGAATGCAGAATCTTGGTAACAGTCATGAATTATACTACCTGTGAGGACTTCCTTAGTAATTTTCTCTCGGACAGTTATTCAAATACTGTTCAATTCATTTGTGAGTATATCTACTCGCACAAGAGTGAAAGCAAACCCGGCTGATAATGACCCATTCACGGGATTGTCGGCGAAAATGCTTCCAGTGTGAAGCGGCAAAGGTAAAATGTACCTGAAAGAGGAATGAACTGTTTGGTAAACACCCTCAATTTATATTACTTATGAGTATTAGAGGTTGACCAAACAGTTGTACAGTGCCTTCATGCTTTCCAGTGGTCAGTTAAACGTTGCTACTGCTTGGAGATTCATTGTGAACAACCCGACTACTTTGTTACAGGTAGTACAGTGCTCCCCCTCTAGAGCGAACATCGTTGGGACCGACTAACTTTATTCGCTCATGAGGGGGGGGGAGTGTTCAGAAAATAACGCAAAATTTGAATAAACACAAAGAGTATGCGCCAAGCTTCCAAACAGTTGGAGTGGGATTATTCGTGCCTATCGCGTTTGAAATAAAACACAAACATGAGACTATATGTCCTCCCCCCAGGTCGAGGGTGCATCGACCAGATTTTTACTCTTCGTCGACTACCTGAAACGCGCCACACACACCGCCGACCGACAATGATGGTTTCCTCAGACTTGAAAGGCGCCTTCGATTCAGTTGACCGAACAGCGCCTTTACTGAAACCCGGCTGAGAAAACGGAGTCCATTGCCGTAAAGGTGATGAGGTTTTGATATTCAAGGTCGTTGATGAATAATTGGGAACAGCGTTACAACATTTCAGGTGGTGCCGAGGAGAGCTAGTGGAAATTGGCTTGGAAAATAGTGACGAATCCGCTAGTTAGGTATCATTGTCGTGTGGTTTCTGCGTGATTGGGTTTTCATATTAGGCAGTTCGTCGGTTGTGAAAGGTCGTTCGGCACTGTGGAAGTGTTTGTACCTGCGGAAACCCTGCTACTCTTGGGTGTATTCGAATCTCGTAGATGTGTGATTTGATCGAGTGAGTTAAGTTGTGAGGTAGTTTCAGTAGCCAAGATCGTGTGAGTGATTAGCCAAATAATGGTAGTAAAGTACATCAATGTTTCATCCAAATGAATCGATGCTCAGGATGGAAACGGCGCTTCATTTGGGTTGTGCAGCACAAAAAAATGCAAATACCACTGCGAAGGTAAAAGGTTGAAGAATAAGTTGTGATCGGACAAAATATAAAAGCAGTGGGCAGGTGGACGCCAGAATCAGTAAATTTTAATATTCAGATCGTGAGTGATACTGGATGCATTTAAGACTATCCTTCTCAGTGCAGGTGCGTGCCCAGTTGGGAGTGAGTAGAACACCAGCTATCGCAACTCTTGAACTTCAATTAACGAATCACACAAAATTCCAACAAGTTAGATTGTTATTTTTATGGTGACTTACATGTGCTTGGCAAACTTCATATCACACTGGGTTGTTCACCGTACGTTCCGTAAGAGGGGAACGAAATCGTTTATGAATTCCCTGTACTACTGTGTTGCTACAAGTAATGAGTCATTCGTCGTTCGCGCTTAAGCTTTTTTCGGATGCCTGCACGACGTGTCACGATTTCTGTCTGTCATTCTCCTCCCCCACCCTCCCTGTGTGTTGCGCCTATATCATACTCTGTAAACCTAAAACCAGTGTCTGGCTTCAATCTCAGTTGGATTTCTAATGCTATCTGGTTTATCTTCTCTATTCTTCTGTCAAGTTTCGACCATTCATGGTCCATCTCCGTTGTATGTGTGACGTGCCCAGCACCTACGTGGAGTCGGATAGAGGTATACTCGACCACCTGTCCTCAGGTTCGTTCGTTGCGCACATCTGTCGACTGACTGTATGACATTGCGTGTACACTCAGACACACTCCCTAGTGTTTGCTCCCCGCTGATGCTCGTCAACTGCGGATAGTTTGCAACGTGCTAGAGCACATTTGACATTCTTTCTTGTCTGAGTGTCATCCATGCCCGGTTTTACGGTGCGCTCACTCACGCACGCATTCACACATGTATATGCGTGTTCTGGGCACACCTCTCCCCTCTTATTCTGTCCGAATAGCTTTCTCTTTACCCCCGCCATATCTTGGCAAGTCGAAAAATGTCGATTGATTGTGGCACCTTCCAGATGCGACTGGCAGCTCAACTGTTTATTTTTTGGTCCATTCCTGTTTACTGCCGCATAACCTCGCCGTCACTCGATTTGCCAACTGATGGATAATATTCTCTTAACCCTTTTGATCGTACGTAACTGGATTTGGTCAATAACGGCAGCCATATCCGATATTCCTGGTTTTCTCACACTATTGTTGACCTTAATACGATAATACCAATAACAATGACGAGTTTTGCGACCGATCGTCACATGTTCTAGCGTGATTCTCGGTTGTCTCACAATCCATGGATTGGCCCTAATGGTTTTTCTGATCATCAGACAGCAGTTAATATTTACACCATCGGCTAATTTACTCACTACGCGTATTTTCTTTCCGGACCCCACGATATCACGGAGACGATTAACCGGATAGATATATACTGCTATCTAGACAACTGCATTCTTCCCCAAAGGTTGGACATCGAAAGAAATGTCTTCGCATAAAGAAGGCGCTTGTTTTACACATTTATCCTATGAAGCATCAATGTGACATCTGAGTGTCTATCAAGGACCAAGTTTACTCTGCCGCAGTTAGGTTAATCCTTCTGTGCAGTTCACATGCGTTGTCACTGGACAGAGGATACGCGTAGACTATCTGTATTCGGACGCCGATATCTTCGTGACGTTTTCTAGATCTTTTAAAAACACCGGATAAGGATTTTTGGGGTTTGGCTCAGCGTGATGAGGTACACGAAACAAAACACTTAGTGAAACACAAAGCACATCAGACTAAGGTGGTTGAGGCATGTGTTGCTTACATCATTAGTTATAAACCATCGGCTTGCAATATTCACTGAGGCAAGCAGTGATCGGAAGATCAGTAAGAATGATCGGATCATAACATGAAGAAAAAGTTTGGGAATCCTGCTGGGAGTAATTAGTCATGTAGAGCATATCAGGCTTCCTGAGTGAGTCGACGAGGTCGACCAGTAGGGCTATCGGGAGATATGACAGTGTTTTACGACCAGTGGCGATCTTGTGTTCACAAATTTTCTTTTGCCAGATATTGTCATTTGTAGTAAGGTTTTTGCCTTGTCGTCTTTTTGAATAGCTTGATTTTCGATTGAGGTTCAGGCTGAGAGATAACAACGAGCACCGCCGCACCCAGTGCATGCGTGATAGTTCTTGAAACTGACCTGAACACTGGGTCTCCGAATGTTTGCTCCACTGTTGCTCCGATAGCCTTGACAGAGTAGGACGTGCGAGACTTCCGGGTTGGGGTCCACGAGACCCGCCCACCAGACGATCGGAGACATTAAGTGATAATGACTAGGTGCCGTGGCCATTGGCATAGTTGCTTTCGGACTCTTGTCTTCGTCGTTTCCGCTTTTCTATTTTGCGTTTGGTTCTTTTTCACTTTATGCTTCTATTCATTTTATCTTCAACTGCAAGATGCTTGGAGGTAACAATGAAAACCTGAGGACAGAATTACGAGGTTGTTGGTTGAAAGAACTGAACTTAATTGTCTCTTCAATTTTTCACCCATGACGTTGTGACGGTTGGTTAAAAGATGCATGTAATTCCACAGGAAAAACTTAGCAGTTTAATTGTCGGTCCCAAGTTGGTAATCCTTCATTGATTACGTTCGTTGGGAACTGGGCGTCGATAGTAAAAATAGCTTGTTAAAATGGTGGTTTTGTTTGTTTTCTCATCAAGATGAGTTTCCCCTTGATTTAGCTTCACTCTGTGTTTCCGTTGGAAGTAATAAAGCTAACCAATATACACTCATGGTCGTTTTTTTCTGCACCCGTCTTCTTCGGTTCGTAAGATTGTCTATTCTAACTAGGTTTGATGGTGTTCGCACAGCCAAACACCTGATCTGGATGAATTCACATCATCGTTATCATCATCAACGTTCTGGGTTGCTTGCATTGCTGGTTGTCCTAACCCCAGAAGGATTCGCACATTGATACTCTCCACCTCGGTACCTATACTACAGAAGTCACTAGGGTCCTGAAACCAGGAGGTTTCATTGTAACCGTACGCAGTGATCTTTCTGCGTTTCCCACTTCCCCACCCTTTGACTTCGAGGCATACTTGTGCACAC
Organism: Fasciola hepatica; assembly: GCA_948099385.1. Lineage (NCBI taxonomy): Eukaryota > Metazoa > Platyhelminthes > Trematoda > Plagiorchiida > Fasciolidae > Fasciola > Fasciola hepatica. Next base: position 11,737,340 of record CANUEZ040000142.1, on the reverse strand, counting down.
ACTCGCACTAATTACAATCCTCGGAAGTGCAAACGCGCTTATGACACCTGTTTTAGTTTTTCTGCTCCATTTCGAGGACATTCAGGTTCTTGCAGATGTGTTTGAACACAGGAACGCTCATTTTGGATGCGTTTTATTACATGAGTGTGAATATACAAACCGACTTTTGTTCGGCACAACGAAAAGAAAGCTAAAGCGAATAATAGGTTTCCGATCATGGATTTCACTCCTCCGCTCGATTTCAGAAATTATTTTGTCGACAAATCCCACTACAAGCTGCTTTACAAGCACCAAAGTGTTATGATGTATCCACCCTTTGATTTCCCGCACGTTAGTCATGAAAAATTGAAGAAGAATCTTTGTTTACGATCACCATGGTAACAATGATGGACCCTATGATACAGTCTCCTTAATTGTTTATTTGTCTGTGTATTCTCCTAACTTGTAAGGCATACGTGGCAATCCAACTGATTTCATCATCAAGTCATTTGAGTTGATCGTGACTCCGCAATCCAGTGTTCTATCACGGCTGCTGCTGCTTTACCTATTACCGCCTCTGACCTGTGGAAAGGTCTTTCGTGATCAGCTGCTTCATGCGCCTGACTGAGGAACGCTTGTTCGCGAGTGGGGCAGCGAACGCTTGTCGTTACGACGCCTGTGTTTCCTAGTTCATTCGCGCATGCATAGAATAAAAGAGCTGATCTTGGTTACTAGTTTCTCAAAATGTAAGTGACAATGATCGCACTGAATAGCGATTTTTTCTGCTGAGACTGCGATTCTCTCTAATTTCTCGTTTGCAAATCGGAGCACGACGTTGATTCCTAATTGACAAGACCTTTGAGGGACCATATTTACGGACCTTTAAAGAATCCGATAGTTTAGCTGTGGTACTGAATTGGCAACGGTGTCGCCGACCGCTATAGGTAATCGGTAGCTACGGTTCCCCCATTGGAACATTTAACCGCTTTTTCGAACGACAGAGTTTAGACCAAAAACGGCCCGATCTGACAGCCATCCGTGAACAGCTCCAGTAGGAGAACCAACACACGCGAATTACTGTGATTGAGGTCCTAAAATAAATCAAACCGGTTTTTCAAGTACCCCTTTATTCGGTTTGGGAAGCTTACTGGGACCCAGCTCACATTCAACATGGGCTCCATATTGATGTACTCACTCAGGCGCACGCGATCTTCCTGTGCGGGCTGTAACCGGGGTTCTGACGACTGCCCAGACTCGCCCTTCTTTTATTGCAGTAACTTCTTCCATGCACTTTGTAACGCTTTTGGTACTTTTTTGTGTTTTTCAGGCCACCGTTGGTGAAGAATCTGACCACAGAAGCGCAATTCTTTCTTTCAGTGCATCTGATCTGGCAAACCAGTAACTAATTGTATGCACCAAAGCTTGCGGTCTTCAACGTTTGTGCACTCATGAAAACAGGCCGACAAGCTTCTCTAATGTCGCACCCTCGAGACTGTAGCCACAAATGTGAACCACTTTTTCAACGCTCGCACCCAGGATCCCACCAGTTTACTTCGACTAAAGTCGCTTGACATACATATATTCTTCGCTTATCGAGATACACCGAAGCCTCTTCAGTTGGCCAGGTGATTGTATTCACCCCTCTAAGCTCTAAGGAAAAATCGGCTTTGCGTAACTGTGTGCTCTGTCTAGGGTAAATATGGGTCTCGACTTCATACTGCATCCTGTTTCTTATCAGTGCTTACGCTCTCACTGACTGCATTTGGGAAACAGTCAACGATGTATTTGATAAACAGCCTGATGGCCTTTTGTGAAAGACATCCCATTTAGACAGTTGTATTAGCTGAATATCTCATTGTTCAAGTTGGTCATCTGTTTCTGATAAAAATGTGCTCGGAGTCAAAACCGGCTCTGGTTCTGTATGCAAAGATGATGATAACGGCCTGTTACATCTCTGAGCAGATAATCGCTTCTTCCCTTCAAGTACATACTTCTGGTGTGGCTTCCGACGCTCGGTCGCGTGTCGTCGGGCTTTCACTAACCAGTCTCAGACGGAAACCGGTGATGCTCGAGCGGTTTAGATCGTTCACCTATAATTTGCAATTGCCTCCATGTTTCATGAATCTTTACTTTTGCCCTTCTAGTGGCTTTATTTCTGTTTAACTTCTTGACTGCGCTTGGGTCGCAAATTCGCTTGCTGACGTCTTCCTGCTCAGCCAGTTTGATGCCTCGCGGGGACTAAAATACTGGGATCCTTTTTTCATCACCCGTTTCTTTTGATGCAAAGAATTGACTTATACCCTCTGTGAGATATATACATTTTTCTCTCGACGTACGCTTTCATATACAGACACTACCACCACCGACGTCGTAGGCGCAGATTGACGGCTGACAGTGCGATGTCTGACAACCCCGAACGAGACCAATACCATCGGCACACAGAGGCTACAGATACGGGCGTGCCACTGATGTCTTCCTCACCGGTTGTGCACGAACAGTCACTTCGAGGTGGTTGCAATTTACAAACGAGTCAGGATGCAGCAGATCGGCCACCACCACTTCCACTACACCATCCGTCGACTTCTTACGGGCCAGCCGCGCATCCGAAACCCGGCCATTATCTTCATGGATGTAAGTTTATATTGCACGCTTACGAAGACCTTATCGGGAAAATGCCATTTCCAGCACCTTTTTGAATAAACCATTTGCTCATCTTTTCTGTAAGTCGGATTCGTGGAGCACTTTTACTGCAACTCCATATAGAACTGAGTGATGTAACCTAATGTCCCTATTCGTGCCAGAGATGGGTCTTTGGGATCAACACCGAAGAGCCTTTTGCATTCGACGCGATTGATTTTGCTAGTGGAGATTTTCCGCCACATCACTGACTAGCCGCTGCTTCTCTTGTCGATAAAATCTTCTGAATGACATTCAGTAAAAGCCAATCCGTTGCAATTAATTGGGCACTTTGTCTTATCTCTCTCGAGCTGTTTCTTCGATTCGATAAATGACGCGAAAATGTGGTCATCAACCACCGGTATTTTTCGCGGATTCCGGATTCTTATCTGTTCAATAGGAGTGACTTCATTGCCGCAGTGTACGCTGGACTCCTGATGGATGATCAGATGCCGCGTTGACGTCACCGACGACTGGTGCTAACGAAAGTCAAACGCTCCTGTCGCACTTTTCCACACATAAATCAGATATTTCCCAATAGGGCCCTCGAGAATTCCGGGTAAATAGCTCACAAGGCTACGTTTTATCAGGTGCTTATTGCACATGTCCCCGATTGGAACTCTTTAGCGTGCTATGTTTGCTGAGGTGGGTGGTAGTTGGACGGCTGAGGTTAACCAGTTCATGACATGACAGAAATGTGGAAAAAATCTGTCCAATGGACTCGACCATGTGAGGTGTGTTAAACTACTTGGGTCAGGTTCGCGACATCCGCCCGTCCAGTGATAAGACATCGAGAGTTGTGGTGATATTTCTGCACCAGCAACTTCCCCGTGTTCACACTATTCCCAACTACTTTATATCGTCATTTGAATTTTTCTCTTTTATTTTCCCACACTACTTTTTGTTTTCTGAGTGAGTGACTTGCTCAGGGTTAGCGACCAGAACTTCCGCACTCAATGCATGGTTGATAGTTGTTCAACAGAAGTTGAAACGATCATCAAGTGATATGCAGCTAACGCGGGAGCAAGAATTGCCCTTGAGTTGTCATTCCTGCTAGGGTGATATATGTCTTCGTGCCAATCGACACATGCAGTAATTATGCACACAATCCGAAAGTGAGACGTTTTTCGACCGGTATATTTACTACTCATATTGTATCAGTCATGTTGAAATCGTAAATTCCTCATTCGAAATCACTATCTTGTCCGCATATCGAAGACCCGACACTTTACTCACGCGAAGCTCATCGTCACTACCCTTGTATGATGATATTTCTTGCTAGCCTGTCTACGTCCACATATTTTGGATAATTATTTCTCACACGACATCAGATTGTTCTATGACCAATGTGACTCCTTGAAACCCAATTCGACAACGCGGTGTTGGTATTGTTTTAATCGATAAACTTTTTTCCTTTATGGATTGACGAACCACTTTTGTTTTTAAATATTCCATGATTGTCTAATCAGCTTGTTGGTCCTTCAAAAATTTGTCACTCGTTTTTGCTTCGCAGAATTTTTTCACTTTTTGTTGTTCATGCGACAATGAGCTCACAACGATATGAATAGCACAACGGCACTGATTAGTCCCCTTGTTGGGCATATTTTCTTTGCGCATCTATATCATCCCCCTCCCCAATGTCTTTGAATACTAATGGTTTCCATAGTCTCTAGCACCAGTTGCTTATTAACAGTTTTTTTTTTTGATTTGACACTTTAACTAACTTCTACTGTTCCATTTTTCACCTTGCTGGTCCCCCTGCTTGACTGAAAGTGTAACTTTACCACGCAATAAACAGCGGTCAGTGATGATCCAAACGTATTGTGACTCTTCCCCTCCGCTTCCATTTTCAGTCTACGGTCAAAATTATTCAACAGATCAAATGATCAACGAAGTTCCCACTATTTGCGAGGAAGCTTTCAGTTCGCCAGGCTGGTCAGACCCAATAAAACCGGGATACAATATGCCACCAGAAGTCCCAGTTCATCGGCCGTATCACATCGCCGGTCCGGTGGTCTACGGCAATCATAACCCGGGCGCTACAGTAACCACTTCCGGTGCGAGCACTGCACCAAACAGCCTGAGCAGACGAGTTCCTACGAGCCTTTTAAACGGTCCACCGCGTGTGCGAGACTACTCCGAATACGGCATTCCTAATGTGCATCCAAGCATCAGGCAACCATCCGTCAAATTGAACAATGGTGTTCATAGTTCCGTGGAATCTGTGGACCCAAATCGTGGTCTGAATACTGTAGACCCACGAGATAGAATAATTATCACAGCTGATCGATGTTTCGCACCCCCTGGACAACCCACAGCGTAACCAGGGGTGTTATGCAAACAGTGTTCTCAACGTTGCATCGGTTTCACTTATTTCCTCCGTTGTATTGCTCGAGATAAAGTAGATCACAGGGATTTCGAACATCCTTCCCGGCAGTTTATCATTCTGTTGCGCTCACTGTTCCGGTTTTCGCACCGTTTTTACACTCTTTACAGTCTGTTTTGATCTTCGCATCAAAAATGGGCAGGTCATATTTTTCAATAGCATATCGTGCACCCCCCCCCCACCATTCTACTATGTTTGGTTCAGTCTGCCTCGTTATTCATACTAAAACGTGGTAGTAATCTGAGGATAAGTGGGAAAGTGTCTGATGCTCCAGGTTTATGTCAGATGCATTTACTCTCTTTCACACACACACACACAGTACCTACGATCGACGCCCTGAATGTGAGTACACACATCTCATCGTCGTCACGCGTAGTCTCACATCGTTCCGTTTATGCATTTCGCTCACACGCGTTTATCCGTCGATCCGTCCAAATCCCCCACCTCAACCAGTTTTGTTTCTCTTTTGCCGTCTGCATACGACGTGCGATCCACCAGAGCGCGTGTTCTATCTGGTTATCATGTAATCATACTGATTTCCGCACGTTCTCAACTCAACTTAGCTTCATTTCTCTAAGCGATCTCTCTGTTCTTTGCTATTCTCTTACGTGCTCAGTGCATCATGCAAATCTTAGCCGAGTCGTTTGTAGTTCCTCGTTCGTTCCGTCTTTTCTTGAGGGATTGACACCACGCTCAGAATGAAAATCCTGGATCACGTTTCGCACTCCCGCCCATATATACATGCAAGCACACCTGAGACCCTCTAAACCACACGTCAAACTTGTTCATCGACGAATCGGACGAGATTGTCCGCGTAGTTGTTCTGCTACTTTCTCTTATCTCGTCTCTTGAATCGTGTTTGGTATCCTTTTTGACTTTTAGACTTTTGTTCCTCTCCTTGTGTGCATCTACATTTTAATTTGTTCGTGGGTTTTTTCTGTCCATATGTATACACGTCCACCCTAATATTTCTTTTTTAGTAAAAATAAATTAACTTGTGGTACCTTCGGTATTCAATTGCTCGTTTGGTGAGTTACGCCATGCTTTTAGGCTTTTCGTTATCAGTTCTACTATTCGAACTCACCTCTATGCAATGGTGTTTCATTTTTTGATTGTGGTTGATGAGGGTTGTGTTTGAGTGGGCTGTTTGCAATCATTGGCACTGTCAAAACTATTCTGTCTCGTGTGTTAACAAAGCGCATGGGTCGGGCACACCACACCGCCGTTGAATTAAGTCTGTCTCATATAGTGTGGTTAATTATTCTGTAATTGTTTCCAGATCGGTGAGTGACACGCATGCGAACCAGGTAACGATAGCAATGCGTGTGTGTGTTACATTAGTTGGCTTAACAACTAGCCAGTCAAGTGTTCGGCGAATATATATATATATATATATATATATATATATATATATATATCGCAATAGGTTGCTCTGCTTGCACAAATCGGCATTCCTATCACAGCGGCTTCTGGTGTGGGGGGGATTAGTCGTTTGCACGATCCCTGGTTGTTGATCCGTTTAAGTTTTGAACACGGTCGTGTTGTCACTCGCTGTCCACTAGGTGTTGTCGGCATTGGTGTGATGCTTCCTACTGTACTTTTACGTACAAAGCCGAACAGGCATCTTGTGCGTCCGACACACCGTGAACCGCATGTGCGCATAGATAAACAATAGGAGCCGGCGACAATGCAGTTTTCATATCAGAATTATCAGGCTTCATTAGTCCTTAAATAGGATGATGACAGATAGTTCTCGTTCTACCCGTAGCGGGCTACAATGGCGGCGGAGGCACGGATCCGTTTTTCTCAAGAAATCTGTTATACGCTCTGGTTTTTGATCCGGTGGGTGTCCGGACTGCAGCTAATTCTTCAGACGAGAAAACTCACCCATTTCTCCTCAGATCTCGAGTAAGCTGCACACACCCATTCCTGTGTGGTAAACGTTTCTTTTCCTAAATCGTGCTTTTGCAAACAAATGAAAAGCCGTCCTTTTCCGTCTTCTTAGTAGGTCGTGTTTCTGGACTAGCGTTGTTCTGGGCTGACCCACTTATTCTAGTAAGAAGACGTTTGTGCCTTCGAACCACTATTGTTTACCGGTATGAAATAGATCGTTTGTATGTGTGGTGATCGTAGCTAAATCCTGGTATGCAAACTTGTTAGTTCACCTGCTACTCACAATCAGCTCGTCTGAGTTGTTTTTCTGGTTACAAACCCAGTTGGTTGATTCGGCTCAGACAGCAGTCGGCACCTGTTTGGTCCCTCGGTCCGCTTCGTTGGATTCAAACTCATCCCTGATCCAAGACAAATGCTGTGGCTGCTTGTCAAGCCATCGTGTTGTTAATGAAGTATGCCACCTGTTGGCAGTGTACCAGCCCGAACCATCGCAAGCATGTTTGGTCAAATCTTGAGAGAAATAATCTGAGCCATACAGCATAAACTGGCAACTCATGCATCAGATTCACATCTTTAGGTTCCAGATTGCAACATATAATGATCTTTACTGGTGCTAAGACTATTCATCAAAGATAATCTAAGGGGTGAACCGCCCGGGGGTCTCGTCATTTTTGCGTAAGGCTCCAACTTTTACATGCAAATGTCGAGAAGGTTCTTTCGCTAACTTTGATTATTGTTCATCTGTTCCGTGTTTAATATTGCAACCTCTTCTACAAACGAGAAGTAAAGGTTTTATACTTTTCACTTGAGATAATTTTGGCATCCTCAATCACTTTCAAAGGAAATAATTAATTATCTTGGTAGCCTCATTTTGGGTATCGAATAAAATGCCACCCTTGGCCCTAAATACTTTTCTGGTTCATCAACAGTCCGGTGTGCGATGCATTAGTCAGATCAGTGTTGCTATGCCTCTCGGAAAGGGGGACACACGAACACCGCCAACATTTAATCATCGTATTTCTCGGTTCTTTAGAAATAAATGAACGAGTTGTGCTGAGAACGGAGTAGTCTGTGTCGATGATCCAAGCAGTTTGTTTGGTCAGTAGATCACTTCAGGTTGTTCCATTTGGGACACGTCGCATGTGTTTCCGATCAGATTGATTCATGCATTGTTCACGGAGGCTGATAAGGATTGTTGTGAGGGTTTGTGTAGCTAGTTTTAAAAGTACGTGTAGGCCGGTCAATAGTTCTGGTCGTTTAGAACCTGGTCGTGACCCACAAGACTAATTTGCTAGGAGGTTGATGCCAATCAGTGGCATGACGAATTATCTTACCCCGTGATGCTCCTGTGTCTAAGCTGCTTCTTCCTGTTCGACACTTTCATTTATGCCTCGGGTTATGTTGGTCAAGTGGCTGCCGGAGACATTGAACATCCGATTCGAAGCGTACTTCATAGCGCACCTGCACATGCCAACTCCGTCAAATATAGTGAATTATTTCCACGGTGAACATGGGCGATCCCAGCAACTATTTCATCAAACATGATAAAATAAGCTCTTTGACTGGGGTGCTCCATGCCCGCAGTGGACATTTGACCATTATAAACAGTTTATTCACAATGGGTGACCTTCTGCTCACTGAAAACCCGATAAAAGGCCGCCAGAATACGTCGGTATCTCTGTTTAGTCACTTCTAGGTTATCAGTTGGATCTTCAAATTCATAATCGGCAAATATCGTCGTACCAAGGAGACAGTCCTACGGTTTCTCGGTGTGCATGATTACAAATCCACGACCAACTACTGCCATCATTATCAGTAGTCAAATTAGACATTCGGAACCCGGATGAAAGAGAAACCATTGACCGTATCTTGCCTTCATGAATTTCCAGTAGTTGGTCATCTGTACTACATGGATTATCACGCAACAAACAGTTGTTCCAAATTAGTTTCAAATGGTACCTACATCTAAGAGGAATCTTTAGACTAGACTGTATCACCCACAGCCAAGTGACTGCTGAGGAGCACCTTTCAGTCAGACTCAACGATCTGTGACTCAGTACCTCCCTACAATGTTATTCAGCTTCCAAATAGTCAGCATAACCGTATTTCTGAGCCGGTAAGTAAACTGGCTTATTTAAGTGGGCTTGAATACATGACGGATAGTTAAATGAAGTACACATTCCTCCAAATCCGGTGGTAACGATTAGAATGTACCGATGTGTCGTTCGTTGATTTGTGCGTAAACTCCGCCCTAACTTGTCCTTGTTCGTTTCCAGTTTTATTGCTCATTCTATTTTAATACTTATATATGTCTTATCCATATTTTGTATTGGTCTAACATAGTGATCCCGAACCCATTCATATTATATATATATATATATATATATATATATATATATATATATAGAGAGAGAGAGAGAGAGAGAGAGAGAGAGAGAGAGATCTTGCATACTGAACAGGCAGTTCGTCCATTTGGCATTTTTATTGCGAGAAAATTCAGAAATTTTGAAAGTGCACGAAATTATCTGCTATACTTGACTTCATCTGTCAAGTAAAAATAAACCTTTGAAATCGTAAAGAATTCCCAAAATTGAGTTGAATCAGATATCCGTCACCATTTGTTTGGCGCGTTGATCAGCTTACGAAAGTTTTTTTATGTTAAAAGTAGGTCTGGTGTGTGAAGTATTGATAGCCAATATTTCCCGACCTTGCACGTCGACGGCATTGCCCTCTTTGCAGTCTGTCAAGAATCTGAAATTCAAATTAAATTCAAGGAGATAAGAGTAATAGACTGTCAAATTGAAACTTCGATGATGGTGGCTGTTTGGTTTATAAAGTGTAACTCAGAGAAGGATAATAAATAATTTTCAGTCAAATAAATTTGGCTTTACTAAGGTATTCCATCCACTTTTTAGAAACAAATGTGGTGATGTTTACGTTCTTGCTTATTTGAAATACTTTTACGATGTCAAAGTTGTCATGTTGATTTTTCCTTTATATGAAGATCTATATTCAGTTTTCAGCCTTTACAACATATGACAAAAACAGTAGAGTGCAAATAAGCGCATACGTTTTTGTCTGGAAATAAACGAAACCCAGAATGGAAAGGAAATCAGTTTTCAAGAGACTAGTGATCTAAGAGATATTCGCATGGATATGGTGTAAAACTACCTTCAAAACTCACTTCTTGATAGTAACCGTAGTATCCTGGTCCATCCCAAGTAGGTTCCTTTGCAGGGTTGAACTGACAGGTGTTTTCGAATTCATTGTTCGGGATTCGCTGATGTCCGTTCCACTTTGGATAAGGTGGACCAGATGGTATATGAGCTATTATCTTTTTCCCTAAAATTTTATTGGCGGACACCAAGGACATTCAAGTAACTTACATTTAGGTACGTCGCGCCTCTTCAAATAGTTCACAAACTCACTTTCGTTTTGAAACTCTATTGCATCTGGCCGAGTAAGACGGGGTAGCTCACGATGTTGATCATAGGACTCCCATCTCCGCTCGCACGGAATATACCATCCAGAACCATTGTACAGCGATGTTTTTCTTTCACCTTGTCGGTAGTTATATTCTGGAATGTTGATCATATTCGGGTTTTCTTTCTGTAGTTTGCTATATGTGTCTTTAGCTGCGGTCATTGTTTGACTTATTAACCTGTAAACGGTCAACATATCGGGTCGGATCATAAACACGTAAATCAGCTATACCAAATTTACCTTACTGCGATAAAATAAAATCAAGTGGCCCTGTGCCTTGATCCCACAATAACTAATTACACAGATATTTATAGGGACGGTTAGCCTTCATAAAAGTGTTTTCAAAAGGCCCTGGAGACATTATTTAGTTTATATATATATATATATATATATATATATATATATATATATATATATATATATATATATATATATATATATATATATATATATATATATATATATGAACAACACGCACGTTCTGAGGTTTATATCTTCATATCACGGAGCTGATCCTCATACAATAGTTAACCCGGTATGCATACTGACATAATAATATATGCACACGCTTTTTGTTATGTACGTGAGTTGTAAAGTTATACGTAAGGACTGATATACGCCTGCTCCATTTCACTTCTAGAAGTGATACTTGAAGTCTTCAGATAAATCTGTCGAAATGGCAATTTGTACGAGTTTTGCGTAAACGTAGGAGATTGACGATGGAATAGTGATATTCTCTGCTGCTTTTTCTGTCTCAAAAGGATTTGATGGGTTTCGTGGCAGCACGCTAAATAACCACTGATTTGATAACCCCCTAAATCATAATTTTCTCAACGATACCCTAGTGAGCAACCCTTTGCCGTCTCCATTGGAATACAAGGCTGCCCTATATCCCTGTTTCTTTTCAACTTTGCTATAGAGGATGTCCTACAGAACGCTTTGTCTGGTCTTCCAAACGGTGGGGTTGAACTCCTTCCAGGGAACAGAGTTTTTGGTTTTGAGTACGCCGATGATATTGCCTTGGTGAGCGACAGGGCACAGACAATTCAGAATGCACTGAACCGATTGGCGATTAAGGTGTCCGAATATGGTATACGTTTAGCGCCTTCGAAGTGCAAGGTACAAGACTGACAAGAGACTGTGCCTGCACTCACCCCTAGTGACCATTTAGAGGTAGTCAGTAGCTTTAGGTGCCTAGTGAGCTTGATCACAGCTGGTTGTGGTGCAAGGAAGGAGATCACATCATGAATTGCGAGAGCCAGAGCAGCCTTCGCGAACTTGCGCCATCTGTGACGCTACCATGACATTGGGCTTACCCTCAAGGGAAGTGTGTACAATGCCATAGTTCGTAGTGTTCTATTTTACGGTTGCGAGACCTAGCCCGTCCGCCTTGAGGATGCTCGGCGACTTTCTGTGTTCGACCACCGATGTCTCCGAACCATTGCTCGTATCTGATGGGAACTTCGGGTGAGCAATGACGAGATTCGTTGTCGTGTGTTCGCTACTGATAGTCGCCCTCTGACCGAGATAATCGCTCTACACCGCCTCCGATGGTTCGGGCACGTTCTGCGTATGCTTGCCTGTGGCTTACCTTTTGGTGTTTTTCTCGCACGTGTTGGGTAAGGCTGTAAGAAGCGGCGCTGTGGTCAGGCTATGACTTGGCGCGGAGGTTTGGGGAGGGTAGCTTCGGCTTTGACTTCAATTGGTGCTTCTCGCCTTCCAAGAGATGAGGTTTGCCGTTGGTTAGAGACACCGAGAGATGTGGCTCGGAACCGAATCCAGTGGTGCGAATGCTGTGTGGCCTGTCTGTTGAATTCCCGTCCTCCACAAACAATTGGAATACAAACAAACGAAATTCATAAAACGTGTACGGTAAAAGCATTAAGACAAATTTGCTTTTACTTGTTGTAATCTTCATGTTGACTCATGGTTCCTCCCCTCCCACCTCTGACTTTGTAATTTTTTTCTGTTGTTGTTGCGTTGGCACTACGCTTGTTCTCAAGCCAGTGTAATATATATATATATATATATATATATATATATATATATATATATATATATATATACCCAAGTGAAACCACGGTAACTTGACTATCATAATTAACTACTGTTGGAATTTCCTGGAAGCGAGCTTCGCAACCTACCTAAAAACACTTCCTTTAAGCAGAAATCTACAGTTATAGAATTGCCTCTGGGTTCCGTTTTCAAATGAATTTAGTACAGCTGCCAAAGGTTCTTGAAATACCTATTTAGTTTTCAGCGTCTGAAACGTTGCTTGCTTACTTATATCTAGTGAAGCGGCAGCCCGATAATGGCCGGCAACTCTAGCTGGACTTTCAGAGTACTCTCGACGGTCCTCTATGCTACTTGGGTAGATTCCACGGATGTAAATGTGCCTTTATAATGGAGTACAACAACAAATCGATTGTACGTTGTTGAAGAAGCATCAAGGTACTCCAGCTGACTGGTGGATTTTAAGGGATACGAGTTCATGAGTATGGGAGACACCAGCAAACAAAAGCATGCTTTCCATCTGATAACTACAGATAGGCTAAAGGGATTATCACCTTAAGTGGACTGAGTTGAAACACAACACGGATCCCAGAATCGAACGAGTCCTTAAACGATGACACGCAACTGGTGAACAATAATACAAGTCCAGTTTGAGAAAATCACGATAGAAAACCCGGAACGACATTTGCTGAGTTGTTGTTTATACTCAAAAGAATCAGTGACCATGGTACAAAAATCAACACCGTACCCTTGTTCTCCCTTCTTCCTTGTTCTTTTTTCTATCCGGCTCTCCTTTTTACTTCATGGATTTTTTCCCCGTCTTTTACAGTGTCTCTCTTAGCAAACTGAACCCCATACTAATCTATCAGCAACTTATTGTCCCTATGTCGGTAGGGCCACCAGATGGAAATTACCCAGTAACAGTGGCCTTGTGGTACTCCTCGGATTGAGGCACGGTGTTTACCGATCCATCTTCTGTTTTAAACCGCCTCATTTATTCTAGTGAGAAGACTTTTCTCTAATCGTCTGAACTTAGGGGTAAAAGACAGTGAGTACATTGGATATTGATCCGTGTACGCAGGCATTGCATACACTGTATTGATCCGACTGGTGTTTGACCAAGCCTTGAGGCTCAAACACCGCTGACAGGACTAATTTCTCATTCTGTTGATCCACGCCACCGATCAGCAACGCTGCCGTTGGTGATTTCATGGCCTCAAGCCTTGGGCTGGATACTGCACATGTACTGACCGCTAACATGACTTGGCTGTTTACCAACGAGGAGTCAACACACCCTCACACCTTCCGTACGGCTTACGAACTCACCGAATAATCTGTTCTTTCTTTTATCGCGGCACTGGAAAATCCACGGAGCTCACCAGTTTAAGAACTCAGACAAATCTGGCATGATTCTTCATACATCCTGTGCACTAGGCTGGACTGATGTTAATTTTTGGTTGGTCGCTTGTTGCTACGACTAACTACGAAAGACAGGCGTTGCCATGGCTAAAGTGCGGTTATGACGCTACTCAATGAAGGCACATAGAAGGATAAATTGTAGCTCATTGGTTTGGACTAAGTTTGGTTACTCTGATTTTTTCTTTTTTTATAAGTTTGCACACCTCTGTAATTGGTGTTTATATCAAAACATTGAACATGTGAGCAAAATACCAGTCGGATGGGATATCGTGAGATCAGTTGGTTTTTCTCAACAAGGAATGACTCGGTCTAAGTGCTATACTGAACCTATGACGAGCGTAGATGGAATTTCGTAAGCTCTTACGTTGTTTTAATAGCATTATCGTAACGCGTGCTTGCTCGTTTATCCAGAGGCACAAAACACAGAACAAAAAAACAATTTGTATTTATTCAGAGAATGTATTTTTGGCACGAGAAGCCTGAATTGTATGTAATCGTATTTAATTTACCTACATCCCGCTGGTCAGAATCTATTAGTAATATCCTTGAATTCGCGCCTCGTGCATTGATCAAAACACAGCCCACTGATAATTTTGAGTTACGATTGAGACTTGTTTAACAGGCATTCTGGACAACTATATATATATATATATATATATATATATATATATATATATATATATATATATATATATATATATAATTTAGCATCAACAGTGGATGAGTTTAACAAGATGGACGACGGGCCTAATGCGCTTCCCAACTACGAACACCTGGTAGGCTCACAGTGCTGTTTATTACTTATCTAGGTCTCTTGGTTAAAAAGTTTTTCAAAAATGCTCTCCGTGGTTCGAATCGCATAGTGGTCTTTGACTGTCAGTGATACGCAACTGACCTCACTTCCGGTTTCGATCTGTACCTACCGTTGTTCTGTCTCGCGTTGATACAAGCTCATTTATATTCGAGCCTTGTCTTTTATTGTGATTGACCTCGTGCTATGATCGACTGTGCTGATCTGTAACTCTATTTTTCAGACCCACGAACCATTCTGTGCATTAAAAGTTTGTGGGATCTCGACTAATGCCAGACAACCAAAATTCTGAACAACCGGTAGTGTGGTCAGTCGGGAGCGTTGATGGGGGTTTATATACATTCCCGGGGTCAGGATCAAGGTTACTGTCCGGGGGAAGAGGATGATGAGGTGACTGCCGCACTTGGTATTCCTGCTTCTTGGTTGGCAAAAGCACCTCGAATGTAAAAGGAGGGGAAGTAGGATTATGCACAATCAGAAATGCGTTAAGCAGCCCCGTCTTGTGAAATGGCTGCCTCCAACTCTTCAGTGTGTACTTCAACTGCTTGGGCAACGGAGAGAACGCTAGGGGGTCTGTTACTAATCGCTTCATCGTCGTGTGACACATGCTTTAACTGATTGTAGTGTGCAGTTTGGATGTTTTTTCTGGGTTTTCACCGGCCCGAGCAACACAGCAGGCCTCAGTCACAATGAAAGGTCCGGTCGAGTTCTGCTTAAACTCGGAAGGTACCCCTGGGACTTGTGTCACTGACTCATACCTCTTACCCTGGTTGTTCCGGTGTCTCGTGAGATTTGCGGTTGTAGAACTCTTTGGTGGCGTTGTGTTGCCCTCAGATGTGTACGTGAATGACAATGGCTGTCGTTACCGATTCGGCAAGGCTGCGCCGCATAGTTTGTTGATGTCCGTATAGTGTCTAAGGACCGTGTCACCGTGAGGCCGAAGGGTAATCGCGATTCCTGTCCCGTGATCATGAAACGCAGTTGCTGCTCTGTCGATTTCTGCGATGATGCCTTGTGCGCAAGCAAACGTGAGCAGAGCGCTATTCCAGTGTCGAGCAATCCGTCTATCTATGAACGCCTTCACCAAATTCCTCAATGTTTTGTTAATTCGCTCTAATAGTCTGTTTCCTTGGGGGTGGTGTGGTACCATAGACTTCTAACATTCGGGTCTATCCAACATTTGTTGTACACGCTGAACCCCACTTCATAATGAGATATTTGTCTGTTTTCTTTTCCTACAACCTCTGAAAATGAGGAAAGAAGAAATTGGACAACAGTTCAAGATAACCTTATACAAAATTCCTTTCCATCTTGTATATTCATTCTCCCTATTTCGACGTGCAACATGGTGAGAAAGGCAATGGCCAGTGGGGCTTGTCCTGCTGTGTAACACTGTACGCTGATGAAGATGTTGGTCGTTCATTTTAACAATTTTTTTTTGACGTAAATCCGTAAGCTGATTTATTTCATGCATAGTGCGTACTGAGCCCAATGTAGACTTTGAAAACGGCTTATGATTCGCGAATAACTAACAGGTTGATGAGGAACTTCGGGTGAACTTAGGAAGGCGTATTGAGACCTTCTACTTAAACACAATCTGGACGTGTTCGAGTGCACAAAATAACGCTGCGGCGAACTTCGAGATTCTATTTTCATTTCCCATTAAGCAAGTCATATCTACTTTCAAGTTTACCGTCTGCAAGAACAAAGTTTTTATTCCGTGGATAAATTACTTAATAATAATGTGGTTTTTGGAGATTACTTACTTCTAACATAGTGTAGACGTAGGACAAAACTTTTATCAACCGATATACACAACACCGACAGTAAATACAATACCATCCACCTCAAAATCCAGTATGATTTTTAATCTTATTCATTGTATCATTCTTGGGGTGCTGAAAGAATCTTCCTCAGCTCTGCAACAGTGAATATTGTACAATCGCGCTAGTCCTCGTCACAAGATTGGCAGCAGCACATTTTTACTTGTGTTGCAGATTCCGCACTTGATGGATGACAAACCTTGTAGCAAAACCGACCGGATTTTGGCCGGTTTCCGAGCGGTCTGCACCATTGGAATGATCGGTTTCCTAGCAGTTCCTCAGTGGTTTCTGAGCGGTTTATACCAATCACGTGAAATACATGACATGCTTTATTCCAAGTCAGCACAATAGCCCCCAAAAGGGTTCAAATTAAGTCCCGTTTAAAACGCCCCAGGGACGTTTTAGGGACTATTTCTGAACACATCGAGGATGCATCGGCTTATGTACCCTACTTTCAAATTTTGGCTAACCTTACTAAATTATTTTACTTTGATGTATTGGCTATTAGACTCCTGGTAATTTCCATTTGAGAGAATAACATGATTTGTAAACATCTTCAAAACCACTTGGTACGACCCAGGTACTTTCCGGTGCCAAATATTCCCATAAAATGTAGCATTTTACAAATAATTCAAAGTGTACTTCCATGTTGTGAATCTTTCTTAAAAAACGGACAAAATTCTCCAACTTATACCGCATTATAAAACAGTACCATCCTGCTGCCTGCTCGTGAGGACTGATCGAAAGCCAAGGCCGCAGGGCTTTCCATGGACACAATCTTTGTTGACTTCTGCAAAACACTCGACAAGGTACCGCACGGATGACTGTTGCAGAAAATCGGGGCCCTTGATGTTCAGACTCCATTAATTCACTGTACTGGAGATTTCTCGAACGGAAGAACATTTACCCTGAGAGTCGCACAACCGCTATCGCGCCGCTTCAGTACCTCTAGTGGAGTCCCAAAAGGATCAATCTTGGGGTCACTACTTTTTTGGTATATATAAACGGTCTGTCATCCGTTTTCCAACCACCTTGTCTCATTTACGAAGATGACCTTGAAATCTTGAAAACTACCGGATCAGATGCCGATCGCCAGGTTTTACAGGACGGCTTCGAAACACTGGCGCATTGGTCCGATACCTGGCAACTCCCTGTCGATGTAGAAAGGTGTTCATACATGAGTATGGGGAAGGTGGGGAGCGGCACATTCTGCAACCTTTACGGGACGCCCATTGGCACGTCGAACTGTGAGAAAGATCTTGGGGTAGCGATGACATCGAATCTGAAGACCGAAGCCAACACGCACAAGGTATGTGCCTCAGGTTGGGTTGTGTGCGGAGCTATATGTCGGCCTTTTGGGCAACTATCTATGCCTTCTCCCAAAGTGCTGTATGCTTCCCATGTACGCCGGCGACTGGAATGTGGTGGATCTGCCAGATTTTCTTATATGACTGCGAAAGTTGCGAAGCTAGTACGATTACAGCGGGTTGTCACTCGCCTCGTCGTTGGATTACGTGGGGTCAGTTATGAAGGTCATCTCCAAGCCACCTGACTGTTCCCAGAGGCATGTCGTGTAGTTTGTGGTGATCTCACTCCAACCAGACGCATTATCCCTGGAGATTTAAAACCAGAGTTGATGACATGATTTGTCTTGTGGGCATAAAGCGTACTCGAGGCCATCCTTTGACGCTTCTGAAACAGCAATCAGTGGGTCTGCCGCCGGCATACCGCCTCTCAAGGAGGGCAACGAGTCCATGGAATGCATTGCTAGCAGAAGTGGTGGAAGAGGAAAACGACCACATTCAAGCGATACTTGGACCCCTTTCTGTAGATATGCTGGCAGTAAAGGTGCTTCTAAGTTCACGGCTCCAGCGTTGAGTTGACGAGGCCTATACAGGATACTGCCATACTGCGTTTAACTTGGAGTATTGAAGATTGACTATAAAGTCCCTTGGAGGACTTCAAACGCCTGAATTTAGGATTTGTCCACATATGGGCAAGACCGCATATCGTTTAACAATTACCTGATGATTGTTCGTTTAACCACACTATAAAGTGCAAGTCGCAAATAAGTTGACAAAGCACAATGTCGGAAGATTTAAATATTTTATTTAATTTGCTTACATGTAAATCCATGGACACGTTGAGGTTACGTACATATTAAAAACGTATATGTATGTGTAGAATTATCGTGACACTGAACTTTGATTATTTGTTTACCACACATCATTGTTTATCTGAACCCCTGCTGCCAAGCACGGTGGCTATTTGACGATCGCACGTGCACGCTGCACGCACGCTCTCGCAATAAACGCTAATCGATTCCAACCTACCTGCCGTGTTCCCTATCTCATGGGTCGTCAGGGGCCGGGGCCTGGTTATCGTTTCGGCGCTATGCAAAGCATCACGGTGACTTAGGAGTGGTCCGTGCATCGTGGGAAAGACTAACAAACGCGTGCAATAGGGAAACAGTATGGTGAAGTTTCCCTACTAGCACAAGTGGCCACTTGCGCACTTACACATTTCCCCCCAGCTGACTAATCTGCAATCTGATTGGTTGTTGTGTTGCGCAAATGCTCGAGCTAGCGTCTCATTCTTATACTGTCTACCACTGGTGAAAAATACATTGAGATCTTGTGTGCACTTAGGTGATGTCATGTTTCAGCTAATCATCAACAGTGAATTGATGATATGCTTTTGCTACGCATTGTCGCCGCCGAGTCATCGTTGAGTCAGAAATGACCGCGTGCTACTACCATAGTCATATGACAATAGTCGGCGAAATTGTTGACAAACACTGTGAGAAACAAGTTCTCCTTATGTACCAATTGATATGGCTATCTGGGTTTGGAGGAAAGAACCGCGTGTATGTGACTCCCATGAAATTCCGACTTTTTTCCAACACACTGTTCAAAATATTCTACTGTAGCATTATAGCAATGGTCAGCGCAAGAAGCGTGTTAGGTAAAAATGTGTTCCCAATGAGGTTCAGTTAAGCTAACCGTAGATAAAGTGGATAAATAATGGCAAATGACTTATGACTATCAAAATGAATACGCCGATATCTTAAAATAAACTGTTGTCCAACTGAAACTAATGAAATAGTTTATGTTATTTGGACAGTCTTTTTTCCGCAGTCACTTTTGATTCTATTTTATTTCAGAAACTGTCAAATGCTCCAAAATGCGATGACGGAGGATGACAATTTATTGTCACAGTCTATTGTGCAAAGTGATGCTTATCATTTCTAATGTGATATTTTTTATGAAGTTAGGCTTTTTTGAGCAAACGCGAACCGATTCCGCAAAATGATTTATGCCGAAATGTGGTAACAGTAATCGACTAAATTCCGTTAGAAGATTGCAATGTGAATGGATTATCATGTATAACAAAAATTATCGTCGTTCAGTGGTCGCTAATTGACGATTTGTTGTCTACTCCATTTAGAGCCGCCAAGGATCCACGAAACTAAACGGAATTTCGTGACTATTTTGTGAAACCAAACTGATTTGATGGCATTGCATGAGTAGACGTCACAATCTTATTCGACGCCCAACGAAACTATCGTTTCTTTCCCTGTGGATAATGTGCTCATTAGGTTTTACTAGTAAAATTTGTCATTATCTATATAAGAAGAACGGAAGTACATAAATGAATGACAAAGAAATGGAGTCAGTGAATACCAGAGCCTCGTGCTATGCCAGTTAGTACTATGTGTCAATACACTGGCACATGATACTAACCGACAGAGGTGAATGGGAAAATTTCCCCACGGTCTTCATTTTTTTCATACTTTCAAGTTACAATTTTAGGAAAAACTAACCCTTTCGTTGCACTGAAGCTAAACGTGTAGTAAAAAGTTAGGTCTGGCTGACTATCAATGGAATAGAATGATTAATTTACGGTCACATTGAGCGTCAGTTTCATTACTCAGAAATTGTAGGGGAAATACCATCATTGAACACTTAACGATTCATTCCATCTTTCGCTTTGAATTCAGTTTGGACTGTAGGACCATTGACAGCCTGTTCAAGCTAATATGCTCACATACTTATACTAGGATAAAAATAGAAACATGGATTATTGACGACAATTAGTCAGCACCTCAATGGGCCTAAACCGCAGCTTGATAACGCATTATAATGGCAAATAATGGAAACTTCTGGACCCTGTCTCTGAGTTATACGGTAATTGGTGCCAATTTTTTACCCACAGTCGAGTGAGCCAACGATGTTCTCGCCACACAAAGATTTTATAAGAGAATATCAATGTCATTTTTTAAAAATGAACCACTATTAACGACTCCTCCATATGCAAATAACACTGTTCATTGTTTCGCCTCTAGCTCGCACGTGGCAAGGTTGTAATTCTTCTAACTCTCCTAGCCTATTACGAATTGGTTAAGATAATTATCATCTGTAATAAGAGGAACCATACATTTACATTTGTTCCTACTTCGACGTTTATGGAAAAAATTTTCTGAATCATCCGGAAATTATCGATAAAATGTCAAATCTGATTACTTGAAGATGGACTGACAAAGCACTACTACTCTGGCCTTCTAAAAATGTCGTACGGGTGATTATGATGAAACCAAGTCAAGTTTAGTCAGCTATACAGCGCTTCCATAGTTTTTTATTGGTTTAGACGCTCACGGTGCATAATAAATCATGTAACTGGAATCTGATCTGTTACTCACAAATTAGCTGTTCCATTGATTCAACAGCTATCCAAATAATAATGAGTTATTCTATTATAGATGATTATTGATACAACGTTGACTTTTTCTTAATTGTTATTTATGAGTCTAAAAACAACCTGCATCTCCCTAGGTAGCTGAAAACATGGGAACTCGTTGAAAACTTCTAAATTATCAAAACTAAACAACGTTCAAGCAAATAAAAGCCAAATCTGTTGGCGGTTTTAATCAGTTACCAAGTCATATGTTTTTCGGTGTGCACATTAGTTTGCTGCGGATTTCGTTCAACGGATCAGTCGAACCATATCTACCCTACCCCATGCATCAGATGCACGGCTAACTGCTGCAATTTTCCGCGTCACTCCACTTTGAATGCTAGGTCTCATCATTTGATTAGTTGTAAAAGGTTTCGGTGCCCGAAGTGAGAGAGCAGTTTCGTTTATCGATCGCCAATCATACAGTACTGATAGTATTAACACACTATTCACGGATCAACTACTCTGTCGTTTGGTGAACAACATAAGGGGGAGAACAATCTCGTTTTCAGTGATTCGTAATCATGCCATTACATCACGTTTTATATGACAGTGTTAGGTGAACAAAACAGAAATCAAGATAAAGCGATGAGTCAAAATTTAAGTGGGGAAGAGGGGACCAAATATCACATACGTGACCTCGATCCGTCTCTAGACCGTGAATGGGTGTCTGCGGTGTCACTAGTGTCATTGTCTCGGTCTATGAACCAGGTTCATGATTTGATAAGATTAGACAATACACGAATTATGGTTGGTCAAATAACGGACCTTACAAAACAAACCCTTGTAGCAGAACCGCTACCAAGCCGATCAGTTTTTGGCCGGTTTTTTAGCGGTTTTGACTATTACGCCGATCGGTTTGTTCAGCAGCCATTTCACACGGATCAACAATGAGCTCATTGTTGATCCCTGTAAAATGGTGGTCGATTTCCTTTGTATCAACTAGTTGATCCAAAGGAAATCGACCATCAAGGTAATATGCAATGTTTTGTTGGCGTTTCATTCAGATTTATTGGTTTAACTTATCGAAATGCTCTGAAATACACCGGTATGGATCGCCCTCTTTTATTACCTCAAAAAGCAGAAAATGACAAATAGTCGGAAAACTATAAACTGGAAAATAGAAATGAACATCATAAAACATTATTTGGAAAAAGTGACAGAAATTAACGCAGCAGATAACGTATTTCAAACGATTGGCACAAACCGTTCGGAAACCGTCCAGAAACCCGCTCGAAAACCGGCCCATGTTTCTCTCCCAGCATATGGTTTTTTTCGACGTCAGATAGTGATAAGAACAGGCTTGATTGCAGCCGTAAAAAACAGTGGCGGAAAGGGAAAGGAAGGGGAACAGGAGAAGTTGAACAACGAAAACTTTCTAACTAGTGACCAACAGCCGGTCGACAAGAGGCAGTTAGAGAGGCTTACGACTCAAGCCAACGGAAAGGTGTTTTAATTTAGAATGGCGTTAGACGCAGTCAGGGAAGATTTCTCACTACTAACGGCCGAGGCGAGCCTTGAAGACTGCTACAGTTTGAACGGCCACAGCATGTCAAGCTTTTCACAATTTGTACAAATTGGTCATTAAATAGTAGCATTTGATACCCTCAAGTAATTCAGTTCAGCTTTCTTATTATTTGGTATTAATCCAGGAAAATACTGTCGGGGGCTACGCGCTTCGTTATTTCAAATGGACAAGGCTCGATTTTAAAGTCGGCGGGTGGCCGTCGTCATGACGGACGCTCAGTTCAGTTCAACTCCCAAGGTAACGCGTCCAATTTAGTTTGCATACGACTTTTTTGGCTAAAGCCAGCCGTGTGTTAAGATAATTGTGTCTTCCACGCTACTGTAGTTCCCGGCATTGTGTTTTTTATCTGAAGGGCAGAAATTCTATGAAGTATCTGCCGTGGCTGGGAAAGGCGAAGATGACGGGCAAATTTCATCTGACGGTGGAGCTACCTGTCTGTGAAGGCGTATAGCCACGCGGATTTGATCTTTCGTTTTCTTGAGAGCCCCAACTTCTGCGGTGTTCACGACCCCCTCCGGTAGCTTGTCCCAATAGCCCATGCAACAAATTGCCCCAACCTCAGGGCAAACATGGGGCAAGCTCGAATCATGCCACAAGGTGATATTTCATGGAGAAGAGGTGAGGTTTCGCCATGCAACCATCAGGGCAATGGCTAGATGCAAGCTGCTTGTCATATAAAGGCACTGTACTAGTGGCTCGCTTAGTTTTAGTACATCACTATTGCTGACCTTGACAATTTTTACAGACTGTTGTAGTATACACAGAAGTCCAGTTCACAATAAGTCAGTCTATATTATGTGGCACCTGGTACAGTGATACGTTAGATATAAGAGTATAAAAGTATTTACTAGTCAACTGAGTCTTCAAGGGGATGATCAGGATTTTCGTCCACTATATTCACGGTTGTTTCTGAAACAGGAAGGAAGAATTAGGAGTATGAGACGTATGTACAGTAGGGTCAACGGATGTATATCTTAAAGAGATAAGCAGCCATATTTACAATGTTTCCGCGCCACACCATACCCCTCCTAATCAGGAACCGGCCCGGTGTCTCGCCACGCCTCCTTGACTGAGTATTTCTACCTCTGCGCCCACTTCTGGGACTTCATTGCTATCTGTTGGATAACTGACGCTCTCTGTTTCCAACACCGGCTTCAACCGATTGAAATGAACGGTGAGTGTTCCGAATCGACCGGTCTTGTCGCGAACAGAACAAAGATTTTCAGAAATAATCCTTTCTACGACGAACGGCCCTGTCCATTGTTTATGCAGTTTCGCTGGAAAGTCCATCGGTAATGCGTCGGAATGCAAGAACACAGTATCACCTACTTCTAGCGGCGATCCGTGGGCTTTCTTGTCGTAGTATTCCTTCTGTTGTCGATGGCTCTCTCGTAAATTCCGTCGGGCAAGTTCATGCGTCTTGATCAAGGTTCCTTTGAGTTCTACTATGTAGTCCGTTACTGGTTGAGGCAGTCGCCCGACATAGGGTGTTCGTAGGTCACATGGAATGCGCATTTCTCTCCCTGTCCAGAGAAAGTGCGGTGTCTGTCCCGTCGATCGATGTACAGTGCTTTTGTATGCCATCAAACATTGCTTCAGCGCTTGGTCCCAATGTTCGGTTTCTTCGACGAAGGCCTTGAGTAGCCCTTTTATGGTGCGGTTCGTCCGTTCAACCAATCCGTTCCCTTCAGGATGATATGCGGTTGTCCTGGTTTTTTCAATCTGCAGTAGTTTGCACAATTCATAGACAGTGTTGTTTTCAAAACTGCTCCCTCTGTCTGAGTGAAGTTGCCCGGGTGCCCCCAATTACAGATCCAATTCTCAAAAATTGTTCTTGCGACGGTTGCCGCATCGATAACAGAGACTGCGGCGGCCTCTGCCCACTTTGTAAAGTAATCGACCATCACAATGATATATTTGTTTCCCCTTTGGGTTTCCGGTAGTGGACCCATGATATCGACTCCGATTATTTCGTTTGGATATCCTGCCTGTATGGGTTTGAGTGGTGCTCGGCGTTTGGGGTTAGGGTCTTTCCAGGTAGCACATGGTTGGCATCGGTGACAGAAGTTGGCGACGTCACGTCTTTGATGGGGCCACCAGTATCTGGCACGGACTGCGTCATATATTTTGTTCTGACCTGGGTGTCCCAAGTCGCGATGAAGTCGTTCCATGACAGCCTGCGTTTGCGATTGCGGAACTACTAATCGCCTGAGGTAGTTAGGCCCTTGTTGAAGGAAGAGTAGGTCATCGTATAGCCTAATTTTGTCCCACAGCGACCATAGGCAACGGGTTTCATAGCTTGTTCCCGCCAGTTCTTCACCTGTTGGTCGTCTTCCTCCTTCCTTCATACATCGGTACAAGATGGCCAATTCAGGATCCTCAGTGTGTATCTTTCTCCAGTCTTCCGAACTTGTATCCAGGTTGACTACTGCCACATACTGAGAATTACACGAGGGGCAATCACCATGGTTTCGATTGGGTCTCCGCGACATGGCGTCCGCGTTCCCGTGTCGTTTCCCCGGTCGGTGCAGGCAAGTGTATGAGTATTCTTGTAACTGCTCCTGCCAACGTACTACTTGGCCTTCTGGGTCCTTGAAGTTGATGAGCCACAAAAGTGCTCGATGATCTGTGCGGACGAGGAAATGACGTCCCAGGAGGTAGTGTCGGTAGTATTTAATGAAGTATACTAGGGCCAGCATTTCTTTCCTCGTGGTACAGTAGTTCTGTTCGCGTTTGCTTAACATTCTGCTTCCATATGATATCACATGTTCCTTACCGTCCGGGTTGCGTTGTGAGAGTACCGCTCCAATAATCTTTTCCGATGCGTCTGTGTCCAATACGAATTCTCCGGCATTCTCTGTAGTGTCTGGGAATGCTAATACCGGTGCTTGACATAATCGTGTACGGATGTCTTCGAATGCTTGCTGCTGGTCCTCACCCCAGTGGAATTCTTTATTGGCTTCCAGCAACGCATTCAGCGGAGCAGCTATGGTGGCAAAGTTATGGATAAACTTTCGGTAGTACGACGCCGGTCCTAAGAAACTCCGAACCTCGTCGGTAGTGTTTGGGGTCGGCCAGTTCTTGACTAACTCTGTTTATGTAGGGTCTGTCTGAATGCCTGTGCCGGACACAACATGCCCTAGGTACGTTACCTGTCGCTGCAACATGTGGCATTTAGACGGCTTCAATTTAAGGCCGACGTTGCGCATTCTGTCGAATACAAGAGCTAGGTTGCGTAAATGTTCCTCTGGTGTTTTGCCTTTAACGATTACATCATCCAAGTAAACTAAGCAGCACTTTGGGATTAAATCTACTAAAACGGTGTACATTAGACGCTGAAAGGTGGCTGGTGCGTTCGTTAGACCAAAGGGCATTGTTTGGAATTCGTACAAACCAGTTGGAAGTGCGAAAGCTGTTTTCTGACGGTCTAGCTCTTCTACTTCTACCTGCCAATACCCAGAGGCCAAGTCGAGCGTACTAAACCATTGTGACCCTCCTAATGATTCCAGTAAGTCATCCATCCTTGGAAGTGGAAAGGAATCTTTCTTGGTTACCTGGTTAAGTTTCCGATAATCGATGCAAAGACGAAGTCCGCCTTCTTTCTTCTTTACTAGCACGACAGGTGCCGCCCAGGGAGAGTTGGAGGGTTGGATCACGTTATTATCCAGCATTTCTTGGATCATATTTCTTACTAGTGCCTCATAACAGGGCGGAATCTTCCTGGCGTGTAGTTTGATGGATTGGGCTTCACCGGTGTTGATAGTGTGGCGCACTACGCCCGTCCGACCTGGTTTTGTGCCATCCCATGCAAAAACATCGGTATAGCTGTTAATGAGATTTGTTAGTTGCTTTATCGTCTGTGGTGGAGCATCCACCGATTGTATCAAGTTGTTAATGTCCTTACTATGGTCGCCTTCAATTGACACATGTGACGTCGAATCTTGCTCTGATGTTATTGCTTGTAAAAATCTGACATGCCCTCTGGGGGTCTGTACCAATTGGCGATCCAGATTTATAGTACAGTGTAGCAGGTTTACTAGATCCATTCCGACGATGACATCTAACGCCATACGGCAAACTACGACAAAGGTGTGAGTCTGATGTGTCCCTCCTAAGTTGACGTGGAGGTCTACCTTGCCAGCGATCGTCAAAGGTTCTCCTGTGACCCCGCATAACGTCTCTTTCGCGTCACGGAACCTGAGGCCTTTTATGCCCCGGCGCTTCAGCCACTGCTGGTTCACGAGACTGCGGGCCGCCCCTGTATCTACTAGCCCTTCTACGTAGTTGTCCGCCAACCTGATTGGAATCATCGGAAAGGGTTTAGCATGAGAGGCATTGATAGACGTAGGCACTGGCTCACCTTGTGTCCATAGGCGTGGTGGCCGAGATGTTCTGTTTTCCTGGTGTTCTTCGCCATAGCGTTGATGGTACCGTTGAGTTGGTTGCCTCCGCCAGCCGGCATTTTGTTCTCCTCGGGCGAGGCTCCGTCGGCGCGTGAGTCGATAGCGCCGTGTCGTGTACCCACCCCGGGGTGGTCTGCTCATGTAGCATCCCAAAGATCCAGACTCCGGATATTAGGCTTCCAGTTTTTCCGCAATCTCCAACGCTGCCTGGAGGGTCGGCGGTGGTTTAAGGACAAATTCTTCGTAAATCCTTGGTGCCGTCGTGCGTTCCTTTAGTTGTTGATAGACCAGCTTCTCCAATTCATCTACTGAATGTGTCGGGAACGCTTTCTCCCCGAGGCGACGTAGAGCAGTTGTGAATTCCAAAATTGACTCTCCTGGTCTTTGTGCTCTATCGTGGAATTCACGTTGACGCGCCAGTAATAACCCAGGTGGGTCCAACACGCGTTTAATGTCTTCGAAGATGCTCTCGGAGATGACAGCAGGGATCACCCGGGCGTCAATAACACGGTCGTATGCTTGGCCATCCAACAAGTTAAGCAGTAGATCTGATTGCTGATCTGGTGGGAAATGTTTGAGGTATCTGCGAACTTGTTCTTCCCATTGCCGATAGTTGTCACCCAGGTTAAATTTGGTAGGAATGAGGATAGGTGAGTGGCGCTGAGAAATCTGTTGCAAATTGACGCTCATGGATTTAATGCCATCTGTAAGGGACTCTAATACGGTGACCGGTACTGGTACTGCTTTTTCACACATGGCTGCCGGCTTCTGGTTCGGAGATTCTGTGGGCGGGGTTGTATCTTCCTGCTCAGATGACCACATTTCAGTATGCTTTTGAATTTCTCCTTGGTTCGATAGCAGGGTCGCCAGTTGTAGTATACACAGAAGTCCAGTTCACAATAAGTCAGTCTATATTATGTGGCACCTGGTACAGTGATACGTTAGATATAAGAGTATAAAAGTATTTACTAGTCAACTGAGTCTTCAAGGGGATGATCAGGATTTTCGTCCACTATATTCACGGTTGTTTCTGAAACAGGAAGGAAGAATTAGGAGTATGAGACGTATGTACAGTAGGGTCAACGGATGTATATCTTAAAGAGATAAGCAGCCATATTTACAATGTTTCCGAGCCACAGTGTGGCTCGGAAACATTGTAAAAATGGCCGCTTATCTCCTTAAGGTATACAACCGTTAGCCCTACTGTACATACGTCTCTTACCATTATTTCTTCCTTTCTGTTTCAGGAACAACTGTGAATATAGTGGACGAAAAGTCTGATCACCTTCCTGAAGTTTCAGTTGGCTAGTGAATACTTTTTTATTTTAATATCTAACGTATCACTGTACTAGGTGCCACATAATATAGCCTGAATTGCCGTGAACCGGACTTCTGTATATACTGCAACTGGCGACCCTGCTGTCGAACCACGGAGAAGTTTAAAAGTATACTGACATGTGGTCATCTGAGCGGGAAGATACAACGCCACCCACAGAATCTCCCAACAAGAAACCGGCAGACAGCCGTGAAGAAGCAGTACCAGTACCGGTCTCTGTATTAGAGTCCCTCACAGATGCCACTAAATCCACGAGTGTCAATTTACAACGGAGTTCTCATCGCCACCCACCTATTCCCGTACCTGCCAAATTTAACCTGGGCGACAACTATCGCCAGAGGGAAAGACAAGTTCGCAGATATCTCAAACACTTTCCACCAGATCAGCAATCAGATCTGTTGCTTAGTTTGTTGGACGGTCAAGCATACGACCGCATTATTGACGCTCGAGTGATCCCCACTATCATTTCCGACAGCACCTTCGAGGGCATCAAACGTGTGTTGGACCCGCCTGGGCTATTGGTAGTGCGTCAACACGAGTTCCACGATAGAGCACAAAGACCGAGAGAGTCAATTTTGGAATCGAATACTGCTGTACGCCGTCTCGGAGAGAAAGCGTTCTCGACACACTCAGTTGATGAATTGGAGAAGTTGGTGTATCAACAACTGAGGGGACGCACAACTGTGCCATGGATCTACGAAGAGTTTGTCCTGAGGCCACAGCCAACTCTCGAGGCAGAGCTGGAGATCGCGGGTAAATTGGCTGTTTTGTACCCAGAGCCTGGACCCGTAGGGTGATAAATGAGCAGACCACCCCGAGGTGGGTACACAACGGGACGTTATCGACCCGTGCGTCTACTTAGCTTCTCCCGGGGGGAACAAAAAGTCCGCTGGCGGAGACAGCCAACACAACAGTACCGTCAACGCTATGGTGAAGAACACCAAGAAGACAGTGCTTCCCGGCCACCATGACTATGGACACAAGGTGAGCCAGTGCCTACGTCTATCAATGCCTCTCATGCTAAACCCTTCCCGATGATTCCAATCAGGTTGGCGAACAACCACGTAGGAGGGCTAGTAGACACAGGGGCGGCCCGCAACCTTGTAAACCAGCAATGGATGAAGCTCCGGGATGCAAAAGACCTTCGGTTCCGTGACGTGAGGGAGACATTATGGGGAGTCACGGGGGAACCTTTGGCGGTCGCCGGCAAGGTAGACCTCGACGTCAGGTTAGGAGGGACACTCCAGACTCACACTTTTGTCGTGGTTTGCCATATGGAGTCAAATGTCATCATTAGAATAAACTTATTAAACTTGTTACACTGCACTATTAATCTGAATCGCCAGTCGATACAGACCCCCAGAGGGAATGTCAGAATTTTACCAACAATAATCTCTATGCACGATCCGACGTCATGCGTGCCAACCGAAGTTGACCATAGTAAAGACAATAACAACTTGATACAATCGGTGGAAGCCCCACCAAGGACGATAGAACAACTGACAAATCTCATTCACAGATACACTGATGTTTTTGCCTGGGATGGCACAAAATAAGGCCGACGGAAGTAGTGCGCCACGCCATTACCCCTGGTCAAGTCCAACCCATAAAAATGCACGCCAGAAAGATCCCACCCTGTCATGAAGCACTAGTAAGAAATATGGTCCAGGAAATGTTGGATAATAACGTGGTTCAACGTTCCTGGTCCCCTCGGGTGGCACCTGTCGTGTTAGTAAAAAAGAAAGAAGGCGGACTTCGTCTTTGTGTCAATTACCGCAAACTTTATCAGGTGACCAAGAAAGATTCCTTCCCACTACCAAGAATGGACGATTTACTGGAATCACCAGGGGGATCGCAATGGTTTAGTACGCTCGACTTGGCCTCTGGGCACTGGCAAGTAGAAGTAGAAGAGCTAGATCGTCAGAAGACAGCTTTCACACCTCCAAGTGGTCTGTATGAATTCCAAACAATGCCCTTTGGTCTGACAAACGCACCAGTCACCTTTCAACGTTTAATGTATACTGTTTTGACAGACTTAAACCCAAAGTGCTGCCTGGTATACTTGGATGATGTAATCGGTAAAGGCAAAACACCAGAGGAAGATTTACACAACCCAGCTCTTGTATTCGATAGAATGCGTGGAGTCGGCCTTAAATTAAAGCCGTCCAAATGCCACATGTTGCAGCGACAGGTAACGTACCTAGGGCATGTTGTGTCCGGCACAGGCATTCAGACAGAGCCTGCAAAAACAGAGTCAGTCAAGAGCTGGCCGATCCCGAAGAATACCGACGAGGTTCGGAGTTTCTTAGGACTGGAGTCATATTACCGAAGGTTCATCCATAGCTTTGCCACCATAGCTGCTCCGCTAAAGGCGTTGCTAGAAGTCAGTGAAAAATTCCACTGGAGTGAGGACCAACAACAAGCATTTAAAGACATCCAAGCGCGATTATGTCAAGCACCGGCATTAGCATTCCCAGACACCACAGAGAATGCTGGAGATTTCATATTGGACGCAGATGCGCCGGAAATGGGTATTAAAGCGGCACTTTCAAAAGTGATCCGGAAGGTATGGAGCACGTGATATCATATGGAAGCAGAACTTTAAGCAAACGCAAACAGAACGATTGTACTACAAGAAAAGAAATGCTGGCCCTAGTATACTTCATTAAATACTGTCGACACTGTCTTCTGGGATGTCACTTTCTCGTCAGCACAGATCATCGAGCACTTTTGTGGCTTACCAAATTCAAGGACCCGGAAGGCCAGGTGTCACGATGGCAGGAGCTGTTACAAGGATACTCATACACTTGCCTGCACCGGCCGGGGAAACGACATGGGAAAGCAGACAACATGTCGCTGAGACCCAATCGAAACTACGGTGATTGCCGCTCGTGTAACCCTCAATATGTGGCACTAGTCAGCCTCGGCACAAGTTCATAAGACTGGAGAAAGATGCACGCTGAGGATTCCGAATTGGCCACCTTTTATCGATGTATGAAGGAAGGAGGGAGACGATCAACAGAAGAACTGGCAGGAACAAGCTACGAAACCCGTTGCTTATGGTAGCTGTGGGACAAAATTAAACTATACCATGACCTACTCTTCCTTCAACAAGGGCCTAACTACCTCAGGCGATCAGTAGTCCCGCAATTGCAAACGTAGACTGTCATGGACTGACTTCATCACGACTCAGGACATCCGGGTCAGAACAAAATATATGACGCAGTCCGTGCCAGATACCGGTGGCCCCATCAACGAGTTGACGTCACCAGCTTTTGTCGGCTTTGTCAACCATGCGCTACATGGAAAGATCTTAACCCCAGACGCCGAGTACCACTCAAACCCATACAGTCAGGATGTCCGAACGAAATAGTCAGAGTCGACATTATGGGTCCACTACCGGAAACCCAAAGAGGAAAATATATATCATCGTGATGGTCGATTACTTCACGAAGTTGGCAGAGGCAGTCGCGGTTCCTGTTATCGATGCGGCAACCGTCGCGAGAACAATCTTTGAGAATAAGATCTGCGACTGGGGGGCACCCGGGAAACTTCATTCAGACAGAGGGAGCAGCTTTGAAAACAGTACTATCTACGAAATGTGCAAACTAATGCAGGTTGATAGAACTAGGACAACCGCGTATCACCCTGAAGGGAGCGGATTGGTTGAACGGATGAACAGCACCGCTAGAGGGCTACTCAAGGCCTTCGTCGAAGAAACGGAGCACTGGGACCAAGAGTCGAAGCAACGCTTGATGGCTCACAAAAGCACTGTACATCGATCGACGGGACAGACACCGCATCTCCTCTGGACTGGGAGAGAAGTGCGCCTCCCACATGATCTACAAACACCCCAAGTAGGGCGACTGCCTCAACCAATAAAGAACTACATAGTAGAGCTCAAAGGAACGTTGATCAAGACGCATGAGCTAGCCCGACGGAACTTACGAGGGAGTCACTGACAACAGAAAGAATGCTGCGACAAGAATGCCCACGGATCGCAGTTGGAAGTAGGTGATATTGTGTTTTTGCTTCCCGACGCATTATCGATGGACTTTCCAGCGAAACTGCATAAAAATGGACAGGACCTTTCGTTATAGAAAGGATCATTTCCAAAAACCTTTGTTCAATTCTCGACGAGGCCGGTCGGCTCGAATGCCCACTGTTCATTTCAATCGGTTGAAACCAGTGTTAGAAACAGAGAGCGTCAGTCATCCAACAGATGACAAAGTAGTCCCGGGAGTGGGCGCAGAAGTAGAAGTATCCAGTCAAGGAGGTGTTGCGAGGAGCCGGGCCGGTTCCTGATTAAGAGGGGTATGGTGTGGCTCGGAAACCTTGTGAATACGGTTGCTTGTCTCCTTAAGATTTACAACCGTTGGCCCCACTGTACATACGTCTCTTACCATTATTTCTTCCTTTCTGTTTCAGGAACAACTGTGAATATAGTGGACGAAAAGTCTGATCACCCTCCTGAAGATTCAGTTGGCTAGTGAATACTTTTTTATTTTTATATCTAACGTATCACTGCACTAGGTGCTACATAACATAGACTGAATTGCCGTGAACCGGACTTCTGTATATACTACAACTGTGCAATGTGGCTCGGGAACCCTTTAATTATGGCCGTTTACCTCTTTAACACATAACCGTTGACCCTATTGTACACACATCGCTCACCTATTTCCCTTCTTCACTATTTCAAGAACAACTGTAAATATAGTGGACGAAAATTCTGACCACCCCCTGCGGATCCAGTTGACTAGTAAATACTTTCATATTCTTACATCCAACAGTTTCTGCACCAGATGCTACAGCATGTAGAGAGAATCGCTGCCGAAACGGGCTTCTTAATTATACTAAAACGGAGCAGGCTGTTTGTGGCTATATTCGTGTTTGATAAGTGTAGGTGTAGGGTCCCGTCGATGGATTTATTGAGCCCTTGTGCTAATAGAGTTTTCTGAGTTTCCGTGTTTTGCAGGTCGAACACCAGCAACTCCAAAAGG
This sequence comes from Fasciola hepatica, assembly GCA_948099385.1. Lineage (NCBI taxonomy): Eukaryota > Metazoa > Platyhelminthes > Trematoda > Plagiorchiida > Fasciolidae > Fasciola > Fasciola hepatica. The sequence goes on along the minus strand of CANUEZ040000142.1, from coordinate 11,703,853 downwards.
AATACTTTTTTGCCTATTAAAATCGTGGGGCGAATAGCTGGTGTAACCATAGTAGTGACCAACTAGTTTGAATCATCGATTCTGTCAAGACACCTACTTGTGTGTGTGCCTGACTATGGGTTCTATCCGTTCTATAACGGAGTTGTCACCCGCTTCTGTGGACGAACATTCCGAACAACCGTTGGACGTCTAGCCAGTAATGTTTGTTATTCCGCTCTAACAGCCTATTTCATCAGGTGTCATTTAATATAGATGGTCACTCCCATACGGACTTCTGCTTCATTCTACAAGTGGCGACCCTGCCTTCGAACCGTCAGTTTGTCATGGAAATCGGGCCGATGTCATCGCGGACCCCAGATTCGGTGATTCTCAGCGGCAAGTCATCACAGGTTCAAACGAATCCCACAGCTGTGGTTGCGGTGCCCAGGCAGCTAATAGATCCCTCATGCAGGCCGTGTGATCTTTGAGTGTGCTGACAAACCAGGCCATCTCAAAACGCCCCCCCCCCAATCCCGCTCCAAGCAATTTTCATGTGGGAGACAACTATCGCAAGTGGGAGGACCAACAGCTGAAGGAGAGAACCACCTCACCCGGGATCCGAGAGGAGTTCGTGTTCAGAACCGCACAAACACTGAAGGAAGCTCTAAAAGTGGAAACAAAATTGGAGGCTTTGTATGCGTACAATGAGATTAAAGGTTGCTGTATAGCTCAACCAGTTTTTCCGATCTACCGACAAGGACCTCATTGCAATCTTGGCCGTTGGAATCCCACCACGAATTGGCGTGCCCCCCCCCCCCCCGAGAAGAATTCGTGGTGGACACAACACTGGGGTATCGTTCCGAACAGCCTCGAGCGGGATCGACAAGGGCCGTTCCAAGTGCGCAAAGCAGTCCCACTGAAGGTGAGCACATTCCTACTTCGAATGACTTTGTGAGCGGCTAACCGTACCTTATGGTACCTATGATGTTAAATGGTTCACGCTCACATGGCCTGGTCGATACCGGCGCCGCAAGTATCTCAGTCGATGAACACTGCCTAAGGACTTTTCAAAGAAACAAGGTGAAATATCGTTGTTCTGCAGGGACATGATGCAGCACAAATGGGTAGTCTCTGGTTGCACTAATTACGGTGACCGTTAAAGCACAGCTGGGGGCGTGGGGAAGTTTCAAGTCCTTGTGGTGGTCCGGAAATTGGCTGTCGATTGCGTTGTAGGCATAGGCCTCATGGAAACATTTCAGTGAGTGATCAACCCATGCAAAGCGTCTAGTTTGCGGCGCGGTGTTCTGCTGCATTCGCAAAAGACTGGCAACCATAAAACCTCCTTCAGTGGCAACCACATCATCCGGAAAAGGAGATGAAGAACTCATCATTATCTTGGTGAAATCGTCGAATGCCCCAAGACAGATGAGTGGTAAATTGTCCAACATGATGATTCAGTACTGGGATGTCCTCGCATGGGATAATACACAGGTAGGCTGCACTGGGGTAGTCCAGCCTATTATTGACACTGGCAATGCACCTCCCATCAAAATACGCGCAAAGTAGATTCCACTCTGTTGCTAGGCTTCGGTGAAAAAGTTAGTTTGAGAAATGTTGAACATGAGCCGCCGCTGTGTTTCTTGTGTAGAAGGGAGGATGGTCGTTGAGGCTGACTGGAAAGGACTTTTTTCCGCTGTCAAACATCGATTAGCAGCTAGAGTCCCTGGGGTGTTCAATACGGTTTAGCACATTTTTAACTGTTATGCCGATCGTGAGTAATGCGTAGCCCAATTACCGAATCTCAAAGTCAGAACAAGATTGAATCGCTTATTCTACGCCACTGGATTAACAAATCATATGTATATAAACATGTACGAACCCCAAATGTACGGCCACAACGTTTAGCAACGAGGACCAGCCTTCATCAGAGGTCAATGTCAGGTGCCACCGTCACGGCAGTCCGAGTTCGAATCAAAAGTGCCACGGCACAGGAGCAAAATACGAACAAATGTTCAAATGCGGTGATTGATGCATGCCTTACTTGTTTGAGAGACGATAGGACAAAGAGCATATTCTCAACAATACAGCTGTGTAACAACGGCTAGGGAGGACTTTCACAAGTGTTCGTTAAAAAGTTGCATCCAGCGCCGGTCTATTCGCAAGTGCCTTTTGCAGAGAGGGCTTAACAGAAGTCAGCATTTTCCTAACCTGACGTGCTATACCAGTTTCAAACAATGCCGTTCGTATTAGCAGACGGCCCGGCAACTTTCCAACAGTATTGAGTAGCCTGATTCCTCAGAGTTGCTTCGTGTATTTGGACTATGTACCTGTCAAAGGAAGGACCCCGGACGAAGATATACAAGACTTGACTCGGGTGTCTAAAGTATTGCGGCAGGTAACTTGAAACTAAAACATTCTGAAGGTCATCTGTTACTAATTAAGGTGGTCCACACGAGGCAAGTGGTGTCGGCCTCCGGAGTCCAAACTGATCCGTAGAAAACAGAAAAGATTAAAAAGTAGTTTACTCCTTCGAATGTTAAAGCAGTAAGCAGTCTTCTCTGGTTGGCTTCTTACTATCGCAGGTTTGTTCCGAAGCTCTCGATAACAGCAGCTCCATTTAACTGCCCACTGCAGCACAAGCAGGTGTTCCAGTGGACTGAGAAGCAGCTGGCATCTTTCGGAGAACCTTGTAGTCGGCTATCCAAGACACCCACTCTAGCCTCCCCCAACATACTGGAGCCCTTCGGCGAATTCATCTTGGACGCCGATGCTTCAGACAAGGGCACTGGTGCAATTTTGTCACAAAAACCCGCAAAGCTTCAAACAAGTAAACTCATTTGGCAGCCGAACTTTAAGTAAACGAGTACAGGATTATGGCACATACGGAATGAGATGTTGGCATAGGTTTATTTCGTGCTTCAGTATCGGTGTTTCCTTTTGGGCTGTCATGTCTTTTTTCGAACAGACCACCGTTCGTCTTTATGGTTGACGAACTTCAAGAAACCCGAAGGGCAAGCTGCGAGATGGCATGAACACCTACAGGAATACTCATTTACCCGTCTTCATCGGCCGGGCAAATCTCATGAGCATGCAGACAGCATGTCCCGCTGGCCGTACAGAGACCACGGAGAAAGAGCTTCCTGCACTTCGCAAGTGGCGACGGTTACCCTCAGTGAAGGACATGAAGGGGAAGAATCCAGGTAGAGGATCAGTAACTTGCCGTCTTGTGTCAATGCCTAAAGGGCGATAGCGTGCCCAACTGGCGAAAAAATGTCAGGGACCAGTGACGAAGCAAGGTGCTTATGGTCGCAGTGGAATAGCCCAAGATTGATCGATGGTCTTTTGTTCATAAGTTATGGGCCAGAATGCTTGTGAAGGCTCGTAGTACCACAGTCACAGGTGAGAAAGGTGCTAGCAGACTCCCACCACAATCTCGGAAGCCCAGGACAAAATAAAATGTATGACGCAGCAAGCATGAGATGCTGGCGGCCACAACTGCGAAGGGAAGTCAAGGACTTCTGCAGGGACATCCAAGCATGCTCGGAGGTGAAAGATCCCGTTCGGATCAGGCAAGCACTTTTGATCTCTGTCAAAGCTGGGTACCCAAAGAAATTTGTGGAAGCCGACATAATGGGACCACCGCCGGGAACCCAGCATAGAGGCGAATATATCATTGTTGTGATAGACTATTTTACGAAGTACGTAGAAGTTGCTGCTCTCCCGGTCATAGAGGCAGCAGCGGAAGCTAGGGCAGTTTTTGATCTACAAATGGAGCACACCTGATCAGTGGCACTCGGGTAGGGGGACAGTTCCGAAAATTCTAGTGTTTGAGCTTTTGAAGCTGCTACAGATCGATAAAGACCCGTGCGACGTCCTACCACCGGGGAGGCACTGAATTAGTGGAGCGGACTAACCGAAGATTCAAGGCACTGATGAAGGCATTCGTGGAAGAGACGAGACGCTGGGATCACGCACTAGAGCAGTGTGATGGCCTATCGATACACGGTTCGTTCATCCACCGGAAATGCGCCCCACTTCTTATGGACAGGGGGGAATGCGAGTAACTTGTGACTTGCGAATGCCGTATGTGGGTCCGTTACCACTGTCGATTTCCGGAACGTGGTCATTCTGAAAGAAATTTTGGTGGGGGCACATAGGCTGGCCCAACAACATCCAGAACGGAGTCATAGAATGCAGGAAGAATATCATTACGGAGGGGTACACGGAGCTCCCTTAGAGATGGAGGATAATATATTCTGACAATCCAAGACATTGCCAATGGGAACAGGCACCAAGTTCAACAAAGTGTGAAAGAAACCTTGTCTGGTATAGAGAAAAATCCAAGAAAACTTCCGTATTGTTCGCAACGAGTTCAACCGATGATCGACCTGTACGGTACATTTTAACTGACTGGAACCGGTACCCGGCCCCGGTGCCCCGGTGGCCGGAGAAAGTGTGCCAGAGGTCGGGGCAGAAGTGAAGGTACCCAGTCGTGGTGGTTTGGCTAGGCCCAGGGGCGGTGCTTAGTTAAGGAGCTTGCTGTTTGGCGCAAAAAGCTGGTGTAACCATGGTAGTGACCAACTAGTTTGAATCATCGATTCTGTCAAGACACCTACTTGTGTGTGTGCCTGACTATGGGTTCTATCCGTTCTATAACGGAGTTGTCACCCGCTTCTGTGGACGAACATTCCGAACAACCGTTGGACGTCTAGCCAGTAATGTTTGTTATTCCGCTCTAACAGCCTATTTCATCAGGTGTCATTTAATATAGATGGTCACTCCCATACGGACTTCTGTCTCATTCTACAAGACTTGGTTTTGCCGGTTGTACGATGTTCGGTGCAGTTTCTCTAGCAGATTAGGTTCACAACGTTTATATGAGATGCATATAAGCCTCGTTGAACCCCATCAGATACACTTGTTTGTTTTTGCACCAAGTCCATGTAAGTTGCAGGCTTCCTTGGACAGCCTAGACTACAGTGTGGCCATGTTTGGGATGCATTTGGGACTTTCAAAGTGTAAAATGCTGTTATGGGATTGAGTTGGTGCTACACTCAACCTCTTTTTGTTAGGGGAAGCTCTAGTCGAACTAAATAGGTCTTTTAACGTGGAAATGGCAATTCACCGTGTGGGCAGATATCAACCTAAGAGTCATCATGTATACAGGTTTGTTCGGCTTTTTCAAGGCTCACTCATCTGTGAAGCCGGCATGCCATCCGATTGCCTAGTAAGCGCCGAGTGTAAAGTGCGGCGGTTGGGTCGGCTGTTCTGTACGGCTCGGAAACATACAGGATGAGATTAGAGGATGGTCGAAGACTATCGGTGTTTGAGCGGTAAAGCCTTTGAAGCATTGCCCGAGTATGGTTAGAGAGCCGCATTAGCAATATTGAGGTTGAAAATAAGGTTTCGAGAGCCAGAGTTCAGTATATGGGTCGTGTACTGAATCTAGACAGATTAGGGTGATCTGGACGAGTTACTGATGCTCACTGACGGAAGTCCTCGGCATACGCTGTCCTTCAAGGTAAGTGGTGATTGAAGGGTAGGTGGAGGTGCCCATTTCGTGACTCGGCAAGAAGGTATGAGGGTCCTGACCAGTGGATTTGGCCAGGCAGGACATTTTAGGCTTCCTGTTTAAAGTCCCCTTGACCCATCCATCAGAGTGCTGGAGATAACAAGCGATGTGGCAAGGAGTCGATCCAAAGGCTTAGAAGCTTTCGGGCACTTTCTTTGTTCTCTTTGTTTATGCTTATTACTTTGATTTCCTGGAACTTTTCCACCCTACGCTTCCGCTTTCTTTGCACTGGACTCAACGATGCTAGAAGGTAACAACCAGACCAGAGCGCAGAAGTGCAAGTTTGGTTGTTGAGTAAGCTCAGCCTGAAGCTGGATTAGCCCTCAGTAGCTAGCCTCGACTGGGCCCGAAGCTTGGGCAGCCCCGCTGAGTAGACCTGGAGTAAACCTGGTGGTAGCCCCAGACTTGATGGCCCTGGGGCATCGTGCATACGTGGTCTTCATGATAGTTGAATATTCACTTACGATTCAGTGACGAAAATATATTTGTTGTCAGCTGTTAACCTGCGGGTCACAAGAATTTCGATCCGAGCAGAGCTTAGCCTGGCCAGACTAATCCCCACTTCAGAGCAAAATTGATTCGCAAGTTCCACGGTACGGGGTTATAAAAGTGACAAACGCACGCAATATACAAACCCTGAACGTGACCCCAGATCACTCAAATCGGGAGTCAAAGTCCAGTGCCACAAGAATGTGCGAGGCGTATCACTTCAGCCACAACCAAGTTTAAGTGTGACGGGATGTGTCATATAAACAAGCAGAATTGTATTGTAAGCTTTTGAGTTTCATAGTGAATGGAGTCACGTTATGTGAGAACAAAACTGCTGCGTCAGAGAGGGCTTTAGAAAATATCAATTAAGCCGCCTGCATATTTGTAACCACAGCCGTAGTTATATATGTATCCACAGGTATGGGCGTACCTGGAGCACCTGTCCCTGACGCCTGCATCTATATTTGCTTTTGCTTTGTAAACATTTGGCTTAAAAATGAAGAGAATAGTATGGTTCTGGTCATCATTGTGTCTTTACGATGGGTAGCTCAAACTTATCGTCCTGTCGAGTGGCAAAATTGCCATTAGCGTAGGCTGACGCCAAGTGTAAAAAAGACTTTCGAGTATGGTTTATGAAGGCATCTTCTGCCAGGTCCCACGGGAAACAGCCAGGGAGGACTCCTCTTTCGACAAAATGGAAAAAACTCGAGTCGTGTGACTGATGCGGAAGTATATTATATGCATTATGGTACCCAGACAGCACCGATACAGGAGAAACACGTAGAGCAAACGAATTCTACGGCAGAGTAGAAAGCAAACCAAGTGCTTTTGGATTCGGCGACAAACAAAAAGTAAAAGTGACTTGAACTGAATGTCGACGGAAACATCATAAAGGTAAGTTTACTTAGATGTACGCAACGAAACAGAATGACGAGGTTGAACAAAACGGTTATAAGTGATAAAAAGGTAAAGAAACTCAGAGTGAAGTCAAGAAAACAGTCATATTCGCACCACTGCTGAGGTCATTACAAGTGCTCCACCGCACACCGAATGTTTCTAGGCCTTTGTGCCGGCCCACTGGTATTGCTGTCAAAAGTTGCCACAAGCGGGCAAATGCAAGTCGCTTCTGTTGCATAATTTATTGTTTGTTATATAAAAAGCCCTTGGCAAATGTCTCGATCGGTGGCGATGTTACAGATGGCCATCAATCATGAAGTTGGCGTTCGTCATCCGCAATGAATTCATAAGCACCAAAATCAAACTGGACCAGAGGTATCGGTGAGTATACAGCCTATATGATTTTATGGAATATTTTGTGCAGGTGCCCACATTGAACTTGGGGGACCGCATCGGTAAAGAGCAGCGTAGACGCCATATTTTACTCCCTTGTGGATACATTTTTAACTGCAGACTGACGATTGCCTTCGCAATTTCGCATAAAGCTCTTTTAAGTGAAGTTTTAGTGAACCAGAATGGCGGATCCCCTTGTGCGATCACAGAATGATCGAAAAAATTGAGAGTGAATCTACCAAGGATTGCCTCACCGAGTAACAGAAGCTATCAGATTCAGTCCCCTTTTTTGACGAGAAACCACGTATTACCATCGGAAAGAAAACCAAATGTAGGTTCAAAAACACCAGTTATCTCGGAGCAGGTGACAGATAGAATAAGCAAGTAAAATGAAACCGCTTGGTCTCGATTCACGCGTAATTTTAAGAGCATCATAATTACCACGCGACAAACACTTGAAGTAAACTAGAAGGTTATTCACTTACCTTCACCTTATGCTTCTTTGGACTGCGTCATTTTCTTTATTCGTTTCATGTGCGTGAGAGTGATGAGGTAGCAGTTAAAAGCGTGCATGTATTTCTCAGTATGCACCAATAGATGACTGATGTTTCAAAAACAAGAGGAATTTAATCCGATTGTCCAACCTGCAAGAAAAGTTAAAGAGTGCCATGGGTTTGTTAAAAACCATCTTCGTCGGCGATTACTATCACTTGTTTCCTTACGTTAAAGTGGTTTGCTGACCGTTCTTCGATAGGAGCTCACTTTTTTCATTTCCGCAGATACTGTGAGCATGGGAAAGCAGCTTCGAGGTTCGACGAAAAAGTACTTTGGAGGGTTACACGTAGTGCGCATGTATTGAATGTAAGTGAATTTTTCTTTTTACAACCATCGGCCCCATTTTTCAAATTTACGTTTGATAGAAATTGTGTATCTTGGACTCCCACAAAAACCGCCAAACTAGAAGTAAACGCCGCAGCAGTATTGCATGGAGTGGAACGTAGAACTAATTTTGTTGAACTTATCAAAATGGTTTGGGATAACTACAGTTCGCCCCACTGGTCTAAACTCAAGGTAGGTCTAGCCTCGGGTTTCCCTCGAGTTTGCCCAGTGCGCTCCCTGTGGGACAAACTAGGGACGTGCCACTTGGGGATTTATCACTCTACTTGAGACGTGATTTGTCCTCATTCGGAGCCTTCTGTGCTTTCTCTGTAATCTGAGGTTGTGCCCCTCATGCTGCTCTCTTGGATCTGGAAGAAGTCTTCCCGATATGCACCACACATTCCCATCATTATCCTGGGGGTTTCCATCAAATCCCTGGTAACGAGCCACCTTGTCATTGAGCAAAAGTCCAGGGCTGAAAGACGCTCGTTTATTCAACCCTCCTCTGTCCACTCACCATTCCAGAGGCTGACCATTGCATCTTGTTCAGACAGTCTGTGTCCCTCTGGTAGGACGTTACCCGAGCTTGCGGCCAGTATTCCGGGTGCGGCCCTTTTACGTCTTCGTAGATAAGAGCAAAAATCCTCAACCTTCCCAATGACGTGGTGAGTCTAATTCGAAAGTGTTCCCTCCTGGCCATACCTGCTGCTGCGGTTCAATCCTTCGACGTCTTGAAGTAGTTGCCCAGTCCCACTTCCAAGTTTTCGACCTGTGGGACCATCTGTAACGGTCCCACGCCATTCCTGATGTCCGCTTTGTGATCAGGCAGTAGCATTTAGTAAGGTTTCGAAAAATGTCCCTAAGCATTCCGGCTACCAGATGCTAATTAGATCCCGAGAATGGCCTAAGAAAAGGACAACGGGACAGAAGTTCATGAGGATTGCCGAAAGAAGGTGAAAGTCAGTTGAATAGATAAAATGTCGATCACGCTTTAGTAATTAACCAACACCGGACACGATACTAGCCAAGGAGGTTAAAGATTGAACCGTCGGCAAGCAGAGCAGTCGAAACAGCATTCTCCAGTTTGCAAAATCCACTATCCTTGCAGCAAGCAGAAAAGGCCAAGCAGGCCCGTGACAACGAAAGACGAAACTTTTCTACAACTAAGCACCAATTTGTTACGTTTGTCCATACCAATTTTGGTTGCTGGTTTTTCTTTCAAACTCAGCTATCTTCAGGTCGTTACTGCTACACTTACACGACCAGTTTTGTACTAACATCACGCCAAGTTCTATGTTTGGTCCACCTACCCGGACGTCATCGGCAAACATAAAGGTAGGTTTAGTAAGCTCACTTGCTAGGTAGTTGATAAAAATGAGCAAGGGGGGGGGGGGGTCAGAGCACCGAGCCATGTGGCCCTCCGCCAGTTAAGCTCACCTATCTCGAGACATGCCTGCTCACCTTACCAATACACGATCTCCCTGTTAGAATGCTGTTCATCTATTACCTTGCCCTTCTAACAGTTTCCGTTGACTACAGTTTGACATTCAGAAATCTGTAGTTCCCAGAATCAAAAGCCTTGCTAAAGTCCGTGAAACAGGCCTCAACCAACTGTCTTGCCCCCAGGCGCATGGCTACTTCACCAAGGAACAGCAGCAGATTTGTTTGACGAAATCGTCTCCCCACAGACCCGTGCTGTGTATGTGATATGAGGTCACATTGGACCGGATACCCAGAGATTTATCTCCTAACTATCCTCTCTAAGCACCTACGCGGCACTGAAGTTAGGCTAACTGGCCGACAGTTTCTGGCGTTTTGCCAGGGTTCCGTCTAGTATGTTCCCGCCAAACTTGCCTTCATCCATTCTTCGGCCCCTTTTTCCCCCTCATATGATGTTGCATACAGCTGGGTCATCGGAGCCTCGAAGACCCCAGCCAGAGGCTGGATGACGTCTGGGCAAATCCTACCTGGTCCTGCAGCCTTGTTTCCATGCAGAATTCTCAGCTCCCTGTACTCCCCTTCTACACTGAGCTCGGATATTAAAGTCGATCCTTCCCCCCGTTCATTCCCTCACACCGCGTGCCAGCCGGTGTATGCTCCGAAGAACCACAAGGGCATGTCAACCCAGGCTTCACTGCTCGGAGTTAGTTGTCCCTGTGCTTCCTCCAAAGTAGCCACACATTTCCACATGTTTTTGGCACCACAAATATTACACTACACGTGAAGACGTCGTAGCTTCAAGTGAATCCGTCGTGATTTCAAGTGAATCTTACGTGATTTCAAGTAAAGCTCAAATGGCATCGCCACGCAAACACACACATATGATTAGCTTCGCAGTGGTCACTTGTCACCTATTCACGAAATCTCTCTGCCCCGTGATCACCGACATCGTGATCGTAACTGGTGAGCCGAATCCTCGTTGGCACATGCAAGATCACGTGCAGGGGTCTACAGGGGGAGGATATGACCTCCGGGCCGATCGCATGGGTGAAGGACAGAAGACCAAAGACAAATTGAGATAGCTAACAAGACGACGGCGTTAGTTGACCTCGACTCTGTGTGTGTATGGCCTAGCAAAACTGTGCCAATTCATATACGTGACCGAGCCGCGTTCTGTGTGGCGCCTGGTCAATCATGAAATGACCAGTTCGTTTTGACGAAGATGGGTTTGACAACGAGACGCACATTTCATACATTTGATACCAAGTCACGCGTCTTTAATGCGTACGAAGTTGAGGACGACTGGCTTTCGGCAGGTGAAGCACTGGACGTCAAGAAGAAAGTCGCAATGCACTGGATTTCCGGAAGCATCTTTCATTGTTCCGTTGTGCACTCAGACATGCCGAGCCGAGCAAGATTTTAGCATTTTGCGTGTCACGCTCAATGACCGACTATGGGTGTGGCCGACTAGATTTTGCTCAGAACGAGGCCGAGAATAAATGGGGTTTCGTCATGATAATTTATTTATTAGTCAAACCGAACCTCCTACCGCTGAAATTTGAACCGGTATTTTTTAGCAGAGTGTAGTAAATGAATATATCAGACACAGCATGGAGATTTCAGCATGAAAAGTTTATCAAACCTTATGCTCAAAAAGCCGTGATTTGATTGAGGAATTCATGAAATGAGACTGCCTACTGTTGCTTTGCCAGCGTACTGAGAGAGGTTTTTGAACAAAAATCATTAATGAGGGAAAAGTTCTATGGCCCAACTCTAGACATCGCAGTCGTCGACTGTCACGAGAAATGAACTTGCAAGAAACAGTCAGAAACTTGGGGTATCATGATCTGTGACGACTTCATAGACGAAAAAGTAGTGATTGCATTAGACCAAGCAACAATATGAAGTTATTAAAATTTCCGGTAGTACAAACGAGTTTCAATTTGAAATTAGTTCATTGTGTGCGAGGAAGTGAGACTTTGTTCTGCTCTCCTGAATTTTGTCCGCGAAATGAGACATTCTCAGACTAAAGCCCTCATGCGTTTTTGGGTTGAAAAGTGGCGCTAGTTACCAACACATATCTACCCACTGAGTCTTCCAACACCTGCTTGCGTAGATTTCATAGTGACGGTCATTGAGCATGACACGCGAAATGCTAAAATCTTGCTCGGCTTGGCATGTCTGAGTGCACAACGGAACAATGAAAGATGCTTCCGGAAATTCAGTGCATTGCGACTTTCTTCTTGACGTCCAGTGCTTCACCTGCCGAAAGCCAGTCGTCCTCAACTTCGTACGCATTAAAGACGCGTGACTTGGTATCAAATGTATGAAATGTGCGTCTCGTTGTCAAACCCATCTTCGTCAAAACGAACTGGTCATTTCATGATTGACCAGGCGCCACACAGAACGCGGCTCGGTCACGTATATGAATTGGCACAGTTTTGCTAGGCCATACACACACAGAGTCGAGGTCAACTAACGCCGTCGTCTTGTTAGCTATCTCAATTTGTCTTTGGTCTTCTGTCCTTCACCCATGCGATCGGCCCGGAGGTCATATCCTCCCCCTGTAGACCCCTGCACGTGATCTTGCATGTGCCAACGAGGATTCGGCTCACCAGTTACGATCACGATGTCGGTGATCACGGGGCAGAGAGATTTCGTGAATAGGTGACAAGTGACCACTGCGAAGCTAATCATATGTGTGTGTTTGCGTGGCGATGCCATTTGAGCTTTACTTGAAATCACGTAAGATTCACTTGAAATCACGACGGATTCACTTGAAGCTACGACGTCTTCACGTGTAGTGTAATATTTGTGGTGCCAAAAACATGTGGAAATGTGTGGCTACTTTGGAGGAAGCACAGGGACAACTAACTCCGAGCAGTGAAGCCTGGGTTGACATGCCCTTGTGGTTCTTCGGAGCATACACCGGCTGGCACGCGGTGTGAGGGAATGAACGGGGGGAAGGATCGACTTTAATATCCGAGCTCAGTGTAGAAGGGGAGTACAGGGAGCTGAGAATTCTGCATGGAAACAAGGCTGCAGGACCAGGTAGGATTTGCCCAGACGTCATCCAGCCTCTGGCTGGGGTCTTCGAGGCTCCGATGACCCAGCTGTATGCAACATCATATGAGGGGGAAAAAGGGGCCGAAGAATGGATGAAGGCAAGTTTGGCGGGAACATACTAGACGGAACCCTGGCAAAACGCCAGAAACTGTCGGCCAGTTAGCCTAACTTCAGTGCCGCGTAGGTGCTTAGAGAGGATAGTTAGGAGATAAATCTCTGGGTATCCGGTCCAATGTGACCTCATATCACATACACAGCACGGGTCTGTGGGGAGACGATTTCGTCAAACAAATCTGCTGCTGTTCCTTGGTGAAGTAGCCATGCGCCTGGGGGCAAGACAGTTGGTTGAGGCCTGTTTCACGGACTTTAGCAAGGCTTTTGATTCTGGGAACTACAGATTTCTGAATGTCAAACTGTAGTCAACGGAAACTGTTAGAAGGGCAAGGTAATAGATGAACAGCATTCTAACAGGGAGATCGTGTATTGGTAAGGTGAGCAGGCATGTCTCGAGATAGGTGAGCTTAACTGGCGGAGGGCCACATGGCTCGGTGCTCTGACCCCCCCCCCCCTTGCTCATTTTTATCAACTACCTAGCAAGTGAGCTTACTAAACCTACCTTTATGTTTGCCGATGACGTCCGGGTAGGTGGACCAAACATAGAACTTGGCGTGATGTTAGTACAAAACTGGTCGTGTAAGTGTAGCAGTAACGACCTGAAGATAGCTGAGTTTGAAAGAAAAACCAGCAACCAAAATTGGTATGGACAAACGTAACAAATTGGTGCTTAGTTGTAGAAAAGTTTCGTCTTTCGTTGTCACGGGCCTGCTTGGCCTTTTCTGCTTGCTTCAAGGATAGTGGATTTTGCAAACTGGAGAATGCTGTTTCGACTGCTCTGCTTGCCGACGGTTCAATCTTTAACCTCCTTGGCTAGTATCGTGTCCGGTGTTGGTTAATTACTAAAGCGTGATCGACATTTTATCTATTCAACTGACTTTCACCTTCTTTCGGCAATCCTCATGAACTTCTGTCCCGTTGTCCTTTTCTTAGGCCATTCTCGGGATCTAATTAGCATCTGGTAGCCGGAATGCTTAGGGACATTTTTCGAAACCTTACTAAATGCTACTGCCTGATCACAAAGCGGACATCAGGAATGGCGTGGGACCGTTACAGATGGTCCCACAGGTCGAAAACTTGGAAGTGGGACTGGGCAACTACTTCAAGACGTCGAAGGATTGAACCGCAGCAGCAGGTATGGCCAGGAGGGAACACTTTCGAATTAGACTCACCACGTCATTGGGAAGGTTGAGGATTTTTGCTCTTATCTACGAAGACGTAAAAGGGCCGCACCCGGAATACTGGCCGCAAGCTCGGGTAACGTCCTACCAGAGGGACACAGACTGTCTGAACAAGATGCAATGGTCAGCCTCTGGAATGGTGAGTGGACAGAGGAGGGTTGAATAAACGAGCGTCTTTCAGCCCTGGACTTTTGCTCAATGACAAGGTGGCTCGTTACCAGGGATTTGATGGAAACTCCCAGGATAATGATGGGAATGTGTGGTGCATATCGGGAAGACTTCTTCCAGATCCAAGAGAGCAGCATGAGGGGCACAACCTCAGATTACAGAGAAAGCACAGAAGGCTCCGAATGAGGACAAATCACGTCTCAAGTAGAGTGATAAATCCCCAAGTGGCACGTCCCTAGTTTGTCCCACAGGGAGCGCACTGGGCAAACTCGAGGGAAACCCGAGGCTAGACCTACCTTGAGTTTAGACCAGTGGGGCGAACTGTAGTTATCCCAAACCATTTTGATAAGTTCAACAAAATTAGTTCTACGTTCCACTCCATGCAATACTGCTGCGGCGTTTACTTCTAGTTTGGCGGTTTTTGTGGGAGTCCAAGATACACAATTTCTATCAAACGTAAATTTGAAAAATGGGGCCGATGGTTGTAAAAAGAAAAATTCACTTACATTCAATACATGCGCACTACGTGTAACCCTCCAAAGTACTTTTTCGTCGAACCTCGAAGCTGCTTTCCCATGCTCACAGTATCTGCGGAAATGAAAAAAGTGAGCTCCTATCGAAGAACGGTCAGCAAACCACTTTAACGTAAGGAAACAAGTGATAGTAATCGCCGACGAAGATGGTTTTTAACAAACCCATGGCACTCTTTAACTTTTCTTGCAGGTTGGACAATCGGATTAAATTCCTCTTGTTTTTGAAACATCTGTCACTGTAAAGAACGAATACTGAAAATCCTTCTAAATGTTCAACGTGCTTTGTGAATTTGACTATATTTAACATTATCTTGGAAAGCTCGCTCATACACCACACATTTTTACGTTTGTTTATCCATGTGAGACATTTGAATTTGGCCTTGAACCGTTTCTGACTGTCGTGCTTGAGCCACGGGGCTTTGGACCTTTGGGTTTTACTGTGAAGTCTATTTGGCCGCATACTTGAGGTTCGTATATATTTGTATCCTTTGTGCATTTCAATTTAGCACCGTAGAAGCTACGAATCAATCTTGTTCTGGTTTTGGGATTCGTTTGAATTGGCTACGCGTTGCTCGATTTGCGAGATTTGACTTACAGTCACCTATTGGTGCACACTGAGAAATACATGCACGCTTTTAACTGCTACCTCATCACTCTCACGCACATGAAACGAATAAAGAAAATGACGCAGTCCAAAGAAGCATAAGGTGAAGGTAAGTGAATAACCTTCTAGTTTACTTCAAGTGTTTGTCGCGTGGTAATTATGATGCTCTTAAAATTACGCGTGAATCGAGACCAAGCGGTTTCATTTTACTTGCTTATTCTATCTGTCACCTGCTCCGAGATAACTGGTGTTTTTGAACCTACATTTGGTTTTCTTTCCGATGGTAATACGTGGTTTCTCGTCAAAAAAGGGGACTGAATCTGATAGCTTCTGTTACTCGGTGAGGCAATCCTTGGTAGATTCACTCTCAATTTTTTCGATCATTCTGTGATCGCACAAGGGGATCCGCCATTCTGGTTCACTAAAACTTCACTTAAAAGAGCTTTATGCGAAATTGCGAAGGCAATCGTCAGTCTGCAGTTAAAAATGTATCCACAAGGGAGTAAAATATGGCGTCTACGCTGCTCTTTACCGATGCGGTCCCCCAAGTTCAATGTGGGCACCTGCACAAAATATTCCATAAAATCATATAGGCTGTATACTCACCGATACCTCTGGTCCAGTTTGATTTTGGTGCTTATGAATTCATTGCGGATGACGAACGCCAACTTCATGATTGATGGCCATCTGTAACATCGCCACCGATCGAGACATTTGCCAAGGGCTTTTTATATAACAAACAATAAATTATGCAACAGAAGCGACTTGCATTTGCCCGCTTGTGGCAACTTTTGACAGCAATACCAGTGGGCCGGCACAAAGGCCTAGAAACATTCGGTGTGCGGTGGAGCACTTGTAATGACCTCAGCAGTGGTGCGAATATGACTGTTTTCTTGACTTCACTATGAGTTTTCTACCTCAATATTATTTATAAAGCGGTATTCAACCTACCAGAACAGAATGAGAAAATAAAGTCGTAACTAAGGTTTCCAATTTCCGAGGTCGGCTGGTTGCAAGATCTTTGGTGAATTTCTAAGATGAGCCGCGGTATTCGGTTGTAAAGAACTGTCACATGGTCTGTGAAATGTACCGGATTTAGTGGTTGATGACCACGACGGCTATTTCACGTCGTAGTTACTGAAGGGGTAATTTACGAGTCTTCACTATGTGTTTGTGGGTGATGAGAGTGACGGATTGCGCAACGCAGATGCTTAGCAGCCTGAGCAAGTACAATTTGGCCGGGGGCTCACATCCTACTACGGCAGGTTCTACTCCCTCTGTGGGTACGGTGTTATATCACCCTGCGATGCTTATGACAAACCTTCTAGTACCGCATTTTCTCACACAAAAGAAAACCAGTGCCTGGCGGCTGAGGCAGCAATGGAAAGTCACCTACGAGGAGGAATACTTGGGCAGCTTTTGTAACGTTATTCCTGGCAGCATAACATTTTCTGGGAAATTCCTCGGCTGTTCAGAGTTGGGCCTCTATTTGGTTTCCATGGTGTTAGAAACTTCAAACGATCAATCACATGCCTGGATTTCATGGCAACCATTTCAAAAGCCTAACCACATTTTCGCAAATGGGCACCCCTTTCAATGGCCACTCCAGCGAATCCAGAGCTATACGGGGGTTGAAAAGCCTGTTTGATATTCGTCATTTCCACCAAAGAGCAACCTTTTTGGATCTGCTCGCCATTTCTTCCGTTTGTGCCACATCAGGTCCGGCAAAATATCTTCTTCACGGTACGAGGTGCTTTGCGGCTTCCCGTCTTTCGGTTCAAAATACACTGTGCTTTTGGTACTTCACATCTGATCAACAGGTTTGTTTCATTTTTCTGCCACACTTCCATTGTGATTCCGTCTAGGTGCGGCCACTTGCCTAGAGATGACTGCACTGGCAGTCTCTGTCGTTAGTAGATCCTTGGTGCTGAACACATCTATGATCTCAGCCCTAATTCTTTTGACCAAGAAGACGAGCTTTAGGGGCAGTGTGACTGACTGGACAGCCCGGTGCCACCTACTGTGATCATCGCCAGTGAAGATTGATCCGGCCTGATTTCATGTCACCCAGCAGACTCCTTCCCACTAAGATGGTGTCCAAGCCGTTATCTGCACCGGCCAACTCTCGTGTCACCCTTACCACGGTTTCTATACTGATCGCTATTACACCTAGACAAATGGGCTTAACGTAAACGCGGGAAACTGAGCAAACCACACCATTTCAAAGCTTCCTCGGCACCCCGTTTCCTAGTGTTGTGCTGTAAGTAATGGTGCTTTTCGTGGCACTTGCCTTGGCCACAGCTTATTTTCTCTCGGCACCCCACCGTTCGTTGGGGGTCGCCGAGACACGTAAAGCACGAGCTCAAGCTCTTGATCAAGTCCCAGTGTTCGTCCTCTACACTCAGGAATCAAGGACACCGCTGGGCCGTTTAGAGCATCACACACCTTACATACCGGCAAGTGTTCACCTTCGCGGGATAGTTGGTGTGTATTTGCCGATGCCTCACCTCTACTGAAATCCCTAGTCCAGCGCTGTGGTGGAGTAGTAACCTTACGTAGGCAGCTCGTTTTATTCAAAATATGACCAAGCTGACTGCTTGCTTTTCAAGCATGACTGTCTATAAATTGCTCCACGTCCTGAAAAGTAGTTTCCCGCCCAAATCTACTGATCCCCTCGGCCTCCTTGGTCCATCTACCATTTAGTCCTGTAGATGAGCTATGCACCATAGTTTCCAGTTTGCGCACAGCATTCAGGTCTAAGCGACAGCCTAGGTGGTCAGGGCCATGCTGCTTCCCTTATTCATTGTCACCAGACTCATTAAGGAACTCTTTGCCTATGACGTTACCCCGTCGATCAAATTCCGAGCTACCTTTAGCGGCTGGCCAAACAGGTCCTCCATAATCGCGCATGCCCTGGTGTAGCTCCTTTGGGGATCCAGCATCAAGAACCAGTCGATGGCCTCCCTGGTCCTTCCGCGACTGTGGCACTGCAGTTGCTAGAATCTCTGCCCTGGATCAGAAAGTCTCTTCTACGCGAAGTTCTAGTGCTGCATGAACTTGCAATATTGGACAGCGCTCTCACCAAACGGGGACAGTCTCACTTAAGGTAGATCGATTGCATGTTTTCGCTTGCACAACTCCGCTTCGACCAGTCCATAAAGTTTTCATGCTGAATGGTCTCGTGCTCCTGATTCCAGGCTCATCTCTCACTCTCGTCTTTGAGGTGGCTGATTCCTGACTGATCCAGCGTCGTCCTTAGCTAAACTGAGTTGATGTTCTGAGTGTAACGTTCTAAATTTATAGATATCTTCGAGTTTAGTTCCATATCACCGGCTGAAATGCTCGAAGTTGTACTGACAGAACTAGTAAACCTAGCAAAGTCCAACGAATCAGTATCACCCCCAAAATGCCTCAGGGATCTGCCGAGTATATTTCTGTCCAACTTCGACTTGCTCATGTTCTCTTGGCATTTTCGACTGACCTTCAAGCAAAGATTTCAAGTTTACCGCTGTAACACTGTTCCAATTTTGATTGAAGAGTAGCCAAATCAACAAATACCGAAATCAAGACAAGGTTGCATCGCAGATTCTACTGCAATGGAATAACAAATAATACGCATGCAAGCAACAAGCAAACTTCGAATGTGCGGCAAAAACGATTACCAACGACAGCCAGAGTAGAGAAGGTGTCACTGCAAGGTACGACCATCACGGTAGTTATAGGTTAACTTGGAAGGATGTCACTACATACACGAGCAAAATATACACAAGTGTTTGAGTGTGGTGGTATGTGAGCTGTATTTCAATGAAGAATCAGCAGGAACAAAAGGCACTATAAATAGTGGGAACATATGACGATTATTGGAGCTGGTTTCTGCGACTTCTGAAGCTGCTGAAATAGAGCCTGCAGGCAGTGTGGTGAGCAAGCTATCGGCAGCCGTATTAGCGTTCGATAATTTTAAGTGTGGGATCCTGCTGATGCACCCACCAAGCCTTTGGACTCTTGGAATTTTCTGAGTTTTTGTATTTTACAGATCAAACATGAGCAACCTCCGAGGAAGGCGCTAATCCTCGCATACTACAACAGTCATTAGCATGAAAGGCTGGCCCTAAACACTCGCGTGCGCTGCACCAGGAGTTTGGCGTAATCGCCGTAGTAGTAGAAAATCACTGTAGGTGAGGGAGATTTAGACTCTCCGGGCAGATGAAATATATAGACATTTGCCAGCATGGATGATAATATGCATAGTCCTTCCTCAACGGCTCCGAGCAGGCTCGGGAGTGCTAATAGCAGTGCCTCATTTCAGCATGAGTTACCCTTGGTGCGAGGGGCGGCTCTTAACTACTGGTGGAAACTCTCAACCATGCCATTGGCCTGATGGCAGTGAGCAGTCCTTTCAAATTGCTGGCAAATGAGCGTGACCACTAGATAGCCGGAAGCTCCTTCGAAATGTAGGCCCTTTCTGAAGTGAGACAAAGGACGGAAAGAGTCTGCCACCAGCAAGTAAAACGGTCGACATGTGTGAGTACTTAGACTCACCCAAGTGAAGGCGGCAGTGGTCCCGCTGGCCGACTTCCGCATGATAGACGTGTTTCGGGTCGCGGGAGCCCAGTTAAAGCAGTCCTAGTTGGTCTGTGGGTCTTAACACAATGGAACTGAAAGTGAGCGTGGACCCACTGAAGGACATCTTATGTGGCATTGTGCCAATCAAAAAGCTCGGCGACCAGTTTCATCGAGGCAGTCAAACCCCGATGATCCAGATTATGGAGGGTTAGGGAAGAAGGATAAAGGTGAGCAATGATGACCTTGTGGCTCAGCGGAAACGATGACATTCTGCAATTTGGGACAAGTGCTGTTATTAAGTCCAACGAATATTTTAGTCCAAGTCGGAAGACATCAAGGTCAGTGGTTTTGGCATGCGCCATTGCTTCAAAGCCACCGTCAGGTGCTGGTGAAAGACCCCGTTTGGTATGCTCCTGATAGGGTGTCAGTGACCGAAGTGGGTGCCCCCAGAGAAGTTGCATGTCCACTGTAAACTGTGAGGCAAAGTCTGAGTAGCTAACCTCGCCTGGTGAGTATCGATTAGAAGCTGTCGTTAGTGGGTAAGTCAAAGGCCTGTGATCTGTAAACACCGTGACTGAACGACCATCGAATTCGTGTCGAAAATGACAGATGCGCAGGTGAATGTCTAGTTACTCGTCTTCATGCTTGTTGTACCCAGATTCGGCCACTTAGGCGCTCTTAGAGAAGAATGTTAAAGACCGTCAAGAGTCACCCACAAAGTATTGCAATACTGCTCTATCGGCTGTGTTTGAAGCGTCAGTCACTGCCAAATTGAAGGCTGATGGGTCCGGATGAGTATGACGTACTGAGTTGGCAATAGCCTTTTTGCCCCGGGCAGATGCAGCTTTTGCCTTTTCAGGAAGCATGAACTTTCGGCTGCATCCGAGCTGCAAGTTGGTGCGAGGAAGAGACTTACCAGACCGACCAACGGAAGCAACTGGTCAAACGATTGGGTTCAGGATAAACGCTAAAAGCAATTTTTCTGGCGGAATGGAGGTACCCGAAGAAGACAGAATGTCCTGTGAAAAGGATATCAGATTGGCCTGATTCTTATGTTTACTGTGCTGATACGGAAGCCAGGCCAGATAAGACCTTCGAAAAGTGCTCTCAAGTGTGCAGCGTGATCTTCTGAAGAACCAGCTGCCAAAATATCCTCAAGATAGTAGTAGACTCTTCCCAAAACCACGACTAGGCTCTTGCATGAACCAGAGGGGCCTGAGATGCACTGCTGAGTCCCAGCTGCAAGAAAAGTAGCTCCAGCAGCCCAAAAGGCATGGCGGCGACAGTCTTTTGGATATCGGACTCTGCTGCCGGCGTCTGCCTATACGTACAAGCTGAATGGATACGAAGTATGCTGCAAAGCAAGATTAAATGTTACAATTAGAAGTGGCACCCCAGTTCTAAGAGGGTTGCTCAGGTATGTGAACTCCGTACGGTACAGGAAGTAGTATTTGAGCTAATCTTTATGCTAAAGCCCTGTAAATATGAGCCCAAGGTAGGGTTGCCAAGCCAGCCGAATCCATGCAAAGCCCCTTGGAAATAGTAGAGTTGCACAAAGATATAAGTAAGGAGGGCTGTATGTTTGGAGAACCAAAGAAGATCGATGGAAATCTGTTTATCTTGAAAACGGGGAAACTTCCAAGGGAAAAGTGAGGAAGCAGTAGCCATGCGCCATATACGGGAGGGGTTTGGATTGAAAATCGGACAACAAAAAGAAGTGCATTCGTGGATACAGAACAAAAAGAGTCAGTTTTGCCAGCTGTAATGTTTAGCCAGCGAATATTGGCTGGGTCGGTTATGTACCTGAAGGACGACACATCTGTAGAAAGAGGTTGCCAAAGTGATGTTGTCAAAGGTGGCCGGATGGAAGCAGGTAAACGTTAGGCAAATTGTCTAATCTCAGAAAAGTGAAATGTGATGCATCATCATGGAAATGAGAACTGTGCGACAGATTCGTGTTCACTGTTTGGCCACGATAGTAGCAGAGACACAGGCGGTAGCGATGATTAATTTATTGACAAATAAGTATTTACATACTGATGTTCTTTATCTAAGGGCGGGATGTGACGAAAAGAGAGTTGCAAAGATAGAGGTTATCCGAAACGATTTATCAGAGAGTAACGGCAGATATGGAGAACACGAAACGGCTAATGAAGGCAGTTTTGAAATTCGACCGATGGATGTGGATGGAGTCAACAATCGACCAAACGGACAACACATCTGGAGGCAAGTTGTCAAAACGATGCTGGAAGAAATCTATGGATAAAAAGTGGTGAACTTTAAAAGATTTTATACTTTCAGAGGAGTGGAATATAGTGCATCAATACGGAAGCGGCAACCGGCCTACAGATAAAAGTTTGATGCCTCCTACTACAGCGGCAGGGAAGCTGTCTGCAGAAAAGATAGCGAAATGAATAACAGGTAAAATGCTATCTATTGATGTTCTTTATAAAGGAAAAGATGATGTGGAAGGGAATGATGACAGCTGGACTGGGATTCCTGGTAGAAAAGCCGGGGCTAATTAAGGGAAGAGGAATAGGACCCGCTCGGACCGAGAAAAGCAATTTCAGCACGATGTGGATAAGGGATAAGAACTAAGACTGAGTTTCATCTATTGAAGAATCAAGCTCATGGGACGGACAAGTAGGAAGCTCCAGGTCTAGAGATATAGCTGTAATACTTTAGCGAACGTAATCTAGTGGAAGATTGTTAAAGGAAATGATGGAATGGATGAACCTAGAAGGTGTTAAATAAGTAGGCTGACTACTATCATGCTGAGGCCAAGACACGCGAGGCGGAAAGGGAAGAACGGTCAAACCTTGGAAAGATAAGAGCTACAAGGTTCAGCGCTGAGGTTGAGAGTGTACTCAGAATAATAAGTCTACAGGACGAAGCCAAATTCTTGAATGTTGGTGAGGCGCTCATAGTGGCGGCGGAAGACCTGGTTGTTCCAGGAACGTCGGGGTTGTATCGCAACATAACGTCATCAGTTCTTGCTGCGGCCTCTTCTAGGAAGCACCGAAGACCGGAGCTCAGAAGAACTGGAATGCTACACGGAAAATGCTGCAGCCGAAGGTCCCTCGAGAACTGGCCCTCGCCTTCTATTAGTCCTCTCAAAAGCTGCATCTCGCGCAGCAGCCCGGTGGGTTTTCTGCTTCCAAGCTCAACTCTTTGAAGTCTCTGAGTGCTTTGGTCATGCATCTGCACAGTGTAGACAGTGGTGGCCCCTTCTCAAGGCCTCGTTGTTCCAGAACGTTAATACGCCACTAACTTGTATTGTCACCCTCTGTGGGGGGCAGCCCGCCACCCACCTAAAACTGCAGGCATCACTGGCCGTACGACTGTTCCCCAATTTCAGTTCGACCGGGGTGAACGAGAGTTCTGGATCGGTAGGCGTGAACCCAGGCACATGCAGCTTAGTTGCGCCAGCAGTGGTGTTCGAGAAAATTTTCAGCTCGGTAGACATAGCTAAGGATAATTTATCGGACAAACTGAGAAAAAATCAACCGTCAACGCGCTAATACACGAAGCGACGCTGCCCAGGAAAAACAATGGCAAATTGGACAAAAGTGTGTGTGAATGAATGCTTTGAAGACCTAACGGAAAACTTTGACAAAGGCAGATAGTAAGGTGTAAAGTCCGGCCACCGGAACTTTTGAGAGATGGGTAGCAACCAATTTTGACACTTTTCAAAACAAAGTCGATTACAAATAGCTACGGTACTGTACACAACAAATTAATTAATCTTACAGTAATCGAACCTCAGTAGTGTCTCTTCTGGGCTCTTACGCTCCAAATTGGACAACAAATCAACAACTGCAGCTTATAGTCACAACAAAGTTCAAGCTGAGTGACTCTCGCTCGAGGCAACGGTGGGAGTCCGTTTTGTGTAAAAGATTTAGAGAAATAAAACAAACAGTCGGAATTCCAGCAAAGATAGTTCATGCGAATAATAACTGTCGTTTGTAACAAGGATGCTAATGCATGGAACGGAGTTTCCTGAACTCTCTTATATAAGGTGCTCAGGAAAGTAAGCCAAGTGACTTGAACGGTGGCAGGCGAGGAAGCTTATGTGGCCCGGAAGATCACTTCCAGCTTACCAACGGTAGGGAACCTAAGCCCTAACTTGGAGTTTCCTTATTAAACGCATCATTCGACCATCCACACTACGCGGGATATCTGCACGTTATTGTCATGCCTAACACTTTACGAACAGTTACCAGAAAGGTATTCATCCCGATCTGCGAGAACGAGAAGACGATCGGGAGAGATAGGGTTAGAATGCGTGTGTAAAGAACATGTGAGAGCAACGGTCGAATGGCAGCAGCGCTTGGTAAGCAGTGCTCAGTTGAGCAATAACATGCTGAAGGCACGAACGGAGATGAATTCTGCCATAGACCTCTCAGGGAACTAGTTCAAGGCAGCCCGCTGCTGCGAAAGCTACCACAGCGCGCTTGCGAGGGGTCACTTGATCAGGCGTATATCCCAACCAAGGGCGCCATCCATAAGGCCGCGCTTGACGAGATGGTTCCTTACCGGGAATTTGGATGAAAGGGGTTGCTATCCGAAAGCTTGGGTGAATGAAAGTTTGGTTACCAGATATTTTGACTTACACCCAGGTCTTTAGAACGTCGCACCTTCGGAAAGTAGCGGGAATCCCAACCCCCAAAAAATTATGGCTGATTTTCAGCCACGGTAAGTAGCACCAAAAATATCGCGACGTCATAAAAGTTCCCAAATATGCTGAAATCACAAAAGTCCTCAGGAACAGGCCAGAGCTGTTCTCACAAGCGATTGGTCAAAATAAGCAGCCTAATAGACTGATGGGTTCACTTTAGCTCACTTTGCACTGGACTTGGTGTGGCTGGAGCCGGTAGCTTTTCTAAACAGCTGCGTTGTCGGCGCGCTTCCCTAGCCCCCAAAATTCCTGAGTTTCCATTTCTGAAAGGCAAAACTTTTGTGCAGCATCTGCATTGGCAGGGAAAGGAGGAAACCATGAGTAAATTCCTTCTGGCCTTAGAAGCTGCCTAATGTAATTCGGGGTATACTGCTACCCAACACTGGTCAACTACTTTCTTAAAATCATCAACTGTTGTGGTATTTACCACCGCCTCAAGTAAAATATTAGCCCAGAGTACCACCATATTCGAAAAGTAATCCAACCTAATTTGGAACCTCTTGTGCATTGTAATCTGGGGATATGCCTATATGTGACTCAGTCCTGGATCGCACATAGAAGGTCTCTTTGATTTATAATTCGTAGTCCGTTCATAGCCCTGGAGATTTCTACGAATTCCGGCGAACCTGCCACCCTTTCATCGGAAAAACGTCCAGGAAACGGAGACGCTCAGTGTAGATCTGGCAAATGAGGCCATTTTCCCGACGAAAACAGCACCGGTTGGACCGACTTCGCGCATCCCGAAAGGCAACAAAGCAATAAGGCAGAATGGTCGCAAAACGCTCAGCTGTTATATCGATGGGGCTGATACCCTTGTAATCCGGGCAGACGGTCTGTTGCCACTTTCCGGTGTAGAGAGTGGGACAGAAGTTGACCAGCTTTGGGGACCCAGATACGACAGACCAGCGCATTTGGTGGGTCTGACAAAACTGGCAAACAGCATTTAAAGAACTAAGATGGCACGCCATTCTCACTCGATGACTCCCTGTTTTTCTTGTTTTGAGCTGCGAAGATGGTTTCTGGTCCATTGGGATGCCCAGGGCCGATTGAACGGCGTTCTGTGTTGCTCGGCGCTGTTGGAGAGAAGGATCGGATGGAAGGGCGATTGAGCGGCTGACTGAAGTGTCCGACCCATCTCTGAAGCCTCTCGTTGTAGCTCGATACGTGGCCTCTATTGTCATGTATCGTGGGAGGAGGAGGTTGCGCCCTTCCTGAAGGGGAGCGTGTGAGACAAAAAAGCCTCTTGGAGCTCACAACAGCTGCTGTTGCTTCTACCCGGCCTGTATTATCGGGCCAGTATCGGGGACTCTCGCTCCGCTCCCATGGGATATGTGATTGTTTCCACGTAGAAGTCTTTCAATGGGTCTGCCGGTACTTTATCGAGGGTTGGCTATTACTGGCCGGCAAAACGTGGACAAAAGACCAATCATTTGCGCATCGGCCCACTGATACAATCATAACCACGATCAGCCGAGATGACAATTACCACTGGGCGCCATAGGACGCCTAAAACCCGTCCTTTTGCACCATAGCTAACCCAACTTGGCATACCTCTCGGAAACTTAGGCAACGTAGAAAGAATGCACCAATATCAGTTTTCAAAGGTCGCTACCAGTGAAATACGATGTTTTTTACTGTCTCACTCGTGGTGCTTCCCAGCAGAACTGTACCACCGTTCTTTGATGAGTAAATATTCGTCTTTCGTAGGTATCACGAGCTTAAGGATTGACAGGCTCTCAATTGTGGATAAAGTTCTGATTGTTGCCCCCTGAGATTTTTCTTAAGGCGACACAATGCAGAGTCTTGCATAAGAGTCCTTTTTTAAAAGCCCCTATGCCAATCCTCAGGCGATTTTGTCATTTGTGGGACTCCCCGCAACAACGGTTCACGCTCACTCAAACACATTGTCTTGTATCATGCCCTCTTTTTATTACCATCGCCGAGCACTGTAATTCACGTGATTCCAAAGTGGAGAAGGGAATCTGAACTTTAGCCTCTTGTTTAATGCTTGATGCTTGATAATAATTCACTAAATCCTACTGGCACCTTGCTAAATGGAACGAGTGCTTGGGCCTGAGTGGATTGCTCAAAAAAGAACTCACTTTGCTATTTAGCCCAAATGACAGTACAAAGAACAGTATTTTCTGCCAAGGGTACGGTCCGAAATAAAGGAAATATCCACACGTGTTGGCGCTGACAAAGTTCCTCGCGGATGAACTGCATTGCACTGTGGCTTTGAACTCAGGCTCTCTACTCTTGTATTCCCCCTCCAAGGTTCATAGTTCCGTAGTAGCTGAAGCATTACGTTCCTTGCTCCTCCATTTCATTTTAGCTTGTGTCCATTCCCACTGTGCCTTCTGGGTCACAATAGCATCAACTTTGTCCATATTCCTCGGTACTATTTGGAATATATTCTCCGTTCACACTTTTCTCAACTAAGTTTCGACGTTGTATTCTATCACTCACTGTCCTTGGAATTAGCTTCAAGCCAGTCAAGTTGAAGAGGCTATGGTTTCTTAAGGAGCCTCACGCGTAGCCTTCAAATCAAAAGGGACCTCATGAAGTGGTAATACTCCATGAGGAAGTGAAAACTGCAAACAGGGGCTTGAAGCTTGAGGGAATCCGGTACATTCGTTGCCAGAGTTGACACAATGGGACTTGCAGCAAGACTGTAGGGAAGCACACTACCTATACGTTAGGTACAGTAGTGCCTCAATGGTTCCATATATAGTGTCAGGTCGCAGTACGTAAGATAAGATCCAGAAAAACGACACGGTAAATGCGCTTGAACAGTCAAAAGGAACCAGTGACTGATTTGGCCGTGACTGTAGTCAAGGAAATTTCGGTTGACAGAGAATCACAGATCATGTTGACTTGGAGTACAGTAGGTAAGAAACTATCGTTGGATAAAGTGGGACAGGCCACTTGTGCCACTGCGAAGCCAATGATTTACCGGTTTGTATCGGGGGCCTGGGAGAAAAAGCACCTTTGAGTTGACAGAAAGCCAGGCACCTTGGGTATCTTCCTTCTTTTTTGTCTCCATCATTTGCCCAATTATTAACTGCGACCCCGCGAAGCTGAGGCCAGGATTGGGGGCCAAGCCCCGGAAAACCGCCCGAAAGCGGGCCACACCACGCCGACGGTAGCCACTGTCTAGATAAATCGGTGAGATGTTACCCGGCATACGAGGACGGAAACTCTTGCATGGGCAAACTAGACATGTTGGATCCAAAGGCCTCCACGGTTGCTCTGACCCCTTGGTTCATGTGACCTCTATCGAAAGGCAAACGGGCTTCTAGAGAGCCAAAGATAACTACTCACAAAGGCCTGCTTCGGGCAACCCGGGTTGACAAATCATCATCCGAAAGGCGTATGAGCTGGTCGATCGACCACGGGCTCTTTGGGGAAACTTTTCTTGTTGCCTGACAGGTAACGCTTGGATGTGCACGGGATAGGAGTGCAACCTAGAACAAAAGCCGGATGACGCTGACGATGCCATTTCGGACACTTTTCTAGAGTCGTTTCATGGATTTGGTCCCTTTAAATAACTCCAATTAAGGTGCGGAGTTCTCCGTAAGCGACGAGCTCTGTGATCCCCCGTTGGTCTGGGTGTCTGAATCTTGAGCTGGGAACCTTGAACTAAACTCTAGGCCACAAGTCCACGTAGCTTGCTGGAACGTGAGAACTCTTCCAGATGCTTGTGGCCAGTGCATTGCTATGCATATACTATGAATACGGACCTGACGCAGCTTGTCTGTCCGAAGTAAGCCTACGCAACTCCGGCAGCCGACATAATGAAGTTCCCTAAGGAGACTCGTCCTGCTGGGTGTACCACAAAGGGCCAGTGGACAATTCTGGGCACCATGTAGCGGTATTTGCATTAAACAGCGGAGTACGTAACGCCCTGACTTCTTGGAAAGTAGTTTTTCCAAGCATTGCCGGGTTTCCAGACGAGATATTCTGCTAATTGCAGGAGATCGGAACGCTCACAACGGACCAGAAGACAAGTGTACGCAGCATGTACTTAGGAAGTTTGGCCCTTCCAGCGACGCTGAAATGGGGACCGCCTGGCCACGTTTGCAGACCTCAGTCGACCGGTCGTCACCAATACCAGCTTTCAGCATCCAAAAGCACAGCTGCTGACCTGGTATTCCAACGGTGGAGGGATAGTGCACTGAATTGACTATATCTTGATTCACTCTTGTTGGAAATCACCTGACGTGAACTGTTGGGCATAACGGAGCAGCGTGACGAAAAGGCAGGCGGCAGGGGCCACGCACTGGTACGCCCTCGGACAACTTTGAAGCCCTGTCAAAAGCGATCTTGTCTAGACTAACTGCAATAGAAGGGGACTGTAGAGTAGATTGGCTATGGATGGGGCCAACAATGTTTATTGCCGGCACCTCACCTGAACAGCTAGACAAGCCAAAGTGGCACATAAAAGACTGGATCCCAGCATAAACCATTGACCGCTGCTCCAATGATCGGAGGACGAGGATCTGCAATTCACCCGGTTAGCAACCCACCCCTCCCCCTCGCGAAACGACACACGCTCAGTGCGGGGCGACAGTACCCGATACTGGCCCGATAATACAGGCCGGGTAGAAGCAACAGCAGCTGTTGTGAGCTCCAAGAGGCTTTTTTGTCTCACACGCTCCCCTTCAGGAAGGGCGCAACCTCCTCCTCCCACGATACATGACAATAGAGGCCACGTATCGAGCTACAACGAGAGGCTTCAGAGATGGGTCGGACACTTCAGTCAGCCGCTCAATCGCCCTTCCATCCGATCCTTCTCTCCAACAGCGCCGAGCAACACAGAACGCCGTTCAATCGGCCCTGGGCATCCCAACGGACCAGAAACCATCTTCGCAGCTCAGAACAAGAAAAACAGGGAGTCATCGAGTGAGAATGGCGTGCCATCTTAGTTCTTTAAATGCTGTTTGCCAGTTTTGTCAGTCGTATCTGGGTCCCCAAAGCTGGTCAAATTCTGTCCCACTCTCTACACCGGAAAGTGGCAACAGACCGTCTGCCCGGATTACAAGGGTATCAGCCCCATCGATATAACAGCTGAGCGTTTTGCGACCATTCTGCCTAATTGCTTTGTTGCCGTTCTGGACGCGCGAACTCGGTCCAGCCAGTGCTGTTTTTGTCGGGAAAATGACTGGGTTGACCAAATCTCCACGCTGTTCCGAATTGCAGAACACCGCTTCAAATTTCAACAACCCACCATAGCGTGTTCCACTGACTTTCGGGCAGCATCCGACTCAATTGGCAGACAGCTACTCTGGAGCCTACTCCAAAACGACGGAATGCCCGAAAAGTATATTGGATTGATAGAATCATAATACTCGAAAACACGGATGCACTTCAGCGCCTACGGCAAAGAGCCCTCAGAGTTTCTAATCGATTCCGGCATTTTCCAGGGATGCCCTATATCACTTATCCTATTTAACCACACCATCGACCGGGCAATGCATTGCACCCTCAACGGCTTTTGAGGAGTGCAACTTGGCCCAGGCTGTTGGGTTACAGACCTCGAATTCGCCGGCGACACTCATTCTGAGAGATGATCCCGGAGTTTTGTAGTCGGTTCTCGACCGTTTTGCGTATGAAGCCAGGGCTGTTGGTTTGGAGATAAGCAACACCGAAACAAAATTCTGCACGATTTACATGGCTTGACAGACTCGATATGCGTCCGTGACGAAAATACAGAACGGGTGCACTACTTCGAATTCCTAGGTTCTTTTATCCAGCCAAACGGTCAAGCCAGGGGCAACGTTAAGCTCCGCGTAGGCTGCACAAGGAGGGCTTGCTTGCAACTCTGCAAATGATTGTGGTCTGACAGCAAAATAAGCCTTCACACCAAGCCGCTCATATGCCGAGCTGCCTTCTCGCCTAGTTCGTATGCACGCTTTCGAGGCATAACCACTGAGAGTAGATGACACGGAAAGGCTAAAAGGCTATGACCCCTGGAGCCTCCGCTACGAGGCTAAATCTACGTGATATGTACGCGTCACAAACTACGCTGTGCGATAATTTCTCCTTCCCTCCTGTGACGTAGCCTGCAGTGTTATGGTCATGTCCTATGAAGACCCGAAACGGAACCTACAAGGAGAAGCCTACGGCCCTCACCATGTCCAGACTAGAAGTGGCGCCTTGATGGCCAACTGAACACGTTGGCTAGCCCTTTTTTGGTTTACATGGATTGCCTGGAAGTTCAGTCAGTCTTTGAAGTACGTGACTGGTGCAACAAGTGAACTTCACGGTATGCAGACCTTGCCTTGGTTTGGAGTTCGTGGACAGCTACCATCAGACACATTCAAGAAGCCTACCCATTCTGTCTTGGGAGAAAGTCGCATCAACTTAGATTGGGGGCCAGGTGCGCAAGCTGTCTAGGCTTCCAGAGGTCCGGCACTCCCATATCATACGGAAGGATGTCTTGGGAGGAGCTGCTACAATTACGAGGGAATTTTACATCGCCGACTTTGAGGGACCTATACTGAAAATCCTTCCGGGCTTTCCACTTGCCTTGTGAATGTGACCATATTCTTCACTGCCTTACTAAGTCTCTCCATACACAACAGTTTTGCGCGTTTGTTTGTGTGAGTCAGTGGGCTTTTACCTTGAACCGTTTCTGACTACTATGCTGGGACTACGGTGCATTCCACCTGTGGTTTTGCTTTTAAGTCTTCCGAGCCACATACTTGGGGAATGTGCATAATTTTACCTCTTGAGATTTCCAATATAATTAAGCAGAAAATACGGGTCTGTGTTGTTTTGATTTTCAGACCCGTATAACACAAACTCCTCAACACTGCGCTACACCACGATAAGGTTTTGTAGACTTTTCTAATTTTTCATATTAGTTATTCTGGGAACGTTTCACCATTACCATATTTAAGAAATCCACCCCTATCCAAACTACTAATCCCTCAAAATTCTTGTGAGAGACCCACAGTTGGCTACAAAAAAACAGCTGTATCTGTACTTACCCGCCCTTGGGTTGTCTATCCGTTAGTGATCATCATACGTCATATTGTCTACCATCAGTATTCTGTAAAAAGAAATAACAAGGTCAACGAGCAAAAGGTCTCAACCAATGGCTTCTCGCTCTACAGCAAATCAGAAACCCAAGTGACCTGAACACAAAGGTAACCCCAATATGATAGAAATATCTGGGAAATCCAGTAGAAGGGCCAGTGCCATTGAAAGTAATTTGTCAAGTATATCTACCCAGATCGCGTCCACTGATAATATATTATCACGTGGGGAAAATGCGTTACACCGAGCCTCTATTTTCCCTAGATTATATTTAGTTTTTTGTTTATTAAGCTTATAAACTTCTGTCATTTAGATAGAAAGGCTTGGGAAAAGTGCCCAACACTTTTTACGTAGCATTATTCTCGCGAAAAGTTTAACTTATTTACCCACAGTCTTTCCGCCTTCTTCATATTATCTCCTGAACTACTTATGGACTCTTCAAAGGTCCTTTCGCAAACGAGCCAAGGTCCCGGGTGCAATTCAGGCAAGTTTTACCGTCAGGCTCAGAAAAACCAGGAACACTCAACCTCAGTCTGCGCTCAGTCCATGCTCAGTAGCCCTCTTTGATGTTTATGACTTAGTCAAAAAGAAGATTAACCAAGCAGATCAAAAAGTGGCGGGCCTGCATACCCAGATCCAGTTCATTGATGATATTCTATTGAAGATATCCCTTACACCTAGCATAATGTAACCCACCCCTATAGCTAATCGCCAAAGCCTAACCAAGGCGGGCCTTTTCTTGGACTCGGTTGCGACCAAAGATCATAAGCTTATAGCCAACGCCAAAAACGCAATAGTTTTCAACTTCCCTGACCGGCTACCCCTGCCGTCAACCAAACTTGCCACACTGAATGCTTGCAACATGGCACACCACAGATGATATTGCACTCGGCTGAGCAAACATTGACAACACAACGACTGTCCTTTGAAGTTCCAATTCGCTGGCGAAGTAACAGCCGGAGAAATTATAAACTGTTGGCAAATCTTTGCTAACGCCACCCCATTCAAAAGAATCAGAGTATTACTTGATAATATGCCCCTCCAAAGAGAGGTTTTGGTCACTAAAAGTACCTTAGCTTCACCAGCAACCTGTGGCTGAAATACCAGTCGCCGCGTCCTCTCGCCACCTGTCTAGCCACCCCGTAACACAAACGCCCTCAGTTGCCTGCACCACTCTAGTTGACCTAGACCTGACCACCACCCCATCTCCAGCACACACCCCTAGCAAACGGCCCTGCCCTCTACCGTCAACCTTCGCTCCCACAAATGACAACGATATCCATGCCAAACCCGCTATTAGCGCAGGGCCACCAAGGTCCCGTGCATCCAAGCCTGTCGCTGCTAACGTCAACCCACTGCCCACCGTCTCACGACCGAAAGAGTCTCCGGGGAAGTCTGTTGCCAACAGCCCGTCCTGCCCTAACTTATGTCCCACCGTCTTGCGAACACAAATCGTTCATAAAAGCCATGATCTATTATATAGCCAATCTTTCCATCAGCCGACAGAATTCTGTGTCCCCCACAGCTTTCATCTACTCCGGCTACTCCCCTTTTCCCCCCTCCCGGTAAGTCTTTTCAGAGCCCCATTTAGAACCTTCACCAAGCACTCTAAGTACACCCCAAATAATCCACGCTTGTTGGCGAGCAGGAGGCAACCCTGAATCACCCTAAAGCAGCCAACCCCGCCTCGCTGTATTAGCTTCATAACTCGGCTAATCGACAAAGCCCTCCCAACTCCACTTTAAAATATAGGCGAAAACGGCCACTAAGAAACTCATCATCATGCATCGGGATCAAACATATCATATTCTCCAAGTATCCCGAAACAGTTTCCCAGTCATCTGGCTGAGCTTCAGCACTTCCCGCCGAACCTCTGTAACCAATTTCTCTCTCCTCCAATGATACAAATAAGTAACTCCCAGTTGAATTATAACCAATGGTCTCGATTTTCAAGCTTCACACTCTTTTCTGAACACATGGTGGGCAAGCCCAACCAATTACAGTTATTTCGTCGGTCCTGGCCGAGCGATAACTACCCGCCCCCTGCGTATCCCGTTGAACCCAGTCACCACTACTCTCTACCATCTCACTCGCCGTTACCCAGTACTTCAGCTTCCAACCCCCCACCTGGCTACTTCAACTACCCCGGAAATTCCACCTCTGAAAACGACCAATTTTTTCTTGACAGCACCCCCCCCCCCAACCCAGCCTCACCCCTTCTTCACATGGCCGGATCCCCAATTTTAACCCCTGCCTAGACTCCATCACTCCTATACATGAAAATCCTGAGGTTGTGAGTCCACCCAATGATGTTTACCACCTCGGTAGTGTTAGCCGCCAACACCCTCCAATGGTTGTTTCTACTCCAAGCCACGAAGATACAGTTTCTCTTACCTTACTCCTCAATAACGCTAGCTCATTACTGAATAAAACCCACACTCTTCATAATATAGTACTATCTTCCGACTTCGACATCACTGTCATAACCAAGACCTGGCTAAATTACTCTGTCCCATTGGGCCAAGTTTCTATTACTGGTTATCAAACCCTCATGAAAAATCGTCGTCTAATCCACGTTAAAAACAGCTTGCCTACCATTTCTCTCTCTGATCCAACACTGGACTCAATTCAGGACTCAATAAGGGTAGCGGTTCTTCTGGTCAACTATCCACTCCATATCGACTGCGTTTATCGACCACCCAATTCAAACACCACGGACCTCGCCCACGTAGTCAAAACCTTTGACCACTTTGCACTATTACCCTCCTCGTCAAAAATCATTGCTGGCGATTTCAATGCACCAAATATCTGCTGGGACACCATGTCATCACCCCAATACTTCGCGAGCTTCGTTTCGACCATACGCGCAGGGCGCTGGGTCCAGCACGTAATGACACCAACCAGAGGTAACAGCATACTAGACCTGATATTTACCATTGGCCTATCGGACGTGATGACTACCGCCCTCAACCCTTTCCCAGGCAGTGACCATAGAATGGTATCTTGCAGGTTCACAGCCGGACCCATGGACCCCATATGGAGCTCATCTCAACAGCTCCTGAACACGATCAACTGGATGAACCTCAGGCCCATGCTTCGATCCCTGAACTGGGGTGACTACTTCCTACACTACTACCCTCGGCTCGCCAGTGACGTGCTCCGCTATAACCTACGTGGCTGCTTGTCAGCAATCACCACCATCGGGACCAACCGCTCTCAAGCCCGCAGCTCTTACCAAACAAGGCTGCAAAATAAACATGCAAAATTGCAGATCTATAATAAAACCAAAGATTTCTCCATACTATTGCAACTCCACTCTCTCTCTCAGTAACCATCAGTCTTCGGACTAATGAACTCCTGAGAAAGCAGGAGCTGTTGGCTTTGAATTCCTTCGACAGATCGCACCGATTGTCTCGACTGCTAAAGAGCAGAAATCAGAGAGATCTTTCAAGGATACGCTATTTAATTTTGAAAAACAACACGCAGATTAAATCTGCAGCCGAAATCGCTGAGGTGCTCAATACCTTCTTTTCAGAATCCATGACCACTGGCGCCACTTCAAATCCCCCACCCGTACCCCTTGTAACAGCCGGTTTTGGAAAATCCCCTTTTTCCCTCGCGATTCAGTGTTTTTCCCAACATCACTCATTTGCCTACACTGTTGACTTGTCTTTATGAACTAGTTGTTTTTCTGGACCAAATGTTGTTTGTTCGCTCCCAGAGCGCTACTTTGGCACATCCTTGTTCAGGACCTGCGTGACGCACGTGCTGTTTGCTCACACGCTGTTATTCGGTTTCTCGTTGTTGAGTCCTTGTGATCGTATTATTGAGGTTTGTATATTTTTTATGTCATTGTTCATGTAATAATCTAGTATCGTAGAATATCACGGATAATCGTCTTTTGATTTCGGGATCCGTTGCGAATTTGGCTACGCATTGCTCAAACGTTCGTTACAATACTCAATAGATCTATTTGGAACGAGGAAAAACACGCAAAATGTCAAGAAAAGGATCAAAGACAGTGGAATCCGGACAAGAAGTAACACGGCTAGTCTCTGGAGAGGTTTTGGGTACAT
The DNA here is from genome assembly GCA_948099385.1 of Fasciola hepatica. NCBI lineage: Eukaryota > Metazoa > Platyhelminthes > Trematoda > Plagiorchiida > Fasciolidae > Fasciola > Fasciola hepatica. The sequence goes on along the minus strand of CANUEZ040000142.1, from coordinate 11,668,180 downwards.
ATGATTCTTTAGTTAATGCTAGATCGTCTAGTCCCGTCAGTGCTAGTTCATGTGGTAATGAGAGCAATATTGATCGTAAGGATGTCGATTTATATAAGCTGAGAATAATAGACCTAGAGCAACAGTTACTATCGGCTAGACTACAGGCGCAGAAAGCAGAGGAGGAGTGTACACAGAAAGAGCGAGAGCATGAGACCAGCGACTTCGACACTTCCGATAGATTAGGGTGCAATAAGGTAGGGAACCCCACGCCGGTCGCCGACTACAAACCACCATCGATCGATTTGCCTAGAGTGGAACTAACGTATTTCGACGGGCGAGCCGAGCAATACTGCAAGTTTGTCAATCAGTTTGAGACGTTCGTTGAAAATAAGGTAACCGACCCTGGGTAGAGGCTTCTCTACCTTACTCACTACTGCCGAGGCCGAGCAAGAGAGAACCAAGGGCGACGTCTACCCCATGGCCGACCTGGTGATTAAGATGCAAAACTGCTCAATAGCCCTCGACCATTTAGGTTACAGGGCTGACCTAGACGCCATGCACACTTTGGAAGGCATAGTCTGTCACCTCTCTCCCGAACTACAGGGTCGGCGGGCGAAAGAAGCAGAACGGATAAGCCGAAGCAACAGAGAAGCCAACTTCGAAGACCTGACCGAATACTTGGACAGGCAAACGAAGATAGCTGACAGCAGGTTCGGCCGACTCATCCGGGACAGCAACCGAGCAAACAAGCCCAGTACTAGCCAAGTCCAAACCCCTGTACGGGAACATCCAAAGTACCAGCCTTGGACCAATACACATGTCATTTCACGAGATGCTACGGCGCAACCCAATTGCAGATCCTGTGGTACTAGCCATGGCCTACCAGAATGCCCCAAGTTCGGCAACGCCACAATAGACGAACGGTGGGGAATGGCAAGCATGGCAGGGGCATGTTTTATCTGTCTCAACACCACGCACCGGACAAGGAATCGATGTGGTTACGAGGGCTGCACGGGCAGACACCATCGGCTGCTGCATCAGGCGAGAGTAACCATATCCGAGGCAAGTACCAAGCCCAGTGTGATTTGTTCAACGTCACGATCTGCCAGTAAACCGGTACGTTTAGGCGTAGTGGCCGTGGGAGTAGTGACTCCGGCTGGGATAGTCAAGGCGTTGGCTTCCGTTGATAGTGGATCCGACACCACTTTAGTGAAAGAGCGGTTTGCCGACAAACACCAACTGGCTAAAGGTGCGACGTCTTTGGCAGTGAGCACGGTGGGCGGAACACAGGTAATGACTGCCGGTAGATTGAGGCTGCAACTCATCTCTCTAGACACTAACGAGGAAATTGAACCAACGGAGGCATTCACGTTAGCGGATCTCCCCATGCGAGCACCAAGGTCGATAAACGCAATCTTGACAAGGTGGCCCCACCTGCAGGATGTAACCGTTGTAGACTGGGAAGATGATGAAGTGGATCTCCTCATCGGCTGCGACGTGCCAGAGGCGCATTAGGTGCTTGACCAGAGAGTGGGCGACCGCCAGGCACCTTATGCCGTACGCACGGCTCTGGGATGGACGTTATACGGTCCAGTAGGGGTACCTGGTTCCGTAAATTACTTATCCGCCGAAACGGACCGCAAAGAGTATCATCTGCAACGGCTGCATGAAAAGAAGTTTCATGACATTGGAGACGAAAGACCATCGTTGTCTCAAGAGGATCACTCCGCTCTGCAAGCGGTACGGCAAGGCACTAGAGGCCTCAAAAGCAGTTCGAGGTTCCCCTCCCACGGCGCACATCGGTCGACCCGTGGACCGATAACAGAAATTGTGTTCTCCAACGATTACTACGACTAAAAGAACGCTTCATTCGAGACCAGAATCTGTGGGAACGACACGCGGATTTGATGAAGCGAAACGAGGCCCTCGGTTACGTTGAAAAGGTGCCTGTTAACACCGACAGCAAAAGGGATATCTGGTATCTGCCTCACCATCCGGTTATCAACCCCAAGAAACCCAATAAACTGCGCGTGGTTTTTGACTGTGCGGACAAGTTCCAGGGCAAGTCGTTAAACGATCGCCTACTACAGGGGCCTGACTGGACCACACCACTGATTGATGTTTTGTGCCGTTTAAGAGTGGGTAAAGTGGCTTTGCCTGCCGACATTAGGGAAATGTTCCATCAGGTGAAGATTCCGGTAGGAGAACGAGATGCTTTGCGTTTCCTGTGGTGGGAAGGGAGCGACCGGGACAACGCAGTGGTGAATTATAGAATGACCGTCCACCCCTCCGGAGCCATATCGTCACCATTTTATGCAAACTACGCCCTCCGAGAATCAGCGAATAAACATGGCGATCTAGTACATCGGACGGTGGTAGAAAGCGTCGGCAGGAACTTCTACGTCGACGACAACCTTGGGTCGTTCGATGATGTGGAATCAGCTCTAGAGCAGTTCAGGGGTCTGACGAGATTGCTGGAAGAGGGCGGCTTCCATCTAACTAAATGGATGTCGAACGCCTCAGAAGTGCTGAAGGTCATCCCATATCACGAAAAGACCAAAAGGGTAAGAGATTTGGACGGCTCTCCACTTCCTATCGAGCGCACCTTGGGGATACAATGGGACGCGACAACGGACGATTTTGTTTTCGAACTAAACGTTCCCGAGCTGCCAATAACCCGTCGTGGCATACTATCTGCCGTCTCAAGTTTGTTCGATCCGCTCGGTTTCGTCTCACCATGGCTGCTACCCGGAAAGATCTTGCTGCAGCGGCTGTGCCGTAAGAAAGTTGATTGGGACCAGTCACTGGACCGAGGGAACCGGTTGGACTGGGAAGAATTTTTAAACACCTTGAAGAAATTAGGGGACATAAGAATACCACTGTTTGACTCCTGGCCATACGACACGGACTGGAGAACTACATGCCTTTCCCGATGAATCCGAAGTCGGTTATGGAGCTGTGGTGTACGGACGATGGTGCGCAGGAGATGGACAATATACCACGAGGATCCTGTTTGCCAAAGCCCGCGTTGCTCCACTGAAGTCGGTCTCAATCCCACGCCTTGATCTCAGCGCAGCCGTGTTGGCAGTCAGGGTGGTGCAAGCTGTGAAGAGATGTTTCGATCTCTACATTTGGTCGGTGAGCTTCTGGACGGATTCAACGATAGTACTTTACTATATCAACAACGTCCGGAGCCGGTTTAGTACTTTCGTTGCTAACCGGCTCACGATTATCCACGATAAATCAGCCACGCACCAGTGGAATCATGTCAGGTCTGGCGATAATCCAGCCGACCTGTGCTCCCGAGGTGCGAACAACTTCAGGCAAATGGACACGTGGACGAGAGGGCCAAACTTCCTGCACTTACCCAAACAGAGCTGGCCCGTGTTCGAATTGAAACCTCCTACGGAATTGGAACTGGAGATCAAAGGCGTAGTGATGGTGGCCAACGTCGTCGAAGCGACATCCATTCTATCGCGACTGGTCAGGTTTTCTTCCTGGATGAAGACGCTTCGTTCGCTAGTTTGGTTAACCAGGTTCAAGAGAAATTTACTAGTCATGAAAGGACTACGGCCCTCAGGCCGGATACGGGTCGGCCCGATAGGTCCCGATGAGCTACAAGCGGCAGAGTACGATATTTTCAGAATGGTACAACGCGAGGCTTTCGCCCGAGAACTCAAGAGGGCGGAAGAAGTGGGGCCGACCAATAAAGACATGCCACCTCCAAGAGGCGAGCTGAAGCGTTTAAACCCCAAACTCATAGACGGACTGCTGCGAGTGGATCGTAGGCTGACCAACGCCCACCTGAACTTCGACACAAAGTATCCTGTACTGCTGCCTGCGAGACAACCTGTAGTAGAGCTAATGATTCAACACGTCCACGCCGTGGAGGGACATGCCGGGGAAAGTCACGTGACGAGCGTCATCCGAAAGCGTCTTTGGTTGTTGAGAGGACGAGAGACTGTAAAACGCGTAACCCGACGGTGTGTGCAATGCAGGAGACGCAATGCCACAGCAGGCAAACAACTCATGGCCCACTACCAGAATGCATGGTGACTACGGACTGGTGGCCGTTCAGTGACACCGGGTTGGACTATTTCGGGCCCTTGTGGATCAAGTGCGGGAAAAGATTAGAAAAGCGATGCGGATGTATCATGGCGTGCATGAAGTCACGTGCGGTACACCTAGAAGTCGCACACTCGATGACGACCGATTCGTTTCTACGGGCCTTGCAAAGATTTATCAACCGGAGAGGCGTACCGGCCGATATATACTCAGATAATGAATCGAAATTTGTGGGCGCTCACTGGGAATTGCAGCGTTGGAACGAGAACATAAACAGGGACGAGCTGCAGGATCGAACCGTGGCCTACGGCATACGATGGCATTTTAACCCCCCACAGGCCAGCCACCGAGGCGGCATATGGGAACGCATGATCCGGTCCGCCAGACGGATATTGTTGTCAATCATGGAGCAGCAGCCACCTGACGACGAGACGCTGAACACCGTCATGACTGAGGTGGAGCGAATTCTGAACAACCGCCCCCTGGTTCCAGTAATGAACGGCGACCCTACCCACCTGGCGCTCACCCCGAACGACTTATTGACGTTAAGGTCAAACGAGGGTTTCCAAACACCGGTAAACCCTCGTGGGAGCTACCTCCACGGATGGAAGCAAGCAAACTATCTGACCAAGGACTTCTGGGGGTGATGGCTGCGGGAGTACACACCGGCTTTGCAGACTCGACAGAAGTGGCTGGCCAAAACAAGGCCATTCAAAGTTGGGAACGTGGTTATGATCACCGACGAACGCGCACATTTGAGCACTTGGTCTTTGGGAGTAGTTACGGAAACCATCAAAAGCACTGGCGGAATGATAAGAACGGTGAAGGTGAAGACAGCTAACGGAGTGCTCATTCGTGACGTACGCAGTATTAACCTACTCGAGAGCGAAGACGGAGGAGCTGATAACCCTGAGGCCTAGTAAACCTTTTCACACCAGTCATCGAGGTGGATAAAGAAACACCATATATACCACACGGTCTCCGTCAAACACGTAACAGTGCTCGCGGTCTTTCGTTGACATTACAGAAGGTTCTTTCCGATATGTGGTGATGAATGCGATCCCATTGTACATCCCGATACATACACACTTGCACGACGCACTCCACATCCCGTAAACCCATCAAACATGTGACAGTGTTCGTTGTTTTGCTTTTTTTGACGTTACCGAATGCCGCTTGCATATGTGGAAGTAGCGGAGCTCAGGTCACACACACACGCTACATTTTACTCGTTTTCCTGCCACACGGTCTTTTGTTGACATTGCAGAAAGTCCTCCTTTGATGTGTAGTCATACCAGTGATTTCATCGTACACCCCGGCACACACACACTCACACACACTCAAGCACATACATCCAGGACCAGACGGCCCTTTACGAGGACAACGTCTATGTGATCCTTCACGCCCGCCATCGGTCATTTGGTCTCGTGGAAGATGTAGACCAGCCTCACGTCTATGTAGCCAACGGGTTAGGTGCGACCAGTAGTGGAACGTTGACGACGAGCATTAGACGCGCGCACTGACAGCAGGGCCTAGGCAGGTAGAAAGAATCAGTACCTTTATACCAAACCCTTGACTCTGCTTAGGATCCATGAGGATTTTGGTGGGCGGTGTAACAGCCGGTCGTGGAAAATCCCCTTTTTCCCTCGCGGTTCAGTGTTTTCCCCAACATCACTCATTTGCCTACACTGTTGACTTGTCTTTATGAACTAGTTGTTTTTCTGGACCAAATGTTGTTTGTTCGCTCCCACAGCGCTACTTTGGCACATCCTTGTTCAGGACCTGCGTGACGCACGTGCTGTTTGCTCACACGCTGTTATTCGGTTTCTCGTTGTTGAGTCCTTGTGATCGTATTATTGAGGTTTGTATATTTTTTATGTCATTGTTCATGTAATAATCTAGTATCGTAGAATATCACGGATAATCGTCTTTTGATTTCGGGATCCGTTGCGAATTTGGCTACGCATTGCTCAAACGTTCTTTACACCCCTCATCACCGAGCAAGTTCTCTCTGACATGGAATTCAGTTTGAACGATATGGTTCACCTACTGCTGCGTGTTAGACCCTCCTCCCACCCTGGGTATGACGGCATCCCCCAGCACCCTTTCATCTTGGTGGAACTGACGTTGTTGCTATCTTCATGAATCTCTATAATCTATCCCTTAAACATGGAATTTTTCTATCCCAGTGGAAACCTTCAACCATTATTCCTATCCACAAAAACGGTCGAGTGCATAACCCTTCAAAATATCGTCTTATTACCCGTACCCCTTTAGCTGCCACAATAATGGAGCGTTCGATTAAGCGGCGGATGTCTGGTTATCTCATTTCCCATAATCTCATTCACAGCGGTCAACATGGCTTCATGAAGTCACGTTCTTGTACCACATGCCAGTTTGATTTCTTCAACCTACTGACCACGACGGCTAACGACGGAGAATCTATGATTATCATCTACCTCGATATGACCAAGGCATTTGACCGAGTTCCTCACTCCCGGTTGTTAACAAAACTCCGGGCCTAGGGTATCCATGACCCGCTTTTATCATGGATCACTGCCTGCCTGTCGGACCGAACCCAGGTGGCATATGCCAATTGTCATCTATCACAACCGGTGCCTGCCACTAGCGGAGTCACACAAGGAAGTGCACTTGGTCCGCTATTTTTCTTACTCTATATTGACGACATTTTTTCGACTGTGCAACACGGCTCACCTTTCTTCTCCGCCGACGACACCAAAATCGTTTATGAGTTCCGCCATCAAGATTTGAGCACAGCGCTGTCTGAAATAGATAACGATCTTGAGAAACTTGATCGATGGTGCAGTTCATGGCAGACGTGCTTCTCGACATCCAAAGGCCTCTATACAACCTACAGATGTCAAGTCCCTCTTGGAACTCTATCACAGAACCAAGTGCCCATCGCCCCAAGCTCATCAGTGGAAGATCTTGGGCTTCGATACACTAGCAATCTACAATTCCCGGATCATGTCTTATTGCAGACGGACAGGGCCAGACAGATAATAGGCCTAGTTCCCGGATCATATAAAATGAAACATAGCATTCTCCTCTCATACCACTCCCACGCCAGACCACACCTCGAATACTGCCCTATAATCTTCTCTGAAATGTCTACATCGGATGAAATGCGCTCGGAGAAAGTCCAGCTCACCTTCACGAAGAAGATATTAGGATATTCTTCTCCACTGGGCTATAAAGAGAGATGCACTTTACTAAAACTTGACCCCTTATGGCTTAGAAATATCAGGCTAAACTTGTGTTTTCCATATAGACTTATTCATCGTTCTGCGTTCACTTCTATCAACTTTATACAGTTTTCGCTGACCTCATCTTACCCTCTGCGCAACAGAGACTTCAGTCTGACCATCTCACAGTCCAGGCTGGCAATAAGATCCAACTTCTTTCTCTTTAAATATTCAAAGCTTTGGAATAAGCTGCCCCTGGTTATTCGCAAATGTGCGTCAATAACCCAGTTTAGCTGTGCCCTAAAATCACAACTTACCGTTAGCCATATGTTATCTTTGACTAAAGCCAGCATATCTGAGGATCGAGCCCATGAAGAAGGCATCAAACTTTGGAACCCCAGCTTCCTTCTCCCCTCCAGCTCTCTGCTATCCGTCCAGCTGGCCTTCGAAAACGGGTTCTGCTGCTAGGATCACGGCACCATATCCAAGAACTACCATCTCTTGCCTAACGACAGACGCTAGGCTTACCATTTATTATCACTTTTTTGCGTACACCGCACATAACCCACACTGCAGAATGATACAGTTTTTGTCGTTTACAACTATAACTAGCTGGATGCCTGCCGGTTCTTGCTACTCACCCAAGTTCACCTACTATCACCTAACCCCTATACAACCCTGACTTGTCTAATTCACTAGTCGGCCTTCACAACTATGTCTAAACAATTACTGCCTCTTCCACTAAATAGTACTAGGGCATCCATGTAAAACAACTTTCCTCTAGCTGAAGGTTCTTAGCCATTAATGTTTTCCTCTAGCACCAAAGGGTTCAGTGGTGCTGGATCCTAGGACATTAGGTCTCACCACCCAATACTTTACTCCTTGATCCTTCGAATCTTCTCCTATTCATTCTGGCTTCCACTCCTCTCAGCTTTCTTGCCCGGTCGTAATTTGCTTTCCTTAATCATCCCGGTTGAAAATCTTCCAGCCCATACATCCACCTTCCAATAGCTACCCGTTGGCCTCAATTTTCTCCTTTTATAATTCCAGCCATGAACTCTTGTCTGTTTCGCCACGATTTCTGAATCCATCACCTAACTTAGACTGCTATCCTCTCTCCATGCGAGCAATAACATCTACTGGCGCAGCCTAACTCAACCACACTAAAACGGCCTCTGACAGTTTTAGGCACGGTCTGGAGCTGTACGAGATTGAAACATATATGCAGGCGCGTACATTATAACACTCGTTGTCCTACTCCATGTGCTTGCTTAGCTCCACTCCGCATTTTCTCAGGGCATGCGAGAGAAACCCCTGAATTCAACGACACCTTCACCATAGCTGCTTCCGGATGTGAAGGAAACAGACTACCCACAGCAGTTGCAAAAAAAGACATGCGCGAAAAGTTACAGTCGGGCGGAGGGGCTATGGAAAGTTCCTATATGGACTCAACCAACCCTCTGCTAGAAAAAGAGTGCAGAACAAAAAAAACCTAGTGGGATCGATTTGATCTATGTATATTATTAATATCAGACTGTGAAGGAAATGGGCAAACTCCAACCGTGGATGTCTCTCATCAGCTCATACCTGACCCTGCGAAAAGGAAAACCCCACACCGCCTTTCTCCGCTTGACAGGCTTTTGTTTCCTACGCACGAGACTGACTTGGGGGTGGTAGCGAACTGGTCTCTCCACATTTGCTTACCCACCCTTCGCTCCAATTTTGAATAACCTCGTACCCCCCCATGCAAGCCTGGCATGTTTGGTGACGTCAGCTACAAAACCACTGTGACTCTGGACAACAGGTCGATACGTCAGACGACAGACGCGTCTCATCAAAGCGCTAATTATATCCATGTAGATATTATTGTATATATAAACACGCGTAAGAACATAGAGAAAATCGTCCGCATTTTTCGCTCACGTATCTGTTTTTCCTCCTTTTCGTGAGAAAGCAGCCTTCCTCTTGTCTTATAATCCAGCCCACTCTCCAGTTTACGGCCTTACTTAACAGCTACCTGCAGCATTAGACCTGTAGATATCCCACAATAGGATTTGTGACACGTCCTCCGGATCTATCATATAAAACTGCCACTTGGATTCTTAGTGCGTCCTAGCTGCTTCCTTGTGACCTGTAAAACAACACTGGGATTTTTCATATATCCCCCAGACCTAGTATGCAAACTTACCATTCAAGGTTCTTCGTGTTGCCCGGCTGCTTTCCAAAAAAGCCCTCAGACCCTAGTCCAAATGCACCTCCACGGCTTTATTAACCCATAAAGATAAGACTCCACGGTGAACTGCCGAAATGGTAATCAGTAACTTGGCCTAGTATTGCAAGCGCAGTTAACCCTCATGAACATCGAATTACAATACCATCGACTCCTCATTTCACTAGGACCACTGTGCCTCATTTCCAACCTCCATGCTCCTATCTGTTATTTTGCTCACGATGACCCTCAGCTGGAACATCTCCCAGACTGCTTTCCTCCTTTTTCCAATTTCAGAACCACCCGGCCACCACGTTGCCTGGCTGTAATATATCGTGCAGACAGCTTATCATTTTCTCTGCCCGTCTACAACAGTGCCAAAGGCTGGCTACCGCGAATACGATCCAGCCACCGGGTTTTGCCCACAAGAAGTCCTGGTATTGCAGCATATGCCTCTCTGAGGCCTACTGAGGAATTCTCACTGCGAGACCCTCGTGATGTCGAAGCCACCGTGAGAGGACTCCTGATTAAATAGATTTGGCGATGTCCCCCTCCTTCCCATGATAAAAACAGCGAACAAAAACAGTGGCCAACCCTTGCCCAAAATGCCCAACACGAATACAGAAAAGCCACAAGAAACTCAACAGAATGATGTATTTGCTAATTTACCAGCATAAATTAATCCATTGCAAAGGATTTCACCATTGTCTTGCCTTATTTTGTTCCTCGTGGACGAGGCATTCCGATTGCTAATTATTCCTTCCTGGAACTTCATCCATTTCCCACCACGTGCGAAATGCCCACACCAGATGACACACAATAATTCTCATGAAAATTGTCTCATTTTTTCGGGGGCTACTATTCTTTTTCATATCGGCAAATCTGTTAAAATTAGTAATCCTCTGCGAACCTTCATGAAATTCTTCCCTGCCCCCCTTGTCTCAACGCCAGTTATATTTTTAAGTGAACGTGAACATGCATTGTCGACCATTTTCTTGCATCATTCTCGTGAATATTGTATTTTCTGCTTCCTAAGACAATGTCCGTCTGAAAATTCTTACATCCGGCCGATTCATTACTATTGCCATAGTTGACTCGAAGTCAATTCGTATTCACCGTGTTTTCTTTGGTCATTTTAATTCATTTAAACTCTCCTCAGCCTTATTCCATTGTTGCTGTGATGTCCAAACCTCTCTTTGAAATTTGTGAATTTTCCATCTCATTCGGTAATATTGTAAACTCTGATCATGCTAACAAGAGTGCCTCTCGACCACGGTCCAGAAATATACCAATAATATTATTATTATTGTTATTATTATTGTTATTAAAACTAACACCACTAACCTACCTTCTTGAGCCCTCGGCACTCCCTGGTCCCCAGAACCTAATAGCAACCAGTCAGTTTCTTGGCTAAGTGGTATCGAAAATCCTGCGACGGCTGCAGAATGCAAAAAAGCAGTCGTCTTTAACATCCTTGATCGGCTAGACGCCACATTGGTTAAATCTACTATCCTTCAAGCAGCGGGCATGGCCCACTTTCCATTTAACTGCAGAAGACTAAGGAAAAGGTCACAAAAGCACTCTTGTCCCCTTCTATTCCAATTATTTGATGAAAATATCGCTAGAGAATTCATCCCTAAACAGGGTATAGTCACAACTGCCTCACAGTTTAAATCAATCAAGATACAAGATGACAAAAACTACTTCAAAGAGAATTGATAAGATTTTCCGCTAAAAATTCCAATCACATTGGCAGTAAGATCCGGAAGTCACCCGCTTCCCCAGGCACTTTACCAAGGCTCAAAAAAGCCCCTCACTGTTCTATCCCTAGAAGATCCACAGGGTTAATTGACCTAGACGAATCTTTCCCCACCTCCCCACAGCTTCCCCAGCCAAAACGGCAACATATATAGACAAAACCTACGGGCTTATCCCAGGAGGATCCTCACATTGCACCTCCAGCTCCGGACTACGGTTCCACGGGACTTCAAGTTCTCAATGAAATAAAACCTGCAGCACTACTACCTTTCCCCATAGGCCCCCGTTTAAAAACTAATGAAAAACCCATGCGTGCCACTCGTATGCCACGTATGTCCCTGACAATAAATAACCGTACAGGAGAGAGGGTCAACTAGAGGTTAGTTGCCAAGGCTAAGTCTCCGTGCGGGGGAAAGGATACGCGGATGCATGAATAATGACAATGGTTGTTCTTTCTCTAGACCAAATTCGTCCCTCATTTGGGATACCTTCGTATCTCTCAGCATATTAAACAAAATGGCGCCTCCAAGATTATGATCAGAAAACGATGGGACCATACCCGTAATAAAAATAGGTGGTATGATGGGCGAACCGCGTTCATACTTAACTCTGGACTAATGGAACCTTCCCATCAGCCTAATCTCCCATTATTTCCATCTTTCCTACCTCTCCCTCCGTTAAACTATCCAAGCGCATCGCATATCCTCCCATCTATCAAAGATGAACCCCATATCTTGCCAAAGTGCCCATTTTTCCATTCTTACCGTGGGAAAAACATGGCCCCGTAACCTAGATGTGTCTCATATGAACCGTTCTAATCAGCCGTAAAGCAGAGTAATACCTAATATCTTGTCACTTAATATTCCACATGCAGACCCAAGTCCTCTTTTTGCGAATGTCGACTTAAGCGGGCTTGCATCCTGCGCTGACGGTTCTTTTCCGGGTAAATGCAGCGGTCCACGAACGGTAAGTACCAACATCAATGAATGCGTCAGAAGCACCGGAATTTTTCACATTGCTATTGGTCAATGCACGTTCTATCGGGAACAAAATCCAATACATACGATCAGCTGCACTAGCAAACGACTATAACTTTATTTTACTGACGGAATCTTGGTTATGGGACTTCTATCTAGTAGAGGACATTAAGGTACTCGGCTACAAATCCTTCAGCAAACGCAGAGCACATAAACGCGGTAGAGGCTGTCTAGGATAAGTGAAAGAAACTCTCAGGGCGACAAGCTTCCAGCATCCTATCCTAGACGGCATTGTCGACTCTGTATGGCTGAACGTTCAGATCGATCGTCAAGAACTGATACTAGGTTGCGTATACCGTCCGCCTAAATCTGGTTCTGACGGCTTCCTGCAAATTATCGAGTCACTCAACTTAATTAGTGATCCTAAAGTAGGCCCAAAATTGATAACCGGTGACTTTATTGCACCAGAAATATGCTGGACATCACTCACAACACCGCTCCATTTACTACCTTTTTGGAACGCAATTCACCTAGGAGGATGGAAGCAGCACTTCAAGCCCGCAACCAGACGCGACCACACTCTTGACTTAATTTCGTCACTGAGATTAAGTCATGTTATAACAAAGGTTCAGAATGACCTACCCGGGAGTGATCATGCAACTGTCCACTGCTGCTTCACAGTGCCCATGAAGGCTAAACAGCCGACACCCCCGCATAAACCATATCACAAGGCTAACTGGAATGTGCTGCCTTCTCTGATTCGCAGCCGAAATTAGGACACCTTCTTTCAAGTGCAGATCCCCAGCTGGTGGTATATTAATTCTACTCTACCTTTGAACGATGCCTCAACCGAATAACCCCATCGACAGGATCGCCAATCCGCCCTAAAGACAATAAATTGTCTCGTCTCAACTTGAAATTAAGTAGACTCCAACGCATTTATTTTAGAACAAGAGACTTTTAACTGTTTATGCAGTTAAGTTGTTTGGCTGAAACGATAAAACTGTACTCCGAGAGTGAAATAATACAGCAGGAACACAGGGCCCTATTTGATTCCAAGAAAGTCGAGATTATTGAAAAACTGGTGAAGTCTAGGAACCTAAAAACAGCTTCCTCTTTCTCTTCTATCTTTTTCAATAACACGTGCCTGTACAAACCGCTAAACATAGCAGAGGCGCTTAACACGTTTTTTGCCTCTCCCTTAACTAGTGACACTGCACCATTTTTCTACAATCCACCAGTACCATCATATGAGCCACTTCCTTCTGTAACACTCCTGCCCTCCAAAGTTGAGCCTTTAATTCCAACTATAAAAATGTCTTTCCACCCCGGATCTTACTCGTTACCATCGGCCATCGTTGAGTTGGGCGGCCCAGATATCCCAATTCTTTTATAGAATTTAATCAATTTGTCTATGCGCCTTAATTGGTACCCTATACAGTGGAAAACTTCCGTTATTATTCCAGTTCATAAGAAGGGAACACGGGAGGATCCGGCAAACTACCGGCCTGTGAATCATACCCCAGTAGTATCAAGGATTACTGGAAGATTAATAAAAGTTAAACAAACGGATCACCTCCTAAAATATCACCTCATAAGTGAAGGTCAGCAAGGTTTCCTAAAACATCGATCCTGTCCAACTTGCATGACTGACTTTCTGGACCTTATCACGATAGCTGCCAATGATGGTGAGGCAGAGATCTCATTCATTTTAGGCATGTCTAAAGCCTTCTACCGGGTGTCTCACATTCGTTTGTTGTCAAGGGCTAAGACATACGGCATTGTTGACCCACTATATGCCTGGCTAGAATCGTACTTGTTCTCACGCAGTCAAGTGGGAAAGGCTGAATGCCCAATTTCCACGCCCAGCCCTGTAACCAGCGGAGTGATCCAAGGTAGTGTACTGGGCCCGTTGTTGTTTCTCATGTACATAAGTGATTTACTTACCGTGGTCCGCCATGGAATTCCTTTTTATTTGCTGATGATATAAAGTTTTTGTGCACCTTCGACCATAATTCATTGGGTAATACTATGGCGAAAATATCGGAGGACCTACGGATGCTCAATTCGTGGTGTACCGATCGGGTAATGAAGTTCTCGGCAGATAAAAGCTGCATTCTTACATACAAGTCTCATGTCCCTCCCGAAGCCTTCGGCATAGGCGGTCATCTGCTCCCCAACAAATCGCCAGTACGTGACTTGGGCGTATACTACTCCTGTTCTTTCAACTTCTCTGAGCAAACAGACACACAAATTGCTAGGTCCCGCAAGCTAATGGGACTTGTTCACAAAACATTCCGTCTGCGTGAAAGTAAACTCAGTGTCTATACAACACAAGTCACACCATTGCTAGGGTATAGTTCAATAGTTGGCTCCAACATGAGCCAGATTGATAGGATCGTCATTGAAAATGTTCAGCGGACCTTTGCTAAACAAATAGTTGGCTATTCGTTTAGTCTCAACTATAAACAGCTCTGTTACCTTCTACACCCCGAACCCCTTTGGCTCCGACGGATAAAGAACAACTTGTCCTTGTTTTACTCACTATTAAGATACAGAACCTGCAGGGCCTCCTCTGTGGTACGAGACCTATTAGGATTAAGGTATTTGTTACGACACAGCAGTCATTCGGTTATTGTGCCATCCTCGAGGACCAGCCGACAGTCAAATTTCTTTATTGTTAAGTATTCACAAATGTGGAATAAACTTCAACCAAATGTCCGTGCAGTGGGCCACTTGCCGAGATTTAAAGAGGAATTAAACAAACGGCTCGATGTCCTGACTCTCGCATCAAATAATGATCCACACACTTCGGAGGAGCGAGAGTACGAAGTTAGTTTGGGTTACTGAAAAGCGGGTCTGAGTCAGGGGCCACGAGACCTACGCACCACTCAAGTCGCCGTATATATCACTCAAGTTTTATTAACATTTCGCGTACAATCTTGCGTTTTGCGAAGTCGAACAATCAACTAAGTAGTTCCAATTTCTAGATACCGGAGGTTTCTTTTTACCACTAACCGTTGACCCCCAGCTGGTAGCATCCCAGACTGCGTTTTTCTATTTTTACCTTTCCAGACAACCACTGATGGGTGCCTTCCCTTCGATGGCTCGGTATAATACCTGGCCCACATTTCCCGCTGAAAATGTGACACCTGCCCGTCGTTTCGTCACTATCACATTCATACTGCTCTCCAGGACCCCTCGTAAGCTCCTGGGTTATTCGATCTCTACATGACGACGCCAATATCACTCGGGCAAAGCCTGCCGGTGCGGGGCGCGGCCAGATCGGCCCCTTTGGCCGGCGCACATCGGGCGTGCATGACGTCTGCAACGACGTGCGGGCACAGCTAGGATGGCGGATCGCACCTTCTGTCACCAAAAATGGTTTTCAGGTTGAGTGTCCAGCTCGCGGTCAGCCCCACCCGCCAGCACCTGTTGCGGCAGAAAAAAAGTTTATACACCCAAAATGCTGCAAATATGGAACTTCTCCTCCAGTTATCGCCTATTATTCATCGTACTAGTCTCCATCTTCGCCACCTTAACTTACCGCCCCTTACGCCCGGCAAAATCTAATTTCCGTATCACATAATTATCGCGGGGTTAAAAGACCGTTTCCATACTCGGCTCACTGTTCATGATCCATTTTCCCAAGGATTAGTGCCAAACCACCCTCTTGTCCCGTTCGCAAACTTAACCAATCCCCAAGATAAAACTCGCCCTTTTTACCACAGCCACCGATATATTTGTAAAAGGTCACTTTTAATGTTGCCATAAACTTTCGTCCCCAATATCCAAACAGTATATTTCAGTGAGGAATATTTGTCATCAGAGCATCCCAACAGTCGACGATATTGTGATAGTTCGCTCTCTCTGTCAGTCCTTCTGTTCGCCCACACGGCTGTAGCATTGCAATATCCTCACCTTGCAAAGATTCATGCCCTCCCAATGTATTCACATCCGAGAGACATATGTATCGCAGCGTTTTGATCTTTCACCATCGTATGATCCAACTTTTACAAAGAATAACAACAGATAGTATTTGACCTGTCAAATAATTTACCGCCCAACTTCGCAAACGTATTTGTCGGTTGTTTGGTGCTTTTTCATATTCGTTATTCTATCTTGGTAAATCCTCTCAGACAGTTTTGATCCTTGCAACTTTCTGGTCATCGTGTTCAGCTCTCAAATAAAGATAATTGTTACGTAAATACTAACCTGTCATTTAAATACTCCTTTGCAAGCCGTGTGTCTGCGACTATCATGGCTACGCATCACAAATTGATTTGCCGCCCAGTTCCCATTTCCATGTTGGTGCATCACGTTCCACTTTTCTAAAAGTAAACGATGCGCGCAAAGATTACATGTTTACATCCGGCCACTTCTTTTACCATCATCTAGGCAACCTTTCTCTACCAACGAGTCCTTCGCTGGGCAATAACTGACTCAGCCGGTATTTGGTTGCTGAACGTTACAGGGGTGATTTTCAAAAGATTTTGTTTGTTCTTTGTCTGCAAATTCGTTCCTTTTATCGTCTGATTTCCAATCTAAAGCCGTTCCATACTCCGCGAAGCACTATAGCTGGTTCATGTCCCCCTTGGAAACTTCTTCTTCCTCAAGGTGAACGAAACTTTCGTCAGTTCTGTTTGATTCTCTCCTTGCACAGTTCCTCGTTTTGTAATATTTCAGTGTGATTCTATTACCCCCGACCAGCTCCACCCTGACTTGCCCGGGTTGGCCACCCGACCTTGAGTTCAAAGTTACCGGGGGCCGCCTTTAAGATTAACTTAAACACTTTCTCCTGTACAATATCGGGTGCACATACCTGAATCATCCTCTTGTAATTCGGACTCTACGTCCAATTGTACCGTTTGATCTTGCGTTACAGCATGCCTCGGGGTTATTCAAAATAAACCATTATAATTACTATCATTATCATTATTATGTGCAGCTGGAAAAGCAAATCTTGTGACCTATACTGACCCCGGAACCGGTTTAGTTATCGTGTTTAATCCTTCTGAGTACCACTCGACATTGCTTGCCGAGCCTGAAACTCACAATAATGGGGCAGTCCAGCTGTTGTGTATACGAATGTCATTGCATGAATTGCGCCCTCTAGGCCATAGATCACTGGTGAAGGGCAACAACGCTAGGATTTTGTGAAAGTTCCATAAGTGTCGGATGACGGTGCACAGAACTTGCTGATGTGAGCAGGAATTTCAAGCGGCGGTTATGAGGTCCCAAAAATATCAGACTCACTCGGATCTCTTAGGAAAGCTCTGTCACATGCAACACCTCAAGAGAAAGCCCTGCCGTGGTCAAGTAGCGTAATCCTACACAAGGTCCCTTAGTCCCCCGGTGACAACCCTAGGAACAGATAAAGCCACCACCACCGCCGGTGACAATTTAGAGCATCGAAGACGACCATGGATGGGTTGGTGGAGAGAAAAATTAGCAGGTTGACGCGGTCCTCCCCTTACAGAGCATCTTCCAACCTAAGCTCTACAGAGTTACCTTTCTGTCGGGAACCATGGGAATGGCGAAAACCGGGAACTGGTAACTCACCAGAGGTGGCTTATCTTCAAATTTACACGCGCACCAATGCAGACCGAGAATCAAAAGCCAACTGTGAAAGTCAGCTGAAACCTCAACTGCAAAACAGAGGAAGTTATCTTGACGAAAGCTCAAAAAGCACAGCAGAATGCATCACCAGTTGTCAAGTCCAAAAACTCGATCTTGGTAGCTCGGGCCTGGAAGCCCAGACGAAGCCAAAAGGACAGAGGCTTTCGTCCAGCCGGTTCGACGGACGAGGCATCAGCCCGCACACATCGCTGTGGCCATTAGTATCTCTGCAGCAACCACGGAGAAGACTTCTCCTCGGAGCGATACCATGATGTCCGAGACCTGTAAATGCATACAAATGAACAACAAGATCCTGCCCAAGAAGCAGCCTGAACTCCTCCTGGGCAACCAGTGCAATGAACCAGAGATTGACACAAAAGAAAAAAGTTAGTACGCCCGGGTTTCTGACTCGGAGCTGGAGGTCCAAGATATGGACATCATCAGAAGAGATCGAATAGGAAATATAGATGAGGGATGTGTCCTTTGCATCGGCAGAAAGCTGGAAGTAAAAAGGCTTCCAGACCCGGGCCTAGATGAAAAGCCGGAAGGAGTATGGGCTACTATAAGACTGGCGGCAAATAAATGTCCTGTGGGCGAGTCTATGAACCTCCGACCTGAACTGAAACCGCCTACCCTCGCGTACTAATGGCACTGTTACACTTGAGGTCACTAAAACATAAACAAGCGGCCTCAACCTGCCTGAGGTCTACAACGCCACCATGTCCCGCCACGCTGGTCACGGGTCCATACCTTCAGCTTTCATCGATAAGATAAAAAACCTAGGCTGGTATGAGTGTGTTAGGTAACCCACGCCACGGAGGGACTCCTACTACACCAGCATTAGATTAGTTACTCACCATAGAACTGCACATGACGAACCAGCTGTTGTTCTACGATACCCTGGGGACTGAGGGTCACCAGATCATCGGTTTCAAGTTGGTGCGCACTCCAACATGCTTTTGAGCAAAAAGTAGCTGAATTCGAACGAATCTCAAGTCTAAAACGTGATTTATCCGCAGATTCTGCAATACTGGATCATTGAGTGGGCAATAACATAAAGCCTATGCGAATCTCAGTTATGCCATCACACGGACTCAGAAAACAAGAATGGAGTTTATGGCGTGCGGGAGACAAGCACGTGCGTTACGCAAGTCCGAGGTGGGATGTGACAAGTTGGCGCGTTGGACGCGAAAAAACAAAGGTTAGTCCGTAAAAACGTAAAGTATACAGATACTCACAGATAGCGTATTTGAGAGCGTATTACCATGAAAACACGAAATTGCGGTGTCCTTGGAGGATTTCGTACAACCAATCGTTATACGGACCACCAAAATCCTTCTGATTCCTGGCAGAGTCGTAGGTTTGGATAAAGGGTACCGATTCTCCCTACCTACTCAGACCCTGCTGACAGTGCGCGTAGCTGCTACCGCTGACGCTTGTACTCTATTCACATGCTGACAATCGGAAGTGCTACGGTGTCCAGGCGGACGAGAAGTATCTCTGCACTGACCACGAGAACTGCTGCTTGGCCGCAGGCTTGAAGCTAGACAGGTAGACTCCGAATCCATGTGGTGCCTTTGAGGGAGCAGCCGTAAATGAATACTTGGTTCTGTCTGCTCGTGCACTTGTGTGTGGGTGTATGTGCAAAGAAGCCACAGCAGTAAACGCATAAATATTGGCCCTCATGGGAGTCAGTAACGAAATGGGAAATGGTGAAACTGTGTCATGTTTTGACGAGGGTATTTGGCACAAACGTGTTTTTCATAAGCATGTGAGTGATGTGAGTTGAGGTGTACTGGAATATATGAGTAAGTCACAACTACTACTACATACAGGAAACGTCTTCAACAATGTCAATGACAAACGAAGGACTGCGAACACTGTGACAGGCCTTGTCGGAGGTGAGGGGCGTGTATATCGAAAGCAGTCACGGTTCGTAGAACCGTCCCGTGGATGGCATACAATGGTCGGACATTCAGGAGATTGAATGACCTACCGATATTCTGTGTTAAGCGTCCTGCTCACTCATAGTGTGTTTGCTACTCCGTGTGGAAGTTTGAGCACATGCGCAGAGAATCGTTATTATACGAATGGATGCTTTAGTGCAGTTTCATATGCTTGTTGTTCGGACCGAAACAGCCGAATGTTATTTGACGACTGATTCGGCGGCATCGACTGGTCCGTCTTCACCCTTCAGGAGACTGATACTGCGCAAATCGCGAGTCAGTATTCCCCTGGAGGTTCTTGCCTCCACCGTTCGTCGGATCTGCTGATAACTTCCATGACAACATCCAAGGGTTGCATGCCAAAACGAGCGTGCTCATCGGAGATCGTCATCGCCACCCTTTATTGATCTTGCTTTGGTTAGCCACCTGTGTCGAGTTTGCAGGGCCGGTTGGCATTCCCGCAGCCATTGCTTCCAAAATGCCTTGGTCAGAAAACTCGTCTGCTTCCATCAATGGGTAACTGCCACGTAGGTCTGTTGGCCCTTGAAAACCAACGTACAACCTTAGCGTCGGCAGGTCGTTCGGGGTGAGTGCCAGGCTGGTGGGGCCGTTTGCAGACACCTGGACTAGAGGGCGCTTGTTCAAGACCCTCTCGAAATCGGTCATCACGGTACTCAGCCCCTCGTCGTCGGGTGGTAGTTGTTCGGTTACCGACAGCAATATTCACCCGGAGGACCTGATCAGACCTTCCCACACGCCACCGCGGTGACCGGCCTGCGGGAGGTTGAAGTGCCATCGGATACCATAAGTCACGGTTTAGTTCTGCAATTCATCTCGGTTTATGTTTTGGTGCCAACGCTGCCGTTCTTATTGAGCGTCGACGAAGTTTGACCCGTTTTTGGAGTAGATACCTGCTGGTATGCCTCTTCGGTTAGATATTGGTATTGGTATATTTCTCGGCCATGGTCGAGACGCACGCGCTAAAGCATGATCATGGTGTACACGTTACTCAATAAGATGAAATGTTCACATATTCTAAGTATGAAAGTCGAGAGTATTAGAGATGAAAAACCAATGACAGGAAAAGTTTGAATGGACCATTCTGATAATGGTTTGCGCGGCAGTTTTAAACCGGTTTCGAATCCGGATCAGGCAGTGGTGCGCGGTGGAGATATCGAGAAAATCGTTAGCGCAGTGCTAAGGAGGCATTATTAACAAGAATGATGCAAGCCCAGGAAACCAGAGGCCAACTAAGGTTCTGCAGATGGAATAAATTTTGAACAAGAAGAAAAAGGGTGGAAAATCGACGCATGCGAAGAGGATAGCGATCCATGAAGACAATGCAGACCCTGAATGACGGATTTACCGGAGTTCTGTAAACGGAATGAAATTTGAAGGAGGGGACATGAGGCCAGTTTCGTGAAAGTAAACACCGGTGGATGTGGGAGAAACAGCAGTCCATAAAAAGGTGAGTTTAGATTCAGGGCCAGTAACATGTACTATTCAGAAATAAGAAGGCGCAACTGGAGGGTCTTCGAGAAATGGAGAGTCAAATTCCAGCCGGCTACGGTTCGGAGAAAAGATAACCTGTGTTAACGGATAATAAAGTGGGAAAATCTTCGCATGGACCTCAGCGTTATGCTGCTTCAATGACAAATATATATGTATGTGATGACGCATTTGCCTTCAGTGTTGCTAAAGCGTTGCAGGGTCCGGAGAAAGGAATCGGTAGTCATCGAATGCGTGACCTCTAGGTGCACCGTACGAGACTTCATGCACGTCACGATGCCCCCATATCTCTTTTCCAGCCTTGTTCCGCACCTGATCCACAAACATCCTAAATGGTCAAGTCTGGTGCACTAAAGGGCCACTACCTTAGGGTCACTCTTTATTCCGGCGGAAGGGCCAGGTGTTGTTTTCTCTCGACAGCAGTACGTCTCCTGCAGTGTAGACAACGTCTGATTTTGCGTATCACATTTACCCCTGCCCAGAGTATCCCAAAAAGCTTCCGAATAACACTGGTCACGTGGCTTTCCTCTACGCGTCCTTCTACGGCATGCGTTTGTTGGATCATCAATTCTATTACATGCTGCCGAGCCGGTAGCATTGTGGGGTGCTTCGCGTCAAGTCTCAGGTAGGGGTTGGTCGTCCACCACCTACCCATAGTAATTCATTACCGAGTTCTGGATTCAGAGGCTGCAGGTCGTTCCTTGGAAATGATGTATTTTCGCCGTTTGGTCCCGCCTCTCCAGCATTCTCCAGCTCCCGGGGGAAGGCATCAAGCTGTATCATCTTGAATAGATCATACTCTGCGGATTGTAGTTTACCAGGATTTCTTGGACCAACTCACATACGGATGGATGGATGGACCCCTTTCATGACTAGTAAATGCCTCCTAAACTTGGGCAACCACACGAGAGACCGAAGCGTCCTCATCCAGGAGGAAACCCGGCCAACCGTGGTAAGGTGGATGTCGATTTGGCGGCCCCTAGCGTCATCATGCTTTTGATCTCAGTTTCTGGTCAAAGAGTTGGCTCCAGTTTATACACAGGCCAGTCCTGTTGAGGCAGGTTCAGAAATTTCGGCCCTCCCATCCATACACCTGGTTGCAGGAAGTTGGTCGCACCTTGGGACCAGATCGACCGGGTTGTCGGCAGATTTGATATACTTCCATTGGCCCGTAGCAAATTCGTCGTGCATGGTTGTGAGTCGGTTGGTGACGAAAGTACTGAAACGGCGTTGGTAATATAGTGCAGCACTATTGTCGAGTCCGTCCCAAAACTAGCCGACCAGCTTTAGAAGTCGGAACACCTCTTCACTGCTTGTACCCTTTTTACTGCTAACCCGGATGCACTGAGATCGGGACGTGGGATCGAAACCGGTTCCAATGAGGCAACGCGAGATTTGGCAAACAGGATCTCCGTAGCGTATTTTCCATTTACCAGGCACCATCGTCCATACACCACGGTCGCGTGCCCAAGTTCAGACACATCCTAAAGGGCGTGCAACTCTCCCGTCTGCGTCGTATGGTCGGAGGGCAGGCACCTGGGGATTCGTATGTCTCCTAGTCTCTTCAAAGTGATCAGGAACTTCTTAACTCCAGCGGAGTCTCTCGACCCAGTGGCTGGTCCTAATCGATTTTATTACAACAAAGCCTCTGCAGCGAGGTCTTTTTGGGTGGCAACTAGGGACAGACAAGGCCGAGTTGATCGACCAGGCTAGAGACGGTTGACAGTATGCCACGACGAGTAACTGGTTGGTCGGGGACGTTCAGCTCAAAAATGAAGTCGGCCGCCTCCGCGTTCAATTGCGTTCCTAGAGTGCGTTCAGCTGGGAGTGAAGACCCATCCAGGTCTCGAACCCTTTCTGCCCTCTCATGGTGCGGAATCGCTCCAAGCACCTCCGACGCTTTCGACATCCATTTCATGAGATGGAAACCGCCCTCCTCTAGCAGTTTCGTTAGCCACCTAAACTGTGTTGGGGCCTAGTCAATGTGATCGAAGAACCCAAGGTAGTCATCGATGCAGAAATGCCTGCTGGTGGTGTCTACTACAGATCAGTGGATCACAGCTCCATGTTTGTTCGCGGTTTCTTGTAGGGTGTAGTTTGCACAAAATAATGATAACATGGTTCCGAAGGAATTGACTGTCATTCTATAATTTATCACCGCGTTGTTCAGGTCATTCCCGTCTCACCGTAAGGATTGCAACGCATTTCGTTCATTTACCAGTATTTTTACCAGGAGAAGTATTTTTCTGATTTCGAATGACAGGGCCACTTTGCTACCCTAAAACGGCACAGGACTTCAACCAACGGAGTGGTCCAATCAGGTCCCCCTAGAAGACGATCGTTCAACGATCTGCCTTGGAATTTGGCCGCACAATCGAGGACCACTCGCAACCTTTCGGGTTCCTTGGGATAAAGAACCGGGTGATGAGGTGTGTGCCATACCCCCTCTGGGCCGTCCATGATTGTAGGCACCTCTTCCACGTAGTCAAGCGCTTCGTTTTGCATCATTACCTCTGCGTACCGTTTCCAGAGATCCTGAGCCAGGCCGAAGCGTTCTTTCTCGAGCAGGAGTTTCTGAAGAGCGTAAATTCTGTTGTCTACCAAGGGGTCGGCTCGTGTGCACCACGGAAGAGGAACCTCAAATCGGGTTTTAAGTCCTTTGGTTTCTTGTCGTAACGTCTGCAGCATAAGACGATCTTCTCGAGATAACGATGGTCAGTCGTCCCCGGGATCATGAAGCTCCATTTCGTATAGGCGCCACAAATGTTACTCTGTGTGGTACGTTTCCACTGACAAATAATTTATGGGGCCACATCCTCCGGCTGGGCCATGAAGTATTCATCTCGGTGTCGGGCGTAAGGCATTGGTGCCTGGCGGTCGCCTACTCTCAGATCCAGCATCCAATGTGTTTCTGGTACGTAGCAGCCGATGAGGAGGTCTACTTCGCCGTCCTCCTAGTCCACGACGGCCACATATTTTAAGTGGGGCAACCTAGTTAAAATCGCACTCACCGACCTTGGTGCCCGTGGGGGATGTTGGCCAACGTAGGAACCTCCGTTGGATTTGATTTGCACCTTGGTACCTAAGGAGACTAGCCGAAATCTCAACCGACCTTCAGTTATTACTCGCTTTATGTCCACCTTCCTGAGCGCTAACGACGTCATGTCTTTAGCCGGCCGGTGTTCATCGAAAAGCCGCTCCTTCACCAGGAGTGCTTTCGATCCGCTATCGACGATGGCCAACTGTCTAGCCACTTCTTTTTGGGGTTATGGCACCCATAGCAACCACCCCCAGCCACACTGATTTATTGGCAGACAGTGACACGGAGCAGATTACGCTGAGCTTTGCGTCCACATCTTACTTACATTCGTTCACCGGGTGCAGTAATCGTGGTGTCTGCCCGGACAATCTTGGTGGCTACACCCTGTCCTTTCCGGCAGGTTGCCGCTCGGTGTAAGGTGTTTAATCAGATAAAAGACAAGCTCTTAACGTTCTCCCAATTTCTTTATAATCGTCCACCGTGGCTGTGATAAACTTCGGATATTTTATTAACCCATGACTGGCGTCGCAGGTCCTGCAACTTGGGTGAGCCATAGGCACACTTGGAACGGCGCGCGTATTTGTCCGAGGCAGATTTTTGGAGTGCTGAAGCATCAGTAACGTACCGTGAAAGTAGAATACCTCTGAGTATCAGCAGCAGTTTTTGCACAAGTTGGTGACGGGTCTCAGGGGCTTCTATGGCAGCTCATCCACTGTGTCACAGGCCAGGTCTAGGATAACATAAATGCATCAGACGGATGGAACAAAGACGAAAATCAACAAAGGTGCTGCTAATCCTTAGCCCAGCACTACTACAACCTTGGTGAATCCCCGTGGATGCAGCTCAAGGCAGATTCCCTATTATCACTTGTTCCGTGAAAGGGTTGAGTTCTAGTTTTTACCTGGTTGAGCGAACCAAAAATCACACCCTACGTTTCTTGCGCTCTGCCAATAGAACGAACCAGTAGGACTGCTTAGTTCCTAATAAGGCCACAATTAAATGCTTATGGCTGGTAGCTCATTTGTGCCGCACCAAATGTTTAGTCACACTGCTGGTGGTATTTGCTTTTAAGCAGCTGCAAACCTCGGCCTTTGGATAAAATGGTCAAGTCTGACCTACTGTCATGAAAGAAGCCCTCTCCACGAAGGGCTTCCATTAGAGACTCTGATTGCAAATCGGCTCCCGGGACTAAGCTTCTTTGGCAGCTCGATACGGCTTTTAGTTATTTGGGAGAGTGCTCGTAGTTTCAGGTTGTCAGTCACAAAGGCAATTCTGTATCGACCACGAAGTTGCTTTATCTGTCGACTACCTCGTACATTTATTGCGCTGCACTGTCTTTTGTAATATGCTCCAAGTAACGCCAGGCGGATGTGAGTGGTTGAAGCTTTGTAGAACCGCGTGTTTGTGACTTTAGCTTTCCACAACGTGGATCTCGTCGTTCGCATTACCGGGAGTAACATCGCCGCTCCTTTTGCTTCCACTGTAGCATGGGCCCTGGCAGAGTGGCTCGAACTATTGAAGTTTTGAAGTAATACAAAGGTACGAGGCTCAGGCCCAAACGTCCCTAAATCTCGTCTTTGTCTCGTTGTTCGAATAGTATCGATGAGCTGGAGAATAGTTTATTGGGTTAAGAAGCAACCGGGAGTGGAAGATGGTTCAGAATGGAAATTTTGACATTATTCCGCCTTTTGCACTGCCAGGAGCTGGGAAACAGTGTAATCATGCGGCGCTCTATTTAGCCTATGTGGCGCAAACGATTTCGTTTAGGAAAATCTATCTGCCTGCACCAGAAACCGTGAATTTCATCGTCTGCAACATATCAAATATCAACCCTTAGACTCACCCTAAGCAAGTAACCAAACGCTGCCGGTCGCGTGCAGGCTACAATTCATCCCAATCCGCTATGACCCCTAGTTCAGACGCATTCTTGTGCGGGCACACGCGTGCTCCGTGAAAGTACGTTAGCGTCAGCAAACCGTTTAAATTCAACGTGACTGTGATCATGCATTTGACCTTAAATCACCCATCGGATGGCCACAAACCATTTGGGAAAACAGGGTGCTTACATAATTACCAGCGGCTATTATCCGCATTCACCACTCGGCCAAAAGGTGCCTGCTAACTTCAAAATTGAATTTCCCCAGCTCTAAACTTTCTGGTCTGGCTGACCGTTGAAAGCAGCCGATGGTCGAGACAAGGCCGGCAACGAACCCTGTTTTGCCTGCCGCACCTTGTCGGTAAGGCGAGCCATCTGTTTGCATACTGGGTTAGTGAATGCTTCGCTTCAGGGTGGAAAACCAATGGAAAGACGACTTGGAACCAAAAGTTCATTAGGTCTCGCCCTCGAGTCTGCAGCCACCATCTTTGCAGGTAGATTGTTTTATCGAAGACTCGAAACGCAAACAATAGTCTTTCTTTTCCGCGGTGCTTTGGTTTTTCCGATTTTTATTCATGGCTCCTAAGTCCAGAGTGTGTTTGGTTCAATTCACAGGACGTAATTAGTGCGCAAAATTGTCCACTTTCTTATACTGCGCGCATTATGGGTCTCACGCTGCTGCAAAAAGCAGTGGTTCAACTGCCCTCCTAACTGCTAATTCCTCGACTCGGTCTACCTCAGGGGGGCAAGAATCTCCCAGCACTAGGATCCTAGAGTCCAAGTTCATCGGGCTATCCACATAGCAAAGAAGTTCTGCTTCCGCTTGATCTCCGTGGGAGGGGCCGCTACATATGCTGTATACTGTTAGGTCCATGCGATGGCGCCAATGCTCCTGCTTTTCCCATTTTTCGACTCACCGTAAGCCAGTGAATTTGTTCATGAACAATGCGTTATTGCCGTTAGCAGACCATAGGAAATCGTTCAAGTAGTATCTGGTAAAAAGCCACTTAAAAGAGGAATGCTGAAAAAGTTGAATTGTCTCGAACATCCAGGTCAGAAATCCGCCTGGATGACACCAACTCTCTGCATCCCCCTAACCCACTCTGTGCAACCAACGTCTGCCGGCGAGCAATTGTCTAACGTAGACCTCGGCACAAAGCCTGGACTTCCTCCGAATCCACCGGTCTCCAAGAGCCTTTGATTCGTCAATAATGTCATAGATGCCTGGGACTCGAATCCACATTCCTGCCAGACAGCTCAGCCCAGTACATCAAAAACAGCTACCTAAATTGGGTAGCCGCTCTAACCTAACAATCTTGCATCATCTCCCCAAGGTGGCACATAAACCAAAGGATGGACATTCTTGTCCCCACCCCCTAGACACGAACAAAACCATCCACTGGGCCGCGCCATACCACGGCCTGGTCATTGTAGTACTTATTGGACCTGTCAGCCCTCGGGGGATACACCAGCAAACAAACAGCCAAGAGGTAGAGACCCTGAGGACGAAATCTCGTCGTCGACATCTGAATTATCACCCACGGGCCGGCACTTGGTAACGATTTGTACTTAGCCCCCAATGCAGAGTGTCGGTACCAAGGAAAACCTATGGCCGTGAACCCGAAATTCGGCATCCCGCCTTCCATCCCCACTAAAGTCTTCACCGTCTAGTTTGCTAGACAACGTGCGCCTTATATAGCCTGGCCAAGCTCCGATGGTCATGTGAAAATCAGAAGCAAACAGATTTCCCAGTAAGGTGTCACTAATATCAGGGCCTACAATTTCTGTTCCCAAAACAGATAGTTTCTCAAACCGTATTTTCTCCCGGCGAAGTCCCAGCTTCATGCACTTTAATAAGGACGGTACCCGCAAACCACCCCATAGATATCACTCAAAGCTACATCTGTCTAACTCATAATTTTCTAACCTTTCCGTGCCTCCACGGTTCATCCCTCTGGTTCCATTATCATACAAAAACTTCCCTTTCGCCCCACCATTGCCCTTC
Source organism: Fasciola hepatica (assembly GCA_948099385.1). NCBI lineage: Eukaryota > Metazoa > Platyhelminthes > Trematoda > Plagiorchiida > Fasciolidae > Fasciola > Fasciola hepatica. Next base: position 11,639,988 of record CANUEZ040000142.1, on the reverse strand, counting down.
CACTTTAGTCCTGTCACTCTGAGAGTATATTCACGGACCCTCTCCGTGTAAACGACCGCCACCCCTTGGCATACAATCCCACGATCTCTCAATTCTTCCGGCCTTATTGAACCGATTTCCAATACCAGCACCTAGCCAGTCGTTTACACTTTTGATAACACACCGAACTCCACGGGCCAACTAGGCAACACTGGATGCTCCCACTACCTCCTTCCAGAATAACCCTCAAATACCCCCCCGGCCAGCCGCCGATTTCTATCCTTCCCCGCCCGAGTAAGCCCCATCAACAGGCAGCTAAGCCATTCCACATTCACCTAGTTCCTACATTCAGAGGCCTGTCTTTGCCACATAACGCCAACCACTGCAAAGGTTACAACGTGGGAAATCCAACACACTCCATAACCTCAAATTCTGTCATCACACTAGAGCATTGAACGATCCCAACGAATCAGGACAAGTAGCTAGACTACTTAGCCAAAGATCCCTTCGTTCACCTCGTAATATCCCGAAATTAACCACTTACGGTTCGTCCGCAGCTGCTTCCTCTGTAGCCATCGCGGAGGTGTCCAAAGCCCACTTTTCTTTCTCCGTAATAGCTTCAGCTCACGCCCTCCCCCCGCGCAACTTCTTCGCCCAAAAACTCCCCTACTTTACCTAGCCCAGACACTCACCTCCACATGAAAGGGTTATCCCTGATCTTATTCTGCTCCCTGTCTATCCCAAATAAGCTTCATCACCTAAAACGTTGCGTCACAACTTCAAGTCCTAACATCATCCTTATAGTGAAACATGAAACATGACACGGAACATACTCCCACAGGCGACATTCCACTTGAGGGTACAGTTTTTGGAGTAAATAGGATTGCTAGACGCAGAGGTGGGTGCCTGGTGTAAGTACAACACGCCCTTTCAGTATCGCCCGTTAGAAGTGTCATGCTCGACTCAATTTCGGATTCTCTATGGCGCGAAATTCGGGTCCCAAATAGGGTTATGCACATTGGCTGTGGCGACCGCCCGCCCTCTTCTACCACCACAGACTTATTTCCTTTAATTGAAGCCTTTAGTTATCTTTCACTACTACCTTCGGCGGCGAAAATCAAAGCCAGTAATCTTGAATTGTCCAAAATATCCTGCAGAAAACTTACAGCTTCTCCCAGCCTAGTGGACTTTGATTCCCGTACTCACTTTGGGGGTTGGGTGCAACACGTAAAACCCCTACTAGAAACACCAACATCCTGGATCTTATATCAGCTCACAGCGTTTTCAGCTTTTCGGTTTCCGTTCTGCCTAAATCTTTGGGTAGCGATCATAAGATAATGGCAGATAACCTTCCATCTCATCCCTATCCGTCAGGTAATGGGAACACAACCAAAAATCCTCCCAATTTAATTTGGAGAGCTCTGCTCAGTTTCTTCGGCGACCACTAACGGAGCCGCCTTTGCTAACGGCTGACCTTCAACAGGCTGCTGGTCATTCTGAACCTGACATCCGAAACTGCATTTCCAAGCTTGCTCCAAATTCCCAAAACTCCCCCTTCAAGAAATCCAAACTTCCATACCATACCCCTATCGCTCTTTCCAGCCCGCTAGCCAATCTTCCCATTTTTATTTTCAAGTCAATCTTCTCTTTTCTATGGAAGATCATGAAATCAGGGCATCTTTTGGTTATTTAGCACTTCCTTGCTATCAATTCCAATTTCGATATCTTTCGCGCATATATCCTACACTTCGGAGTGATCCCGTACGCCCCTAGTTGCTTTGCTCGTTTGACCTTAAGCTTCGAAGTTGACGGCAGTCATCATATTCATTGTCATTCTCGATCACTTAACCTCCATTCATACCACTACATTTGACCATATAAGCAACTCATTGGTGCACTGATTCATCGCCAAATCCACCATGAGCTCATGGGCTACAACATGCCCCGGGATGTTCCGAAATATATCATTGTTAATATTATTTTCTTGATCCTTCGTGCTCCCCCGCTTGCCAGAGCATCGTGCTCATGCGTACCAAACGATATACCCGAGAACATGTCCTCTCCAACATGCTACTTGCGATATCTATCACGCACGCGCGCACACTTACGCACGCACATCACCGCGACTTCACTCATGCTACAGACGGCCTTCCGTAGCCGATCAGAATTTGGCACCAAGCCACACGCGCCTAATGATTCGTTTCCACTGAGCTGCCCTGCTTGACCACCCCGCATTGCATGTACTGCTTGCGCCTTACTATGGATGGCTTACTTGCTTGCTTGCCTGCTCGATTAGGCACGCACACAGTGATATGCCAATAAATGAACTCGACGTGTGTTGTGTTCTCCGTTATTGGCGAACACAACAAATATTATCCGGGACCAAAAGGAAGACGAGCTTTACACTGGAGAAGCCGTAGCTCTGAGGCGTCCCAATAAAGCACTGAAACTCTTACTCTTATATAAATCTAGGAATCCGACAGCAGACACTACTATCCAATGCGTTGTACTACCGAATCAAACTTCGGCCACCTCCCCTTCTGATATCGCCAAGACTTTCAACCTCTACTTTTCCAATTCCACAGCCCTCGCCTCAGACATAACCCACTCAAATTCTTTTGCTTTCCTCAACTCCTCTATTTACCCTAAAATTTGAAATAAGCATTATTTCCGGGCTCACTTCACACTATAAGGCACCTGCGTATCCTGGGCCAGATGGGTTATCCCCAGTTGCATTCACTGACGGTGGATCGTACCTTCCACTTTTATCACTGAACATGTTAACTTTTTCACTCAAACCCAGTTTGGTACCGCCAAACTGGGAGCGTTCACTCATCGCTCCACTACACAAAAATAACCCGTCCACGAACTCGCTAATCACCGTCTCATTATTCACACCCCCACCATTTCCAGAATTATGAAACAATTGTCAGAGATGGCATTACTACCCATCTTCCCATCTTAAACCCTCTTAGCAGTAGACAGCACAGGTTTCCCAAATCGCGACCATGCACCACGTGTCAGTTTGACTCACTTAACCTAGTCAATAAGGCTATCGATAGCGTACGGGAATTATTCGTTGTCGTCCCAGGTCTGTCGAGGGCTTTCGACCGTGTTCCACACCTCCATCTCATCGACGAATCGCGTTCATTCGGCATCACTGACCCACTGCTTTCTTGGCTACGATTTTATCTCGCTCATCTTTCTCAAGTTGTCCTCACAAAAGCAGGTACTTCTAACCTGAAACCTAGGACAAAGTCGTTATCCAGGGCAGTGTACTGGGTCCTCCCCTATTGCTAACGTACATTTTGGACGCACTGGATCTAGTACACCATGGAAAGCCATTATTGTTTGCAGGTGATGTAAAAATAGTCTACTCTTCCAATTCTAATGATTCCACCCCTACTGTTTGCAAGACTTCCATGGACCATTCCGCAATTGACCGTCGGTGTCACTTCTGGGTGATGAACTTTCCCACCGATAACTGCCAGGTCTTAATCCACAAATTTCAATCACCCCCTGGATCAGTAGCTCTTGGTGGGTCCTCAGTTGCCAATCGACCTACCACCTGCGATTTGGGCCTCAACTATTCCAGCTCTCCCAACTTCTCTGAGGACGCCACCATCCAAGCAGACAAGGCTAGAAGAGGTGTGGCCCTTCAATTCCGCTCCTCTCGTCTCCGGGACAGTGTCATCAGCATCCACAGATCCTACATTAGGCCCTTGCTTGAATATTGCCCAATAACTTCATCTAACGTGGCAAAATTGGACATAATTGCGCTAGAAAGCACATAGAGGCGTTTTACCAAACAACGACTCGGCTGGTCTACACCTTTAAACTATAGAGAACGATACCAACATCTAAATGTTGACCCACTGTGGCTCCTCCGCTTGAAACGGGAGTGTCCCTTCTTGTATAGCCCAATGGGCCACACGGTAAAACTGTTTCCTTCTTTTCTACTCCAAGTGCTGGAGTAAGCTGTTCAGCATCATTCGAGCCTCACAGACCAAGTCCAAATTTCTATCGGCACTCATTCTGTACCTCAAAGTGCACTTCAGTTATCTAATACGTGCATCACTGAGGATATAGTATACGAGATGGGCCTCGACTTTCAAGGCCAACTTCTTAGCAGATCCTGCTCCCTCCGATTGAGGACACAACCAACGACAGACAGCTTCGTCCATCTGACTGAATTCTCAAGGCTCGATTAGATGTGGCCATTCCCGTAATTAGTAAACGGGAATGAAACACCGTTGCCTTCCTACACCTTGTTCCCTCTTTCCCACGTGGCCTCCGTCACCCCTATGCTTCGTTCTTTATTGGTTTCTATTTGCCTCCATCAACCGCTAATCCACAGCAGGGGCACATCCTGGCTGCTTCCTCTTATTTGTCTTCCTTTTTCAGTCTTCCCCTCATAAGCCTTTCACTCCCGAACTTGGCATACGCCCCCCGGATAACACCGACGTATGTTCGTTTACTAACCGCCTGCCCCGCCCCTGGGGCCTCTTCCAACCTGACCATATGATCGCCAATCTTATACTTTCGTAGTTGAACCACGTTCCACGTGCATAACCATCAATGAACATATGTATCATTCACATTTTTGCGGGGCACGGCCCGAACCACCGCTTTGGCCGGCACACATCAGGCGTGCAGGAGGTCCGTAACGATGTGCGAGCCAAATTAGGCTAGTGTGTCACACCCTTGTGTTCACCCCAAAGAGTTTTCCAGATTGTGTCCGGCGCAAGGCCAACCTCACCCACAAGCTCCGGTTGCAGAAAGCAAGATTCAACTCTTCTAGCCCCAGAGCATCCAATGCGATCGGTTGAAGGTTGCATGCTCCCATCATCCTCGCACCGCCACGGTGCTCCCACTCATCACTCTTATCATCGATCTTATCACTTCCACTTTTGTCGTTCTCCCACAGTATGCTCGCTTACCCGTTCTTTCCTTGCCTTGATTGACCCTTACCATGTCACCTCTCTTTGCACGTTACTGTCGTCCTACCCACTTAACTCTGCCGACGACCGCTAATATTTCCTTTTCCGCCCATGTCGTCCTTGCCCGCTCGTAGTCTCCATTCACTTGGTATCATCCTATGCTCATAAAGCTCATTGATCACCTACCTTTCTGTCGAGTCCCCCTTCGTTGGCATCAAGCACCAGTCAAACCGGAACCCGTGGCCGATTCCCATATCAGAACTCGCCTTTCCAAGCTTTGCATCTCTTACGCCCACATTTATTTTCTAATCACCGCCTTTATATTTTCCTTGCCTGACTCCGCGATTCCTCCGTGGACCTTTGCATTAAGTGTTGTTTTCATTAACATCCTCCAGCTGCATCCAGCTGCATAATCGCCTGTAGGCACGCAGCTCTCCAGTTCCACTGCCCCAGCTCCAACGCACATGCATTCCTCGTGCTTTGTGTCTACCACGGGTTTACCTGTCCTGATGCTTCTTCATCCTCGGATTTCTTCCTGTTTCCTCTGTAGTAAAATGATCTGACCGGTTATTTCTCGCCTGTATTTTTGGTCAGTGCTTTCATCCCCCGTTTCGTATATTGCCCACCACAGGAATTTCCTGCGTGCCTTACAGGCTGTTCAGCTTTTCTCACTTTACACAGAAAGTAAAATTCTCGTTAAGTCATGGTTCCCGTTGACAGTTTCAATCCTTTTGATCTGCCATCACTCGACTCCTCTCGTACTCCTTTAGCTTACTTACTTACATTGCTCGCCGTCACAGCTGCTGCACATCTGCAAAACATACGGTCTAAACCCCAATGTACCTTTCTCCTCTTTGCATTTTTGTTCGCTCTGCGCCGCCCAGCAATTTCCACTGCCAACATCTAGCCGAATAATCTAAGTCCATTTATCAAGGCTTCCCTTATTCTCGACCGTCACCACATGTCTCAACTACATTCATCGGAATGTTGGATTCATTATCGCCGATCTCTCCAAACCTTCACTTATTCTTCTCTATTTTTTGAGGTGCTCTTCACAGACGTTATCGCTTCTGTCCTTCCAAATTATTTTCTCCCTCTCGCATTTGGCTCCACGTCTTCCAGACACAGCCTTCGGGTTTTAAAACGCACTCAGAAGAATCATCGGATCCGTGGCGGATAGCGCTAAACCACGCCACATTGGGAGCTGCTGGCGGGATGGTTTCTCTTGGTCATCTACAGTTAAGCTTCAAACAACACTTCTGCGGTTCAGAGGAAATCCAAGGAATTTCTCTTAACATATTTCTTCAAGACTAACCTCTGATTTAAACAAACAGGTAATTTCCTATTTGATTTTACGACAGAGGCGTAGGTGAACCTCTGCCTTACTTAGAAAATTTCAGCTGATTCCACTAATCCACAGCAATTTGCATCAGGCCCCCTCTACTGGCACTAATAGCGGCGACTACTCTACAGTGCTTTGTGACTTTCAGACCTCGTTCTGACTTGCAAAATATGTCCGGAAGCACAGTACCGAATGACTGTCATTCATCGTTCAATAAAAGAGAAGCGCAAGCCTTCAGCAGCTCTACTGAGCACTCTCGACAAAACAGACACGAGCATGCAGATTTGTTTCATGATTTTCCGACGAATCTGGTAGAAAGCCTAGTGTAGGGTGACAAGGGGTTAAGATATTTTGGGTTCGGTTGTTGAAGGGAGGTATCAGACATGCGGTCAAGATCTACGTCTTGGAGCAAGCCAATACTAGTCTGCCTGTGCCATTAGGCATTGTTGCCGCCTATCTTGCTGTAAGACAACCTGTCGAAAGCTTAGTCAGGTTCCCTTACCGGTATTCATGTATGTTTACTACGTACCGCTCAGGGCTGCGCGGCTCCTCAATCCCTGAAAATAGGATCTGCCAGTCGCAATTCTGATTTTCTTTAGCGGAGAACTGCTGTTCTGTCTCCGCGTGTTTTTCAACAGCATAGGAAGACGAAACTTGTCACGAGCATGAGACATTGTCGCATTGACTCAATCTATTGGGACTACGTCAGAGATGTCAAAAGCTATAGCAACGCCGGCGTTGCAGAACCCGAATAGTTCAAAAGCAATATATTCAGTGTGCCGCTCGGCAGCTGTTATGCTATAGAGGTCCGATAACTCAGCTTGCCTGCACTACATGACGGAAAGTTTGGCTTCGAGATGGAGTCCTCGACCGCGGAAATCTAGCTTATGAAAACTGGCAGCTCCAGCTCTGAGAGATATGACTTTCCACCAGATTCGTCGGAGAATCATGTAATAAATCTGCATGCTCGTGTCTGTTTTGTCGAGAGTGCTCAGTAGAGCTGCTGAAGGCTTGCGCTTCTCTTTTATTGAACGATGAATGACAGTCATTCGGTACTGTGCTTCCGGACATATTTTGCAAGTCAGAACGAGGTCTGAAAGTCACAAAGCACTGTAGAGTAGTCGCCGCTATTAGTGCCAGTAGAGGGGGCCTGATGCAAATTGCTGTGGATTAGTGGAATCAGCTGAAATTTTCTAAGTAAGGCAGAGGTTCACCTACGCCTCTGTCGTAAAATCAAATAGGAAATTACCTGTTTGTTTAAATCAGAGGTTAGTCTTGAAGAAATATGTTAAGAGAAATTCCTTGGATTTCCTCTGAACCGCAGAAGTGTTGTTTGAAGCTTAACTGTAGATGACCAAGAGAAACCATCCCGCCAGCAGCTCCCAATGTGGCGTGGTTTAGCGCTATCCGCCACGGATCCGATGATTCTTCTGAGTGCGTTTTAAAACCCGAAGGCTGTGTCTGGAAGACATGGAGTCAAAAGCGCCTGTTCATTGGCAACGAGAATACCGCTCGGCGCAAGTGGCAGGTGCCAAACCGGTCCTATAAAGCCCATGTGGGCCCGGTTGTCTCGAGGCCCTGGATTACCTCACAGGCTTAGGGCTATGGGCCCATTTTTCCTGGTTTTCAAATAATTCTGGTCGTCTTTGAATTCGCTCAGCTGAAGCGAGAATAAAAGAAGCCGGGGTTGGTGCTAAAATTCACATCTACATTGCATCAAACAGTACCCCTCTATGGGCACTGCCAAACAGAAATGAGGGTGTGACATTAGTAGACATCAAGCTAAGAAGGAATGCAATAAAAGACATCTTTTTCACTGTTTTACCTCCTGATGAGGGATTACTGTTGGAGACCAGCGTGGAGACCTCCATTTTTCTCAGGATAATTTTGTTCTGCGAGGAAGTAATACAGTCAGGGACAGCATTCCACAGAGTGATAACCCTGTGGTAATTGAGCTCGGTTTTAAAACCTCTATTGTGACCTAGGTGAGAAGAGTCTTGACAGATGGAGAAAAAGCATTCGTTCTGGCCTAACCGAAAAGAGTGAAATATCTAGAGCAATCCGTTCCAGCGTGACGTCTCTGTATTATCAGGGACCGAAAACTAATCGTACATTTGCGTAGGATATTTACACCCATGTTTCAGGAACTCCGAAACCGTCTTTGTTAGGAATAGCTTATTAACCTTGTGCTCGTCTCTAGAAAGCGGAAGAGGGTAAGTGGAGTGCTCAGTAAGGCGTTGAGGATCCTCAGAAAGCTTTCGGAACTAGCACGAATTCGACTTAGTGGGGGTAAAGCAATCAGGGCAGGCTTCCTCTACCACCTAGTGGTAAACCGACGGCACAAGCTTCATCAGTCATCGGTTGGGGGCCCGAGCTACAAAGATCCCAAAAGGAAGCCTTGTGAACGTAACGATACGTGGTTTGAGGACGTTGTCGAACAGCAAGGCTAGTCTCGACAATCTAGGTAACCGGATCCAAGGTGGTGGACATTACATTCTGGAACCTCCGATCATAAGTTATTTAGCTGCACGGTGACGGTCTAAAGTAAATGGTTCTGAACCTTTACCTCCGCCCCCTTTACCTTGAAGAGAATCAATGATTCCTGCTTGCCAGACTACTTGGATGGAATCACATCTGAACAGACTTAAATTTCACCCTCGCGTTTTTACGTGCCATTGTTTCAGATGAAAACTTCAGTGGTGAAGAATACTCCATGTGAAGAGAGGCCTCAAAGAAGAAACTGGTTCAAAATACAACACTAGGCAGCCAAGCAGTGACCAGTCAGCCTGAAGACTCTGGTTGACACCACCCCTCACCCCCGTATCTGTGGACGCTTAAAATGTTTGCTAGTGGACAGGACAATAAATTCCTGCTCGCCGAAGCCAAAAAAGCACTTAGAGACGACTCTATATCGACAAACTTAAAATAATGGTCTGGGAGTCCTTATAGAAACCACGAAGCCTAAGTTTCACAAACTTAAGCCTACAACGGGTAGGTCAGATCCTTGACGGAAGAGTGCGCGGACTAGCCTCCCTTTCATCATGCATCGTGCAGCGAAATACTACCCCAAAGCCAACCAACAAGTAACCATTTCCCAAACTGTCACAAATTTCAGCAAGAAGAATGGCAATGGTCGGTTTGTGTTCTCATTGCAATTTTGTTTCTAGCAAAGTGGGTTGTCTTTTCACCGGACTTTAGAGTCTCGCAAAATTTTTAGTTCAAGGAATCGACCAAAGTACGTAATAAAAAGCTCAGTCCCAGGGAGATTTGACCGACCAACACGAATCCAAAGAGCAAAGTGAAAATGATTTGTAGGGTTCTACGGCATATAATGGACAGTCACTGGATATGTAGTTATACACAAACCTAAAGTCCGCGGCAAAAATGAATAACCAACAGAAACCAGGGGCCAATTTTTAAATGGTCCAAGAGTGACAGTCAGAAAGGAGCATGCCAGAATCATGTGTGGTGGTCTCAAAAAACAAGCAAATAAGTTCAAACGGATAGCGTGTCAAGTGTTCTGCAAGGCGATGTCGAGTGCAGTCAAGCTAACAAAACACATAGAGTATCTGAAAGGGAGTTCAAAGCATGTATTTTACGGCCTCCGGTGTCACCTCTGTTTGTCTAAAAAAACTGACGTACCTCATCGCTTTCTTTTACCCACTGGTTGCATTGCTTTCTTTTAAACTCCCTTAAACTTCCGAAAGAAACTTTTTTGAAGGAATCGGAGGATCGAGAAGTCCCAGTGTCATCCAAGGAAGTACGTTTGTGGCAACATTTACGGGTAACAAAAGAAAGTAAATGCAACGGTCTCATCAACAAGGTGCAATGATTTTCGCACCAATATGTCCCATCAAGCAACGGTTGTGAGGCTGTTTGTACAGCTGACGGGGTTTCCTTCTGTCTGGCAAACCGAATTTGATGATCGAACAATATCCAACATCCACTTCTGAGTTCTGACTAGCTACATGACGTTGTTTTCGTTTTTCTGTTGGAGTAGACGGAGACTTCTGCAGCTACGGATGAGAGACGCTGGATGCAATTGTGACAAAAGCCTGCATTTTTTGTGATCAGATTGGATCCAAGAAGGACTTAATGTAGCATTTGCTATAATGGCAGCCAGAACAAAAGCAGATTCTTTCGTAGTAACAAAGCACTTTAATTGGCGAAAGAAGCGGGACTGTTGATGTTCTCGTATCCTCAGACAGCTGGATCGGGGGTTAACGTGTCAAATAATCATCTGGTTCAATACCGAAAGGTATTGCATCAACTTTTGCAAGTTTCAGTATATGTGCCAGCTGGAGCAGTGTATTTTAAGTTCCGTCATCACCTCCCTTCCAGGCTTCTGTTATTCGAAGCTTGCAAATCAAAAGGCCGTGTAATGCTAGAATTAATCTTTATCCGTGCTCTATTTACCTAAGCCCACTTCTTCAATAACTTTGTGGTTCTTGACTGGCATGACCGGCAGCTAGAATCACTTGCATACCTCAAAACTATCCCGTATAATACAGATATTAAATGCTCTACTTTCGCAAGTCTAACAGACGGATCAAACTCTAGAACGGAAATCTCAAATACAGCGACCTTGCGTTGAATTCTGGAGCGTTGTAAAACGAGTTGCGTTGGCAATTGGCGACGAACACGGCACGCATCAAGTTCGTTTGAGGGAGGAGAACTGACACGTGGTGCATGGTCGCGATTTGGGAAACCTGTGCTGTCTACTGCTAAGAGGGTTTAAGATGGGAAGATGGGTAGTAATGCCATCTCTGACAATTGTTTCATAATTCTGGAAATGGTGGGGGTGTGAATAATGAGACGGTGATTAGCGAGTTCGTGGACGGGTTATTTTTGTGTAGTGGAGCGATGAGTGAACGCTCCCAGTTTGGCGGTACCAAACTGGGTTTGAGTGAAAAAGTTAACATGTTCAGTGATAAAAGTGGAAGGTACGATCCACCGTCAGTGAATGCAACTGGGGATAACCCATCTGGCCCAGGATACGCAGGTGCCTTATAGTGTGAAGTGAGCCCGGAAATAATGCTTATTTCAAATTTTAGGGTAAATAGAGGAGTTGAGGAAAGCAAAAGAATTTGAGTGGGTTATGTCTGAGGCGAGGGCTGTGGAATTGGAAAAGTAGAGGTTGAAAGTCTTGGCGATATCAGAAGGGGAGGTGGCCGAAGTTTGATTCGGTAGTACAACGCATTGGATAGTAGTGTCTGCTGTCGAATTCCTAGATTTATATAAGAGTAAGAGTTTCAGTGCTTTATTGGGACGCCTCAGAGCTACGGCTTCTCCAGTGTAAAGCTCGTCTTCCTTTTGGTCCCGGATAATATTTGTTGTGTTCGCCAATAACGGAGAACACAACACACGTCGAGTTCATTTATTGGCATATCACTGTGTGCGTGCCTAATCGAGCAGGCAAGCAAGCAAGTAAGCCATCCATAGTAAGGCGCAAGCAGTACATGCAATGCGGGGTGGTCAAGCAGGGCAGCTCAGTGGAAACGAATCATTAGGCGCGTGTGGCTTGGTGCCAAATTCTGATCGGCTACGGAAGGCCGTCTGTAGCATGAGTGAAGTCGCGGTGATGTGCGTGCGTAAGTGTGCGCGCGTGCGTGATAGATATCGCAAGTAGCATGTTGGAAAGGACATGTTCTCGGGTATATCGTTTGGTACGCATGAGCACGATGCTCTGGCAAGCGGGGGAGCACGAAGGATCAAGAAAATAATATTAACAATGATATATTTCGGAACATCCCGGGGCATGTTGTAGCCCATGAGCTCATGGTGGATTTGGCGATGAATCAGTGCACCAATGAGTTGCTTATATGGTCAAATGTAGTGGTATGAATGGAGGTTAAGTGATCGAGAATGACAATGAATATGTTGACTGCCGTCAACTTCGAAGCTTAAGGTCAAACGAGCAAAGCAACTAGGGGCGTACGGGATCACTCCGAAGTGTAGGATATATGCGCGAAAGATATCGAAATTGGAATTGATAGCAAGGAAGTGCTAAATAACCAAAAGATGCCCTGATTTCATGATCTTCCATAGAAAAGAGAAGATTGACTTGAAAATAAAAATGGGAAGATTGGCTAGCGGGCTGGAAAAAGCGATAGGGGTATGGGTCAGTTAGTTATAAATGGGCGATCGCGGAATATCAGAAAAATATTAGAATGGGGTGGTAAGATATCATGCCAGCGTGAGTTTCAAATACCAGCAAGGGTTTAAGTAGCAGTGTGCCGACGACGTCGGTCACATGAAAGGTGGTCGAAGCATTCGGTAGGGAGGACTGTCAGTGCGGAAATGACCAAAGGATGTAGCCGCTCCGCGAGCTGGTTTTTTCATGGTTGGACAGGCACGAAGTGACACCATGTAGATGAGAATGTGATGATAAATCAACCATGGACACAGGGCGACTACGGAGACCTTCAGTGAAGTAAAAGTGATGGTAGAGCACCTGGAGCGCATGAAGGGCAAGTGTACGGCTGTTTTGAACACCTCAGTGGAGTGAACTCCCGGTAGATCGATCATGTGGCAACAACCAGCAGCAAGCCTACTTGAGGCTGATTTGGGGTAAGAAACGGTGATGAGGCCCCCATGCAGAATAAAGGCAAAATGCGCCGGTCGACAGAATAGCAATGACTTCTGCGTGTATAAATGGACAGAATCAGAAACATCAGACGAATAATAATCATGGTTTATTTCAGAGACATCAGTAGCATACCAAAAGCATGATCACATTTCCACAAGAGATAGCATGGACAGGTATTTTGTGAAAAATGGAGCAAAGTGCAGGAAAAACATCGGATGAGTAGACTGAGGAGGGAGATAAAAGCATGATAAATATGAGCATACCAAAAGATATAGGAGGGAATTTAAATGAACCCAAGGACGAACCAAAATGGATACGCGGTAAACATGAAAGTCGAGGTCAAATGGTGGATCTGACTGATCTAAGAAAGGATGGTTGGGAGTTAAGAATTTCACACGAGAGAGGCTAAAAATCTGTATAAACAACTGCGGTGACGAGAGACCATGAAGTATAAGCTGCGTTGTGTAGCAAAGGATTGGATAGCAGTGAAGCTATGCCACACTACAATAAGTGGTCACTGACAGGATACAAAAATCATCGTAAAACGGGGAGCGAGCAGTGCAAGCCGTGAATGGTGGGTCATATGGAGAGAATGATCTGTAAGGATTACTATGCAGTGGATGTAGGGCACAGCCGTAGAGAGACCCAAGGCGTATCAGGAAGGGCAGTAGGAGGATAGCAAAGAAGATAGCCGGAAAAGAACTGGAGGGTACGGAGTGGATACATATAGAAACAAATATATATAAATGAAAGGCAGAGGCGAAGAACAGTGGAGTGCTATAAAACGAAAATAGCGGTGATTATAAGAGACAGGTAGGGTTAGATCAGATGGTATAGGAATTAAGAAAATTGCGATAAATTTTATTCATGACATGAACACGATGGGTCAAAGGAGACAAAGAATTGACTTCGGAAGCACAGATGTGATTACAGTTGTAAGGAGTGTTTCATAAATGATGGGAGGAGAAAAGAGGGCTTGAAAAAACAGGTGAGAGTGAATCCATTAATTAGAGTAATGCGGGCGCATCATGTTATGACGGTCGAAAATGAGAGGAGCGGTAACAAATGCACGTGCATTGCTCAGCATGAAGATGATGACCATGGCAATGGATGAGGAACGCAGAGCGAATATAGGTACAAAGTGGCCGGAGTGCTGTAGAATATTAGCGGAGAAAGGACTGGGAATTAAGAGGGACTGTGTTGCAACGATGCAGCAGTCGTAACAGCAAACAACGTGGGAGAGGAGCAAATGGATGGAAGACCAGAGAAATCGGGTAATGGCAGGTCATATGGTTTTGAATTGTAGATGGAAATCATGACATGGCTTTGCCTTTATATTAGGCGGAAAGTGGAGAATACTGAGAAAATAGAGGCGTTAGGGAGGATAAACCCGTGATGGAACAAAAGGCACAAGAACTGTACGCTCGACGGAGTTGGGACGATTGGGCTAGGGACCAGCATGCTTGCGGGCAGTGGTGCAAACTGGGTTGAACCGAAAGATGCGATCTAGGCACTGCCCAGTGGAGATATCCACAGAGGAATAACGGAGTCAAACAAGGAATATATGGTGGTGGTGAGTAGATGATAAATGGGGCCCTGAAGAGTGCCAAGATGGGAGCGGCGAGTTCTAATATGGGGAGTGGTCGTGGGTACCGGTCCGTGTGGTACGTAATGGCACGAGGCATAAAAAGGGAGGACAGGGAAGGAAATGCAAGCGGTAGACAGACAGGCACGTGAATGCGAGTGCAGGAAGGCACCAAGTGAATAAGTTCATGAGCCATCGAGGGCGACATGGGTGGAAAGAGAATATTTGCGGGCTTGTCCAGAGTGAGGCGGATAGGGCAACAGTGACATCACACAGTGAGAGCTATCATGGTAGTAAACGGGGGAAGCAAGAACAGGGTGGGTAGGCTTGCATACGGCTGCATAAAGACCCAGATGGAAAGCACCAAGGGTAGTGACAAAAACGATAGTTGAGCGTACCATGACAGAGCAAGGGTGGCGGAATCGTGTAATCCGCTGCCGACAGCATTGAATGCAGTAGGGTGGGAAACGTTAGAGCGTGTGATCCATAGCCGGTGCTTGTGGGTCGGACTGACCGCGAGCCATGCATCTTAATTAACAACGCTTTGTTAGGTGAGCACAAGAGGTGTGACCCACCAGCCTAATTGCACTTGCACATTGTCGCAGGCGGCCTGCATGCCAAATTCGAGCCGGCCAAAGCCGTAGACCTGACAGCACCGTGCACCTTTGGGAAGCGAAAATGGGGTATTGCTATCTTTACGTGTGGCGGATGGCTCAGCCAACGTGAGGTAGCAAGGGAACCAGGAGACCAAGGGCAACGGACACATTGATTGATGGGCGGGCAAGTAGCGGGTTAGCTTCCAAATGAGGTAGCCCGGATTGCGACCGAGTTAGTACCCGGAGCGATTCGACATAGTAGAATGGACGGAAAAATCAAAAGGGAAGGTAGGAAGAGAAACGCACTATAGGTGGCTCCTAGCTAACGGTCAACACTCAAAAGCTAATACGGAAGGGATTAACGCGAAGTCGGGCCAAGCGGGTGAATAGAGATTACTGATGGGAGCAGCCATTCCTGCGGCTAGAAGCAGATAAGTTGAGATAAACGTACAGAGTGAAATGTACGATCGCAACGGGTCTAACGGGAGTGCCACTTGGCAAGCAGGAGCCATGTGTAGCTTAAATTAGGTGAGAGATGCAAAACGAGGTTGGGGCCATATACGGATAGTGTCGTGCCCTTAAAGCGCCTGCGCTGCGGCAAGTGGTGGGCGCACGGACTGAGGCCGGAAAATAATTGTAGATGTTGACTTAGGAAAAAACTAGCTACGCAGACAAAGGCAGTCGTCAGCAGTGTCGGGCTTTGCCGAAGTAAACTGCAGAAAAGTGGGGGCCGCCATGTGACTCTATGCTGACAGGATGCCGTTGGTCCTAAACGGGTTTTACGTGACCACTCAGGGTCATAGGCAGGTTAAAAACCAATAGGCACGACGTGCAGATAAGAAGTGGCCGATGGTTGGCCATGTTGCGCACTGGACCAGCAGAAGGATAAAATACAGCGGAGAAAATGTCTTCCATAGGGGGTACGGTCGGTGGGGATTATATTAGAATATACGTAACAAGCTGAGGCCTCATATGGGTGAAAGCCAGGAATCAAGTGTAAAACAGAGAAAAAACAGGTACTGCAAGCGGTTAAATATGAATTCTGAGCGGACCTACTCGCTGGACAGGGATATGCTCAGAAGGAGGAATGAACCGACTATATCTCAACCAGATTGTTCGATAAGATCAGGGGCCAAGGGTGCGGACCCACCTAAGAAGTGACAATGAAGAGATGCGGATTTGCATGGGGAATATGTTGCTCAACTGAGATAAAGTCGAAGTCCTTTATCTACACCTCATGAACAGGAGTAGAAATAAGGGTGGTATGCCCTGCGGGGTGTAACGCCTTTTTTGCTGACCGAATTGCGGACCACTTTCAAGAGCAGCATTGACACTGATGCACTCACTGAATGGCGCGATGGCAATAGGAACCATGAGGTAGTCATACAGGGTACATATGAACACAAGCAGATAGCGTGACGTAAAGCGGAGGCAATTATTCTACAATGTGGTATAATCTATTCGGAAGAATGGAGGCCTTAGGGTTGACTTACACGGTGGAACTGGAAGGCAGGAGAGAGGATTTTGAAGAGGATCAGGGCTCGACGGGTTGAGGGACAATGGGCGAGTTTTGTGAACACCGACGTAGATCACAGCGAATAAGAATGTCAAATCTAGCTAAAAGTGATGGATCCACGGGGAATCGACATTAAGAAGCTTACAACGCCCACCATAAATCGTGGCAGACGTCCTAACCACTTTTTAGTAAAAATGCACTGAACGTTTTCCAGGGTAACCCTGGCAGTTTTGGGAAAGCAGCGGAGGAAGACAGAATTGTATTCGAGCAGCTTTCGGCGTGAGAGGCTGATACCCGGTTGATTGCGCTGCAGTCTGAAGCACCAGAGAATGAGGCCAGTGGATCGTCTGGCTCTAGCGACTGAGAAATCGGTCACTTCGGGAAGAGCAAAAGCATGAGTAACGAAGTGCAGGGTCAGATGCCACGGAGTTGGTGTGTATGGGTTGTCAATCGGGGGCCATGGCACCTGGAAGCAACTGTCACTTGTTGGGAAGTACAGAACCTTTGGTTGCGGAGAATTTCATTTGCCACCGATTGCACCAGTCACTGAACAAGATAAGATCCATTTGGATGGTAATAAGTGCAGATGACATGTTATTCACTGGAAAGTAGTACGGAGTTTTGATGTCACCTGCGAAGAGAAATGGAGCACCATAGTGGATCGCATGGAAGATATCACTGGTATAAACATGTATATGTATAAGGAACAGTAAAGGTTCAAGAACACCTCCTCCAATCGCTCCATCTGCTGTAGGTATGGAAGAGGAAAAGTGATTTGAGAACGGGAAAATATATAGGTAGACCACCACGACAGGAGCTGGTCAGCTAGACCCAGGGACTTGAGTTAGATCGACGGACGTTAGTGAGGTATCCGGCCAAAGGCTTTTGACGTGCCTGTTAATATGATGATCACAGACATCCCACCTTCAGTAGCTGTTAGTGCCTTCCAAAGGTCAGTTTGACAAGACAAACAAGACTGCGATTTTGTGAGGCCACATCTACCGCGGTTTAGCTGACCTTTGGATATGAGTTGGTCAGTTAGTTGAGACGTGACAATTTGCTCCGTAAAGTTGCATAAGAGACAGGAGTGCGATCAATTGGACGGTAATTATCAGAATCATGCTCTGAACTACCTTTCCTTTATTCTCGGGCCTTTATTCGCACGTATCATTCTCTGGATGAATTTTATTACTCTGCAGGCCGCTCTGGACACTAACCTGGTCTGTGCGTCCATCCGTTCATCGGTTTTTCGCAAGCCACCCAAATGATGCTCCCACCGTTGCTTTCCGGAGTCCCCTGGTGCCTGGTCGCCTGATCTTAAAGTACCTGATATTTGCGGCAATTAGGCCTCACCAAGAAAACTCACATCAATCCCATCGATGCGGGGTGCGGTCAGATCCACCGCCTTAGCAGAAGTATATCGGGCTTGCAGGTGGTCTGCGAAGGTGTGCCGGCACGACTAGGCCGGCGGATCTCACCTCCTGTCACCAGAAGTGGTTGCCAAACTGGGTGTCAAGTGCACGATCAGCTTCATTCACTAGCTCCAGTTGCGGACTGAAAAACATCGTCCCCCGCATTGTACTGCTGCCACCTGTCACCTCCTCCAACGTTCCCGAACAGGGTCTACTACACACCCGGATACGTTCCAAATCGATGTATGCACACATTATCGCTCGGCACAGAAAAGTGCTCCACTGATTTCTGCTATCGACATTTATCTCCACCGACTTACCTGTTAACTATCTGAATCAGTTCCAATTTTACCTTCATTCTACTTTGTCCAGTTACCGGATACTGTACTACGAAACATAGACTGACCGCACTGTTCAGATATCTTTATTCAGAACATCACAACGCCTGATAAACTCTTGGAGAGATCATTCATCCACTGGGCAATTCGAGTGTCACCCCTTCCTTTTATCTAAGCGGAACCACCATCTAATTATCGTTTCTCTCACCTGCCAACGATATCAAAGAGCACGAGTTGGTCCTCCTTCCGGCGCCTCGTCTGCATGACAGCAGCTCTCCCTTCCACTGTTTCCTTCCTTTGCATGTTTGGTCATTCAGTCGTTTGCATTTCTTGACGGCTGCATCGGTAATTAATTATCCACAATCCGGGATATCAAGCGTTTTATTACTTCCTCAGTATCCCACGTCAGACTTTCTTCAGCCTGCACTTCCTGACAGCCTTTCACATGAAGTGCCCTTATGCTACTCCATCGATCCGCCATACTTCCACCTCCGGCATCCAATTTGCCACCAACTTCTGATGTCCCCATGCCACTCACCAATGAACTCGGACAAATCCATAGTTGCATCACATTTCACTCATCTACTAACATCTGTCGCTGTTCTACCAAATTATCATGGTTGGCCGCCTGAGCCACAATCCGTGGAGAGCTTCCTCTATATATTTGGCTGAAAATCAACTACGCATAATTGAGGTTGCCGTTATTCTGTTTGTCTCCTCAAAGTCTCGGGCTAAACTTCCCTCAACGTACCCAATTGCTCGATTGTCTGCTCTTTTTGACGATTCCAGTAAAGCATTATTTACGGCTGACAGCTCCGGATACCCAACATGTATACCACCACTATGCCCACTTAGTTGTGAATCGATATTCCCCATACGTCATCCTCGGAGTCATCTCAGATAAACCAACAGTTGAACACCATCTCACTCACCGCTTACCTACTGCCACCTTTTCCATCAATTTTCAACAATTGAGAGTCCATACCGAACAAAGCTTTTGAGGCATTTTTCTTCAGTCCTTTGCAGGAAATGAACTACGTATATGCCAGGTTACCGACTGTCCAGTTGTTCCCCTAATGCCTCACGTAAGACTTCTACAAGCGTGTCCCATCATGCGATCGTCCGCATGTTCCGACAGTATCACTTATGTATCACCCCTATATGATCTCAAGATCACCGTATGCCAGCCCATCCGTCTGCTTTGCTATCAATTTTTGTTCACCAGTTAAACTAAAACAACTCCTTCATTTTGTTCGCATTTCACTATCCCGTCAACTTTAGTCACTCGATGTACAGCCTTTTGTGAGTGTGTCTTTCACAACCTCTAGCTGGATGTTATGTACTAACGCTGTGGTAAATAGAACTTTCTGTTCCATTCACGCAGTTCCCCTCCTCAGGGGACACCTTGCAACTTCTTCCGGGTCATTTGAGCCACTGGTTTAAGTGCATATCTGTCGTCACCAAAGATTTTCCCAATCTTTCTTCAGCGCTTTTTCGAAAACAACTCCTTTGGTATACTTTTCTCTACGACCTCATATTGATACATTTCAATTTTTTCGCGTTTTTATTCCATCCCTGCTTTGCTTGATGACATATCCTGGCCACAAAGCTCATTTCAATCACTACTGAGTGGAGCTTCAATGTGACCTTCACGTTCAACTTTGCCGGGCATCCATTCATGTGAACACTAAAACCTCTACACCCTTTCGTGCCGCGTGTATACAACTGAACATTCAAAAATCGTTTATGTGACCTCGCTTGTCCCGTACGACCATGCAGTCAAGCATGCTTCGAGTGTCCCCCGAAATAAACCGTTGGTAATATTACTAATATAAAAGGTTTTGAAGCGGGGTGCGATAACAGAGGTTTACCACTGCCGTGGGACTAAACTTTCACTTGTAGAAGGCGTGAATATGTTAGATAACAGCAAAGCCGCGTCGGGTCTTCCGCAACGGAAAAGAGCAGGCAGGGTTCATCTGACCTGGGTTTTGGCGAGGGCCTAGTCTTGAGTACTAGCCAGTGTGTTTCAGGTGATGCACAATTAATCGTGGTGATATCAGTGTCAGGAGTAACGGGAGTGGCAGGAGAGTGAATATTGGCACAGCATTTGAGTGAGGAGGACAAGTTGGAACTGAAGGCTTCTGTGATTAGCAGTGGGGGGCAGAAAGCGATACAAAGGCGTGCTAGAAAACTGATGAAGCTCTTATTGAAATGTTGAGCTCTCATACTCAACAAGTCAGACAAACACCCAACTTGGTAGGGTGCACTAGGGCGAGTGCTTCCTGTTTTCTGAGATGGTGTTCAGAGTAGCGACTGAGCTCAAGGTTAGTCCTATTGAAGCGTATTAGAATAGTGGAATCTCTTTTCTGATGGTTTTTGAGCTGCAGGCCTAGCAGCTCGAGCTCAGTTCTCAATGTTCTCGAGCTCCTCTGCTGAACAAATGGGTGGAGGCCAAACCAATCTATTTAGGTAAGTATCCACATTGGCATAACAGGGGCGATTTGCACCCTGAGCGTCGGAGACCAGACTTAGCGGGTCCCAGGCTCCAGGACGAAACACTTTTGGTGATGAATCCCAGTTGCAGTGGTCATACTGGTTGATGAAGTTATTAGGATGGAGGCCACCGAGGCTGCAGTTAAATGTATACGTGACCTTTTTGTGGTCACTTCCCAGGAAAAGGCAAACGGCCTCAGTTTTGAAGCTGAGTCCAACTCCTACTGAGATACATGAGAGAAAACCAGTTGGAGCAGGCGGGCTCTTGTTGGAGGGCCAGGTGTTACGAACGTTTGAGCAATGCGTAGCCAAATTCGCAACGGATCCCGAAATCAGAAGGCGATTATCCGTGATAATTCTACGATATTAGATTATTAAAATAAACAATGACATAAACAATATACAAACCTCAATAATACGATCACAAAGTCTCAACAACGAGAAACCGAATAGCAGCGTGTGAGCAGACAGCACGTGCGTCACGCAGGTCCTGAACAATGATGTGCCAAAATAGCGCTCTGGGCGCGAACAAACAACAATTGGTCCAGAAAAACAACCAGTTCGTAAAGACAGGTCAATAGTGTATGGAAATGAGTGATGTTGGGAAAAAACACTGAATCGCGAGGGAAATAGGGGGATTTTCCACGACCGGCTGTTACACCGCCCACCAAAATCCTCCTGGATCCTTAGCAGAGTCAAAGGTTCGGTATAAAGGTACCGATTCTTCCTACCTGCCTAGGCCCCGCTGTCAGTGCGCGCGTCTAATGCTCTTCGTCGACGTTCTACTACTGGTCGCACCTAACCCATTGGCTACATAGAAGTGAGGCTAGTCTACATCTTCCACGAGACCAAATGACCGATGGCGGGCGTGAAAGGTCACATAGACGTTGTCCTCGTAAAGGGCCGTCCGGTCCTGGATGTACGTGCTTGAGTGTGTGTGTGTGTGTGCGTGTGTGTGTGTGTGCCGGGGTTACAATGAAATCACAGGTATGACTACACATCAAAAGAGGACTTTCTGCAATGTCAACAAAAGACCGCGTGGCAAGAAAAACGAGTAAATGTAGCATGTATGTGTGACCTGAGCTCCGCTACTTCCACATATGCAAGGGGCATTCGGTAGCGTCAACAAAAAGCAAACAAAGAACACTGTCACATGTATGATGGGTTTACGGGATGTAGAATGCGTCGTGCATGCGTGTTTGACGGAGATTGTGTGGTAAATATGGTGTTTCTTTATCCACCGCAGTTACTGGTGTGAAAAAGGTTTACTAGGCCACAGGGTTATCAGCTCCTCCGTCTTCGCTCTCGAGTAGGTTAATACTGCGTATGTCACGAATGAGCACTCCGTTAGCAGTCTTCACCTTCACCGTTCTTATCATTTCGTCAGTGCTTTTGATGGTTTCCGTAACTACTCCCAAAGACCAAGCGCTGAAATGTGCGCGTTCGTCGGCGATCATAACCACGTCCCCAACTTTGAATGGTCTTGTTTTGGCCAGCCACTTCTGTCGAGTTTGCAAAGCCGGTAGGTACTCCCGTAGCCATCGCCTCCAGAAGACCTTGGCCAGATAGTTCGCTTGCTTCCACCCGTGGAGGTAGCTCCCACGAAGGTTTACCGGCCCTTGGAAACCCTCGTTCGACCTTAACGTCAATAAGTCGTTCGGGGTGAGCGCCAGGTGGGTGGGGTCGCCGTTCAATACTGGAACCAGAGGGCGGTTGTTCAGGATTCGCTCCACCTCAGTCATGACGGTGTTCAGGGTCTCGTCGTCGGGCGGCTGCTGCTCCATGATTGACAGCAATATCCGTCTGGCGGACCGGATCATGCGTTCCCATATGCCGCCTCGGTGACTGGTCTGTGGGGGGTTGAAATGCCAGCGTATGCCGTAGGCCACGGTTCGATCCTGTATTTCGCCCCTGTTTATGTTCTTGTGCCAACGCTGCAATTCCCGTTGAGCGCTCACAAAGTTCGATCCATTATCTGAGTATATATCGGCCGGTACGCCTCTTCGGTTGATAAATCGTTGCAAGGCCCGTAGAAACGAATCGGTCGTCATCGAATGTGCGACTTCTAGGTGTACCGCACGTGATTTCATGCACGTCATGATACATCCGTATCGCTTTTCTAATCTTTTCCCGCACTTGATCCACAAGGGCCCGAAATAGTCCAACCCGGTGTCACTGAACGGCCACCAGCCCGTAGTTACCCTGCATTCTGGTAGCGGGGCCATGAGTTGTTTGCCTGCTGTGGCATTGCGTCTCCTGCATTGCACACACCGTCGGGTTACGCGTTTTACAGTCTCTCGTCCTCTCAACAACCAAAGACGCTTTCGGATGACGCTCGTCACGTGACTTTCCCCGGCATGTCCCTCCACGGCGTGGACGTGTTGAATCATTAGCTCTACTACAGGTTGTCTCGCAGGCAGCAGTATAGGATACTTTGTGTCGAAGTTCAGGTGGGCGTTGGTCAGCCTACCATCCACTCGCAGCAGTCCGTTGATGATTTTGGGGTTTAAACGCTTCAGCTCGCCTCTTGGAGATGGCATGTCTTCATTGGTCAGCCCCACTTCTTCCGCCCTCTTGAGTTCTCGGGCGAAAGCCTCGCGTTGTACCATTCTGAAAATATCGTACTCTGCCGCTTGTAGCTCATCGGGACCTATCGGGCCGACCGGTATCCGACCTGAGGGCCGTAGCCCTTTCATGACTAGTAAACTTATCTTGAACCTGGTTAACCAAACTAGCGAACGAAGCGTCTTCATCCAGGAAGAAAACCTGACCAGTCGCGATAAAATGGGCGACGCTTCGACGACGTTGGTTGCTATCACTACGCCTTTGATCTCCAGTTCCACTTCCGTAGGGGCTTTTAATTCGAACACGGGCCAGTCCTATTTGGGCAATTGCAGGAAGTTCGGCCCTCTCGTCCACGTGTCCAGTTGCCTGAAGTTGTTCGCACCTCGGGAGCACAGGTCGGCTGGATTATCGCCAGACCTGACATGACTCCACTGGTGCGTGGCCGATTCATCGTGGATAATCGTGAGCCGGTTAGAAACGAAAGTACTAAACCGGCTCCGTACGTTGTTAATGTAGTAAAGTACTATCGTTGAATCCGTCCAGAAGCTCACCGACCAAATGTAGAGATCGAAACATCTCTTCACAGCTTGCACCACCCTGACTGCCAACACGGCTGCGCTGAGTTCAAGGCGTGGGATTGAGACCGACTTCAGTGGAGCAACGCGGGCTTTGGCGAACAGGATCCTCGTGGTATATTGTCCATCTCCTGCGCACCATCGTCCGTACACCACAGCTCCATAACCGACTTCGGATGCATCGGAAAAGGCATGTAGTTCTCCAGTCCGTGTCGTATGGCCAGGGGTCAAACATCGTGGTATTCTTATGTCCCCTAATTTCTTCAAGGTGTTCAAAAATTCCTCCCAGTCCAGCCGGTCCCCTCGGTCAAGTGACTGGTCCCAATCAACTTTCTTACGGCACAGCCGCTGCAGCAAGATCTTTCCGGGTAGCAGCCATGGTGAGACGAAACCGAGCGGGTCGAACAAACTTGAGACGGCAGATAGTATGCCACGACGGGTTATTGGCAGCTCGGGAACGTTCAGTTCGAAAACAAAATCGTCCGTTTCCGCGTCCCATTGTATCCCTAAAGTGCGCTCGATAGGAAGTGGAGAGCCGTCCAAATCTCTTACCCTTTCGACCTTTTCGTGATACGGGATGACCTTCAGCACTTCTGAAGCGTTCGACATCCATTTAGTTAGATGAAAGCCACCCTCTTCCAGCAATCTCGTCAGACCCCTGAACTGCTCTAGAGCTGATTCCACATCATCGAATGACCCAAGGTAGTCGTCGACGTAGACGTTCCTGCTGACGCTTTCTACCACCGTCCGATGTACTAGATCGCCATGTTTGTTCGCTGATTCTCGGAGGGCGTAGTTGGCACAAAATGGTGACGATATGGCTCCGAAGGGGTGGACGGTCATTCTATAATTCACCACTGCGTTGTCCCGGTCGCTCCCTTCCCACCACAGGAAACGCAAAGCATCTCGTTCTCCTACCGGAATCTTCACCTGATGGAACATTTCCCTAATGTCAGCAGACAAAGCCACTTTACCCACTCTGAAACGGCACAGAACATCGATCAATGGTGTGGTCCAGTCAGGCCCCTGTAGTAGGCGATCGTTTAACGACTTGCCCTGGAACTTGGCCGCACAGTCGAAAACCACGCGCAGTTCATTGGGTTTCTTGGGGTTGATAACCGGATGGTGAGGCAGATACCAGATACCCCTTTTGCTGTCGGTGTTAACAGGCACCCTTTCAACGTAACCGAGGTCCTCGTTTCGCTTCATCAAATCCGCGTATCGTTCCCACAGATTCTGGTCTCGAATGAAGCGTTCTTTTAGTCGTAGTAATCGTTGGAGAACATAATTTCTGTTGTCAGTCCACGGGTCGACCGATGTGCGCCATGGGAGGGGAACCTCGAACTGTTTTTTGAGGCCTCTAGAGCCTTGCCGCACCGTTCGTAGAGCGAAGTGATCCTCTTGAGACAACGTCGGTCTTTCGTCCCCAATGTCATGAAACTCCTTTTCATAAAGCCGTTGCAGATGATACTCTATGCGGTCCGTTTCGGCGGATAAGTAATTCACGGAACCGCGTACCCCTACTGGACCGTATAACATCCATCCCAGAGCCGTGCGTACGGCATAAGGTGCCTGGCGGTCGCCCACTCTTTGGTCAAGCACCCAATGCGCCTCTGGCACGTCGCATCCGATGAGGAGATCCACCTCATCATCTTCCCAGTCTACAACGGTTACATCCTGCAGGTGGGGCCATCGAGTCAAGATTGCGTTCATCGACCTTGGTGCTCGCATGGGGAGATCCGCTAACGTGAATGCCTCCGTTGGTTCAATTTCCTCGTTAGTGTCTAGAGAGATGAGTTGCAGCCTTAATCTACCGGCAGTCATTACCTGTGTTCCGCCCACCGTGCTCACTGCTAACGACGTCGCACCTTTAGCCAGTTGGTGTTTGTCGGCAAACCGCTCTTTCACTAAAGTGGTGTCGGATCCACTATCAACGAAAGCCAACGCCTTGGCTATCCCAGTCGGAGTCACTACTCCCACGGCCACTACGCCTAAACGTACCGGTTTACTGGCAGATTGTGAAGTTGAACAAATCACGCTGGGCTTGGCACTCGCCTCGGATATGGTTATTCTCGCCTGATGCAGCAGCCGATGGTGTCTGCCCGTGCAGCCCTCGTAACCACATCGATTCCTTGTTCTACAGGCTGCTGCCCGGTGCGTGGTGTTGAGACAGATGAAACATGCTCCTGCCATCCTCGCCATTCCCCACCGTTCGTCTATTGTGGCATTGCCGAACTTGGGGCATTCTGGTAGGCCATGGCTAGTACCACAGGATCTGCAATTTGGTTTTGCCGTAGCATCTCGTGAAATGACGTGTGTGTTGGTCCAAGGCTGGTACTTTGGATGTTCCCGTACAGGGGTTTGGACTTGGCTAGTACTGGGCTTGTTTGCTCGGTTGCTGTCCCGGATGAGTCGGCCGAATCTGCTGTCAGCTATCTTCGTTTGCCTGTCTAAGTATTCAGTCAGGTCTTCGAAGTTGGCTTCTCTGTCGCCTCGGCTTATCCGTTCAGCTTCTTCCGCCCACCGACCCTGTAGTTCGGGAGAGAGGTGACGGACTATGCCTTCCAAAGTGTGCATGGCGTCTAGGTCAGCTCTGTAACCTAAATGGTCGAGGGCTATTGAGCAGTTCTGCATCTTGATCACCGGGTCGGCCATGGTGTAGACGTCGCCCTTGGTTTTCTTTGCCTCTGCCATCACGCCCTCTATTAGGTTACGGGCTACTTTGAAAGGTTGGCCAAACAAGTCCCTCAGAATCTTTCTTGCCCTTGTGTAGCCTTGTTCTGGATCGAGCATGGTGCACCCGTCGATAGCTTCTCTTGCTCGGCCTCGGCAGTAGCGAGTAAGGTAAAGAAGCCTTTGCCCAGGGTTGGTTACCTTGTTTTCAACGAACGTCTCGAACTGTTTGACAAACTTGCAATATTGCTCAGCTCGCCCGTCGAAAACCGTTAACTCCACTCTAGGCAGATCGATCGATGGTGGTTTGTAGTCGGCGACCTGCGTGGGGTTCCCTACCTTATTGCACTCTAACCTATCGGAAGTGTCGAAGTCACTGGTCCTATACTCTCGCTGTTTCTGTGTACACTTCTCTGCTTCATGCGCCTGTAGTCTAGCCGAAAGTAACTGTTGCTCTAGTTCTATTATTCTCAGCTTATATAAATCAACGTCCTTACGATCAATATTGCTTTCAATAACACATGAGCTAGCACTGACAGGACTAGGCGATCTAGCATTAACTAAAGAATCATAAGTACCCAAAACCTCCCCAGAGACTTGCCGTATTACTTCCTGTCCGGGTTCGACTGCCTTTGATCCTTTCCTTGGCATTTTGCGTGAATTTTCCTCGTTCCAAATAGATCTATTGAGTATTGTTACGAACGTTTGAGCAATGCGTAGCCAAATTCGCAACGGATCCCGAAATCAGAAGGCGATTATCCGTGATAATTCTACGATATTAGATTATTAAAATAAACAATGACATAAACAATATACAAGCCTCAATAATACGATCACAAAGTCTCAACAACGAGAAACCGAATAGCAGCGTGTGAGCAGACAGCACGTGCGTCACGCAGGTCCTGAACAATGATGTGCCAAAATAGCGCTCTGGGCGCGAACAAACAACAATTGGTCCAGAAAAACAACCAGTTCGTAAAGACAGGTCAATAGTGTATGGAAATGAGTGATGTTGGGAAAAAACACTGAATCGCGAGGGAAAAGGGGGGATTTTCCACGACCGGCTGTTACACCAGGTAATCTGAGGATACTTGAAGTCACCCTCAACGAGTGTTACACTCACGGGGTGGTCTGAAACTGCGTTAAATGCATTATCAAGAGTGTGAGTAGTTGTTTTCGATAATCCAGTTGAACAGCAGACACCATTATTGTATGGCGTGGATACGGATATTGATGAGTGACCACAGGGGGTCGTTCGCTTGTTTTAGTGTGTGGTGCCGTAGAATGGATGCTAAGGTAGCTTGGCGAACATGTGCTAAACGCCTGCCATTTCATCTGAATTTGTGAGAGCTCGAGAAGATATGATACTTAGCCTGACTTATATGATCTGAATGGGACCGCTCGGATAGTTATGCCGCGGTGACCAAGATGACGTCTGAGTCGGTGGTTAACGCAAATGTACCAAACTGAGGAATTCTTTCTGGATGCTCAGCGGCTTTTGGCGAGAATGAGGAGTATATCGTCGGTTGAGCGGGAGGTGTGAGCCTGTGGTATCTAGCTATGTCAACATGCAACACAGGTGGATTCACTTGAGTAGAAGTATTGCCTAGGTTGATGACGGGACTGCCAGTAGAAGCCTGGGAACAGAGGTTGTAGGCAAGATGGCCAGATGAGAGAAGGGCCCCAGCTGCCTCAGCTCCTTGCAAAACATAGTCATTTAGTGGGTGCAAGATAAGAGCTGGAAAATCTATGGGATTATGGCGTGAAGTTTGCTGAGGGAGGGTGGAAGAAAGAAATCGGTGCTTCTCCAGATAGATTTGTTACTGGTTGGGAGGATACGTGGGTTATAGCCGCGCCAGAGGCTCCCGTGGTGCCCCACCGGGACTCATGGCTGAGTATGCCGGGATGGGCAGAACAGAGAATCAGCGAACCATGAGGGTTGGCAACTGGCTGTCCGAGTTTTGGTTAGTCAGGGGGGAGTCCGGGAACCTCAGAACAGCATTTTTACTAGGGTGAAGATTGCTGCTGAGAGGAGAGGCTAAAGAAGGCGATGTTTTGTGTCCTAAAGCACTTTGGGGAAAACAGCATGTCACCGGTTGGATGGAACAAAGCGAGGCGAGGGATGAAGAGACATCGCGCACGCTAGCGAAAGGCCAGCGGGATAGAAATAGATGGGGAGGAAAAGCAAACGGTACATGGGTTTGCCACACAATGCTTTTGATGTTTGACGCTTTTCAAGATCAACTATGGCGAACCCAAGCTATCACTCCATATCAAGGCAATCCCCAGTTTATTTTCACACCGAGAATTCGACATGTCTACCCACCTCCTACTCAGCCGACTGGGGACCTAAGTTTATACCTTATATCGCATACACAGACGCAGAGCCCAACTACGGCGGAACCTACCGTGTGATGCCCCAAAAACGCTGCCAACTTGAAGCCGGTCCGGGAAGGTTCACACAGTGTGCAAACTAAAAAACCTCTTCATAGCCGGAACTTCCAACATGCGTGACGGTTGTGTGATCGCCCGGAATATCAGCCTTTACGCGCGGTGAGCAAACAGATGTTTGCCAATTCCGAGCCCAGAATTAACGAAGTTCGACGAGTCCAATCCACCAAGAAACGGACGTTTATCACTAATGCGATATCTATATAGGAAGAATAATAAATCCGAACTTTGCTAGTCGTACTTGGTTGTGCACCGTCCCAAGATGATCGTAAGAATGGAACAGAATCACCGTTGGAGTACGACCGAGAACCAAATGTCAGAACGGTTCGTGACGAGGTGAGAAGTCGAAGTGGTTAAACAAAGAGTGAAGAAAGGGAAGAAATAGCCACACCAATAAATTCACTCAATTTGGTGGAACTTTTCCCATGTGCCATTCACTATGACGAGTCAGCGGCCGTCACATTGGTTTCAAAGCACAAGAACTTACAAACTGCTATAAGTAAAAAGGAAAATATGGTACCATCTGGCTATCTAGCCGCATTTCATCTGACATATTCTTCGAACCTGTTTCCTTTACTGCTTGTGTGAATACTGAAAAGGGAACCCCCCCCCCCACATGGACGCTGCCACATACGTATGGGTGTCATTCGATTTCCCCTTCATACGGCTACTAGGCCATTAACCCCACGACCACAAACGTCACCCATATCCGCGGGTTCACTGTACCTCAAGATACTGAGCGTTCCGATATCTCAACATTTCAGAAAAATGTGATAAGGTTTATTACAGACGGGGAGTAAAGTCCAGCCACCGGAACGTTCGAGCGACGCGTAGCAACCAATTTCGATACAATTCAAAACAAAGTCGATTCCAAATAGCTATGGCACTATATACAACAAGTTAATTTATCTTACAATAATCAAACCTCAGTAGTGTTCCTTCTGGGGTCTTTTGCTCCAAATTGAACAACAAATCAACAACTGCAGCTAGGTTACGGCAAAAGGTTAGATGCAGAAGATGGGATTGCCGAATACGGTCACAACGAAGTTCAAGCTGAGCGACTCTCGCTCGGGGCAACGGTAAAAGTCCGGTTTGTGACAAAGATTTAGAGAAATAAAACAAACAACCGGAGTTCCGGCAAAGATAGTTCATACGAGTGATAATTGTCGTTTGAAACATGGGTGCTAATGCATGGGACGGGGTTTTCTGACCTCCCTTACACGGGCCATTGACCTTCTTGGGTTCCTTTGGTTTCCTTTCGTGATTCAACGCAAGTAATCATCCTGCGAAACCTGTCCGAGCCACCCCGGTATCGTCTACACTTCACAGTATTGCTCCTTTCGTCAAGGTCGTAAGCGGCCTAAACCCTAAAACTGCCAAGACCCAAGTCCAAAACCAGTTCGTATCCACCGCACGAACCTGCCTGAACTCGATTACTTCCAGTTCCGTTCAGTTCAGAGTTACTTGCCTGATTGTGCGACTTTACGTTTCAGCTTTGTGAATGGTCTATTCCGTTAGATAGCACTTGATATCTGACCGTTCTTCCCCGATTGCATGTTGACCACTGTCGAGAAAATACCCCGTATTATTACCTATTTCCTGTGATGTGAACAGATCTGAATAGGGATTACAATGGCATGTGACACACCGGCAGTCATGCTGGGGAAAGCTTCATAAGGTCATTTTGCATTAAAGACACATCGGACTCGATGTCCAGCAGAGCGTAGGTCTCCACAGAGCCCCCTTCTTCCCCCCCCCCCGATCCGTTCACTCGTACTGGTAGCACGCCTAATCTGACACGACATTCTGGTCTAAGAGTAGCCGCACAACTATTGGTCCTCTATCCAGGCCTTTCTGCATTGTCCGTACCCAGCTCGTGTTCTATCCTGCTTGGCTCAGTTGGTACATTGCTTCTGTGCACCATGCAGTAGAGAGTGGTGCCGTTTCTGACAACCTGATGTTGAACATGGTTTGGAAACAGGACAGTTGCCAGACAGGTGTCCTTACTTGGGACACGAAAAACAAGCACTGATTTCTTTGATCAGTGCCCAACGATTGGGTGTATCGCGAGGCAGGAATCGCTGACATTCCCCAAGTGGGTGTATTCCATTACATACCGAGCACTTATTAGCTGCGACCAACAAGGTACTACCCTGATGTGTCGTGAACCGTGTCGCTTCTGGATGCGGGGTTTGTGCGTAATTCCTCCAACTGAATGACCCCGAATGACCCTGAGCCTTGCTATTGGCAGCCAGTTTGCCAAACCTGCTTCGAGCAATCAGTGCCTCACGGGACACTAGGTGCTGCAGATCTTGGAACCTCGGTTCGTCTCCTCTTCCCAAAATATCATCAACGGTCCTAGCCCACAAATCCTGGAGACGCGTTGGTAGCACTCGAGTGACACATTCCATAGTCTGCAATGCGTTGAGGTCTGACATACAATTCATCTGCGTGAGGGCAACTTCACAGTTCAGCATTTTTAACGACAGTTTGGTCAGGGCATCCGAATCTTCCACCAGAGGCTTCAAACCTTGCAATAAGCCGTCAATCAGTGAACTAGCCACCACATGATCTTGTCCATACAGATCCTTTAAGATTTCCCAAGCCCTATTGTATGCCATTGTTGGAGGCAACATAACACATTCGGCCATCGCATTCTTTGTTTGTCCCTTGCAGTAATGCATCAAATAAAGTAGGCGCTGGCCATCGTCTCGAACTCCACCTTCGACATAATATTCGAACTGTTTCACAAACCTCTAGTACTTTGACGAGCAGCCCGCAAATGACTCCAGTTCCACCTTGGGTAAGTTCAAACGATAATTCACTGCAGGTTCCGCCACTGGAACCAAGCTTGTTGTTCGTGGTGCATCGTTCTGCACGTGGCAATCACCTGGGCAACGAGAAAGGTATTCACTGACAATTACTCCACCCTTGATTTCATCTCTGTTGACTAGATCTTCTTCTTCCTCAGCGAGTGCCAAACGCAGTTTCGCTATCTCTGTCTCATGCCTCAACTCGAGCAGCTTATGTTGCTTATCTAACTCTAATTATTTTAAAACCTGCTTTTCCTTAAACTCAGCTAACAACAGATCAGCTCTAGCTCTAAGGGAGATCAAGCTAACCCTAGAACAACCTGATATACTGGAGCCTGAGCAAGAAACATGACCAACACCTACGGAAAAATGAGTTTGGTTCACCTGCAGGATATTTTTCTTTGATTCGGAACGGTTCGCCGATTTGCTGCGTAATTTCATGTCTCGGCAATTGCCAAGGGTATTCAGTACTGTAAAGTCCAGCCACCGGAACGTTCGAGCGACGCGTAGCAACCAATTTCGATACAATTCAAAACAAAGTCGATTCCAAATAGCTATGGCACTATATACAACAAGTTAATTTATCTTACAATAATCAAACCTCAGTAGTGTTCCTTCTGGGGTCTTTTGCTCCAAATTGAACAACAAATCAACAACTGCAGCTAGGTTACGGCAAAAGGTTAGATGCAGAAGATGGGATTGCCGAATACGGTCACAACGAAGTTCAAGCTGAGCGACTCTCGCTCGGGGCAACGGTAAAAGTCCGGTTTGTGACAAAGATTTAGAGAAATAAAACAAACAACCGGAGTTCCGGCAAAGATAGTTCATACGAGTGATAATTGTCGTTTGAAACATGGGTGCTAATGCATGGGACGGGGTTTTCTGACCTCCCTTACACGGGCCATTGACCTTCTTGGGTTCCTTTGGTTTCCTTTCGTGATTCAACGCAAGTAATCATCCTGCGAAACCTGTCCGAGCCACCCCGGTATCGTCTACACTTCACAGTATTGCTCCTTTCGTCAAGGTCGTAAGCGGCCTAAACCCTAAAACTGCCAAGACCCAAGTCCAAAACCAGTTCGTATCCACCGCACGAACCTGCCTGAACTCGATTACTTCCAGTTCCGTTCAGTTCAGAGTTACTTGCCTGATTGTGCGACTTTACGTTTCAGCTTTGTGAATGGTCTATTCCGTTAGATAGCACTTGATATCTGACCGTTCTTCCCCAATTGCATGTTGACCACTGTCGAGAAAATACCCCGTATTATTACCTATTTCCTGTGATGTGAACAGATCTGAATAGGGATTACAATGGCATGTGACACACCGGCAGTCATGCTGTTGAAAGCTCGTTTTGGAGTGGTGTAAAGCAAAATTTGATAATAGAATTGCTGACCACCAATAATGAATGTTTCACGGCACTGCAAAACGGATTCTCCAATCATCTATCTCCCAGCCCATCGGCAATAATCAGAAAAGAAAAAACATTCAGCACCAATGTGCTGTTGACCTCCAGCCTGTGCTCGTTGGTTGCTTCAAGAATTTCATAAACTGCACATAAATACTTGTCCTCGGATGACCGGAAGCTGATAATCGAAGTAGGCACCTCACTCATCCAAGACTATTCGAACGAGGTTCAAGCTTGGACCACCCATTCGCAACTGCCAGTTACGCCAGACTCGGCAAGCCGATAAAGGGTTGAATTATTTATACCCGAGTGACCCACAAACGACTACAAATGCCACAGACCTTGGAGCTCGGGCAAATGACTGCCTTTCACCATCTGAGCAACGAAGTACGCCGTAGCCAGAGCCAAGCGGTCTGTGGACCGGCCACAGTGCACAGAAGCATCATAAAATGCTCAATTGGCTACAAATCTGTGGGGTGGTTGTCGGGCCATATTACAAATATTACACCGAAACGTGGTCTCCGGCCCTTGAGCAAGGGGCTTTTTCGCCGAAAGGTCCAACTCCAATTCAAAGCAATGTGAAAGTAACCAAGTAACGGGCCCTGATCAGAGAGGTTGAAAGCTGTTGGCTCTTCCTGTCTCAAGGGTGGAAGACTCAAATGTGGACTCACAGAAGCCCTCGAGTGGATCGGATTGCTGTCCATTCCAACGGAACCAATCAGTACCTGGTCTGGATTGACTGATTTTGATAATGCAAATCGCCGAAAAAGATTTATAGTGAATACACACAACTAATAAGCATTCGGCCCTGGGTAGCTTGCGTGTTGTTCGATGCAGCATGGTTGTTAGTTTTCTGCTTGCTGTAAAAACGATTGCTCTAGAACTTAGCACGTCATTCCTCGCAAAGCCACCGAATTTTTATAGCAGTTCTACAGGAATCTTATTTGGGAGAATGGGAAATTTATATAAAGTACTTTTGCCACTGAAATCTTTACTCGGTGGATAAGGATTAATCAGATCGAAGCCAAGGTAGGATGACTGAACTGAAGGAATCAACAGAACGTTAATACCAGTTTGAGAATAACACGAGGGAAATCTGCGTCATTTAAATTACTTCTGCCTTAACAGGAAGAAAGGAAGCGCACTGATGGGGCCCCGGAAGACTGGACACTCGCAAAGTGACAAGCGAGAAAAAGGGGAGCAAAAGGGAGAGCTTGCATGCATTTGTTTGGCTTTGAAGTCTGCAGTTAGACGCTTCCGAGCTCCCTGAAGGTGGCACTGCCTCCTCCTCGAATTCCGGCTAAGTTAAGACCTTTGAAACAAGCTCCTCCCTAAGTAGTTCCTGTCAGACTTAATTCTTGAGGGCACCCGATTTTACTACCTAGTTTGACCGGTAAGAACATGGTTACCCACCAAAAACCCCGAGCTACGCCGAAGGCACTCGTGCGGTAATTGAAATCGTTCTTTGGATAACCGGGAGAATACCTCCAACCGTACGTTATCCAATTGTTTTACCTGGGCTGTCAGCTAGATAGTTAAAAGGTCCGTGCTGATCAACCAGGACTGCGACGACTTTACCTGGGTGGGCTCAGGGAGCACAATCTGTGAGATAAAAAATGTTCTCAAAGTCCTCCCCTAGGAGAGACAAGATAAATAGGGAAACCAAGCCAAACCCTAGCTTATGCGTAGAGACCGGCCGGGCTAATGATATCCCGGGCCAAAACAGGGGTAGCCGAAGAAACCTTTTACCCCTGACACCAGTAGATATAAGATCCTCCACAGCTTTTAATCCTCAAGAGGTAAAGATGGAGCAATTGGCGATGCATGAGGCCCTCCAAGTTAAATTTGACAGAACGATATATTGGCTCACAAACCTTATCTAGCGTCAATCCACTCTAATGGAACAAATAAGGATGCAAGCAGCACCTCTAGCGAAGTGCAACAAAGAGGTCCTTGGTCATACTGAGATAATAAAAAAGCGGAACAAGAAAGCCATGAGAGAGCTTTTGACTGAGCCGTTCTGTAGCGAGACATGACGAGTGGGCCGGAGTTTAAGACCATATGCAACAGGCATACTGATACAGCGAGACTCCAGAGCTGCCGAATCTGGTTATCACAGTGCGGCTCTGGAGTAGTTCAGCTAGGAATACATGATGCGTCGGGAAGAAGCGACCATGGGGTCATCAGGTTCCGGCTTCCCGGCGAGAGGACGAAGGCGATGGCTAAATTTTGGATAACCCGCAGGGTTCTGGACGGTGATAGGTCGCTGCAAGTGGCACCATCGTTGGCCTGGTACCATGAAGGTATGTCAAACGAAACGTGGTTAGTTATAAAATTCATTTTGCCTGACTGGAGAAATAGCCTCCATGAGCGGATTTTGAAGATAAGAACTGCCACATTAGTGAAAAGACAGCACAGAGCTTGCACTGAGGTAGTAAAGTCAAGCAAGGAGAAAATATCAGGAAACCATGGGACATAGGCGGCCACTTGATTAACGGGGAGTACATAAATAGTGTGCGAACGACTGAGAAAAGATATGATGACACGAAACTAATACTGCTGAGGAGGCCAACATATATCTAGGTGCCTTATAATTATGTCCGGGCTAAAGCCCCTTTCCGAGAAGGAATGGAGGGAGTGAAAATAAAGAAAGTTCATCCAGACGAGAATAACTACGAGCGAAAATCCTCCGAGACCAATGGAGAGACCCACGGGATAGAAAAGAAAGGACTGTCACGAACCCCGGGGTAGAAGGGGGGGAGTTCCTTCCATGAAAGGAATCGAAATACTCGCAGGCAAGGTAAAGTTGGTAATAAAGACACACAGTAAGAGGAGCCCCGGGTCCAGATAGTGTCCATCTGGCCATTCTTAGACGGCTGGATGAGACATCGGCAATGGCTTCGGCCAAACCGTTCAAAAGATCTCATACAAGAGGTAATACCGTGTGATTAGCAAGCTACGAAACTCGTGTTAATTCACAACAGGGGTCTACCGAACCAGGTGGGGAGTTACCGGCCTGTTAGCTCAATGTCAGTTGTTATAAAAGTTATGGAAAACGTCATCTCAAATGCTCTGTTGTGCACATAGAGGAAAAAACTCGGTCGCAAATGAACTGCTTGGATTCGAGAAGATCAGGTTCTGCCTGAGCAAACTTCTAACCTTCTTCGATGAGACGACCAGGAGGCCGGATGAGGGAGAGAAGGTTCGCGCAATAAGTGAACTCCCGCAAGGCTTTTGATAGCGTAAGCCACAAGCTGCTTTTAAGAAAGCAAGATGGGATGGACATGGCCGCAGAGCTAACGGGACGGCTGAGGTCCACCTGGCTGACCACCGGTTTTACGCCAAGGCTGAGAAACCCACGTCCTCGATGGCCAAGACAATAAGTGGCGATCCCCGGCAATCAGCCTTGGAGCAGTACTATGGCTGATATGCGAACAATTTACGGCTGGTTATAAGATCGTCCTGCCTCACCATTGCGGATGATACAAAGGTTCTGGGTTGCCCAGAGTGTTATCAGTTTAGGTTTGACCTGTATGCTCCGCCCCAGTGGTATGAAGCTCGGTATCCAACTCTAAACCTGCAAAAGTACACGTCTGAAACCTGAGGGATCCAGGGGAACTTGCCATCTAAACTAGGATAACCCAGGCCCAGAGGTGTAGAAATGAGAGGTCGGGAACCTGGCTTTGATCGCACTAACCATCAGCATGATTTCGGCTTGCAGGACAAATAGGGCCATATGCCAGCTGTGCAAGATGTTTACCTCGCGGGACCCAATAATGCTGCTGCCTCTGCACAAGGCCCTTTTTCGGTCCACTTGAACTACTTATTCCAAGCCTGAGCCATGCAGTTAAAGAGGAACACCTCCCTAGAGTAGGCCTGGAAAAGGTTCACTGGAACGGTTTTAGTGTTATGAGGGTTACAGTGTAAAAAAGCCAGGAGTACTTGCTTTGTTCTCACCCCCGTTCAGTGAGGAGTAGGGGAAATTGACTGGGACAGTAAAGCAGTTGATTCATCTGTCATCCACCAACGAGCCTTGGCTTACCCGTGACGGGAACTCTACTCTCAGCGGACATGAGTAGACAATTTTCAAGCAGACGGCCACCAGGACATCAGGGTTCAGTTTTTCGCTTGCGGAATATTCAATGGCCCGGATACTCTTTCCGAGGGAGTGCTGGCAACGAACACTGTGGCGACGTTCAAGGGAAAGTTGGACGTGGCAAGGAAGCACAACCTTCTGGATTTTCCGCTACAGGTCAAACGGAGATTAGCTGGCGCTCTTCACTCTACTCGGTTTTCTCTTTTTCTTCATTTTTCCCGTCCTTATTCGTTCTTTTCTACTACGTCTACCTACTTATCCACCTTCCCTAGATACTTCTCAACTTCCGTAGATGCCTTTCTGTAGCACAAGAGCTGACTACCCGAAACCTTGGCTCTTTCGTGAGGGGTTTGAGTGCCAGTTGCCACCCACCCTGGGCATTTGCAGTACTAATGGTTGTGTTACAGCCACTGCGAAGAACTGCATGACACCAGTGACTCGAAGAGCCATGGGCAATAACAAGACGATTTTGTCATCCGTATCCTTGAACAAGCTTTATTTTGCACGAACATGAGGCTGGGAACGAACTCTCGGAACAGGGACTTAGGCGAGAAGTGTCCGAAGTCCCTGCGCGCCGCAGTGACCAAAACTTGGTGAGCTTCACTTGTTTTAATTTACTGACCGGCCAGCGTCTATAAAATGTTTCGATAAAGTAGATTTCGTTGAATTTACCCAACCTTGCAACTTAGCCGACTAGCCCCAAACCTTTAGAATCAATGGGTAGGGGGAACATGTTCACTATATTTAACATTCAGTTTTAAACTGCCAGGAAAACTTACTGGACGGATAACTGTCTCACTTTGTCTACAGCAAACCTGAACTGATGCAAAAGATCTCCGGTCCTACAGAACAAAGAGGCAGAAGAAACCTGCGAGAAAGGTGTGTCGAAATAGTGCAGTACATGATGGCATCCGGTGTGAAGTATGTACAGCTCGGTTCCACTTCCTTTGTGAGCAACTCTCTGAAGGTCGTTGTTGGCTGTACCGTCGACACGAAGGCTTGGCTTGGATTCGCTCCATCTGTATGGAGTTTCTTCGCACGGGGCTCTAAAGACATACCGTGAGTACGACATTTGCTTTGCTCCAGTAACACCTCTCGGGCTTGGAAAAGATGCCGAAAATAAGGGTATCTAAGTGGCAAAGTGGACTGCTTCGGCTGTGCAAACCGCTCGCTGAAAAGCTCCCATAAGCCTGACCTTTTGATGTTGACCTAGCGCCTAGTCGGCGGGAAGTAGCAGCCAGAGGGTTTACATTCCATCTTCGAGCGGCAAAATCAAGTGTCTACAAAACTCAGAGGGCAAGGTCCAGAAAGGAATTGGAATTCCTGCGCTGAATCTGGGAAGACTAGGTAGGATCACGAGGTCGGAGTGGAATCATTATAAGCGGCAACATCAGTAAACACCACAAGCTTCTCCAATGATGTTTAAGTTTGAAAAGGTGAGTCGAAGTTCCAAAAACTGGAAACGTCAGGTTCCCACGATACTAACTCGCATGCAAGGGCAGTCTAAAGCAGCCTTAGAGAGGCATAAAATTTGTGCTTAAGAGAATACCGGAGTCCGCCTTGGAAAGGGGTAAGATAAGGCGGTTGAGCTTTGCTAACAAGCCTCCTGCGAGTGAACGGAAAGCCGAGCCATGTCAACTTAACCTGGTCCCACGGCCAGATAAATGAACCGGGTCAGAAAATACAGAAAAGATGATCAGACAAATGATGGCGCAGAGTGCTAATACCAGGCTTACCGATCTCTTTCCGGCGGTAGCTGATGGTATCAGAGCCGCCACAAAAGGTTAAATGCCTGTCGAGGCGGACGATTCAGGGCAGAGCAAGTATTGCCTCGCTGGTCTAGGTCTTTCGTGGTCACCACCCTCCAACACAGCCGAATGAGAGTCATCGATAATGAGAACGCCCCGCCTGAACTTCCCAGTCCTCCTCAGTGACGGGGCTTATGAGCTAAGGAATGCCGCAAATGAAGAACCTTGACCAGAAAAAGAAAATTTCGGGAGCCCTTGTTTGCGAATACAAGCACTTCGGTCGGAGCACCTGCTGAGCGGCCGCGAGTAAAAGTGCCAAGGTTCTCACGAAAAGTGGCCCAAGCACAGCTCCAAAGCAAACTCCAAACAAATAGAGATTGGGTCGGAACGCCGTTCTGAGAAGGCTTGATCCTCTAACTTGCGGAAATTTAACCGATGGCCACCAAAGCTACTTTCTCTGTACAATAGGTTGGCGACTTAACTCGGACTGATCATAGTGCGCTCCACAGCGGATCAAGTTAGTCTAAATAAAGATATTAATAATAATAGCAGTAATAATAAAGATAATTAATCGCATGGACCTAACAGCAGCTTGCTTAAATCGCAGCTCCTCCGCAAGGGATGAAGTTGAGGCAGAACTTCTTTGCCATATAGATAACCCGATGAACTTGGGCTCTGGTGTCCTAGTACTGGGGTATTCTTACTCTCCCGAGGCAGATCGGGTTAAGGAATCAGCCTCCAGAGGGGCTTTTGGGCCACTGTTGATGGACTTAATGCGCAGTAAGGGTTGAAGGAAAGACTTTAGGGAAGATACTGGGTAGAAAAAGAAAGAGGGCTTCTACCCTAGTCCTGGCAAGACAGATAGCTGGGGGCTACCAGTAATCCAGCCATGGGGGGGTTTGCTGGGGACTAGCTGCAGGGAATGCCAAAAATATCGGTTAAAACAGAGGTTCTGTGCTCGTACAGGTTTCGGCTTCGCATCCACACAATTCACCCCGGGTTTTCCTCAACAGGTTGAAGAAGCAGCGGACTAGTGTATCGAGGAGGACGGAACTGGGTAGAAAGAATGATGTCGCACCCGGGCTGTTATAAG
The DNA here is from genome assembly GCA_948099385.1 of Fasciola hepatica. Taxonomy (NCBI): domain Eukaryota; kingdom Metazoa; phylum Platyhelminthes; class Trematoda; order Plagiorchiida; family Fasciolidae; genus Fasciola; species Fasciola hepatica. The sequence goes on along the minus strand of CANUEZ040000142.1, from coordinate 11,599,779 downwards.
ATTATCGATTCACCAGATGGCTCTTCTCAAAATGGCACAAAGGCCAGAAATACAGCCATGGTGGAACAACTGATTATGCTGGGGAATCCGAGAGGTACGATGGAGCGGGCGAAAGATAAGTGCAGCGGTGATTATCGACACTTCTTAGGGCCTGAAGCAGGGGAGACCAGATCCGCTGCTACTCAGTTATGTGACCAAAGTATTACGAAGAAAAACTGGCCAAAAATGCAAAAATCAACCCCCAAAGTTAGCCCGGGTACAAGCAGCCGAATTCGGTACTAAGAATGTCGGTTGATAACGTGAAGAATGACCAGGGAAGGCCTGCTGTAACCAGCTCTGAGAGGGTGCATGCGCTCATTCATCTCCTCCAATAGGTTCAAGGACTGGAAAATGGTGCGCCGGATCGACCCTCAGACGACCTGACCCACGTGCCCTCACGGAAGCCCCAGAAGTGTCCACTAACTTGAAGGTGTTGGAGGTGCCAAAAATGGCAGGGCCCAAAGGTATCCAATAGGCCACCCAGAGTCCGTTGGCTGACGTTCATGCGTGATTGTCGGCCACGCCAATAAACTTGCTGGTGGAAGGGGGAGTCAGCCCGGAAGATTAGACTAGTTCCACAATAGGCTCATTTTGCAAGGGCGGCTACGGCGAGAGTTTCTTGAACTGCCTTCCGATAAGCCTCGCCTAAACAGTCTTACAATCAATGGAAAGGATTTTTAGAAGGTCATTTTTCTCCACTTCACTTCCTTTCCCAACAGTATTTACGCATCGTGGTTTATACTGTATAGCCTTTCGAGTCCGTCAGCCATGGGGAACCTCATGTTAAGCAGGGCTTTACGGGTGACTGGCCACCAGCTGCGAGCAACCAGTAACAAGAGCCCTGTACGCCCTTCGGATTGGTGCCCAGCAGTGGTAAGTCACTTTCATCCTTTTTACACCGCAGTGAGATTGAAGAACTCTGGGACCTTCTGCTTGTTGCAGAGCCGTGAGACCCATAGTGTGCGCAGTATAAGAAAGTGGACAATTTTTGCGCACTAATTACGTCCTGTGAATTGAACTAAACACACTCTGGACTTAGGAGCCATGAATAAAAATCGGAAAAACCAAAGCACCGCGGAAAAGAAAGACTATTGTTTGCGTTTCGAGTCTTCGATAAAACAATCTACCTGCAAAGATGGTGGCTGCAGACTCGAGGGCGAGACCTAATGAACTTTTGGTTCCAAGTCGTCTTTCCATTGGTTTTCTACCCTGAAGCGAAGCATTCACTAACCCAGTATGCAAACAGATGGCTCGCCTTACCGACAAGGTGCGGCAGGCAAAACAGGGTTCGTTGCCGGCCTTGTCTCGACCATCGGCTGCTTTCAACGGTCAGCCAGACCAGAAAGTTTAGAGCTGGGGAAATTCAATTTTGAAGTTAGCAGGCACCTTTTGGCCGAGTGGTGAATGCGGATAATAGCCGCTGGTAATTATGTAAGCACCCTGTTTTCCCAAATGGTTTGTGGCCATCCGATGGGTGATTTAAGGTCAAATGCATGATCACAGTCACGTTGAATTTAAACGGTTTGCTGACGCTAACGTACTTTCACGGAGCACGCGTGTGCCCGCACAAGAATGCGTCTGAACTAGGGGTCATAGCGGATTGGGATGAATTGTAGCCTGCACGCGACCGGCAGCGTTTGGTTACTTGCTTAGGGTGAGTCTAAGGGTTGATATTTGATATGTTGCAGACGATGAAATTCACGGTTTCTGGTGCAGGCAGATAGATTTTCCTAAACGAAATCGTTTGCGCCACATAGGCTAAATAGAGCGCCGCATGATTACACTGTTTCCCAGCTCCTGGCAGTGCAAAAGGCGAAATAATGTCAAAATTTCCATTCTGAACCATCTTCCACTCCCGGTTGCTTCTTAACCCAATAAACTATTCTCCAGCTCATCGATACTATTCGGACAACGAGACAAAGACGAGATTTCGGGACGTTTGGGCCTGAGCCTCGTACCTTTGTATTACTTCAAAACTTCAATAATTCGAGCCACTCTGCCAGGGCCCATGCTACAGTGGAAGCAAAAGGAGCGGCGATGTTACTCCTGGTAATGCGAACGACGAGATCCACGTTGTGGAAAGCTAAAGTCACAAACACGCGGTTCTACAAAGCTTCAACCACTCACATCCGCCTGGCGTTACTTGGAGCATATTACAAAAGACAGTGCAGCGCAATAAATGTACGAGGTAGTCGACAGATAAAGCAACTTCGTGGTCGATACAGAATTGCCTTTGTGACTGACAACCTGAAACTACGAGCACTCTCCCAAATAACTAAAAGCCGTATCGAGCTGCCAAAGAAGCTTAGTCCCGGGAGCCGATTTGCAATCAGAGTCTCTAATGGAAGCCCTCCGTGGAGAGGGCTTCTTTCATGACAGTAGGTCAGACTTGACCATTTTATCTAAAGGCCGCAGAAAGGTTCTTTGGTATTCATTTAGGTATATGCAGCACCAAAGTGAACAGGTTTTAGTTGCCACGTGAGTGAATGCCCGGCAAATGTGAGTTTGAAGATCAGTGGATACACCGCCCTGTAGTGAGTGAGATGGGCTCGGCGGTCGGGATACATGGTGAAGCAAAGCTGGGATGAAGTAAAAACTCGCAGCATTTCTGATGGCATCGGTGTAAAGTAGCAGAGGTGAGTAAAGTGACAAAAACCTTCGGAAAAACTCCGACCAAAAGTTGAAGAATTCTTGGTGATGACTGATACGCACTTGAACCAATAGCTCAAATGACTCGGAAAATAGCAAATATGTAATACCGAAGGGTTTGTGGTGTCCTCTGGGGAGGTTAACCGCGTAAATGAAACTGGGTCCAATGTACCACGAATTAGTACTTGCTATTCATCAAGAGGTTGGGGAGGACGCGCTCATAAAGAGGAGAATATATGTGCCCGATCCTAGAAGTTTGACGAGGCAGAGTGGCGAAAGTTGACAGGTCATCGAAATACGATTCGAACTGAGGGTTCGTTTCAAGTTCTTAAGTGAACACAAGTTGACTTCAGGGTGGACAGAGGAGTTGATGTACGATGATCTTACGAGGTCATATGAAGGTGGAGCATAAATGATACTGTCAAAATTTGTAGACGATCGCTTAACGGGATACGCTGGTAAGAGTCTGACAAGGGGATTTTGAGAAACAAAGGTCAGTAAATTGGCATTCGTGTAGTTCATTTTCTGCAAAGTTTTAGAGAAATTGCATTGGCAAGGGTCTTTGGCGTAGATGCCTAATCGTATGGGACTGATGGGAAAATAGCAATGGGTGATAAGTGGGTGAAGTGGTGTTCAACTGTCGGTTAATCTGGGGTGACTTCAAGACTGACAAATGAGGGATACAAAGTTACAACAAAGTTGGCATAATAGTTGTATATATGTTTGAAATCTGACGGAACTAACTGGAAGTAGAGCGTCACTAGAACCTTTAAAAAGTGCAGATAATTGTGTGTTTGGGTACGTTGAGAAAAGTCCAACCTGAAACTTTGTGGAGAGGGAGACAACTAGGTTACCGGCAGCCTTAATTATAGGTAGTTGGTTTTCATCCGAGGATGTAGAAAAAGCACCCAATGGATTGTGATGCAGGCGGCTGACCATGATGTCTTGGTGGAACAGCGGCAGTGGCTAGTAGACGAGTGAAATGTGATACAGTTATGGATTTGTATGGGTTTTGCTGGTGAATAGCGTGGGAGCATCCAAAGTTGGTAACAAAGTGGATGCGGGAGGTGGAAATATAATGGATTGATATGGTCAGATAAAAGCGGTTCGTATGAGAAGCTCTCAGGAAGTGCAGGTGACTGCATAGCTGGATATGCTGAAGTCTGACTTGGAAGGCTGAGGAGTTAATCGAACAATTTATGTCCTGGATTGTGGATGATTCATTGCCAATGCAACTGCCATGAAGAGCAAATAGCTGAATGAGAGGAGATGCAGATGAAGGATACAATGGAACATATAACTGATGTCACGCAGATGTAGCGCTGGAGGGAGGACCACTTCTTGTTTTGTGGTATTGTTGGCAGGTGAGAGATGAATCTTCAAATGATGGTTTTGTTTAGATAAATGGAGTGATGACACAAAAACTACCAAGTGGATGAATAATCTCTTCAAGAGTATATCAGGAATTTCGATATTCATCATGAAGATATCTGAACAGTGAAACCGTTTCATGTTTTGGTGTACAGAATCCAATAACTGAACGAGGTAGAATGAGGGTGAATATGGGATCAGTTCAGACAGATAAGAAACAAGTAGATGGAGATAAATGTCAGTAGTAGTGAATAGCAGGGTACATTTCTGAGCCGAGCGAGTATATGTGTATACGTTGATTTGGAACTTGACCGGGTGTATGGTAAATCTTGTTCAGGAACGTTCGAGGAGGCAGTGGGTGGCAGAAATAGGATGCAAGGGACGCAGTTTTTCAATCCACAACTGGCACTAGTGGGCGAGGCTGGCCGTGCTCTGGACACCCAACCTGAAAACCAATTCTGGTGAAACGAGGTGCGGTCGGCCAGCCTAGAAGCGCCCGCACATGGTTGCGGATGGCCTGCAATCCCGACGTGCTCCGGCCAAAGCGATGGAACTGACAGCTTCCCCGCACCGTTGGGATTAACATGAGTTTTCTTGGTGGGGCCAAATGGCCGTAGGTATCAAGAAGTCCGCGACCAGGCACCAGGGGATCCCGGAACATAACCAAGGGAGCATCGGTCGGGTAGCGTATGAATAACCAACGGTCAGGTAGACGCATAGGCCAGGTTAGTGACCAGTGTGGTCTCCAGAGTATTGAGAGTCATCGAGAGAAAGGTAAGCACGAATGAGGGGCTTGAAATGGAGGAAAAGTAGAGGAGCGCAGTCTGGGAAGCTCCCAGATAAGGATAAATAAGAATCGATACAAAAAGGCTGCATTACTAGAAAGTGACTATCTGGAATTAGCTTTTTGATTGCAGAAGGCCAAAAGGCTAAGAACATTTACCCAATTTCATCTGTCATGGACCGCCGGTGTTAGCACGATTCAAAAGTCCAGACCCTTCTCATAGGCTCGGTCATCGGGTATGTCTACATTGAGGAACTGTAAGGTTTGGGTAACCGTGAGAAATTTATCCGACGCACTCCTAAACCTGTGGCTGGAAGTAGAACTGCTCATGTATAACGGTAATTTGTTCCATAAGTTAGATTAAACGGTGATGAAGAAATGTGAACGTAAGCTGGTGTTGGTAATAGGGGCTGAAAGGGTAAGAATTCTAGAACGTAGTGGATGGCTAGAAACGGGCGCAAAGTGCAAGGGATTAGAAGTATATGTCCGACTGTGAAGGATGTTATACAAAAAGATAACGTTCAGTTTCATACGGCGAAGCCATTAAGGTTCTAGTTTAAAAATAAGCAGCGTTCTTTATAAGTGAGAGGTGAGCTCCATCCAGTCAGTCGCTTAGTAAAACTACGTTGAACTGATTCGATACCAATTCTGTCTGATTTCCGCATACTAGAAAAGATCAGTGGGCAGTATTCTACTAAAGGCCTGGCATGAGATTTGTAAAGGAAGAGGATACAGCCTTGAAGTCGGAAGGGACAAAGTATTAGCTCTAAGCACTTCCTGGCCTTAGCAACTTGGAGGGCCGAATATTCCGAGAAATTAAATGTGCAGGAATAGTTCAAGACAAGGTCCCGAACTATTTGCTTGTTAGCAATGTTTGAACCACAAACGGTTAAAGATCCTGAGTGTAGCTCGTATTTATATGTAAGAACCTCACATTTGTCAGTGGAAAAATTCGTCTGACAAGTTGAGCTCCAACTATGGGGAGTAGATATGTGGTAAGAGATGTTTAAGATAGCCGAGGCGATGCTTTCAGGCTTGAATGAGTAGACAATCTTAGTGTCATCAGCAAAAAGAAATGAGGTGCCATGGCTCACTGAGAGGAATATGTCGTTTTTATACATGAGGAACAACAGAGGGCCAAGGTCGCTACCCTGTATAACACCCCTTGTAACTGGTTTAGGCTTGGAACAGTGTCCGTTTATCGAGACAACCTGAGAGCTATTAGACAGGTAAGAATTGATGGAAGATAGTAAAGGTTCAGTAATGCCAAATGATCGGATTTTGGTCCGAAGATGTGGGTGTGGCACGTGGTCAAATGCCTTTGATATATCCAAGTAAAGTACTATAAGGGCCATTACAGTGTCTGCCATTTCATTGATGAGATTTAAAAAATCGAGTTGGCAGGGTGCGCAAGATCTTGATTGAAGGAAGCCGTGTTGTCGAGGATTAATAACGTCCAATTGAAAGAGGTGCTTGACGATGTGTTCTTTTACGATTTTTTCCATCAGCCGAGAGAGGACAGGTGTATGGGTAATGGGACGGTAGTTTGTTACCTCATGCCGTGGACCTTTCTTTTGATGCGGGACTATGACTGAGCATTTCCAGCTTGCGGGCACCAGACTGGAGTTCATTGATAGGGTAAATATATTCAATAGTAGGTAAGGTAAGTCAGGTCGGCATTTAACTATTGCAGTGGGCGGTAAGCCGTCAGGTCCTGGGTAAGATGATGGCTTGAAAGTGGTTAATAATTGGGAGATAACTGAGGCGTCAAATTCCACTGTGGACAGAGTTGAAGCGGTAACTAGGGGAAGAGGCGGAGGGTCAACATTAATAACAGGGGCCACAGATGAGGCAAAGGATGAGTTGAAATCCTCAGTAATATAAAGTGGGGTAGAGGAGGAAGCATTATCCGATGAAACGGTGTGCGGGATATCTCCATGAGCGTCATTTTGTTTTGGGGAATTCTGTTGGTCAAGTAGATTGTGTAGAGCAAAATGTTTGAGGTTCGTGGCCTCACCGTAAGGTCCATGGGCGGGTGACAAACCAGCGACGACAGTTGGAGGATTTGGTCTTTAAGCTGCTTCTTAGTATGATGCGCTATGAGGAAAAGAAGGGCTGGTGATGCTATGGTGCCAGGCTGTGCTAGAGTCCGATGTAGATGAACCCTTTAGGGAGTGAGGGGTAGCTAAAGTATCTGCATTACTGACATTTCCATTTATCCAAGGAGGGTTAAAGATATGGGACTGCTTACCGATGTGGTTTGTTGGCAGCCCCGGTTTTGGATGCAGAGTTTTACACAAAGGTAGAGGTAATGAACGGGTAACCGGCAAATTTGATGTGTGGCACTGTCAAAGGCAGGACCCGGACGTTGGTGAAATGTGCCTAAGGAAACAAGTGCCATTATTTGGCGTGCTATTGTCATGGGGATTAATAGGATTTGTCTACTGGAGAGGAGGTCTGTAGAATGGTGGGTGCACTCCATACATTGTCCGGGGTTGGTTCTGCGTTAGTTGATTCGACAGGGCCTCCAACGTGAAAGGGCTTTGTAGACCCATAAGGGTTACGGGCTTGTTGGTCAGGGGGAGCTGACTTGGGGGAGGAGCGGTAGCTGTTGGTGGTGGCTACGCGGTTAGTTGGTTGCCTGCCTGTTGAACAGTGCTTGCCGGGCTGGATCACCATAGCTCCAGGTATATGCGGTGGCTGTATTGTCGCAGCCATATAATGGGGCCTCCAAGTGGACATACAAGACTGTAGAGATGAAGTCATCGGTACATCACTTGCCTTGTGACTAAACGGGGATGGAGAAATGCTAGGTATATTTGTGGAAGGCTCCGAAAATGTGGGATTGTGGGTTTGATGAGGTTGGGCTTTGCTATTTATTCTAACGAAAGTGGTAGGTTGGGAGGCAAGATGCCAACGTTTTCCCGGTGGTTGGTTAGTGACGCATACGGCGATATGTCTGATTCCACGGTCTCTGCCGGCGTCTTGTGCACCGATGGTAATGCGGAAGCATTTTTCACTGCAGGCTTACAGCCCCGGGGTTTTCGCTGCAGTTAAAATTTCACTGATATATTTCAAAGGAACATTTGGTGATGGCCTTTCCAGCTTGTCAGGAGAAGACTTTACCCCATCCTGGGGTAAATCGCACGAAACTTGCGTGGGATCCTGGTGACCATACTGGCGAGGGTCCACTGCTGCCGAAGGGGCCGTAGGGGTAGTGGGTGTTCTGGCTGAAATCTTGTTCATAGGAGTACGCTGTGGTGCGTGTATGAGTACCGTCGGATCAGGGCCAGTGGAAGGCGCTGGTTTGCCTTACTGCATGCGAAAAATCTCTTTATAGAGGAGACTTATGGGTGTGTATTTTGATGTTTTTAAATGACGCAGCTGCAGCAATACTTTGACAGTCACTGATGAACTCAACGGCTGTTAACTGGTTGGAAAACTGAAGCAGCGGAGGGCAGGGGTATCGTGATGGCCGCTTCCGCAGCTTAGTACAATGGCACTTGTGACGAGCTATTTTGTACGAGTTCAGTATTGTGGCTCCAACAGACTTTGTTGGTAGTTTGTCCGAGACATTCAACGCTATAGCACTGTTGGCATTAATCATACCTCTGTAAGTTTCCGAGGCGATGACATCTATATAACTACCGCCTTTGGACAAGATTTTGGGGCCAGCTTGATCTATTGATTCAGCAATGATTGTCAGTGAAGAAATCTTTGATGAAGCACATTTAATCGATTGCCGTTTATCATATAAGTCGTTTGTCTTCTGTCCCCAGTCACTGACAGTAATTTTGGCCCTGCTGTATATATCGACCAGTGATACAGAATATGTATTGACAGCTGCCGTCATGTCGGTGTTTGTGTTTCTTTTCACAGTAGGGGCCCGAATGGTTCGTTTTGGACCAGGTGCGTAATAACTTCAAGACCTCAATACTTCGAGCTACTCCGCCAGGGCTCCTGCTACAGAGAAAGTAAAAGGAGCGGCATTGTTACTCCTGGTAAAGTAGACAGCGCAATCCATGTTGTGGAAATCAGAGAACAAAACCAAGAGGCTCTACATAGCGTCAGTCACCCACATCCGCCTGGGGCAGCAAGGCCGGTGGGTGCCATTTTAACTAGGTTGCCCCACTTGAAATATGTGGCCGTCGTGGACTAGGAGGACGGCGAAGTAGACCTCCTCATCGGCTGCTACGTACCAGAAACACATTGGATGCTGGATCTGAGAGTAGGCGACCGCCAGGCACCAATGCCTTACGCCCGACACCGAGATGAATACTTCATGGCCCAGCCGGAGGATGTGGCCCCATAAATTATTTGTCAGTGGAAACGTACCATACAGTGTAACATTTGTGGCGCCTATACGAAATGGAGCTTCGTGACCCCGGGGACGACTGACCATCGTTATCTCGAGAAGATCGTCTTATGCTGCAGACGTTACGACAAGAAACCAAAGGACTTAAAACCCGATTTGAGGTTTCTCTTCCGTGGCGCACACGAGCCGACCCCTTGGTAGACAACAGAATTTACGCTCTTCAGAAACTCCTGCTCGAGAAAGAACGCTTCGGCCTGGCTCAGGATCTCTGGAAACGCTACGCAGGGGTAATGATGCAAAACGAAGCGCTTGACTACGTGGAAGAGGTGCCTACAATCATGGACGGCCCAGAGGGGGTATGGCACACACCTCATCACCCGGTTCTTTATCCCAAGGAACCCGAAAGGTTGCGAGTGGTCCTCGATTGTGCGGCCAAATTTCAAGGCAGATCGTTGAACGATCGTCTTCTAGGGGGACCTGATTGGACCACTCCGTTGGTTGAAGTCCTGTGCCGTTTTAGGGTAGCAAAGTGGCCCTGTCATTCGAAATCAGAAAAATACTTCTCCTGGTAAAAATACTGGTAAATGAACGAAATGCGTTGCAATCCTTACGGTGAGACGGGAATGACCTGAACAACGCGGTGATAAATTATAGAATGACAGTCAATTCCTTCGGAACCATGTTATCATTATTTTGTGCAAACTACACCCTACAAGAAACCGCGAACAAACATGGAGCTGTGATCCACTGATCTGTAGTAGACACCACCAGCAGGCATTTCTGCATCGATGACTACCTTGGGTTCTTCGATCACATTGACTAGGCCCCAACACAGTTTAGGTGGCTAACGAAACTGCTAGAGGAGGGCGGTTTCCATCTCATGAAATGGATGTCGAAAGCATCGGAGGTGCTTGGAGCGATTCCGCACCATGAGAGGGCAGAAAGGGTTCGAGACCTGGATGGGTCTTCACTCCCAGCTGAACGCACTCTAGGAACGCAATTGAACGCGGAGGCGGCCGACTTCATTTTTGAGCTGAACGTCCCCGACCAACCAGTTACTCGTCGTGGCATACTGTCAACCGTCTCTAGCCTGGTCGATCAACTCGGCCTTGTCTGTCCCTAGTTGCCACCCAAAAAGACCTCGCTGCAGAGGCTTTGTTGTAATAAAATCGATTAGGACCAGCCACTGGGTCGAGAGACTCCGCTGGAGTTAAGAAGTTCCTGATCACTTTGAAGAGACTAGGAGACATACGAATCCCCAGGTGCCTGCCCTCCGACCATACGACGCAGACGGGAGAGTTGCACGCCCTTTAGGATGTGTCTGAACTTGGGCACGCGACCGTGGTGTATGGACGATGGTGCCTGGTAAATGGAAAATACGCTACGGAGATCCTGTTTGCCAAATCTCGCGTTGCCTCATTGGAACCGGTTTCGATCCCACGTCCCGAGCTCAGTGCATCCGGGTTAGCAGTAAAAAGGGTACAAGCAGTGAAGAGGTGTTCCGACTTCTAAAGCTGGTCGGCTAGTTTTGGGACGGACTCGACAATAGTGCTGCACTATATTACCAACGCCGTTTCAGTACTTTCGTCACCAACCGACTCACAACCATGCACGACGAATTTGCTACGGGCCAATGGAAGTATATCAAATCTGCCGACAACCCGGTCGATCTGGTCCCAAGGTGCGACCAACTTCCTGCAACCAGGCGTATGGATGGGAGGGCCGAAATTTCTGAACCTGCCTCAACAGGACTGGCCTGTGTATAAACTGGAGCCAACTCTTTGACCAGAAACTGAGATCAAAAGCATGATGACGCTAGGGGCCGCCAAATCGACATCCACCTTACCACGGTTGGCCGGGTTTCCTCCTGGATGAGGACGCTTCGGTCTCTCGTGTGGTTGCCCAAGTTTAGGAGGCATTTGCTAATCATGAAAGGGGTCCATCCATCCATCCGTATGTGAGTGGGTCCAAGAAATCCTGGTAAACTACAATCCGCAGAGTATGATCTATTCAAGATGATACAGCTCGATGCCTTCCCCTGGGAGCTGGAGAATGCTGGAGAGGCGGGACCAAACGGCGAAAATACATCATTTCCAAGGAACGACCTGCAGCCTCTGAATCCAGAACTCGGTAATGAATTACTACGGGTAGGTGGTGGACGACCAACCCCTACCTGAGACTTGACGCGAAGCACCCCACAATGCTACCGGCTCGGCAGCATGTGATAGAATTGATGATCCAACAAACGCATGCCGTAGAAGGACGCGTAGAGGAAAGCCACGTGACCAGTGTTATTCGGAAGCTTTTTGGGATACTCTGGGCAGGGGTAAATGTGATACGCAAAATCAGACGTTGTCTACACTGCAGGAGACGTACTGCTATCGAGAGAAAACAACACCTGGCCCTTCCGCCGGAATAAAGAGTGACCCTGAGGTAGTGGCCCTTTAGTGCACCGGACTTGACCATTTAGGATGTTTGTGGATCAGGTGCGGAACAAGGCTGGAAAAGAGATATGGGGGCATCGTGACGTGCATGAAGTCTCGTACGGTGCACCTAGAGGTCACGCATTCGATGACTACCGATTCCTTTCTCCGGACCCTGCAACGCTTTAGCAACCGAAGAGGCATACCAGCAGGTATCTACTCCAAAAACGGGTCAAACTTCGTCGACGCTCAATAAGAACGGCAGCGTTGGCACCAAAGCATAAACCGAGATGAATTGCAGAACTAAACCGTGACTTATGGTATCCGATGGCACTTCACCCTTCCGCAGGCCGGTCACCGCGGTGGCGTGTGGGAAGGTCTGATCAGGTCCTCCGGGTGAATATTGCTGTCGGTAACCGAACAACTACCACCCGACGACGAGGGGCTGAGTACCGTGATGACCGATTTCGAGAGGGTCTTGAACAAGCGCCCTCTAGTCCAGGTGTCTGCAAACGGCCCCACCAGCCTGGCACTCACCCCGAACGACCTGCCGACGCTAAGGTTGTACGTTGGTTTTCAAGGGCCAACAGACCTACGTGGCAGTTACCCATTGATGGAAGCAGACGAGTTTTCTGACCAAGGCATTTTGGAAGCAATGGCTGCGGGAATGCCAACCGGCCCTGCAAACTCGACACAGGTGGCTAACCAAAGCAAGATCAATAAAGGGTGGCGATGACGATCTCCGATGAGCAAGCTCGTTTTGGCATGCAACCCTTGGATGTTGTCATGGAAGTTATCAGCAGCTCCGACGAACGGTGGAGGCAAGAACCTCCAGGGGAATACTGACTCGCGATTTGCGCAGTATCAGTCTCCTGAAGGGTGAAGACGGACCAGTCGATGCCGCCGAATCAGTCGTCAAATAACATTCGGCTGTTTCGGTCCGAACAACAAGCATATGAAACTGCACTAAAGCATCCATTCGTATAATAACGATTCTCTGCGCATGTGCTCAAACTTCCACGCGGAGTAGCAAACACGCTATGAGTGAGCAGGACGCTTAACACAGAATATCGGTAGGTCATTCAATCTCCTGAATGTCCGACCATTGTATGCCATCCACGGGACGGTTCTACGAACCGTGACTGCTTTCGATATACACGCCCCTCACCTCCGACAATGCCTGTCACAGTGTTCGCAGTCCTTCGTTTGTCATTGACATTGTTGAAGACGTTTCCTGTATGTGGTAGTAGTTGTGACTTACTGATATATTCAAGTACACCTCAACTCACATCACCCACACGCTTATAAAACACGTTTGCGCCAAATACCCTCGTCAAAACATGACACAGTTTCACCATTTTCCATTTCGTTACTGACTCCCATGAGGGCCAATATTTATGCGTTTACTGCTATGGCTTCTTTGGACATACACCCACACACAAGTGCACGCGCAGACAGCACCAAGTATTCATTTACGGCTGCTCCCTCAAAGGCACCACATGGATTCGGAGTCTACCTGTCTAGCTTCAAGCCTGCGGCCAAGCAGCAGTTCTCGTGGTCAGTGCAGAGATACATCTCGTCCGCCTGGACACCGTAGCACTTCCGATCGTCAGCATGTGAATAGAGTACAAGCGTCAGCGGTAGCAGCTACGCGCACTGTCAGCAGGGTCTGTGTAGGTACGGAGAATCGGTACCCTTTATCCAAACCTACGACTCTGCCAGGAATCAGAAGGATTTTGGTGGTCCGTATAACGATTGGTTGTACGAAATCCTCCAAGGACACCGCAATTCCGTGTTTTCATGGTAATACGTTCTCAAATACGCTATCTGTAAGTATCTGTATACTTTACGTTTTTACCCACGCTCGGCAAGCGATGTCTGGTTATACTCAAAACGGTTTAACACGATCAATAAACTGGTTCCGGGGTCGGTGTAGTTCACAAGATTCGCATTTCCGGCGACACAGCAAAGTAGCACGAGTCTGAAAGTTGAAACAACACAGACCCGTATTTTCTACGATACTAAATTGGAAATCTCAAGAGGTGAAAGTATGCGAATTCCCCAAGCATGCAGCACAGTAGACTTAGCAGTAGAACCAGAGGTAGAATGAACCGTAGTCCCAGCATAGTAGTGTAACACGCAAGCAGCAGTGATCTTCCGCCGGGGGGTGAGCGTGGTTGATCTGCAAAAGCACAAAAGGGGAAAACTCCATGAGCCGAGGCTCAGTAAGTGTATCAACGGCACCAACACTTACATTAAACGAACAACAAGATGGCGGCCTCCACTCTGGCCGTTACAGTAGTCAGAATGGGTTCAAGGTCAAAGCCCGTTGCCTCGCCCTAAAATCACGCAAAATTGTTGTGTATGGACAGACTTGGTGAGGCAGTGCAGAATATAGTCAAATTCACAAGGCCTGTATTACGTCCGGAAGGATTTTTACTGTGGTTTGTAAGTCAGTTCTCGCAAATCGAGCGACGAGTAGTCAATTCAAACGAATCCCAAAACCAGAACAAGATTTATCCGTAGTTTTTACGGTATTAAATTGACGTTCACAAAGGGTACAAATATATATATATATATATATATATATATATATATATATATATATATATTGGCTGCGCGATAACTCAGTTGCTTTTTTGGTCAAGATACTGCAATTTGGGCTAAGATACAGTTCACGGTAACCGATACCCAAATGTGGGAATTGTACAGCAAAACGGGGAACTATACAGCTAAATTGATCATAAGAAGGAATAAGCTCCAGTTGTATTTGTATACCTAAATAACGTAGATAGGTCTAGTGTATTCCCCATATAAGTATATATACAAATGTATATATATATATATATATATATATATATATATATATATAATATGATTCATCATGCAGCTTGAACGCTCAACTCACCATTGAAAACCATGGAAGCACTGTACAGCTGTTTCATCCTTGTTGGGAATCATCAGCAGTGCACATCCACCGAGCCCCCACGGGGACTCGACCCCGGGGTGAACGATTGTGAATCGAACACCTTAACCACAAGGCTATCCGGGCTGGCTCTCAACGGTTTGTTGAACATCTACACTACATGATATAGCACCCTTCCGTCACTGGCTTTGAACGGTTTTCAATGGTGAGTTGAGCGTTCAAGCTGCATGATGATTCATATTATATACAAATCTAATCTCCTACAACTCAATTGCAAAAAAATATATATGTTTATAAGCATATATGCACACGTAAGAACATATTTGCGTATTTATCTATTTACTTGTATATATATTTATTTAGGAATATATATGTGTATACGGATCTATGCACACGTAAGTACATGTACAGAGCCGTATACATATATATATATATATATATATATATATATATATATATTTATAAATAAATATATATACAAGTAAATAGATAAATACACAAATATGTTCTTACGTGTGCATATATGCTTATGAACATATATATTTTATAGAGAAGTCAAGGCGTACGCTGAGTTGTAAAACGTTTATTGTGACGTTCCGATCCAAACTAGGACTCGTTGTCAAACGTGAGTGAATGAGTGTATATATATATATATATATATATATATATATATATATATATATATATATATATATATATATATATATACAAATATGTGTTCACGTGTGCACATATACATATATACCTATACAAATATATGTAACCAAAATGAAGATCCGATACGTATGGGGATTACTTTTCTGGATCTAGCCGATCAACTCCTGCCTGAACGATTTTGCTTCCCTGACCGCAACTAAGCCAACCTCTAATTACGCGGGCTGAAGCACGAAGCCCATTAGGCGCATTTTCCTACACATTAACCGCCCACATCGTAATACGTTGCACCTAACGGATGGACCCATTCCGTAGCGAAAGCAAAGCGGAGGACAAAATGAAGAATAAGATTTGTATTGAAGGATGGTGGTTCAATGGTACAAAGTGATCCTTTCACGCACACTTCCGTGCAGAAGTTCTACGGTCATAAAGGTGGATCGAAAGGCATCCAGCACCCTAGATGTTGTAATGTTTTGCCGTGTTCTGTCTGTAAAGTAGAAATGGAAACAATTATTATCTGCTTTTACTTTGTACAAGGCAAAATGAAAATTGTAATTGCAACTCACTTTTTTCTGGCCAGCCAGACAGCGGACGCAAACGTAGTTCTCCTCGTTTCCGAAGTTTGCACATTGGTAGAGCGTCCAACGAGGGCAACGGCTGCACTGCACCCACTCGGTTTCCTCGTCCAAATCCACATCCGGATCTTGAAGATGTCAGACAATGCACTCATTTTCCACGATCGGTGAATGCTGCCTTTCCAGAAGGAGCCTTTTCTCCGGGATCCGGTACTGTGCGGAGTTTGTAGTACGCAAAAGTCTGAACTGTACCAGCTGCAAAGGATGCCCTATCAGCTGGATGTATTGTTCATGCGTGTTTCTAAGCACTACTGTCGCCTTACGTTTTGGGGGATCAGGAACGACCGGTACTCGGTACTGCTTGGTATTTGCTTAACCGTGGGCGTACGTCTTGTGCCACTTAGTTTCCCCAGGTACCTAGTAACAGTGTGAAGGTAGCCCAGGTCTACCGTTGTATTGGTAGCTTTGTCAATGCAGCTTATGTCAAAATCTCGTCCGGACCCTATGAATGTGGCTAAGTTCTTCAGCTGACAAAAACATAACGTACATATTTATCGTTACCCAAGCTTCCTAAATCAACCGAAATATCCCTCCCGACGTCTTCGCTGACGGACAACTTGTGACTAGGGTTGTATGGGGGCGGAATTTCGTCTATTTCTGCCAACAACCTTGTTAGCATTCCAACCGACAACGCTGTTCGAACGTCTACAGCCGATCGACCTACTGCTAGTCTATGGAATCCATATCCTACTTTGTCAGTCACATGGAAAATATGACTGCATGAAATAGACCACTGTTTAAAGAAGCAACAAGTGCAACTTGGGTAAAGACCCACTCTAACAGTCACTTTACATGACCGACGGCACATGAGAAACCATCTGCCGCCATTAGGAACAATGCTCCCAACTATAACCCGCCTACATTGCTTCATATGGCAACCAAGTTTGGTTCAAGTAGTTCATGGCCTCTGCACTACGGCCAAGAATGGCGGCCTTAAATCTATCAAATATCACCTTATTAGAGGCGTAAACCAAATTGCGCATCCACTGATGGATGCGTTGTTTGTCATTTAAGGACAAGCCATGCAAGCTATAACAATGACGCTTCATATCCCTAAGAACATGGAACCGACAGAAAACGAATTCTGCTCCTGGATAAGTAACCGCAAATCCATTGTACTGCGCTAAGCTTCGATCTAATATAATGGTCTTTACGTTCGCAGTATCCGGTAACCTAGCTCTCATTTCTGTGACTGCACGCAGATGACTAGCACTGCTCTCGTTAGGAAGCAGGGCGTAGAATATTGAAAGATCTAGGCCACTATCATCTATCAACATGCAGTGCCAAAGAAGGTAGCCACCGCAGTTCAGCTGGTGGGTGGCATCCGCTAGCAGTACCTCACTATATTTATCCGCCAGAGACTTCATGGTCTGTGGAATGTGAAACGCGAACCTGACTACGCCTTCCCGCAATATGATTCGCAAATAACCCTTGCCAGTCATTAGTTGTTGAACTTTCAGAACATCACCCCGGCTATCTATTGCATTCGCCTTGGCCCTCACGTAGTAAATATCCCTTAAGGTGAACAATCGGCTGAACGTTTGGTGAGCGTATTCACATATTTCACTGGATCTACGGAAACCGCCCATCAGTTCTAATATGTGTGACTCTTGTTCGGGAGTCAAACGCCTATTACGATGGTGGAACCTGTCGCTGATGAGATGGAAATCGTGGTTATGCTGCAGACGTTGACCAACGACCATGTAATGCATTCCAACGGCACGGATCCTCACGAAGGCCGGACACTGAGTATTCTGATATCTGAAAAGTAAAGATAGATTTACTGTACATTGCATACCTGCTGGATGTCCTACTTCGGAGTCGATTGTCCACGCAGCAAAATTTAACCCGGTGGTATGGTACATGTTTCGGCAGGTCATCCTGACGCGTACGAAGCCAGTTCTCAGCACTAACACTCCCGTACACGTAAAACGAGGTGAAAGTCAGCTGCTGAAATAACCGAAAGTCCTCCTCGAGCCTTGAGAACAATTTATAAGCATCTTTTACATATCTTGAGAATTTCTCAGAGTCATCAACGAAAGCAAGTGCAACGGCCGCGACAGTCAACAGGTCTGAGAGACAACAGCCTTGCACAACCCTTATATACTACGAAGCGTCTAACTTAGACAAAAGTCGAAGCAAAAGCAGGAACATCTTTCCTATTTTCCGCAAAAAGACTTCATCAGCTCGAACCATTTTTTTCAGTACCCACGAATAACGCCAATAGGGCCATCATTAAGGTTGGATCACAAGACACTATTGCTCAAGCACGACGGTCAGAAACGGTTCAGGGCCAAATTCAAGTGTCTCACATCGATAAATAAACGTTAAAAAGTGTGGTAAATGAGCGTGCTTTTCAAGGTAATGTTAACTACAGTCAAATTCCCAAAACATGTAGAACATTTGGAGGGATTTCCAGTATTTGTTCTTTACACCGCCGGCCAAAATCCTTCCGCAAAAATGGTTGTCTAAGGTTCAGGATGGGGTCATGATTCTCACCCTACCTACCTATAACTTATTGCCAGTGCCTGTGGTTACTAACTTCCTGCGTTAGCTGCGCGTCAAATAGGTTTCCGCCGTAGTCATCATTCGCAAAATTCATAAGAAATCAATTCCAAATCCAGCTCCACAACTTGAGATTGGCATATTCATCAGGAGACCGACGCACACAATTAGACGCACAATGAAGATGAAGGCTTTGCAGAGTAAAACATTTCGATGTACGAACTCAGTCTGCGTATCTCAAGCAGTAAGCTATTGCATCAATTGATTAGACCGATTTTGTTTACAGGCATGAGCGCAGAAGTTGAATATTGGTGCTGTAATGGAATTAGCTCTCTTAGAGCCAATATGTAAATATGACATTATCATTCCCATTGTTTGATCCATATGCTGTCTGTTTCATTACCTTGCAGGCCTATATGCCAACCAGTCCGGCCCACAAGAACCTTGCAACGAGACTGAACTCCAGTGAATCTCTTCTTACCTTTTGTGTTACGCCTGTCCCTGGGACTCCCGGCGTCCCGGATGTTAATACACTTTTTGCCTAATATACGCGTTCTGCTGGTGTCTGTGTTCTTCCTGCGTGTGAGCGGCCTGAGAACGGTGTGTTGGACGTCGGCCCAGTGTTTGTTTACAAAATACTAACACCGAGTCTATCTCGGATTCATTTTAGACAGATCGTCATCTCGCCTACTCACCCAGATCCGCCTTGCCCGTTACAAATTTGGCGACGGGGATGGGATCCCCATTATCAGAGGAAATGAAGACAGACAAATCGATGGAAGAACCGCCAGTAATTCAAACGCGACTGCCGTCTGTGGTAACTACTTTCGCGACGGTACCCCTGAGAGAGCCGCCGCCACTATTCGGTATCCATTCGGAACTTCCTTTATGGAAATCCAAAATGACCCGGTTTTTGTCACGAGTACCTGACGGAGAACGGAGTGGATATATTCTGGATCGTCTTACGGACGACGTTCAAAAATTGGTTCTCCAGGAAGGGATTGACGAGACGACACCCACCGCGGTCATTTGGCGAACTTTGGAAGAACTGTTTCCAGTTGTCCCAGATGTTTCTATAGCGCAACACGAATTTTGGACGCGGAAGCAACTTTTCAGTGAGAGCCTAACCGATTATGCGAATCATCTACATACCTTGGTTGCGACTGGATTTCCACACCAACCCCCAGAGGTTCGAAGTGCACTGGCTCTCGAACGGTTTATCTCGGGAGTTCAAAGTGATAAAGCCCGGTCCCAGCTGCAACAGGAGCCACCCAAATCTTTGTCACAAGCTGTTCGGGTAGCGGCTGAGTTCAGCCCCCAGCCAGGGAATAAAGCGCAATACGACCGGCCTGTAAGGTTGATTAGACGTTACTTCGCGGTTTCCTTAGTAAACGCGTGCTTCGGTCCTTTGTACTGCGTGGACCACCTGCACGTTACTCTAATGTGCGGCACTGCACAAATATGTTAACCAGAACAGTATTCTCCACGACCCGTGAGAACGAGAAGGCGATTGGGAGAGATAGTGGTTAGCGTGTATTTGGGAGCGTGCGTGAGAGCGTGCGCAAGAGCAACGGTCAAATGGCCACCGCGCTTGGCAGTCAGCGTTCAGTTAAACAATAAACGTGGTAAAAGTATGAACGAAGATGGCAACCGCTACAGGGGCCTCCTCCTAGAAGTCCGACGGAGTTGGGCTTCGATCGTGATGGTAAGCCGGAATTATTGGTTGTCCAGGAACTCCTCATAGCTTCTCCGTTATATTGTTGTTGACGTCGAACGACTGCTGATGAGTTTACCGGTGCCTGCACTCTCGAGGTCCGATGTGCGTGGGTCCAATTGTGTTTTGGCGCCCGCGGGTCTCATACGAATGCAAGCCGGAAAATGCCTCGTCAGGTCCATCCAAAAAGGCGTCCAGTTGCCGTCTCCAGTGCCAGGCTGACCAATCGTCCCGTTGTCCAGTGAGCGGTTGGCTCCTTGAACGTGCACGGGAGTCAGCCAGGCTACGGAGGAAGCCAATGTGACTGTGTAGATCCGTCTGAGAGAGGGCAAGGTAAACTGGAACAAAATAGCGCCTGAGGGCGCCGGCGGATGTTGGACCGTAATAACAACACACAAACGATGTTCGGTGTTGTTGAAGTCGCTATGAGACCAGAAGAAAATGAAATCATAACTACCGATTGTAATTTCACGGGTCTGTTGTTTGGTAAATCCATGGCGAACTTCCCAACTTATTGCTAACAGTCGGTTGTAAAAATCGTCACGAAATCGGCGAAGCGGACGGGATTTCGTAGTTGGCGACCGCGACGGCTACTTCGCGTTGCGGGTACGGTTGGAGAATCTGATGGACTAGCTGCCGAGTCCTCACTAGGCGTAATTGGGGGTGGTTCGAGTGGTAACTCGCTCGATGCGGGTGACTGAGCGACTTGAGTGGGTGTAAATTGGCCGAGCGGCTTGCACTCAATGACGGCAGGTTTGAGACGATCGATAGATACGGTGTCGTGTCGTCCGTTGATATCTATGACAAATGTTTTTGCCCTACGTTTTATCACCCGAAACGGGCCAGTGTATGGCGCTTGTAGTGGTGATCGAACGCCATCGACGCGAAGGAATACATGGGTAGCGGTTCCTAACGCAGTTGGGACATAACTTGTAGACTGTTGTTCACGCGGCGGACTGGCCTTGAGCACTCGCATGTGCTGCGTAAGGCGCTGAGCATAGTCACCGTAGTCGAAAGTCACGGTTGGTGAGGGGGCTACCAACTCCCCAGGCAGACGAAGTGTACAGCCATATACTAGTACGGCCGGTGTTGTGTGTAACTCCTCCTTAACGGTACTACGCAGGCTTAAGAGTGCTAATGGTAGTGTTTCACTCCAAAGGGGGTTACGGTTTGCTCGAAGGGCGGCTTTTAATTGCCGGTGGAAACGCTCAACCATACCATTGGCCTGAGGGTGGTAAGCTGTCGTCTTAACGTGTTGGCAACCGAGCGTAGCGAGTAGGCTGCCGAAAGCGCCGTCAAAATATGGACCGCGATCGGTGGTCACTATTGCCGGGCAACCGAAATGACTAACCCAACCGGTCAGAAAAGCTTTCGCGGCCTCTTCCGAGGTGGGACGAGGGATAGGGATAGCCTGCGGCCAGCGAGTAAAACGATCCACGCATGTGAGTATGTAAACGTACCCAAGCGAAGGTGGGAGTGGTCCTACGAGGTCGACGTGCACATGATGAAAACGTGTTTCAGGTTCTGGGAACCTGGCTAACGCCGCCTTAGTGTGCCTATGGGTCTTAACACGTTGACACTGCAGACAAGCACGAGCCCATTGACGGACATCTCGTTTGACATTGTGCCAAACAAAACGCTCAGTTATCAGTTTCACCGAGGCAGTCACACCCGGATGAGCCAGATTATGGAGTGTCAGGAACGTAGGAAAACGGTGGGCAGCAGGAACTACTGGCCTAGGGCGACCTTGCGACACATCGCACACGATGGTATTCTGGGAAGCTGGGATAGGCACTGTGGTTAAACTCAAAGAACCGTTTTGCCGAAGTCGTTCGATGTCAGGGTCCATAGTTTGAGCCTGTGCCATTGCGTCCAAATTGATGTTAGGCGTTTGTGACAGACTTAGCTGATATACGCGCGATAAGGCGTCTGCGACGGGATTAAGTACCCCAGAGACGTGTCGTATGTCCACAGTAAACTGTGAGACAAAGTCTAAGTGGCGAATCTCGCGTGGTGAGTATCGATCCGAAGCTGACTTCAGTGCGTAAACCAAAGGCTTGTGGTCTGTAAACACCGTGAACGAACGGCCTTCGAGTGCATGTCGAAAATGACGGATTCCCAAGTAGATGGCTAATAACTCTCTACCGAACGTGCTGTACCTTGATTCCGCGGGTTGTAGGCGCTTGGAGAAGAATGCTAAAGGTTGCCAAGAGTCATCTACGAACTGTTGCAGTACTGCTCCAACCGCTGTGTCCGAGGCATCCGTCACTACAGAAATAGGAGCCAAAGGGTCGAGTGTGTCAGGAGTGCTGTGTTGGCGACAGCATCTTTGACCAAGGCGAATGCGGCCTGTGCCGTGTCGGGGAACACGAACTTCCGCTTACCTCCGCGCAACAGGTCGGTGAGGGGTTGCATCATTTCCGCACAGTGAGGAATAAATCGGCGGTAAAAGTATGAACGAAGATGGCAACCGCTACAGGCCCTTCAGTGAACGACATCCGGCGAGGCGAAACCAAGACCGGTGGGGCTCCAGGTCAAAAAGAGGGACCCATGAAGGTGAGTCAGCGCAGCCGAATGACCTTATCCCTATGATATGTGTTTCCAAAACAATACATGTAAAACCACCTCTAATCAAGGTTGTGATAAGGGGTCATACATATTGGGCATTAGTTGACACGGGAGCTACGTGTAGCTTAATTCACCCAAGGATCTGCGGTCAGGGCAAGGACAGAGCTGCGGCACCGAGAGTTTCGGCAGTAAATGGGGTTCCAGTCAAAACCTGTGGCTCTTGTCAGATAACTCTCCAAATGGAAGGGAAAACCGTTACGCACCCAGTTGTTGTGTCTCCCGACATTCCATGGGATTTAATCCTTGGACATGACTTCCTGCATGCAAATAAGTGTTGCATGGACTTGGGTCTTGGCATGCTGACCTTTGGAGATCAGAATATCCGGTTCGGCAGTGTAGAGGAGGACGATCACACAATAAACCCCAAGTCGCACCAGGCAACCCAGCAGGCGCGACAAGAACAGTCATTGTTACAAGCGGGGTTAGCGGGCCCACATGGGAAATCCCTGATGGCACACACACAAAAGAGCAGAGACCGGATTCAGGAAATACAGCCGGTGGACTTATCAAGACAAATAGCTCTATTGCTCAACCAGGCGGATAGTTCTCTGAATGTCGACGATCGCGCCCGGTTGGAGGAGATAATAAAGACTCACCAGGAAGCATTTGCCTGGGACGGTGTTCCCTTAGGGCGAACTGGAGTCGTACAACACCGTATCGATACACAGGGAGCGACTCCAGTGAGGCAGCACCCGCGTCGAGTTCCCGTTCAGTACCGAAAAGAATTGACCAATATCATCCAAGGTATATTGAGTGAAGGGGTCATTAAGCCATCACAGTCTCCATGGGCCTCACCCATAGTGTTGGTAAGAAAGAAGTCCGGATCGCTACGGCTCTGTGTAGACTATCGCAAGCTGAACCAAGTGACCACGAAAGATAGCTTTCCCCTTCCTCGGATTGACGATACTTTGGAGGCACTCGGAGGTGCAAGATATTTCAGCACTCTCGACTTGGCATCCGGATACTGGCAGGTGGAGATGCACCCCGATGACAAGGAGAAAACCGCCTTCTGTATCCCGTCTGGGGTGTACGAATTTCAGACGATGCCTTTCGGGCTGGTTGTAACGGACAAGGCGGATCTGGGTGAGTAGGCGAAATGACGATCTGTCTAAAATGAATCCGAGATAGACTCGGTGTTAGTATTTGGTAAACAAACACTGGGCCGACGTCCAACACACCGTTCTCAGGCCGCTCACACGCAGGAAGAACACAGACACCAGCAGAACGCGTATATTAGGCAAAAAGTGTATTAACATCCGGGACGCCGGGAGTCCCAGGGACAGGCGTAACACAAAAGGGAAGAAGAGATTCACTGGAGTTCAGTCTCGTTGCAAGGTTCTTGTGGGCCGGACTGATTGGCATATAGGCCTGCAAGGTAATGAAACAGAGACAGCATATGGATCAAACAATGGGAATGATAATGTCATATTCACATATTGGCCCTAAGAGAGCTAATGCCATTACACCATCCCCTCCCTGAGTGAAAAGGTGTTGTCCTCAACACCTGTCAGCTTCCGGTATGGACTTCAATTTCATCAGCCAAATCCGGTACCGTGATACTGGTATCTCGTCGTGATTCTTCTCGGAACGCCCCTGCTCTTGTTGCTGGCTTTAACCGATTAAAATACACTGTCATGGGTCTAACATCCACATGGTCCGTCGGCGCAATACGGCATGTGGCATCATTGAACACTTCCAGTACAGTATAGGGTCCAGTCCACTCCCGATGTAGCTTCGCTGTTCTTCCTGAGGGTGGGATCGGATTATGTAGGAACACTTGTTCACCGGGTTGTAATGGCTTCCCTGCAACCCACTGTTCATAATATTCCTTTTGGTGTCGGAAGGCGCTTTTCAATCGTTCACGAGCCAGTAAATGGGCGCGTCCTAACTCCTGTTTCAACTTCCATGCAAATTCTGTTGAGATGAGCGGATCTGGGGCACTCACGGGAATTGCTAGATCTGATGGCAGTCGCATCTCGCGTCCCGATACCATGGCAGATGGAGTGTGTCCGGTTGATGAATGTACTGTTGCCCGGTAAGCTAACAAACAGCGGGAGATCGCCTTGTCCCAATCCCGAGTAGAGCAGTCATCAACGAAGGCTTTTAACAGTCCATTTAACGACCGATTCGTCCGTTCAGTCTGGCCGTTACCTTTCGGATGATACGGGGATGTGCGTGTTTTACTTATCCCGCATAGTTGACAAAGCTCCACGACCACAGCGTTCTCGAAACTTGTGCCCCGATCTGAATGTAGTTGTTGTGGTGCACCCCAGCGAGATATCCACTGTTCAAAGATAGCATCTGCAATCGTGATGGCATCGACGGAGGGCAATGCCACCGCCTCACACCATTTTGTGAAGTAGTTTACCATCACAAGAATATACCGATTCTTTCTGGGGGTTTCAGGTAATGGTCCGACAATATCCATTCCTACAATTTGGTTAGGATAACCTGCCGGCATTGCTTGTAACGGAGCACGATGTCGCTTCTGTGGTGGTTTAATCTGAATACATTCTATGCAGCGGTTACAAAAGTTTATTACATCCCGACGCTGCTGGGGCCACCAAAATCGTTGCGACACGGCATGGTCCATCTTGTGTTGCCCCGCATGACCCAACTCGGAATGCAACTTTTCTAACACGTACTGCACCCTCGATTGGGGCACGATCATTCGGAGGCCATAATTTTCTCCGTACTGATAGTACATCACCTCCTCCTGAATCGATAGCCGTGGCCAAGCGGACCAGAGACAAAGGCTTTCCCAGCTACAGCCGGCCATCTCCGCCTTGGTGGGTTTAGTCTGACCACTCTTCAACTTGTCATAGATTACTCTCGTTTCTGGATCATTTCGCTGAATCTCTGCCCACTCCGTTTTCTGCGTTTCCAACAGGACTGTGGCCACCTGGCAAGTCGGGCAATCACCATGCTGGTTGTGACGTCGGGACAGGGCGTCGGCATTCATGTGCTTTCGACCAGGTCGGTGTTGGCATTCGAAATCGAACTCTTGCAGCCGCTCTTGCCAACGGGCTACTTGTCCTTCAGGTTCTTTGAAATTTTGCAACCATTTCAGAGACTGATGATCCGTTCTAACTGTAAATCGTTTCCCTAGCAAATAGTGCTTGAAGTGACGTACATACGTTACCAGTGCAAGCATTTCTTTTCTGATTGTGCAATAATTCCTCTCCGGCTTGCTCAGGCAACGACTGGCATAGGCGATCACATGTTCTTCATTATCGCGGCCCAGTTGAGAAAGAACTGCCCCGATCCCCGTCTCACTGGCATCCGTATCCAGGATGAAGGCACCTGCTGTTTCGGTGAGGTCTGGGAATGCGAGGATTGGAGCCTCGGTTAGACATTTTTGGAACGTTTCGAATGCTGTTTGACACTCCGACGTCCACAGAAATTTTCTGTCCTTCTCTGTAAGCCGATGCAGCGGAAACGCGATTCGGGCATAGTCCTTCACAAAGCGACGGTAATATGAAGTCAACCCAATGAACCGCCTGACGTCGGCTACGTTCGTCGGAACCAGCCAGGTTTTAATAGCTTGAATCTTTTCCGGATCACTCTGGATCCCATCTTGACTGATAATGTGACCTAAATACTTAACTTCCCGCTTCAGAAATTCACATTTTCCAGGCTTCAGTTTCAACCCGGTATCCTCAATTGCAGTAATTACCTCTTCCAGGTTAGCGAGATGTTCAGCCAGTGTGTGGCCATGTACGATAACATCGTCTAAATAAACCAGACATTTTGCCGGCACCAGGTCGCTTAAAACCACACTCATTAAGCGCTGGAATGTCGCAGGAGTATTGACCAGCCCGAAAGGCATCGTCTGAAATTCGTACACCCCAGACGGGATACAGAAGGCGGTTTTCTCCTTGTCATCGGGGTGCATCTCCACCTGCCAGTATCCGGATGCCAAGTCGAGAGTGCTGAAATATCTTGCACCTCCGAGTGCCTCCAAAGTATCGTCAATCCGAGGAAGGGGAAAGCTATCTTTCGTGGTCACTTGGTTCAGCTTGCGATAGTCTACACAGAGCCGTAGCGATCCGGACTTCTTTCTTACCAACACTATGGGTGAGGCCCATGGAGACTGTGATGGCTTAATGACCCCTTCACTCAATATACCTTGGATGATATTGGTCAATTCTTTTCGGTACTGAACGGGAACTCGACGCGGGTGCTGCCTCACTGGAGTCGCTCCCTGTGTATCGATACGGTGTTGTACGACTCCAGTTCGCCCTAAGGGAACACCGTCCCAGGCAAATGCTTCCTGGTGAGTCTTTATTATCTCCTCCAACCGGGCGCGATCGTCGACATTCAGAGAACTATCCGCCTGGTTGAGCAATAGAGCTATTTGTCTTGATAAGTCCACCGGCTGTATTTCCTGAATCCGGTCTCTGCTCTTTTGTGTGTGTGCCATCAGGGATTTCCCATGTGGGCCCGCTAACCCCGCTTGTAACAATGACTGTTCTTGTCGCGCCTGCTGGGTTGCCTGGTGCGACTTGGGGTTTATTGTGTGATCGTCCTCCTCTACACTGCCGAACCGGATATTCTGATCTCCAAAGGTCAGCATGCCAAGACCCAAGTCCATGCAACACTTATTTGCATGCAGGAAGTCATGTCCAAGGATTAAATCCCATGGAATGTCGGGAGACACAACAACTGGGTGCGTAACGGTTTTCCCTTCCATTTGGAGAGTTATCTGACAAGAGCCACAGGTTTTGACTGGAACCCCATTTACTGCCGAAACTCTCGGTGCCGCAGCTCTGTCCTTGCCCTGACCGCAGATCCTTGGGTGAATTAAGCTACACGTAGCTCCCGTGTCAACTAATGCCCAATATGTATGACCCCTTATCACAACCTTGATTAGAGGTGGTTTTACATGTATTGTTTTGGAAACACATATCATAGGGATAAGGTCATTCGGCTGCGCTGACTCACCTTCATGGGTCCCTCTTTTTGACCTGGAGCCCCACCGGTCTTGGTTTCGCCTCGCCGGATGTCGTTCACTGAAGGGCCGGTCGTATTGCGCTTTATTCCCTGGCTGGGGGCTGAACTCAGCCGCTACCCGAACAGCTTGTGACAAAGATTTGGGTGGCTCCTGTTGCAGCTGGGACCGGGCTTTATCACTTTGAACTCCCGAGATAAACCGTTCGAGAGCCAGTGCACTTCGAACCTCTGGGGGTTGGTGTGGAAATCCAGTCGCAACCAAGGTATGTAGATGATTCGCATAATCGGTTAGGCTCTCACTGAAAAGTTGCTTCCGCGTCCAAAATTCGTGTTGCGCTATAGAAACATCTGGGACAACTGGAAACAGTTCTTCCAAAGTTCGCCAAATGACCGCGGTGGGTGTCGTCTCGTCAATCCCTTCCTGGAGAACCAATTTTTGAACGTCGTCCGTAAGACGATCCAGAATATATCCACTCCGTTCTCCGTCAGGTACTCGTGACAAAAACCGGGTCATTTTGGATTTCCATAAAGGAAGTTCCGAATGGATACCGAATAGTGGCGGCGGCTCTCTCAGGGGTACCGTCGCGAAAGTAGTTACCACAGACGGCAGTCGCGTTTGAATTACTGGCGGTTCTTCCATCGATTTGTCTGTCTTCATTTCCTCTGATAATGGGGATCCCATCCCCGTCGCCAAATTTGTAACGGGCAAGGCGGATCTGGGTGAGTAGGCGAGATGACGATCTGTCTAAAATGAATCCGAGATAGACTCGGTGTTAGTATTTTGTAAACAAACACTGGGCCGACGTCCAACACACCGTTCTCAGGCCGCTCACACGCAGGAAGAACACAGACACCAGCAGAACGCGTATATTAGGCAAAAAGTGTATTAACATCCGGGACGCCGGGAGTCCCAGGGACAGGCGTAACACAAAAGGGAAGAAGAGATTCACTGGAGTTCAGTCTCGTTGCAAGGTTCTTGTGGGCCGGACTGATTGGCATATAGGCCTGCAAGGTAATGTAACAGAGACAGCATATGGATCCCCGATGACAAGGAGATAACCGTCTTCTGTATCCCGTCTGGGGTGTACGAATTTCAGACGATGCCTTTCGGGCTGGTCAATACTCCTGCGACATTCCAGCGCTCAATGAGTGTGGTTTTAAGCGACTTGGTGCCGGCAAAATGTCTGGTTTATTTAGACGATGTTATCGTACATGGCCACACACTGGCTGAACATCTCGCTAACCTGGAAGAGGTAATTACTGCAATTGAGGATACCGGGTTGAAACTGAAGCCTGGAAAATGTGAATTTCTGAAGCGGGAAGTTAAGTATTTAGGTCACATTATCAGTCAAGATGGGATCCAGAGTGATCCGGAAAAGATTCAAGCTATTAAAACCTGGCTGGTTCCGACGAACGTAGCCGACGTCAGGCGGTTCATTGGGTTGACTTCATATTACCGTCGCTTTGTGAAGGACTATGCCCGAATCGCGTTTCCGCTGCATCGGCTTACAGAGAAGGACAGAAAATTTCTGTGGACGTCGGAGTGTCAAACAGCATTCGAAACGTTCCAAAAATGTCTAACCGAGGCTCCAATCCTCGCATTCCCAGACCTCACCGAAACAGCAGGTGCCTTCATCCTGGATACGGATGCCAGTGAGACGGGGATCGGGGCAGTTCTTTCTCAACTGGGCCGCGATAATGAAGAACATGTGATCGCCTATGCCAGTCGTTGCCTGAGCAAGCCGGAGAGGAATTATTGCACAATCAGAAAAGAAATGCTTGCACTGGTAACGTATGTACGTCACTTCAAGCACTATTTGCTAGGGAAACGATTTACAGTTAGAACGGATCATCAGTCTCTGAAATGGTTGCAAAATTTCAAAGAACCTGAAGGACAAGTAGCCCGTTGGCAAGAGCGGCTGCAAGAGTTCGATTTCGAATGCCAACACCGACCTGGTCGAAAGCACATGAATGCCGACGCCCTGTCCCGACGTCACAACCAGCATGGTGATTGCCCGACTTGCCAGGTGGCCACAGTCCTGTTGGAAACGCAGAAAACGGAGTGGGCAGAGATTCAGCGAAATGATCCAGAAACGAGAGTAATCTATGACAAGTTGAAGAGTGGTCAGACTAAACCCACCAAGGCGGAGATGGCCGGCTGTAGCTGGGAAAGCCTTTGTCTCTGGTCCGCTTGGCCACGGCTATCGATTCAGGAGGAGGTGATGTACTATCAGTACGGAGAAAATTATGGCCTCCGAATGATCGTGCCCCAATCGAGGGTGCAGTACGTGTTAGAAAAGTTGCATTCCGAGTTGGGTCATGCGGGGCAACACAAGATGGACCATGCCGTGTCGCAACGATTTTGGTGGCCCCAGCAGCGTCGGGATGTAATAAACTTTTGTAACCGCTGCATAGAATGTATTCAGATTAAACCACCACAGAAGCGACATCGTGCTCCGTTACAAGCAATGCCGGCAGGTTATCCTAACCAAATTGTAGGAATGGATATTGTCGGACCATTACCTGAAACCCCCAGAAAGAATCGGTATATTCTTGTGATGGTAAACTACTTCACAAAATGGTGTGAGGCGGTGGCATTGCCCTCCGTCGATGCCATCACGATTGCAGATGCTATCTTTGAACAGTGGATATCTCGCTGGGGTGCACCACAACAACTACATTCAGATCGGGGCACAAGTTTCGAGAACGCTGTGGTCGTGGAGCTTTGTCAACTATGCGGGATAAGTAAAACACGCACATCCCCGTATCATCCGAAAGGTAGCGGCCAGACTGAACGGACGAATCGGTCGTTAAAGGGACTGTTAAAAGCCTTCGTTGATGACTGCTCTACTCGGGATTGGGACAAGGCGATCTCCCGCTGTTTGTTAGCTTACCGGGCAACAGTACATTCATCAACCGGACACACTCCATCTGCCATGGTATCGGGACGCGAGATGCGACTGCCATCAGATCTAGCAATTCCCGTGAGTGCCCCAGATCCGCTCATCTCAACAGAATTTGCATGGAAGTTGAAACAGGAGTTAGGACGCGCCCATTTACTGGCTCGTGAACGATTGAAAAGCGCCTTCCGACACCAAAAGGAATATTATGAACAGTGGGTTGCAGGGAAGCCATTACAACCCGGTGAACAAGTGTTCCTACATAATCCGATCCCACCCTCAGGAAGAACAGCGAAGCTACATCGGGAGTGGACTGGACCCTATACTGTACTGGAAGTGTTCAATGATGCCACATGCCGTATTGCGCCGACGGACCATGTGGATGTTACTTACTTACTTTTACGCGACTATCTCCTGCGAGAGGATAAGTCGGCTCCATGGATATCACGAACCATTGCTGACCACGCGCGGCGGTCGGAGGCGAGCTCCGTACAGATCTTGATCCAGTCCTTTTTCCATCGCCGGGCTCCATAGACTGACCGAAGGCCTAGAAGCTCTACGTCTTTCTCGATTGTACTGGTCCACGTTTTGAGCTGCCCACCAAGGCGACAACGCCAACCAGGGCAGGGAGTGGGGCAGAGTGTTTGCTTGGTTAGCTCCGACTCGGGTCGCCGAAGCGTATGGCCGAACCACTGAAGTCGTCGATGTTGGAGGAGGACGGGAAGAG
This sequence comes from Fasciola hepatica, assembly GCA_948099385.1. NCBI lineage: Eukaryota > Metazoa > Platyhelminthes > Trematoda > Plagiorchiida > Fasciolidae > Fasciola > Fasciola hepatica. The sequence goes on along the minus strand of CANUEZ040000142.1, from coordinate 11,568,556 downwards.
CATCGATATCGCAGCATCGTCTCCTTACCTCGTCGTTGGACACCCTGTTGCGCCACTTGACTTTGAGGATTTGCCGCAGGCACCAGTGGTCGAAAACCTCCAGCCTTCTGGTATCCTCAGCTCGTAGTGGCCAGATTTCGCAGCCATAGATGAGTACGGGCCGGATGGCAGCACGGTAAACACGAGTTTTGGTTCTTAAGCTGATTTCACTGCGAGTCCACAGCGTTCGTCTTAGCTGAAGAAAGGCTCTCCTGGCGCTGTCGATCCGTAATACCACTTCATCTTTTGCCTGGCCGTTCGGAAGCAGAGTTGAGCCTAGGTATTTGAATGAAGGGACGTATTCGACTGGTTGGTCATTCATCGACAGTTGTTGAATTGTCGGGCCCAGATGGGTTGTGAAAGCCTTTGTTTTGGTCGAGTTTACTTCAAGTCCGATGGACCTCGCGAAGGAATTGATTCGGTCGAGGATTGGTTGTAGCGTAACGGGGGAGTCTCCAAGCACAACAATATCATCCGCGAACTCCAGGTCCGAGATGTATATTTCCTGGCTAAGCTGAACGCCAGGGTAGTTGTGTAATGCCTGTCGCATTGTCCAATCGATGGCGTAGTTGAACAGCACCGGTGAGAGGGGACAGCCCTGCCTAACTCCGGTAGTGAGTGTGAACTCGCGGGACTCTTCACCGTACATACGAACCCTAGCACCGGTTGTCGAGTAGTATCCCCTTAACAGCCTTGAAAGCTTATCGGGCATTCCATCGGATTGGATTATGGTCCAAAGAGACTCGCGGTTCACCGAATCAAAAGCTGCCCGGAAGTCGATGAAACAAGCTACGGTCGGCTGCTGGAACTTATAGCGGTGCTCCAGTATTCGGCGCAGTGTGAAGATTTGATCCACACAGCCTCTGCCACGGCGGAAACCCCCTTGGTTCGGGCGAGTGCGCTGGTCTCTTGCCTCGGAAAAACGGGTTAGTAACAACGAACCAAAGATCTTTGCGGCCACATCGATCAGGCTGATCCCTCGGTAGTTCTCGCATGCCGATTTATCACCTTTTTTCAGAATGGGCAGCAGTATGGACATTCCCCAGTCCGGTGGAAATGATTCCGCTCTCCAAATGGAACCAAAAAGTGTACACAACCTGTCAATCAATGACGATGAACATGCTTTATACACTTCTGGAGGGATGCCATCTTCCCCAGCAGCTTTTCTGTCTTTCAGTTTGTTTATCATCTCCGTGATTTCCGCGGTGTTTGGCGGGTCACAGTTGCTTTCGTACTGGGCTGGAGGGGTTGATATTGGTTGGTCCGTCCGGTGGTCCGAAGGCCGGTTGAGCAGCTAACTAAAGTATTCCACCCATCGGTCCATTTTCTTGCTCTGTTCAGGTATTAAGTTTCCTGCCGTGTCACGAAGAAGGGAATCTTGCTTACAAAACCTATTAGAGGCGCTGCGAATAAGGCGGAACAGTTTACCGAAGTCACCAATTCCGGACGCGGTCTCCATTTTTTCGGCTATTTCTATCCAGTATCTTATGCGATCAGCCTTGGCGGAGCGTGTGGCCTCTCGTTGCAGTCTGCGGCGTTCGTTACTACCTGCCAGTCGCGCTTCGTGTGCTCTGGTTGACAGCTGGAGCGTGCTCTCCGAGATCCAATCCTTTGTCCGCCTTTTCGTTTTCCCGAGTACTGTCCAAGAAGCTTCCTTGATTGTCGTCATCATTCGAGTCCACTGCCCTCCCACAGAAACTTCATCTGCTTGTGCATTGGTTGCGCTGGTTAGTCGGGTTGTGATTGCTCGTGACAACGCTTCTCGCTTCTCTGGATTTCCTAGGGCAGCAACGTTTATCCGAGAGGGTGCACACACTTTAGCACGTGTGGACAGATGAACTTTGAAGCATGAGCGTAGGAGGACATGGTCGGTGCCGTTTGTGTTGCCCGTTTTTGCACCTCGGTACGCTCGGCAATCCTCCACAGACGAGGCCCAACGGGCTCTCACCAGGATGTGGTCGAGTTGGTGTGCAGTGCGACCATCATTGGAGTACCATGTGAGTAGATGCTTCTTGGGGTGTTGAAATCGAGTGCTGCAGACAACCATTCTGTTGATGTCGGCTAAACCAATCAGTCGACCACCGTTATCGCAGCGTTGACCAAGGCCAAATCTCCCGAGAATATGGCGAGTAGATTCGTCGGCCGTACCTGTGCGAGCGTTTCAATCTCCTGCGATGAAAAGTACATCGCGCCTCGAGACCCGGTTGATTACCTCCTGCAAATTAGTGTAAAATTCGTCTTTGGTTTCGTCATCAGCTGAATTGGTTGGAGCATAGATCGCGATCACCGTCAAGTTGTGCGGGGAGCCTTTAAAACGTGCCAAGGCGAGTCTGGATGAGACGGGTTCCCAAGAGATCATTGCATCATTAGCTGCTTTGTTCAGAGCAAACGCGACACCGTAGAGACCGGAGTTGTCTTTCGGGCCACTGTGATAGAGCCAGTAGGATGTATCCACACCCGGGACCTTTATTTGTCGGCTACCTGAGTTGGGCAGGCGGGCTTCCGAGAGGCAAGCAATATCTACGTCATAGCCGTGTAGAGTTCGCATTGTGATGCACTGACTGCCGACGTCTAGAAACGTCCTGACATTCCAACAGGCTATGTGTGTTCTTTTCCTGCAGCGAATAATCCCAGCTTGTTGTCTTATCACCTCGACCGCCGGGACACGAGGCGCGTCGCTTACCGGGGACGCCGTAGCATGATGAGCGCTTGAGGTTTCGTGAATAATCATAGAGAGTCGCGGGAGTAGGGTACGAAGCGGTGTCCCCAGCACCGTTCGGCCTTTTTGTTCGAGGTTGCACCTCTAGCCCTTGCACACCCAAGTGCAGACTGCAAGGCAGCAGGGTGTTTCCAGAGGAGCCGGTGACCTGCTGTACGGTTCGTTCGCCTCCTCTGGAATGCCGGATCAGGCAGTTGAACAGGTCTCCTTTGTGGCCGTTGGATCAGTAGATCTCGTCCGCCCATTCAGAAGAATCTGTCTTCACATGCCGAACACCGTCTCGCCGAAGTTTTTTAGACCTCGGTAACCCTCAACCTGGTTTAGCCCGCCTGTCGAGCGGTTTGCCGGGGTGTGGCCGCTGATGCATGCTTCAGCTTCGTGGAGCCACAGGTGAGAGTTGGGTGAATGATGGAGACCAAAGAGATGGAGGATGCCCCAAGGGACACGACAGTCAACCAACTCAGAAGTGCTACTCCTCTCAGACACCCCATACCCATGACAGTGCATTTTAATCGGTTAAAGCCAGCAACAAGAGCAGGGGCGTTCCGAGAAGAATCACGACGAGATACCAGTATCACGGTACCGGATGTGGCTGATGAAATTGAAGTCCATACCGGAAGCTGACAGGTGTTGAGGACAACACCTTTTCACTCAGGGAGGGGATGGTGTAATGGCATTAGCTCTCTTAGGGCCAATATGTGAATATGACATTATCATTCCCATTGTTTGATCCATATGCTGTCTCTGTTTCATTACCTTGCAGGCCTATATGCCAACCAGTCCGGCCCGCAAGAACATTCCAACGAGACTGAACTCCAGTGAATCTCTTACGTTTCGTGTTACGCCTGTCCCTGGGACTCCCGGCGTCCCGGATGTTAATACACTTTTTGCCTAATATACGCGTTCTGCTGGTGTCTGTGTTCTTCCTGCGTGTGAGCGGCCTGAGAACGGTGTGTTGGACGTCGGCCCAGTGTTTGTTTACAAAATACTAACACCGAGTCTATCTCGGATTCATTTTAGACCGATCGTCATCTCGCCTACTCACCCAGATCCGCCTTGCCCGTTACAGTGCAACGCCTAATGGGATATCGCGTAAAATTGAAAAGTCACGAACCAGTGGAATTACATAAAACTAGCGTACCAAATTTTCCGAAAGAAATGAAAAACCGGTTTCTCATTATGAATAAGTTTCGAGAACAATAGGATGACGGACAGTATGGAAACACACATGAACACGGAAATTGACCGAATACTGGCATCTGTCAGAATATTTCAGAGTTTTTCTGGGTACAAAATATGTGACAAACCATATTGTATGTAATGTAAATAAACGTTCTTCTTGAAATGCGAGAATAGTTTCACAATGTGCTCACGGCTAATAAGCCTCACTTGAACTGTTCAAGAGAAATATTGGTAAATTTCTCCTTCTCGCCTAGGTGCAAGCTGGATAGAAACTGGAACTAAGTACATTTTGCAACTGTTCAGGAAAAATAGGTCCATTTAAATAGTTGTAGAGCATGAAATGGAATAAAATGCTGAGTAACTCGAAGCGAGGCGATTTGCAAGCTACTTTGTCCTTTGAATATGGTTTCGAGCTCGAATCATCAACGTTTTCATCGCTGTTTCCTGCTACGAGTGGATTAACTCGCTGATGTTTCGGACACACTCTTCGTTTCTCCCGTTTCCTGTAAAGTAACACAACTGTAGGATCTGTCCAATATGCAAGGCTCAGTTCGGTGGTGGTACAGTTCTCTTTAAGTATTGGTGCTACCTTAAAACCCAATAACAGTGCAGTCATTTTGGGTTCGTTTAGGGATACTGACTTCAGCTCAGCAATTTTTGTTTCGGCAATGAGTCTTTGTTTCGCCACCGGCCATGCATTTCCACCCAAGTACCGTACACTGCTACTAGGTCGGCAAATTCCAAGCTGCTTTGCATGACCTGCTGGTGTTCAAATTTCAGCAGGGCTTCTCGAAAATGTCCTTTTTTGAGATATTTCAAAAGCCTCCGGGCAACTTCTCCATTTCTTGATAGGTGACTTGACAATGGTCTCTTGGGCATGGCAACTTCGTGTTGCCCATCGCGACGTCCCGTCTTTGAATTCACCACCAAAAGCAGCGACTGATCTTCTTTTGAGTGAACTTTGCTTTCCTGAGATGGACCGTTGAATTCGACATCGAAAAGTTGATTATGTTCCATAGAGGCACTTCTTTCAGCAACAGTTAAGCTATTTATTGATGCGGATTGTTGAAGTTCGTTCGTCAGGGGTCCGAGAAATGTCCAGCCAAGTATCGTTCGCGTAGCGAATGGTTTTTTCCGATTGCTTATGCTCTGTTCAAGCACCCAATGAGCCTCTGGTACATTGCATCCGAATAGTATGTCGACGTGGGCGCTAGAAACTTCTTCGAACGCTATGTCTCTGAGCTGAGACCATCTCGGCGATCGATTTAATAGAGTCGACTGGTCTCATTGGCAAGCTGTCTATTGCAAAGGCTTCCGGAATTTCTACGGTCCCCTCATCAGATCAAGACGTTAACTGCAAGGCCGGCCTCTTAGAATTGTTAACATTACCCCCTGCAGTCGTGCTGATAGTGAGTGAGGTAGGCTCGCCGACTAGTTCACGGCTTTCTACAAGCTCGCGAGTAATCAACGAGGTATCCAAACCCGTGTCCGAAAATGCATTCACCCTCCTCAATCCTTTAGGTGTCACGAAGCCGACATGTACGATGCCTAATCTCGCCGATTTAAAATCATCATGTCCCGTTGAACAGACAATTCTGGATTCATCCGGCTGAATAGGCCTATTGTTGAGAGGGCCATGTAGTAACGAGTGATGATTACCCAAGCATCCGTCTTGGTTACATTTCACTTTTAAGCTGCTTTCAGAGGCTCAATGAGAGTTGTTCAAACACATAAAGCATGAGCCAATCTTTTTTTACTGCGCGCCACCGATAGCGTACACTCATTCCATGAAATGTCGGACAATCTGGTAACCGATGCAGGGAGTTTCATAGCTTGCATTCAGTTGACCTCTCGGGTTCTCGACTTATCATGTGCATGCTGGCCAAAGACTGGATTCGGTTACAGTCCTTCCCTACAATTTGAGCAGATGTTGGTTCCGTTCGCGCCAGCCTGTAACTCGCGCGTACGATTTGTCCAAATCGGCTGTTGGCGATACGGGATTGACGACCTATGAACTCCGTCAAATCGTTAAACGTAGATTCCCACTCAAGCATATTTATTTTTTCAGCTTCCTCTGCCCATCGGCTCTGTAAATCAATAGGTAGACATCGGAAAATCCATTCCTTTGTGTGCAACGCATTCAGATCAGACTGGTATCCTAAGTGCTCCAGTGCTATAATGCAATTTTGCATTTTTATCACCAAATTTGACAGTAATTAAACCTTGCCCTCAGTCCTTTTTGCCCCCAATAAAACACCATCAATCAGGCTTCTAGCCACCTTGAATGGTTGTATAAGCAAATCCTTCAGGATTCTGCGTGCCTTGATGTACTCCATTAGTGGATCAAGCACCGCGCAGCCTTCGGTAGCACTTTTGGCCCTCCCACGACAGTAATGTAATAAATACAAAACCTTTTGACCGGGATCGGAAACTTTGCACTCAACAAAATTTTCGAATTGTCTAATGAATATACAGTATTTCTCGGGGTGCCCGTCGAAACGGGGTAGCCCCGCTCTTGGCACGTTGAATGCAAAACCTCGGTAGTTTCAGGCTGTCTCAAGGGTTTGTATTCGTCTTTCACAGTGCCGTTTCGATGTTGACATCGTGAACTACATGGACTTTTTTCTGGCTCGCTGAGACTAGTCCCTTGTTTAAGAGGCTCTGCTTGCTTCCTGGCTAACTGCAGCTCGTTCTCTAATTCCATCACTCTCATTCTATAAGTACAAATATCAACAAACTCACCGCAATTAGAAATATATGACCTGGCACTGACAGAACTAGAAGACTTAGCATTATCCAGAGAATCAATAACACCCAAACCATCCCCGAGACTTGCTGAGTTAATTCCTGTTGTCTCAAAAGGTCCTTGTTTCCTCGTCTGGGTATTTCCAATGAGTTTTCTTGCCCAGGTTCCACTTGAGTACTGTAAGTCAACTCTCGCAAATCGAGCGACGAGTAGTCAATTCAAACGAATCCCAAAACCAGAACAAGATTTATCCGTAGTTTTTACGGTACTAAATTGACGTTCACAAAGGGTACAAATATATACAAACCTCAAGTATGCGGACAAATAGAGTTCACAGTAAAACCCAAAGGTTCAAAGCCCCGTGGCTCAAGCACGAGGGTCAGAAACGGTTCAAAGCCAAATTCAAATGTCTCACATCGATAAACAAACGTAAACAGTGTGGTATGTGAGCGGGCTTTTCAAGGTTATGTTAAATATAGTCAAATTCACAAAGCACGTAAAACATCTGAAAGGATATACAGTATTTGTTCTTTACATAGGTCCCTCAAAGTCAGCGATGTAAAATTCCCTCGTAATTGTAGCGGCTCCTTCCATGACATCTCTCCGTATGAAATGAGAGTGCCGGGCCTCTGGTAGCCTGGACGGCTTGCACACCTGGCCTCTAACTTAACTTGATGTGACTTTCTCCCAGTACAGAATGGGTAGGCTTCTTGAATGTGTCTGATGGTAGCTGTCCACGAACTCCAAACCAAGGCAAGGTCTGCATACCGTGAAGTTCACTTGTTGCACCAGTCACGTACTTCAAAAACTGACTGAACTTCCAGGCAATCCATGTAAACCAAAAAAGGGCTAGCCAACGTGTTCAGTTGGCCATCAAGGCGCCACTTCTAGTCTGGACATGGTGAGGGCCGTAGGCTTCTCCTTGTAGGTTCCGTTTCGGGTCTTCATAGGACATGACCATAACACTGCAGGCTACGTCACAGGAGGGAAGGAGAAATTTGCTTTTAGCTTGCGCAGTTTTATCGCACAGCGTAGTTTGTGACGCGTACATATCACGTAGATTTAGCCTCGTAGCGGAGGCTCCAGGGGTCATAGCCTTTTAGCCTTTCCGTGTCATCTACTCTCAGTGGTTATGCCTCGAAAGCGTGCATACGAACTAGGCGAGAAGGCAGCTCGGCATATGAGCGGCTTGGTGTGAAGGCTTATTTTGCTGTCAGACCACAATCATTTGCAGAGTTGCAAGCAAGCCCTCCTTGTGCAGCCTACGCGGAGCTTAACGTTGCCCCTGGCTTGACCGTTTGGCTGGATAAAAGAACCTAGGAATTCGAAGTAGTGCACCCGTTCTGTATTTTCGTCACGGACGCATATCGAGTCTGTCAAGCCATGTAAATCGTGCAGAATTTTGTTTCGGTGTTGCTTATCTCCAAACCAACAGCCCTGGCTTCATACGCAAAACGGTCGAGAACCGACAACAAAACTCCGGGATCATCTCTCAGAATGAGTGTCGCCGGCGAATTCGAGGTCTGTAACCCAACAGCCTGGGCCAAGTTGCACTCCTCAAAAGCCGTTGAGGGTGCAATGCATTGCCCGGTCGATGGTGTGGTTAAATAGGATAAGTGATATAGGGCATCCCTGGCAAATGCCGGAATCGATTAGAAACTCTGAGGGCTCTTTGCCGTAGGCGCTGAAGTGCATCCGTGTTTTCGAGTATTATGGTTCTATCAATCCAATATACTTTTCGGGCATTCCGTCGTTTTGGAGTAGGCTCTAGAGTAGCTGTCTGCCAATTGAGTCGGATGCTGCCCGAAAGTCAGTGGAACACGCTATGGTGGGTTGTTGAAATTTGAAGCGGTGTTCTGCAGTTCGGAACAGCGTGGAGATTTGGTCAACCCAGTCATTTTCCCGACAAAAACAGCACTGGCTGGACCGAGTTCGCGCGTCCAGAACGGCAACAAAGCAATTAGGCAGAATGGTCGCAAAACGCTAAGTTGCTATATCGATGAGGCTGATACCCTTGTAATCCGGGCAGACGTTCTTGTTGCCATTTTCCTGTGTAGGGAGTAGGACAGAAATTGAACAGTCTTTGGTGACCCAGATACGACTGTCAAAACTGGCAAACAGCATCTAACCGGGTGAATTGCGGATTCTCGTCCTCCGATCATTGGAGCAGCGGTCAATGGTTTATGCTGGGATCCAGTCTTTTCTATGCCACTTTGGCTTGTCCAGCTGTTCAGGGGAGGTGCCGGCAATAAACATTGTTGGCCCCATCCATAGCCAATCTACTTTACAGTCCCCTTCTATTGCAGTTAGTCTAGACAAGATCGCTTTTGACAGGGCTTCAAAGTTGTCCGAGGGCGTACCAGTGCGTGGCCCCTGCCGCCTGCCTTTTCGTCACGCTGCTCCGTTATGCCCAACGGTTCACGACAGATGATCTCCAACAGGAGTGAATCAAGATATAGTCAATTCAGTGCACTATCCCTCCACCGTTGGAATACCAGGTCAGGAGCTGAGCTTTTGGATGCTGAAAGCTGGTATTGGTGACGACCGGTCGACTGAGGTCTGCAAACGTGGCCAGGCGGTCGCCATTTCAGCGTCGCTGGAAGGGGCCAAACTTCCCAAGTACATGCTGCGTACACTTGTCTGCTGGTTCGTTGTGAGCGTTCCGATCTCCTGCAATTAGCAGAATATCTCGTCTGGAAACCCGGCAATGCTTGGAAAAACTACTTTCCAAGAAGTCAGGGCGTTACGTACTCCGCTGTTTAATGCAAATACCGCTACATGGTGCCCAGAATTGTCCACTGGCCCTTTGTGGTACACCCAGCAGGACGAGTCTCTTTAGGGAACTTCATTATGTTGGCTGCCAGAGTTGCGTAGGCTTACTTCGGACAGACAAGCTGCGTCAGGTCCGTATTCGTAGTGTGTGTGTTGTAATGCACTGGCCACCATCACTCCAGCGACCCCTCCAAATGTACTGTTCCTTTGGTTCACCGCTGACCCCACCCACATCCAGCCGCCCAACTTCGCAACTGTATTCATCGGTTGTTTGTTGTTTTTTCATGTCTGATATTCTATCTTGACAAATCCTCTCAGACAGTTCAGATCCTTGCAACTACCTGGGCACCTTGTTTGGCCCTTAGATAACGCTTATCATTACGTAATACTTGTCATTTAAGTACTCATCTCCTTTGCAAGCCGTGTCTGTGCTACTATCATGGCTACGCATCACAAATTGATCGGTGGCCCAATTCCCATTTCCATGTCGGTGCATCATATTTCACTCTTCTGGGAGTAAACTATCTGCTCAACGATTGCCTGTCTACATACGGCCACTTCTTTCACCACCACCTAGGCAACCTCTCTCTACGTATGAGTCCTTCACTGGGTATTGAACTGAATTAGCCGATATTCGGTTGCTAAACATTATAAAGATAGTCTTCGAAGGATTTTCATTGTTCTACATCCGCAAGGTTGCTGCTTTTCATCGTCTGATTTTCTAATTCTAAACCGTTGCATACACCGCTATGGCTGGTTTACGTCTCCTTGGGAAATTTCTTTCTCCTCAAGGTAAACAAAATTTCCGGTAATCTTGTTTGATTGTCTCGTTGCGCAGTCCCTCTTTTGTAATATTTGAGTGTAAGTCTACTACTTCCAACCGGCCCCACCTGGACTCGGCCGGCTTGGCCAACCGACCTTGCCGGTCTCCGCCATAAAGAGTAACTTAAATAACTTCTCCCATACTATATCGAGTAAACATACCTGAATCATCCTCTTGGAATTCGGACTCTGCGTCCAATTGTACCGTTTGATCTTGCGTTGCAGCATGCCTCGGGGTTATCCGAAATAGATTATTATTATTATTATTATTATTATTATTATTATTATTATTATTACTATTATTATTATTAGCATTATTATTATTAGCATTATTGTCATTATTATTATTATTATCAATGAGTTACCAGGTTGTAAGGGATACCTGAGAGGAAAAGCGCCTCTGAGTTGATAGACAATCAGGCTTTAGGGGCATCTTCTGCCTCTGTTGTCTCCATCATTTGGCATAATTTGCCATCAAATTCTTCGCAGTGGCTCAAGTGGCCTGTCCCACTTTATCCAACGATAGTTTCTTATCTACTGTACTCCATGTCAACATGATCTGTAATTCTCTGTCAACCGAAATTTTCTTGGCTTTGGTCACGGCCACGTCAGCCACTGGTTCTTTTTGGCTGTTCAAGCGCATTTACCGTGTCGTTTGTCTAGATCTTATCTTACGTACTGCGACCTGACACTATTTATGGAACCATTGGGGAATTACTGTACCTAGTGTATAGGTAGTGTGCTTCCCTACAGTCTTGCTGCAAGTCCCATTGTGTCAACTCTGGCAACGAATGTACCGGATTTTCTCAAGCTTCAAGCCCCTCTTGCAGTTTTCACTTCCTCATGGAGTATTACCACTTCATGAGGTCCCTTTTGATTTGAAGGCTGCGCGTTAGGCTCCTTGAGAAACCATAGCTTCTTCAACTTGGCTAGCTCGAAGCTAATTCCAAGGACAGTGAGTGATAGAATACAACGTCGAAACTTAGTTGAGAAAAGTGTGAGCGGAGAATATATTCCAAATAGTACCGAGGAATATGGAAAATTTTGATGCTATTGTGACCCAGAAGGCACAGTAGGAATGGACACAAACTAAAATGAAATGGAGGAGCAAGGAACGTAATGCTTCAGCTACTACGGAACTATGAACCTTGGAGGGGGAATATAATAGTAGATAGCTTGAGTTCAAAGTCATAGTGCAATGCAGTTCAGCCGCGAGGAACTTTCCCAGCGCCAACATGTGTGGATATTTCCTTCATTTCAGGCCGTACCTCTGACAGAAAATGCAGCTTTTTGGCCCGCGAATTTGGCTAAATAGCGGAATGGGTGCTTTTGGTGTGCACTCCATTCAGGCACTGGCACTTGTTCCATTTAGCAAGGTGTCAGTATTATTAAGTGAATTATTATCAAGCATCAAGCAGTAAACATGAGGCTAAATTAGGATTCCCTTCTGTACTTTGAAAGCACATGAATTAGAATGGTCGTCGGTGGCAATGAACGTCGTGACCAAACCAAAACCGGAAGCAATAGCGGCCCACCCCGATTGGAGATTTTGTGTGAGCGGGTCAATAAAACAAGAACGACTAAAAATTACACTTACGATAGATGTCTCTCACACAACTTCAAAATGGATCACTTATTACAACCCCTCAGCTGCCATAAGATTGACAGAGTCGTAGGTTTTATGGTAACTTTCGTATTTCAACTCTTTTTGTCGGTCTTGATTCTCGTCTCCAACACTTTTTGGCTGTACTATAGGGGTTTGCATATATCTATATACTTGGAATTTCTTATGCTATCACTGCAGAATTATTGAATGAATTCGCTTCTGGTTTGAGATCCGCTCGCTTGGCTGCGTTTTATTCTCGTTGCGAACAACGACTTACGGGGAACACGATTCGCCTTCACTCACAGTAAAGGTGGACTCAGAAGGAAATCTCTTGAGTACGCGAGCTGTTTCCTGCTGATGCTCCCCACCTCCAGACTTTGAAGCAAGTGGTTGTGTGACACTAGGCCAGAAGCCTTCGCAAAATCTGTGAATACGGCAAGGGAGATTTTGTCCCGACAGTAAACCCGTGTTAAACTACATATGACGGTCAGAATGTTCGTCATACGTGATATAGCTTACCATCAGGAAGCGGGGCGTGGGTGGATAAAACTTTCGGCGATTTCATTTGTCTGGCACAAATTCGTGCTGGAATCGAGAAATTCAGTTATTCGCCTGTAAATTGCGTAGCTTTGTGCGTTTCATGGTGCACAAAAAACCTTCCTAGGGATGCAAGTTTGACTTATCGGCCTGCGTCCTTTTAGGATGCTCCGATCACCCATTTTTGAAACTGGCATGGTTATATTTTGTAAGCTCGAGCAAGTCTTGTAGATATCATTCCCATCCCACAGTTGAAATGAGAAGGCAAAACATGCGATGATAGGTTTGATAGTTATACTATTTGCTCGGCTGAATTCAGAGCAGACGGGAGGCTGGATGAGGTTAAGGCCGCAGCCGACCGGCCATGGTGTGTCACGTCTCCGGAGACGCTTGGACTGAGACGGCGATGAGCCAGTGCGGGAATGCGCCAGGTTGACCCAAATAAGCAGGCTTCAAGCAACTAGCCAATTGAAGGGACTGAATCTAATCGGAATTCCCAACCTAGAAAAGAACCTGGCTAACCCCTGATTGGTCAGTCGGGTACTCTGATGAATGACTGATAAGAACCACCCGCACGTCGCATAGGTCTCCTAAAAAGGACCCATTTGCCCCGGATGAGGGTAAGTACCTTGGGTTGCAACTGCCCTTGACTCTAAACCACTTCATCTGGCCACAGAGAGTGGTCATTAGAGTCAGGATTTAAGACCACCTATATCTAGTGGAACACCTGACGCCCGGAACTGAAGAAGCCTCCCCCCACCCACCCGAAGGGCGGCCATCTTTCCGTAGCAGATATGTCTACATATGCCTATTTACGGACAAGGAGCACCCAAGCTCCGGGATCGCACTTGTCTGGAAATGATTTGGGTGCTTTTGTGTTGGCGAAGAAAGTCTGCAAAAGCCTACTTCTAAAGGCTGCTCGAGGTGCAATAATATGGTCGTGTGATTTCTGGTAAATGAGAGCCCACAAAGCCGGATTCTCTACCGTCGTCCGGTGATCTGTCTCACAGCCCAGTGGCGGTACAAAACATAAGACGTAGTCGAAGCTGGTACCGTGATCCCCTTCACGCTTCCCAGTGATATCTTTCAGATCACCGAAAATATTCAAAGACCAAGATAAAAGCGGGATCCGGTAATATTTGGTCTTCAGTCTCTTACCTAGGCAATACTTCAAGACATCAAGATTTCCGTGAGCATAAGAAAGTATCGCAGATGTTCCCTGAAATCTGATATTTTTGCTGCAACGGAGAATGAAAACCCCGGAAAAAATGATCCACTACAAGTTTGACGTCTCCACGAATTTGGATCCCAATAAGTTCGTTGTGGTGCTCGGCCCTCTGCTCTTCCTCATCTTCATCAATGACCTAGCACGTGAGCTTACAAACCTCACCTTTATGTTTGCCGATGACGTCAAGATAGCTGGAGTAGATATAAAACTTGACGCGTTAGCAGTACAAAACTGGTCACGCAAATGGGACCTCCACTAAACCTCACCAAGTGTCAATGCTTGACCACAAATACGGGGGCTAGTGGGAATGGTGTGGGTTTGTTTCAACTGGTATCTCAGGTCAAAGACTTGGGCGTTATAATGGACAACAGCTTCAAGCCGTCGAAGCGGTGCACCGCTTCAGCCAATATGGCCAGGAGAGAGTTCTTTCGAGTTAGATCCAGTATGTCGTGTAGAGAGTCGGAGATTTTCGTTCCGATATATCAGGCTATAGTTAGGCCGCATATGGAGTACTGTGTGCAGGCCTGGGCACCGTACTACTAGAAGGATATAGACTGTCTGGAGAAAGTGCAAGGGCTAGCCGCTAGAATGGTGGCTGGGCAAGGGGGGTTTAGCTACACAGAGCGTCTCCGTGCCCTAGACCTGTTCTCGATGGAAAGACGGCGCATTCGCGGGGGTTTGATAGAAACCTTCAAGGTAATGAAGGGACTGTCATGAATAAGTCGAGAAGACCTTTTCTCTCTGATCCCCGAGAGAGGCACAAGGGGGCATAGCCTTAGATTACAAAGGAAGCATTCGAGGCTCCAAATTAGGGCGAAGTACTTCTCTAATAGAGTGGTACCCTATTGGAATAAGCTCCCGGGGGAGGTCATAAATGCCACAACAGCGAAGGCTTTTAAGAAAGCAGGAGACCTATGTTGGGTGGTGGTATATCCCGAGTTATGCTAATCAACTTTTAGGGTCAGACGCAATTTACTCATTGTTTCCACCTTTCTCTGCCAGGGCTGATACTGCACAAAATTTCTGCCTTTCAGAAAAAGAAAATCACGCAGTGTTGGGAGCTACGGAAACGTGCCGACAACACAACTATCTGGACATACGATTGGCTCTAGCCACACCAAGTCCTGTGAAAACTGAACTGAACTGAACTGAAGTGCATCTTGGTATAGAGCCTTGGTACATATCCGCACTAACTGAATGCCCAGTAGTCCTGGTTGTTGGTGTTGTAGTACGCAAGCAAAAGAGAGAAAGAATCCGAGAATAAATTACATCGACACGTAACAATACCATGAAAATGACAGAGTGAGAACACGTGATAGCCATGTGACGTGGGCATTCACTGTTCCCCAGTCAGCTCATGGGCGTCAAAACGCCCCCACAGGGTACCTTGAGGGACTGTTTTTTTAATATCCATTTTTATCAAAAAAGCTTTTGCCAATTCAATGAGATTGCTGAAATTGTGACTAAATATAGCTTTTTGTCTTTCTAGACATTGTGGTATTCCATAGGGATGCATTTATATGTTTCACATCATTTTCTCATTTTTCGGGGTTTCCGTTGGTTTAGTTGGCCTTTTTCCTATAAAAAGATCATAGATGGAGGTAATCTTTGATTTTATTCATCTTTCAGACATAATATCTCATGATTCGTCATTGTAGTCATTTCTCCACGTCATTTCGTTTCAGTGAGATTCCAACGAGGGCGAAAAAAAACACGAAACAGACCGCATTTTGTCTCACTGGGTTCTTTCAGGGGTCATTAAGGGGCCGTTTTTGTGCCGATTTTGGGCCTATTTGGAGACTGTTGTGCTGACTTGGCCACTGTTCTTGTCTTCTGATGTTGTCTTGTCCATGTCTGAATTCAAAAGGTCGATTTGATCAAATGCAACACGAAGCAAAGACAGCCTGATTGGGTCTGTCATAAATAACTGTCCGGCTCAAGTTCAACATACCGTCACTCCATACAACTCCCCCATCTACGTTAGCACCGTCCGCGGTGCTCTACCAGTCCAATGTAGCACTCATCGCCCTGTTAGCGTTGGATTCTGATGGGGATTTAATGGGAGTGTTTAATCGTTATTTTTTCAAGGCAAGACCTATATACTTGTAAAGAAAATTCCTAAGGTGTTGCACCCTTGTAGCAAAACCGCTCCGAAACCAATCAGGTTTTGGCCGGTTTTCGATCGGTTTTTACCATTATGCCGATCGGTTTTCAGTCGGTTTGTTTGGTAGCCCTTTTATACGGACCAAAGATGAATGGATACGAAGGAAATAAACAACCGGACTAATGTGCAATGCTTCGTTGGCATTTTATTTAAATATATTGGTTTGATTCATCGAAATGCCCTGAGATTCTGGAATGTGTTACGTTTTTTCGCAGGTGTCCCGTGCCACCTCCTGTCGGGACCTCTAGTTGTAGCCCTATCTCCGGGGGTGTAGTCTCGTCATCTTTCGGTATGTTCCCTTTATTTCGGGACATACGGTTTGAGACGAATAAAGTGCACCGCTATCGGTTTATTGTCCAATGTGGTAGAGTTTCTGACAGTGGCTTACGTGTGACCGGCTATTCGAGTCAACTGAAGTTTCTTCGGATTTTTCCTGAATACTACCGGCGCATTTGTGAAGATTTAACCAGTCTTTAAAAATATTTTATGGCAATATAGGTCCGAAATGGCGAAGGAATTTCACTCTTTGAATGCACGACCGAATGCAGGGCTATTCGCTAATGCTAAAGAAACTTCGATCAACCGGTTTGCTCTTTGTCTATTGACTTTCACTGACGGCGACAAATATCTGAAATGCATTTTGCGGTGATTGCGACGGAGGAGGAAAGCAATGGTCAGTTCAACGGACATCTAGGTGGACATTTCAAAGTACTCCGAACGAGCGTTCCTTGCTGAGCCCGAGCCCGCAGCAGCTTTGTGGAGAGGCTTACACGGGTGATTTTCCATGCCATCCAGCAGAAAAATCGAAGATAAATAATTATCTTATTAGTAAGGTTCATAATATCTGTAATATATGCCCAAGCTTACAACTGTTTGGTCGTAAATTGTGCAAAAGCTGACCACGGGCTAATCCACATTTGACCGATAAAACACAGCCAATGCAACGCCCTCTGTACCTCTCGGCGATTGAGGTATCTAGATGTGGAGTGCCTTAAGCGTTTCCCAAGTGTAAAGCTCTTTTTCAAGCCTGGTGGAAGCCTGTGCCTGCAGTTACCGTTTGTGACGATCAGTTAGAGTAAGTCCATAACTTCAAACATCTTGAGAGTTTGATAGCTGCTGGAGGTGGTTTTGGTAAGGAGATATCATCAGGAATGGCGAGAGCCAGAACAGATTTCACGAACCTGGGACATATGTGGCGCGGCCGTGACATCCAACTTTTCCTCGAGCGACGGGGGTAAAATTACTGCGGTTCGTGGTGTGCTACTCTATTGCTGGCAGACCTATCCCCTCCGCATTGATGATGCTCAGCGTCTTTTTATGTGCCACTAACAGTGTCTCTGAGGCATTGCCTGCATCTAGTGGGAACATCGAATTGGTAATAACGCGATTTTCCGCCACATGTTGTACATGGATAGCCGCCCTTTTATCGAAGTGATTGCTCTACACTGTCCCCGATGGTCCAAGCATGTTTTGCGTATTTCCATCCATCCTCTAATTCCCGTGCTTTGTTTGCGCGCGCTGGGCAGGACTGGAGGAATAAAAGTGAAGGACAGATCGCGGATTGACGTATAGATATGAATAAGCTGGCAATAACACTGGCTTTGGTTGGTGCCCCCGACGTCCCGGTTGGGGCTCAACAGATGAGGATTGTCGATGGTCACAGATGTTGAGGGACACAGTTCAGTAAAGAATTTAGTGAAGCGACTGCTATATGGTTTGTTTGTTGATCTCCCGCATCCCATAAATGCAAGAAAGGTCACCCAGACAGAAAAAAGGACAAAACATTTCAAAAACGTGCTCGGTGAAAAAGAAAAATTCGATAACAACACATCGTACCCTTATATCACCGAATAATTTCCATACTCTGCTATACTCCTTCTAATTATATTGCCTGTTATTGTTGCTTTGGAGACATACCTCATTTTAAGCCACTGTAAGCATATATTTATATAATCCGTAGAAAATTCTGTTATTCACTTTTGTTGGGAGCAATTTTTGGTCATAGACCACCACATTGGTGTCTAGTTTCCCTCTTGATATGTGTATGTTTATACTTATTGCTGTCTTGGTGCATGGATTTTATTGTCGGAAACATTGATTTCTAAATTGACGTTTTCATATACGGTGCTTCTAATTTTTTCTGATATTCTCCTGATTGTACGAAAGTATTCTCATGGAGAAAGATTTTTTCTTCGTAGTATTTTCATTTTTGAGGAGCTTGAAAACTGATCACATTTGGATGACTCATAAGTATAATGATTACATCATAATTCAAGTAATATTAACAAAATATAATTATCAATGCTTGAAATTAAATCATAAATGCAATAATTCGGCCTTTCACTTGCAGTCGGTCACCATGAAGATAAAAACGCCCCGGAAGAATCCCTCATCCCCATTAGACTGGTACTCAAGTTGATAAAAGAACTGTGCTTGACAAAAAGTAGCATATTGCTTATCAAGCAACACGGATTTATTGAGGTAAGTTCCGTGAAGAATTATGACTTAAATGAGTGGTTAAAGTCATAAAGTTTACACTTCTAGGGAGCAATGCAATAGCCACTTGGAAGAAAGTAGTATTATATATATATATTCCCCATAGCTGTTTTACGAGCAATTTTCCAGTTATAAGATAAGGATATTCATCTATGCATGTGTATTTTTTGTATGTATACATTCAGTAGTCTGTCGCTATATCACGGTCAACTAATTACGGCTTCAATGTATCGCGGGTTTTAAAGATATATACCAAATTCTGCATCAGAATTTTAGCAATATCACAAGATTTTGCGGTATACAGGTATCCATATAACATTTATTATTTTACTTAATTTTGCTGGAAAAGGTAAAATATTGTTAAAAACAGACTTGTAGTCGCTGAACACCACGGTGCCCACTCAGTCTATTGACCAAGGCGGTAACAGCACTTTTAAAGCCGTGTACACGTGAAATGCCTTGCGAAACCTGGTTGAAGCTATGAACTCGGAAAAAAGCTCCTCGCAAAGTGCATACTGGCATGGCTCCAACAGTGCGTTGTATCTCCCTAATATCCAGAGGTCCATGAAGTGTATGAGGAGTTAAACAGTAAATGTCACCTAGTAAAATTTGTGGCAAGAAATAGTCCACAATTACATGGGATTAACTTCTGCGGTAGTTAAGGCCGAGAAAGTGTTTAGGGCATACGAATTTTTTATAAGAGTATGGGAAAGGTTAGTAAGAGCGAGGGAAGGACCTATATAACCCATATATATATATATATATATATATATATATATATATATATATATATATATATATATATTGGTGGTAAGTAGTATGTGAATATTAGGCGAAATTTCCCCAGAGACACGACAATTTTCATGGTTGTTGCCGAGCTTCAGGTATGCGTACCCGCTACTTCTCTGCCAAGTCAATCTTCTTACTTGTACACTCCGTTGTTATTTAGTCGTTAGGATCTAATTTGAATCGTCTGGATTGCGGATGGATACTCTTCCGGAGAAGTATTGTCCACACATTTGCATACTACTTACTATCAGCATAGCCGCTCGCACACACAGCCTTATTGTTCATTGGATTAGCAGCGACCCAGACACGAATAACTAACAGAAATCGCAGTTGTGATTCATTTGTGGACTCTTCAATAGAGAGTTTTCCATTCGCATTCCAGATGATTCAAATTACATCCTAGCAACTTTATACATATAAATATGGCATACATTTTTCTTGTTACTTGGATACTGTAAACTGACAAACAAGTTAATCAATCACGACGGAAGAAAATCATTGACTTCCACTTCTATTTTGTCCACTCCTATTCTTTAGTTTTATACTTAGAACAAGTAACAATTCTATTTCGGTTCACCTTCCTTCACATTACAGATTTTATTGAAAATTTTAGACGAAAACGATCACGTTTTATTGCATTTTGCTTTGGCAGCGTTGGTTGCTGTTGTAAAAAGGTATACAGAGTTGTCAATATTTAGTCACACACTTGTCTTCATAGTGGAATGTTCGCCGGCATTTTTATTGATCAAGAAATTCTGAACTCCCTCTGTTATTTGATGCTCTCACAAAAGGATGTTGAAAAAACGTAAGTTAACCTGACTTACAGTTCTTTTCGGTGTGAAGTAGCCTGTTTTTCAGCGGTATTCATCGAATAAGAATGACGTTTAGGTAAGTGAAAATGTAACTTGAAGCCATCCATTTCATTAGGTGAAGTATGTACAATCATCCCGTCATGCATTATAATACAGGCCATGACTGAGTTTTCGTATATAGGGGAGAATTGGAGGTAGACTAATTTCAGTCAAGTAAATTTTGATCATGTTTACGATCTTTTCAAAACGAAATAACATAGGATGGAACGAGGTGGTTGGAGACGTCTGTTTTCCTGTTCACGGGAGAACTTTTCCGTGGTGAACCTCACAAGTGTTGACTGCCGTATATTTTAAGCCTAAATGATCCAAGAAAAGGCTAAAGAGTTTGTTAGCAGAGAATCTTTGTTTGCAGCTGGCAGAAGCTTCCTTGCTAGAAGTTCATAACAAAGAGAGGTTTACTGGAACTACAGAAAAGTGATATAATAACAATAGTGATAATAATAACATAATAATAATAACAATAATAATGATATAATAATGATGGTAATAATAATAATAATAATAATAATAATAATGATCCCCGGCATAAAACCAACCATTGATCCCTCTCAAACGTTACTTTACCTAATTATGGTCGTCAATTGATGAAGCCGCCTACATCAAGTAATAAATCAGCTGTTGGTCTTCACAGTTTGGCGATGTATTCTCCATCAAAGCCGCCTGGTAAGCATCCTAAAATTCGTAATAACCCTGGCAAAACGCTTAGCAGGAACAAGCCGCCCGGTGTTTGCAAAAGTGATTATAGTCCCATCGACACCCATTTGCTGTAGATCTGTTCAGCTCCAAAGTAAGGGACCCCACTTTGCTTGCTAGCTCAGCGACTAACCGGTAAACTCGACATAGAGCGCCCACAAATTACAGATGGATAAGCCAAGCCAAGGCAACCCATACGGGAAACCTAAGCTAACCCCGGCTCAGCAAAGTAGCCAGCATGGAACGGCTGACCCAAAGAAACCAAAAATAGTCAAAGAAAACAATGACCATATGTTATCCCTCGTTATCCTCCGTCCTTCGAACAGTCCATGGATCTAACCATTACGGAAACTTAAAAACGCAATGATTCCCGAGCGACACCACATTATCTACATGCAAGATTTCTTTTTCGGGTTGGCTGGGGAACAAATCTTTTCCAAGATTGATCTGACAATGGCTTACTACTAAATCTCAATAGTTGAAGATGTCCCCAAAACAGCAATAACTACACCATTTGGTCGGGTTAAATTTCTCCTCATGACGTTTGCATGAAAAATACAACACAAAGCTTCCACCAATTCACCAATCAAGTCGTTCGTGGTCTTGACTTTATGTTCAAGCGCACTGACGATATCCTGGTCACCAGCAAAGATGAAGCCCGACTCCTACGTCATCTGGAAAACTTTTCAAACCATTCTCAGCCAAAGGCGTTTCATTCAACGCGGTCAAGCGATTTTTGGACGTTCCCGATCCCATTCTGCTGGGACACCATACATATCGTTCCTCTTTTCCTCCTGATCCTCACGGTCGTTTTGTATTTGTATCTGGTTGTCCTTTTGCACAGACAGAAGTCCAAACTCCAATCAAAACAGATTTATATTTAACACATCATCGAATTGAGGGCATAAAAAAATAACTGCGTATCAAAAATTACCGACGAGTTCAGCTGATATGCGTGCCATTTTGTGGGAATTTGAGCCTAATAAGAAATAAGGTTTAGGTCAAAATGGAGAACTTGCGGAGGCGAGAGAGTTGCACTTGGAAAGATAGAGGGTGAACGAAGCCTGGGAGGATTTTGTGGGCGAACTTTCCACGTGCGGCCAGGCGTAGTTTGCATAACTCAGCAGATAATTTAGTTACTAATGCGAAAGATGCCCGATAGATAATAGACAGACCTCGGCGAAGAAATGTAAAATCCCCCCCCCCCTCCCCCGCAGAAGAACAGAAATATAACTGTGAGACAGTAGAGGAGTATGGGAAAAGCGTTGATAAACGGAAAAGGAAGCAGTTCTCTATTTATTGGTAAAAACACCGGGGCTTTTGTATTTGGTGAGATAGCTTGCATAGTTCCTTTACATAATTTGAATGATTCATTGTCTGAATAAATGTAAATCAGAAATATTTTTATGAAATGGAGAACCCACTTGCGTTTTTCACATCCAAAATTCCAACACCGCTAGCCGGAATTGAATCGGCTTGCCGGACAGATGTGAAAAATGCAAGTGGACTTTCCATTATATAAGATTTAAGCTCCTCGTGCCAATGATACATTCCTTGAATAGTGATTTCTCTCATAACTTCACATAATGTATGTACATAATTTAATGTACATCAGAAATTTTCAGGCAGCATTATACCACTTTTTTCTGCACAATTCTTGGTTTACAGCATGGCTTTGTACATCTTGCAGAATCTGCTGAAACGCGAAGATGTTCGACAGAGTCTACCCAAGGTGTCAAATTACATTCCCAGTTTATTATCTCTGGTGGTTGAACCGTTTCCAAAATGCGTAAGTTGATATCTAACACATTGATATTTTACGCCGGAAATCGGTGTATGGAACATTGTACATTTGCTGAACATGGTCACAGTGTAATATTTACCGCGTTCAGCTGTCCAAAATTAACTTGAAATGTGCGCTTTGAATAAAGCTCGTGTTGTTCACTACGCACATACTGAGACAAAATCTTAGGACAACTTTGGATGAAGTATTTGGTGAACACGGCGATTTTATCTTTTTATACCTTATTTTCGATTACTTCCTTTTATTGTGTGGTAATGGTGCACTCTTTTAGGAAGGGGGCCGCAGCCAGTTAGAGGCTACGAACTGGGAAAAGTGACCGGCAGTCAAAACAAGATTTAAACTTGAGACAGAAAGGCCGTCTGACCACCGCCGGCTCCATGATTCTTCATGCACATAAAGAATGATGTTGAATTGCCTCGAAAAGACTTTTATTCTAGGCTGATCCATTGCAATTTACGCCAAATTACTTGTCGTTTCAATGAATTTAAAAAATTGTATCTGCTCGAACTGCGATTTGTACAGAAATCGGACGAGGTCCCACTAAGGCAAAGGGCCAGTAGTAGTGACCTCGTTATCATCTCGTCTCAAGTCACTCTTATTCATAATGTACATATACGCGCTTCGATGGATGGACTGCGTACCCAGGGCGATGACAAGAATACGATTACCGACTGCCTAATCTCGCGAAGCAGGTCCATATCTTATCAAGATAGGACATTCAGCCATCATTTGTAACCCCGTTTGAAGACGGTAGTCTAACGGTCATCACCGTGGAATTTAGACCCCGTGGTCCGGGGTTTGATTCACGTCATCACTGGTCAGTTCCCCATACAACGACCTTTGACTGATCGCGGCCTCTGGAAGGAATAGTGTTCCTCGTTTGTATAATGAATGAAGGAAGTAAAAGAACTATTATTATTATTGTTATTATTATCACTACTATTATTATCAAGTTGATTACGGTAGTCTGAAAAGATCAACTTCAGTCATTCAGGACATTGATGTCATGCATGTTTACCACTAAGGTTTGAACGTACCCCACAGCATTTAGCCTAGTTCATCTGTATGGCTAAAAACCCGACTCTGTTCAAGGTTACCATTTTAAGTGGTTAGTGAATGAACACAGTTTTTAGGGCTTCGTTTGTAACCGGCGATCTAGGCTTAGCCTCACCAGGCTTAGATCTAAGTGACTGTCGAGTTAGGCCGGTTTCGAGCAATGGTTAATGCGTCGTACAAGTCCTCAGATGCACTTGCTGTGACTTTGGCATTTACCGAAGCGAGATTCAGCTGAAGAATAAATTCAAGCATCCACAACCGCTGTTCGTTTTAAGGATTCTTACAATTATATTCTATTTCAACTATTTCATTCGGACTGACGGTTCATTTCCTCATTTTTTTATTGGCAGCATTTGCCATCAAGTTCTTTGTAAACAAACACTAGTTCGCATATAATTAGGATAAGTTCAACGTGAATGTTTCAGCACCGCGCTGAAAGGCCTACTACGGACAAAAGTATAGTTTTTTCTCATTATTGCAGGAAATGCTAAGAATCCTACTGAAACAATATTTTTCAGAATTCAGTTAAACTGGACGGCTATCAGTCAACTGGGGATGCTAGCGACAAGTACAGAGATCACGTTCCAACCGATCTGTGCACATTAGCCAAAGACGTGTGTCGTCCGTCTCAAGAGACCATCTTTCTTTTATCTCCCACGGCAATCTACGCTGCCTCCTGTTTGGCCTCTTTGGCTTCCACATCCGATACAGCTCTTCTGATACGGACAAGCGGAGCAGTACCAATTTTGCTCAGTTGCTTGAGGTAGACCGTTTTATTCATTATCATTTCTCAGAAAAAGAGAAAAGCATAGCACACCAATTTATTTAAACCATTTCAGACAACGTGATGATGTTAGTTATAGAATCATTCAACGTGCAGTATGAATGCACAACTCGAATTAGAACCATTACAGCACCGTACAGGTGTTTCATTCTTGTGAGAAAACATTATCAGTGCAAAGCCCCCGTGGCCCCATTGGGACTGAAACCCGTAGTATGTGATTGCGAGTCACACACACAAACACACGCATGCATCACAACCACCAGGTTATCCGGACTGGCTCTCAGTAGTCTGCTTCACGTCAGCAGCACATGACAGATGGGTATGAGCAGCAACAACTCGTCAACTGCATGCAAAGCAGACTGTTGATAACCAGTTCAGATAGCTTGCTGGCAACAGACACGACTAACTATCACATACACAACCAATAATTCCTAATAGGAATGAAACAATTGTACATTGGGGCTCCCATGGTATTGAGTCGTGAGTTCAGCGCTCATGCTGTACAATGAAGCATTTAATTACCGAGTTGGTCCTCCCGTTACTCATACTTGATGCGGTTTGCAGATGTGGCAAATTTTGAATAGATCTGCATGTTAAAAGTTGTTTGCCCCGGCGAGATTTGAACCCATCCATAGACATCACCACCCACGCTTTGGTGCCGCGTGTGCTCTACCAGCTGAACTACCAGATCAACATAAGGTGCTTCCAACTTTTAGCGGACGTATCTTGGAGTTTACGCGTCAAAATCTGCTAATCCCCATTTCTCATAATTTAGCATGCCCATACATCCCACCAGTCAATACTGGCTGATTCATATGGAAATCCTGCTGCAGACGGTCAAATTACGAATTGGTTCACTGTGACGGATGCCGTGTGCTAATGTAATTTGAGTAGTGTCCATGCATGAGTTCAAATTCCACTCCGGTCAATGACTTTCATCGATGCCGTGACTGGGTTGCAGTAACCGTGTTCATGATATGAGCGTACCATCTGGATCTCGAATTCAAGCTGACCTCGGCGTCCGGTTCAACTTGAGGAGCTTGTGGTCGACCAGATAATCAGAACCATAGAAAGTATGGTTGAAAGGCGACAGATGATTTTTCCTGTGGATAACGTCAGCAACTGTTTTATTGCAAGCAACCGGTCGTAATTTTCTATTGTATGTTTTGTAGAACGAAATCTGAAATCGTTTAGAAATGAAGTACTAGTTATTTATGATACAAAATAGACGGCTTGGAGCTCACATATTCGTTGCAACCGGTTGAACCAATGCTGGATCACTTTCTAAATGTTTGGCTCGATGTGTGAGCTAGATAATGTCGGATACGCATCCATTGACATCCCCACATCCTGAAATATAACCGTTGTCAGGGGACTTTGGGATAGGTTGTCAAACTAACCTAACGGAAACTGACTAAATTTTACTTCATATTTTGACGTAATCAAGGAACCTTTCATGCCTACCTGAGTAGTTTCCGATAGAATAAATGTATCCCATGAAACATTATTCATTCAGTTATACTAACCTACGAATATATTTATCGTTAAAATGTACATTCAGCTGGTTCCATAGTAATTGGTGGTGTTTATTGGAAACTAGAGTATTTTGGTTTCCTTGTATGTCAACTCAGATTTCTCAAAGTATACATGCAACTAACTGGAAGCTGCCATCTTACTCACGGTAAACATCTCACCAATGGAGTGTCGCACCCGGCATTGCTTGTGATAACGGGCACGCAATTGCCAAAATACCGCGGCACTAACGCAGATTGCATGGAAACATTTTTTTTATACAACTTAGTACTCAGTGCTAACTCATCCAGTATACGGCCGCTGGGTTGAACTGCTTAACTCACTGAAAAATAACCAAATGAGATATGGTAATTCACATTCGGTACACAAGCGGATCATGTAAGCTGATGCATAGTGAAAAAACCTGCTTACCCGATCCACCGATATCCACTGATTTTCTCCACCGGTGTTGTTCTGTTGAAGCAATTCGGTATTTCTAACGCACATGTACATGAAGGAGAATGGGAATGGGAAATATATGGATATGGAGAAGTAATGACGTGGTTGAAAATCGTAAGTGTTGTATTTTCATAGATACAGGCTAACAAATAGACAGGGCTCACCTAATACGTAGCTCAAAAACATGACGACCCATCAGCAAATCTAATTCACCTAGCTGATCGTTTTTTCACACAAAAAATCTCATACTACCTGGAACTGTTTGTGCAGAGGTAAAGGCTGTTATCATTATATTATTGCAGTAAACGTATTATTAGCCCTTGGAATTTATGATCATCATGTCGAATGTGGTACCATACACAGAAGTTACCGAGCTTCCGATGGGAAAAAATATTTCCTTCGTACTGAGTTTTTCTCTCCTAATAACTTTGGGGTTGTAAAAGTCTCCAAGCCAGTTCTTATGGGCTGCATAAAATATATTAGTCGACATTATTGGAGAGTGTTATGTACAACATTCTGAACAAATGCAGAATTCGTCGGGTTCCAAAAACACATGCTTTCAGTCTGCCAGATTGTACGTATTTTTGGGAAGACTAATTCACTGCAGAGCAATGCGTCAGATTATATCTCACATAAGGGTGTTCATCCTATAACCGTGGACGTATCTATTCACTTGGTATATTCTTTTATAGTAGTGGAATCATGAACACTTTAAAGGTTCATGTATCATAATCACTCCATAACAGCTCCGAAATGACTATGATGGAAGATTTGTCTTTGGTGTTGGAGAAATGAATGAACACGCCTTCCGCACGAAAATATTGCACATAATGGAGCACAAGATAACAAGTTATACCATAGCCTGGCCAGTTTTCCTCCATGTCTAATAAGCTGAGGTAAGTTACTGATGAAAGAGACACGCCAGCACATTTTGGACAGAATGATAATGTACGAATAAAAGAATCAGAAGTTGGCACGTAAACGAACACCTGTTATTTTTCCATTTGTGGTTCACAATCTCACATGTTTGCGAATCGATTCCGTATGCTAAATGATAAAATGAGTATAATTATCGTCCCATGTTCTTTACGGAGGGCAAATACAAAGAGGAATGTCTTCGTATTTGCTAGGCACGAAATGATGGGAGCTGTTAACTTAAAATATTTGTGTCAGGCTGCAATATTTTATAGGTAGAGAGAGAATGATTCCAAAGACTATGGTTTCTTTCGAATTTTGACAACATCTGTGTATCCGATAAAACAAATAATGCTGTATGAGTATAACTGAGAAGATTCGTTGTAAAATCCGGGTACCTATCACTCAACACTTCTGTATGATTGTAGTGGAAGATTATACCCATATAAGAACAGGCCCATCCGACTATCACGGCCGGCCAACTCCGGATCATCACCGATACAATGGTGTAACAAATTTTACCGTAGTTTGTGGTATGTTCCAAAGTTGATCACAGGGGAGGAATTGTAACGGAATCAAACTCTTCCAATTAGTACTTGAATTTGCTAAATTAGCTTCACCCCGCAACCCATTTCAGTGAAATTATGACCTCCGGGATATGATGAGTCAAATTCAGTAGCAGTAGTAGTAGTATTGCAGTGGCCCACGAGGTGGTTCTGCAAATAGATCGCAAATGACCCACTTGGGCTTCAACAACATCAATCAAGCGTAACTGCTGGAGGCCGGTCCTTCGGGAAAAGTAATCAGTATGTTGGTAACGCGTGAATCAAAGAAATCTCGATTATTGTCAATTCGGTGGTTTATAGAACCTCTTGCACCAATCAGACTGCTCAATTTACAATGGGGCAAACAAAAGTCACTTTCTGACCAATCAGAAAACGCCATTGGTGTGGTGAAACAAAAACCTATCCAACACAATAACGAAACTGCTTCTTTGCATCATCGATACCCAGTCTCTATGACGGCAGTTGTAAGCCGATGGGGGACGCCATCATGTGGTTCGTATGCCTTACTTCATCAGTCCGTATGACCTAATCATGTCCATTGTCTATTCATAACTGTCCGTCATTGAATTTCCAGCAGTTAGCTGCTTACCTACCGAGTAAGTAGTACGCGTACCTCGCCACTGTAGTAGTGGCAGTAGTAATAGAAGAAAAAAAGAAGCAGTAGTAGCAGCCGCAGAGTCATGGTCCAGAAGCCGTGCCTGGAAAACTGGTCTTCTGAAGACCATTCATTCAGACAACCACCAAAATCAGTCAAACACAACAACCCTGCTCACTTGCATCACAGATATCCGGCTCACTGGAGGACAGCCCTTATTCGATCGAAAGACGAAATTATTTGGTTCGTGTACAGTGTGTTCTTAGGGAACCGTTACAGCCCGGGAGCTTCGAATTTCTAATACTACTACTGGAAATAGTGACAGTAGCCAGATTTTGACTTTTTCCGAATTCTCGCGAGAAAAATTGCGTGGCATTGTCCGCTTGAGAAATCGGTGAACGACACTGGAATTTCCAAATTATGCATTCGAAGGTGCCTTTTTAGACCACAGGGTGGTCGTCTATAGCTGTCTACGCAAATCGAGTGGACTGTTAGTGGTATATAAACCAACATGAACTCGTTCATTGTGAATACACGGACCATGTTCGTCAATTTGGTATGGCCTGGCATAAAAAACTCGAGTCGAATAGCAACTTATGTAGTATCTGATCAGCGGTATGTCATCCACTGGGTTATTGTTTATCGCTAACCCGTTTGCAGTTCAATCTCGTATATTCACTTTGGTCTCCTGGATGTGAAATACTTCAACGAATCTAGTTAATTTGGAATATCCATTAGTGGTTATTGGATTGTGGCTGTTCTGGTTTCTACTCAGCAGCAACCGAGCTAAGAAATAAGATTTATTATTTTTCATGATATATAGTCGTATCTCCCTGGCTGCCTATGACCACTAGTTGCATGGATCTCGTGGAAGCCCAATACACAAAAATGTCCCCGTGCCATGGTGTGCTCTCAATATCTTTCATCCATCATATGAACTGCCCACTCAACGGCCCTTGCCATATCAAGACCAATGTAGCTTTTGCAACGTGGTATTTGTTTACTCAGTGACTTCAAACTCACCGATTGGATTACGGGTTGAACCTGGTTATTATTTTTGTCCAGTATCCGGCATACTATAATGAAATTAATGTTCGCATATTATTAAGAATTACCAGCTTCCTGGCATCATTTTACTCAAGCCATCACACAGGTCTGATATCCACGTTGGATAATTATTGCAAAATGCACTGTTACTACTTTTGTCGTGCGCACAGTTGTCTGTGCTCCTTTCAAACTTGAACATATTTCTTGTTGTCCGGTGACTGAGGGAGTCAGATAGTTAAGGTCACGTGTCACTCAAAGCAACTTGGAAGGATGTCGGGAGTGTTGGTGAATTCTACTTAACTTCATTTTCCAAAACTGAAATGAATTCAAATTAAATTGTGATGAAACCGCCCACTTCTATTGAATCGCGTAGTCGCCGAGATTTCTGACTGACGACATCAATTTGTATACTGTTATAGTAATAGTTGATGCGACTGCTAAACAAGCTGCTGCTCACACATATTCATCCCCTCATGAACATGGGAGTGATCAGTATCCGTACTTATACAGCGGACAGAAGCAAAACTGCCTGAAAATATGGGAAACACGACGAATTGAAAAGGTTTGATCAAATATATTCGCATCGTCACTGAAATAACTAGCTGGTTCATCGGTATCTATTCATGGACTTTTAGCGGTGTGTAAGTGGTCAACTCAAGCTCTAGCTGTGTGTTTATCATAAATCCTTCGGACAACTGAATTAAATTATCGTCCTCTAATGATAACTTCCTCAAATTCTTAAGGGTGCTAGGTACGAATGTTGGTTTATATACCACTAACAGTCCACTCGATTTGCGTAGACAGCTATACACGACCACTCTGTAGTCTAAAAAGGCACCTTCGAATGCATAATTTGGAAATTCCAGTGTCGTTCACCGATTTCTCAAGCGGACAGTGCCACGCAATTTTTCTCGCGAGAATTCGGAAAAAGTCAAAATCTGGCTACTGTCACTATTTCCAGTAGTAGTATTAGAAATTCGAAGCTCCCGGGCTGTAACGGTTCCCTAAGAACACACTGTACCTTGATTCATCTTACTGCGTTCAGCACATGTGCCGTACTCGAGTCGATCGTCCCTCCATAGTTGTCCACAATCTAAGCAACTAACTACCTAATTACCCGGCAAGCAGTATGCATACTCCGCCTCAGTGTTTGTAGTAGTGATAGTAGTAGTAGTCGTAGCAGCAATCAGATCTCGTTCAGCAAATACACCCAGTCTTACCAACGGCACGCCCCCAACCGCACCAAGAACTGCGTGCCGTTGCAGACCAGATTGTGCAAAGGAGATTTCTCACTCGAAATGAGATTCTTGGTCGCTGAGGCAAGCCACCTTGCACAATTTGTCTAAGAAAGAGAGACAGCATGCACATAATTCCTTTTGAACAATAACAAATACTGCTGGATTTCGCTGACTTGGGTAGTTCCTATAATTTTCGACTTCTCGATGCAAGAAATGCAACGTGTTTTTCATTACGAGCAATTTTTTTCAAATATGTTCATAGCGCCTTTCGGTTTCGCCAGCCTGGCCCTGTTCTGTTCTGTCCCATTAACCCTGAAGAGAAGACCGTTCTGGCTTTGAATTATCTCATTTTACCAACACGAAACGGACAGTTTATGTAGGATGCAAGAGTGATTTTCAGTAATCGTCGAATAGAAAATTAATTTTTTCGAGCTGGCATCGGGTGATGTCTCTCCCGACTGAATAATTGGTGACACAGACAGCCATTACTCGACTGGAATCCTTCCTCGTCCCATCGATCCATTGTCCTGCCGTTCGTGATTTCCTTCGCCCATATCTTGACTTGGGATTGAAACAGGCACTGACATGCTGACTTCAAACGAGACTTGGCTATCTATCGACAATAGACCGGCCTTTACCCTCACAGGCCCAAGTTTTTAAAACCAGCCCAAATATTCACAAGAATGAAAAATTAGAGAATCAGAGCATTTTTGTAAGTAGTTATGCGTGTTGTTGTCATTCAATGACTAATGTGGCCAGGCTACATCGCGAACAATTTTAGAAACGTTTCAAAGCTTATCTTCTGTTTCACGTTTTAAAACAGTGTCTGTGACACGCATTTGTATACCCATTCATTTTATTTCACTCATCCCATTGCTCTCACTTGGTCTTCTCTATTGTACTCCCAAAATCACCGAGGCTCAGCTAGATTTCTGAGGTTTCAGTGATTCCCGGGACCTAATTGTTGCTTCCCATGGACGGAAGTCCGTTCCACACTAGCCTTCGAGTGACACCAGGACGTGCTGTTAACACACTACTCGCAAATATTTGTGAGATATATACAAACATAGAATTAGGAAGTTTATTCGTGACTTGACAACTCTATGTTTAAAGTGAAAATGAAGATCTACGCATAACTCCGTTTGAGTCTCGTACTTGTCGAGCCGACCGACATTTTAAGACGCCATATCACTTGGTTTGTTGCTTTCCGTCCAGTTCCGGACAGAAATTGTGTATTTGGACCATAGCCAACGCGATGTTTGGAAGCAGATTGGCTTTGAGCCTTGACATTTTGATATTAGACGAAGGACTTCGTTTCAGAAAGGTTTTCATGACTCTTTGAACTAAAGTGCGTTGTCTTTTTCATAAGCTATATCACATGGGTAAATACGCACTTACGGGAGTGCGATGAGTTTTTTTTCATGGTAAGTCTGTTCCAAAGGTATTAAACAATTCACCAAATTCGCTCTACCACATGCTCGCTCGAAATTCAATCACATATTTGCTCTACGGGCCCTTTCCGGTCTTCTGTTTTGTCCTAATCCAAAATCAATTACAAGCTGGTTCAGAATCACATTAATTTAGTCCTTTTGTATCTCGGTTTTCTCTGAATTAAATCTGTCCAGTTTCGTACGGCTTCAAAGTTCGATGACCGTGTTCTATTTGCGATGTTTGAGCTAGTAATTCATTTCGAAATCCGATTTGTATACAGAAATATAAGAATGACTCTTGAGGTGCACTGAAAATCCGGATGGCTTCATTTGACTTTCTCTCGTTTAATCAGTAGAGAATGAAATCGTGAAATATTCCCTTTGTCAAATTTTTTAGAAAACAGTATGTGGCAAACCCAGATTTGTCTTTTCGGTACTTCACATCAGGCCAATACAGTACACGTACGGGGTTTTGTAAAATTAGTAAAGTTGGTGAGTAGTCCAGAGCGTTCACAGGAATTCACAATAGCAGCCGTCAGGCCGACGATAATGCATTTGTGTAGTCAATTCCGCAACTAGTTCGCTGACTGCTTGAGTCTGTCTCACTGTCTGGCCGACCTTTGGCCAGGGAAGAAGCAGTGCCTTGACAAACTGTTTTTTGCGAACACAAGATTGGTTGTTGCAACCGGTAAGTATAGAATTCATTCGTTATTACCTTAGACAAACATACTAGTATTTTTGATTTGCTTGATCACACTGCCGGTACATATTCATTCAATTCCTATTCTATTCTTTTTTATCCTGTACAACTATACCCCCTACGTATTTATCTGGCAACCAATAGCCCTGACTGATCACGAAGCGACTGTCAGTGACTCTGGAGCTATCACATACGAACTGATTATGGTATGCATCGATGCATTACTGAAAGACGATTGCTCCGGAAATTCTAAGGAAGCAAGTAGAGCATAGGGACTACTTTTGGTCGGTGAACAAGGAAAAACAAACACAGCCTGGCCGATGTCTTTCAAGCGATTGTGGTTGCAAAAACACTGCGAATTCTTATTTACAAAACACCAGTTCCCCTTGTGAAATCACTTGTTGGCTAGCCTATGTATTTGTAGTATTCCCCATTAAAGAATCGTCTTCAATCCAGTTATTCCAAACAAGGAGTTTCAACTAATTGGATCAAATAAAATGTTTTTGAGTTGGTAGTTGATTTTTTAGTCGCACGGTCTGTTCAGCAATTCCGGTTTCACTTCCAAATCAGTCGGATTTCAGGTTTTCAATATCCAAACAGGGGGGAGGGGCAGGAAATCCTGTGGAGAGGACCACCGATCGACAACACATTTGCTTGCCAATTTTGGCTGTCCCGGATGTGACCCATGTCATCCACGTGGGAAAACAAGAGCACCGAGATTCCCAAACCAATATGGTGGCTTATCGTGTTTGTGCATTTGTTTATTGCCTGCACTGAATCGGTTGTGAACTTCAATGGATGTGGGAGCCAACTGACGCGTTATAAGGTAGCTTGATACCTATCCTGAAACCAGTTATGGTTGACTTTTGACTAGTATTGTAGCAGAGATTGTAATTTTCATTGTCTTCCCCTAACCTCTAGTTTTATTCAATTACTTGCTCTCTGGTCTCAGGATTCTACTCGCCGAACCGTATGGCATAGCATGAATTCCTAGGGAGGCATCTACCACACTAAAGTTTTGAAATTTCTCACCTTTCTGGCACGGAAAAGGTGCTTCATTAACCAAAAAAGTGCTAGTCTTAAAGTTCTCCATTAGTAAAATAGCGTAAGCAACCCATTCCTGACGCTTCTAGTACCGACGTTCAAATACAAGCACAACTGCTTGGTATTTTTGTTTCTTTATTAGTTACTTATGGATACCTCCGACCCACTTAAGACTGCTCCTAGTCTTGGAGACTTAAATGAAAATTTATTCGTCTTGATATTTTTTTTAAAATCTTTATTACCAAGCAACATATGCACAGTGGATTTTCCGGGAAGAAGCTGCCAACAAATAATAAACTACTTGTGGGAAAAGTGAACCGATGGCGACGAGTTGCATTTCTCCTAGTCCCCGGCATATTTTGTCCTTATTCATCTCTTCGATAACAGCATAATCTCAATTTCAACGCATCCACGGGGAGTAAACGCGAGTAGTCTCCAATTTTCTCAAGCACTGATGCGTCTTATAGCTCTGATTTCATATGCCTAAAACTCGTGTAAGTTAAAAGTGGATGTACCGATGCTGATTACTTATGCTGCTTAAATGTGGAATTTCGAATGCAAAACCGAAGGCTTACTGACAGTGCCGTTTTGTGTGGCAAAAGCCGTAGGTCAACAATAATTCACAAATGTAAATGATCAGCCCTATTAGGCGTGACACCAGTTTCAACAGTATTCCGCACCTGACCCATTGGGATCTTATGTGGTTCTCTGCTACTCCAAGTCGGCCCTCGGACTTTTCGTCGCCGGACATTTGGGTGATTGAATTACGCTGTATTCATTTAAGTCCGTCAAATGTCACTCTCAGAAAGTAGCAGAAACCCAACCCCAAACCTTTTTTCATTGGTTTTCAGCCTGGAAGTGTAGCACTTCCAAAATCTCAGTCTGTGTAGTGCTCCCATTATCGCGCAAACCAACCTCAGTCTCTCAAAAGTAGGAACCGGTTGGTTAAGACAAGGCCAATGATGAATCCTGTTTGCCTGCCGCATGTAATCGTTAAGGTGTCATTTTGTTCATATACTGAGGTAATCAAGTGGATCGTTGTCTGCCACCTCAAAAATGACAAAGGCTTGAATTCCAGATTTACCAAGCCCTGCCGTGGTAGACCGCACTACCACTGCAACTGACCTTAGTTTCAAGCCTTGGGCTTTAGGAATTCTTTTGTGAGGTGTAAACGGTCAAAGTAATTTGACTGTGATGCATTTGCATAACAGCCTAGCGCAAGCCCTTTCGTTTACCGATTCGTGATAAATGTATGCCTTTTATCAGGTGTTAACTGTAAATCCCGAGAATGGCCAACGCTACGGGCTACGCCCAACCCACTTTCTGAGGGTGTGACGTTTGACGGACTTAAATGAATATAGCGTAATTCAACCATCCAAATGTCCGGACACGCTCCAAGTCTCGGGGTCAGTTTCCCCTTTGTCTCTAACATTGCAGTAGGCCATCTTGGCTACGTGGTACACCCATTACACTGCACCCATGCGCACGAATGTTATAGAAAAGACTAATTTTGGGTCTCTCAGCATACCATACATCTTTTGGTTTTTCAACGGATGATGCTTCAGATTTCTTTATCAGTCAGCCTACGATTAGGAACGCCATCGATATTCAGGTGCATAGTGTTGTGGTTAAATAGGGTTTCTTGTGTGTGACATTTTTCACTATTACACGGCTAACCCCTTTAGTCTCTTTTAGGTTCACTGGGATAACTACTATCAGTTGTCATATGGAGATCGATAATTCGCTCCTCTCAGATCGCTAAAAATCACGACCGTGGCAGTCCACTTCGAAAACCCGTGATCTAATTTGTGTAGACCTTGATTCGAACTTTTCTGTTGATGTAGAAAGATGACATCGCTCGCCTAAGTGACCTTTCACCACCACAGAACCCTACCCTGAGTACTGTTGCAACCAGTGTGCCTAATACAAATCACAAGCAATCTGCAATCGTATGAACAAACCTTGATAGAATACCCATCTCTCCTCAAGGATGCAACTCCCTCGGAAGTTAAACGACGTGTTGTGTAACACCAACAAACAGGCTGTTCTACAGACCGAACCGGACGGACTCGTTTGAGTGGTGATACAGTATTTTTAGGGTGGTGAATAAAAATTTCTGGAAACTTATTTGGGTTCATTTAAACAACATTCTGCACCGGACTACGTTTGTGCCTATCAGTAGGCAAATGATCAAAAATTCCACCTTTCCCATGGACGTCAGACTTAATTGCCTGGATCTTATTTTGTGCATAATGACAATATTCTCGCCAGTAAAAGTTGCCGTGAAATCAACACTATCGACGGATGAATACCAGTATGCAGTCGATTCCTCGGAAGTCGACGAGGAGTTAATCTCGTTTGCTTGTTATAAAGCCCGTGGTCCAGGTTACTTTCCGACGGCCTTATTGCATGCGGTTAGGGTTATGAATACCAATTCCGTCCGAATATATAAGGCAAACAGAAAGTTGTATCTGTCGTGCTAGTGCCAGAATGAAAAATATGATCCATGTGGTGTAAATAAAATACCGTGAGGGCATGCAAAATCTTATTGCAAAGGATTCCTGATGTGAACCATTATGAGTAATACCACTGACACAGCAAATCAGATATTGTAGCCTCTCTATCGCTATAAACTGTTTTCTATCGCTTATCAGGAGCCGTGTAGTGTCATGAAGTGTTCAATATTAAACTGATCGATTCAATCGTGTTGACAGGAATACTTCCCACATAATCCAGTATCCCACCCTCAACCAGAGACCAACTGACTAACTTTGGCAACAAGTTGTTGTGATTCTAACCGCTTCTTACGCCTTGCTCCAGCACCACGTTTTAAGATGAACAATCCAATCTCCCTGTTTCCTTTTCGTTTGTAGATTATTCTTCGTCCGGATCAGTTTATTATGCACACCGATGCGTACTATTGCAAGGTTATCGTGTATATCGAGGTTATTTGCCTAAAGTGCCCGAAGGAATCATCGAAGTGAACTGCTTGAGACCGCCATTGGTTCACTTTAGAGTCGGACAACTATCAAGCGGTCATTTGAAGACCAATACAACTTGATTATCCTTACCAATAAGGCCGTCGGAAAGTAACCTGGACCACGGGCTTTATAACAAGCAAACGAGATTAACTCCTCGTCGACTTCCGAGGAATCGACTGCATACTGGTATTCATCCGTCGATAGTGTTGATTTCACGGCAACTTTTACTGGCGAGAATATTGTCATTATGCACAAAATAAGATCCAGGCAATTAAGTCTGACGTCCATGGGAAAGGTGGAATTTTTGATCATTTGCCTACTGATAGGCACAAACGTAGTCCGGTGCAGAATGTTGTTTAAATGCGCTCAAAGAACTCTCCAGGAATTTTTTCAGGACTTTAAAAGCACTACAAAGTATTCGGAAGCGATGATGAAAATTTCGTCTAGTACGTCGTCAAATGTTGAAGGCTTGTTAGAAGAGTTCGCCAGTTTTTTGAATCATTTTCTCCTTGGCGAACATTGGACTCAGTCCAATGATACATCACGTTATCTAGCTGGATGGAGAATGCCGTATCGTCGCGGAAACCTGGATAGCTTGGACGCTGAGTGCAACTTTCCCAGTGGGTGGCGGTATTGGAATCATTACTGTCGATTCTTGCTGTTTAGCTGAATATGGCTAAGTACCTATTGCTAAGCAGAAAGTAATTCATTAAATAACCTTGACATTACTTCATTTCGGTCCATATTACCATGCCTCACGACCTCTTCCAGATGCAAATCGTTGGTTGTACATCAATTGTAAAGTGCATCGGAGCTGCATGAGATTTTCAGAACACCCGCGGCATCCGTTGTTGTAAGTTGTACGAAAGGCTTTGATGATGATGACGGGACGTAGCTCTGTGCAACCTCAACTTATAAAGTTTATAGCTTTTGAAATGCTCATCAATTTCTCATGGGAGTGGTTTTTCACGATAACCACCAGGTAATCAAGACTAAGCCTTCGGAAAATCAACTTGAGGGACCGGATATTCCCTGGTCCATACGCACGATGACTGAGATAGAAATTTCACGTGCACACCAGACAACAGAGCGCTACCATGATGAGGAGCCGTGTTTTGACGACAAGCTTCTCCTGATTTGTCCGACTGTTAAAATTTCTTAGCCAATCACATCACAAGTCAAAAGTCCTCCATGCGTTTCGCGGACAGTAATATTTGCATGCGAGACATTCTTTTCCGAACCAGCAAGCAACGGAAATTGGCATATTTTCCTGTCTGACCAAATCACACTTTTTTCGCCACTCATATACTTCACATTTTCAGACCATTGGGTCAGAGTGGACACGCAGAGAGCTTTCCGAAAAGCAGACTGCCTGCAATGATCTGTGATCAGTATAACTACAGTTATGAGATTCACTACTGTGATGCTAGTTAGTAGTCACATTATTATGCAAAAGTCGGGCTTTAGATGACGAGTGCGATCGCACACCGTGGGCCGATTGGTTTTCGTCTAGTCTGTCAGCTACATCATATAAATAACTGCTCTCTCTCTCTGATCAATTTAGAGCACTGCTCACATTACACCATCAGGTGTTGTTTGATATGATTCAGCTAAATCTGCATCCTTTCAGGTACGCTTGCGTACAGACTGAGAGAGGTCCTCTTGCAGAACGTTTTCCTACCAAAGTTCGGATGAGTTCGACTGAGTAGGTAGTACTTCATTGTCACAGGGATCATTACCATACGTCGTCCGTGTTGATCCTTCACTCCGACTCTCAAAGTCATGATTGCCGGCAATGAACCGTCCCGTTGAAATAATAACCCCTTCGTTGAATTCATGCATAAAGAGACTTCCCTTTTTTCCTATTCCCACAGTGTAGCCCGATGTCCAAATGGAGGAAGAAGTGCATTCTCCACCTGCAGATGGGATCATGAACATTACTTTGCCTACATAGTAGCAGTAATAATACTTATATTTGCTTGTCATCAATTTTCTCAACGCGGTAAAGTGAACTCAGTAAAACGTGTAGGCTGTACCACATGCTTTACACTACAGCATTTTCTTAGCGTGCTACAACAGTTTTTGACCTATTGAAATTTACTTCGTAACTAGGTTACGATAAGAAAAAAACTCACCATGTCTTTCTAAAACTAGGAACAATACACCAGCATAGAGATTTCATAAGCGCCTGGATAGGCAAGATGCAGGACAAGCTCGGTAATGACCATCTATTATAACAGAGAACACGGTGTAGATCTGATTCGGAAAACGACATACTGGTTCTCTTCAGCATCACAGATCGATTAGTCGGTATTCTTGAAGACTTACGCATCCCGGTAGCCCGCTCTGCTACTTAATAGCACCGTTTTCACAAGCGACCATTCTCTCCCGATAGTTACACAAGAGATGTATCCATAATCCACCCATGAAACACACGTGCAGCTAAAAAAAATAATAATTCCTCAGCCAAGAATTCGTTTCCGCTTGACAGATCTCTCCCTACTGCTGTTTCACAGTTCTCTTCCGTCTACTAGTCACTTCTTAGTAGTGCTAATCTGTTAACCAACATCCTGAGGGCAACCCGTCACCTCTATTGCACTGCAGAAACTATTTTGTGTGCAATGGCAGATTAGATTCACCTCATCAGAAGCCCACATTTAAGCTGAATGAGTGCACCACAAGTCCCATAGTGATACCGGCGTGAACCGCTAATCAGATTTGTTAGACGATGTGGACCACGTCGTATATTCCGTCACTTTTCCTTTATGTACGATTAGAAGTGCCTTGCGGCTGCCGAATAAACATGGCGACGCTGAGAGTGATATGGGAGCAAATTCAGTTAGCGCCTTGGCAGCAACACGCCTGAACCACTGGGTTTACCACATTTTATCTTCATTAGGTACCCATTTATTAAGGAACAAATCACTTAGTATGAATAATAGAACCATTAATCTACGTTAAATACTGATCAAGCCCGCCAATTTGCCTATCATCCAATTTCACGAACACTATGCTGCCTGACTTTATTGAGTGTTATTTGCGTTATTTTGCCTACTGGAAAGCATCTGAGTAGCAAGATGCAAACTTCGACATTCTCGAGGCGTACTCAGTATTTTTGTCCACAAAGCACAACAGAGGAATTGTGTCCGATTTTTAAGAGATTCCTGACTTCGCGCGAAGGCGTGCTCTGTCCCTATCCCACTGAGAGCATTACCGACAGGGGCATGTGATGGAAGGTCCGTACTACACAACAAGTACCAGTTGGTATTTCTTTACCTTGTGCGCAGCTGCCACAACAGTTGTTTTTTGTCTCTTAATAATGCTTTGTGGGCCATCGTCTTAGTTATTTCGTCGCTGATGGACATTTTTTCTGTCGTTAACGCGCCCTTTGGCAATCTCGCATCTGTGCATCTTAAGTGACATTAATTTTATCATAGGCCACATGATACTCCATTGCATGTTGTAAAACAGATTTGGCGGCATGGATACCAGAAATATGTCATGAACAAGAGGAAAAGTAACCAGTCAATCGGATTGCGCATCCTAACAAACTTTATTCAGTACAAAACTTCTCGGACATTCCGATCGATTATTGAGAGCATAACCAAAGAAAAGTGCACACAAGAAATGTGAACACTCATGAGAAATCACTCGGGCATAATACGTCGTCTATAACATACCGAAATATCAAGCAACGATTCAAACGTGTTGCACAAAACCGATTACGCAAGCCAGCATAAATAATTGGGCGAAACGGCAGAATCGACCGCGGAAGCCGAACGCAAGAACGACCAACTCAAAGAGTTGGTGGCATGAAAGACAAGTGAAACTGGCGACTAGAAGTAGTCCGCGAGTATTGGAAAATAGGAACAGCGTGTCCGGATATATACATACTGAACGAGCGGCTGATTTTTCAACTGCGGTGCTAGTGAAAGTATCTCCAGACACTCCACATCAGAATTATAGACACAATCACGAGGAGCCAAAAAATAACTTTGTCTTGATGCGTACGACGTTCTATTAGTCGCATCACTGTGTTGGACAATCCAAGTGTGTTCATTAAGTCCATGACACGTCTATGAGCAGTCTTCATGGTCATGCTGGTGTAGAGGGAGTGACAAGAAATATAAGAAAAATCAATTAATTCATTTCTCGAACAAAGCGAACGCAGCAAACATGCACAGAGCTTACTGCGGTTGGTCTTATAAATCATATCCGACCGCTTTGCGACAGGGTAGGTAAATGCAGTCAAACCGTCTTAGGCTGGGAAGAACAGTGTATGTGAGTAAAGTACCACCAAGACATTTGTGAATAGCAATAACGACAAGGTTGTTGATACTACTCAGGAGTACACAAAGACAAACGGCAGACAGAAAATCACCACATAATTTCGCCGCTTAAGCCCAAAACCTTTTATTCTGATTTTGAACATCTAACTAACGTAATGAAACTAAACACATAATAGCGCTAAGCCTGATCATAAATTCTGCATTCTAAAATTAAATCGGATTTCCTCTTTTGAAAATTTGTAAGGATTAAAGTGAAGACGGTTTTAATTGTGGCCAATGATACAGTACTTTATGTAAATCAGTTATAGCTGCTTGTCTTTCTATAAATCAGTTAGATACGAAGAACTTCTTCTGGAGACCAAATAATGCTTATTCAATCCGAAATCTGTAGCGCGTCTTTTTGATCAATGGGTTTGCTCTTACTGTGCAAAAGTGCTGGTACGAAAGTATACTATCATAGTCATACTGGAAAGAGATCAATATTATACTCGCAAGCACTGACTGAGAGTGTTATCATTGTTTCCAGAATCATAACCCGTTCAAATTCTATCATGTGAACCAAATCTGAATTCAAAACACCGTAAGATAAGCAAAAATATTGGTAGTGGCGCTAACTACCGCTTTTCTTAGTCAAGTTCGTCAATAAAATACTCCAGTGGCAAGCCCCGGGTGGCGGGGGAAACTGGGTCTGTCTGAATTACCCACACAAAAAACTCAAGCCGCTGCGCCGATCCGACACGATGCATTAGGCTGTATCTAGCACGCAGCAGTGTTGCGCGCACCTCCGTTACCGAAGCAGTTATGTGAATTTCCATAACCAATGTTCTCACTATGGCCAAGCTGGTGGTATCGAGGACGTGCCCCGCCCGCGATGCGGATGCATAATGATAACCAACCAGCACCGCAATCAGTCATTCCCTTACAGTGCACAATAGTGCGTGCCCTCGAGGTGCAGTATAAAACAGCATTCCGATCGAGCGTCCGCTAAATCTCGCAAACGTAACCTGAGGACGCGCCGCAAGAAAGTCACGCGAGTTAAATCCGGGATGGCGTTGTTCTGGCTTTCCAGATCAGACATGATTGGCGGCGTTCAGCTTGTGTTGTGGGATTTAAAGCAACAACTCCAGATATTTGGATTTATGCTGTTGATCGAGGTATCAACAAGTCGAGTCGCCCGGCTAATGTTGGCAATTGGATTTTGACGAATTGCTACAGTGGATCATTTGCACTACAGAACCTGGCGTTCGAAAATGGGAAACAACTTTCCGATCACGCCACAGCCCGATATTTGGCTGGTAAGTTAGTGACAATGAAAGGATTGCTTCCAACTCCGATGCGAATAAACCCAAATGCAATGACGTCCAATCCGAGAAGTTGCGATAACGGGTGGTATGGTGTCACTTAATTCTGTTTCTGTGGTTCTGAGGAAGAAAGATCAATGGGATAGCGTCTGATATCATATGCAAAGTGTGTTTCGGACAAAAAACAGAAGTAGTGGGTAAGAGGATTAAGGTAGCGCATAAAAGCCATATTGTGATCCAAGCTGATAATGTCTGTGATTTGGTTATGAGAGTGTGAGAAAGATTGAGTGCGTGCGTAAGTGAATGTTCAGTGAACTACAAATATTCATAGGTAAAGTGGGTAGTAAACCAGGAACCATAACACTGGGACTTCGAACACCGAGTTATTTGATGCCGCAATGTACGTGGCGCTGTATTACGCCAAATAACGTGTTGGTGGCGCACCTGATCAACGTACAGTCGTCCATGCTTTTGAGGTATGCTTTGAAACAACACTCTAATTGACGCCAACAGCTACCAGCGGCGATTAACCATTTCATCGAACACGATGAAAGCATATGACTGAGACAAACGGTACACCCGATCCTAATCAGCATTAGTCTATCGAATGCGATACAAAGCAATTTAGCTCTGTCGACAGGACGGCAAGTGAACTGCTTACTGAGCAATGGAAAACTTTGAAAGTATGTTTCATTTCTTAAAGACGTATTCCCGTTTATATGACCTGAATATTCACCTCTCACGGTGCATAAAGCGTTTACTTGACTTGATACGAGTTAGGGCAGACAAACAAACATCATCGCCATATTCCATTTTCATCAGTGTACCATAAGGCTGTCGTATGACCCCGGCTTCCAAATTTTCCAAAGGGGGAGAACTCGGCCTCGCCCCGCTTGACCCAGGAAACCATGGTGTGGGAGTAATCGCATTTTTTCAATTCGAACAAGACCACACAGCGATCGCACTGAGTGACAGCGCGTAGGCACGCCTGATCACCAGCTAGTAAGAACCTTGGCTCTTATCGGTACCTTATGTGGTTCGCCACTCCAAGCCCCAGAGTAAGGTTGTTGATTTCAACAACAAAACTCGTGAAATTCACAACTCAAAAAAAACCATCGATCATGCATACTCAGCAAACACAAGAAAAATCCTAACTCTCATCAACATTCGCTGACTGAACCACAACGTTGATTGTGATTCTGAGACGCAAATCGCTCCCTCGTCGGATACTATCCACCTCCAGTCTCTCCACCACAATTTCCATTCCTAAATTTCACCGTAAGTTGGTATTTGCGACTACATCCATTAGCTTATCGCTACCACCCGTATCCCACACCTGCACTTTTCTAACAACGAGTTTGAACTGATGCAGCCGAAACTCCGGTCCCCTTCTTCTAACCATTATTTCTGAACTGCTTATCGCTCCCGCAACAGTAGCGAACCCTCGATTTTCGATTTATTGTCTTCTGGCACTGAGAACTTGTTCTCCTCAGACTCCAATCGACAAGTCACCATCCTTGGTGACTTTAATATCCACAATGGGAACTGACTTTCACACTCATCAGACACCACAGCTGCAGGAGGCGAAGCCGAAGCTTTCGTTTTGATCAACAATCTAAACTCATCGACTCCCCCACATGTATTCCCGATCGGATTGGCGATCGTGCACATAACCTCGACTTTTTCACATCCTTTTTCTCTTTGTTCTTTTGTATTACCTGCCCTCCTCTAATTGGTTCGTGAGACTATTGTCTTATCTCTTCCCGTATCATCTTTTATCGCCCATGTCCTCCTTACAACTCCAGACGCATCTTTTGCCGTTGCGATTCAGCCTACCGGAATAATTTCCGCGGCTTCCTAGTTTCCTATACTTGGAACGATTGCTGATTCACTTCCGTTTCTAACTTCAATGATTTTGTCCTTCAAAGTATGCATCTTTC
Source organism: Fasciola hepatica (assembly GCA_948099385.1). Classification (NCBI taxonomy): domain Eukaryota; kingdom Metazoa; phylum Platyhelminthes; class Trematoda; order Plagiorchiida; family Fasciolidae; genus Fasciola; species Fasciola hepatica. The sequence goes on along the minus strand of CANUEZ040000142.1, from coordinate 11,524,230 downwards.
TATTTTACACTTTTCCAAACTCAGAAAACTTAAATCTCCCGGATGGGTCAATCCCGCATGTGATCGCGTTCTTAGCTTGAAACGTTCAGTATTCCGCTGCTGGGGTTGCTCGTCCACTCCCACCTCCCACCGCTGATTGGTGCAAGCTGGGAAGAAATGCACGTTTACCATACAAAGCCAAAGAACGCTTCGCTCGCTGCAAAGTCGAACACTTGGTCTCGTCCGCCACCGGTAGCCGTACATTTTGGTCTCTTGCCAACCCAATCTCCCGGAACTTCTGTCCTTCCGATTGCCCTCCCATCTGTAATTCCTCTGGTGATCTTGTACCCAAACCACACGAGAAAGCTGAGGGCTTTGCTTCCCAGTTTGACTCTAATTCCACCTTGCCCGATTACGCCACTCCTCTGACTTTTTCCTCTTGTCACAGTCACTTTTTCCTACCCCGCATTGACACTGGGAAGGTCCAGCAAACACTGCGTTCTCTGAAAGTACGCAAACCACCCAGTTCTGACGGTATTCTACTGATCGTCCTTAAAATGTGTGCTCAGGAGTTGGCTCTTCTGTTACGTTATCCATTTACCCCTCGCTCCATCTTGTTACTTTTCCAATCCCTTGGAAACATGTTGTGATTTTTTCAACCCCCAAATGCCGTGATCTCTACAATCCCAATTACTATGACCCCATCTTCCTCACTTATTATTTTGAAAGCTTTCGAAACTATTATATCTGACCAAGTATGCATACTCCTCGAACACGAAGGACTACTGAGCGACCACCAATATGGATACCCGTCCTGTCGTTCCACGGGTGACCTGCTATCCCGTCTCACACTCTTGGTCAACTTCACTCAGCAGCCACGGAGAATCACTTGGTCTCACTCAACATCTCAAAGGCCTTTGACCATGTCTGACACGAGGGTCTACTGGTGAAACTGCCAAATTCTTGCTCTCGTATAGTGGACAACAATTTTCCTCACTAAGCGGACCATTCCCGTCCGAGTAGATGGGATTCTATCTAAGTCATTCCCCGTGAATGCTGGCATTCCCAAAGGTTCCAAAATTTCATTTGCCCTCTATCTTTTATTCATGAACGATCTCTCCAAGACCTCCAGCCTAACATACGCTTTTGACAATGATGCCACCCTACACTGTTCCCTTAATAACTCCACCTCTCGCCATGGCACCACCGATAGCGATCTTCACCGTAGTGCTATAAGTGTGTCAATGGATTCCGATCTTGAACACACCTCCTCATAGGGCTCCTACAATCATGCTAACTTCAGGGGTTCCCGAAATCCCTTCTTTCAATCTCACTTTCTCCGCAGTTATCTTCCGAGTAGACGCGCTTGCATTCCACAGCATCTGTTACTTCTCGTGTGTGTATGTGTGTTTTGAAGTGTTATGTTGTGTTGTGTTGGTCCCCTCTCCTATCTAAGCTGCGCAAGGTTGGTTTTCTATTCCGTGTTATACGTCTTTTTTCTCCAGCTCATCTCCTGCTACTTACAGAGAACAAATCCACTTCACATTCGAATACTAGTCATGTGTGCAGTGGGATTTCGTCTTCTGCTCGGGTTTAACGCAAGGCCATCCGGTTGATCGATGAGCCTTCCTTAACCTTCAATATACAGTCACTGGCCCATCGTCGGGCGGTTGTTTCGTTGTCTCTTTTCTACCGGCACTATTTTCGTTCCTGTTCTACGGAGCATGCCTTGGTGGTTTCTCTCCCTTGAACCATTACCCACCATTCTCGTACACCTGCCTTTTTCCACGGACTGCAAAATGCGGAACACTATGCCTCTTTCGGTTATCCCACCAACCTACAATCTTTCTTTCTAGCAAAAAGAAGTACCAACGAGCTGATTCTGGCGTGTATGTTCCTCAGCCTCTCTCTTACGGTACCACTTTCAGCTTTTGGGTTAACCCCTTCACCGAAAACCACTCTCTATTCTGACTCGTTAACTATAGTCAACAGTCTTATATGTCTCGTGGGGCTGAAGCTGACGACTGAATAGATCGCCTTATGAACAAAAAGACCCAGACATTCGTTAATCCACGACAACGGTGGTGCTGCCACATGTCGGGCTCTCACTGAAATGCTTTGTCGCGTGGCTTAAACTTAGTCCCCCCGGCACTGAGGATAAACAATAAGGCAGGGTTTTACTGTACGATCACGAATCCTGGGCGATCCGCGCCGAGGATTTTTGACGACTTTCCGCATTCAATCACCGATGTATCCAAACACTGCCGCATTTAGTGGGAACATCGCGTGGGCAACGATGAAATTCATCATCATGTGTTGGGTGTGGATAGCCACCACCTGACTGAATTAATCACCATACTCCATCGGGTGGCCTGGACACGTTTCACGCATGCCTGCCCATCGGCTACAATTTCATACACTATTTACGCTTCCTGGAAGAATTGACGTGGAGGTCAGACAATGAACTGACGGAGTGGAACAAAGTTGACGTCAACACTGGCATCAGTTGGTGCGTCCCCACCTCCTTGACTGGAGTCTAAGAGACGATTGTCGTGGTTGGTTAGAGTCGTTGAGGAATATGGCTCAGAACCGAAGTCACTGTCGCAAACGTTGTGCAGCATGCTGAGGAAACTCTCGGGCCCCATGAATATCAACGAATACTTTCAAATAAACCACAGAAATGCATGTGGTGAAGCAGTAAAGAGGAAACAGTTTGTTTTTATTCAGTTTCCCGTCTTTTACTTCTTTCTGTATTTGTGGCTTTGGCACTATGCCAGATTCCAGACCCATATGATGATAATAATATTAATAATAATAATGACAATAATAATAATAATAATAATAATAATAATAATAATAATAATAATAAACTGCTTGCACTGTACAATCGACACTCCGGTAGCATCCTCCGCGTGGTGGCAGCAGCGAGCGTGCAGTAGTGGGGTACATCGTGGCGCTAGAGTATGAACTTGGCATCCGCGATAGGCCCAAAGGATGAATAAGGTCATCGATAAGAGAACTGAAGAGGTATATCATAAAATCAGCCATTGATGTGAATATCGCTAGGTGAACTCCAAGGCCTGCAGCGAACTTTTACCCAATAAAACAAAGATTTGCTTTGATAGAGAGAATAGATAAAGATACTAAAACCAGATGGTGAGCGCGATCAAAACGCGAACCAATAACACAGTGGAGGGTTTGGATGTGTTATCCACATAATACTTACCCCTGATCACGAAGTGCAGTCAGACTTGCAGAGCCCGATGCGAGCATCTCGTCGATTCGTCGACCGACGGTAGATAATCGTGAATGATGCTCCAGTTCCGAGTCCAATTTGATCACCGTTGAGGAACCCGGATTAGCTTTGTTTCGCAAAGCGGCATTTGTTGTAAAATCGCATGCCAACAAATCTTCCCGTTCTTTCAATTCTCGTTCTTTTTCTGCGCTGTTGATGATACAGAGTTGCGAAGAAGTTCGGTCTTGGTGATTTATGATACGAGCAACGCACCATACTACACCTGATTAACTTTACAGGGATTTATATGACAGAAAAGTTGGAGGAATGGGGAGTGCTCACATATCTGGTGATTCCGATTGATGGTACAGTTTCTAAACTGGACACAAGCTTTTTTCATATTTCTTCCATTTAGGCGAGTGCAGTGGAAGCGGAATGAATATCTAATAGTTTAAAAGACTCAATGTACTGTCGGAAATAACCGGCAATCATGATCCTAAGCTTTGAAGTGATGAAGAACTAAAATATAAGGTCCCAATAATTCAAGTGTAATAGCGAGTTGCGTGACAGCGAATTGCCACTCATCACCAATGCGACTGATGCTGATAGATTTCGAACCCCCTGAACACCGGGGCGGTAATCAGGTGGTCTAGAGCAATCGCTTATCACCTCCGAGGTCAGAGGCTCAAACCCTGCCACTGCTGGTCTCATCGGTGGTACACAGGAATCCCCAGTGTCGTCCGGGTCGTCGTGGTCCTCCGTCGCTCCGAGTCCCATGGTCAGATTGCCCACTAGTGCAGTAGGCCTCTCAGGCTACAGGTTATCCCTTTCACTGCACTCATGCGCAAGCACGTTTATACCGCTCAACGATCAGCCGGTCAGTTGTTCGACCTCTATTTGAATCGGCTTTTGAGTACGAATAAAAAGATGAAACTGAGTGTTCACATAAATTGTTTATCATTGAAATATGAAGGACTAAAGACGTGATAAACTATAACGTCGGAGATAACGTGGATTAGATATTAAAGGTCCCGGCGGTTGACTGCTCAGTGTGTTGAGTAACAAAACAGTTCGACCAGGCATGAATCAATTATGCTGAAGACAATGAACTGTTCAGGTGTTCGGCTCAGTCACACAGTGCCCGCTGGTTTGGATATGAAGAAAACAAGATGGAACACAAGTGTTCCACGCATGGCAACTCACACACCACAATCATGTGCATCGGACTTCTTTTCCGCCCCTACTTTCCATAAACCAATAATTACGAAAATTTTGTGTGAATACTATTTTGAAGGAAATCCCTCTCCCTCCCCCCCCCCTCCAGGCAAATTTTCCACCGTTAAATTTGGGATAAAATATACGCACTAAGAAAAAACGGCTATCTCAGTTATGGCGCTGTCTTTTTTCTAATACGACGCTATTGATAATCAAAGATCACATGGAGTGCCACGCTGATAAACGACGGAGAGTGAGGCACATGCAATTCATAAAAAAAGAAACGAGACCCAAACAAACGACTAGGGAATAGAGTGATATGATCACACTTACTGTCTTCGTTGGGCTACACCGAGACTGGACTGGTAGTGTTTGCATTCATGTCGCATTTGATCGAGAGACAACCGCATCTGGGAGCGACGCGAGATTGGTTCTAGTGATGAAAGCAAGTTATTTAAACGATCGCAGTTGGAGGAAATCTGGAAAAAGATGAAGTACGTTGGATTGGGCAAAAATTCTCTCTCAATCAGAGTAAATAACAAATGATTCAACCTAACCGCATACTCAGTTCGTTAAAAGCCCAAGAAACCTGCTGTTTAGTCGGCTGACTATTTACTGGTGAATACCCCCAGAGTTCGAAAAGGGGTTGCCGTCCGGGTGTGTTTGATCTTGCTTATTCTGCTCACTACGTGCCCTAATTTATTAGACAACAGTTGTATGACGGTTTCAGGAGAGTGGAAGCTGGTGATCATAAGCTGCCGAAGGAGAGACTCCTTCGGTGTAGGCGGTGGTATTTGAACGTCAAATCCTACGGTTTTTAGTCCACTAATTTGGTCATTCGACGACAGCTGGCCCAAAACCAGAAAAGCGCACACAAAAATTCAGAAGATATGTCGCAATATACTCGCTAACGCAACATAGCGGAACAGCTATTTTGCGACAAACGGTATGCAGTTCATTTTCCAAAATTGATAGGAGAGCCATTCCCGCATGTGATACGGCTTTCAATGCAGAATCCACCACAATTAACCTTGATGCCCCTATCAGTCCCGCCGAACTAGTTCACTGTGTGCAAAAAGAGGAGGTGGTGGTGGATCGCCCCAGCGCCATCATTATGCTGTCTAATGTTCGAGGTCTCATGAGTAAGAGAGATGAACTAAAAGCGTTACTTCAGTTGAACTCACCTACTATGGTAACGCTGAAGGAGATATGGCTCAGTATGAACATCCAAGACTCTGAAGTGTCCGTCCCTAGTCCAACCCTATTCCGAGTTGACAGGAACTCTGTCCGAGCAGGTGAAGGAGCGGTATTGTTCGTCCGATCGGACATTCCAACTGCGCGGTTGGACGCGTACGCTGACCCACAAGGATTTGGTGAAGCTTTTTGGCGCCGCATTAAACTAACAACTGACTGTTGTGATCGTTTATCGGACACCTGTCGCTGACCTTCCAGATACATTGACGTCACTGCATAGATGAGCGTGCAATGGCAAGTGTCGTCCTAGGTGACTTCAATGCCCCACATATTGATTCGACGTCAGGTAGAACCATGGCCGGGGCAGATCTTTTCTCTTGGGATTTACTGACAACTGTACAGGAGTTGGCCTTATACCAAGACGTTCTGGGGTCAACCCGGATTCAATCTGCTCAGAGTTTTATTCTGGTCCTAGTGATCTCACTTAGGAGCTCTGATGTTGATAGGATCAAACATCTCCCTCCCCTTGGGAGCGGTCACCACATGGTGCTGGAAGTTCATTGGCGCAGCGGTTCTGGTCCAGCCCCGGACGACACATCGGATGTAACGCTTGACGCTCACCACTCGAGGATGTCCGAAGAGCTGCTTTAGACGTCAACTGGTTTCCCATGGATCCAGATGTCGACATCGAAGTGAACAAAGCTTGGGATTTTATTCGTGACCGTATCTTATACCTAATGAATACATACTCTCCCCTCAGCCGACGTAGATCACATGTGAAAGGCCCTCCGTGGTCTGACCAGGAGCTCAGACGCCTACTCAAACGACGAAATCGGGCCTACCAGTGGTTCCGATCTACAGGTGAGGGTTATGATCTCTATAGCGGGATTAGTGACCAGTGTACCGAAAAGAAAACGGACAAAGCAGATGGCGTTCGAGGAAGTCTTGCGGTTTATGCAGTACGAGCACCCAAGCGCCTGTTTGCATAGCTTTAGCGCGGCACCAGAGCGAAGATAGGTATCTGAGCGCTGATGGACAACAACTGGTGGAAAAGCTGAAACATTAGCCAAATATTACCTGTCGGTGTATTCTGTGGAGGAAGACGCACAAACCTCAATGATGAATGACTCGCCGTCATTTGTTATGCATGATTTTGTGGAGTCAGAAGTGATTACCATCCTTAAATTCATCAAAACTCACAAACCACCGGGACCGAATGGTGCGCATCTGCTGATGTTGGAGGAGTTGGCTGACCAAATAACTCCACCGCTGACTCGGTTGTTCAACATGTCGTTGGCCTCTGGTAGACTACCTCGGGAGTGGAAAAAGCTGCGGTCGTTCCGCTGTTCAAAGGTGACTAAATCCACCTTGGTCAACTACCGCCTTGTTAGTCTCACCTACGTAGCTTGAAAGGTCATGGAAAGGCTTCTGGCAGTCTGCATATTTGAACATCTAGAGCACTATCAACTGCTACACGGTTGTCGTAGAGACAGGTTATGTCTGAAAAACCTGTTAACTGCTCATGAAAGTCGGTCGAACGCCAATACTTTGGGATATGTCACGGACGTTATTCTTGTAGCTTTTATTAAAGCGTATGATAAAGTTCCCCACGATAAGCTGTTGCTGAAACTTCGGGCCTTCGGCATTTCCGGGCCCATGCTTTACCAGACTGAGGACTTCCCGGTTGACGACCTTTTCCGCGAGAGTTGCAGTCCCAGTCGACGTGGGATCCAGTTAGCAGTGGTGTGCCGCGAGGCTCCGTGCTGGGACCTCTGTTGTTTCTAGTGTTTGTGAACGACCTACCACAGACCCTTCGATCCCAATGCCTTATCTACGCCGACGACCTAAAAATCTAGCGCACCATTCGATCGGCGGAGGATCGTGGGAAACTACAGGAGGATATCCATGCACTGATCAATTGGTCAATTACATGGGGTCCATCTATAAACCCGGACGAGTGCGCGTGCATGAGGATTGGCAGATCCAATGATACTTCCGATTACTGCCTCGGGTGTATCATACTCCGTCTCACGCTTGGGGAAAAAGAACTCGGAGTTGTCGTCAATCACAGTCTGAAGGCACAAGCACACACCGAAAGAGCCTGCGCCTCAGTATAGAGAATACTTGGCCCAATTTGCTGTTCATTTGAACTTCCACTCTTGGATACCTTTCGACTGCTGTACGCCTCACATGTACGTCCCCGCTTGGAATATGGCGGCCCAGCTGTCTACCCCTACACGGCGGAAGGGGTAGCCAAAATGGATAGTACAACGCGCTGCCAGATGCCCAGTGGCCGGACTATGTGGGATCAGCTATGAGGAACGTTTGGAAGCCACCGGGTTCTTCCCCATTGCTTACAGGCGTCTTCGAGGTGACCTCATCTATGCAAGGCGAATCATACGTGGTGATTTGGGCCCGGACCTGCAACTGAAATTCTCACTCAGGAATAATGACCGCACCCGAGGGCACGTACTGATGCGCCGAAAGACGCATTTCACCGGCTTTCCGACCATCTACCGATTATCTAGAGTGACCAATCTCTGGAACGCTCTACCGACCGACGTGGTGGAAGAGGAAAACGGGACAATGTTCAAGAGGAAATTAGACTACCCTGAAGGATTGTTGGCAGAGCACCGATATCTAGCCGAGAAAATGGAGTACAATGCGACGAGCTCATGTGGAACGACTTTCCACTGCCCTCTACCTGAAGACTGAAGAGAGACTGGAGTAACTCTCGCAAGTATGCGGGTAAAATCTGTTCGGCGCCGGCGATAAACTGAGACGACAGGTAAGATTCGCTGGAAACTTGGTGAAACCAGGTCAGGAACAATTCATTTCATCCTGTATCGACAAATTCCAGACATTTCTGAAATGACCCAGATGTTAAAAGTCGTTGACCCAGACGGCATTCGAACCCACGCACGGTTGCCACCCGCGCTTTAGTACCGCGTGTGCACTACCAATTGAGCTACCAGGTTACGCGGAAGGGCTTCTGCCTTTTCGCATATGGATCACACCCGCCGGGGTCATCGTCTATTACCGTTTGGATCATTTCGAAAAAACTGCTACATCTGCCAGACGTCAATACATAATCAAAACATGTCCAATGCACTGAAACGGTAGATGCCGGTTGGTACAAAAGGGAAACTTTGCTGTAGCAGTCAAACTACAAGCTAGTTTATTGTGATGGATCTCATGTGCTACTGTAATTCCGGCGAGTAAACTGTGTGACCCATGTGCGAAAGGCCCGAAGCCCTTCTGAGTGGCCTCGTAGCTTAGATGGTAGAGCACACGCGGTACTAAAGCGTGGGTCGCAACCATACGTGGGTTCAGATGCTGCCGGGGTCAACGACTTCTACCATTTGGATCATTTCAAAAAAAATGTCAAATCTGCCAACCCTCAAAACATAAATTTTACACAGATTATGATAGCTCTAGTAGATTCGGGAGAAGGGAATTAGGAGCCACGCAGACTGACCGTTTGAAGTCAGCAGTATATACAAATGGATTGACAAATTTTCTCGGAAGCACACGACTGGTTTCGCTGCTACCGCCGCTTATCAGATGTGTGCACCTGGTACTTCTCTGCCCACTCATGTCCCTACTTGTACACCACGTAGGTGTCTTGGTCACAAGGATCTAATTTGATGCTTCAGGAGTGTGAAAGAATACTCTTCGGTGAACAATTCACTGAGGAATCACAATTGTAATTCACTGATAATTCTATGAGAGTTAATCATAACTAACCTCAACAACGACGACATTGTGGTCGCAAGTTGAAATATTTTATGTCTGATAAGTGGCAATAACCGCGAAACCGGTCGTGTACTTCACAAGAATTTGGTCTATCCATTTCGACCCGCGACCGCGGCGTCGTCGTCCTCGAGGTTAGTTGTGACTAACTTACACAGAATTATCAGCGAATCACAGTTATGGTTTCTCAGTGGACTCTTCTAAGAGCAGCATCCACTCACACTCCTGGTGCACAAATTAGGTTGTTTTAAATGTACATTAACCGATTTTTCTATATATCTATACGGCAAAAATGGGGCGATTCGGACAGAAGAAGCAACCTATATGGGTATGAACACGTTATCAGCTATGTGGTTTACTAGACTCAAACTCAGTAGGTGATACTGCCAGAAATTCGTTGTACCAAAAGTTTATTTAACAAACTATTCAAGAACTTTTATGGTGTTTAGCACTCTACAACAGATTATATCTCGATCATCTATGCGACGACTTCAGCCCGCACTGCACCTTCAGTTAGCACTCTGTGAACAATCTGTAATAAATCGAATTGTATCTGAGGTGGCTAAACAATGCTCTGAGGGATCAAAATGGCAGCGTCAAAAACTTCATGGAAATCTCTGAAAGAAGCACTGACAGTTCGCGTAAATGTGCGCACCCTGGGTTGTCATTTAACTAGGCGTCGAACATAAGTATTTAAAATGCCATATGGTTTACAAGTAAAAGCAGGATGCTTCTCTACTGCATCTTCACATGAAACGGATAATCAAAGATTATTGCGAGAAAAATATGTACGACACTACTCACTTGAGAAATATTCGCTTCAATCGCTTTGGCAAGTTCAACGATTTCAGTTGACTGATTCAGTGAACTGATACCCACGGTGCGACGCTCCAGGTTGGCCAATTCGCCAGGGATAGCGTGAAGCAAAGCTTTTGTTTGAATGGCCAATTCGTCATAATTCATGTTCAATGTGAAAAGGCTGAAAATTACAAACGGGAGCTAGTTTTTTTTCATCTTCACAAAACTGTGCTGCACTGGTGACCCCAGTCTCTTCTCTTGCACACACGCAAGGTGGGACCTCGTAACTGCATCTGAAAATCGTTATTACAATGGGTTAAAATTAAATTTCTTTCTGTGCAAACATCATAACTCTTATAATAAGCCGATATCGAACACGACTATCATACGCCTGTAGCACAAATCACAACACAATGTCTGTTCGCACACACTGGAGACAAAAAGGTCTTTGAGATGATTGGTCATGAATTGTCTCCGGTTCCGCTCATCAGTGGAAGCCCCGGAAGCTATTCGATGTCTTGTTGAGGACTGTCAACGGTTAGCAGCCATTAAGCTACTTTAGTGGTATTAGACTTTGTGATATGGGTTCCGAAAAAGCCGCTCTCACTACCGACGGACTTTACCACCGCACTTTCAACAGGCCACCTTACACGTACACTAATTGGAACAAAACCGTCGACCGCTGGGCTGCGAATATCTCAAATGCTAACTGAACCCTCAAACCGTGTCTCCTGACAGAGGCGGTTATAATGAATACTGTATTATCGGAAGTGTGGCAGAAAGTGGTTTGTTATTACACCTTTATTAGGGCGGTGGGTTATGGTGGTTATTGGGACTACCTATCACACTACTCAAGCATTTAACAAAATGATAAGCGATGAAACACTTGAGAAAGATCTGTGTTCAGATGGTTTAGTTGTCGAATTTCGGTTCTACGTTTCGTGTGGAGAAACCTTGGTTTGATTGCATTTTGCCTATGCACTAGGATAATATAATGGGAAAAGTATTCTTGGTCGCCGGTGGAGGTCCAATGGTTCTGAGCGTTGGCTTGCCGCCTCGGGGGTCCGAGATACGAATCCCCGCCTTCAGCGGTCATTCCAGTGGTAGACAATAATCCACTGCCATCCGGATCGTTACCACACCTGACCTATCGAGACCTTATGTGGTTTTCCACCCCAAGTCTCAGAGCATGGTTGCCGGTTATCCCTAACAGTACAGTGGTCCTTCGTGGCTACAGGGTGTATACCCCTTCCAATGCACACATGCTCAAGCATATAATAAAAGAACCCTGGAAATGGTTGATGGACTAGACTCATGAAGATATTATGACCTACTTTCCTGGGATTTTTAAACAGATAGGTGAGTCGGTCCTTGGGCGTGGTAATCAACACAAAGTCCATGGGGTGATGGACGTGGATTGTTATTCCGTAAGTTCGATGAAGCACCATGGGACGGTTAACACACCCCGTCTGTCAAAAGTCAGACTGACATGAATGATATATATATATATATATATATATATATATATATATATATATATATATATATATATATATATATACCGCTTGATTTCAGACTGCGTGCCAAACAAAACACGGTACAATCGAAGAGGAATGGGTAGATAGTCCAAGTCAATTATTTTTTTGTGGGTGCAATACTACTAGGCTGCCCAAACCAAAGCAGGTGGTTTTCTTACAGGTCCAAAACCGGAGCCTTTAGCTATCCAAAGCTTAACCCGCAAGGCAGCGGAACGAAACGTGGGGTGCGAAACCTGCTGGGGGCCGGTGACCGAATATTCAATTCATGCATCCTTCGGATGAAGCCAAACATCCTGGGCGCCCAGTGTACCTCTCCGCGACAGATGTCGGTGAACATACCGTTGTACGCCTCATACGCCATCCGTGGTTGGTTTGAAATCAGGGTTTAGTCGTCTCCCCTAAACTGACTATGTCAGCCAACCCGGTGGAGAGCACCGGACTTTCGCTTTCGTCCTTTCACTTCAGTTGGAACACCTCTGCCACGAGAAGGCAGTAAGTAGGACTTCCTCAGCAGAGGCTGTGATAGACGAACGGTCATTTGGGAGCGTTTCGAGAGGCGTTCAGGACGAGTAGCCATCACGGAGTCTGAGACACCCACCCCCGACCCTACCAAGGCATTTTGGAGGTAGGTGAATGATACACCCCTCTGAAATCGGGAACCATGTTGAGGGCCGGTGATCCACGGTGGCCGTTATCCGATAACGAAAAGACCTCTGAAAGTCTCTTGGTAGATATATTCTGAGCATTCGTATCGGTTTAATTCTATCTGGTTTATTCATCCTTTAACTTCTCAATTCGGCGCTCTAACTCTGGTCACTACTTCGCAGGACCACTGAGTTGAAAGCGAGGCAGGAAAAGTAGGCAGATAGTTAAGAAAGAAATAAGTAAAAATAATATAGACGAAAAGAATTCTGAACAGAGGTACACCACGGGTCACGACAAATTGACCGTGTCATCTAATGCACCCAACCATCTGTCGGACAGACTTTGTGAATCCTACACCAAAAGCTTAGTACATCTTACGTGACCAAGCCCACTGATTAGGGTTTTCTTGTGTGTACATGAACCTCCCCGAAGAGGCAGGTAGAAAACGTGGTGCTATCCTAATGTTGCCCAATACAAGTCTAACCAAACGTCTGTTCATTAGCAATCTTTGTTGTTTGACAGAACAGAACAGGAGGTACATTTGCTACCTCGTGTCATGAATTAATCTATTCCCGGATCAATCAAGCCCGGTTTATGAAAAACAAGACCTATTTTCTGTTTCAAGTCTGACCAGGTCACTTTGCAATACATGAAAAAGAAGGCAGAATTTATTCTACTTTTGGAAACTAAATTCACTCAGGTTATCAGTGACACCTAGAGAACGCGATCGGAGCGAGCGAACGATACCTGAATAACGCCATAATTATATAAATCCGGTGCCTTTAATAACACGAACAAACCGCAACCAGCAACTCATCCTGGTTGGAAAGGTAATAAAGTAAATTAGCAGGGAATGTCTAATTGAAGAATTTTATTTCGTAAAAGCGTATGCTTGAGTAAGAACTACAAAAAACCGATGGGGAGCAGCACGCCAATCTGATTGTTTCTGCCTTGAAAGGATGTTCGACTTCTGATAGAAGAGCATAGATTATCGGTCCACTTCACCGAAGACGATGTCCAAAGTACCTGTAGTGAAAAGATACGATGTTGGCTTGAAATGCGGCTCAATGAGCTTTGGAAACGTGATTTGCACTCAATAAAACAATTATTGTGTCACACGCACTCCAACAGAAGATCCAGACGGAGGAAAGTTAAACTTTAAAATATCTATAGGTCTATCAAAAACAAGACACAAGAAGCATTCTGGATAGTAATACAACACCACGTTTTCAGTAGATGCTAGAGATATTCCTCTTCAAATATACATTGTCTTCTGACTATGGGGTTTACCTATTTTACTGTAACTCAAGTTACGTGTAATAAAAAAATACTGGTGAGGTGAAATCACACATACATATACACGCAGCACAAACTACGTCTGGTATATATTGAACTTTGAGTGAGTTTCATCTTTCTCCGGACTCCAAAAGAGATTAAGCCATTCTTCCACATGGAACATAATATTAACAACAACCAAAGATTTCTCTCGTTTGGTTATTTCTCAGTTACGCATGGGTGTAGTGTAATGAACATGACACAGCCGCAAGTATCCACTGCATTATCAAGTAGACGCCTTAGCCACTACTCTGAGACTTGCGGCAAAGAACTGAAGACGGTTTCAATGGGTCATCTGTAGTAGCGAGTAGGTTGATACCGGGATTTCCCACCATCTATAGGGTAATCTATACCTATCAAACGTTACTTGCTTCACAAAATAATGTAGTGAGGGAAAACATACGCCAGTATGCGTAACACATCCCAACCACCACAGCCTGATTGGGACAGAGATAGCCTCTGGTCCGCAAAATCCTACACCTGGTCTTAGCATTCCTGATATGCTGTACCCACTAAGTTCTAGCAATGCTGCGTGTACCTTCTTCCCATACTAGCCACGTTTACCAGCGGCACATAAAATACAATCCAACCACCGCTATGAGTACTAGACCTCTGATGGACAAACAAATGGTATATCAACACTAAAGAAGGATCAGACTGATGAAAACCAATAGGGGATTTTGAGCACATGACGGTATTTTATTTGATATCCGATCACTAGATGAGATGTAAATCATCAGATACTAAAACTATTTTACTTCAATCTATTTTTCTTTCACAGCTGAGCCTGGGAGTAGTACTTTAGGCTCTTTAGGTGCAAAACGCATCCCAAACATCGACACACTTATTCAAGCTACTCAGAAAAAGTTGTAACTTAGCTGAACCCCAACTTAGAAGAATCACGTACACTTAGGAGCACAACATCGTTTGAAATATTCAAAGTCAAACAGTTTGCTGTCGGAATAGAGATCGATACCACCACTCCAATAAGACGATGGGGATATTTCTAGAATCATTCCAATTACAAGGGTGAACACGAACAGCGATAAAGAGCAATCCTAACGAATATCACTTCTTGTGGTTAACTTTGGTGAGAGATCACCACAAGTGCGAGCATAGCCCTCAACACCAGGGAACTACATATGCGGTCGACTGAGTCGAATGTCACTTCCAAAATGGGGAAAACCGTGTGATGGCAGGAGTACGGAGGTAATGTTAACATTCCGTCGTATGATATATATATATATATATATATATATATATATATATATATATATATATATATATATATATATATATATATAACACCGGCTTGAGAACAAGCAGTGCCGACGAAATAACAACAGAGGTAAATTACCAAGTCGAGGGGCGGGGAATAAAGAGTCAGCATAAAGATTACAAGTAAAAGCAATTTTAATAGTATTTTCACTGCACACATTCTGTAGATTTTTTTATGATGAAGACCCGGTCGATGTTGTTGTTTTGCCGTGGTGATCGGGTTTCAGTAACACTATGATCCCGTGAGCTATGCCGATCGGAGCGCAAAGCGCCCCTTCAGGGTCACTCATATCGGACAGCCCGAGGAACAGTAGCCATACAAGAACAACGCGGCGTTGTTAGAGTTGATGAGTCTTCTGCGACCAGCGAACTCTCCACATAGAAATCACAGAAACCCATGGACAGCAACATAACGTTCGCGAATATGGACCGCTACTAAACAAGGCCACTGCCTATTGCCTCGTACTCAGTTATCCTGAGTAGGTTAAGAGTCACTAGGAAACGTTGAACATCCTCTACTGGCAGACCATCATCCAAAAGGTGTATGAACCGCTTGTTCGATCGCCGGCCCCCAACACACAAACTTCCTGTTTCCCGACAGGTAGCACTCGGTTGTGCATGGAATAGAGTTGCTACCTCGAACAAAAAACCGAATGACGCTAGGAACGCTACTTCATACCTAATTCCCAAGACTCTTCACAAGCAGTTCCTCTACACACCGCTTATAGGTGGGTGCTATTCGGAGAATCCATGCAGCCGGTTCACCCTCTCGCAGGAGCTAGCCTCACAAAAGTGAAAAGTAAAAGTATGATGAAAATGTAGTCAATACTACCCCGACCGGGTCTGAAGCCAAATTGATTCGCACAAGCCATGGCTAGTCGGTGGATAATAATGAAATCAAGCGGTTAGGATGTGTAACTGACCAAGTTGATTCCTGTAGTTTTCACAAGAGGACTTATGCTTTGAAATGCTCTGCTTATTGTTTCAGGCGGTGATGCGGTCAATTCAAAACATGCCAAAAATGTGAAAACCTCAGCCAGTGTAAGGCATGTTAGGCTTAGGGTTGGTATTTAGGAAATCCGCCAGCCAGATGGTGGCATGACCAAATGGGGTAATCAGTGATGTACCTGTATTCACGCTTTTCATCCAAATCTTTTTTAGCCATTGATTTGCTCTTTTTGCTTCGATTTGTTTCACTTTCAACTGAGTGATACTTCGAAGTAGCAATCAAAACCGGAGTATGGAAGTGTGGGGCCAGTGGCTGAATGAACTGGTCCCATGTCCTACATTCACCCAAAATCTTAACCTCGATCGGTTAGTCCCAACACTAGGTGCAGCAGTGCAGTGTTTTCTCGACACAGAATGACACCAACAACGTAAGGCGGCAGTCTCATAATCTGTAATGCTTCAGACCACTCTTGCTATTCGGAACTCGAACAAGTTTCTCGTGAAAAATGAAGCAACGCATACTTCAATCATGTCAACCCGACAAGCTTTTTCTTAGGAAAAAGGGAATTAGACTCGTGATACTGCGTCAAACGGGAATCAAAACTAAACAGTTTGGTAAATGCAGTCGTAAACTAAGTGTAAATCAATTAAGTCAGGCTGATGTCACTTCCGGAAGGGGGTTGTCGTCCGGCATGAGATGGAGCCTGGAACACGAAGGATAAGCCAAAGTTGGATGGGGATCAGTGTATACCAACTGACATGCGTACGATACTTACCTATGACAGCGACAACATCGGCCAGGAGGTAGCCACGGCAGAGTTTATCTATGCCAGCCAAATGGGCGAAACCCGGGGCTTTAATTTTGCATCGATACGGACGGTTAGTACCGTCGGAGACTAGATACACACCGAATTCGCCTTTAGGAGCTTCGATTGCGGTGTAAGTGGCACCTGGTGGGACCTAGCGTGATGTAGCGACAACATGAGTATTTATGTGATATGTTGAATTTATCTCACATGTATGTGTCCATAGCAATAAGATACAAAACGGGAACAAGTGAAAATTCTAATCAACACGCCCGAAGGACGTAAATAATTTGCCGAAAAGCAAATCACAAAATGAAACCTGGCCGTGGTTTCAAATAAGAGACGTAGAAACCAGTGCACTATAACAAACGCCGGAGACCCACCTGATAACCTTCAGTAAACAGTTTGAAATGATGAATTAATGCCTCCATGGAATCTTTCATTTCTGATCGTTTAGGAGGTGTGATTTTCGCATCATCTACCTTGACTTCACCGGCAGGCATTTTATTCAAACATTGCTGCATGATGCGGATAGACTGGCGCATTTCTTCTAACCGGACAGCAAATCTAAACAGAGTGAGAGGGCACATACATGCAGAAGTGGAACAAAAGAAAGAACGTGGAGATCGATGATGTTGCAACGCGACTTTTAAGAACGGGTTTAAAAAAACTTGTGAAACAGCCAAATTTTCACGTCTACCTCGGTCTTCGTTTACTCGCCCCGCAGATGGTACCCTCGGAAAGATTAAAATGAAAATAACAACACAGAATAACTATGAATGAATGGGAATAGTGACCGAGATGGCATCGATCCGGCGACCTAGGACGCCGGTTGTGCAGCAGTAATGTAACAGGACAATTTTTAATCATTCCTTCCTTAGATTCCGTGAACCTGCTGCTGTTTTTGATGTTAAACCGCATCGTTCCCATGGCACGCCACACACAGCCTCTTCAAAGTATAGTAAGCCTTTGTGATTTGAACAGCACTCATATGAATTTCGTGTCATTCATCTCATTTCAAAAGCAACTAGCGTATAGTGATCTAATTCATCTCATTGAAAAGACAATCAGCACGATGTAGAGGAGTCAAGAGTAACAAGTCCATTAATTCTGAATGTCTGTCAATGACCGAATGTGTACCTACTGAAAAAATAATTTTTCATGAATGATCCAAAAATGTAGCCTCTCTCCGCAAACGATATAAAAATTCTCTCAATATTTGAATATAAATATTTTCCTGAGATCGGTTAATTTAGTATTACGATAGCTTCCACAAAGAACGATACGTAGTTGAGAAAAGCTTTCGAATCAAGTGTCCCTCGATGGAACACTTATATTACATGTCAGTTTTTGAATACTCTTGTCATGCTTTGTCCAGAGGTGGATAATACTTCCACCCCTACCTAATACCAACTTGAGATCAAGAATATCGATTCAGGATTACGACCAGCCCTATTATTTATTTTAATTTTCACACCGACATGAAATCAAGCATGGTGCCAACGCAACAACAATTACAAAAAATGGAGGTGGGAGGTACAAAGTGTAACAGTCGATCTTTGTATCGTCGGTGTCTTCCGTGGTTGTTTTCAAGCCCTAGTGGTTATCAACATGAAATGAGAGCTTTTCTTATCTATAGCTGTTCATGAAACCAGGAGCGCATTGTACAGGTAAATAGGACCGACAACCATGATCCTGAAACTTGGAACGATGAAACATTTATGGCTCCAACAGGTCAAGTGTGGCAGTGAGCCGAGTCACAGTGTAGGTCTCCACTAACAAACTGGACTTGTAGCGGTGGTGGTGGTGAAGTTTGAACATAGGAACTCAGGCCTATTGATCTGTCAGTTATGCCGCTCGAGGAATGCCGGTCAACTGTGGTCAGTAGTTTTTTTTTTGGGGGGGGGCTCACTTCAAAATTTGATGAAATAACATGGAAGATATTGTTATACCGGTTCCTTTCCATTCCAACTCTGGTGGTGTTCGTGGTATATGCGTTTACCGCCTTGGTGTTGAGAGTTTCGAAACTACTACCGCTTATTTTGTTGTCCACCTTCAATACTAAGGTCAGGTTGCCGGTTCTCCTTGGTAGTGCGATTTTTCTTTGAGGCTATGGTGTACATGCCCCTTTCATTGCACTCATGCGTAAGCATGAAACAAAAACGTTTTCATTTGCAATCAAACGTTTCATAGTGTCGCTTCAAATTGTGTGCTACTCTGCCATCTTACCCTCACCTTAACGTATTTGAGGATACTGGATAGTGGGTGCGAACTTACCGATCGTAGCAATCCCCATTAATTCCTATGGGGACATCAAACTCCATATCGGCATAGGCGTCGTAAGGTTGCGTTTTGCGCAAATCCCATTGGATACCACTACCACGAAGCATGACTCCAGAAAAGCCCATATCTAGCGCATCTTCAGCTGACACAATTCCAACATCCCTGGTACGATTAATCCAAATAGGATTGGTGAGAGTCATGTCGCAAAGCTGCACCCGTGGGGAAGGGTGCCACAGGTGATTAAAAGAACGAAATAAAACGGAGGACTAAGTCATCTCGCTAGATAGGTGAACAACAAAAGACAAACATTAAGCACGAAAATGGAAACTAATAATTTCACTTCTGGATTGAAAGTTCGAAGGATAGTCGAGTAGTAGTGAACCGAACCCAAAACAAATCCCTTAACCTCTGAGAAAACCGGAAAAAATTGCGCAGCTGTTTTATAAAGCACCGACAACAACACCAATAATCATCAAGAATTTAACGAATTTTCTAGTAGTGAAGTTCAACATACCAAAATATTGATTGAATTTTACAATCTAGTGGTTAACACATCATTACACTCAAGTCTTTCGAACCAACCGCATATTGTATCCTTACACAAATCCCACCGAAGAAATCTGCGTGAGCTTTTCCAAGGACCCCGTGGTTGAGAAATCTTGTCAAGTGCGTGTTACTGCAGCCCTCAGTGCTAGAGCTCAAGCCGTAGTGCCGAAGAACTTGGAAGTTCGTTCAAGGCGGGTAGTCACTGCCCCAATAACCCTACGCTTTTTGACTTCAACGTATGCATCCACCGACTGCAGCTAAAAAGTAGTCAAGTGCGGTTTATTAAAAGCTGAACAACCTCCCAGGTAAAGCGATTTTAGCGGGTGAGAATACCAGAATACGTCGGCTGTCGTCTAACAAAATACATCCAGAAGGCCCTTTTTGAGGCAGATTTTGAGAATGGACCCTTAGCTCTGTACTCTGACCACCATCCGTTCGCTGTCGGTACGAACCATGGGCGCTCTGGCGTCCCTCTTGTGTTACTCAGCAAGGAATCCAAATCGATCGTATAACAATAAGCCACAGACGGTGGAACTGCATCCAATATTGCCGATTTTACTGATCCGCTTGTCTTGATTCTAACTAAGCTTTGAAATACACTGCGCTGCTCATGTGATTTGGTGGGCCTGAAGAAATGCATGCTGTGTTGACTGTTAGACTACGACATGCTATTCGTTAACCCAGCTTTCAAAACATCTAACTGAAAAGTTCGAGGTGGTTACACCAAACAATAACCAACACTGGTAGCTGATCAAGAATGTTCCGTATTCGTCGTATACTTTATTTTCACTTCTATACGCCTAGCTCGAGTGAGAGGATGAGCCGGCTTCATGCATGTCCCGAATGGTACCTGCACATGAACGACGATCGGATGCGAGACCTGAGTATAGGAAAATCCAGTTCTGCTTCCAGTTGCGAACGCCGTGGAGAGACAGGAGTTCTAATCGCTTAACCTCCGATTTGACAGTACTGAACCATGTTTTCAGTTGTCCCCCAAGGCGACACCAATAACCTGGATATGGAACAGGAGAGAGGTACTGTTCTGAGATCATCGTGTCTGGACGTCGTAGGACATGTACAAACCACTGCAATCATCCGCGCCGGAGGAGCATTTCGGTATCGAAGCATCGTTGTCTTTTTGTGTCGTTTGAAAGTATGTTGTGCCAAACTACTTTTAGGACCCGTCGCAGACACCAATGTTCAAACATTTTCAGCTTTCTGATGTCTTCGACGCGTACTGACCGTGTTGGACGGATAGCGACCCAGAAAATGCGGACTCTAGTCCGGAGACTGATTTCGTTGCGCGCCCACGTGGCGACGTGAAACCCTAAATTCCTGCTGGCAGCGAGGGCAATTTCAAAGCATCGATACAAAGATCAAGAAGTGTGATATTCGAAATCAGAGCCAAAAGTAGAATGCGCAGCTGACACGAGAAGTTCCTAAAAACTATTTCATTCTAATAAAAATTATTATTATATTGTCTTACATTTTTTTATATTTATTACAGACAACTGTTACATCTCAGGATATATATATATATATATATATATATATATATATATATATATTACACCGGCTTAAGAACAAGCATGGCGCCAACACAACAATAACAGAAAAAACTACAAAGTTGGGGAGGGGTCTAAGAGTCAACATAAAGATTACAACGAGTAAAAGCAAGTTTTGTGGTATTTTCACCGTGCACGTGTGAATCTTTTGTTTTTTCAATTGTTTATGGAGGACGGAAAGTCAAAAGACAGTCCATATAGCATTCGCGCCACTGGATTCGGTTCCGAGCCATATCTCACAGCGTCTTTAACCAACCACAATCCTCACCTCTTGAGCCCCAACCAGGAAGACGGGAAGCACCAACCAAAATCAAAGCCGAAGTTAACTTCTTCATTCCCCTGCGCCAAGGCATAGCCACCAATGCTCACGGCTATTTATCAGGTTTCTAGTCAGCTGATGTCCCAGGGATCTACGCACTTTATTGAGTGTGGCAACCGGAGGGACGGGTCTCCCGGCATCCAACAGAGCAACTGATGTCCAAGATATCCATCGTTTGTGAGGACTACCTGAATTGGAGTCTTGTGTGGCATTGTGAAGAGGCGTGCAAGGCTCCTTTGGTCTGTTGTCAGCGTTCATCTGGGTCGTACACATCCGGCTGCATCGATAACCACGTAGACGGCACTGCCTAAAAAGCAGATCGATCGCTATCGTTTAGAAGCAACTGCACAGGACGGGTGGCTTTCACGTTAGCGAGACCACGGAAGAGACGTGAACAGAAGCGAACACGTATCAAGGTGCGATCTGAATCCACAGGCGTCGACCAAAATGAACGACAATCTTTAATTGATCCATGCCAGCGGTGTCCAATCGCTATTTGGTCAGTCTGAGTCCAACGTTGTGAAGACGTAGCAGGACGCCATGTCAGTCTATGACGGTCCTTATGACAGAAGTTCGCATTCATCATTGTCATCACCATCGTACAGCGTTGAACAGTAGGGCAAGCCCCACTGACCACTGTCCTTCTCACCATGTTGCAAGTTGAATTAGAAAGTATGAATATATAAGACGGAAAGGGAGTGGACCTACAAGGGTCGTAAAAGGAAAGAATGCCCTAGTAGCCAACACACAGAATACACAGTCTAACTGTACAAATGCACATCGATCAGTCATTCTGATTCGACAGAAAGTGACAACACGATCGCTACTGTTCACAGTTCGCTACCATATTCTTCAGTGTCTCCAACCAACTGGTAGACGGATCTTTTGGACTCCAATAACGAAGACGTGAGGCATCTACTTTTCTTAAGTTCGCTGTAAATTTTCCCATTCCTCGCTGCTACGTTGGCCTCCGCGTGGTCTCTTTCACTCCCTAGGAGGAACGGAGAATAGGGCACGGTACAGTAGACGTGTGTTTGCTATACGTAACACGTGTCTCAACCAACGAAGTCTACTAAGCTGGATACGCTGTGACAGAACGTTCTCTGAAGTAGTACCCAATACTCGCTTTCTTACCTCATCGTTGCTTACTCGGCTATTCCACCCAATCCTAGCGATACTACGTAAACATCGATGGTCAAAAACCTCAAGACGACGAATATCTTTTGCACGCAGACTCCAAGTTTCGCAACCATACAACAACACTGAACGCACTGCAGCACAGTATACACGACCTTTCAACTTCAGTGAAATATCAGGTCGGCACCACAAGTGCTTCAGTCCAGCGTAAGCCGCTCGAGCCTTGGATATCCCCGTACTCACCTCTACTACTGTGCTCCCATCAGTCGTCACGCAGCTACCGAGGTAGGTGAAGTAGCCGACAACTGCCAGCACCTCCCCATCGAGCATCAAACTCGGAATTGTTGACGTCCAGTCTTATAACATCACCTTGCACTTTGAAGGTGCAAAACGCATGCCGAATGGAGCTACAGCTCTTGCGAGATTATCTAGTGCACGCTGAGCATGTTCCGTGGATTCGAACAAGCAGACAACGTCGTCTGTGTAATCTAGGTCACATAGCTTTTCACTATCTCCTAGTTCGACGCCTACATCCTGAAGATTTTGCACAAAACTGGAGAAGTCTAACCCCGTTATCTGCACGATCAGCAGGTAAAGCACAACGCCCACCTAAACAAGCTTCTGGCGCACTCAGTTTGCAAACTTCTGCATTATAATCACCTGCTAGCACTACAATGTCAGAACCTTTACTGCTGCGAACGAGGGTGGCGAGTTCATCGTAGAACTCATCCCTCTGCATGTCAGAGCTGCAGTGTTGGGACCTACGCCGAAATCACAAACAAATTGCGCTTAACACAACTATCCCTTCGAAAGCCGACTGACCCCTGAAGTCTCAGCACATAAAGGACTGTTAACAGGGATCTCGTTTAAGAGGGCGGCCTCAGCCTTGTCAATCAAGATTATTCGTACAATACGTTGACCCACAGCTCGAGCTACTTCGTCTCCTGAAGTGCGCAGAAAATACCTCGATGAGATACCAGAAGCAGTTAGTTGAATCAAACCGCTCGAATCCTGGATACGCGTTTCACTTACGCAGCAGACATCAATCTTCAGAGAATCTATTGTGAGGGCTAGGCACGCCTGCTGACCGGCCTGCATGAGTGTACGCACGTTGAAGGAGCCGAGATTCAAAAGCTGACAGGGCTTGAGAAAATGTGAGTTATAAGACAGAGAGTAATTCACACTGACAATGAACCGTTGCGACTAAAGGGCGTGTTGTCACTGGCAGCATTATGGGTGGATAGAGGGAACAAAGAGGGGTGATTGGGGACAGAAGATGAAGGTTGAGTAAAAGAGGGAACTCTGAGCAGTAGCCTACCTATCACTACCCACCCCGCTCGATGCAATGGGCAGTGAGGTGCTGATTATTTTGCACGACGATCGATGAAGTATGGAATTCTTTCTATTCGTGAAGTTCATGGAAGATGTTGGACGGGTACTGCTAGGGTGTCCAGCCACAAAGCAGAAGAACGACTAGGGTTTTCATCCAAAGCCTTTAGTTCTAACAAGAACCTATCCGCAAGGCGGTGGGATGGCTTAGTGGGAGCCCATTTGCTTGGATCAATTACTCTTCTACTGATTTTACTGACTGAGTTGCCAGCTCAAATCGACCCCCAACCTGGAGGACCAGGAGACTGAACTTCGTGTGGCCTCTACCCATTGACCTCTAAGGCACGATTGCATGTCCGGCTTAAAGAAGCCATCCTGTATAGCTCTTTGGGTCATATAGGCACGCAAGCCATCACACCACGTCAAGGTGCAGTCACGTCGCATTCGCCAGAAACAATATGTGGTCAGAGGAGAGGATCACCGTTACCCGTGCAGTCGGCCGGGATAGCGGACGGGCCTTAGATGGGCCTTTCGGAATCCCTCAAAGAATCAACCTGGGTGTTAAAATCCCCAGCAATGACCACCACGTCTGTTGAACGCACACTTCGAAGCAGTTGAGACAAACCCCGGTGGAATTCGTCGTTAGTCTCAGGGGAACTGCAGTCAATGGGCCCATGCGTAGACATGATGAATGAGCATCGACACTTCAGTTTGTTGCTGTTAACATGCATAGAACCGTCCAACAGAACTGCACATAATCGACTGTTGATTGCAATCTAATTTAGCAGTGCAAACTCAGCTTTTATGCTTATTGCAGCCCGAACGCCAGCACTAGATACCGGATCACCCGAAACACGAAGAGTAAAGCAAGAGACTGAGGTTGTACCTGGAGTGTGAACAGTGACCACAGAAGTGGGGTCATGTATACGCGTTTTGGAGACACAGCATACATCTATTTTGAAAGTCTCAAGAGTTCTAGCGAGGGTAGTCTGTTGCCCTAACTGGCATAGTGTGCGGACGTTAAAGACAGCTAAATAAAGTGAACATTTGGGCTCAATGAGTGCATTCTGTTTATGCCCAACTCCTGAACTACCGCCTTCTCCAGAATCGCAGTTACCCGTGGTATTTTGTATAGACCTTAAATAAAGGGAGGAAAACTTGGCAAGGCCCTCTACAGGAAAGATGCTGGAGGTTTCTGGGCAAATCATACTTCGCGGCTGCCTACACCGCAGAACAGGGTTTTCTTTGGGAACCCTTTTGACTCAAAAGTCTGACCCACAAGGCAGTGGGGCGTTAACCCAGCACGGGAACGTGACCGAAGAACCCCTGAAGGAACTTCTGGTCTGTCACATGAGATCTGATTGTTGCACGCATTCTGTCTTGTTTTCAGTGGTACTTTATTATCGATCCGCTTTTCGGATTCAGTCCTCAGCTCCATGCACCCAACAGAACAAGCAGAACGTGGACGGGGCAACATTCTTGGGGCTGCGGGCTGCCCAGCTTAGGCGGGCGATAGCTTCCCAATGAAGTGCGATGACTTCTCTCGCCGTCAAGAGAAACCCCAAGTACTACACTACTATGTCCATCCAGTGCAGGATTTTAGACCGGTGAACTGTTTCTCTCCATGTTTATCCGCTGAAGTGTCTTCTCCAGGGGCATAGTGATTAGAGACTGAACTTCATCTGGCCTCTACCTATCGACCCGTCAGGCACGATTGGATCTCCGGCTTAAGGTAGCCATCCTGCATAGTTATTTGGGTCATGGAGGCACGCAAGCCATCACACCACACCAAGATGTAATCTCGAAATGATGGTAACTGCGCCACACACGTGGCTGACAGACCCACGACATGACCGAAACGAAAACCAGTCATCGATTAAATCCTCATCCTCCGACAGCTACTCGAGCATCATCACACCACCGAAGGCTAACAATCGTCGTGTTTCTAGACATTCGCGCAGCTTTCGGCTAAGTCAACAGGACAATGTTGCTGTGAAAAGTATAATAAAAATACTTTCCGGTGCTTCAAAAGCTGTGGCGTCACATCTCGGGTCGGAGAAGGGTATATAATCAGTCTTCGCCGTTTCTTTCGTCTCCGATGGAAAACAATAAAACTGCCCAATGTTCACATCTCTTCAACTTTACCATAGAGGAAGTATTACAGAGTACGTCGTCCGGATTATCATACAGCAGAGGTAATTTTTTTTCAGGAAACGGAGATCCTGATTTACAACACGTGGATTACACTGCCCTAACGAGTGAATATATTCAGGTCACACGACACTTTTTACATTGCTTTCAGTTCAATGCAGTCCAAACAACCACCAAACATTTACTGAGTGCGGTGGTTTCGGCAGTTATCTCTCAGCGGAAGCGTCGATCGGAAATTATGTAAAAATAACAGTAAGAAGAAAACTGCAAATACTTTTTTTATTACATGCTTACGCACGAGTGCAGTGGAAGGGACATTTACCCCATAACCATGAAGGCCCACTGCACTACTGGGGATAACTGGCAACCAGACCCTGAGACTTGGATTGACGGAGAACCACATAAAGTACCAACGGGTCATATGTGGTAACGATCCGGACGACAGTGGATTACTGTCTACCACCAAGTTGACAAAGATTTACGAATACAAGAGCGCCACTGATCGCGACACCGAGCCATGTGCTCCAACGTATTTACCCACTGAGTGCGGAGAGCTCCTGGACCTCGCCCAGGAAGCCTTACAACTAAGTCATCGAATTACGGTATGCATTGACCCACTCAAACGTAAAGTTTTTACAAGACTGTCAGTATAACGAGCTAGCAACCAACCTTCTTGTTCAGTTAGGAATAGTCGGTAGCTTTAAATGCAGTAAGGCCTGCATCACAGCTGACGGCATTACACCGAACAGTGAGCGACAGATTAGCTCTCACCAGTCCATGACACTTGTAGCGCCACGACTTTTAATTTTCTTTCGACGGTTGGGTGTACAATACCGTGGTGTGCACTGTTTCGCTCTACGATTACGAGAACTGACAACTCCGTATTGCGGAAGCCCCCAACACTGCGTGAATAGCAACAAGTTTCGTAGTTATATGCTGGATGCGGACAGTCGTCCTCTCAATTGGGAAATCAATTTGCTCCACCTCCGGTGGCTCGCACGCGCTTAGGTATGCATTCGTATCACTAACCCTGTGACGAACGATTTGTGCGCTTTGGGCATAGCTTGAGGAAAAAATGCGATAACTAATCCACTGTCTTCGATTCTGAGCTATATCCACCAACGTATCTAACCAACAATAACAATCATCTCTAAGACTCAAACCAAGGAGAGCCGGGGCGCACTAACCGAGGCCAGTACTGACGTCAACTTCTTCACACCCCTACGCCAAGTCATAGTCTGACTGCCACGTAGCTTGTTCCAGCCATACCCAGCGTAAATTATGCATGGGACGGTGGACGATGATCAGGTATGCGTAAAACGTGTCTAAGCCATCGGATGCGGTGGAGAGTAATTACTTCTGTCAGAGGGCGGCTATCTACAACCAACACACGACGACAAACGTCATTGTTACTTACACAGTGTTCCCACCAAATGCGGCAGTGCTTCAGATATATCGGTGGTCGAATACGAAAACTCACCAAGGATCCTCAGTGCGGAGCAGCCACGATTTGTAACCGTAGAGCAGAACATCGCACTGTGGCATTGCAGGCCAGTCCCTTCAATGAGGTGGATGTCGCAGCGGCATCACAAATGACGCAGGCTCATGAAATTTAGTCTGGTCCTCGCTACGCACGATGTGACTTTTCCCAAACGATATCCAGCTGGAATGTGGCTCCCGAGGTACTTAAAGCTATTTTTCTATAACATGCTTGCGCATGAGTGCAGTGAAAGGGGTATACGTCCCATAGCCACAAAGGCCCACTGCACTATTAGGAATAACCGGCAACCAGGCCCTGAGACTTGGAGTGGAAAACCACATAAGGTCCCAATAGGTCAGGATTGATTCTAACCGCTCCTCATTAGGGATTAGCGCAGACACGGGCTCCTGTCGGTCTTGTAGAAATCATTTGACGTTTAGGTGGGGCAAAGCACACCATAACTGAACGATTCAAATAAAAAGTGGTTCAAAATGTCGCATTGTTTGGGCGTTACCACGCAGTGAGACGATACCATCGGTGTATCCTAATTCAAAATACACCGAAAGGAATTTAAAGGTGAAACCAAAAAACTATCATTTAAGCCAGCAGCACTTTCGGTTCATGGAACTCACCTCGTCGATACGCTGTACAAATTTTTCCAAAAACTGGTACATATCGTCCATCAGGCCCAATGGTAGATCGAGGTACACACCGCCAGGACGGAAGTAAGCGGCATGCATGCGAGCACCGGAAACACGTTCGTAGAATTCGAACATCTTCTCCCGCTCCTCAAACAACCAGAAAATGGGTGTGATTGCGCCCACATCCAGAATATGCGATCCGATAGCCAAACAGTGGTTGAGTAATCGAGTGAGTTCGGCAAACAAGGCTATCAGAGAAGTCCGGAAACATTTATGTTTATATCAATAAATCAAACCAGTATTGAGAAAGGAGCTATTACCTGTCAAATTTTTTCTGGGTCGATGATATGCATTGCGTGATCTAGTAATTGGATCTAGAATAAAGTAACTTAGTCGACCAGCTTAAACGGTAAACAGAATTGCAGTCCCCAATTTCAACAAATGCGAACTTCATCCTTTACGAGACTGTTTTTCACAACATACCACAAAGAATTGGTAAACTTAGACCCGCTGATTGGCCTCGTAGGTCTCTAGCAATCCGGTGATGCTGTGAGCAGGGTAACAGAAGGGTTGTATTGTAACGGCCAGATTGGAGGCCGCCATCTTGTTGTTCGTTTAATGTAAGTGTTGGCGCCGTTGATACACTTACTGAGCCTCGGCTCAGTGAGTTTTTTTTTCCTTTTGTGCTTTTGCAGATTACTTACGTGCTACCCTCGTCGGAAGAGCATTGCCCCTGCGCGCTACAGTATAACACCAGTCGATCTTGTTCACGCATTAAATGGACAAGTAAGACCGGCGCCTTGAAAGTGAGACTTGCGATAAGCACCCCGTTTGTTTTTATGAAATGCTTGCGCGCGATCGTAGTGGAAGGGGCATACCCCATAGCTTAAAAAATCCACTGCATTATTAGGAATAGCGGGTAACCAGGCCGTGAAACTTGGGGTGGAGAACCACATAATGTCCCAATAGGTCGGGTGCGGTAACGAGCCAAAGACCGTGGATTACTGTTTACCATAAAGTTGACCGATGGTGAAGGAATTCGAGCCTCTGGCCTCCGTGGTAATCAAACGCTCTTAACCACTCAATCGCCAAAAGCCTCATGGTTTAGCAACAAGATACTGATGCTAACAGACATTGACCCGACTTCTAAAGACTTTCTGAGAAGAATTCAGAGAACTGTGTGAATGACGTTTTTCTTAATACTACCTCACTTTCTAGAAAACAAGAAAATTGCTTACTCCGAATGTACTTCGCACGAGGAGGAACTTCGATATTTAACAATTTCTCCACAGCTAAACAGTATCCCTGTTCGTTACACATCATGGACGCATAGTCCAGTCGATCGAAATACGGTAGAGCCTGAAGGGCAAAGTAAAACAGAAATACGTATATATACTGTACTCGAAATGGCAGCAGTTGGTATGAGTGAAGGGTAACGTGAGAATTTCGCATTTATGGCGACAACAAACTGACAAAATTCGTCATGACAAAATTGTCCATAAGAACTTGCATTTTCAAGCAAAAAACAGGAAATTTGCCTTTTACGAATCTTTTCTAAGATATAGATTACACGCACATGAAAGGCAGAGAAAATCTCATTCCTAAAATTCGTGTTGAAGAAGCTGAGTTAAGATCACGGTCCATCGTAAACCGGTGTGCTAAGCGCGTCGTTGGGATATTCTGAAGAAGAGTAAGCAGTGCTGACAACTAAAGAGCACTATGAGTTCTGTTGACCTACACAACCAAAAGCAGAAACAACAAAATAAAAATGAAACCAATCTTAAGTTGAGCCTGTCTT
The DNA here is from genome assembly GCA_948099385.1 of Fasciola hepatica. Lineage (NCBI taxonomy): Eukaryota > Metazoa > Platyhelminthes > Trematoda > Plagiorchiida > Fasciolidae > Fasciola > Fasciola hepatica. Next base: position 11,494,257 of record CANUEZ040000142.1, on the reverse strand, counting down.
TTAATACGTGCAAGATCGACTTATATCTCGCAGTCGATATTTTAATGTGCGACGTTTGTTCGTCGATCGCATAGTAGTTTCAAAAAACTGGAAACACTTATCCAAACGAAATCACTACTAACGGCATTGCGATTTGCCTGTCTCTACATGTTCTCAGGATAAATACTTGAGTCTTCAATTTTGGTGTAGTGACTGTTCGGAATTATATATCATTGACCCGATCCAGCTTGTAAATGCACGCAGCACCGGGGACCGCTAAGCGCATGCTTTTGTTGCGGAATCTCAACGTGGGTCGAATAAACACAATGGTTTTGAATCCACTGGTAATCTTTGAGAAACAAATCACCGTGACTGAAATTTTCATAGAAAATAGACAATGTTCAGTACATTTGAGCGTTATTTGAAGGGGCGAGTTGCATAAAAACAAAGTTTAAAAAAGTGCAAGGCAGCATATTTGTATGCCTACTTACCAATTTTTTCTTTTACACGACTATCTCCTGCTAGGGGATAGGTCAGCTCCATGAATATTGCGAAAATTAATCATGGATACTTACTAGTTTGCTGTGGTCGCAGCGATAGTTACCAAGTACCGTTTCATCCGCATGCCTTCTAATCAGTGATCACGTTACTGAACCATTTTTTCTTTCCATGATGATTAGGAAAAGTTCAGACTAAATGAGAAAACCTGGTCATTTTCACTCGGTTCGAGCCTATCAATATCACCTGAGCATTAGGCCAACCTGCCATTGGGGACAAATTGCATGCAAAATAAAATTAAGGAATCCATCTGACTCAAAATTCGGCGTGTACACTGAAATAGGAAACAACTAGACGATATGCAAGCTTGTTTTTCCAACCAGTTTGCTCGGCGAGGGGCGAAGACCTCAGTTCAGAACAACGCGAACAAATCAGTGACCAACGAAGACTGGTGCGCTGGACAATACGAATGCTGTAGCCAACTAGGAACACAGTTTGTTCATTCATTACCTGAGTGTACGTTTTGTACTCAATCAACTTCTCAGTACCGCGGTGAAGAAGGCCGATATGAGGATCCAGACGTCCAATGATCTACTCGGAAGGAAGAGAAAGCATTTTGGAATGAACCAGTTCCCTGACTTTGAAATAAAAGAAAATGTGACAAAATGAATGCAAACATAATAAAATTACGGTACACTCAAAGAATAATTCTAATGATTTTCAGCAATGAAGAACTAATACTCAAACGATCAGAACCCAGATTTGATTGTGCATATTGCTGCTTTTTCTCGAAGACTCGAAAATCATACAGCTACATCACTTTTCTGCTAAAAAATTTGAAAAGTTCTCTGATTGGCTGAACTGTTTTCCACTCACCAACCCGGTGTCTCCGCGTTTCAGCTTTGTTGTTTGTTAACCCTCCATGCTACCTCTTTTAATGTTTGTGATGTGGGCAACATGCTTGAATCCATGCCCGACGAGTAAAATAATAATAATAATAATAATAATAATAATAATAATAATAATAATTAATAATTAATAATAATAATATTATTATAATGTAATAATAATAATAATAATTAATAATAATAATAATGATAATAATGATAATAATAAATAATAATAACAATAATGATAGCCCACCTTTTGTGAAGCCGAGTAAAATTCTGATCTTATGTAGAAGGGACAGCATCATTCGAGCTGGGGTTTTTCAGCTTTCATGGTTAACTGATGAACTGATACCTTTTATCACCGCCGACAGAAACCCACAGAACTATCTACATTTTTCCCAGCAAACTTTAGCCATTTTTTAGCCGCGGCCCACAATCCTTTAGCCATGACGCACAACCCCTAGCTACAACCCACAGTACTATAGCCTTGACGCGCAACTTTTAGCTATGCCGCTGCAAGTGAGTCAAATCAAAATTGTCGGAGTATTATGAAGTTAAGAAATATTGGAACAATTTCTTTTAACAAACACTGGTGCCGCAAAGCTGGCTGAACAAACGAGAAAATGTAAGTTATATGCTGCACAGTTTACCGTGGTAATGGTATCAAATGCTGCATCGCAAATGGATCGGAGATTTAAACGATGCGCCCGTATTGTCGAACCATTCGGTAGTCTGCACGGCTGTTGTTTTCAGTGAAGTAGATTTTAATGTACGAAAAATCCGAATGAATTAAAATAGCAAAAACCTTGCCTGTTTGAATTTACTGGTTGGATCTACCAACAGTTCGAAAAAAGGGACCGTGCCGTGAGAGGAAATGAATCTTGCCGCTGGTATGCAACTCTGCATCCATACACCCCATACTGTCAAAGACAGCAGCAATTAACGCTGAACAGCATGAAAGAAACTCATTAAAAATGCCATGTGATATACATACTTCAACATATTAACGAGAGGTGAACAGATGTTCCAGTTTGGTCAGTTACTTGACGGGAGACTTCGAACGGTTTTACTACCTACTATTGGGCGTCCACAACTGCGACAGTCATCATCATCATCGTACAGCGTTAAACAGTAGACCAAGCCTCACCGACCATTGTCTTTCTCATCATGTTGCACGTGGAAACAGAGAGAAAGAATACACAAGATGGACAAGGAGTGGACCTACAGGGGTCGGAAAAGGAAACAATGCCCTAGTAGCCAACACACGGAATACACAGTCTAACTGTACAAACGTACACCGATCAAACATTCTGATTCGACAGAAAGTGACAACACGATCTCCACTGTTCGCGGTTCGCAGCCATATCCTTCAGTGTCTCCAGCCAACTGGTAGACGGATCTTTTGGACCCCAACCACGAAGACGTGAAGCACCTACTTTTCCTAAGTCTGCTGTACATTTTCTCATTCCTCGCTGCCACGTCATCTGTTGACTTCCACGTGGTCTCTTCCACTCCCTGGGAGGGGCGGAGAATAGGACACGGTACGGTAGACGTGTGTTTGCTATACGTAACAAGTGTCTCAACCAACGAAGTCTACTAAGTTGGATACGCTGTGACAGAACGTTCTCTGAATTAGTACCCAATACTCGCTTTCTTACCTCATCGTTGCTTACTCGGCTATTCCACCCAATCCTAGCGATACTACGTAAACATCGATGGTCGAAAACCTCAAGACGACGAATATCTTCAGCACGCAGACTCCAAGTTTCGCAACCATACAACAAAACTGAACGCACAGTGGCGCAGTATACACGACCTTTCAACTTCAGTGAAATATCAGGTCGGCACCACAAGTGCTTCAGTCCAGCGTACGCCGCTCGAGCCTTGGATATCCGCGTACTCACCTCTACTACTGTGCTCCCATCCGTCGTCACGCAGCTACCGAGGTAGGTGAAGTGATCGACAACTGCCAGCACCTCCCCATCGAGCATCAAACTCGGAATCGTTGACGTCCAGTCTTGTAACATCACCTTGCACTTTGAAGGTGCAAAACGCATGCCGAATGGAGCTACAGCTCTTGCGAGATTATCTAGTGCACGCTGAGCATGTTCCGTGGATTCGAACAAGCAGACAACGTCGTCTGCGTAATCTAGGTCACATAGCTTTTCACTATCTCCTAGTTCGACGCCTACATCCTGAAGATTTTGCAAAGCACCCTCCATTATTTCGTCCATGACGAAGTTAAAAAGGAATGGAGACAAAGGGCATCCCTGCCGAACACCACTGGTCGTTTCGAACCGACCGGATAGTTCACCGTAAACCCTTACGCGGCCAGAAGTATGAGAATACAATGATCTCATTAGGTTCACGAACTTCTGGGGCATACCTTTTCGATGAAGAGTACTGAAAAGCGATGTTCGATCAACTGAATCGAAGGCGCCTTTCAGGTCTAAGAAAATCATTATTGTTGGTCGGCGGTGCGTGTGACGCGTTTCAAGTAGTTGGCGAAGAGTAAAAATCTGGTTGATGCATCCTCGACCTGGGTGGAATCCAGCCTGCTGTTCGCGGACATTCCTCTCGCGAGCCGGTGTAAGACGGTGCAGCAAAATCGAAGCTAATACTTTGGTGACTATCGGGATTAAGCTAATCCCACGATGATTACTGCAGTCATTGCGCATTCCCTTCTTGAAGATGGGAACAATCAATGACTCGCTCCATATTAACGGAATACGCTCCTCGTTCCAAATGTCACGGAGCAAGGCGGTTAGTGATTTTATCAATGCCTCACCACCCAGTTTGAAAAGAACTGGAGGAAGTTCGTCGGGACCTGCCGCTTTCCCCCGCCTTAGTAATCGAATACATGACTCTACTTCTACTTCTGATGGGGGCTCAAGTGATACCACCCAAGAAGTCACAGTTGTTGACACGGGAGTAACTACACTAGCGTGCGGCCAGCTAAACTGTTCCTTGAAGTACTCGGCCCATCGGTCAAGCCTTTGCTGTTTGTTATGGATGGGTTCTCCATTCCTATTGCAAATCGTTTCACTGACCTGAGTTCGCCGTCCACCGGTGTCACGAATAAGTTTGAACAGTCTTTGACTGTTACCAGAAGCAGCTGCCACTTCCATTTCTTCGGCTACATTGACCCACCAATTTTCGCGATCCTTCTTAAGGCTTCGCGTAACTTGTCCTTGCAGCTTTCTCCGCATCTTGTTCATCTCCTTACGGTTCGAAAGCTGACGTTTTTGCTCCATTATACTCAGCCACTCTTGCGAGATCCAGTGTCTCTGATGGACAACGGATCGAGGACCACAGGCGAAACCTCCTGCAAAGTGCATCGCTTGTTTGATATGAGCCCAATGCTCATCTACATTACTGTTCTCCGTGGATCCTAGCTCATGTGCTAACTTCTGCTCATACCGGGTGCAAACGTCTGGATCACACAAACGTTGCACGGCTAATCCGGTTTGCGGTTTGCGACGATGGCCATGGAGCTGGAGAGATAATCGCATTAAAACTAAGGCATGGTCCGACTCTACATACGTGGACCAGTAAGATCTATAGTTCTGAACAGAACTGCGCCATCGGTAGCTTACGGCGATATGGTCAATTTGACTCAAAGTACCTGTAGAGTTAGAGCGCCATGTCGCTGTGCGACGCGAGCTGTGTCGGAAATTAGTGCTAGACAAGAACAATCGATTGTCTGCACAAAATTGGAGAAGCCTATCCCCGTTATCTGTGCGCTCAGCGGGTAAAGCACAACGCCCACCTAAACAGGCTTCTGACGCACTAAGTTTACCAACTTGTGCATTGAAGTCACCAGCTAGCACTACAATGTCGGAACCTTTACTGCTGCGAACGAGAGTGGCGAGGGCATCATAGAACTCATCTTTCTGCAAGTCTGAGCTGCAGTCCGTTGGGGCGTACGCCGAGATCACGAACAAATTGCGTTTAGCACAACTGTCCTTTCGAACGCCGACTGACCCTTGGGGTCTCACAGCACATAAACGACTGTTAACAGGGATCCAGTCTAATAGGGCAGCCTCAGCCTTGTCAGTCAAGACAATTCCTACACCACGTTGACCCACAGCTCTAGCTGCTTCGTCTCCTGAGGTGCGCAGAATATACCTCGATGAGATACCAGGAGAAGTTAGTTGAATTACACTGCTCGAATCCTGGATACGCGTTTCGCTTAAGCAGCAAACATCAATCTTCAGAGAGTTCATTGTGAGGGCTAGGCACGCCTGCTGACCGGCCTGCATGAGTGTACGCACGTTGAAGGAGCCGAGATTCAGAGGCTGACGGGGCTTGAGAAAATGTGAGTTACCAGACAGAGGATTATTCTCGACACTGTTTGACAGTGAATCGTTGCGTGTATCGACCGTGTTATCAATGGGAGCATTATGGGTGGATAGATGGGGCAAAGAGGGATGGTTAGGGACAGAAGACAAAGGTTGAATAACAGACAGTACCATGTTTTAGTTGGTTTCATCGATGTACAACCTCAAAGTTGCAGTACCTTGTCGTTGCAGCTAATCGGCATGTTCTGCTCGTTTGAACTTGACTGTGCCTGAGTTTCGTTCAACTGACTGAAACGTGGGTTTCTTAAGCGAAGAGATGCCCATCCAGCAAGCGATCAATGGATAACTCGTAGAGTGATGTGCCTAAGACGTCATTCTTCATCCTCTCCTTCAACTACTTCAATGTGCCTTGTTGGGTTTTCGTCCATCACATCAGATAAATTTTCAATAAATTCTTCGTTGAACTTCACTCGGTAGGATCTAGGCGCGAAAGCTATTCCTCAATCCGTGGCGATAATAGCACGGCATGTTTCAAGCTCGACGCCGCGGTGCTTAGAAACGTCCTTTAACTTATTTCTCCGTGCAGATTCGATTACCCTGCATCACAGTTCCGGGATGATGAAACGATGGGATCTTTTCTTCTCACGCATATTAACTATCTACACATTGTCAGGTAATGATGCGTATAGTGACAGGTAAAGTACGACGAATATTACCGCAAACAGTAGCGGTGTCTGTATCACCCGACTGCTTTACTTACTTACAATCACTGACAAAGATCAAACCTGGATATAGTGAAATAAGATGGTCTATTATCGTTATGCGCATGAAACATCGTTTAGGTGTGTGGATACATTGAAAGTTCGAGGATAATATACATAGTTGACGTAAGTACAGCCCCTTAATTGTCATCAGTTTTGTTGCAATATTTGACAGCACTACCACGGCCGACTGTGCAGTATACGACGGTCACCTTTTTTATTCGTTCAATCAGCTTTGAGACAACGATCTTCTTAAAAATCAAATTGTACCAGCATTTCTTAACGTCGTAGTGATAACTTTGATCTGACTTGCTTTTAGTGGCACAGCTGAAGGTAGGGCGTCAAGGTTAAAGGACTGGGCAGCCGCTAAAGAGTTGTGTCGCGACTAAACAACTGTGGGTGCTGGTTAAAGGTTGCTGTGCAATGGTGTAGTTGTTTCCGCCAGGTGGACTGCTTCTCCATGTTCCTCTTGAGTGTCCTCTCGAGAGGCATACTGTTTGGTCGTACAGAACCGTGAGTTACCTATCAGCTGGTTCGGAAAAACTGCACTTTGTCTGTATTCCGCCTGGTGAGTCATTAGGCAATAATCAGATGGTCGTCATGGTTTACTTTAAACCTGGCGGTTCTGTATTCACATCATGCCACCGCTTGTCACTTACTCATCTGACAGTCTTTTGACGGTCGCGGTGCCTTCCCGGAAACAATAAATGAGAACATCCTGTGTAGCCGTTTTGACCGTGAAAGCAAAGATGTTACTATGCAACGAGGAAATTTAGTCTAGCAGTGCAAAAGGTTAGTTATTACTGATGCACCGGTTCAACAATATATCAATTTTGAACGCATCAAAAAGTACAATACGAAACACTTTTACGTCCTGCAATATCCCCCATTAAAACCAAGCTTTCATATATTCATATGGATATATATGTACACTACTCGCCAAATGACGCCACACACTCCCCTCCCCAAAAATGCCGTATACATCAGTAAAATCGTCCATTGAAATCAAAATGTTTTGTCCGTAATAGAATAGTGATCGCTCTCAAATGGCTACTCATTAGTATATGGCTGAACCACTTTTATATGGTACTTTTATACTGCACATGAAGTGATATAAAGCATTTGCCGGTCGAGCAGTGCTTTCTATCAATCGTTTGAAAGTATATTGTCACACTGTTCCATTTCTCCTTGAAGACAGTCTTCAACTCCCCGTTCGTAGAACTGGTTTCCGATTGGTTTGTTTATCAGCCGTTCCTCCACAGGTCAAAAGTGAAGTAATACGAAGGAAATCGACGACCGGATATTGTGCATTTTTTTTTGAGCATTCCATCTCAATATGCTGATTTGGTTTTTTTATTATATGTCTGTGCATGAGTGCAGTGAAAGGGGTGTATACCCCAAAGCCACGAAGGCCCATTGCAATATCAGGTACAAACGGCAACCAAACCCTGAGACTTGGAGTGGTGAAGCACAGAAGGCCCTAATAGGTCAGGCATGGTAACGATCCGGACGACAATGAAGTGCTGTCTACCACCAAAGTAATCGGCGGTGACGGGAATTCGAACCTCGGACTTCCGAAGTGGTAATCAAACGCTCTAACCCACTCGACCACAACCAGTTACATCGGAATGCTCTTCCCTTGTAGCAAATCGGTGCAAAACCGTTCCGAAACCGATCGGTTTTCGGCCGATTTTTGATGGGTTTTCACTACTACGCCGATCGGTTTGTTTAGTAGCAATCTTACACAGTTCAAAATTGAATTTATACGAAGAAACTTGATGACCGAAGTAATGTGCAATGCTCGGTTGGCGTTTTATTTAAATGTATTGGTTTAAATCATCGAAATGTCCTGAAAACCTCGGTATAGATTGCTCTATTTTATTCCCTCGAAACGGGTTAGATAAGGATAATTACTTAGAAAATCATGAATTAGGAGATAGGAATGAGCATCGCGATACGCAATTTGGGTAATTGAAAGAAATAAATGAAGCATATCACGTACTTCAAACGATTGGCACAAACTGATTGAAAACTGATCGTCGTAATAGTAAAGACCGCTTGAAAACCCGCCAAAAACCGGCCGAAAACCGATCAGCTCCGGACCGGTTTTTGGCCGGTTTCTGAGCGATTTGTATCAATCGTTTGAAATATGTTAATTCCTTCCACTACCCAAATTACGTACCACGATGCTCATTTCTATCTCCTAATTTATGCCTTTCTAATTAATTGTCTTTATTCAACCCGTTTTGAGGGAATAAAATAGAGCAATCTATACCGAGGTTTTCGGGACATTTCGATGGATTAAACCAATACATTTAAATAAAACGCCAACCGAGCATTGCACATTACTTCGGCCATCAATTTTCTTCGTATAAATTCAATTTTGAACTGTGTAAGATTGCTATTAAACAAACCGACCGAAAACTGATGTTACGAACGGGCTGGGTGCCACAAGGGTTTAATACCAAAATACAAGCCGCTCTACTTCATGCACCGTAACTTGGGTAAAATAAGGATAATTATTTAGGTCCCAAGGTAAGAAGTAATATGGGGAAAGCGACAGAAACTACGGAATGTATCCCGTATGTCAGAAGATTAGATTAAATCGACCGGAATCCGCTAGAAAACCGATCAGAGAAATAGCATGACGCGCTGACATAAATCGCCACGCCTATCCTTGCCGATGTAAGTGTTGATGCTTGCTTCAGTACTGACCAAGCTCCGGCTCATAGAGTTCTCCCTCTGTCTTTGAGGATCGTGCACGTGCAAACTCCACGGAAGAATACTACATCCAGAATATTACAATAGCGCAAACCGATCGGAAACAGATTTGTTTCTGAGCGGTTTTGTTACACGGGATGAAGTCATAAATTTGTGGCTACTGGCCACCTTCCAACACGTTCATCTTGCGCACCAATAACACCAAGTCCATTCAAAGGAAATTAAGTGTCTAAAACTGTACCTCGCCATCCAGTTCCATGATTAGCCGCAGTACTCCATGTGCAGCGGGATGTTGGGGCCCAAAATTGAGCTGTATCGATTGTACTTCGATGTGTTTCGAGCTGAAGAGATCAGCTATAAGTTGGGCTATTAGAAAATAGTTTTATATCACCAGGAAGAGGTTTTTTCTCCACTGCCTTTTGTTCTGGAGGCTGTAAGCTATTGCGAAATTCGGCTAGATACTTCTTATCAGGGATCCATCGTGATGAAAACCTTTTAGAAAGTTCAAGCTAAGAATAAATAAGTAAAAGAGTGAGCATACCAAGGGCAAACCACGAGGTCCAGAGCGCAACATCGCAAACGGCAGCCTAACCGCAGGCGTCATCAGGCCTGCAGCGCTCAAATCATAAGGCGCGCCTCCAATTCAGCTCAGTTCAGGTCAGGTCAGTTCAGTTTGCACAGGACAGGTAATGACCACGGCCAATCGAGCGTCCAGAATTCCTTCGATGGTATGCACACCAGTTATGCACCCACCACTGCCGAGTGTATTTCGTCGAATCCCCGCTAAAAATGAGAGGGAAACGGAAAACCTCATCGCACATCAACTGCGAGAGACATTATGCATCGTGAGCGTTCACTGAGACAGTATGCAATGAGGGGAAAAGTCTGTTAAAACATACTCCAGAAGGACCACAGTGCTACCCGTCATCCATCTAGTTGATATACTCAAGGCTCACTACAAGGAAAGATCTCGTACCACTTGCGATCTAGGGCACCTTTGAAGGATTGGACTGTCTGCAGATCTACCATTCCACCAGGCAGACCGTTCCAACTGTTCACAACCCTGTTGCTGAAAAAGTGCGATCTAGCCATCAACCTAGATCGGGCTTTTATCAACTTCTTTTCATGTCCCCTTGTTCTGGAGTCTACGGCCAATTGGAATAGACTATCTGGTCTAAGGCCAAAAAAGCCCTTCATTACCTTGAACGTTTCTATGAGATCCCCTCGACGTCTCCTCCTCAACGAGAAAAGATTCAGGTCACAGAGCCTCTGCCCGTAAGTCTTACCCCTCTGCCCTTCAACCATTCGCGTGGCGAGACGTTGGACTTTCTCGAGGCAGGCGACGTCCTTTTTGTAGAAGGGTGACCAAGCCTGCACGCTACCTTCTAAGTGAGGTCGTACTATAGCCATGTAAATAGGTACGAATACCTCCGGCTTCCGGCAAGACAAAGCGGATCGTAGTCTAAAGAGCTCCACACGAGCCTTATGCGCAGCAGCGTTGCACTGCTCCGACCATTTGAAGTCACTGTTCATGATGACCCTCAGGTCTTTAACCCTACTGGCTGCCTCTATGGTGAACAGCCCTTGATCATGAGTGACAGTTAGGCTCTCTGTTGCCCTTGACAACAAATGGCTTCTTTGAGCGTTCAGAGGTAAGTCCCATTTGTATGCCCAGTTCAGGACGGTACCTATTTCCCTGCCCAAATCCGCCTGACCCTTAGATCCAACAATCTTCACATCATCCGCAAAAATAAAGCTGGGCGATTGAAGAGTGGATGCTAGGTCATTAACAAATATCAAGAATAGGACCGGGCCTAGGACGGATCCCTGAGGTACACCACTGGTGACGTTCACCAAACTGGAGCACCTGTCCCCCACTTTGACGTAAAACGTCCTGTGGGAGAGGAAGTCCTCCAGCCACCTATATACTGACCCACCTATACCGAAAGTCTCCATCTTGCGTAGCAAAAGACGATGATTAACTGAGTCGAACGCCTTGCTAAAGTCGAGGTAACATACCTCAACTTGCTTACCTTCGTCCAGCCGTCGAGTTACTTCATCTAAGAAGCACAGTAGATTGGTCAGGCAAGATCTATTTTTCAGGAATCCATGCTGTGCCGGACTTAGCATGGAGTGCTGCAGTAAGTGCTGGCAGATATGGGCACGGATGATCTTCTCCAGGACTTTACATAGAATGCTAGTTAGGCTTACCGGCCTGTAGTTCTGCACATCCGACTTAGGCCCACTCTTATGTTTCGCCACGACTGCCGCGACTTTCCAGTCCTGAGGCAGCTTACCCTGGTCCAACGTGGATCTGTACAGTCTGCATACCGATGGAGCTATGATATCCGCCAACGGCTTGATGATAGCTGGATGAATGCCATCTGGGCCCGCTGACTTGTGGCTGTTTAATTCCTGTAGGTACTTACGCACGCATTCCTCTGAGAGATCTAGCTCGTTTAACTGAGGAGGATGCATCAGAGCCAGATCTACTCGTACCCCACTATCTATCCTATGTACACTACCGAAGTATTCCCCCGGGGCGTCTGCTTTGCCCTGGTCATCAGTGACAATACCATAGTCTCTAGTGGGTAGCGGACCTACGGCATTTCTTGTTGAGCCTTTAGACTGTACATAGCTGCAGAACTTCTTCGGCTGTTGTCTTACTGACGGGGCCAATTTGAGCTCAAACTCCCGCTTGGAAGTTCTCAAAAGGCTTACAGTCTCGTTTCTCAGCTTCGTATAGCGGTTCCAGGCTAGCTGACTGCCGGAAGCTTTGTACTGGTTCCAAGAGCGGTTTCTACGTCTGATGGCCTTGGCTATTGCAGCCTTCCACCACATGGGTTTGCCCTCCCCACTCCTTCGTTTTAAGGGTGCGAACTCTTCCTGTAGGGCAGTCAGGGAGCCCTTTATGGCCTGCCAGCGCTCCTCGACATTAGCCTCCTCTGGCGCGTCCCAGGTCAAACCCATCGCCCTATTACGAAGCCTATCTATGTCCATACTACCGAAATTCCTAATCAGCCTCGAGGGTACCTCCGGTTGCCGCATGCATAGGACTATTTTGACACACACGTGGTCACTCTTTCCCAGCGGTGCACAATAATGCAGTCCAGCCACATCTTCGGGGAAGTTCGTTATAGCTAGATCCAACAAGGATGGAACGCATCCAGTCCTATATCTGGTATTCTCCCTAATATGCTGATGCAACGCTTTATCATGCAGCCATTCTAAGTGGGTTTGCTCCTCCGATCCCGGCACGCAGACCTCAGCCACCCAGTCGATGTGCGGGAGATTGAAGTCACCCACTTTGATGGTCTTCTTTGCGTCCTTAACTAGTTCAGTCAAAGTCCGCAGCAAACAAACGTCCTCTTCGTGGTTAGTTTGCACAGGACTTGGTGTGGCTAGAGCCAATCGTTTGTCCAGGCAGTTGTGTTGTCGGCACGTTTCCGTAGCTCCCAACATTGCGTGATTTTCCTTTCCTGGAAAGCAGAATTTTTGTGCGATATCAACCCTGGCAGAGAAAGGTGGAAGCAAGGAGTAAACTGCGTCTGACCCTAAAAGCTGCTTAATATAACTCGGGGTATACTGCCACCGAACATAGGTCTACTGCTTTCTTACAAGCCTTCACTGTTTACGACCTCCCCCGGGAGCTTATTCCAATAGGGTACCACTCTATTAGAGAAGTACTTCGCCCTAGTTTGGAGCCTCGAATGCTTCCTTTGTAATCTAAGGCCATGCCCCCTTGTGCCTCTCTCGGGGATCAGAGAGAAAAGGTCTTCTCGACTTATTCATGACAGTCCCTTCATTACCTTGAAGGTTTCTATCAAACCCCCGCGAATGCGCCGTCTTTTCATCGAGAACAGGTCTAGGGCACGGAGACGCTCTGTGTAGCTAAACCCCTCTTGCCCAGCCACCATTCTAGCGGCTAGCCCTTGCACTTTCTTCAGACAGTCTATATCCTTCTAGTAGTAAGGTGCCCAGGCCTGCACTCAGTACTCCATATGCGGCCTAACTATGGCTTGGTATATCGGAACGAAAATCTCCGACTCTCTACACGACATACTGGATCTGACTCGGAAGAGCTCTCTCCTGGCCATATTGGCTGCGGCGGTGCACTGCTTCGACGGCTTGAAGCTGTTGTCCATTATAACGCCGAAGTCTTTGACCTGAGAGACCATTTGCAACGGACCCCCACCATTCCCATTAGGCCCTGTATTTGTGCTCAAGCATTGACACTTGGTGAGGTTTGGTGGAAGGTCCCATTTGCGTGACCAGTTTTGTACTGCTAACGCGTCAAGTTCTATATCTACTCCAGCTATCTTGACGTCATCGGCAAACATAAAGGTGGGGTTTGTAAGCTCACGTGCTAGGTCATTGATGAAGATGAGGAAGAGCAGAGGGCTGGGAACCGAGCCCTCTGGAGCCCACTTGTAACACCCTCCGGGTTTGAGACATGACTCTCCACCTTAAGACTAAAATTTCGCCCTGCTAAAAAATTATTTATCCATTGTCTTGCCTTTCCAACAATTCCCACGGAATGCAGTTTGACGTCCAGAAATCTGTGGTTCACAGAATCAAAAGCCTTGCTGAAGTCCAAGTGGCAGACCGCAATCGATTGCCCTTCGTCCAGGCGCTTGGTTGCCTCATCGAGGAACAGCAGGAGATTCGTCAGACAGGGTCGTCCTGCCCCAAACCCATGCTGAGCCTTTGATATGAGGTTGTGTTGAACTAAATGCCTAGAGATCTGTTTCCCGACTATTCGCTCCAGGCACTTACACAGTACTGAAGTCAAGCCTTTTGCCTGGGCCCACTCTTGTAAATTCCTGCCACTGTTGCTCTCCTCTAGTCTCCCGGCACAAGTCCCTCCCTAAGGGACGTTTCATAAAGCTTCGTCACCGGAGCCTTCAGGACCTCGGCTAGAGGCTGAATGATTGCTGGATGAATCCCGTCTGGACCTGCTGCTTTATTTCTATTCAGGGTTTGCAACTCCACGTGCACTTCTCCTACTGTAAGTTTGGGTATTGGAGTCGCCTGTGGGCCCTCCATTCTTTCCTCCAAACTATTTTCTGGTCGATATATGTAACAGCCGGTCGTGGAAAATCCCCCTATTTCCCTCGCGATTCAGTGTTTTCCCAACATCACTCGTTTGACCACACTGTTGACTTGTCTTTACGAACTGGTTGTTTTTCTGGACCAATTGTTGTTTGTTCGCGCCCAGAGCGCTACTTTGGCACATCCTTGTTCAGGATCTGCGTGACGCATGTGCTGTCTGCTCACACGCTGCTATTCGGTTTCTCGTTGTTGAGTCCTTGTGATCGTATTATTGAGTTTTGTATATTGTTTATGTCATTGTTCATGTAATAATCTAGTATCGTAGAATATCACGGATAATCGTCTTTTGATTTCGGGATCCGTTGCGAATTTGGCTACGCATTGCTCAAACGTTCGTTACAATATATGCTCTTGAGGAATGCCAAGAGCATGTCAGCCTTGTCTTCGTCGTTTAGAGCTAGTCGTCCCTGTGCTCCTTCCAAAGTTGCTACACTTTCTCTCATACGCTTGTGAGATTGCACGTAGGCGTAGAATCGCTTTGGGTTTGTGCGGGCCGACGCAGCTAACCGACGCTTGATGGCATATTTTTCCACTCCGTGGGTCTTTTGAGCTCTGTTCCTGGCCATCTTATAGCTATTCCATGCCCCTGAGTTTTTACAGCTTGTACGCCGCCCATCGTTGCCTACGAATAACTATACCCTTGCGGACTTTTGACTTCCACCATGGGGGTAAATTTCCACTGCTAGCCACCCTTAGGGGTGCATACTCCTCATCTTGGTGGCCTCTCAACGTTCCTCTACGGAGGCGTTTGTGTGTCTCGGTGTCCGCTGAACTTCCTCCGCTGTCCTCTTTAATTCATCTGTATCAATTCTTCCATAGCACCGAGGTAGCACGATTTCCTTCGGCGCCTTGCTAAGTCTCGGTGTGACCCTTAGGACTGCATGAGCAATTTTTCCCAGCGGCTCCTTCCACTGAATTTCCTTAACGTTCTGATGGTGCCGCGTTATGATTAAATCAAGGAGAGACGGGGGCTGTCCACCTCTGTGTCTAGTGGCCTGCGTCACATGCTGCGTAAGTGCATGTAACTGGACTCACTGCAGAAACTTGTCGCCCCTTGATCCCCTTGGTGCGATCCCGCTTTCCCGGTTAATTTCGGGTAGGTTGAGATCCCCCGCTAAGACGAACTCCTTTGTCTGTACCAGCACCGCATCCAGCTTTCGCAAGAGCTCAACGTCTTCCTCAACTGTCGTTAGCGGTGCCCTGTAGATACAGATAATGCACACTGTTCGCACCTCGATCACGATAAAGCAGGACCTGGCCTGTACGTTACCAGAGACCAAGTTGAACGGAGCCCCCCATTGGCCTACGCCGGTCCGTATTAAAAGTGCTACTCCGCCCCCCTGCCTTCCATCTGTTCTGTCCTGTCTGTAGGCAGCATAGCCCTGAAAGCGCACGTCAGTATCTGGCCTTGTCCAAGTTTCCGTCAACGCAAGGACATCAGACTCAGCGATCGCAGGCCTCAACTCCCCACTTTTCCCAGTAGACTGCAGGTGTTGTTGTGCCATATTGACGGTTCCTCCGTCCAAGCTACTGACTTTATTGCTAATGTTACTGCTAGGGTACCCTCGGACACAATCTCCGAGGTGATGCACCGTTTTTTTGCCTCTGTTCGTGTCTGCGGTGCAGCATCTTGAATATAAAATGACACCCTGGGTTTCGTAGCTTTTTCTTTCCCACCAGTCGACCCGGTGTCGGGCTCTACGGACACAACGGATGTTCCTCCTTTATGAGTCGCCATACCGATGGCCCGGGATGGTCTTGTGACCACCTCAGTCCAACTGGTTTCCTCGGCTTTTCCCCTGATACCTCCCACTTTGCTGTTTGCTCCGGGGAGGAGTTTTTCGGCATCTCCTTCAGAATCGGGCTGGCTGGCTGCATTTTCTCAATACCAACCGGGCTGAATGCCCTGTAAGTCCCCTTCTTTTTGGTCTTTTGAACTTCCCGAGCTTTGGATTTTTGTTTACCGGAATCTGAAGCCACCTTTGGGAACTGAATTACTCCTTGGGCTTCAGGTGTTGACTTCCCAAGGGGGGCCACCCCCAGCTTCGTCATATGGAGAGTCGGCCGCTTCAGTTCAGGTGTGCCCGTTCTCAGAGAGACTATGGCATCACCCGGTTCGACAAAAGCTGGGCTGTCAGGTGCAACCCTAACTATTCCCTGCGTGCTACACTCAACTGCTCCCGCCCTGGACAGCAGCATATTCCTCCAGTAGACACTGTGGAACACAACTACCAGGGGTCGTGTCGAAGCTGGTTGTGTTCCACGCCATAGTCCTATCCGGTGGCATTTGCCTACTGATGTCGTAGGAGGCAGGCCAGCCATCCTAAGAACCTCGGTCACATGCCAGCGGTTTTCGACCTCCCTGATTCCGCCGTCTTTAACGAAGTTCCCCCTAGGGTCATGAAGCATCAGTCTTCCACTTCTGTCTGCCATGACCTCCGTGTCACGCTTCATGCGCTGCGCTTCAGCACGTGCGCGTTTAACATGCTGCTTGAGGGATTTTAATTTCTTCAGGAGGCTTTTGTCCACATTGATGAAACCTTCTGTCTCTTTGCCTTCATTTTTTGGCTTGGGTTGTCTTTTTTAGTTTTATAATCTGGCCCACAGTTTTCCCTTCCCGCTGAGCTATGGATCGAGTTCGCTCTCTTTGGTACCGGTTCCAACTTCGTGTTACTCTCCCCTTTTCCTAGTTCGCCTCGAATTATTCGCGAGCACTCGCTTGCAGACGCGAAGCAGTGGGGCATATCTACTTGAGCGATGCGTACTTGATGTACAGCCCGAGGTTTTTCTCTTCCAGCTTGCAGCACTTTTGATGATACCAAAGACAACACTGGTGGCATTGAATTCCCTCAAATTGCACCGGGTCCTTGCGTTCCTTGTTCCGGCAGCTCACTGCCTGATAGCTAGGACCAACCTCCGTTCAGTTACTTCGGAAATGGTGATTGAGTTTGTTTGAAACTACCGTCTGGAACACCAGTGGGATAATAACACAACCTTTTAAACCGACACAATTGGTACAATGAAGCAAGTGCTGCATAATTTGCACACTACAAAGTTCCACAACAGCGGTACACTACAGAAAGTGCCACAAAAAGACGTTATCCGGTATCAGTTGCACTGACACCAAAAATACCAAAAGGGACACCAAAAAGTACGACCCGTTTTCGAAGAGAATAAACCCTGCTGAAGAGAATGAACTCTTCAAGAAGTACGCGCGCCGAAATACTAATTACGATACTTTAGTTTGGGCGAAATAACGTGTGTTATTTCACCAATCAGTACAAAAATGCTTATCACTACTTGCAATTTGAAAATTCAAACCACTTGGCGACTCACAAGGTTCACAGTACATATTTTGGCCACGGCCAACAGAGCTTCCGGAATTCCCCCAATGGTATGCACAGTGGGCAGGCACCCACCACTGCCCCGTTTCCTTCTTTGAATCCCCGCTAAAAATAGTAGGGAGACGTGAAGCCTCATCGCAAGTGTCTCGGGATCTTCAAGTAATACAAGGGTTCGAGGCTGGAGCCCAAATGTTCCCGGTTCTTGTGGTATCTTCTTGTCTGTAGTAGTCTTTCCGCTGAGCTGAAGAGAGCTTAAAACACGGGACAACTACCAGGGGCATATGCGGTGGGTGGCCATACAGATAGTGGTTCAGAGAGACCAGTAAGGCGACATGGATACGGAGCTCAGAAGTGCGTATGAACTCGTACGATAAAACAGCACAACGAAGGAGCAATATCTATTCATCAAAGCAGACGGAAATGGAACACCAATTTTTTATTTTCCGTCAATTTGTAACCTTTGTATACATATATTTTTGAGGACTGCAGGGCACAGAAAGTCAGGCCGGTTTAGGCAAACTGGAAGGGGAGCAGACACCGCTTGAAATGTTAAAAAGGTTCGGGGAGGGAACCGTAGCCCTAAGAACTTGTCCAACAGCTTTTTGAATGTTCCTCCGCTCGGAGCGTCGAAAACCTCATGCGGTAAATTATTTTAAAGCGGGACTATTCTGTGAGTAAAAAGTTCGTACACACTTTTGTACGAGGGAAAGGTTTGAATATTTTATTGGCGTGCCCTCTGAGGGTGTCCAGGCTCGAGAGCGTGGAAAAGTGATTCACGAACCCTGTAGTAAGATTGTTGTAAATGGGTAAACATCCCCTTAATCCTGCGAGTTTCTAGAGGGTACGGTTTTGGGTCGACCGGCCATTGAGGATAAGGGGTGCTCGAAAACCCGAGAACTAGTTTCGTGGCCTTCCTTTGCACCCTTTACAAGGTTTCCCGGTCCTTGATTAGGCAGCAGTGTACAACCTGACTGCCGTACTCCAGAAGAGGTCCGATGTAAGTACCATGAATGATCTGAAAGTCTTCTTTCCTAATCTAAGGAAAGTTTCACCTTACCGTGTTGAAAACGCGAAAGGCAGACCTGTTGGCTAGTTGGTGGTGTTGGGGGAAAGAAACGGACTTCTTAATCCAGAAGCTCAAGATTTTATGCCGTTCCACATCTCGGACTGGTTTGGTATTATTTGTTCAGAAGGGTTGGGCCGGAGAAGCACCAAATGACATGCTCACAAGTTTGTCGTAATTATCTGGCAGGCTCCAGTCGGTAGGCCATTGCTTGGCGTGGCCCTTTGCTGACTGCGATGCTGTGGTGTTTTTGTATTAGACGGTATAGTCGTCAGCGCACATTGCAGTGTTTACTGACACTTTATGTGGGAGGTCATTTATATAGATGGGAAACAACGGGGGAACTAGCACTGATCCTTGGGGGATTCCAGAGTGTATTGGGGATGGTTCCGGAGGGCAAGGACTTGCCGTGACCCTTAACGTCCGATTGATGAGAAAGCCAAGAAGAAGAGAGAGCATGATGTCATAAATTCCTCCAGATTCCAGCTTGTGTGCGAGAGGAATGTGCGGTGCCATGTCAAAGGCTTTTGTGAAGTCGACAAGGATGGCGTGCGGGTTTGTGCCCTCTGTAACGACTGGCCGCGGAAAATCCCCCCAAAACCACCGCACTTTCCATGTTTCCTTAGCACCGCTCACTTATTTACACTGTTGACTTGTTTTATGCACCGTTTGTTTTTACAGACCAACGCTAAATTGTTCGCACCCAGCGCGTTGCTCTGTCACACCCTTGTTCTGGATCTGCATGACACCTTCGCTCCTTTCTTGCACGCCGCAATTCTGTTCTTGTTTTCTGAGCCCTTGTGGTTGCCTTAATTGAAGTTTGTATCTGCTTTGTGTCGTTGTTCGTCTGATAACCTAGTATCGTAGAATTTCACGGATAATCGCCCTTTGATTTCTAGATTCATTGCGATTTTGGTTACTCTTTGCTTAAACGTGTCTTACACCTTTGCCGTAGGCGTGAGCAAGACTGTCCATGATGGGGGGCCTATTGATGATGCACCACCTTCCCGGCAGAAGGCCAATTTGAACAGGGGGACGAAACCATTCTTGAGAAGGTGTATCAATATGGCTCGCTCTGGCATGCTTTCGAAGATCTTGCCAGGAATGCTCGTTGGGCTAGCAGGTCTATAGCCCCCCGGTTGATGGCAATCGCCCTTTTTGAAGATAGGGCTGATAGTCGCTCTCTTCCAATAGGATAGGAAAGTACCAGAGTCCAAGAGTCACTGGAAGAGCTCCGGGCAGTTTTCTGCCAATATTACGGAAGTCCCTTTAAGAATTCAATGGTGGACCTCTTCATCTGCGGGAGTCATTATGCCTAGTGGGCTTTCACTAAGCCGTCACATAGGAAACAAAAACGTTCAGTAATTAGTCACATCTCCCCTGTCTAGTAACTTGCCCAAAATTCACTGTCAGAAATGATCACGTTCCATTTACGATCTAGGGAACCCCTAAGTGCCTGGATGGTCCACCGTTCTATTGCCTCTTCCGGCAGTCTATTCCAGTAGATGACCACCCTATTTCTAATGCAGGAAGATCTGGCGATCAGTCTAGATCGAACCTTAGCCAGTTTCTCCACATGATCCCTTGTTCTTGAGTCTGTCGCTGTATGGAACAGACCCTCCGTTCTAAGCCCAGAAAGGAGTATTACCATCTCAAATGTCTCTATTAGATCCCTCGTAGTCTCTTAATTTTCATACAGAAACACCTGATGTGCTGGAGTCCATAGGAGACGCTCAAGAGTGGCTAGCAAAAGTCTCTTCTATTTGATCTGATGGCGAAATACCAACGTTATCCCTCTATCGGGCGAATAGAGAAGACATGAGTCAGTTGACAAGTGCAAAGGTGTATTCTATATATTGTGGCACCGAAACAGTGCCGATACTAGAAACACGCCGAACGAAAATGAACGCAACGGTTTAGCAGAAAGCGAACCGCGAGCGCGTACAATCGGTGAAGGACCGAAAGTGAAAGCGATTCGAAATGATGTCGACGGAAACCTCAAAAAAGTCAGTCCGGTAAAGCTTACGCAACCGAACAAAGCAGTGAGGTCGATGCCAAACGTCAGAAAAGATCGTGGAAACAACAGATCCCAAATGCTGTCCAGAAAAAGGTCATTTCCTCAGGACGATTGAGATCACTACAGCAACCTCTCGCTAGAAAGTGTGGAAAGCTTTCGAAGAATGCCAGAGGGGTGAAGGCACACAAACGATATTCGTACTCGTGAATGCGTGCAAAATAGATGAATGCAGCAGTGCCGTAGGATACTGATCGACAGAATCCGCTGTATATAGGAACCGTAGAATGGTGGTCGAGCACAAGACAGGTTCGTTGCCAATGAAATCGGTAGCGTGAATCGTTATCCAAGTATGCCCCACCATTGAGGTCCAGCTCAGGGTAACGGTTAAACAACATATTAGTAAAAACTGAGAAGGTATGTTAAACTGTGTCGGAACGATAAACACGAGAGCAATTACTGTGAAGTGCAGTGATTAGGATTTTATCTGAACTAGTCGAGAAAAAGTGCTGGGCAAAAGGTCTATTGACATGAACGTGAGACGGGAGCCTCATTCACGGACGGGTACATAGACGGGTGCTGCTGACTCGAACGTGAGACGGCATTCTCAGTAGAGAGAGTGGCAGTACCAAATGGGTGCCGTCCTGCAAGTGAGATGATACCCTTATTCGAAGTCGCTTCAGGTGTAAAGAAAGTTTGGGCAATGCGTAGCCAAATTCGCAACGGATCCCGAAATCAAAAGACGATTATCCGTGATATTCTACGATACTAGATTATTACATGAACAATGACATAAAAAATATACAAAACTCAATAATACGATCACAAGGACTCAACAACGAGAAACCGAATAGCAGCGTGTGAGCAGACAGCACGTGCGTCACGCAGGTCCTGAACAAGGATGTGCCAAAGTAGCGCTCTGGGCGCGAACAAACAACAATTGGTCCAGAAAAACAACCAGTTCGTAAAGACAAGTCAACAGTGTGGTCAAACGAGTGATGTTGGGAAAACACTGAATCGCGAGGGAAATAGGGGGATTTTCCACGACCGGTCGTTACAGCGAGCATCGCTAACAGCAAACCTTGACGAGACACGGAAGTCTCGTCTACAGGTAGTGCAGGGTTAACATCGAATCTCATGTCAGCGGGCGACACGCTATCATCAACGTACGCGGCTTTGAGACGATCGATGCTAGCAGTATCGACGCGACCGTGTCGATCAACCTTAAAGGTCTTATCGTGACGAGAAATCACGCGAAATGGACCTTTGTAAGGCTGTTGTAATGGTTTCCGTACCGAATCAACACGAATGAATACATGCGAACAAGTTTTGAGTTCAGTCGGAACAAAAACCTATCGTCGCTGCATTCGAGTCTGCGCCGGTGCGAGATTTTATGTGCACGTGGACAAACGGTGAATGTGAGTCCGTAGGGCAAATGATTCCGTACTTCGTGGAGTAAAGAATTCCCCAGACAGTCGTAATGTCGTGCGGTAGACAAGTTCTGTGGCGGAAAATTGGATGTCTGCCTTTAGCAAGTCCTGATACGAAGCAGAACTAGCTGTAACGTTTTGTACGAGTCAGGGCTCTCGTGTGCTCTAAGAGCCGCTTTGAGTTGGCGATGAAAACGTTCTACTAAGCCATTCGATGCCGGACAGCACGCAATCGTGCGAATGCTTTCCTTACCCAGGCTGTGATTTACTGAAAAGAATAAATCGGACTTAAATTGTTGCCCTGGACCCTTGGTGATTGTAGAAGGACAACCACATAAAGTTATCTACTGTTCTATCAGATGTCGAGTCACTGATTCGGCCATCGCGATAGTTATGGGAACAGCCCCGTGCCTCCTAGTAAGTCTATCGATGCACTTCAGTGAACGGGTATGCCCGGGTGATGGGGTCAATGAACCCATAATGTCTACGTGGATATCATCGAGCCGAGCATCGGTAATAGCAAAAACTCCGACAAGCAAGGATATGTGCCCATGCTCCTTAGATCGTAAACATTGTGAACTCCGTTTTGCCCACATACGAAAATCTTTGTTCATGGACGGTCAGACTTATCGTGCAGCAGCTAGTCGGAGACTGGCTGCATTGCCTGGGTGGAAAAGTCCATGTAAGACATTGAAAACGGGAAGCCGAAATTGCTGAGGGTGTAACGGTTATTCCGATCTTGAGTGAAGCATAGCCAAATTAAAGAATCTCATAGTCAGAGCAAGATTGATTCTCTGTTACAATTTACTGAATTACCAGGTTATAGACATACAAAATTAGGTACAAACCGCAAATGTACGACCACAACGTTTGGCAAAGAAGACCAAAGTTCAACAAAGGTAACTGTCAGGTACCATCGTCACGGCAGTCCGAGTTCGAATCAAAAATACGCCACGGCACTTGAGGAAAATATAAACAAATATTCAGATGTAGCAGATGATGCATGCTATACTTGTTCGAGTACCAACTAAATAAATAGCATGGTCTCAACAATACAAGTATATGACAACGGCCAGGGAGGATTTCCACGCTTGTGCATTACACTGCCCACCAAATCCTCCCACAAAACGGTCAACATCCAAGGAGTAAATAAGGGTATTGATTTGCCCTATTCTGCCTAGACCCTAAGTCAATGCATGCTTGGGTCGCCATGGGCTTCGTCTATGTTTGGCCGGTCACAGACAAGCTTTCAGGTTTCTTGAGGCTATGCTCCATCTCTCGATGTCCTAGAGTTTCATCTGAAGGTGATACGACATTATTGGTGTACGAAAAAAGGACTTCGGGGTGATCGGGATGCGTAGACGGATTACGGAATGTAGAGGAAAAGGGCTTCCCGAAAAAAAGTCAAGTACATGGTAAAATGAAGACAAAGATTTTTCGATGAGGAATTGAGATGGATAGGGGGTACTCGAAACATCAAGGAGTTAAACGTGTGGTGTATTCACAGTAAAAGTATGTTGGCTCAAAAACGTATATCAATTTGAACACCGGTTGGATAACAATACAGATTGGAGTTCCCAGAAATGGGGATATTTCTACAAACGTTACACACGTCGGTTCCAAATTTTCCCCTATTCCACAAAAGACGTGGCGTCGTGTGTTAAATTGAGGTTTCTACAACTAACTCCATTGTAAATCGTGAACACCTTATCGGGTCAGATGCAAATGTACTACAAAGGATGTGTGAAGAGTAGAGACCCACAGGAGGGGAGAGGGATAGATAAATAAATTCAGCTTCAGCTGGCATCAGTAGACTCGGTTTTGGCTTAGCCTGTCGGGTCTACGTCGCCCTCGCCACTACCGGTATCCCAGTGGCTCGCATGGGTTTCGTTCTTCGGATACTGCCGTGCAACGGCCTGCTTCCTTTGGGGTTAGCCTCTATACTGGCCGGCCCACGGGTCTCCAACAGAAATCCGTTTAGCAGTACTAGACGTAGGGCATCGAGTTCGGCTCGGTTTAACTTGCCCGGTGGTGTCGTTCCCACATTCAACGTGTTCTGTTGTTGTGTGCCCTTCAAAACCGGTGGCAACGTTCTGTATCTCGTCCACCAGGCCAGGGTTCCCAACAATTTTATCCAGTTATTGAAAAGGCATACATTTTTATTGAGATTACGCCTCCCGTGAAGTTTGTAGCTAGTATCAGTCGCTTCATTCCGAGATCGCCATCCTCATGCTTGGGTGTTAGTGGTGTTGGCCACATCTCTTCAGATGGAGTTTGGAAGTCCGGTCCCGTTGTCCACATCCGCAGCCTTCCTCGTGCTATTAGGCCCCGCGAACAGAAGTCGACCGGGTCTTGGTGGAGTGGGCATAGAGCCACTGATCGGTCTTAGTCGACTCATGAATCACAGTGGGTCTGCTGGCCCCGGAGGCGTGAAAACCGGTGTAAGTGTTGTTTATGTAATGGAGTACTTTGGATGAGTCCATCCAAAAGTTTGATTCACAGTTTATCCGATCAAAGCTCCTTCTAATCGACGTCGCGGCTTTCAAGGCCAGTACCGCTGCAGTCAACTCTAGCCTCGGAATGGACACAGTCTTCAGTGGAGCTACTCTTGGCTTGGCGGAAACTATCTGACCGTAATGCCCACCATTTTCGTCCACCCAGCAGCCTTAAGCCACTACCCCGTAGCCTGCCTCTGATGCATCTGAAAACCAGTGGAGGTGGGTATCGATGGTACATTTGATTCCTGTCAAGCATCTTGGTATCTTGATCTCTCCAGGTTGGTCTAGGCTGTGTAACCACTCACGCCATAACTTATCGTCGTCGTCCTGGAAAGTTTCACTCCAACTCGTCCCTCTTCGGCACAGCGATTGCAGCAAGCATCTTCCCGGCAGCAGCCATAGCAAAGCAAAACCTGAAGGATCATAGAGGCTTGAGGCTTGGGATGGAATTCCTATTCGTGTGACCGGTCATTTGGGTAGGTCCAGAGTGAATATGAATTCGTCATCTTCTGGCTTCTGTCGAACTCCAAGCGTGGGCCCCAACTGTAAAGAGGATTCCAAAAGCCCTCTTAGGCACTCGGCTTTCTCAGAATTTGGAACAACACTGAGAGTCCCAGGGCTGTTCGAAGTACATTTTGTGGGTATGAACCCTCTAGCCTTTAGGGCGGGGGCCAGTCCGGTCATATACTGAATAGCAGATTTTGAGTCATCAAAGGAACAT
This sequence comes from Fasciola hepatica, assembly GCA_948099385.1. Lineage (NCBI taxonomy): Eukaryota > Metazoa > Platyhelminthes > Trematoda > Plagiorchiida > Fasciolidae > Fasciola > Fasciola hepatica. Next base: position 11,468,925 of record CANUEZ040000142.1, on the reverse strand, counting down.
ACCAAATCATCCACGTGGAAATGGCCTGCTGCTCTTCCTAACGGATCGCTGGTGCCACGGAAATGCTTGAGTATTTCCCGGAGGGCAAATTTAGAGCAGAAGGGTGATGATACCGTTTCAAAGGAATGAACAGTCGGCCCGCACTCGTCGAGAGTAAAGCCTAAGTCGTCTTCAGGCCACCAGAGAAGACGAGAGGCGTCCATATCTTCAGCGGGCATCTTCACTTGAAGAGGCATTCCACGTATGTCCAGAGGGACGGCACAATCGAGGACTACTCTGACCTACTCCGGCTTCTTTGGTTTCACGGTCGGACGATGGGGTGGGTACCACCTCAAATTCGCGCCGAATAGTGCTACATCTGCTCTTTCTATATAACCCAAGTCTGTTATGTTGCGTGGATCTTATGTACTCTATTTGTAAAGGAGTTCAGGAAACCCCGTTCCATGCATTAGCATCCATACTACAAACGACATTTATCGTTCGTATGAACTATCTTTGCTGGAATTCCGATTGTTTGTTTTATTTCTTTAAATCTTTGTCACAAACCGGACTCCTACCGTTGCCTCGAGCGAGAGTCGCTCAGCTTGAATTTCGTTGTGACTGTATTTGGTAATCTCATCTTCTGTAGCTAACCTTTGCTGTAACCCAGCTGCAGTTGTTGATTTGTTGTCCAATTTGGAGCGAAAGAGCCCAGAAGGAACACTATTGAGGTTTGACTACTGTAAAATTAATTAATTTGTTGTATATAGTACCGTAGCTATTTGGAATCGACTTTGTTTTGAATTGTGTCGAAATTGGTTGCTACGCGTCGCTCGAGCATTCCGGTGGCTGGACCTTACACTATTCTTATCAATGGTTCTCGAATTAGTCTGCTTTTGAGAAAGCGTGAGCCTTTCAAAGCGATTTCTCGGCTGTTCAGCATCGGTTTCATGTTGTGTCTTAGCGAGACAGGAACCTCGAAGCGACCTATTACATACTTGGCGTTCTCGGCTACCATTTTCAGAGCCGATTCATCATCCTGCGATGGAGCATCTCTATCAATAGCCACGTCGGCAAATTCGGCATTATACAGCTGTAGGAGTGCCTGTTCAATTTTCGCTATCTCCACCGAAAGGCAGTTGATTTGGATCTGTTTGCCGCATTTTTCCGTCTGTACTACCATACAAGGCTCAACCGAACATAGTACGCACGTCACACGGTGCTTCGCGGATTCCGGTTCTTTGACCCAGGACTCAGGGTGCTTCCATCACATCACAACCGATCAGCAGATCTACTTCGTTATCCGCCACTCCTCAATTGTGACACCTTCGAGTTGCGGCCACTGAGTCAGAATCGATTGCACTGACTGAGGTGCTCTCATCGGCAGATCTTTTATGGTGAATGCTTCTAAACTTTCAGCTCTGTTGTTGTTGACCAAGGAAACGATTTGTAGGTGCAGTTTTGTCGACTGGATGACCTGGGTGCCACTGGCTGTGTCCACCGCTAATGAAGATTAATCCCCTCTTATTCCTGATTACTCTGCAAGTTCCTTCCTCACCAGAGTGGTATCCGAGCTATTATCTACGAAGGCCAACGCTCTTGTAACCCAAAATGGGTTTTCAAGCCGACCACTATTACTCCCAGGCGAAAGGGCTTGTTAGTGGAGCGAGAAACTGAGCAGACCACACTTGGCTTCGGGGTTTCTTTGGCATTCAAAATGTGGCATTTGTATAGTAGGTAATGGTGCTTCCTATGGCTTCCATCCTAACTACAACTGATTTTCGTTCGGCACACCGCTGCTCGATGTGAATCGTTGAGACAGACGAAGCACGCGCCCAGTCTCTTAGCCATTTCCCATCGTTTGTCGACGTCTACGCTGCGGAAGCGAGGGCATTCCGCTAGGCGATGAGGCGCCCCATAAACGTTACACTCCGGCAAGTTTTCGCCCTCGCGTGATAATGCTTGTGTGTTTGCCCATGGTTGGCTCCTGCTTGGTTCCCTGGTCCAGGTTTGCGTCGTCGTAATCCTAGGTAACTTGCTCGTCCCGCGCACAAGTTGACCGAAACGACTATTTGCTATTCGGTCACGACGGTCTATAAACTGCGTTTGGTCTTCAAATGTGGTTTCTGGCCTAAATCTGGTCCCCTCGGCTTCCTCGGCCCATCTACTCTGCAGTCCGGTGGATGAACTGCAAAACATGGTCTCTAACGTGTGAAGTGCATTTGGATCCGATCAATAATCTAGGCGGGTCAGGACGATGCCGTAGTTTGCATTTCTACCACCAGACTGATTAGAGAACATGACTCGCCTTTGGAAACTCTACCTCTGACAGTACACCACCGATCAAGTTCCGAGCGACTCCGAATGGTTGCCCAAACAAGTTTTTCAGGATCTCACGTGCCCTGGTGTAACCCCCTTTGGGATCCGGCATCCAGCACCGTCGATTGCTTCCCTGGCTCTTCGGCGACAGTAATGCAGCAGGTACGATAATCTCTGTCCTGGATCGGATACTCTCCTTTTTACGAAGTTCTCTTATAGTTTATTGAATTTCCAGTGCTGTTTCGCAGTTCCACCAAATGGAGACAATTCCACTTTTAGTAATTTAATAGCATAAGTTCCGCTGGCGCAAGCCGGCTTTATTCGTTCTATGGAATTGCAAGGCTGAATGGTTGCATGCTTCGTGGTTTCCCGGGTAACCTCTCTTTTCATTCTTCGAGGCTGTTCTTTTCCGGCTGAATCAGGTTTTTCCCTAGCCCGCCTGAGCTGGTTTTCTAGCTTTAATATTTTCAATTTGTGAATATCTTCAAGTTTATGATCTGTGCCATTGGCTGAAATACGTGAAGTAGCACTAAAAGAGCTCGTAGACCTAACGATAACTAAGGAACCAGCATCACCCGAAAATACTGCAGGAACTTGCCGAGTTACTTGCCGCCCAAAATTTGGTTTGCTTTTGTCCTCTCCTTGGCAATAACGATTGATTTTCTGGTGGAGATTCCAAGTTGAGTACAGTAACGATTATTCCTTTCTTGAGTATCGCGTGGCCAAATCAACGAACCCCAAAGTCAGAACAAGATTGATTCGCTGATTCCACGGTACATAATAACAAACTATAGGCACACTAGTTTAGGTACAAGCCTCAAATGTACCACCACAACTTTCAACAGTGGGGTCCAGAGTTCAGTGAAGGCCACCGTCAGACACGAAGGTCATGGCGGTCCGAGTTCAAAGGCATACCACGACAAATGAGCAAAATATGAACAAATGTTCGGATGTAGTAGTTGGCTCGTGCTGTACTTGTTCGAGGATCAATAAAACAGATAGCATAGTATTAAAAATACAAGTATGTGACAAAAACTGGGGAGGATTTCCACACAAGTGCGTATCGTGCAGCCACTAGTCAGAGACTGGCTGCAATGCGTGGACATGAAGGTCCAATTAGGGTATCGAATAAGAAAAGCCGGTATGTAGAGGGTGCGACTGGTCGGGCTAGGCCAGCAGACGCGTTGCAGAAAACAGTCCCCGCTCAGGTGGCCAGAGGTACGGACTGGCACTGTAGTGACGACGGGTGAGCAGCTCTCATACATGAGACATCCTGCGCCTGTGCCGCATCCATGGCAGGGATGTCTAAAACCGGAGATTTAATAGCACTAGGCCGTACACGCGACAAAGCATCTGCAACGCAGTTCGACTCACCTTTAACGTGTCGAGGGTCAGTCGCGAACCGAGAACTGTAGTCTAAATATCTGACTTCTCGTGGGGAGTAACGGCCAGACTTAGTATGCAGTGCATAAGTCAAAGGCTTATGGTCGGTATAGAGGATGAAATATCGACCCTCGACTGCATGGCGGAAGTGCTTAACGGCATTATATGCAGCCAGCAGTCCGCTACCAAAAGCACTATATTTCGTTTCCGTGGGACTGAGGCGTCGAGAGAAAAACTCTAATGGCTGCCAGATCCCAGAAACAGAAACAGACTGTTGCAGGACCACTTCGATGGCAAAGTCGGATGCATCCACCTCTATGCTTAGCGTGGCGGACGGGACTGGGTGTATTAGGAGCGTGGTCTAAGGTAATGTCGCTTTAATCTCCGAGAAAGCTACTCGTGCGGAATTCGCAAGTGACAACCCCATTTAGATCGCCACGAAATAGGTCAGTTAATGGAGGCAAACATTTAGCAGCATGGGGTATGAAACGACGATAAAAGTTAACTAATTCCAAAAATGCCCCGAGCTCCTTGATTGAGGACGGTACGGCGTAATCTAGAACAGCGCGCACTTTATCCTCGCAAGGCTTGATACCCTCGAGTGATCTTATGGCCGAGGAATACAAGTTCCTGTATGCCTAGTTCAAACTTATCAGGATTGACTACTATTCGGTGTTCGGACAAACGTTGAAATAGTAGTGTCAAATGTTGGAAATGTTCATCTACGCACGACGATGCGATTAGCAAGTCATTGATATAGACGTGAACAAATTCCAAGTCTCGTGTAATGCTATCGATAAACCTCTGGAATGTCTGACTAGCATTTCGCAAACCAAAAGGCATACGTAGGAACTCAAACAAACCAAAAGAAGTCGTGACAGCGGTTTTCTCGACATCTTCAGCGGCGACTGGGATCTGGTGATAGGATCGCAATAAATCGATCTTAGAAAATACAGTCGTGACGTGAAGTGATGCCGTGATTTCATGTATGTGGGGTATCGGATAACTATCGTGACGGGTAACCAAATTTAGTGCGCGACAGTAGCCATATGGTCGCCAGCTAATGCCATCTTTCTTAAGAACCATGTGTAGAGGTGAGGCCCATGGACAGTGAGAAGGACGAACAATACCTTTAGAAAGTAAAGCGTCAAACTCACGTTTGGCGGAAGCCAGTTAGTCCGGTGTAAGTCGGCCTGGTCATTGTACCGAACGTTTCAGCAATGCGTAGCCAAATTCGCAACGGATCCCGAAATCAAAAGACGATTATCCGTGATATTCTACGATACTAGATTATTACATGAACAATGACATAAAAAATATACAAAACTCAATAATACGATCAAAAGGACTCAACAACGAGAAACCGAATAGCAGCGTGTGAGCAGACAGCACGTGCGTCACGCAGGTCCTGAACAAGGATGTGCCAAAGTAGCGCTCTGGGCGCGAACAAACAACAATTGGTCCAGAAAAACAACCAGTTCGTAAAGACAAGTCAACAGTGTGGTCAAACGAGTGATGTTGGGAAAACACTGAATCGCGAGGGAAATAGGGGGATTTTCCACGACCGGCTGTCACACCGCCCACCAAAATCCTCCTCGATCCTTAGCAGAGTCAAAGGTTCGGTATAAAGGTACTGATTCTTTCTACCTGCCTAGGCCCTGCTATCAGTGCGCGCGTCTAATGCTCGTCGTCAACGTTCTACTACTGGTCGCACCTAACCCATTGGCTACATAGACGTGAATCTAGTCTACATCTTCCACAAGACCAAATGACCGATGGCTGGCGTGAAGGATCACATAGATGTTGTCCTCTTAAAGGGCCGTCCTGTCCTGGATGTATGTGCTTGAGTGTGCTTGAGTGTGTGTGTGTGCCGGGGCGTACAATGAAATCACAGGTATGACTACACATCAAAGGAGGACTTTCGGCAATGTCAACAAAAGACTGTGTGGCAAGAAAACGAGTAAAATGTAGCATGTGTGTGACCTAAGCTCCGCTACTTCCACATATGCAAGCGGCATTCGGTAACGTCAACAAAAAGCAAAACATCGAACACTGTCACATGTTTGATGGAGTTACGGGGTGTAGAGTGCGTTGTGCATGTGTGTATGTGTCGGGATGTACAATGGGATCGCATTCATCACCACGTATCGGAAAGAACCTTCTGTAATGTCAACGAAAGACCGCGAGCACTGTAACGTGCTTGACGGAGACCGTGTGGTATATATGGTGTTTCTTTATCCACCTCGATGACTAGTGTGAAAAGGTCTACTAGGCCCCGGGGTCATCAGCTCCTCCGCCTTCGCTCTCGAGTAGGTTAATACTGCGTATGTCACGAATGAGCACTCCGTTAGCTGTCTTCACCCTCATCGTTCTTATCATTCCGTCAATGCTTTCAATGGTTTCCGTAACTACTCCCAAAGACTAAGTGCTGAAATATGCGCGTTCGCCGGCGATCATAACCACATCCCCAACTTTGAATGGCCTTGTTTTGGCCAGCCACTTCTGTCGAGTCTGCAGAGCCGGTAGGTACTCCCGCAGCCATCGTATCCAGAAGACCTTGGCCAGATAGTTCGCTTGCTTCCATCCGTGCAGGTAGCTCCCACGAAGGTTTACTGGCCCTTGGAAACCCTCGTTCGACCGTAACGTCAATAAGTCGTTCGGGGTGGGCGCCAGGTGGGTGGGGTTACCGTTCAATACTGGAACCAGGGGGCGGTTGTTCAGGATTCGCTCCACCTCAGTCATGACGGTGTTCAGCGTCTTGTCGTCGGGCGGCTGCTGTTCCATGATTGACAGCAATATCCGTCTGGCGGACCGGATCATGCGTTCCCATACGCCGCCTCGGTGGCTGGCCTGTGGGGGGTTGAAATGCCATCGTATGCCGTAGGCCACGGTTCGATCCCGCAGTTCGTCCCTGTTTACGTTCTTGTGCCAACGCTGCAATTCCCGGTGAGCGCCCACAAAGTTCGACCCATTATCTGAGTATGTATCGGCCGGTACGCCTCTTCGGTTGATAAATCTTTGCAAGGCCCGTAGAAACGAATCGGTCGTCATCGAATGTGCGACTTCTAGGTGTACCGCACGTGATTTCATGCACGTCATGATACATCCATATCGCTTTTCTAATCTTTTCCCGCACTTGATCCAAAAGGGCCCGAAATAGTCCAACCCAGTGTCACTGAACGGCCACCAGCCCGTAGTCACCCTGCATTCTGGTAGTGGGGCCATGAGTTGTTTGCCTGCTGTGGCACTGCGTCTCCTGCATTGCACACACCGTCGGATTACGCGTTTTACAGTCTCTCGTCCTCTCAACAACCAAAGACGCTTTCGGATGACGCTCGTCACGTGACTTTCTCCGGCATGTCCCTCCACGGCGTGGACATGTTGAATCATTAGCTCTACTACAGGTTGTCTCGCAGGCATCAGTATAGGATACTTTGTGTCGAAGTTCAGGTGGGCGTTGGTCAGCCTACCATCCACCCGCAGCAGTCCGTTGATGAGTTTGGGGTTTAAACGCTTCAGCTCACCTCTTGGAAATGGCATGTCTTTATTGGTTGGCCCCACTTCTTCCGCCCTCTTGAGTTCTCGGGCAAAAGCCTCGCGTTGTATCATTCTGAAAATATCGTACTCTGCCGCTTGTAGCTCATCGGGACCTATCGGGCCGACCCGTATCCGGCCTGAGGGTCGTAGCCCTTTCATGACTAGTAAATTTCTCTTGAACCTGGTTAACCAAACTAGCGAACGAAGCGTCTTCATCCAGGAAGGAAACCTGACCAGTCGCGATAGAATGGATGTCGCTTCGACGACGTTGGCCACCATCGCTACGCCTTTGATCTCCAGTTCCACTTCCGTAGGGGCTTTTAATTCGAACACGGGCCAGTCCTGTTTGGGCAAGTGCAGGAAGTTTGGCCCTCTCGTCCACGTGTCCATTTGCCTGAAGTTGTTCGCACCTCGGGAGCACAGGTCGGCCGGATTATCGCCAGACCTGACATGACTCCACTGGTACGTGGCTGATTCATCGTGAATAATCGTGAGCCGGTTAGCAACGAAAGTACTAAACCGGCTCCGGATGTTGTTGATATAGTAAAGTACTATCGTTGAATCCGTCCAGAAGCTCACCGACCAAATGTAGAGATCGAAACATCTCTTCACAGCTTGCACCACCCTGACTGCCAACACGGCTGCGCTGAGTTCAAGGCGTGGGATTGAGACCGACTTCAGTGGAGCAACGCGGGCTTTGGCGAACATGATCCTCGTGGTATATTGTCCATCTCCTGCGCACCATCGTCCGTACACCACAGCTCCATAACCGACTTCGGATGCATCGGAAAAGCATGTAGTTCTCCAGTCCGTGTCGTTTGGTTAGGAGTCAAACATAGTGGGATTCTTGTCCCCTAATTTCTTCAAGGTGTTCAAAAATTCTTCCCAGTCCAACCGGTCCCCTCGGTCCAGTGACCGGTCCCAATCAACTTCCTTACGGCACAGCCGCTGCAGAAAGATCTTTCCGGGTAGCAGCCATGGTGAGACGAAACCGAGCGGGCCGAACAAACTTGAGACGGCAGATAGTATGCCACGACGGGTTATTGGCAGCTCGGGAAGGTGTAGCTCGAAAACAAAATCGTCCGTTTCCGCGTTCCATTGTATCCCTAAGGTGCGCTCGATAGGAGGTGGAGAGCCGTCCAAATCTCTTACCCTTCCGGCCTTTTCGTGATACGGGATGACCTTCAGCACTTCTGAAGCGTTCGACATCCATTTAGTTAGATGGAAGCCGCCCTCTTCCAGCAATCTCGTCAGACCCCTGAACTGCTCTAGAGCTGATTCCACATCATCGAATGACCCAAGGTAGTCGTCGACGTAGAAGTTCCTGGTGACGCTATCTATTACCGTCCGATGTACTAGATCGCCATGTTTGTTCGCTGATTCTCGGAGGGCGTAGTTTGCACAAAATGGTGACGATATGGCTCCGAAGGGGTGGACGGTCATCCTATAATTCACCACTGCGTTGTCCCGGTCGCTCCCTTCCCACCACAGGAAACGCAAAGCATCTCGTTCTCCTACCGGAATCTTCACCTGATGGAACATTTCCCTAATGTCGGCAGACAAAGCCACTTTACCCACTCTGAAACGGCATAAAACGTCGATCAGTGGTGTGGTCCAGTCAGGCACTTGTAGTAGGCGATCGTTTAACGACTTGCCCTGGAACTTGGCCGCACAGTCGAAAACCACCCGCAGTTTATTGGGTTTCTTGGGGTTGATAACCGGATGGTGAGGCAGATACCAGATACCCCTTTTGCTGTCGGTGTTAACAGGCACCTTTTCAACGTAACCGAGGGCTTCGTTTCGCTTCATCAAATCCGCGTATCGTTCCCACAGATTCTGGTCTCGAATGAAGCGTTCTTTTAGTCGTAGTCATCGTTGGATAACATAATTTCTGTTATCAGTCCACGGGTCGAAAGATGTGCGCCATGGGAGAGGAAACTCGAACTGCTTTTTGAGGCCTCTAGTGCATTGCCGTACCGTTTGTCGAGCGGAGTGATCCTTATGAGACAACGATGGTCTTTCGTCTCCAATGTCATGAAACTCCTTTTCATACAGCCGCTGCAGATGGTACTCCATGTGGTCCATTTCGGCGGATGAGTAATTCACGGAACCACGTACCCCTACTTGACCGTATAACATCCATCTCAGAGCCGTGCGTGCGGCATAAGGTGCCTGGAGGACGCCCACTCTCTGGCCAAGTACCCAATGTGCCTCTGGCACGTCGCAGCCAGTCTACAACGGTTACATCCTGCAGGTGGGGCCACCGAGTCGAGATTGCGCTCACCGACCTTGGTGCTTGCATGGGGAAATCCTCTAACGTGAATGCCTCCGTTGGTTCAATTTCCTCGTTAGTGTCTAAAGAGATGAGTTGCAGCCTTAATCTACCGGCAGTCATTACCTGTGCTCCGCCCACCGTGCTCACTGCCAACGACGTCGCACCTTTAGCCAGTTGGTGTTTGTCGGCAAACCGCTCTTTCACTAAAGTGGTGTCGGATCCACTATCAACGAAAGCCAACGCCTTGACTATCCCAGTCGGAGTCACTACTCCCACGGCCACTACGCCTAAACGTACCGGTTTACTGGCAGATCGTGACGTTGAACAAATAACGCTGGGTTTGGTACTCGCCTCGGATATGGTTACTCTCGCCTGATGCAGCAGCCGATGGTGTCTGCCCGTGCAGCCCTCGTAACCACATCGATTCCTTGTCCTACAGGCCGCTGCCCGGTGCGAGGTGTTGAGACAGATAAAACATGCTCCTGCAATCCTCGCCATCCCCCAACGTTCGTCTATTGTGGCGTTGCCGAACTTGGGGCATTCTGGTAGGCCATGGCTAGTACCACAGGATCTGCAATTTGGTTTCGCCGTAGCATCTCGTGAAATGACATGTGTATTGGTCCAAGGCCGGTACCTTGGATGTTCCCGTACAGGGGTTTGGACTTGGCTAGTACTGGGCTTGTTTGCTCGGTTGCTGTCCCGGATGAGTCGGCCGAACCTGCTGTCAGCTATCTTCGTTTGCCTGTCCAAGTATTCGGTCAGGTCCTCGAAGTTGGCTTCTCTGTCGCTTCGGCTTTTCTGTTCTGCTTCTTCCGCCCACCGACCCTGTAGTTCGGGAGAGAGGTGACGGACTATGCCTTCCAAAGTGTGCATGGCATCTAGGTCAGCCCTGTAACCTAAATGGTCGAGGGCTATTGAGCAGTTTTGCATCCTAATCACCAGGTCAGCCATGGTGTAGACGTCGCCCTTGGTTCTTTTTGCCTCTACCATCAAGCCTTCTATAAGTTACGGGCTACTTTGAAAGGTTGACCAAACAAGTCCCTCCAAATCTTCCTTGCTCTTGTGTAGCCTTGTTCTGGGTCGAGCATGGTACACCCGTTGATAGCTTCGCTTGCTCGGCCTCGGCAGTAGTGAGTAGGGTAGAGAAGCCTTTGCCCGGGGCCGGTTACCTTATTTTCAACGAACGTCTCGAACTGCTTGACAAACTTGCAGTAGTGTTCAGCCCGCCCATCGAAAACCGTTAGTTCCACTCTAGGCAGATCGATAGATGGTGGTTTGTAGCCGGCGACCGGCGTGGGGTTCCCTATCTTATTGCACCCTAATCTATCGGAAGTGTCGAAATCGCTGGTCTCATGCTCTCGCTCTTTCTGTGTACACTTCTTCTCTGCTTCCTGGGCCTGTAGTCTAGCCGATATTAACTGTTATTCTAGGTCTATTATTCTCAGCCTATACAAATCAACATCCTTACGATCAACATTGCTCTCATTAACACATGAAACCAGCTTAAGAACTAAAATCTCTGCGCTACACCGGGCCTCCATTTTACCTAGGTTAGGTTTAGTTTTCATGTTTATGAAGCTTATAACCGTCTGTCATTTACCTAGAAAGGCGTAAGAAAAATACCCCAAAACTTTCTACGTAGCTTTACACTCTCAAAAAGTTCAACTTGCTGACCCATAATCTTTCTCCCTTTTTCACATTATCTCCCAAACTACTTATGGAAGCTCCAAAGGGCCTCCGTAAACATGCCAAGGTCCCGGGTGCAAATCAGGCGATACCTACCGTTAGGCTTAGAAAAACCAGAAACACTCAACCTCAGTCTGCACTCAGTCCATGCTCAGTACCTCTCGTTGATGTTTATGACGTAGTTAACAAGAAGATTAACGAAGTAGATCAAAGAGTAGCGGACCTGCATAACCAGATCCAGTCCGTCAATGATATTCTATTAAAGATATCCCCTTTATCTAGCATAATGCAACCCACGCCTATTGCTATTCGCCAGAGCCTAGTCATGGCGGGCCGCTTCTTAGACTCAGTTGCGACCGAAGTTCACAAGCGTATAGCCAACTCCAAAAACGCGATAGTTTTCAACATCTCTGATCGACTACCCCTGCCGTCAACCAAACTCGCCATCCTGAATGCCTGCAACATGGCACGCCACAGGTGCTTTTGCACTAGACTGTGCAAAAAATCACAACGCACCGACTGTCCTTTAAAGTTCCAATTCGCTGACGAAGTAACAGCTAGAGAATTCATAACTAGTTGGTAAATCATTGCCAATGCCACCCCATTCAAAAGAATCAGAATACTACCGGATAAAACGCCCCTCCAAAGAGAGGTTTTTCGATCACTAAAAAGTGCCTTAGCTTCACCAGCGCAACCTGTGGCTGAAATATCAGTCGCCGCGTCTTCTCGCTGCTTGTCGAGCCACCCCGTAACACAAAAGCCCTCAGTTGTCTGCACCACTCTGGTTGACCTAGACCTGACCCCATCTCCAGCACATCCCCCTAGTAAACGGCCCTGCCTTCTACCATCAACCTCCGCTTCTTCAAACGGCAACGATATCCATGCCAAACCCACTATTAGCCCAAGGCCACCAAAGTCCCGTGCATCAAAGCCTGCCGCTGCTAATGCCAGCCTACTGCCCACCGTCTCACCACCGAAAAAGACTCCGGGGAAGTCTGTTGCCAACAGCCCGTCATGCTCTAACTCATGTCCCACCGTCTTGCGAACACAGATCGTTCATAAAAGGCATGATCTACTATGTGGCCGATCGTCCCACCGGCAGACAAGACTCTGTGACCCCCCACAGCTTTTAGCTACTCCGGCTACTCCCGTATTCCCCCCCCCGTAAGTCTTCTCAGAATCCCATTTAGAACCCCCACCAAGCACTCCAAGTACACCCCAAATAATTCATACTTGTTGGCAAGCAGGATGCAACCCTGCATCACCCTAAAGCAGCCAACCCCACCTCGTTGTATTAGCTTGGTAACTCGGCTAATCGACAAGGCCCTCCCAACTCCACTCTACAATACAGGCGAAAACGGCCACCGAGTAGCGCATCATCATGCATCGGGATCAAACACACCATATTCTCCAAGTATCCCGAAACAGTTTTCCAATCATCTGGCTGAGCGCCAGCACCTCCCGTCGAACCTCCGTAACCAATTTCTCTCTCCTCCAATGGTACAAATAAGTAACCCCCAGTCGAACTATAACCAATGGCCTCAATTGCCTGGCTCCGCACCCTTTCCTGAACACAGGATGGGCCAGCCCAACCAACTACAGTTATTTCGTCGGTCCTGGTCAAGCGGCAACTACCCGCCCCCTGCGAACCCCGTTGAACCCAGTCACCACTACTTTCTGCCATCTCACTTGCCGTTACCCACTACCTCAGCATCCAACCCCCCACCTAGCTACTTCAACCACCGCGGAAATCCCACCTCCCCAAACGACCAATTTCTTCTTGACGGCACCCCCAGCCCAGCTTCACCCCTTCTTCACAATGCCGATTCCTCACTTTTAACCCCCGTTTAGACTCCTTCACTTCTATACATGACAACCTTGTCGTTATGAGTCCACTTAATGATGTTTACCACCTCGGTAGTGTTAGCCATTAACACCCGCAGATGGTTGTTCCCACTCCACACCATGACGGTACAGTTACACTTAACTTGCTTCTCATTAACGCTCGCTCATTACTGAATAAAACCCATACTCTCCGTAATATAGTACTGTCTTCCGACTTCGACATCATTGCCATAACCGAAACCTGGCTAAATGATTCTGTCCCATTGGACCGAATTTCTATTGCTGGTTATCAAACCTTCATGAAAAGTCGTCGTCGTCTGGAGGAGGCTGTCTAATCCACGTTAAAAACAGCTTGCCTACCATTCCTCTCTCTGATCCAATACTGGACTCAATTCAGGACTCAATATGGGTAACGGTTCTTCAGGCCAACTCTCCACTCCATATCGGCTGCGTTTATCGACCACCCAATTCAAACACCACGGACCTCGCCCACGTAGTCAAAGCCTCTGACCACTTTGCACTATTACCCTCCTCGTCAAAAATCATTGCTGGCGATTTCAATGCACCTAATATCTGCTGGGACACCATGTCATCACCCCAATACTTCACGAGCTTCGTTTCGACCATACGCGCAGGGCGCTGGGTCCAGCACGTAATGACACCAACCAGAGGTAACAGCATACTAGACCTGATACTTACCATTGGTCTATCGGACGTGATGACTACCGCCCTCAACCCTTTCCCAGGCAGTGACCATAGAATGGTATCTCGCAGATTCACAGCCGGACCCATACACCCCATATGTAGCTCATCTCAACAGCCCCTGCACACGATCAACTGGATGAACCTCAAGCCTATGCTTCGATCCCTCAACTGGGATGACTACTTCCTACAGCACAACACTCAGCCCGCCAGTGACGTACTCTACCATAAGCTACATAGCTGCTTGTCAGCAATCACCACCGTCGGGACCAACCGTTCTCAAGCCCGCGGCTCCTACCAAACAAGGCTGCAAAATAAACATGCAAAACTGCAGATCTACAATAAAACCAAGGACCTCTCCATACTATTGCAATTTCACTCTCTCTCTGTCACCATCAGTCTTCGGACTAATGAACTGCTGAGAAAGCAGGAGCTTTTGGCCTTGAATTCCATCGACAGATCGTACCGATTGTCCCGACTGCTGAAGAGCAGAAATCAGAGAGAGCCTACAGGGGTTCCATATCTAATTTTGGGAAACAGCACGCAGATTAAATCTGCAGCTGAAATCGCTGAGGCGCTCAACACCTTCTTTCCAGAATCCATGACCACTGACACCACTGTAAACCCGCCACCCGTACCCCTCATCACCGAGCAAGTTCTCTCTGACTTTGAATTCAGTTTGAACGATGTGACCCACCTGCTGATGCGTGTTAGACCCTCCTCCCGCCCTGGCTATGACGGCATCCCCCCAGCACTCTTTCATCTTGGTGGAACTGACATCGCTGCTATCTTTATGAATCTCTACAACTTATTCCTTAAAAATGGCATTTTTCCATCCCAGTGGAAAACTTCAACCATTATTCCTATCCACAAAAAAGGTTCAGTGCATGACCCTTCAAATTATCGTCCTACCAACCATACCCCTTTAGCTGCCAGAATAATGGAGCGTTTGATTAAACAGCGGATGTCCGACTATCTCATTTCCCATAACCTCATTCACAGCGGCCAACATGGCTTCCTAAAGTCACGTTCTTGTACCACATGCCAGTTTGATTTCTTCAACCTAGTGACCACGGCAGCTGACGACGGAAAATCTATGATTATCATCTACCTCGATGTGACCAAGGCATTTGACCGAGTTCCTCACTCCCGATTGTTAACAAAACTCCGGGCCTATGGTATCCATAACCCGCTTTTATCATGGATCACTTCTTACCTGTCGGATTGAACCCAGGTTGTATATGCTAATGGTCATCTATCGCAACCGGCGCCTGTCACTAGTGGAGTCATACAAGGAAGTGTACTTGGTCCGCTATTTTTCTTACTCTATATTACCGACATTTTTTCGATTGTGCAACATGGCACACCTTTCCTCTTCGCCGACGACATCAAAATCGTGTATGATTTCCGCCATCAAGATTTGAGCACAGCACTGTCTGAAATAGGTAGTGATCTTGAGAAACTTGATTAACGGTGCACTTCATGGCAGATGTGCTTCTCGACATCTAAAAGCTTCTACACAACCTACAGATGTCAAGTCCCCCTCGGAACTCTGTCACTGAACAAAGAACCCATCGCCCCAAGCTCATCAGTGAAGGATCTTGGGCTTCGATACACTAACAATCTACAATTCTCGGAACATGTCTCATTTCAGACGGCCAGGGCCAGACAGAAAATAGGCCTAGTTCTCAGATCATTTAAAATGAAACATAGTATCCTCCTTACATACCAATCCCATGCTAGACCCCACCTCGAATACTGCCCTATAATCTTCTCTGGAATGTCTAAATCGGACAGAATACGCCTGGAGAAAGTCCAACGCACCTTCACCAAGAAGCTAATGGGATATTCCTCTCCACTGAGCTATAAGGAGCGATGCATTCTATTAAAACTTGACCCCGTATGGCTTAGACATGTCAGGCTTAACTTGTGTTTTCTATGCAGACTTATTCATTGCTCTGCGTTCACTTCTACCAACTCTATACAGTTTTCCCTACCCTCATCTTACCCTCTGCGCCACAGAAACTTCAGTCTGACCATCCCACATTCCAGGCTGGCAATCAGATCCAACTTCTTTCTCATTAAATATTCAAAGCTTTGGAATAAGCTGCCTCGGACCATTCGCAAATGTGCGTCAATAACCCAGTTCAGCCATGCCCTTAAATCACAACTTACCGTTAGTCATATGTTATCTTTGACTAACGCCAGCATATCTGAGGATCGAGCCTATGAAGAAGGCATCGAACTTTAGAACCCTAGCTTCAGTCTCTCCTCCCGCTCCCTGCTATCCGTCCAGCTGGCCTTCAAAAACGGGTTCAACTACTGGGATCACGGCACCATATCCCAAACCTACCATTTTCTGCCTAACGACAGACGATAGGCTTGCCATTTATTATTACTTTTTACATATAACCCACACTGCAGAAGGATAGATTTGTCGTTTACAACTATAAATATCTAGATTCCTGCCGGTTCTCGCTACTCACCCACGTTCACCTACCATCACCTAACCCTTATACATCCCTGCCTCATTTAATTCACTAGTCGGTTTCCACAACCATGTCTAAACAATTACTGCCTCCCTCGCCATATAGTACTAAGGCAGCCATGTAAAACAACTCTTCTCTAGCTGAAGGTTTTAGCCAATGATGTTTTCCCCTTGCACCAAATTGTCCAGTGGTGCTGGATCCTAAGACATTAAGTCCCACCACCCACTAATTCACTCCTTGATCCTCTTATTTATCCTGGCTTCCGCTCCTCTCAGTTTCCTTGCCCGGGGATCGATTTGATCTATATATACTATTATAAATCCTTACATGACTTTTGATAGAGCTTATGAGGAGAGCGTGATACTAACCAGAACCCTTGATAATCTAGGATGTGCCACATCATACTCCATAGTTGCCATCACCTAAGCGTAAACCTACCAGGTTACAATGCCTAAACGTAGTAACTCTCATGCCTGAGGCCAGTGCATCAGAAGTCGTATTTGACTATATGAAATACCACTGGAAGCATGAAAGGTAGTCTTTAAACATTCTCAGTGCTGTCTTTACTTAGTCTTCGCCTTTGTCTCTAACCAAAGACGTGGCACCTGTCGGACTCCTCAACCTCCATCTAGTGGTCACCATTAATCACTCACAGCTCAACTTCCGTCCCTGTCACAGAACTCTAGCATCTTCCATGACTGGCCTATGCAACATTTGATCTTAGCCAGCAAAACTACAAACCATCTGTGGATCATCCCGACTAATCACGTTGTTGGTGCTGCAAGTCGTACCCCATCCTTGTGCGGACTGGCTTTTTGTTGAGCATAAACCCCATTGAATAATCGCAGGCTGTGGCTGACTCTACCTCCTCCTGCATTTGTTGTCCCATGTAACGGCATGAGGGTTCTGACTTCACGGATAAGGCGAGTGTTAGCGCGGCGCTTCTGCAAACATTCCTGGCCGTGATGGTCTCCCTGCACAGAGTTGACCACCAATTAGACATGACCACCAAAAAGTAGAGATTGGCATAAAAAAGTGAGAAAAAATACCCCACTGTTTTGTCTTCCAAGCACACCAGCCTTGTCACTTGTGACTCATGTCTCCGGGTTGCAGTGTTGCTACGGATCGGCTGGTGTGGTTGACCTATTCCCAACGCGGTTTGTTACATGCGGTCCATGTTTCGGCCGGGGTGTGGGAGCTGCGGTCGCCCACCAAAAGCAGCTCCGCCTTCTCTGACAACCAGATACCTGACTGTGACAAAACCATTAAAAAAAATAATAAAAACGTCTAAAAAAGTGTGGATCATTCTTGGAGCGCCACGTGCTGGATGCCAGTGGTTGTGTATCGTGCTACCTCCTTACCTGAAGCAGGCCCTTGTGCCGCCTACCATGAGCACCGAATGTAGGTCGTTAGAGTTTGCTTCCCTGACGAAAATTCGGATCCATCTCATTCCCATTTCTCACGGCTCTCCAATACCAGTCCTCACATGGGCGTTTTCCTGATTTGCAATGCGATAACGACGAAAAGGACACCACGATAACCATGCAATCATGTCTACGTCCGATTTCCTTGATCATACTCGAGCAAATCTCAGTACGATAGCACCATCGAGTAAGAGCATAGATGAACTCACGTTACCGTTCCAAGGCACGTAACCGATTGCCTCTAATGTATCTCCTCTGTCACCCCAATAGTTTCGTCTACTTTAAGGCTCCTCAGAAACTACCCAGTGTAGAATAACCACTATGCTGGACGAGACAGTAACAGCAAAGGGCTAAGCTAACAGTGTGCCAGTCTCATTCGCTCACAGTGTTATTTTAAAACTATCTTATCGCCTCGTTGACAAGCTGCTTTCTGCGTAAGCAAACGGTACTGGGGGTTATCACTTCTAACTGCTCTAAACCGTGAGACCCTAGGTCTTTCAGTAGAATCCGAGCGATGCCGTGCCAACGTGCAGAATCATAAATCCATTGAGATGCATTCACCGTTACCAAACTAGTGTACGCAACTCCGTTAGCCTGCAGCAGTTTAGCACAAATCTACCGCGAGCCTATTTTTACTTAGAATGTGGAGTAGGTGCCATTGACTGCTCAAATGAAACTTCATCCATGCTTCACTCACACAGACCTAACCAGTCCATTATCTATTGTCTTCATATATCATCATAACCCACAGCTGGAACCACGTCCAGACTGCAACCCCCTTTTATTTCAGGTCTGTTGTCTCCTACTATCGCAGTCACCAAACCGGATAACCAAGGATGCCACTTTGACTCGTACGGACAGAGACTCAAATAGAACCTACCATAGCAACTGGGACCGAAATCAAGACACCCGACAGGAAATACTCCCAATTGCTTATCAGATCATTCAGCTTCTTCTAAAGCAACCAACACACATTCTAGTTCATGCGCAGCTTGCGAATATACCACCACACTCAGCCGATTGACCGACACATACTTTGCCCTGCTAGACGAAACACACTCATGTGATGTCGTACGTTACCAGAAACGACGCTGAATATCACTGAAGGCAAATGCGTCAACATATATATATATATATATTTGCCAGTGAAACAGCATATTAACTCTCAAGTCCATGCGGAGATTTCACACTTTATTATCCGTTACCACAGTCAACCTTTCCTCCGAACCGTAGCCGGTTGGAAGTTGACTCTCCGCTTCTCGAGGACCTTCCAGTTGAGCTTTTTCATTTCTGAATGGTATATGTTACTGATCCTGAATCTAAACTCACCTTTTTATGGACTGCTGTTTCTCTCACATCCACCAGTGTTCACTTTCACCAAATTGGTTTCGGCACGGTTTCGACACTCATTCCATTTATTGAACTCCGGTACATCCGACATTCAGGGTCTGCATCATCTTCATGGATCGCTATCCTCTCCGCATGCACCGACTTTCCCGAGAACACTTCTTTACAAATTTTTTTTCTTCCTTTTCTTCTTGTTCATAATTTACTCTATCTGTAGAACATCAGCAGGCCTCCGCTTCCCCAGCTTGCATCATTCTCGTTCATAATGCGTCCTTGACACTGCGCTAACGGTTTTTCGATATCTCCACCGCCTAGCCCGGATTCGAAACCGGTTTGAAACTGCCGCGCAAACCATAAGTAAGATGATCCATTCAAACTGTTGTTGGCTATGTCTATCTATCGCTGATACTCTCGACTTTCATACTTTGAATTTGTGAATATTCCACCTTATTGAGTAAAATGTCACACCATGATCATGCGCTAGCGCGTGCGTCTCGACCATGGCCGAGAAATATACCATTATATTATATTATATTATATTATAACTAGCACTGACAGGACTAGGCGATCTAGCATTAACTAAAGAATCGAATGTACCCAAAACCTCCCAAGAGACTTGCCGTGTCACTTCCTATCCGGATTCCACTGTTTTTGATCCTTTTCTTGGCATTTTGCGTGTTTTCCTCGTTTCAACTTGATCTATTGAGTATTGTAACGAACGTTTGAGCAATGCGCAGCCAAATTCGCAACGGATCCCGAAATCAAAAGACGATTATCCGTGATATTCTACGATACTAGATTATTACATGAACAATGACATAAAAAATATACAAACCTCAATAATACGATCACAAAGACTCAACAACGAGAAACCGAATAGCAGCGTGTGAGCAAACAGCACATGCGTCACGCAGGTCCCGAACAAGGATGTGCCAAAGTAGCGCTCTGGGCGCGAACAAACAACAATTGGTCCAGAAAAACAACCAGTTCATAGAGAAAAGTAAATAGTGTATGGAAATGAGTGATGTTGGGAAAAACACTGAATCGCGAGGGAAAAAGGGGGATTTTCCACGACCGGCTGTTACAGTCATGCCGTGACCGGTGGTCCGTTAGTGACAATGTGCTATTTCCCACGATCGGTCGCTGTATCTATCTCTTCAGATGGTTTTTTCAAAATGAGGGATTTATTAAATGAAGGCTGAAAATTGTGAGGAATGTCAGAAGACGAACCTGTGGTTCGGTGTGTATCTGTCCGGGCTGCGAGACCCGGAAACTTGGTGTCCGTCTAAGGATCGAGAAGCTGCAGCCTACGTGAATCAACAAGTAGTTCACAGTGCTGCATAAAATCAATTTGCAGTATGCCTGTGGGAACATCCGAAAGGATAAACGTCCACAAATGCCGTCGTAGTGGTCCCAGGTTGACCGCAAGTCGTCTCGAGCCGTAGGTAGGTATGGAGTAACCACTCGCTGCGGACAGCCGAAGCAAAGAAGCTGGTGGCTTGTCTTTACCGGCCGGCAAGACAGAAACTCGGGCCCCACTATGAACTAGGATCCTAGCGTTAGTGCAAGGATCATACAAGTAAAACAAAAGGCCAGCCTGAGAATGATTGCCGGTGAGTACGGCGGCTTTCACTCGCCCAGTATTAACACCACTGTCTTCACCTACGGACGGCTGGCACGGAAACAATGTGGAGCCATCAAAAACCACTGGTAGGATGGTGTGGCTTAGAAGCCGCAGGAGAGGAGGATTCACGAAGGACGTGGGCACTGGGGGGCGCTCGTCCGTGCCGTTTCCTGCGTGGGATACGGCGAGGGGTAGGGGCATTGACTCCGCCTTTAAAAGACAGTCTACGCTGGCTGGATCGAAAGCACCGAGGCATCTCCGGAGATTCATTCAAATCAATACCCCGAAGATTACGCCATACCGTGTCGATGGGGGGGTGGGGGTTTAGCCCCTTTGCCGACACTTGCGACAGTCTCGTCAGCCACGGCGGCTGCTCGTTCCAGGGACGAGTCCTCGAGGAGGGCAGCTACGGTGGTCTGAACTTGAAAGGGTAAGGAGCCCAACCACAACTCCTTAGCTATCTGTGAATCCCTATCGGCGGGACTGGCCAGGGACGGGAGGCAAGCTAGGTGGCGGCTGGGTTTCGTGTCCCCTGTGGGGTGCCGGGCAAGTAGCTAAGGTGAGCCCTCCTCCAGATAAGGTAGGAAATCCCTCAGTGTAGCTTCTTTAAGCCAACCTTACGGCTGCTCTTGGGGGAGGGACTTAAAACCATATCTCCCACTGAGGTGATAACATCACCCGGGATTCCCTTTCAGGAACAGAAAAATCGATGGCGCTGACGGGTTCACCTACATGCCTCAGATTGCAGCTCTAATGCTGCCAACCAAACCTCAGGGCCGCGTGGGATGGACACCACTGGATTGAAGCAACCGCAGATAAAGTGATGTCCGTTTCGAGCCATATCTTATCTACGGGCTTGATTAGGTTGCCATAATATATTGTGAAGAATATGTGTGGTGCAACAAAGCGAGGATGTGAAACGGAAAAAGTCACAGACTCACCCGGTGGGTGAATAATCCAGGAAAGTTCTGGAGGCTTCAGGCTCACCCACATAGAAGACGTTCAAGAGTGGCTAGCAAAAGTCTCTTCTATTCGATCTGATGGCGAAATACCAACGTTATCCCTCTATCGGGCGAATAGAGAAGACATGAGTCAGTTGACAAGTGCAAAGGTGTATTCTATATATTGTGGCACCGAAACAGTGCCGATACTAGAAACACGCCGAACGAAAATGAACGCAACGGTTTAGCAGAAAGCGAACCGCGAGCGCGTACAATCGGTGAAGGACCGAAAGTGAAAGCGATTCGAAATGATGTCGACGGAAACCTCAAAAAAGTCAGTCCGGTAAAGCTTACGCAACCGAACAAAGCAGTGAGGTCGATGCCAAACGTCAGAAAAGATCGTGGAAACAACAGGTCCCAAATGCTGTCCAGAAAAAGGTCATTTCCTCAGAACGATCGAGGTTACCATAAGTCTCCGCCCACGATGTATGCCCCTTTACCGATCCGCCATAATCGTTGCATGACGTTATACTTTCTGCAAACAGGTGGGACCCCTTTTGCAAGAGGTTGCTCATGCTTGGACACGGTTTTCTAATAGAGGTCTAAATTTAGACATGTACACTCGCGTAGAAACCCTTGGTTGTCTACACGAAAATGCTGGTCCCAACCTAGAGCTAACCGCTTACCACTTTTGCGGCTGCTGCACACTGATCCGACCACTTCAGATCAGAAGTCACCATAACCCCATGATTTTCAACCCTGCTTACTGCCTCTGTAGAAAATGGGCTTTGGTCGTGTGCAACCATCAGGCTTGTCGCTGTCCGTAACAACAGGTGGCTCTTCCCAGCATTATGAGGTATGTCCCAATTTTTGCCCAATTAGGAACAGCAAGTACGTCTCTGCTCAGCTCTCCTCTCCCCCGAGCTCCCACTAAGTTTACGGCATCTGCGACGAAGAAGCCTGGTGCCCGTAGGACTGAGGCCAAGTCAATAATTACCGGAAGGAATAATATTGAGCCTAGAGCGCAACCCTGCGGTACTCCACTGATGACGTTCGTTAGTTTGGAGCCAAATAACACCTACTCTCATGTAAAGCTTTCTGCCGATGAGGAAGTCCCTTAGCCATTCGTGAATCTGCCCACTTATACCAAAAGACCCCAACTTGCTTAGTAGAAGCCGATGGTCTACTGGGCCAAATGCCTTTCCAAAGCTAACGTCGCCTTCATCCACTCTTCGGGTGACTTCGTCTAAGAAGCTCAAGAGATCGGTCAAGCAAGATCTATTTTTGAGAAATCCATGCTGAGCTGGGCAAAGCATATAATTCCCCCATAGGTGCTTGCACAGAAGCGCCCGGATGATCTTCCCTAACACTTTGCATATAATGCAGGTTAGGCTAATAGGTCTGTAGTTTCCTATTTCAGAACCGGATCCTTCCTTATGTATAGCTGCCACTGCTTTGTATTTTCCAGTCTTGTGACAACCTTCCATGGTCCAGGATGGCCTTATATAACCTGCCTACTGAAGAGGACAGGGGGTCAGCCAACGGCTTGGTGATGGCAGGGTGGATATCTTCTGGCCCGGCTGACTTATGGATATCTAACCCTTTCAGGTGTTTGCGCACTATTTCCTCTGAAGGGTCTAGACCTACTTTGCCCGTCGGAAGAGTCACCCCTCAAAACTTACCTACACACCTTTACCTATTCTGTGCAAACTACTAGGATACCCGCCGAGAGGGTCTACTTTGCTCCGGATATCAGCTGCTACTCAATGAACATGGGTAGCCAGTGGTCCTGATGCATCTCTCAACAAACCCTTAGACCGCAGGCGGCTATAATACTTTTTCGGCTGCTTCGTTCTTCATATCTGTAAAGGAGTTCAGGAAACCCCGTTCCAGGCATTAGCATCCATACTACAAACGACATTTATCGTTCGTATGAACTATCTTTGCTGGAATTCCGATTGTTTGTTTTATTTCTTTAAATCTTTGTCACAAACCGGACTCCTACCGTTGCCTCGAGCGAGAGTCGCTCAGCTCGAATTTGGTATTCTCATCTTCTGTAGCTAACCTTTGCTGTAACCCAGCTGCAGTTGTTGATTTGTTGTCCAATTTGGAGCGAAAGAGCCCAGAAGGAACACTATTGAGGTTTGACTATTGTAAAATTAATTAATTTGTTGTATATAGTGCCATAGCTATTTGGAATCGACTTTGTTTTGAATTGTGTCGAAATCAGTTGTTACGCGTCGCTCGAGCGTTCCAGTGGCTGGACTTTACAGTACTCAATATCCTTGGCAATCGCTGAGGCATGAAATTACGCAGCAAATCGGCAAACCGTTCCGAATCAGAGGACAATACCCTGCAGGTGAACCAAAACCCTCTGCCCATAGGTGTTGGTCATGTTTCTTCCTCAGGCTCTAGTATATCAGGTTGTTCTAGGGTTAGCTCGGTTTCCCATAGAGCTAGAGCTGATCTGCTGTTAGCTGAGCTGAAGGAGAAGCAGGTTGCAGAACAATTAGAGTTAGATAAGCAACGTAAGCTGCTCCAGGTGAGGAATGAGACGGAAATGGCGAAACTGCGTTTGCAACTCGCTGAGGAAGAAGATCTAGTCAACAGAAATGAAGTCAAGGGTAGAGTAATGGTCAGTGAACATCTTTCCCGTTACCTAGGTGATTGCCACGTGCAGAACGATGCACCACGAACAACAAGCTTGGTTCCAGTGGCGGAACCTGCAGTGAATTATCGTTTGAACTTACCCAGGGTGGAACCGGAGTCATTTGCGGGCTGCTCGTCAGCGTACTGGAGGTTTGTGAAACAGTTTGAATATTATGTCGAAGGTAGAGTTCGAGACGATGGCCAGCGCCTACTTTATTTGATGCATTACTGCAAGGGACAAGCAAGGGATGCGATTACCGAATGTGTTATGTTGCCTCCGACAATGGCATACAATAGGGCTAGGAAATCCTAAAGGATCTGTATGGACAAGATCATGTAGTGGCTCGTTCACTGATTGACGGCTTACTGCAAGGTCTGAAGCCTCTGGTGGAAGATTCGGATGCCCTGACCAAATTGTCGTTAAAAATGCTGAACTGTGAAGTTGCCCTCACGCCGATGAATTGTATGTCAGACCTCAACTCATTGCAGACTGTGGAACGTATCACTCGAGTGCTACCAACGCGTCTCCAGGAATTGTGGGCTAGGACCGTTGATGATATTTTGGGAAGAGGAGACGAACCGAGGTTTCAAGACCTGCAGCACATAGTGTCCCATGAGGCACGGATTGCTCGAAGTAGGTTTGGCAAACTGGCTGCCAGTAGCAAGGCTCAGGGGTATTCGCGGTCATCCAGTTGGAGAAATTATGCACAAAACCAGCATCCAGAAGCGACACGGTTCATGCCAAATCAGGGTAGTACTTTGTTGGTCGCAGCTAATAGGTGTTCGGTATGTAATGGAATACACGCACTTGAGGAATGTCAGCGATTCCTTTCTCGTGATATACCCGGTCGTTGAGCATTGATCAAAGAAATCAAGGCTTGTTTTTCGTGTCTCAAGCTCATGCAGTAGAGGGTGGTGCCGTTTTGGACAACCTGATGTTGAACATGGTTTGGAAACAGAACAGTTGCTAGACAGATGTCCGCACTTGAGGAATGTCAGCGATTCCTTTCTCGTGATATACCCGGTCGTTGAGCATTGATCAAAGAAATCAAGGCTTGTTTTTCGTGTCTCAAGTGTGGACATCTGTCTAGCAACTGTTCTGTTTCCAAACCATGTTCAACATCAGGTTGTCCAAAACGGCACCACCCTCTACTGCATGTTGCACAGAAGCAATGTACCGATCGAGTCACGCAAGATACAACACAAGGGCTGCAGCTGGATAAGCTGGGTACGGACGAGGCAAGAAAGCCTGGGCAGCGGACCAATAATTGTGCGGCTACTCTTAGGCCAGAATGTCGGGTCAGTTTGGGTGTACTACCAGTGCGAGTAGACGGACCGGGAGGCTCTGTGGAGACCTACGCTCTGCTGGACAGCGGGTCTGATGTGACTCTAATACAAAAAGACATTATGGAGCTGGTGGGCCTGAAGGCATCCCCGACCTCACTTTCGATTTAGACCGTAAATGGGACTACCACCTGGAATTCGGGAATAACGGAGCTGCGACTGAACTCATTGCCAGAGAATGATTTCGTGAATGTAGAGAGAGCCTTTTGTGTTGATAGGCCACCAATCCAAGCAGGCCAGTACTGCACAGATGCGGACATTTTATCCTGGCCTCACCTACATTGCATCCAAAGACAGAATCTGGAAGATTCGAGAGTGCGGATCCTGATGGGTGCCGATGTCTCAGAAGCACATTGGGCATTAGAGCAAAGATGTGGCAAAAGAAAACAACTCTTTGCTGTGCGGACGATTTTAGGATGGATTGTTCTTGGTCCGATAAACCAGGAACCACACTTTGTGAGGACAGTAAACCACACTGAGAGGGGAATCGACCCCTTAGCAGAACAGATCGATCGACTGTACAACGCCGATTTCTGCGATGGGTGTGCATCGGAAAACTCTCCTTCATTAGGAGACAAACAGGCCTTTGATATGGTTTCCAATGCCATAACCTGGTTGAACGGACACTATGAAGTTGCACTTCCGTGGAGAAATCCTGAAGTGAGACTTCCAAATAACTATATGGTGGCCAAAGAGAGACTGAACGGCTTGAGGAAAAGGTTTGCGCGTGACCCGGAATTCTTTGAAAAATACTCTACAGTAATAGAGGGTTATGTGCGCAAGGGCCACGCCCAGTTAGTGCCCGATGTACAGCTAAAAATGGGGTTTGAGCTTACGTGGTACCCACCACATCACGCAGTTGCAAACCCTAAAAAGCCTAGCAAGTTGAGAGTGGTGTTTGACTGTGCGGCTGCATTCCAGGGACGTTCCTTGAATGATTACTTGCTACATGGCCCGGATACGACAGCAAGCTTAATCGGAGTGTTGTTCCGTTTTCAAAAGGAATCTGTCGCATTGGCTGCGGATATTGAATAAATGTTCATGCAGGTTCGAGTGCTGACGAGAGACAAAGGAGCACTGAGGTTCCTCTGGTGGGAAAATGGTCAACTAGGTGATAATCTTGTTGAATACCGAATGAATGCCCACCCATTTGGTGCCGCTTCCTCCCCATTTTGTGCGAATTTTGCGTTATGTCGCACGGCAGACGGTTGGGGAGGACAGTATAAGAATAACATTTCCAGAGCCGTGTATAACAACATCTATGTAGACGACTGTCTTGTTTCTTTGCCCACACCGGAGGATGCAGGAGTTTTTGCTATCCAGATGAGTGAGTTACTATCACGAGGTGGATTCCGGCTTCATAAGTGGGCGTGTAATCGTAAGGAGGTGCTGGATATTTTACCAAAATCTGTGCTGGCCCATCCCACCTTGGAAATAGATGATTGCGCGCCTGTGCCGGAGAGGACGTTGTGGTTAGAATGGAATGCAATAGAAGACACGTTCCAGTTTTCATTCGCAACACGCGAAAAACCTCAAACAAGACGTGGCTTGTTGTCTATAGTATCATCCGTGTTCGACCCACTAGGGTTGGTTTCACCTTTCATTCTGCCAGGCAAGGTGTTATTGCAATCACTGTGCCGCTTGAAGCTTGGTCGGGGCGACTCAATTGGAGAATAACCCCTACGATGCTTGAATGAGTGGTTAAGAAGTATGGAACAACTATGCGCATTCAAAATTCAGCGTTCCATTATTAGAGGTGACTCACTGAACGAAGGTGTACAGCTTCATGTATTTTGTGACGCTTCTGAAGTTGGTTATGGGGTGGTGGCGTATTCCAGAATGGTTTCAATGGACATAGCCCCCTACTGTGCCCTACTGTTCTCTAAGTCAAGGGTAGCTCCTCTGAAGACCGTAACGATCCCTCGATTGGAGTTAGCCGCAGCAAGACTGGCCGTTAGAGTTTCTCGGATTCTTATGGAAGAAACTGGAATCAAGTTTGGTAAGATCTACTACTGGACGGGCTCTGCTATAGTTTTGCACTACATAAACAACACTAAAACGAGATTCAGTACGTACGTTGCCAACCATTTGGCTGAAGTCCATCAGTGGTCGGAACCCTGGCAGTGGCGTCATGTCAGATCGGAGGCTAACCCTGCAGACTTGGCATCAAGAGGCACAACATCACCTAGTGATATCAGCTGCTGGTTCGAAGGTCCTAAATTCTTGATGAACGATGAAACTTCATGGCCGACCAGTCCTACGGTGTCTGCAGCACCACCAAACGTTGAGTTGAAGCAGCCTTCGAGTACAGTTCTCACAGTGTTGCAGGATGCATGGACGGACGCACTTCTAGCTAGGCACTCCAGTTGGTTTCACTTGCTGAAGTCGGTAGCGTGGTTAACCCGTTTTAAAATGTACGTAGCAGTCATGAGAGGCCGGCGCACGGATCTAGGATTGACAACTGAGCCCTTGAAGTTAAACGACATTGCTAAAGCGGAGGAAAGTGTCATTTTGATTGTACAAGCTAACGTCTACGGCGAAGAGCTAAAATGGCTACGAGACAGGAGCAATAACCTATGCACTAACAAATCTCCGATGAACAGGACCCTATTAAAACTCGATCCAATTTCATTAAATGGAATTATTTGTGTCGGAGGACGACTGAACTACTCCAGTCAGCTTCAGGGTGTGAAACATCCGGTGATACTACCCAAGACTCACCCGAGTACAGGCTCGATAATCCGATGGTATCACGCGATGGAAGGACACGCGGGACCTTCTCAGTTACTCGAGGAGAGGGGCACCGTCCGAGATTTTTATTGATAACGGTACAAACTTTGTTGGGGCTCAAAGGGAATTGAAGAACCTAATGGGAAACTGGTCTAGTGATAAGATTGGTGATAGATTGTTGCAACGGGGCGTGCAGTGGCATTTCAATCCCCCACATGCTAGTCACCGTGGTGGTATATGGGAGATCATAGTGCGCTCGGTTAGAAGAGTACTTCTTTCAATCTATGACGAGCAGCCGATGACTGACGAAATATTATTGACATTCCTTAAGGAAAGTGAGCGGATAGTAAACGGACGACCGCTAGTGCCTTGGACCTCGGACTGTCGTGATCTGCCAGTACTCACGCCCAATGACCTACTTATCCTCAGGGCGAACCCACGAGATATTCCAACGGATTCGTTGCGCGATAGACTGGTTCGTCAGTGGAGGCAGGCAAACTACCTAACATCTGTGTTTTGGAAGAGATGGATCAGGGAATATCTTCCACCATTACAACAGCGGCAGAAGTGGATAACTCGAGAACGCAACTTTAGACCGGGTGGTGTAGTGCTACTAGTTTCGGAGGCCTTGCCGCGTGTCCGGTGGCCGATAGGAGTCATCGAAAGCATCTCAAATTCGGACGATAGTTTGGTGCGAACGGCAACAGTGAGAACTAATGAAGGATCAGTGCTCCGTGACATTAGAAAAATTTGTCTTATTGAGGGCGAACCGGACACTAGTGGTGTAAGTTCAGAGGCCAACTCTTCTCAGGTGGGAGGCGGGTCTTCGGATCTGCCGAATCGGGAGGGACCACTGAGAGTTGATCCACCTGTCAGACTGGGAGCTGCTCTTGACGGTGATAAGTTTTAGGTATTGGGGAACCGTAGGGCGAGCCGATGCATGAGGCCGACCACACCTAGCGGTGCACGGGAAAAATCTGGGTCGGATTTTGGGGGCCGGTGTAAAAGAGTTCAGGAAACCCCGTTCCATGCATTAGCATCCATACTACAAACGACATTTATCGTTCGTATGAACTATCTTTGCTGGAATTCCGATTGTTTGTTTTATTTCTTTGAATCTTTGTCACAAACCGGACTCCTACCGTTGCCTCGAGCGAGAGTCGCTCAGCTTGGATTTCGTGATGACTGTATTTGGTAATCTCATCTTCTGTAGCTAACCTTTGCT
This sequence comes from Fasciola hepatica, assembly GCA_948099385.1. Taxonomy (NCBI): domain Eukaryota; kingdom Metazoa; phylum Platyhelminthes; class Trematoda; order Plagiorchiida; family Fasciolidae; genus Fasciola; species Fasciola hepatica. The sequence continues at coordinate 11,439,426 of CANUEZ040000142.1, read as the reverse complement.
GTAACCCAGCTGCAGTTGTTGATTTGTTGTCCAATTTGGAGCGAAAGAGCCCAGAAGGAACACTATTGAGGTTTGACTACTGTAAAATTAATTAATTTGTTGTATATAGTACCGTAGCTATTTGGAATCGACTTTGTTTTGAATTGTGTCGAAATTGGTTGCTACGCGTCGCTCGAGCGTTCCGGTGGCTGGACTTTACAATATCAGAGACACCGGAAGTCATCCGTATAAACCACGTCACAGTCCACCCGGCATAAACTCAATATAGAGTAAAACACCACAATCCCAACAACGACAGGTCAAGTTTTCCTTTGAATGCTGCCGCTTTCTCCTGCCACCACATCAGCGGGCAAAGAATTCCAAAGGTTGGTGGCCCTCTGAGTCAAGCGGTGGACTAACGGCAAACCGGTAGAATTCGTCTTCACCAGTGTCACTGAGAGCCCACGCAAGCGGAGTGGCCCGCGGAGTGAGAAATCCGCTTGCAACTCTGGCCCCAGGTTACCTCGAATGATACGGCGGATGCAGCTGAGGTCACCACGCATCCACTGATATGCTACCGGAAACAAACCAGTCGACTCAAAACGTCCGTTTTAGTTGACCCCGCGTAGTCCAGAGGCGAGACAGGTAGCAGACACCTGCCCTCTCCCTGACTCCGCTGGTTATGCAGACTTGTTTGGATAAGCGGCAGCACACCATGTTCGATTCTAGGAATTGCGTAAAGCACAGTACGGTAGGCTTCCAAAAGATCAGCGACTGGGGCCAAGGATACTTCAGAAGGGAGCACGTAATGTCCATGCGGCCTTTGTTCCTCAGGGGAGAAGATGCCAAGAATTCGAGATCATGCCCGCACTTTGTTGTCCTCAGCGGGCTCCCAGACAGGCGATAATCCACCGGCAGCTGAGAGCGACCCACATGCATATGAAAACACTTCGACAGTGTATGACCTTCTGATCCTCGGCGCCCTGAGGCTCCAGAATGTCCGGTGGCTCTGCAGCAGGTGTCCTGTGGAAAAGTCCTAAAACCACGGAATCGCAACTAACTAATTTCACCTTACACCAAGGTGCCCTGTCAATCCCTTGTTGATCCGAATAACGACCGAGCAGATGCGCAGATATGCCGTCTCTAAAATAAATTATTATGCCACCACGGCCTCTGCTCCGAGTTCGGTCAGAACTAAATATGCGGTACCCCTGCAGAGCAACCTCGGTGTCCAAAACCTCGTCATGCAACCAAACCTCAGTCAGCCCTATAGCTGCAGGTCCACGGGCTATGCAAACACCTCCAGTTCCTCACTTCTGTTCAACGACCTCCTGACATTACTCAGAACCACGTGTGCTGTATGTCCATTCACGGCACACTGACTGAGATTCACAATAGAGTGATCGCCTGGGCCGGAGCTGATAATGCCACCGCAGCCAGTGGTGACCACTTCACCCGCAGTCTCCTATTTGTCGCCCTAAAACCCCGTGTGTACATACTGTCCTCACAGTTTGCGTGGCTTTCCCGGAGTTCAGGGCAAGCTCGCTTAAGTTTCTGCCCATCCTCTGGTTCCAAGTCACGCAACAGTTGGGCAGCTTTGCCTCTTGGACGCGGCGATCGTTTTAAAACCTTTTTAACCTGTGTACGAGAAGCAAGAACAATTTTCGGGGGTCGATGATCTCCAGTTTTGCATATCTTGCCCAAACAAGGAGCCGTTTTCACCTGTTTAGACCCAGCCAGCGTCTCTTTGCCCTCAGGGAACAGTTTTCAAATGCACTCTTTAAGTAAAGAGGGTCGCGATCAAGAAGCTGCTGAGGGGCCGGCACCGATGCTTCCGGAATTCTAACTACCAGCAAGCACTGATCTCGCGGAGGTGAATTCTTTGGACCCGTATGCCCCTGTATCCCAGAATCTCTGTGACCAGTGAGTGTCGTTAGTTCAGGGACCGATAGGGAGACGGCTGTCGGCATGGCAGCAGTGATTGTCATTGCTCCTTCTTGAGACGGTAAGTTCCCCTTCTTGTCGCTGGCTCTCGTGCTGCTGAAAACTTTCTCCCAAAAATCGCAACCTCCTTAGCATCAGAGTAAGCGGAAACAGAAGAAAGGACGTGCTCTGGTAACTACCGTGCCATCGGAAGCCACAATCCCCGCAAACGTTTTCCCCTATGACAGTAAAGATGATGACGGTGACGGCGCTGTTACTGCCACCGCTGCCACTGCTGATGTTGATGAGTAAGGGGATGGCGGCATCAACGACGACGAAAATGATGATGATGATCAACCGCTTTCATCTCGATGGAAGGCGCTCTCGTCACTGACTTCCTTGAGGGCCACACAGCTGTTGATAGTCCAGTGCATTTGATGCAAAACACTTTAAGCTTCTTTACATAGCATTTATCTAAGGCTTTGTAAAGGTCGCTGCCCACTTCGGGGCACTCGAGGTGAATTCAACCATCACGCCCATCATACTGAGACGATTTGTCAAGTGGACGAACCAGAGCAGTATTTAAAGCCTCTCTCTCGTTACTCATTCCTTTGGTTAACCTGAGCCCACGAAGACTTGTAAGACCACTTAAACCCCCATCAAACAACGCTACAGTGGCCTTATTAGCAGAAGTTAGACAGTGGTCGATTTAAAGTTCCGTTGGAACCAATTTCGATACCGCCGAAGAGAACTGGCGCCCAAAAAAAGTGTCTTCTTCAAATCGAATCGAATAGGGACATAGGACGTAGAAGGTAGTGCGCTATGTTGGTCTCGGCTCTCGCTTGGTGAGCCCATTGGAACTATCAGCTCTGTGACAAATGCAAGAACGGAGTCTTCCTCGGTGCCCATAGTGGCCAAAGAACCAAGGGCAAAGCAGAATTGTCCCCAGATTTGGTGATAAAATACAGAATAGCAGTGAAGCTCTGAAGCATTTAGAATACCAGTATGATCCTAACGCTTCGCACTTACAGGAGGGCATTGTCTGATGTATACCTATGGGATTACACAGTCGATGGGCAGAGGAAGCTGAGAAAATAAATATGCTTAGGAGAGAGTCCACTTTCGACGACTTGACGGAGTTCGTAAGTCATCATTCCCCCGTTGCCAAGGCCGATCTGGACAAATCGTACTCGAGAGTTGCAGGCTGGCGCGAAAGGAATGAACATAGGCCCAAATTATAGGGAACCACAGTAACGGAATCCTGCCCTTGGTTAACAAGCACACGATAAGTCAAGAGCCAGAGAGGTCGACTGAAGGCAAGCTATGCAACTCACTGCATTGGTTACCAGGTTGTCAGGACCTTTTATAGCAAGAGTATATCAAATCGGTGTTCTGCAGTAAAACGGATCGGCTTATGTCTCGAGTGTTTGAACCACCCTCATAGAGACACGGAGTGCCATTTCAGGGCGAAATGAGGTCTACACAGAAGCGTGGGTAATCATCGCCCGTTACTACATGGCCCTTTAAACAATAGGCCTACTCAGCCAGATGAACCCGTGATTGTTTGTCCAACAGAGGGTGATGATTTCAAACCGGCGAGATTTGGCACCGTACATGTTGGCACCGTGACACCTCAAGAATTGTAGAGGGTCATGACATTTTTGCACACGAGCTCGAATACTTCGTTGATTTCGCGCGAGCTTACGAAAAGCTGTGAACCAGTCGACCAAACTACCTCCCTCAGGATCAGCACGATCGCAGGGGTTCATGTTACCAATTCTATGAGACTGACCCTGCCGTTAGCATCTTTCGCTGATGGAGGGACCGTGGAAGCTCCGGCAGCCTTTGCAATAGACAGCTTGCGAATGACACCAGTCCACCCTACTAGATTAATGGCCAGGAGACCGTCTTATCTCAACCATACGGTCCTCGAAGAAGTGTTCGGGGTCGGATGAAGTTGCTCTTCCATGGAAGACTTTTGAAGCCAGTCTTCCAAGTAACTGTATTTTGGCCAGAGACTGAAAGGGCCGGGAAAAAGGTTTGCTCGTGATCCTGGATTCCTTGGCAAATACTATAAAGTGAAGGAGGGGTGTGTGCAAGAACCACGCTGAGTTAGTGCCCGATACACGGTTTAAAAACGACTTTGATCCTAAGTGGAGATTGACATTTCACGTAGTAACAGACCTTTAACCCCTAACAAGTTGGGGGTTGTGTTTGATTGCTTGGAAGCACTCCAGGGACACTTCTGCAATGATCACTTGCTAAAGAGACCTGGCTCGACGGCAAGTCTATTTGGAATGTAGCTTCGCTTTCGGAAGAAATCCCGTGCTTTAGATAAGGAAATTGAGGAAATTTTTATGCAGGTTCAAGTGCCAACAAGCACTGAGGTTTTTTGGTGAAAAAATGGTCAACCGGGTGGTATTCGGGTAAAATATCAAGTAAATACTCATCCATTTGGAGTCGCTTCCTCCCCTTTTGTGCGAACTTCCTGTTACGTTTCACGACAGACGATTGGGGGGAAGAATATGGGGATTACTTCTCCGCGGTCGTGTATGATAGCTTCCATGTAGACGACCGTCTTTTGTCCTTTCCTACTCCGGGTACTGCAGGTGTTTTGCCCTTCCGATGAATGGATTACTATCGCATGGTGGCTTTCGGCTCCATCAGTGGGCGCGTATTGTCAGGTGATGGGCATTTTGCCTAGACCTGAGCCTGCATATCCCACCATAGAAATCAATGATTGCTTCCCAGTGCAGGCGAGAACGTTGAGACTGGAGTGGAAGGCCATAGAAGACAATTTCCAGCTTTATTTACGATACGTGAAAGCCCCCAAACAGCGAGTGGGTTGTTGTCTGTGGTGTCGTCGGTGTTCAACCCACCGGGATTGGTTTCACCTTTCATTTTGCCAGGTGAAGTGTCGTTTCAGCCACCGTGTCACTCAAAGCTCCTTTAGGGAGACTCAACTGGAGGAAACCCACTAAGCTGCCCGACTGAGTGGCCAAAGAATATAGAGCAACTTAACATGTGGGAGGCTCAACGTTGTGTTCTTAGAAGTGATTGGTGAACGAAGATTTCACGTGTTTTGTGACGCTTCTGAAGTTGGCTATGGAGCGGCTGCGTATTCCCGAATGATTTGAAAGGACGTATCTTTCTATCGCGACCTACTTTTCTCCAGATCAAGGGTGACTCTTCTGAAGACAGTAACCATCTCCCAATTGGAGTCAGCCGCTGCAAGACTCGCCGTTAGAGTCTTTTGGACTCTTGTAGAAGAGGCTCGGATCAAGCTTGGCAGGACGCACTACAGGAAGAACTGTGCTGCAGTTTTGTGCTACATAAAAGTAGCTAAATGAGATTCGGTATGAGTTGCAAATTGTTTGGCTGAAATCCACCGGTGGTCTGGACCTTCGCAATGGCTCTTCGTCAGATCAGCAGCTACTTCTACTGACCTGGCTTTGGAGAGCTCAACGTCACCGAGTGGTATCTGTTACTGGTTCGAAGGTCCTCACTTCTTGATGAAAGATGAAACTTCATGGCCAACCAGCCCTAAGGTTACTGCAACACCTCCGAGCGTGGAGCTGAAGCAGCTTTCGTACACGATTCCCATGGTTTTTCAGGATACGTAGAAGGACTCATTCTGGTTAGGTACTCCAGTTGGTTTCACTTGCTGTGGGTAGCAGGGCGGCTTACTCGTTCTAAAAGGTATACTGCAGTCATCGGAGACGGTCTCACAGATTCAGGATTGACATCTGGGCCGCCGAAATTATCCGGAGTTGCTGAGGAGGAAGGTGTCATCCTCATTTCGCAAGCCAGGGCCTACGGCCAGAAATAAATGTGGTTTCAAGGCAGGAATCCTCACCCATGCGCCAACAAATCTCCAAAGGAAAAAACGCCAACAAAACTCGATCCAACTTCACCGAATGCACTGATTTGTGTTGGAGGTTGGGCGAACTACTTCAGGTAGCTCCAGGGAGCGCAACATCCTGCGATACCACGTGAGGCTTTCCCGACTACACACTCATTGTTCCGATGGTATCACACAACGGAAGGACAGGCAGGACCATCTCAAGTACTCACAAGACTTCGCAAATATTTTGCATTGAACAGGGAGAAGTTACTTCAAAGCTTACGTTTAGATGATGTCGGGTATGCAGTGGCCTTTCAACCTCCCTCATGCTAGTCACCGTTGGGGCATATGGGAGGCATAGTGCTTTCGGCCAGGGGGATTCTTCTCTCAATTCGAGGGCAAAGGGCCGATGACTGAAGGAACGTCACTGAAGCTTCCCACGGAGTGTGAGCGGATAATAAACGAACCATCGCTAGTACCTGTGACCTGCTGGCGCTCACGTCCGAAGACTTGTTTATCCTGGAAATGAGGTCACGAGATATTCCGACGAATTCGTCGCGAGATAGAAAGCTTCTTCGGTGGTGATAGATAAACCGGCTTTGTATGTTTTGGAACAGGTCGACCAGGGAATATCTTTTGCTTTTACAAAAGCCGCAGAGGGGAGTAAACCAAGGAGGCAGCCTCACCTGAGGCGATGCGGCGCCACTAATTTTGGAGGCTTTGCCTCGTGACCGACGACCAATCGGACTTGGGATTAGCACTTCAACTTTGGATGACTGCTCAAAGCAAACGGCATAAGTACGACCTAGTGAAGGATTGTTGCCTTTTGACATTAGAAGAATTCGTTCTATTGAAAATGAACTGGACACCGTTGGTATAAGTTCAATAGACAACGTCCCTCGAGTGGGAGGCAGGTCTTTGGATCTGTGAAGCCGGGGAGGACCGACGAGTGTCTAGCCACTTGTCCAACTAGAAGCTGTTATCAGTGAGGCCGTTTCAGATATTGGGGAACCGCGGAGCGAGAGGAATCTTGAGGCGGACCATACCCAGCGAAGCACGAGAAAAAATCCGGGTAGGATTTTTGAGGACAGTGTGAGAGATTCAAGAAACCCGGTGACGTTAATCAACGCCGACATTACAAACAGTATTATTTAATCTGTATGAACTATCGCTATCGAAGTCTAAATTGCTTGTTTCTTTGCTTAGCTCAGTGACGAGCAAAGTCGGCTTTGAAGTTGAGATAAGTAATCAAGTGCTGCAGGAATGGAAGAAAAAGGCCCAGGAATTCAGTTATGATTAACAAGGTCGCAAGGGAGAGTATGCTGACAAAAAAACTGTTGAAAAATGCACAGATGAAAAACTGGAAATCTCGATGGCATGATGCTGTCGGAGGCAATCACAAGAAAAGCGTACAACAGACCTGAATGAGAGCGAGTGCTATTTCACGTGCGATGATGACAGAAGTAGCGAGCGAAGAGAAGGTGAGCATCGGGCGGATATCTACGGTAATGTAGGTATATCACGAAGTTACAGCAAGGAGATGGAATAATGTTTGTGGACCGATGTGAAGCCCGATTGCGGAGGTGCATAGCTTGCTGAAGTGGAAACGGAGCTAGGTGTAGACAACTATCCGGAAGACTGTTACAATCAGTGAAGAATACGACACTGGTGAAGAAAACTACAGGGCCAGTGGTTTTGACAGGGAAACGGGATCAAAACATAGGATTTGAAGTGAAGTAGGAACAGTCGGCGGACCTGGCTGCTGAAATCTGAGTTTCCATACCGGTAAGCTCAGTCGTATAGCGAACGAGCAAAAACTTCGGAGGGATTGGGGGAGAACCAAGTATTGTTGATGGGAAGGCCAGAGGACTGCAGGTGATGGGACGCGAACTGTTTGCGTAGGTTGCTTGGCCGAAAAATAAAAATCACGGATAAAATATGAAATAACATAGAGCGCGGAAGGGTACAGAGGGTACAAAGATGTTTAGTTCGCCGAGGAGATGATGGAATGGGTGAATGGTAGGTACTCATTTTTAATGAACACTGCAATGGGTGTGTCCTGTCATAGTGAAGTGTAACTGAAGTTGCATGAAATGTTGCTGAGTGGAGAAGGGTGTGACAACAGAGAGTAGGAATGCTGGGCACTCACGGAATTGTATACATATACAGGTGTATGTATATATATCATCAGGAGAAATGGTCCACAGAAATCGAACAATTGGCGTATCTTGGGGAAGGGAGGGAATGTCGAAGTGATGAACGAAAGGCCGAAGGGGACTGATGAGCTTTCAACGGGTGGATGATGATTTGCCAGCATGAATGTGGTGGTTAGGTAATGAACCAACCTTGAATGATTTGAAAGTGATGGCATGGATAAATAGCACGAAATTGTGATGTTATTGCCGGTTGAAGGTAAGTGTACAACTTTTTTGACCATTTTGACGGGTACCCTGAGATATGACACCGGCAAAAAGCTGCATGATAAACATATCTGAGAAGTACAAATGTAAAGAGGTCAAGCGGCACACCGAGATTAGGATACAGAGATGGATTGGCACTGTAAAACGAGCATTTGGACCGATGGAGGAAGCAAATGATCGCTAACCACAGGCTTGGCTTCTAGGGACCTACGAGGTATATTTCTGCGAAGTTCAACGGCTATCGAACTTTGGTGAGGAAATGAACGGTGACAGCAAAAGTGCCAGCAAGTGGATAGTGGCCGCAAGATCTGACAAGGTAAATGGACAAGTTTACGGAAAGGATGGAAGAGTAAACATGGCTATGACGGCATCCCCCCAGCACTCTTTCATCTTGGTGGAACTGACATCGCTGCTATCTTTATGAATCTTTACAACTTATTCCTTAAAAATGGCATTTTTCCATCCCAGTGGAAAACTTCAACCATTATTCTTATCCACAAAAAAGGTTCAGTGCATGACCCTTCAAATTATCGTCCTACCAACCATACCCCTTTAGCTGCCAGAATAATGGAGCGTTTGATTAAACAGCGGATGTCCGACTATCTCATTTCCCATAACCTCATTCACAGCGGCCAACATGGCTTCCTAAAGTCACGTTCTTGTACCACATGCCAGTTTGATTTCTTCAACCTAGTGACCACGGCAGCTGACGACGGAAAATCTATGATTATCATCTACCTCGATGTGACCAAGGCATTTGACCGAGTTCCTCACTCCCGATTGTTAACAAAACTCCGGGCCTATGGTATCCATAACCCGCTTTTATCATGGATCACTTCTTACCTGTCGGATTGAACCCAGGTTGTATATGCTAATGGTCATCTATCGCAACCGGCGCCTGTCACTAGTGGAGTCATACAAGGAAGTGTACTTGGTCCGCTATTTTTCTTACTCTATATTACCGACATTTTTTCGATTGTGCAACATGGCACACCTTTCCTCTTCGCCGACGACATCAAAATCGTGTATGATTTCCGCCATCAAGATTTGAGCACAGCACTGTCTGAAATAGGTAGTGATCTTGAGAAACTTGATTAACGGTGCACTTCATGGCAGATGTGCTTCTCGACATCTAAAAGCTTCTACACAACCTACAGATGTCAAGTCCCCCTCGGAACTCTGTCACTGAACAAAGAACCCATCGCCCCAAGCTCATCAGTGAAGGATCTTGGGCTTCGATACACTAACAATCTACAATTCTCGGAACATGTCTCATTTCAGACGGCCAGGGCCAGACAGAAAATAGGCCTAGTTCTCAGATCATTTAAAATGAAACATAGTATCCTCCTTACATACCAATCCCATGCTAGACCCCACCTCGAATACTGCCCTATAATCTTCTCTGGAATGTCTAAATCGGACAGAATACGCCTGGAGAAAGTCCAACGCACCTTCACCAAGAAGCTAATGGGATATTCCTCTCCACTGAGCTATAAGGAGCGATGCATTCTATTAAAACTTGACCCCGTATGGCTTAGACATGTCAGGCTTAACTTGTGTTTTCTATGCAGACTTATTCATTGCTCTGCGTTCACTTCTACCAACTCTATACAGTTTTCCCTACCCTCATCTTACCCTCTGCGCCACAGAAACTTCAGTCTGACCATCCCACATTCCAGGCTGGCAATCAGATCCAACTTCTTTCTCATTAAATATTCAAAGCTTTGGAATAAGCTGCCTCGGACCATTCGCAAATGTGCGTCAATAACCCAGTTCAGCCATGCCCTTAAATCACAACTTACCGTTAGTCATATGTTATCTTTGACTAACGCCAGCATATCTGAGGATCGAGCCTATGAAGAAGGCATCGAACTTTAGAACCCTAGCTTCAGTCTCTCCTCCCGCTCCCTGCTATCCGTCCAGCTGGCCTTCAAAAACGGGTTCAACTACTGGGATCACGGCACCATATCCCAAACCTACCATTTTCTGCCTAACGACAGACGATAGGCTTGCCATTTATTATTACTTTTTACATATAACCCACACTGCAGAAGGATAGATTTGTCGTTTACAACTATAAATATCTAGATTCCTGCCGGTTCTCGCTACTCACCCACGTTCACCTACCATCACCTAACCCTTATACATCCCTGCCTCATTTAATTCACTAGTCGGTTTCCACAACCATGTCTAAACAATTACTGCCTCCCTCGCCATATAGTACTAAGGCAGCCATGTAAAACAACTCTTCTCTAGCTGAAGGTTTTAGCCAATGATGTTTTCCCCTTGCACCAAATTGTCCAGTGGTGCTGGATCCTAAGACATTAAGTCCCACCACCCACTAATTCACTCCTTGATCCTCTTATTTATCCTGGCTTCCGCTCCTCTCAGCTTTATACATTTATATATATACATATATATGCATATATATATACACCTGTTCACATATATATACATATATATGCATATATATATATACCTATTCATATATATAAATATATGTGTAAATATATAACATTTTTATATACTATATATATATACCTATTCATATATATACATATGTGTAAATATATAACATTTCTATATACTATATATATATATACTCACTACTGTCCTATAATTATTACCACAAGCACGGCGAGTAACTCAACGCTCCTCGATATCTCTTAGCTTACAATGCCTCTCTTCCGCACCAGGTCCCACCACATATACTTCCCTCACCACCTCTGCGATTTCGAACTGGAAAATCCAGTCTGATTCATCCCACTTAGCGTGACTCACTAACTGAACTCAACACCCAGTTATGACGTTACCATTTCTGCTCCCACCCTATCCGCCAGCTAAGGTTCTTCTGTAATTTCATGCAGAACTTGGTCTTTACTCCTTCTCAATGACCACTCTAGGCGAAATACTAACTTTCCCATTGAAAGTTTTAGCCACACTTAGGCGTTTCCCTTTTAGCCTCACGTTTCATGGCCTCAATGTACCTTTGGGATCCGCCGCACCGATGAGCCCGTGCTTAACTTTTGTTCTTCTTTCCGTTAACCGTTGATCCTCAGCTGCGTCACTCTATCTCACTTTTCTTGCTATAGTCTTTTGCGTCCGACCGCTTTCGCATGACCCGTCCGATGATCGCACCCACCTATACATCAATATATATATATATACCTTGGGTATGCTCCACTCACTTGTCCCCCTTCCTAACTAGATTGTGCCATTTTACAACACAATTTGCATATATATAAATAAAACCGCTCCGTCCTTTAGCGATGGGTGCTTGCTCTCACTTAATTCCTGGCTCAGGCTAGAACTCAGCCGTCCCATGCTGCTTTTTTGCGCCTTTCTCGTACACTGAAGCCTTGCCACACGGATTACCATTGCTTAGTAACTAGGCTTCACTTCTCTACGCATATGCTCATGGTAAGTTGAGACCCCATTCCAACCGGAATCCGTATGCCCCTGCCGAATACCAGCACGTTTGCCCCCACATGAAAAATCCTCATTTTTACACTCAGTGTTTTTCTACTTTTTTACTGTTTGCCGTCCTCGACCACAGCTGGTGAACTGACCAGACTGTTATCTTCCTATTTTTTCATTCTTCTTCCAGACCATACCATCTACTGTTTTATTCCTGGTTCCCTAACGGACACCCTCTCCTCATCCACCGCCTACCTGATATCGCCCCAAATCTCTACTATCACCCAACTACCCTAGAAAGCTACCAGTCTCCGTCTAGGGATCCCCAATAGACCTGTCCACTAGCCAAACGATAACTAACTGTTCGGATAGCAAAATTTTCATTTTCTTGCTTCCATAAAAACGATAATCATAACCCACAGCTGGAACACTCTCCAGACTGCCGCACTCCTGATCTCTTCCAGATTGCATTGGTTACTTGGGTAACCATCGGCCGAATCGACGTTTATTCCGGATTACCGTAAGGACTGGACGATTTGATCAATGGTTTAAACCTATACTCTCGCCCGCTGACGTTACATGGGGCACCGTACACGGATTAACAAAACCTCATGAAAGTCCCACCGGATCGCAGAGGTGATTCCTGACACCAACCATCAACACATCCGCTCAACGTCTATTACCAAATAATCCAACCCAACAGTTCAATTCTTCCCTCGTTGCAGTACGAAACCAATGGCCGGAACCCAGCCTTCGCAGCTGTCAACTTCGTCAAACCAGACCTATTTTACCTGCTTCCCTCAACATCCTACCTGCTACCACCTGCAACCAAGGTCTTTATGAAACAGAATACCAGCCATCAGCAGCCAACCATAATTTGGTTAACAATTTTCTATCACATACAAAAGATTTTTACACTCTTCCAACTTTTGCCTAGCCGAACCATTGACGTTTTGTCTCCACTAATCCGTTTCATTGACGGCTTTTCTTCTCTTTAAAAGTCCGTTATATGTCCATACACCATTCATGCTCTTCAAAAGTTCACTGAAGTCCCTGCGAAGCTTTTCGCCTTCATTTGAATTTCCATATGACACTGTAATAACCTGCACAAAAGGTCCGTTTTATTATCACCCTTGACTCACTTGTCTTTATTTCACATGCTTCCTCCACAATTAGTTACCCAATGCTGGATCAGTGTCCAATATTCCGCTGGTATATCTGACTGCACTTTGAAAGCCCCACGCTTGCTTTACTTCTAACAATGTTCTTTGGCATCTCTTCCGTCCGGTACTCGTTAGTGACCGTCCATTTGTCGCTTATATCAGCAATCCCACGACTGGTCAGCTATCCACACCGCCCTCCAGCGATTTCGAAACCGATTCGGAATTCCCGCCTCAATCATAACAACTTTTGTTCACTCAAACACTACATGACTTGACTGGAGTATTTCGGTTGCTGTGTGATTTATAAATTTAGAATCTGTGAATACCTCACATTGACATGTACTGCCGTATACTCTGATCTTGCCTTGTGCATGCGTATTGACCACGGTCAAGAAATATACTATACTATACTATACTAGTGAGATGCAGAGAATGCAGGGGGAAAGTGCTTGCCAAAATCGATGGTTGTTATTGAGGCGATTACGGGATGCCAGGGAGAGGAGAGGGTTGGTGGGTGGGAATGAGCGCTACATGTTTTTTGGCACATAACTGGGGTTCTACCGGGGTGATAAATTTGCCGGGCTTGAATAGGTAAGTCGCGCTCCCGGTATCAAGAGCGGGCTCGAAGAACAAAAGTTTTCGGAGGTGACAAAGCAGGTGGCTTGCTTGCGACAGCAGTACGAGGGTGACGATGAGATTCCGCAATCCACAAGCGGCGCTAGCCAGCTAGACTGACCGTGCTCGGGAAAACTAACCTGGAAACCGTTTTGGAGGACAGGAGGCGTGATCCACCAACCTAGTTGATCCCGCACATCGTTGCAGACATCCTGCTCGCCCGATGTTCACCGGTCAAAGTATTGGACCTGACCGCATCCCGCACCGTTGGGATTGGGATGAGTGGTGGCAGTGCGTACAGTGGAGAAGTCAGAGATCCGGTGGCTGGGTAGCGAGAGTTCCAAAGATCAACACCAGCAGGAGAGCAATCGAGTGAGATGCGAACATCATATCGTGTTGACGGTTCAATTTTTATATCCAGCGATAAAATGTGCCAATTTGGTGCTCGCGGGATAAGATGGGCGAGAAGTACTTAATTCGTAAATTCTGAAATAAAAGTAGAAAAAGGCTGCTGTCCGGCATTTGTGCCAGCTGTGGAGTTGTGGAGAGATGTAACAACAATGCATGGTAGAACCCGGCTGAAGGGTAGAATATCAAGGGGAGAAATGGCCATTACAAAGATAAAGGCTAGGTCTTAGGATCTAGCATCAGACTAACTTGGGCCTTAGCTTGAACTAGCAGTGAGTCTAAAAAATCAGAAATGGGCAAACCTGAGTGTGAATGGGTACGCGAAAATTAGTTGGGGATGCCAAGGAGCAGAGCCTAGGGACGAGGGACGGTTATAGGCCGAACGGCAAGGACAATGACTAGAGTCGGAAGACGAGTGGCGGCAGCTGATGGGGTTGTTGAGAAAGCTTGTATTAGGGGGGAATCGTAAGGTTCAAAACTTTCCAGGATGTGAGAGGTTCCTCGGAAAAGTAAAAGCATATAGAATGAGGTTTAAGCAGTGGCCAGAAGTCAGGTCCTACCTAAAAAGCACGAGCCTCAGACATGTTGGTTTCCTTTAACAGCAAGCATTATTGACGGTGAGGTAATGTGCTGTCGATGTTTTGAAGTGAGTGGGGAAAACACGTCGACGAAATTCAATGGGGAGTTTGGTCCAAAGCGTGGAATATTTTAGCAGAAAGGGATTCAATCCGATGGATAGCCTGGCAATCGGAATAAAAAAGACTCCGATCTCCGTGACGGAGGGGTTAGAGTATAGGTGACTGGACACATGGAGTGTCAGTGGGAGAAGAAGCCATGCGATGAATAAACATATGGAGGAAGCAATGGTTAAGTCTCATGCGGCGTAGCCAAAGAGGTTATTGCTAATCGTAACGGTATATTCCTTGATCGTGGTCAAGGCTCTTGCATAAGGCAAGATCAGAGAATACAACAGTACAAAACAATGTGCGGTATTCACAGTTTTGAAGTTCAAGGGTCACACAGTAACGGAAAAAACAGTAAAGCTGTGTATTGTTTGAGTAAACTAAATTGGAGGTGGCTAATTTGGAAGTTATGAACAGGTTTCGAATTCGGAGAGGGCATCGTGGATGGCTGGACGAAAGTGGTAATGCTGATATAAGCAATACTGGAGAATGTTAAGGAGTACAGTGATAGCAAGGACCAGTAAAGCGATGGGCTTCGGACGTCACAACATGGACAGCGAGTTGAGGCAGGAGTAATAAAAAATTTGCCTTATGGGTGCCGGAAACCGGTTGCGACGGGTCGCGGCGTCAAGAAAAGGCTGAGAGGGCGTACAAACTGGATGTATGAACGATCACTAACGACTAACAGGGTGGGAGAGTTACTGAAAGTCACGGCTAAAAATGAAGTCCACATGGGGTTATCAACGAGCAGTCAGAGATGCCTGCGGAATATAGAGGATTGATCCAGCATTGTGTAACCAATCGTAGGAGAGCCTATGGAGTGAATGCAGGTGAGTCAGATAAGATAATAAGATAGAATTTTTGCAAAGGTGACTTCGGTGTCAAACGGAAATATACATGGAGGCAAAAAGCTTCGCGAGGAATGCAGTGAACGTTTGAAGAGCGCGAATGGTGTATGGACGCAGAACGGACTTTGAAAGGGGAGCCGTCGATGAAACAGACTAATGGAGGCAAAGCTGCTGATGCGGCCAATCAGAAATTGAAAGAGTGTAAAGGCAAAATTTTATGTACACGTGACAAAAGAAATATTAACAGATTGGCTACAGATGGCTGGCATTTTGTCTCATAAAGTCCTCGGTTGCAGGTGATGGCCGGTAGAATGGTGAGGGTAGCTGGCCAAAGGGAGCCAGGTTGACAAACTTGCCGGGGTAGGTTGGGAACGCGGCGGCTAGCCCTAGATTCCGGTCCTTGACTTCGTACTGCAACACAGAATGAACTGAACTGTTGGAATGAAGTACTGGAAATAGACTTTGAGCGGATGTGGGGTGATGATCAGTGTTGGAAATCCACTCTGCGATCGGTTGGGACTTTCATGAGGGATTGTCGTTCTAGTTATAGGATTATGATCACTGGTCAGCCACGTACGGTGCCTCACATAAAGTCTGCAGGCTTGAGAACAGGGTTTAAGCCATTGTCAATCCGATTGATAAGATCGTTTAGTCGGTACGGTAACCCGGGGGTGACTTCGAGTCGGCTGTTGGTTACCCAGATAACCAGTGTTATTTGAAGGAGATCAGGAGCGCGGCAGTCTGGGGAGTGTTCCGTTTGTGGATTATGGTTATCGTTTTAATAGAAACTAGACAATGAACGTTAAGTTATCTGAAGGCTGCTGGACCGATCTTCGGGGGATCAGCGGACGGAGGTTGATAGTTTTCCAGGGTGGTTGGGTGGTAGTGGAGATATAGGGAAATATCAAGAGCACGCTTAGCCGGAGTGCAAAATAATTTAGTTGGTAGGTGTTGGATGAGAACAGGGGGCCCACTTGGGAGCCGGGAACAAAACAATAGAAGGTCGGATCAGGAAGAAGAATGGGGAAAAAGGAATACAACAGACTAGTCGGTGCACTGGCTGTGGGCAAGGATGGCAAACATAGTAAAAAGTAATAGAAATACCCGGAGTTAAGGTGAGGCTTCTTCATGTGAATGCGAAAGTGCTGGTTATCTGTGGGGTCACGGGGAACCAGAGGTATACTGATTCCGGGTGGAACGGGATCCTACCTAACCGTGAGCATGTGCGCAGATCAGTGTGTCTTGATTATTGAAGAATTGTAATCTGCTTGGTAAGACCCTAGTACACGAGAAAAGGGCAAGAAAAGCACGATGAGACCGCCGAGTTCTAGCCTGCGGTAGGAGAATTAAGTGAAGGCGAGCACCTTTCAATAAAGGACAAAAAGGTTTTTTTTAAGGGAGCTAGTGTCAGTAGACACTTCGGCTGGGTAAATGAGCCAACAACGTAGCAGATAAGTAATCCCTGACTTTGGACATCACTATTAGTGCGTGGGCTTGAGAGGAACATAGAAAAGGTGAGGTTGTGGATGGTAAACTATAAAAATTGCAGTGATTACGTTCCTCATTCCGTCAACCAATGCAGGTGAAGTTTCGCCGATAGCTGTGAACCGTAGGCATATCAATAATGGGGTGTCGCCAGAGCAGTGGCCGCTTAGTATAACTATTTACACCGTAGGGTGATCTTCCCATATCTCCTTGATATGCCTTTCTTTACACTTGTCCTATTGGGTCCGAGACTGCAAGGGATGACTGATTCCCCTTACTGCGAGATAGCAACAGACTAAATGCCAAAACCCTCGACGGTGTTGATGCCGCAAGCTGTGGAAGGAAAAGATAGAGGATGGAACAAACACCCAGATAACGGCACCATTCGTGGGAATATCACTTGACCGCTTACTTCTGCCAACAACGGAGTCGGACTGGTTCCAGTATATAAGCTAACCTTCTGGTGACTGCACCGCCGATTATGATACGCTGGGTAACCCTATGGGTATGACGACGTTGATGAAAAGGTATCATCACTGGCCGCCAGCTATTGCTTAAGCCCTGGGTGATTGGCACAGATAAACCAATGAGCTTCAGCCAAAGGTCGCACATTGAAGATGAGAACTGAATAGTTGTAGAGATCTAGGGTTCGGTAAACCGAGCGCCAGGCATAAGAGTAAGTCGAGGTCAGGTGACGTCTACCGGAATGACATTGTTGTAACAGACCCTTGATCTGGTTTTTAAATGAGAGCTAAGCACGTGTGCAAATTATAGTGTAAAACGGCACTGTCTGATAGGGAGGGAGAAGAAAAGTGAGTGAGGCTTACACACGAAAGTAATATATATATATATATATATATATATATATATATGTATGTATACATGGGCGCGATTACCAGACGGGTCATGCGAAAGCGGTCGGAAGCAAAAGACCGTGACACAATGTAGTCTAATAACCAAGACATCCTTCATATGCTTCATCTGCGTTTACGCTATTGCGGGCCGTGCTGATTGAAGGAAATGCATCTAGGATCATGCTTAGTGCTCCTTTAAATTGCTTTAGCGTGAGACACGATCGCAGCTAGTCAGGAAGCTTATTCCAGAGGCTGTCATGGATAGCCGAAAAATACCTAAACCTGATTGAGAGTCTAGAATGGGGGGTTGTGATGGTGAGTTGTCTGTGACGAAGGGGGTAAGAAGTCTCACTAGAGAAACCAAGTGTGTTATCGGATGAGTGGACTTTTGCGTGCAGAAGGTTGAAGAAAAATGAAAGATTGAGCTTGGTACGACGTAACCATAGAGGTTCAGACCGAGGTAATTCGCACTAAGCTCTGTAGTTAAGGCTGGGAGAGGAGCCAAGTTGCGGATTTAAAAAAACAGAACAAAAGGAATACCGTTCATATACTCAAAATGTTGCTGTCTCCTCCAGCTAACATTGACCCTCCATCGTGTTCGCTTCAAATTTGCCTTCATAACCTAACGCTTTTTTCGTCCGGCAGAAGTTGCTTTCTTTGGTGCACAATTATAGCATACTTAAAAACCCATCAACACTTCTGGCTCATTATTCCCGGTCCACTTCCCGCGGTTTCATGCCAAACTATTCATCAGTCTTATTTGCAAACTTAACCACTCTCTAAGGTAAAGCCCACCCCTTTTTGCTACTTTTACTGATATGCTCGAGAAATGACGCATTTGTTGCCGTCACTAACTTCCGTACCACAATCTCCAGACAGTATACGGTACTGCGAAATTTATCTCTAGAGATTCCCAATAATCGACGACTCTGTGTTTGCTTGCTTTCTCTGCCAGCTTCGCTGTTTGCCTACTTAGGTCTGTTGCATTGCAATCTCCTAATCTTGCAAGGTATCGTGTCCCACATATGCACATCTGATAAGCTCTTGTGCCGCAGAGTTCTGTTCTGTCGCCACAAAGTGGTCCACCTGATAGTCTTCTGCCCATCACTTCATCGTTTTTGCCAGCTGTGTCCATCCCATTGTTGTAGTTGAGCACCACGCAACGATTTTTTCGATAATTCCTAGTGCTTGCTTATGCATTACATTTCTTTTTTCTGAAAGCAAAACCATCCACTCAAAGTCCATATGTTTTATGCGGTCACTTCCTTCACCATTACCTTGGCAACCACGGTCCAGATGTGTAGTCCATTTGGCTTATCACACACTCCGCCCATATCCGGCTGCCGAACTTTGCAAACCTATTCATCGGTTGTTCTGCTTATTTTCTTTCCCATGCTCCATTACGATAGATCGTCTCGGACACTTCCGATACTTGATGAATTATTTTTTCACCACGTGAAGTCTTTGCCGAGAATTATCAGTATGTAAATACTTACCTGTCATTCAACCGGTAATCCCTCTTGCAAGCCAAGTTTCTGCCACTGTCGTAGCTACGCACCACACGTCGATTTTTTTGCTAGTTACCAGTTTCTTGCTGATGTATAACATTCCTTTTTTCTGAAAGCAAAACAATCCACTCAAAGTCCATATGCTCTATCCGGTCACTTCTTTCACCATCAATTTGACACCCACAGTCCAGTGTGTTGTCCGTTTCGTTTTACAACTGGCTCAACCGATATACGGTCACTGTACCCCAAAATTGCTATCCTCGACCGATTTTCTTGGTCTTTATGTATTATGCCACAATTTTTCATCGTCTAACTTTTCATCGTAACTCCTCTCATACATTGTAAGGCTCTAGTGCTTGAATACGTCTCCTTTAGGAATGTTTCTTCTTCACGATATCCACATATCCGTCAATCTAGTTTAGTTCTCCGACAGGACAGTCTTCCTTCTGTAGGATTTGTGTGATTTTGTACCATTCTCCACCCACCCCGCACTTTGGCAGGATAACTACACCTACCTCCAGCCGGACCGCCCACTTGACCTTGAGTTTAAATTCACCGGGCGGTGTCGCAACAATTGACTTGAATGCCTTCTTTTATATTCAATCGCGTTCGCGTGATTGTACTGTCCTACTGTAACTTTCATTCAGCTTTCAACTGTACTGTTTGATCTTGCATTGCAGCATTCTTCGGGGTTATCCGAAATAAACTATTATTATTATTAGTATTAAGTAAATTTTGATGAAAGAGCGTTGCACTTACTTTATATTGACCCGTTCCGTCTTGCGCATCGGGGTAAAGACCAGGGGCAGCATTCCAACAGCGACCTGGCATGCTTCTTGAATATCAGGATCTTGCTCTCCTGAGTACGGTATGTTCCGACGATAAGTGCAATCGTCCTTCTCGCCTTGCCAATTTGGGTCAATGCATGTTCATGGAAGGTAAAGGAACTTAAATAATGCAGGCACGAGTCTCTTGCCACGCGGGTAGTGGGAACCGGCAGACTATTTATTGTGAGGGAGCCAGGTGGCAAGTGGCTTTTTAAGACAGAAGAGAGCTCTTAGTTGCCGAAAACTTCATCAGCCATTGAGTACACCATCGCCAAGGTACTTCAAGTCTGACAGAATATCACTGGCAGCTGAGTGAGTGGCGTTGGCCTCAAAATCATAAACCAGTTTTATGTCGTCAGCAAAGAGGAATGTCACGCCATGATGCGCTACTTGTAAGACGTCATTTATGTACATGAGAAATGAAGGAGGGCCTAGAACGCCACCCTGTGCGGCTCAGCGAGTAATTTCTTTGGGCTGAGAGAATGTCCCACTGACGATGACTGTTTGAGGAAGTTCAGTGAAGTAAGATGATAGCCAAGACAGAAGGGGGTCGGCGACTCCGTAAGATTTAGTTTTTGATGGTAAGCGAGCATGAGATACACGGTCGAACGCCTTAGTCTTGTCGAAAAAGATGATGATGATGATGATTGACTTGTTGCTATCTACTTTGGAGCTGATGAAATTGGGGAATTCCATCTGACACTTGGGGCAAAAATGAAGCTTTAGGAACCCTTGCTGAGCTGGGTTGATAAGGCTTCGAAAAGTCAGGAAATTTGCAAGCTGGTCCTCTACAATCCTCTCCAAGAGCCTGGAAACAATCGAACTGTGGTTTGCGGGGCGATAGTTCCACGGATCATGCGAAAGACCATTTTTTGTGTTTCCGAATTTCACAAGACGCTTTTCAATGGGCCAGGTAGATTCCGGACGACATGGATAATGTAAAGGGGTTCAGCAATAGGAGTACCAGATCAGGCCCCCCAAATCGAAGTAGGACAAGTGGAAGGTCTCAGGCCCTGGATGATGGGAGGGTTTAGTGTTGGCTAGGAGCTTCCTGATGTTGGCCATGATAAACGTCACGGTTGATATCACGTCCTGAGTGAGCATCGAATAGCAGAGTAGTGAAGAATTAGTGTCCGTAGTAAGAGCTGAGGCGAAATAGCAGTTGAAAGCCTCAGCCAAATCTTCTGGCGAATCAAGGTGGATGCCCCTTTGGATAGGGAATGGGATATTGTTTTCAGTGCTGCACGAGTTGCGAGATTTCACCAGTCTTGGAAGAAGCTTCACACTATGGGGCTGTTGTATTGCAGTCCTTTCTTGCTTTTTGAGTTTATTCCCGGTTGCTGCATAGAACTCAAGGCAGAGTCGGCTCATTCTGAGTATCATACAGAAATATTGATTCCTGAGAAGTGAGTTCTGGAGCTTACAAACCTTTTGTCAAAGTCTGTTAATTTCGAAAGTCTTGGCTCCAATATGCCTAACGCTTGAGGTAAGACAGTTTATGGAGGAAAGCAACCTGAAGTATAACACATCAGCTGCTCCTTGCGGATCGGATGTTGGAGAGAAGTCCTGCCAGTCGATGTCCCGGAAGGGGAGTAGGCAACTGGACTCAGTTAGTCAGTCTGCAGGTGTTTTGGTTTTGGATTCAACAACTTCGGGTGAGCATGATGCATGCGTAAAGGTGAAGTGACATATGACCGTTTTGCGGTCACTACCGGGAAGGTTCTGTGTGACTGAGGCGTACACGTCAGGGAGGCCATGAGTGAAGACCAAGTCAAGGATATAGTTATGCCCTGTTGGAGTGAAGAAGTGCTGTGTCCATCCTGCCGTGAAGGTGCCCAGAAGAAGATCGGATAAACGAGGGAGGGCAGTCATTGTATTCCAACAAATTCTGGAAGTGTTGAAGTCTCCTGCTACGATCTTTGGACCTAAGGGTGGAGTATAAACGTACTCGAAAGCCCTAATGATATACGGGAAATCAGAATAGCTAGAAGTAGGTGCTCAGTTGACGCGCCCAATATGCAGCACGTTTTCAGTAACTAGGAAGGAGAGCTGAAGAGAGTCGGGAATACAGCCGAGCGCTGAGTCGTGGAAGAGGGTGGCAATAAGTTTATGTGTAATGTGTGCGAGACAACCCCCGTCTCGGCGGTTCACTGTGTTTACTCGAAAGGAGTTATAGCCCGACGACGACGCAACGTCAGTTTTGGTGCGATCAGCCAACCGAGTTTCTGTCAACAGAACAATGTCATAGCTAGAAGCAAGTACATGTTTCCTTAAGTCAATAATTTTGTTCAACAGAGGACGGGGATTCGGCAGTAGAAGTAAAATTCTGCCTGTTTTTAAAGTTACAGGAAGCTGGGGCTCCATGTAAGGGCAGCAAAAGCCCACTGGGGCCGAGGCAGCTTTCGGCAGTCGGGTTGTCAGCCGGGGGGTGTCACCAGGAGGAGTAGTAACTAGGCTCGGGAGATCAGCAGGTGGGTTACATGGTGGTGGTTTGTAGGGTACGGTGGGGTCGCCTTCATAGGAAGCCCGGTTGAAAAGTGTTAGTTCTATGGAGACATCAGAGAGGTGATTGCCGCGGGATGCGCTTTGGGTGAGACACTCTGGAGGACTAATGGGGTGCAGCATTGGATGTGGCGGCGGGTGAGCAGAGCCGGACAAGCGATCGAGAGGTAAAAGGACGGTGACTAATGGAACCTTTGGAGGGAAACCATGAAAAAATCGGGGAAATGGTATTAGAGGCATTGATGGGTCAGCATGGAGGCGAAAAGTTCCATTAGGAATGCCGTCGGTGATCGATAAGCACCCATGAAGTCTAGTACAGATCAATACTGGATGGTGTTGTGATTTGGTAGTGCGGGCTGATAGATACGGAGGAGGGAATCGTGACTGTAGGTGAGACCTTCGGGAAAAATCGCGCATAAATCGGGGGGGGGGGGTAAGCAGGAGTGCAAGGGGGTCAGTATGGGTTGGAGGGCAGTGGTGGAGTAGCAACCATGGTTATGATGGCTGCCTAGTGAGGAAGGTGAACAGTGGCAGGGTAAGTGGGATTGGAGTGAGACTGGTCTACCTTATAGGTAGAGTTTTTGGGGCGGCAAGCATCTCACAGAGCTCCACAGAGTGAGTGTGGGGGGTGGGGTAACGGCGAAGGGGCTGCTGATGAAAGGGGCATTGGTATGGCGGGTCAGTTGGCGTGGTGTGCAGTGGGGTCAGAGTAGGATACGGCGATGTTGGGTGGTAAGGGGGTAGTGGACGTCGATGTTGCGGAGGGGTAAAATGGAGCATACCACAGTGCGGAAAGGGGTCAGGAGCGGGCCACATGTGGTACCGGCTGGCATCCATGCTGGTGATCCGCCCCGCGTGACTAGGGTCTGGTAGGTCTAGCGAAAGGAGGCGGTAAACTTAGTGGAAAGTTCTTGATGTGGTACTGCTTCTGTAGGCGTGGTGGCGGCGGCGTCTGAGTTGATGGATGTGGTATGTGGCAGTTGGGCACGCGGATCTCCGGGGAACAAACAAGTGTGGTAATGGGCCAGAGCCAGGGTGGGCGACGCAATTTTGTAGGTACGGCGGTGGTGGAGGACGCGGATTGGTAATGGGCGGGTTGGCTGGAGCGCGAGAGGTCGACTGTCAATCACAGCTGTGAAAGTGAAGATGCTAGTGCAGAGTAAGTCTTGGCCATTGGGAGCAATAGGTGACGAGGGTGGAGTTATAACTGAAGTACTGGGAGACAGAGTTGTAGCTGTCTGGTCGGTGAGAGGTGACGCTTTGGAACCCGGCGATTTGTTGGCTCTCTTGGCGGATGGACCAGAGCGTGACTGGCTGCTGGCTGAAAGGAGGGGCTATATTGTTCGCCTGTGGGTAGACTGTTGTGTAGACCGTGGTGCGACCTGGAGCCCTTTAGGGGGAATTTGTTGTGTTGGAGGAGAACGGGACAAATGTCGGTCCACGTTTTGCGGTGGTGCACTGGTCAGTAGGAGTGGTGAAGATTTACTGGCAGTGGGAAGTTGTTCAGAGGAATTAGGCGGCACTGGACCAGAGGGTGATGGGAGTACTTGGTTGCCAGCAGTTGATCTAAGGACCTTCCCCTGTAGCGGTGTTTTGTCAGAGGAAATTGTTAGATTTTTAAATGAAGTGAACTTTGCGATAGACTCTCTCTTTCTAGTGAATTCCATGGCAGCGCTCTCTGCTAGGAGTTGAAGCAGTAGCAAGCACATGTTTCGATGTGATCGATTTCTGAGTCCTTTGCAGTAGCACTCGTACTGTGACATACCGCATGCCGTGAGAAATGACTTTTTGACCAAGGAAAGGTACAAACCATCTGTGACATTAAAGGCTAAGGCATTTTTGGAAACTTTTTATCCTCCTGTGGACTTAGGAAGCAACTGAGTCCAGGAAGTGGCTAGCTGATACGAGCCTTTCCGCGTTCGGATTTTTGAGGGGCCGACGTTATATGCAAGCGGCAACACCATGGTCAGCGCTCCATCCATGGATGGTAATGTCTCTCTAAGGACAATAGGTTTTGCTGAAGCGCATTGTATTTGTCACCGGCTTCGCTGTATTTATCGACCAGGGAAACTGAACAAGGTACCGAGGAGGTAGGAAGTCGAGGGCGTTTAGTGCTTCCCGATTGAGCCCGGCTGGCCACTCCGTAGATGAGGCAATCGGTGGACGATTCAGGCACGATATCTCAAGGAATTCTGATAGAACTGGACTTATAAGTCTGGTGCTAACCTCAGATTTTATTGTTCAGAAGAAATACCCTAGTTTACATCAGGTGTTGAAGGTATCTTGAGAAGCTGCTTGCAAGTTATTTCCCTAGATACTTTGGAGGAAACTGTACTGATAACAGCACGCTCAGTGACGCGGAGAAACGCAGGACATTACCACAGATTCAAGATAGTTCAATGGGAAAGACTGCACGGCGCTCCTTATAACTAAGTGTGATGGAATAACCAAGCAACTGTTTCGTGAGTGAGCGTGGTGAATTCTATAAAATTATTCTGTCGGTTTGGAAAGTGCAAGTGAAGATGATGAGGCAGTACTCTAGGCAGGGCCGGACATGGGATAGATACGATAGGAGTATTGTATCGAGCAGGAGGACAAATATGCTTAAGAATCCCAAGGAATGTTTTGCCTTGGCAGCTAGAAAGAATAAGTGTTTCGAGAAGTTTATGGTGCACAAATAATGTAACCCAAGGCCTCGTACTGGTGGGTTGTGGGCAATAGGTGATTTATGTAGAAGAAGAGAGTTCTGGGGGACGGGACATGGTAGGGTCACAAAGCTGCATTTCTGAACAGAGAATTCAGTTTTCCAGGTAGACACCATTGTTCGAGGCTTTCTTGATCGTGTTGTATATTGTGAATTGCGCCACTAAGGCTCAGGGGTGGGAAGTCATATACAATTTTTATTTCGCCCGCAAGAGGGAACTTGGAACAGTGATGTATTGTAGAGAGGACGTCATTAATGCCAATTAAGAATAGAAATGTTCCCAGCACGCTTCCTTGAATGACACCACTGGTGACGGGAGAGGGTTATGAAAAACGGCTGTCGATTGAAACGACTTGGCTGTGGTGGGAAAGATAGGAGGAGATCCAGTTGAGAATAGGGGATTTAAGCCCAAAGGCTTCAAGCTTGGTCGGGAGTCGCGAGTGAGGAACGTTGTCAAAAGCCTTAGTTATGTCCAAGAAGATGACAGTTAGACATTTCCCACTCTCAGCAGCTGCAGTGACCATGCTGAAAAGTCAAACTGACAGGTGTTACAAGAATGAGTTTTAAGAAAGCCATGTTGGCCTTTATGTACCAAGTTATTGAACAATGAATACTGCGGGAGTCGCTTTTTAACCAAGCGCTCAAATAGTCCAGAAGCCACGAGTATGTGGTTAATCGGTAGGTAATTGAAGGGGTCAAAGAGAGAATGCTTTTGCGGTGAGGGATAATGCTGAATGTTTTCCACTGTAGCGGGAAAACTTCAAACTTCAGAGATAAGTTGAAGAGACTCAAAAATAGTATTGCAACATCAGACCTGCCAAATGGAAGCAGCGCTGGTGGAATTTTGTCAAAGCTGGGGCGGGATGAGGGCTTTGCGTCGCGGAATAAATCGGACACTTCACTGAGAGTAAGTTCTATGTTGGACAGAATGGGTGCTGAAAAGGGAGCTAGTGAAGTGTAAGCAGGTCCAGAGTCAATAGTCATAGAACAGGAGACGGCCGAGTTGAAAGCCTCGGCGGTTGCAGTGGGATTTCTGACCTGTCTGTCGTTCGCTAAATGCAGGTATGGAATACCTGGACTAGAGTGCGTATTTCTGTTTTCGGTTATGCGTGGAATCCGGAGTATCTTATCCGGTCGGCGAAGGGCGAAAGCTTTCTGTTCCTTGGAGAGTTTTTCAGTGGTTTTTCTAACACTATTAGAAAGCCTACGCAGGAGGATAAAGACAGAGAAATCACGAGAATTTCTGTCTGGTGCTGGGACCCTTTACATTTTATTTGCAAAGATGTGAGGGCGTCGGACCGGCTGCGGGAGGTTCGATAAGTGGTGATCTGGCTCTAACCGGGAAGAAGTTTAGAAGATAACAGATTTGCTTCAAGCTGGGACCCATGTGTCAAAAAGTAGTCATCCCACTATGAGGAAAAAATTGATTCGGTGAGTTCCTGCCATTCGTAATGACGAAACGGAGAGTCCAGGGGACCATATGTGTTGTTATAAATGAGGGCACTAAAGTTACACGAAACCATTTTATGATCACTTCCGGGGAAGTGGTCCCCACTTTTGACAGGCCTAAGATGAAGATTAAACGTGGTATGGTATTCTTCCTGGTCGGTGTAAGAAAATGTTGGGTCCAGAGTCCTGCTCGAATGCAGGAGAGGAAATCAACTAGATAGTGCGGGGGGGGGAGGGTAGCGCTTTCCAGTTGATATTGGGTGCAATAAGTTCGTCAGCAATCAGCTTACCTCCGAGGGGTATATCGGATATGAAGGCAAATCCATAACTGATGGGTATAAAGTCGAAAGCAGCTGTACCAGGAGGTCTACACACAGCCAATGTAAAGGCTCGTGTGAGCAAGTTGAACACCAACCCATAAGGAGTCCTGCGCTGCATTCAGGATGGCGTGGTAGTGTAGATTAAACATCCACCACCTCGGCGACACCTGCCTTTAATAAACATCTGATGGCCTATCAGAGATTTGGGCAGGCGGGGTGGGATAGTTGACCAAGTCCCAGTAATGAGGGCAGGGTCAGGGCTGTGCCGGAGTACGAGACCTTGTGGTGGGCCAAATTATCAATGAAGGACCGACTAATCATGAGAAGTAGAGAAAGTTTAGCAGGTTTGTTCTCGGTCTGAGAGTAAATACAGTATGGTATATAGGCTGAAGCTCCTAGGGTGGAGATAGATTGTGTCACCACTGGGATGTTTGTTGGTTGAAGGGATTGTAGTAAGACGATGAGCAGTCGAGCAGGAAGGCTGGGGTGGATGAACTGCTCTCACGAGTGGCCTGAAGGGGGGTCAGAAAAGCGTACAGTAGTCGGCAAGTTGGACGAGGGTATATGACACGCTATAGTTGGTGAAATAAGCCGAGCAGGCATATCTAGCGAGGAAGTCAGCTTGGTTGCTGCCCTAGGCTGGGTATGGCTAGTACTGATTGGGGCCGTTGGATCTGAAGGAGATCGACGGTTTGTAGGTCTACTTATTGCGGAATAACACCAGGAGAGGTATCCATCGACTGCCCTGCTACTGGCAGATACTGGCAGCTGGGACATAGAACTATGAGGAGAGACGGATAAATGGCCAATAAGCGGGAGGGAAAAGGGAAGTGTAGTAGTATCAAATACCTTGGCACTCGCCTTAATACGGACCGTAACAAAGGTGCCCTCTTTACATCGATAAGTTGGTGGACTGCTACCTGAAGGGGAACGTGGAATGGAAGTGGGATACAGGGGTGCTGGTTGGCGCAGAGATTGGAACATCAAGGATACTGTTGTAAGTGGCCTGAGCTAGGAAAGGGATCCAGCGTTGGTGAGAAATGTGGGTGCTAGAAAGAGGGCGACTCATGAGGGAAAATATTACTTCGGTTACGATGGAGGTTAAGTAAAACACTAAGGTATTCATCTGGTATGAAGGGTGGCCATATTTGAGAGGCCCGGAGGTTAGCTTTAACAGCCTGATGAGAACGATGACCAGAAGGTGCAGAAAAAGCATGGCTGTGTGGCATACACGGAGCAATTAGTAGACGGTGGTTGTCAGTGTTGGGATAGATCTTTAATATTGTTCTTTTCATTGAATTTGGCAAAATCCTTCCTTTGGAGCCAGCCACAGACATGGGTTCAACCCTTGAATTTGAAGATTTATTCCAGTTGTTTACCGCTGTAGCTGCGAATAAGTCCATTCTAGTCCCAATCATTAGTCTCTGCCTCCTAAACCTCCACATCTGCCTTCTCAATTGGCATTTTCTCTGAGAAGAAAAAGAGGGTCACCGTTTTTACTGCTTCGTTTCACAGGGACAGTGCGGCGATGCAACAAAATTCCAGTTTATTCAACTGTGAGCTCTTTATATCTCCCGGTGCCGCGGCAAGCGGAACGGCCAAACCGTCTTCAAACTAAAAGCAAAGAAAGCTGAAGAAGACCCCTGACCACTGTGCACCATCCGATAAGAGTTTATGCCCCTTGTTACCAGCTGCTAGCTGCTGGTGGCTAGCCATATATTAGACCATGAGACATGGAGTTGTGCAAGGCTAATGGGCTCAAAACTGATAAGGTAGATGGAACGATAAAGTAGATGATGTTGGAGGGATACGGTTGGAAAAGTAAGTTAAAGGAGACGTATGAGAGTTGTAGAGCTACTCACCGCCCTCTTCCCTCAGACCGCTTCTCAAAATACTCTGGTGTGGAAGTCGTAACCACTTCGTCCTGTGGTACTTCCCGGTCGTCGACTCCCCTAAAGGATAAAGAATTTGCGCTTAGTTGAGTCCACATCCTCTTCTTCTGTAACTTAAGAGCAGGTCCTCAGTCTACGGTGCAGCTGTTGAGCAAGGATAATGGTCTCAGTCTTCCATACACATTTACTATCCCCCCCATTATTCTGAAAGTCTCTATCAAGTCCACCCGGCACTTTCTACGTTCCAGTGAGTGCAAGTTCAGTCTCTTTAGGGGCAGCCTATACCAGAGCCCTCCTTACGGGGGCAAACCATCCCACGAAAAGTCTCTGCAACTGCTCCATGATATTAATGTTCTTTTAATTTCCAGAAGCCAAGTTCGGACAATTCTTTGGACGGGTGAACACAAATACTTCATTTATATGCAATAGAAACTTCAACCCTCTGGTTTCTGCCACTTTTAAAAATACTAGAGGGCGCTGAGGTCTCTCCGAGTAACCAGAGGTGGTGGTTTGCTTGGTAAGAACCAGCCCAGGCCTTTTACGCCACTCATCTGTGTGATCCTCATCTGTTGTCCCCGTGGCGCCAAATGCCTCAGGAGCGTGCACAAGTGCCATTCGCTGAACGCGGAAACTTGTTTACATTTGGTGACATATTTTGTTCCTCAGTTCACTGGTATATCTTGTCCGAATCTCCTAAAAGGCACTGTTGAACAAGGATGCGACCACTTTGGCATCGTCAGCAAACACGAAGAGAGGGCTCTCTAACCACATGACGGGGCCGTTGTAGGTACCTGTACATTTCCGACTTTTTCCATGATTTTCACCGTCCTTTGGTGCGACACTCCTTTGTTGTACCGGCGTTTTAGTGTAAAACACACACACCTTTTGGTCGTCATCACTGCGCAATACAAAAGAGGCTGTAAATAAATCCTTCATTCTGGCACGGTCTCATCTTCTGGTTTGGAGTGTCTTGGGATTATATCGGTCGGAACTAACTGTGTGAAACAAAACATTTTAGAAGCTTCAACGGCATCTCTTGGCACTTCGCTCGATACCATCCTGTTCTGTTCAGCGGATGGCTGTCAGACCGAACTGAACTGAAGACATTGGAGGATATTGGCTCTTTGGCGCCCATTTCCCGATAACAAGAACACTGAACAACTGTGAGTTTGAGTCACACCTTTTGTTTCATTTTACTTCTTAATGTACATACCCTTTTGGCCTTTTTATCACCGCACGCTACTCCGCCCACCTTAGTTTGCTCGTGTCGTCTTAGATATTGTTGACAATAATTTAGTGCACCACATAGACAGAGCAGTACGCTACAAAGTTGGTGAGCCCAGGTCGTTTTCCCATCATTTGACACTAGCTTGATTCTTTTGGTCCAAGTTCCACATCATTCACCCTCTCTGACAGCGAATCTGTTGACATCCACGCGGTTGCTCTGAAAATGCCCGTTTTTGCCCCGACCAACCCTTGAGTGTAGTTTCGACAAATAGAAGCCGTATTTGCCACTCGACGTATAACCAACGAGCGCGTTAAATACTCTCACGTTGTCCAAGCGCTTCCCTTTGACATCTCTGTTGACGTGGAGGATCTTTTCGATCCCATTCCACCAGAAGCTCCTTACACGAAGCTTAAGGAAGCAGTCATTCAGCGTACCGGAAAATCAGCCGGAAAAATGCTCCGTGAACTGTTCACGTCAGTGGAGCTCGGAGACCAAACTCCGTCCCAACTTATGCGCCACATGCGGTCGCTACTGGCTGGACGTCAAATGGACGACGCCATTTTCAGGGAGATATGGGTTCATAAACTACCTCTCCCGATGCAGCAGGTCCTGTCAATGCTGGAACCCAATACTCCACTTGACAAGGTTGCGCAACACGCCGATAGAATAATGGAGTGCTACCCGGCTGGTAGACCTTGCGTTCACATGCCATTACCCGCCGAAACCACTCCGACACACGAATCGCCTATGGCATTACCAGCACCTGCCCCAGATCGCCGTGGCGATGGTTCTCGCAGTCCTGATTCCCCATCCCATCGCTCTCATATTGATAAGGACATTACGGACCTAAAATGAACCGTTCGCTTTTTGTGCAATGAGGTAGGTGCAATGTGCAACGCATTAACTGCTCATCGACCTGTGTCCGCCGAAGTACCCCGTCGACATAGATCACGGTCCAGAAACCGCAGGTTACAAACCTGTTGTTGGTACCACGGCACATTCGGCTCCCAGGCACGCTGCTGTAATCCTCCATGTTCATTCCGCACTTCCACCCTTCAGTCAAAAGACCAGGCCAGCCAGTAACGGCGACGACTACGGCTGGCCCTCCACTTGAAAGTCGCCTATTTTATATCGTTGACCGATCCAGTAGCCTTCGATTCCTCATTGATACCGGCGCCGAAATCAGTGTAATCCCCCTACCCAAACATCATAGCCTCAAACCATCTTACTTTACACTGCAAGCAGCAAACACAACAACTATTGCGACATTCGGCCAACGGTCCATCACGCTTGATTTAGGCCTCCGACGCTCTTTTCAGTGGGTTTTCATCCAGGCGGATGTTCAGACTCCCATTATTGGCCCGGATTTCCTCTCACACTTTGGCTTAACTGTGGACCTCAAAAATCGCAAGCTGGTAGACACCACAACCTAGCTTTGTGCAGTCGGCATTGGTAAATGCACCAACTCCCTGGGTATTCGGCTGGCGATCCCGCAATCGCCGTTTTCTGACATTTTGAAGGATTTTCTATCCCTCACTAAACCGTGTCAGTTCACCGACCCAGTCTCTCATGCTGTGCAGCACCACATCGCTACAAAAGGCCAACCTGTCCACTTTCAACCACGACGACTCAACGCCGACAATTTCCGTATTGCACGCCTTGAATTCGAACACATGATGAATCTTGGCATCATTCGACCGTCTTCATGCCCATGGGCCTCTCCTTTGCACATGGTTTCAAAATCATCTGGTGATTGGAGACCCTGTGGAAACTACCGTGCTCTCAACAACGTCACCGTCCCCGACAGGTACTCGATCCCACACATTCACGATTTTTCACAGAATCTCTCTGCGAAGACAATTTTTTCCAAGGTTGACCTTGTAAAGGCATATCACCAAATCCCCGTGGCCGGAGAAGACATTCTCAAGACAGCTATCACCACGCCTTCTGGCCTGTTCGAGATCATTCGCATGTCATTTGGATTGAGAAACGCTGCTCAGACGTTCCAACGATTCCTCGATGAAGTGCTTCGAGGTCTACCCTTCGCGTTTGGCTACATCGACGACATATTAATTGCCAGCGCCTCTCCATCGGAGCATGTCATCCACTTGCGTCAACTCTTTCAACGTTTCCAACAATACGGACTTCAGCTGAACCCTAGTAAATGAGCCTTCGGCGTTCCGTCCCTCGACTTTCTCGGGCACCATATCGATCAAAACGGTTTGACACCCCTCCCAGATAAGGTCAGCAGCATCCTGTCATTTCCTGCACCTCAAACGATTACACAGTTACGACGTTTCTTGGGAAGTTTGAACTACTACCGTCGCCTTATTCTCCATTTCACCTTTGACCGATCTTCTCAAGTCCAGCGTCAAGACGATCGATTTCACTCCCGAGGCCGAGACAGCTTTCACAGAAGCCAAAAAGATCTCGCAGATGCCACCATGCTGCACCATCCACATTCGGATCCAAATACTGAGTTAATCCTAACAACTGATGCATCAAATACTGCGGTCGGTGCAGTGCTTTACCAAATAGTGGACAGCCAATTGCAGCCCTTAGCGTTCTTCTCGAAAAAACTCTAGGCGGCACAGACAAAATACAGCACGTTTTCTTGTGAACTCCTGGCCATTTACTTGTCCATCCGTCATTTCCGTCATCTTTTGGAAGGACGAAAATTTCGTGTGCACACTGACCACAAACCCCTGACACATGCACTCCATGCCAAGCCTGACCGAAATTCACCCAGAGATATCCGCTATTTGCATTATATTTCTCAGTTCACAACAGACATCCGCTACGTGTGTGGAGTTGATAATGTTGTGGCTGATGCATTATCCAGACCGGACATCAACACGGTGCGGACTAAATTCGATCTTACGGAACTGGCAAACCTCCAGCGTGATGATCCATCCTTGCTCGAACTGCTCACATCCTCCACACTCCAGCTGAAGGATTCCCCCCTACCTTCAGCCGATGGCAGTCCGTTGTGACTGGTCTACGGGTCACCCTCGTCCTATCGTTCCAACTTGCTACAGGAAAATCGTTTTCGATCATTTTCATTCTCGTTCCCATCCTGGTATCTGTGCATCCCGCAAACTCATTTCTGCCCGATTTGTTTGGCCCAGTATGAATTCTGACATTGCATTATGGACTAAACGGTGTTTACAATGTCAGAGGAACAAAGTCCACCGCCACACTTTTTCCCCTCCCGGTACATTCACCGTTCCCGACGTCCGTTTCACACACATTCACGTCGATCTTGTTGGTCCACTACCACCATCAAATGGATATACCCACTTATTAACCGTTGTTGATCGTTTCACATGCTGGCCGGTGGCAGTACCCATTTCCGACACCTCGGCAGAAAATATTGCGAAAGTGCTACTCCAGCACTGGATTGCCACATTTGGTGTACCGTCTGCCGTCACCACAGACCGTGGCAGCTAATTCCAGTCGACTTTTTTCGTGAGTTCACTAAACTGCTTGGCTGTAAGCACATCACAAAAACTGAATACCATCCTTCGTCTAACGGCATGGTAGAGCGCCTACACCGTCAACTCAAAGCAGCACTGATGTCGCAGCCAAACCCCAATAACTGGAGCGACAACCTGCCACTAGTTCTCTTGGGTCTGCGGTCATCAGTCAAAGACGACCTCCACAGCACGTCGGCTGAACTCGTTTTCGGTACCACCATATGCCTTCCAGGTGAATATGTTCAACCCAGCACTGATGACAGTCCTAACCCATCCCAGTTTGTCCAACAACTCAGAGACCGTATGTCACATCTACGTCCAACACCCACTCGCTCGTCATCCACACACGTTTTTGTACATAATGATCAATATACGTCACCTTTCGTTTTTTTCGTAACGATGCTCTTCGTAAACCACTCACACCACAGTATGACGGTCCATTTAAGGTGGTTAGTCGCACAGACAAATATTTCGTGGTTCAAAAAGCCGATAAGTCAGACACAGTTTCCATTGACAGACTGAAACCCGCGCATTTTGATACACCTCCATCACCAGCAACACCGACACCATCACCATCCACAGACACACCACCAACAATTCCTGTTGATGATCCACCCTCTATCATCACACCAGACACTACACCACACCCGCCAGCATCACCACAGCAACAACCTTCCCTTGTAACCCGCCCTTCCGGCGAAAACGTTAGACATCCTGTCAGATTTCAAGACTTTGTTAGTTGACGTTTTCTTTCGCTAACCGTTTCCTCTTTCTATTTATCTATCGAGCGTTAATCCTGTACAACAAACGTTCTGGCGGGAGAGTTGTGTAAGTACCTGTACATTTCCGACTTTTTCCATGATTTTCACCGTCCTTTGGTGCGACACTCCTTTGTTGTACCGGCGTTTTAGTGTAAAACACACACACCTTTTGGTCGTCATCACTGCGCAATACAAAAGAGGCTGTAAATAAATCCTTCATTCTGGCACGGTCTCATCTTCTGGTTTGGAGTGTCTTGGGATTATATCGGTCGGAACTAACTGTGTGAAACAAAACATTTTAGAAGCTTCAACGGCATCTCTTGGCACTTCGCTCGATACCATCCTGTTCTGTTCAGCGGATGGCTGTCAGACCGAACTGAACTGAAGACATTGGAGGATATTGGCTCTTTGGCGCCCATTTCCCGATAACAAGAACACTGAACAACTGTGAGTTTGAGTCACACCTTTTGTTTCATTTTACTTCTTAATGTACATACCCTTTTGGCCTTTTTATCACCGCACGCTACTCCGCCCACCTTAGTTTGCTCGTGTCGTCTTAGATATTGTTGACAATAATTTAGTGCACCACATAGAGAGAGTAGTACGCTACACCGTTTACAAAAGCGAGAAAGATTTGGGGACCCATTATCAAACCTTTGGGAAGCCTGTGTGCCGGTATCCCACTCTCGGAACACTCTCACCTACCCTAATCTGGAGGCCTCTGCCTGCTACAGAGTTCCTGGTCCATGGCATAATTTGAGGGCTTGAACGGAAAGCCACCGATTTGGCAAGCATGAGGTGGTGGTTTACTCGGCAGAAGGCCTTTCTGTGGTTGAGTAACATACTTCTACCCCGTCTCCCTGTCTAATCTACCGATTACCTCTTAAAAGAAGTGTAACAGGTTAGTGAGGCGTGACAGACCACCTACGAAACCACGTTTGCTCGATACCTCTGGATGGTTTACCATTGTGTATGGCTACCTTGTCCCTCAAAATTCCTTCCATCACCTCAAAGACTACCGAGATGAGGCTCACCGGAGGGCAGGTAGAGCAACATTCCTTGTCTCCACCCTTGTGAGGTGGGCAAGCTGGGGACCTCATCCAATCCTTAGGCCTGCCACTCTATTCCATCGATACGGAAAATAGAGCGGTCAGAGGTTCCGCAAGTAAGTCGGCTAGCGGCTTTGGTGCGGTTGGCCGAACTTCACAAGGCCCGGTCTTTTTGGATGCTTTCGATCTGCTGTAGGCAGTGGCCATCTTAAGGTGTCTATCATGGCATCCTGTATAGGTAGCACGGGGGCCAAGTCGTCTACCGCTCTCTACTCTGTCGACCCAGTGGAAGAACGGAAGCAGTGCATCTACCTTATCGGGGCTGGTTGCGGTATGCCTTCCTTAGTCGCACTTTAGGTAGCCTGCTGATACCCTTAGGACCGTTTCGGCTTAAAGTAATTAAAGTACTCCTCAGGGTAGACTCTGGCATCCTTTGCCAGTTGTTTTTACTTTTCTTTCGACCAGATATACTCACAGCCAAAAACCTACTGCTTGCAGCTTCGTACCGCCGGGAGTATCCATCGCTACCGCCATCCCCATATTTCTTTCAAGCTAAGTTTTCAGCTTGGGGTGGCTTTCGGACCCGACCCGTCCACTACGCCTTTGTATCTTTCTGGGAGGAGCTAATTAGTCTGTCAGACGGTCTGTGTCATCCCGGATGCAAGACCACCTTCTTTCTATGTAGCTCCCCCACCATTTGCTCAAAAGCCCACCTCCTCTCTGGTCTTCCAAAGAGATTCCGGATCATTTTATGCTAAGTTCTGTGAAGAATTAAGTGGTAGTGTTTGCCCGCAAAAGATATCATCTGAGTACTTTTTCATCATATCCTGAGAAGAATTGGGAGGATGACTGGACCACATATAGTATTTTCCGTAGTTTGAGGGCCTTACAAGGTTGTCAAACTGCGGCGTAAAGCTCTTGAGCTATGGAAAATAGTGCAAAATGTTTACCTACTCAAGCGTTAGTCATAGCACAGTCACCAATGACTGTTCTCAATTAACCTTCATGACGTTAGAATATATTTAGCCTATCAACTATAGTTACACTATGGATGTAAGTGAATATTACCTAGTGATTTCATAAGGGTAAGTACAGCACAGGTTTTCGTAGTGTGAATACTATCCACATCAGACACGCATGTGTAAACTCGTAACGCATCTATATTAATTTGTTATTTGAAAAAGAGACGAAACAACAAAGCAATATTTATTTGAAAATAGTTTTCAGTGTTGCAAAGTATTTGTGCTAAACCCCTAGACACGCGCAGGCTAGTAAAGAAGAAGGCGAACGTCGAGGTTTATAAGAAAATGGGGAGGAAATCGTCACCATTTGGAAAAGTGGGGACGGAAATATTGGTCGGTATGCTATTCGTCTCACTGTGCTCGATGAACCGAAAGTTTTCTTCGTTATAAGTCTGGTTTTTGAGGAAAACAGTTGGAAAGCGCAGCCGTGAAAAAACAGTATCATTACAGCTGAGGTTTAATCAAAATCTTTCATACACGTGGTTGCACCTGTAGAACGGATAGGACCCGAAGAGCTGGTTGCATTCTGGACATCTGGATGCCTAGGAGGAACGGTAACCTCAGATGAACCGGTCGCAAGTAAATCGTCCGCATCCTCGGCAGAACCGCCGAACATTTTCAGTATCCGTGAGAACATGGTATTTGGTTCAGCACTTGGAGTGCCGAAATACTGCCGCCCTATAGTTTCCAGATAGGTGGCATAGGTCGAATCCCTGTTAATCTGTGGAAGGCACTTTTCACAAAGCACACAGAATACACTAAAACGTTCAGTACTGTGGATGACTAACAAAAAGAACCAAATGAAATTGAGCAGCGGGAAGCGGGTAAACGGTGGGCCGGGTTCCAGTCGCGGATGTCCTCTTGTGTACGTATAAAAAGATAGAATGGCGGCTGAAGGCTGCCGCATGCAGAGGAACTGTAGCACAGCCTGAGTGATAAACAGGTCAATTTCTGATCGTAGCCCATAGCGTTGATGGAGCGCAATCAGGAATGAACAAACGGCACAGCCGTTGAGCGACAACATGAAGCGAAAGCGGGCTTCATAAAACGAACCTTCGAGCCAGAACAGACGACCCAACTGTTCGTTGAACCCGCACAATAAGTTCTTATGAGGTTTCAGCAGTGTTGTCGTTTGGCTGACGAACGCCGCACGTTCCTCGGTGGCAGGCATTTTGTTCAGAAATCGACAAAGTTGGTTCAGCTGTACTTCGGTCAAGTTCATTTTGCTTTTCGCATAAGCCTGTAGTACAAGAAACGCGAGATCCGTGCCACTTTCCCACTGCTGATTGGACAACAGCAACTCTGCACCCGAGTACAGATACTTCAGCGCTTCTGCATAGTTGCGGCGCGTGGTGCAGCGAAAGTACAAAGTTTTGTAAATTTGATGCGCTTCGTAGAAGCGCCTTTCCTCTATCGCAGCTTGAAGTCGCTGTTGCAATTTAGACAGCATGAAAGCATTACCAGACATCATGTAAGCCACGTCGAAACTTCTCCGGAGCACAAGACCCCAGTGTTTTGATCCCCAATCTTAGCACCCCGTGGTTGCCGTTTCCTAGAGAATCCTTCAAGATTAGATCTGCTGTATACCCTGGGTATCTAGGGATTGCTAGATCTGGGGTTGAAGCTCTATGCCCGTGTCTCCACCGTTTTTCCTCCTTCTATCAACAAGTCTAGGTCACCCTGACGTAAGATTCAGGTTGCCCTGTATTTTCTTTTTCACTTCCCAAAGTTTGGGCTTACAACTGCTTCCGCCCTAGGATACGTGACCCCATTACCCGAGGTAGTGGCCCTGTTGTGTAGGCGACTGCGGCACATCATCATGCGGCAGCTCTTTAATACCGTGAGTTAGAGTTATAGACTATGTTAGATATTTCCCGCCTCAATTCAAATTGACAACATTCCGCACGACCCTCCCAGCAAATATTCCTTGATTCTTGCCACCGTACCATCTACGTAGAGTGTTCACATCCCACTCACCACGAGCCAATTCCTACCTGATCCTCTCCACGCATTTAGAAGTGCATCTTCTGAATTTTCTGTCCCAGCTCGAAGTTTTTCGCCGCTTGATTCTGCTCACCTATAACCCCCCAAATTCTCACCTTTTACTTTCTCCGATAGGATTGCCCTCCCATTCTATCCAGTCCATCTATCCCTTATCTAAAATATACATCTCCCTACCGCCTGGTGTTGTGATCCAAACAGTGGTGCAGTATCTACGGCATCCTGCGCGGATTTTATCTCTTCGTACTGCGCATCGAAATTTACTAGCACACCATACTTAATAATAATAATAATAATGATAATAATAATAATAATAGTAATGGTTTATTTCGGAGACGTCCGAGGCATGCCAGGTGTATGATCAACTGTTTACAAGTGATGGAATAAACAGACAAAACCCTTGAAAAAGTAGAAACTTACATGACAGGAGTTGAAGAAACGGACTAAGAATGGGGAGTAACGTGGGATGAAAGTAGGCAAGTATATGCACACCAAAAGAAATGTACTAGATTTAAATGGACCCACGGACGGGTTCGAATAAACCCCCGGTGATCTTGAAAAGTCAAGGTCAGGTGGGAGATTTGGCTGGTCAGTATAGGGACATCTGAAGGCTGACTGATATACATGAGAAAGGCTAGAAATCAGCATAAGAAACTGTAATAGCGGGAGACGATGAAGAAAAGGTGAGATTCACTGCAGGGATTAGGTAGCAACGGAGCATTGGTGCTCTGCAATAGATGGTCGGCGAACAGGGCACAAAACTCATTGTAAAACAGGGAGCGAGCAAAGTAAGACGCAAAAAGTGAATCAGGTAAAAAAAATAGTTCATAGGAATTGGACACAGCCGACGTGAGACATAGATCTAGAAGGAATGGATGCACATGGCCGTCAGTGGGAGGATAGCAAGAGAGATGGCCTGTGAAGAACTACAGGATACAGAGCGAATGCATATATACATATGTGCGGTTGTTTGTATATATATATATATATATACATGTATATATGCATGCATATATTTATATATACAAATAAGAGAAGCAGGATCAATAGCAATGGAGTCCTTCATTCATTCTTCATTCTTCATAATAGAGGCAGAGGGTATCTCTCCCGTGTAAGCCTCCTCACCACAGATCAGTGATGTAGACTCATGTGTGTCTCCCACCACCTCTTTAGAAATACGTCCAGAAGTCGCTTGAACAATGTGTCGTTGGGCTCTTCCACCAATTCGGCTGGCAGCGAGTTCCATAGATTGGTCACTCTCCGAGATAGATGGTACACCAGAGGGAGGCCCACCACGTGCAGTTTCTTTAGAGTTAGCGGGTGTCTCCTCGTACGGCTATGTCCGCGGAGAGGGAGCTCTGCACGTAGTTCTGGGCCGAAGTCGCCTCTGATGACACGCCTGGTGAAGATCAGGTCTCCCCGGACTCTCCGATATGCCACTGGAAACAGCCCTGTTGTCTTCAGCCGCTCTTCGTAGCTGACCCCACGTAGCCCTCCGATAAGGCGGGTTGCGCCTTTCTGTACTCTTTCCAACTTTGCCACCTCTGCCAACGTACAAGGGAAAACTGCTGGCCCCCCGTATTCCAGCCTGGGACGCACATGGGTGTCATACAGCACCTTGAAGGCGTTGAGGGACAGATGGCCGAATGAACGAGTAATCGGCCCCAGGATACTCCGCGCTGAAGAACAGATTCTATCAGTGTTGTGCTTCGTTTTCAGTGACGAGGGCACGATCACTCATAGATCTTTTTCGCAGACAGATCTCCGATGGGGTGCCCCTTGTATATTGTACATCCCACTGCTGGGCGGTGCTCCCACTCGCATATGCGCACACTTGTCCGTGTTGACTGGTAGTGACCACAGATCTGACCATCTCTCAAGGGCTCTGATGTCCTCCTAAAGAACGAGCTCGTCAGCATATGACGTAATCGTGCGCCAGATCTTTAGGTCGTCTGCGTAAATGAGGCACGGCGATTGAAAAACTGATGGTAGGTCATTGATATAGGCCAGGAAGAGGAGCGGACCCAGAACCGATCCTTGTGTAACATCACTAACTGCCACTTGCCAAGTTGACAGTGACTGTGCTACTCGTACTGCAAAGGTTCGGCCTTTTAGAAAGTCCTTTATCCACAGAATCAAGGGATCTACTACACCAAGAGCCTTAAGCTTACCTAATAGACGGTCATGCGGAACTTTGTCAAAAGGTTTGCTAAAATTCACGAAGATTACGTCCGTAGGGTGTCCTTTGGCCTTGGCTATCGTCCAGCGTTCTCGTGCGATTGCCAAGTTTGTTAGGCACGACCTGCTTTTCCAAAAACCATGTTGTTGTCGGCTAAGTAGGTCGTATACCCCAATATGGTCCCGGATTTGCGTTGCCAGCAGGCGCTCCATAACCTTTCTTATCACCGGTGTTAGACCGACAGGTCGGTAGTTGACAGCCTCAGCTTTTGCCCCATCTTTGTACAGTGGCACGACGACCGCTTTCTTCTATTCTTGGGGGAGCTTTCCCGCTGCTAAAGACGCGTTGAACAGTCATGTGACTGGCTGAGTTAACACAGCGGCCAGTTCCTTTACCACCAACGGATTAACACCATCAGTTATTAGGAAGGGCAAATTAGGTTAAGTTGAATGTTTGTAGAATTAACTTTGGAATATCGTGGTGAACTATCTTCATGACAGGTGAACTTGGTGGATCAACAGAGAGAGTGGAGAATGCGGAAGCACAGAAAAGACGACGACTGAGGAGCAGTTCAAAAAAGGGGAGATGGAGGAAAGTACCGAAGGGAACAGGTAAGAATGGATCTAGTATTCTGATTGATGTAGGTGAGACATGTGGTGTCGGTCAAGAATGGGAGAAGCATTATTAAATGGGCTTACGTTATTCAGCAGGAAGATGGTGGCGATGAAGATGGCTAAGCAGCGCAGAGCGATTGTGCATACAAAGTGGAGAAAGGTACCTGGGAGGTGAAACTGCCCGTGGTGCAAGATGCAGCAGCTGTGACGGCAAACAGCGTGGGAGAGAAATGAGCAAAAGGGGTGCCAGAGGGTAATGGCAGATCAAACGGAGTGAAGCCGTGAATGAGAACCATGACGAAACAGTTTAGGTGGCAAGTGAAAAAGCAGAACGGTCCAAAAAGCAAACATAAAATGCCTGTGGCAAACAGTAGACGAAACAGGAGGTGGGAGCACGGGCCGAAAAAGACAGGCGAGACATAACCAGTCAGATCATACCATTGCAGGTGGAACACGAAAAAGGCAGAGAGGAAAGAAGTACCGGGACAGGTAAACCGGTGGACGAACATATTGCATGAACAATGAATGTGCGTCGGAGTCGGGGACATAGAAATTGGGAGCTGCTCGCATGCCGGCAATTGTAAAAGTGGATGTAAATGGACGGTACTAATCGGAGCACTGCCAAGTGGAAGGATCCACAGAGGAATTTCGAAGCCAGGCAAGGAAAATAGAATGTTAGTGACTGGATAATAAATGTGGCTGTGAGAGACGCAGTTTGGAACGGCAGTTCTAATATGAGAATTGGTCATGGGTGCGGGTGGGGCTGGTGTGCAATGGTATTAAGCGTAAGAAGGGAGAACGAGGGAGGGTTTGACAGAACTGTAGGCAGTGAGGCGTAAGCATGCGATCAATGAGCTTTATAGGCCTAGGGTGATATCAAATGAATAGATACTACAATCCGGCAACGCCGACATTGGTGAAGAAATAAAATATTGGCGGTCGTCGGCAGAGTAAACTGGTTAGGACGATAGTGATGTGCGATGAGAGGTAACACAATGAGAGTCGACAGGAGCAAGGACAGGATGGGTAGGCGTGCATACCATAGGATAGAGAAAAAATGGATGTGATAGGAGCGATAGGTGGGCAAACAATGGCGAACAAGGATGGTTGGAGCATGCGGTCTTCAGCTGACAGCATTAGAGCGTGCGATCCTCAACCGGTGCTAGTGGGTGGGACTGGCCGTGCGCTGGACACCCAACCTGAAAAACATTTCGAGGTGAACACAGGGGGTGTGACCCACCAACCAAATTGCGCTCGCACGTCGTTGCAGACGACCTGCACGCCCGATGTGCGCCGGCCAAAGCGGTGGATCTGACCGCGCCCCGCACCGTTCGGAATGGCACCAATGTTTATTGATGGTTATGCATGTGGGGCGTGGTTCAACTTTGATAATATGAGATAAAAGTTCGGCGATCGGATGGTCAGGTTGCAAAGGGTTCCAGAGGACGGAGCCAGTGGCTAATAATCGACCAAACAGCGGTGCGTATACCAACATTGAGGGTGAAATTCACTTAAGGGGAGAACTGGAAAAAGAGATCAGACAAGAAAGAGCAGTCAGGGTGTGCCCCTGCTGTGGATCAACGGTTAATGGAGGTATATAAAAACCAATAAAAGAAGAGGCATAAGAGTGACAGAAACTACAGGATTAGGTAGAAGCAAAGTGGTTGAAGTTAGTGGCATTTCAGTTTGTTTGGTTCATTTAGGAAATGAACATAGGTAGTCTAACGTTGAGAACTCAGTCATATAGATGAAACTGTCTATCGTTGATTGTGTACTTAATTGAGGGCAGCAGGGTCGGCGAAGGAGTTGGTCTTAGAAGTCGAGGCCCCTCTCGTAAGCTATATCCTCTGCCATACTCATATTAGATAACTGGGGTGCACGGGTGACGCTGAGATATGGGATGAGTGCCGACAGAAATTGGGATTTGGTTTGTGAAGCTCGAAGGGTGATGGGCAACTTGTTCCAGACTTTGGAGTAGACAAGAAGGAAAAAACGTGACCGTATGGCCGACTTAGCTATACTGGAAGGAGCAGTAAAAGTCCTGTGCCGAAGTGAGTAGGGGGTTTCACAGGAGGAGCTTACTGGGTCAAAGGAAAAAGACCGGTTATGGAGCAGGTTATACAAGAAGACTAAGTTTAGTCTTAAGCGGCGGAGCCAGAGTGGGTCAAGATTCAGATTTTTGCATCGTTCTCTATAGTTTAAAGAGGTGGACCAACCAAGTAGTTGTTTGGTGAAACACCTTTGTATGCTTTCAATCGCAACTCTGTCGAATTTCGTCATGTTAGAAAATATTATTGGACAGTATTCAAGCAAAGGCCTGAAGTGGGATTTGTAGATGTCGGTGTTACTGTCCCAGAGATGAAAGGAGCGGAAGAGCAGGGCAACACTTCTTCTAGCCTTGGCCGCTTGGATGGCAGCGTGCTCAGAAAAGTTGAGGAAGCAGGAATAGTTGAGGCCCGAATCGCGGATGGCAGGTCGACTGGCTATTGGGGACCTACCAAGAGTTAAGGATCCAGGGGGCGATTGGAACTCGTAGGTTAGGATCTCGCACTTATCAGTGGAGAAGCTCATCCTCCAGGTGTGGCACCAGCGGCCAAGTGCAGCGAGGTCAGCGGAAATGTTGCAAAGAGTAGGGATAGCATCATTAGAATTGAAAGAGTAAACTATTTTTATATCGTCTGCAAATACGAACGGCGGGCCGTGGTGTACTAGATCCAATGCGTGATTAATGTACATCAGAAATAGGAGAGGACCCAGTACGCTTCCCTGTATAACGCCACTTGTAGCAGGTTTCGGTTTAGAAGTATGTCCATTGGTGAGGACCACTTGCGAAAGATGAGCGAGATAAGATTTCAGCCAAGAAAGCAGCGGGTCAGCAATGCCGAGTGAACACAATTTGGAGATAAGGTGCAGGTGTGGAACACGGTAGAAAGCCTTCGACAAATCTAGGTAGACAACTACTAATGCCTGCCCGCTATAAACAGCCTTAGTGACTAGGTTGAGGAAGTCAAACTGACATGTGATGCATGATCGCGATTTTAGAAACCCGTGCTGCCTATCGCTAAGAAGGTTTGAAGCGAGAAGATGGGTGGTAATGCCATCTTTGATAATCGTTTCCATTATTCTGGAAATGACAGGGGTATGGTTGATGGGACGGTAATTAGCAAGTTCGTGGATAGGTCCTTTTTTGTGTCGTGGAATGATGACTGAACGCTTCCAGTTCGACGGTACCAAACTAAATTTGAGTGACAAAGTGAATAGGTTCAGTAATAGAAGTGGAAGGTCCGATCCACCGGTAATGATTGCAGGTGAGGGCAACCCGTCTGGTCCAGGATGGGCAGATGCTTTATAGTGTGAAATGAGCCTGGAAATAACGTTTACTTCGAAGGTTAGGGTTGATAAAGAGGAGCTGGTAATAGCCAGATGGTTTGGGGGTGCTGTATCTAAGGCGGGGGCCATGGAAT
This sequence comes from Fasciola hepatica, assembly GCA_948099385.1. Classification (NCBI taxonomy): domain Eukaryota; kingdom Metazoa; phylum Platyhelminthes; class Trematoda; order Plagiorchiida; family Fasciolidae; genus Fasciola; species Fasciola hepatica. Next base: position 11,394,791 of record CANUEZ040000142.1, on the reverse strand, counting down.
TGGCGAAGAAATGGTTGAAGGCCTCAGCGATATCAGAAGGGGAGGTGGCCGAAGTTTTATTCGGTAACACAACATATTGGATCATAGTATCTGTTGCCGAATTCCTAGATTTTTGTAGGAGTGAGAGTCTCAATGTTTTATTGGGATGCCTTAGGGCTTCGGCTTCCTCGTAGCGGAGCTGTTTTTCCTTTAGGTCCCGGATAATATCAGTAAGACGCGTTAGTCTCATGAGAAGAGAGAAGTCGTGGTTTTGGAGGTAAAGTCTTTGCATCTTAAGATACTTTCGTTGGAGGGAGGCAAGTTTGGACTCCCTAAAGGAGGAGTTTTGGGATACTGGGCTGAGTTTCAGGAGGCAGTTTCCCATGTTAAGGTAAAAGTGATCAGCCACTTGTTGGGGGTCAGCCGTTAGAAAAAAACTGCTCCAATCTTGGTTACGGGTGAGATTGGGTAGAGGGTTCTAATTTAAACGGACGGAATTGTTGACTGGGATCAGATAGTCTGATGAATAAGGACGGAATGAAAGATTACCAGCCACTATCTTATGGTCGCTACCCGGAAATTTATTTAGAACGGAAACCGAAAAGTGGGAAACGCTGTGGGTGAATATAAGATCCAGGATGTTGGCGTCCCTAGTAGGGGTTTTAACGTGTTGCACCCAGCCCCCAATGTGAGTATGAGACACAAAGTCTATTAATTTGGGAGGTGCCGTGAGGTTTCGCTAGGATATTTTAGGCCAGGTAAAATCACCGGCTATGATTTTCGCTGCCGAAGGTGATAGTGAAAGGTAATCGAAGGCTTCAATTAAGGAAGTTAGGTCTGCAATAGTAGATGAGGGCAGGCGATAGACACAACCAATGTGCATGACTACAGTTAAGAACCGAATTGTGAGCCATAGAGAATCCGGAATTGAGTCGAGTGTGGCATGTCTAATGGGGACTGCTGAAACGGCATGCTGTACGCACACAAGGCACCCACCTCCGCGTCTGTCGATCCTATTTACCCTAAAAACCTTGTACTCTTCAAGCATAATTTCGCTTGTGCTGGTGTGTTCGGTGAGCCAGGTTTCAGTAATAAAGATGATGTCAGGACTGGATGTTATGACATAATTTTTAAGTGATGAAGCTTATTTGAGATGGACCGCGAGTTAAATAAGATGAATGATAACTCACGTGGAAGTGAGTGTCAGGGTTAGGTAACGTATGGGAGTTGTTAGTCGGCGGAAGTGCACGGTGAAGAGCGTGAGTTGGAGCTATTACCGAAGAGAAGGAAAAGCGAGCGTTGGATGCCTGCCCGATAGTTTCAGAATAATCAGCCGCGGACGAACCGGAAATAATCAATTTTGGGTTACTAAGAGGTGAAAGAGAAGACCATAGACGAAGTAGTCCTGCTACTTGTCCTGATTCGTTGGGATCGTTCGATGCTCCAGTGCAGTGACAGAATACGGGGTTATGGAAGGTACTGGCTCTCCCACGTGACAACCTTGGTATTGGTTGGTGTTGTGTGGTAATAGCAGGCCTCAGAGGGTAAGGGCTAAAGGAGTTTGGGGTAGCTTCGCCGCCCATCGATGCGGCTTGCCCGGGTGCGGAAAGATAGGAATCGGCGGTTGGTAGAGGAGGTGTATAGAGGTTATTTTGGAAGAAGGTAGTGGTAATACGCAGTGTTGCGTAGTTGGCCTTCGGAGTTCGGTGTGCTACCGAAGGTATGAACGACTGGTAGGGTGCCGATATTGGAAAGTGGTTCATTAGGGCTAGAAGAGATGAAAGAGTGTGGGATTGTATGCCACAGGTTGGAGAAAATTTACTCAAAGGGGGTTTGTGGATGTATCCTACGCGTAAAAAGACTGTGGTGGGGCAAAACGAAAATTTTGGTATGGTAAAAGAACCAACGGGATGAACGGTGGAGGCACGGAAAAGTTAGGAAATGATGAGCTAGGCAGATGCAGCTTTGAATAATAGCTGTGAGGTGCTTTGCGAGCATCGTCCGTATAAATGCGCGTAGAGCTAGGGTTTCGCTGGGAGGAATTACGGTCTGAGAAACTATCTATTTTAGGAACAGAAACTGTAGGTCCCGGCATTAGTGACATCGTACTAGGGTATCTGTTCGCTTCTAAACTATGCATGACCTTCGGGGTGTAGCCTGGTGACATAAGGCGGTGGTTGCCTAATGAGCTGAATGTTAAGCCCTTCAGTAGTTATGGAGTGTGGGTCACCGAATTCTGGATTTGCGGCCATGTGTTACCGTTGGTATCGACACTCTGCATTGAGGACTGAGTGTAGATCGTTACCAACTTTCGGCCCGTGGGTGATAAGTTAGATTGCAACGGTGAGGTTGTGTCCTTAGGTACGCTACTTCTTGGCAGCTTGTTTACGGGAGTATGCCCTGAAGGCTGACGGGTTAGATTCGAGCGAGAATGACCTGGAAATGTTATGGTGCGGTCCGGCGAATGGGTTTCAGTCGTGGCTATGTGTGGACAAGAACGACCGTATGTGGATTTATGTGTCTCCTTGGGAGAGTGGTGCATAGTTGTTAGGTCAGGGAGGCTACGCGATTTAGGTAGCTGCTTCTGATGCACAGAGCTAAGCTGTCTGGCAGGACTCGGTGGATTCGAGTCCCAGGCATCTGCGACACTATTGACGAGCCTAGGGGGCTTGGAGACTGGTGGATTTGGAGAAGGCCCAGGTGTTGCGTCAAGGTCTACATCAGGCAGTTATTGGCTGATAGACGTTGGTTGCATAGAGTAGGTTAGGGGAATGACGGGGTTAGGTGTCTTTTGGGCGGATTGCTGCCTTGGAAGTTTGCGAGAGTTCGACTTTCTCAGAACTTCTCTTTGTAGTGGCGTTCTGTCGGGCGCTATTCGAATGTTCTAGTATGGCGAATTATTAGTAATAACTGTTTGTTTATGAATAAACTCACTGGCTGTCAGTGAGCCCGGAAACTGGAAAAGTGGGGAGCATTGGTGTCGTTGTGTTTGTTTGCGTAGTCCGCTGCTACGGCATATCACACGTTCCATGTTAGCGGCCTTTAGCAAGGTACTGCTGACTATGATGATTGGGGCCCTATCGGGAATGTTAAATACGGTGGCGTGATTCGAGTTTCGTATTCATTTTGAAACCTCTGAAGATATGCTGTCAATAAAGTTACACATGGCAACTAAGTCACAGTCCGTAGTTACCATAGAGGGCTCGAGGAGTTGAGCCAGTGGTGTCAGAATTCTGGTGGCTCTGTCAAGAGCTTCAATCCGCGATTCGAATGAGCTAACGTGTTGTAAGAGGCTGTCAATCTTGCTATTTGCGTCATCATGGATGTTCGTTAATGAGACGGAGCATGGCGTAGTGATTGGGAGGCGTACAGCTACGCGTGGCAAAATCTTACTGGCCGGTCTGCTTCTATTGGAATTGCGCATTAATGCGCACTCACAATTGTGACTGCAGGCTTCGGATAACCAACTAGTTTTATAGAAAATTTAGCGACTTCAAAAAGCCCAGATACGGAACGGAGCTGAAATTCAATAGGAAGTCACCTAGGATGTTTGCAAATAGGGTTGACCAAGTGGTTTTACTGTTTGAACGAACGAGGGTTAGAGTTTTAGCCAAACAGGAAACGATAACTAAAAGGGTTGGTTTAGCAAACAATCGCTAAGTATTTTATAGATGGGCTCACAAGGGGTGATCTTTGGCAGGTATAGATCTAGATTTCCTGGTAATGGGTTGGGTTGATTTTTCGCGGTAATAAGTTACGGACCCACATGGTGTGTCGCAGTTATTGCCAAGGACAATTTGATAATTCAGAGTAGATGACTATTACTATTGGGTGCTAAGCAAAAACAGGCCTACACGATGGAAAAAGGAAAAAATGAGACAACCTGATACATACGTGCCTAATCCAAAGTTTATAGATCGCTTCATTTACGGTGGTACCGCAAATATCACACTAAGGCCTACGCGCAAATAGCTCTCTCGTACACTTCTGGTCTACGTAAGCATTTGGCTTGTCTCTGAATGATTGCCCGAGTTCCTATTACTTAGGTACCTTCGTTCTACGTTCTTTCTTATCAAGCCATTTCGGGCTTAAATCGATGCTCAGAAAATTCGAATCTCTAAGATTAGCACATCCGAACACACCCATCCCATCCCGACAACTAGGCCTTGCTCTGTCTTCCTCGACGGTACCGACAGTGTAGCTCTTGCTAATTCAAATGGCTTCGAACAGAGCGTCGCTGAGCTTAAAAGCAAGATCAAGATTGATCAGGTCATTTCAGAGGCTTGTCCCTTGGCTACTCTCCTTGATCCAGTGGCTCCTACATCCTTTAAAACCTTGGTTCCCGTGGGACACATCCTCAACTCCCTATCGACCGAAATATACCATCGTTTTACCAACTCCAAGAATGCAATGGTTTTATTGTTTCAGACCCCTTGCCTCTTTCATTAGTCAAACATCACATACTCAGTTCGTGCAATACGGCCCCATATAGATGCCATCGCAGAAGTCTGCGTAAAAGGTCCCAGCTACGTAGCTGCTCCCTGCTATTCCGATTCACGGACGACTCAACAGATAGACACTCCATTAGCAACAAATCGACAATTGCCGTCAGCTAACCATTTAGTTATACTGGGACATTCCCTGATAAAACCTCTTTTCAGCCGGAAATACTTCGGTCACTGGAAAGCAACCCTGCTTTACCCATACACGCTGAACCCACTGGCAGTGACACCAGGGTTACCCAATGCTCTTCTGGCAAGATGCCACTGGCGGGTTCAGGACTCTGTCCTGTCTACCTGCAAACAGTCGACCTGGATATGTCTAACTCCCCAACACTCGGTTGCACCTCCACACAAGGGATCCTTTCCACCATCTTCCCCAGCAGCCTCTATTTCCCTTAGGTGTAGGCCCCGACCACATGCTCTAAACAGCACGCTACATCAGTATCAAGCCCACACTCCCCAGCCTCAACCTCAAAGTCAAAACAGGACCCTGGTACTACCATCGGCCCCCACGGTGCTGCTGCCCGTCCATCCTCCCAGCCACTAACACGTGTTATCAACCACCGTCCTCGCTCTAACGACTCTGAAAACTACCCATATGGTGCGGGCTCAGACAAGTCACCTCGTAATGATCCACGCAAGTACCTCTTTAAACTTCCTACGAGACTACTCTGCACCACTCAACCAAAAACCTCACCCATAGGCCCTCACTTCCAAGCGATATTAGCCGAAGTCTTACCCTCGGACACTGCAAAAGAGGACCAGTTTAGCTACCGTCCTGATTTGTCTAACTCCATCATTTTCTAAGTAGAAGTAACCTTCAGAGCCATGCCAGTGCCACGCGCCCATCCACTGCCCCACCACCACTTCCGATCCCCCTCCCTCTTTCCGATCGAATGGGACTCACTAATCCTCCATCTCCATCGTTACCTTATACCTCTTGCCCTCAGATACAGGCATTCCATTTCACAGCCTCAGCATGCCCACACAGTTCCCCCTGCCCCCCTCCACCAACCCCCATTTAATTCCGAAGTGCCGCTTACGCACGCTGGCAAATACTCCTAGATTGTACCTGTATTCCGCCTCTCCGCTCTACTTACCCACCCTCACCACTTACCGGCCCCCCTTATCCCCATGGGCCTCCCAACCTTTCCAAATCTTCCCGCCCCCTTTCCACTTCCCATCCCACATCACCTCCCAGTTACTAACCCACATACCTTCAACCTATGCCCACCTAGCGGCCCTATACTGATTCTGTTAGCAGGTGGGCCACTGAAAGTCAAGAATTACCTTTTTTCTGGCCGGAGCTCTCCATACTCCGGGCCATATGGCTAATCACCCCACGAGCTATATAGATAACACTTCTCACACCTATGTTGTTGCTCGCTCCTTCCTAGATGCCATGCCCTCTATTACCTTGCACCGTGCGATCCTCCGTGACCGACCAGCTTCGACTGACCTGCTCACACTCTCATTTTGACATACGGTGCCACCTCCCCTGTAGTATTCGAACACCCTTCGGAGCATCTCAGCAGTCTCTTGCACACCCATAGTATTGATAACCCACTGCGACCAGCGGCGCCTCATGCTAACGCTTGATATATTTATGGTCCCTCAACCTACAGCGCCCATCCTTCCACTTCTCACAATGCTCTATCCCTACTGGCTCTTTATTCCTATGGCCACAGCGATCTTAGTAGCTATGCGCCTGGCATCAAGGCCTTGACCACCCCATCACTGAAGTCATCCCTACCAGTTCTCATTAACGCTCGATTATTAGTTGGAAAAATATCGCACCTGTATCCTCGGCCTTTACTTCAAACTCTGACGCTATACTAGTAACTGACTTCTGGCTCTTCGATGATATCTCGTTTGACCCTGTTGGCACAGCCGGGTATCAATGCTTCTCGAACACCGGCCAGTCCAGGCGTAAAGGGGGCTGCTTAGTATGTCAAATGCACTATCCACGCTAGCGTTATTGACCACCCCCTTCATCTCCTTGTTGAGGATTTGTTATGGCCATCTACTTACACCTCCGGCCAGAATCTGCTCCCCGGCTGCTTCTACCTCCCTCCGGGTCTAAAGCTGACGGAAACTGACTCTGCCGTGAAAGCCTTTAATTCTGCACTTGACTATCCTGCCAGTGCGGAAAGTATTGCGGGAGACTTTAACCGTCGGTCGATCTGCTGGTTTCCTTATACTAGCCCTCCCGCCTTCTCCACTTTTCTTTTCTGTGTCCGTCTTGGTAGATGGAACCAATACATCCCCTGCCCCACAAAGGAGAACAACGTCTTGGACCTAGAGCTCTCCGCTGATGTTCCTGGTATCACTATTCAGGCTACACGCGGAGTCCCGCATGGTGACCACCGTAACGTCTCAAGTAAGTTCAGTGTCTTCAGCCGTTTTCTTCCGAAGGAATCTGCGTTAGTCGTAATGAACTGGGTTGATGGTCCGTATCGAAATTGCCCCCACCCAGAACTACGCGAATGGAAGTAGCAAGAAGACGAAGGCCGCGAAATAGCACGAATAGTGCATTGCAGAGTGCGTTCGTACAAATGCGCTTAATAGGAGTATATAATTGGTAGACTCAAAGATGACCAATCACAGGGAGCTTTTGTTGTAGTTGTCGGCGGTGATCCTCGTTGGTTGAGGCTCATCTTTGCAGGTGAATACGAAGCTGTACCTGGCCGTACCGCGTGTGACAGCTGATGAATTACCAAAACCTCCCACTCCCAAGAGTTCCCTATCAATTTGGCTCGCTTGTCGTACTGATACCCTAACTGGAGCTGGTGGCTGTGGCTCGGCCGCTGCAGCAGTTGTTTCAGGAGGCGGAATGGATGTATCACCCCCATCATCACGGCCCCCGTTATGATCCTCAATCGTCTCAGCCGTGCCGCTGGTTACATCTCCGGTTGTTACTTCAAAATGGATTTGGCTGAGGTAGAGCCGATGCACCGATGCATCTTTCAAGCCCGTAATCTCGACCAAAGATTGACCAGGTAGTCTTGCGTCAATACCCCGAGTTGGCCAGAGATCGTTGCCACGGAAGTATGTGACATCACTGGAGTCAAGACATATCAGCGTTGACCGTAGTCTTCTAGACATGAAGAGGGCGGCTGGACTCTCCTTGGTGATAGTATGCGCTGCTTTTCTGAACTGCAACAACAAATCAGCGAGGAAAGCCTCCAAATCGGGCAAAGTCCTCGGGTTGGCTGATGTTACTGTACTTTTAACCGACCGCACTAAGTCTTCCGCTGCGCCGTTAGAACATGGGTGGCGTGGTGCCGTGCGCAGATGCCGACGCCCAAATCTATTAAGCCAGCATTTCAGCCCCGCCGCAAAGGATTGTGATCTATTATCGGTGACTAGTAACTGTGAGATTCCTCCTCGGCTGAAGCACTTCCGTAACACCTGACTCACGAACGACGAGGTTGATGAACTCGTCAGGAACACTTCCGGCCATTTAAAGTAGGAATCAACCAGTGCAAGGGCGTGACACTGGTTCAAGAACGGACCACAGAAGTCCACATCAACTCTCTGCCAATGAACGCAGCCTTCGGGCCATAGATTCCAGTTGTTGAGCATCGACTGGACTTTGTGTAAACATGCACCACAGTTTTTCGACGCAGTGCAAATATCCGCATCCAATTCCGGTCACCCACACACAGGTCGAGCCAGCGACCTCATTTTATCCACGCCCAAGTGGCCTTCGTGCAGTTCCTCCAAAATTGACTTGGGCAATGTAGGTGGAGTGACAAACCAGTCAGCTCGACGAAGGAAGCCGTCGTTTTGGATACTGAATTCCTCTTGCAGGTCAAAGAACTGAGGAAGATTCCGCTTCACCTTTGGCTGCCAGCCCCTTTGGATCGCCGAAATTACAAACGAGTAGTATCGTTTTGTCTGCTTGCTCAATTCTTCTCTCTTCACTGACGAAGCCTGCGAAATGAAATGGCATTGGTCTGCCACTGCGCATCCTGAGTAGCGGGACTGGAAGTCCGCCTGCGCGATTGTCTTGCCGAGTCGATGTAAAACGTCATAGTAATAGGCTGTTAAAGCACTGCACCCACACTGGATCATAGCAGCCATGGGTTTGGCGACAGATTTATCCGGGTTATACAGGAACTAAAGGCCTGGCGGTCGGTGACAATTGGAAACCGCACGCCGGATGGGTACTTGTATAGTCGGCGTACCGCCCAGAAGACGGCCAAAGCTTCCCTCTGCGTCTGGAAATAACCCTTCTCTGCAGTATCGAGGAGACGAGAGATACTGACGACTGGACATCCGTCCTGTTCCAGAACTTCTCCTATCCCCACTTCGGAGGCATCAGTGATCAGCATGGTCGGCTCAGATGATGCAAATGTGGCTAATATCGGTCGGTCGATGATACTTTGGATAGGACCGCGCAATATCTGTTCACACTTTTCGTTCCACTGCCACACATCGGAAGACCGAGCTAGAAACCGTGGTTGGGCTCTTGTTGCAAAGTTCGGAATGAACCTAGAGTAGTATTGCAGACATTCAATAATTGACAATAAATTCGCTTGATTTTTCGGAGACTGTATGCCAATCAGGGGGTTGTAACGATCTGGATGGAGTAGGTATCTGTCTGCATTTAGAGTGAAACCAAGCAAATCTGATTTGGTGACACCGAATTCACACTCAGGAATTTTTATCGATACATTTCCTTTCACGAACCTCTCCAGCAAACTTTGTCATCTGTGGTCGTGTTCATTCTTCTTGGATCCAATAATGAGCACATGATCTTGAAATGCCATCAGCCCCTCGATATCACGGAGAACCTCGTCTATTGCAGCCTGGAATATCCCGGACTATAAGTGCAGACCAAACGGTAGGATATTGTATTTAAAAATGCCTCAAGGGGTGGTAATAGCCGTTAGTGGTTTGGACTCCAAGTGCAGCAGAATTTTTAAGTAAGCATCAGCCAGGTTAATTCGTAAGAAAAAGTTGCTACCCAGCACGTATTTTATGAAGTTCTCAGGCTCCACCGTAAATGCTACGCATTGTACCGATTATTCCGACTGTGAGTGACGCGTAGCCAATTCAAAACGGATCCCAAAACCAGAACAAGATTGATTCGTAGTTTCTACGGTACTGGATTGACAAGTTATACGCATATAACTATGTGCAAACCTCAACTGTACGGCCACAACGCCTAACAACGAGGGCCAGAGTTCAACAAAAGGCCAATGTCAGGTACCACCGTCACGGCAGTCTAAGTTCGATTCAAAATTATGGCACTTCACGCAAGCAAAATATAAACAAATGTTGAAGTGAAGTGATTGATTCATGTCGTACTTGTTCGAGGGTCAATAAAATAAATAGCATGGTCTCAACAATACAAGTATATGACAACGGCCAGGGAGGATTTCCACACATATGAGGTACACAGCCCACCAAGTCCCCCCACGAAAAGGTCAACATCCAAGGAGTAAATAGGGGTACTGATTCGCCCTATTCTACCTAGACCCTAGGTCAGTGCGTTCTTGGGTCGCTATGGGCTTCGTCCATCTTTGGCCGGTCACAGACACGCTTGCAGGTTTCTTGAGGTTATGCTCCATCTCTCGATATCTCAGTTTCTTCTGAGAATAATACGACATTATCCGCACATGAAAAAGTACTTCGATGTGATCGGGATGCGTAGAAATATTACGGAATGTGGAGGAAAAGGCTGCCCGAACAGGAGTAAAACACGTGGCGAGATGAAGACTGATAATTTTTGATGAAAAATCGAGATGGCTGCAGGGTACTTGAACATCAGAGGCCTAACGTGTGGTGTTATCAAATTAGAAGTACGTTTGACTCACAACTTATATCCACTTGGACACAGGTTGAATAATAATACAAATGGGTCACGGAAAAAAGATATTTCTACAACCATCAACAAGTGTTTGTTCAAGAGTTTCTGCTGCTTTACAAACAATGTCGTGTCATGTGATAACTAGGATTTTGACAAATAACTCCATAGCAAATCGTGAACACCGTATGAAATTAGAAACGATTATGCCTCAAAGACAGTGTGAAGGGTTGGGACCTACGGGAGAAAGCATGAGAAATAAATGAATTCGGCTTCATTAGGTATCAGCAGTTTTGGGTTTAGCTTGGTCTGTAGCGTCGACTTCGCCCTCGCCATTGACGCCCTCAAGTAGACATATCTTACGGATATCTCGCAATACGTCTCCTTTGTTCGTTCTCAGCACCACCGTGCACACGAGGCCATCGATTTCTGTAAGGCACCCCTTGATCTCTCCAACCGTCAAATCGTCTTTACGTAAGTGGCTCTCCACAAGGATGGCTACATCGCCAAGCCTGAACGACCTCTCTTTGGAGATCCACTTTAGCCGAAGCTTCGGTGTCGGTAAGCACTCCCTTTCCCAACGTTTCCAGAAAGCCTGTTCCAGTTGGTTCACTCGTTACTATCCAACGATATACGCTCCACATAGGGTTTTCGGTGTGATTGCTCTCACGTTCGACCGCAACAGTAACAGGTTGTTGGGAGTGAGAGCCGGTTCGCCTTCTGGGTCTGGGACGATCAGCACCAGAGGTCTGTTGTTCAGTATGCTTTCTACTTCTGTTAGTTAAGTGGTCAGCGTCTCGTCATCGAGGTTTTGTTGTGGGGTCAGGGCCGTCAGTATTTTCCTAGTCAGTCGTATCAGCCCTTCCCAAACGCCACCGCGACGAATGGCATAAGGTGGGTTGAAGTGCCATTCTATCCCCTTTGCTACGGTTTTGTTTTGTATTTTGGGGTAATCCAGGCTGTTCCACCGTTTCCCTAACTCCTTCTGAGCTCCAACAAAGTTCGATCCATTGTCTGAATATACGTCCTTGGGGACTCTCGGTTACGTGATGAACCTTTGAGAGGCCATTAGAAATGAATCAGTGGACATATTATGCGCTACTTGGAGATGGACTGCTCTGGATTGTAGGCATGTTATCTGGCAGCCATACCCCTTTTGGGTGCTCCTTTGCTGTCGAACAATTACCGGGCCAAAGCAGTCGACGCCAAGTTCCACGAGCGGGCACCATCCCGGTTGAACTCTTACGGCTGGAGGGGAAGCCATCATTTGTTGGCCTTCTACCGCCCTCCGGCGACGACAAGTGATACAGTTGCCTATGACTCGCTTGACCGTCGCTGGTTCCTTTGTCACCCAAAATCGTCGACGTATATTGCTCAGTGAGTGATTCAAACCTGCGTGTCCCTCTTCTCGATATACATGGTCTATCAGGCATCTCGTTATGTAGTTGTCACCAGGGAATATTATGGGGTATTTTGTTTCGTACCCTGGATTTGAACTCATCAGCCACCCTCCAACACTCAGCAGGCCGCTAGTTCGCATAGAGTTTAGATACTGCTGTACAACAGCCCACTTCCTTTGGTGTTATCATCTATCCTGGCTAGCTTGCGGGCCTCGGACGGGAAGGCATCTAGTTGTAGTATGCGTAGAACCTCGAGTTTGGCTTGTTTTAGCTCGCCAGGTAGTATCGTTCCCATATTTAATGTGTTCTGTGGTCTTGCCCCTTTCATGGTCAGTAGGAGTACTTTGTATCGTGTCCATCAGCCCACGGCTCTTAACGTTTTTATCCAGTCGCGGAAGTGGCACAATTTTTTCTATTAGGCTTACGCTTCCCGCGGAGTTTGTAGACAGTATCAGTTCTTTGGCCTCGATATCACCGTTATCAGGTTTAGGCATTAGTAGTGTTGGCCACATTCCTCTAGCTGCAATTAAGAAGTCTGGTCCCACTGTCTACATCCGCAACCTCTAGTGTTTTTAAGCCTGTTGAGCGGAAGTAAGCCGGATTACTGTTGGATTGTACATAGTGCCATTGATCGGTTTTAGTCGACTCGTGGATTATAGTGAGTCTGTTGGCCACGAAAGTGATGAAACGAATGGTAATGCTGTTTATGTAATGTAGCACCATGGCTGAGTCCGCCCGAAAGTTTGGTTCCCAGTTTATCCGATCAAAGGGTCTCCTAATCAGCGTCGTGACTTCCACGGCCAGTACTGCTGCCGTCAGTTCCAGCCTCAGAATGGACACCTTTTCCAGTACAGCCACTCTGGCCTTCGCGAATAACATCTGACTGCGCCGGCCACCATTTTCGTCCCTCCAGCAACCGTAATCCAGTTTCCCGTAGCTTATTTCTGATGCATCAGAAAACAAGTGGAGTTGGGCGTCGTCCGTGCACTTGATTCCTATCAAGCATCTTCGTATTTTGCTCTCACCGAGATGATCCGGGCTGTGCAGCCAGTCGCGCCATGGCTTTTCGTCGTCATCCTGGAGAGGTTCATCCCAACCCGCCCCCCTCTGACACAGCGATTGCAGCAAGCACTTTCCCGGTAACAACCATGGGGAAACTAAACCCAGGGAATCATAGAGGCTTGAGACTGATGATAGGAGTCCTCCCCGTGTGGCTGGTCGTTTGGGTAGGTCCAGAGTGAATATGAATTCGTCACCTCCGGGTTTCCATTGAAGCCCAAGCGTGAGCCCCGTTTGTGAAGAGGGCCCCAAAAGCTCTCTCGGACACTCCATTGTCTCGGAATTCGGGATAACGTCGAGCACCTCCTGGCTGTTTGAAGTCGATTTGGTAAGGTTGAATTCTCCAGCACTTAGAGTGGCGATCAGTTCGGTCCTACATAGGATAGCAGTATTCGGGTCGTCAAAGGAACACACAAAATCATCCACGCAAACGTGGTCCATTGCTCTTCCAAACAGATTGCTGGTGCCGCCGAAACCTTTAGGGTTTCCTGGAGGGCAAATTTAGAGCAGAAGGGTGATGATACCATCCCAAAGGAACGCAAGGTCAGACTGTACTCTTATGGTGCACGATTTGCGTTGCTTCCAGGCCACCAGAGAAGACGAAAGGCGCTTCTATCTTCAACGGGCATCTTCACTTGTAGAAACATTTCACGTATGTTCGCAGAGATAGCCACTTTTCCTAGTCGGAAAGGACATAAAACCTCCAATAGTGGTGTTCTGCAGCCTGGGCCTTGTGGTATATGGTCGTCCATTGACACGCCCTGACGTTTCGCGGCACAGTCAAAAACCACCCCAACCTTCTTTGGTTTCTTTGGATTCACAGTCGGACGATGGGGTAGGTACCACCTCAAATTCGCGCCGAATAATGCTACATCTGCTCTTTCCATATAACCCAAGTCTATGTTATGTTGCGTGGATCTTATGTACTCTATTCTTACCAATGGTTCTCGAATTAGTCTGCTTTTGAGAAAGCGTCAGCCTTTCAAAGCGATTTCTCGGCTGTTCAGCATCGGTTTCATGTTGTGTCTTAGCGAGACAGGAACCTCGAAGCGACCTATTACATACTTGGCGTTCTCGGCTACCATTTTCAGAGCCGATTCATCATCCTGCGATGGAGCATCTCTATCAATAGCCACGTCGGCAAATTCGGCATTATACAGCTGTAGGAGTGCCTGTTCAATTTTCGCTATCTCCACCGAAAGGCAGTTGATTTGGATCTGTTTGCCGCATTTTTCCGTCTGTACTACCATACAAGGCTCAACCGAACATAGTACGCACGTCACACGGTGCTTCGCGGATTCCGGTTCTTTGACCCAGGACTCAGGGTGCTTCCATCACATCACAACCGATCAGCAGATCTACTTCGTTATCCGCCACTCCTCAATTGTGACACCTTCGAGTTGCGGCCACTGAGTCAGAATCGATTGCACTGACTGAGGTGCTCTCATCGGCAGATCTTTTATGGTGAATGCTTCTAAACTTTCAGCTCTGTTGTTGTTGACCAAGGAAACGATTTGTAGGTGCAGTTTTGTCGACTGGATGACCTGGGTGCCACTGGCTGTGTCCACCGCTAATGAAGATTAATCCCCTCTTATTCCTGATCACGCTGCAAGTTCCTTCCTCACCAGAGTGGTATCCGAGCTATTATCTACGAAGGCCAACGCTCTTGTAACCCAAAATGGGTTTTCAAGCCGACCACTATTACTCCCAGGCGAAAGGGCTTGTTAGTGGAGCGAGAAACTGAGCAGACCACACTTGGCTTCGGGGTTTCTTTGGCATTCAAAATGTGGCATTTGTATAGTAGGTAATGGTGCTTCCTATGGCTTCCATCCTAACTACAACTGATTTTCGTTCGGCACACCGCTGCTCGATGTGAATCGTTGAGACAGACGAAGCACGCGCCCAGTTTCTTAGCCATTTCCCATCGTTTGTCGACGTCTACGTTGCGGAAGCGAGGGCATTCCGCTAGGCGATGAGGCGCCCCACAAACGTTACACTCCGGCAAGTTTTCGCCCTCGCGTGATAATGCTTGTGTGTTTGCCCATGGTTGGCTCCTGCTTGGTTCCCTGGTCCAGGTTTGCGTCGTCGTAATCCTAGGTAACTTGCTCGTCCCGCGCACAAGTTGACCGAAACGACTATTTGCAATTCGGTCACGACGGTCTATGAACTGCGTCGGGTCTTCAAATGTGGTTTCTGGCCCAAATCTACTGATCCCTTTGGCTTCCTCGGCCCATTTACCCATTAGTTCTGTGAGTAAACTGCGCATCATGGTCTCCAATGTTTGCAGTGCATTCATATCCGATCGGTAATCCAGGTGATTCAGTGCGATGCTTCAGTTCTGCATTTTTATCACCAGGCTGGCTAGAGAGCCCGACTCACCTTTGGAATGTTCTGCCTCTGATAGTACACCATCGATCAAATTCTGGACGACTTTAAATGGTTGCCCAAATAGGTTTTTAAGAATTTCACGCGCCCGAGTGTGACCTTCTTCGGGATCCAGCATCGAGCACCCGTTAATTGCTTCCCTGGCCCTTCCACGACAGTAATGCAGTAAATGCAAGAATCGCTGTCCTGGATCGGATACTCTCCTTTCTACCAAGTTCTCGTATTGTTTAGTGAACTTGCAGTGCTACTCTCTGCTCCCGTCGAATGGGGACAATTCCACTCTTGGTGAGTCAGTAGCGTGGGTTACGCTGGTACAAGCCGAATTTAATCGTTCCACGGAACTGCTAGGCTGAGTGGCCGTATGCTCCGTGGTCTCCAAAGTCACCTCTCGCTTCCGTCTTTGAGGTTGGTCTTTCCTGGCAGATTCAGCTTTTTCCCTAGCTTGCCTTAACTGGGTTTCTAACTCGACTATTCGCAATCGACAGATATCACCACCTTTAAATTGCATACCACTAGCTGAAGTACATGAAATTGCACAGACAAGACTAATGGACCTGGCAATATCTAAGGAATCAGTGTCACCCAAAAATACCCCAGGGAATTGCCGGGTTACTTCCTGTCCAGCTTCAGTTTGTCTTTGTCCTCTTCTTGGCGTTTCTGGTTGACTTCCTCCTAAAGATTCCAAGTTGAATGCTGTAACGGTTATTCCGACTGTGAGTAACGCGTAGCCAATTCAAAACGGATCCCAAAACCAGAACAAGATTGATTCGTAGTTTCTACGGTACTGGATTGACAAGTTATACGCATATAACTATGTGCAAACCTCAACTGTACGGCCACAACGCCTAACAACGAGGGCCAGAGTTCAACAAAAGGCCAATGTCAGGTACCACCGTCACGGCAGTCTAAGTTCGATTCAAAATTATGGCACTTCACGCAAGCAAAATATAAACAAATGTTGAAGTGAAGTGATTGATTCATGTCGTACTTGTTCGAGGGTCAATAAAATAAATAGCATGGTCTCAACAATACAAGTATATGACAACGGCCAGGAAGGATTTCCACGCGTGTACTTTACAGGCATTCCCGTAAACAATGATTCAAGGTCTATCGGTAATCACCACAAATCCGATGTGTCTGTCCGTCGTTCTTCATTGCCACCAATATCGGGGTCGCCGAAGCGGATGAAGGCAGTCGCGCGATGGCACAGTCTTGCCCCATTTTTGTAATCATCTCCAGAACGCCGCCTCTCTGGCCGTATGGCTGCACTCGGCTTTTCAGGAATATCGGATCACCATCCACTTTCAACTTCGCGGGCCCGACCTCCATGCCACCTTTGCTGTTCAAACATTGTGCAATCGACGGCTGAGGCTGTTTTACCGGATTGTAGGACGTCGTTTTTAAAGTTACCGCCTCCTCCAGGGCACGCAGAGCCTTCAAGCACAGAAATGATGGGCTGTCTACGGAAACCACGAACCACACCGGGGTAAAGTTGCCCTCCTACCGAACCAATAAAGCAGTTTCACTCAAAGGTGAAATTTGATGTCCAGTAACCCCGTGAATGCACACACCAGTGAGGTGTATGGGTAAACTAGGCTGAGTCAATTTGGACACCGATTTCGGAATAACAGACTCACAGCTCTCGATACCCAAAATCAACTGATGTCTCAAGCCGCATTGGATTTCGACTGATCTGCACAGGTATTGGTTTGATTCACCCGAAATGTTTAGCGTGTACACCGGACTATCATCAGTTTTCTGATCTCGCACTCGTAACATTGCACTTGGATTGACGATATATCTTGCGGATGTGACCAAGCTTTCCACAAAAAATGGCATACCGCACTGCGTTAGCGGCAGGTCAAAAGTAGGTGAAATTCACCGCACGAGAAGCAACGATTCAGCTGCACTGGTTTGCGTCCAGTAATCATTTTGTTAACAGGCTTCGGTTGTGGAGTCTTCTTTGTGGAGACTGGTTTGTGGGGAAGAACGTGTCAGTATTGTATTATGGAACGTACAGCCGTCGTATCGGCTACTTCATTAAATTGTCCCCAGGTTGACCGAGCTTCAGGGAACGTAAGGTCGGGCTTCAGCAGTAGCTTTTTCTGCAGCTCGGGATGATTTACCCCGGCAATGAGGTGGTCACTCAACTGGGTCTCCAAATGATTACCGGAATTACACTCCGCGGCTTGTGCCTGAGGTGTCAGGATGAATTTACGGAACTTCATGCTGGGACCAAGAACTAGCGAATGAAATTTGGCACTTTTGGTAGCCTGGAAAGTGACCGGAACCAAGTGGCCTAGCAGAAAAGCCTTCAACTGGTCGAACGGAACTGCAGTAGGGGCTCTCGGATCTGCAATGTTTCACATCAACGAGTACGACAAACGGCCGCCAGCGGTCAAGAAGAAAGCAATCTGGTTCTCCTTCTTCACATTCTCTCGAAAGCTACACCATAACTCGAAACGTTCAATCCAGCCTTCAATTTCAGATGCACTATCATGCAGGTTCAGTTTTTCAATGCTGGGCAGCTCCATGACACGACGCCAATTGTAATGGTCTCAATGAACTGAGTTGATGGTCCGTATCGAAATTGCCCCCACCCAGAACTACGCGAATGGAAGTAGCAAGAAGACGAAGGCCGCGAAATAGCACGATTAGTGCATTGCAGGGTGCGTTCGTACAAATGCGCTTAATAGGAGAATATAATTGGTAGAATCAAAGATGACCAATCACAGGGAGCTTTTGTTGTAGTTGTCGGCGGTGATTCTCATTGGTTGAGGCTCATCTGTGCAGGTGAATACGAAACTGTACCTGGCCGTATCACGTGTGGCGGCAGCTAAATCACCACAGAATTATCTCTTCCTATTACAACTTTCTACCTCTTATGTAACTGATCTCTCGTACCAGCAATAATCCGTTCCCTTAAATAGGACACCTTCTATCCTTACCCTGTCCTCCTGATCGCTGAGGGTTCTCTCCTCCCCGACCTCCAACACTGCTTAAAGGCCGCCAACCCAAGTGTCGATCCAAGTCCGCAGTCCCGCAGTTCGTCCTGTCCCCTCTAGAGCGTCAACTGGCTAAGCTGCAACCTATCTGGTCTTGTCCGAGACCGTGAGTCCCTAGAAAGGGTTCAGATGGCCTCCAACAGAGCAGTGAGGGGTATATCCCACCTACCTTATCCCGTCCGCTTCTCACTCCTCCATCTCTATCCCCTAGACTTGAGACTCGTAAGAGGTGATCTGTTTTTGACGTTCCAACTTTTTGAATCAGGTCAAAGCGATGGCCTCTTCTCCGTCTGTCCAGCCTCGTCTCTCCGCGATCACAGCAGAAAGGTTTTCAAACCGAGACCACGCACTTCACTAGGGACTAACTTTCTTACCTACAGGGTTATTACTTTGTGGAAAGCGCCACCGGAGGATATTGTTCTCTCGCAGAACAAAACTATCCTCAAGAAAAAGCTTGACTTCTACTTGGGTCTCTCCCAATAATTCCTTGTCAAATAATCGAAATGGATGTCTTTTATTGCATATATGTTCATGAATGTCGCACCCCCACTCCGCTTAAGGCACTGTCCACAGTGAGACACTGCATGATGTTGCGTGTACTTTGTTTTTACCGTTACTCCCCCCCCTTCCCCCCGCTTCTTTTTACTCTCGTTTCAGCTCCGTGAATCCGACAGAAGATCAAAGATCTCCTCGAGAACCATGACAATTGGGCTGAAAGCCCCGAACCCGTGTAGTACTTCAAGACTTCAAGATTACCGTCGTCAGATCACGCGACTTCTCTATCCTTCTGCACATTAACCAGCTGCAACTAAAGCTGCGTAGCACGGCCGATTCACATCAATGAAGACAAGAGGCCACCGCCCTAGCACATCCCTAGAAACCTGGCCACCTGTCCAACCTGTTTGCTAAAAGTTACAACCACTCCAATCTTACCTTGTCCAACTTCGTTGTCAACGGCTCATCTATCACCAGTAGCAAAGCATTGACTTTCTGAGGCCTTCAATGAGTATTTCTCCTCCTCCTTTAGCAAGTGCCTTGGTGTCCCTCCTCCTACTATCCATTCCTGCTCCTCTTCCCCTCTTTCGTCGATGTCATACGCCCATCCAGGGAGTGACAGATTAGCTTTTTCCAACAAACCTTCTTCGAAACTGGGTCCAGATGATCTCCTACCGGCCCTCCTCCGTCTTGATGGTCCCCGTCTCCCTTTATTTTTACTTATTGTAGACAACACCTTCATGCTTCCCAACTTCTTCTCCCCCCAAAAAAAACTTCTGTCACAACTCCTCGCTTTAAAAAGAGCTCACAAATTGACTTGGAATACTTTAGACTCACTGACCACACCGCAGTACTCGGAAACTCATGGAAACCTGAAAGCCAGAACCCGATCTCCTGATTTTGCGGATCCCTCCCCCTCCTGATTATCCTCGTATCTCTATCATAGACCACAAGCTGTGTTGGTTGATGGCCACTTATCTTCCGCCAAACCCATTACTAGTGGAATCATCCACTTCGTCTTGTTCCTTAAACTTTTCAGAACAGGTGTCGTTCCAAATCGCTAGGGCTAAGCAAACCCTAGGCCTTGTAAATCAACGTCTGTTGCTAACCGCAAATCGTCCCTCCTCCCATCTCTTACATGGGAGACCACCCCCAAAACACTGCCCGGGTACCTCCAGGCTAAGATCGCGCTCTTCTGTTTTACCTCTTTAGAACGTACAGCGTACCTTCTAAAAGGTCTTGGGCATATCCGCAACCCTAACACACTTCCAACGCTGTGAGCTCCTACAAATTTAGCCTCTGTGGGTTATTCGCATGAGGATCAACCTTGTCTTCCTCTTTAAGCTAGTCCACAACGAAGTCTACTTTTCCCGTCATATCTCATTCGCTGTCCTCCGCCCCTACCCCCTTTATCAGCGTGCCTATTTTCTCCCCGTCCCTCATTCAGATCTCCACCTGAGTTTCCGACTCTTCACGTCAGCCTATCCCAAAATCTGGAAAAAGCTCTCCCTTAGCTTACGCAGTGTTTCCTCATTGTACCCTTTTAGGCAAGCTCTTGTGATACACTTGCCTGTCCTCAATGCTATATTGTCCGCTAAAAAGTGTGCTTCCATCTATCTGGCGTTTGAGGAAGGCGTCACACTGTAACCCTACTACCTCCGCGCCACAGACCAGTGCGTATATTCCATGCCCAACACTTTTACTTCTAGGTATCATAAATTATGACCAATGCCATCCTCCTTCCGCAGCGAACTTATCCATCGCTTTCAGTAAGATAACCCTGTTGCCCATCCTCGATCGTCCGTTATCCAACCTGGCTCCATCCATCTCTTTCCGTCTTGCGCAGGTAACTTGTTTCCATCGCCGCTCCCCAACACCAAATAAAATTGGCTATAGCCATTCACACCCCCTGATACCTCACAACTTGTCTTAGGGACCAACTTTGTCGGAAGGCTCATTCTTAACCTTCTTTCCTGTCTTCGTTAACAGTAGAGCTCCAGCTGCGGCAGTGGTCCCCAATGAAGGTCAACCACTACGGGCGCTACACTGACCATCTCCCTGGCAGAAGCCCCTGAATATTACTGCTGTAGGGCGGCCTACCAGTCTTTGTTCCCGCTGGCTGTGCTGTCCAAGGTCTCACACCCTGGCTGACGGTATCTGGAGCACGGTCAGCCCAACCCACTAGCTCCGGTTGAGGATCGCACGCTCTAACTCTCCTCGCCCCACTGCATCCATCCCCGTCGGTTGCAGATCGCATACTTCCACCATTCTTGTTCCACCACGGTTGGCTCACCTATCGTCCTCGTCATCCCCCTTATCACTTTCGTTTTCATCGTTTTCCCACTGTATGCGCACCTACCTACTATGTCCTTGCTCTCTTCGACTCTCACCATGTCACCTCCCACTGCATGATGTCACTATCATACTGTCCATTTTACTCCTTCCACCCCAGCCAATATTTCTTCTTCCACCCATGTCCTCATTGCCGACTCCTAGTCTCCATTTCTTGGTAACACCCTTCGCTCACAAAGCTGACCGATTGTATTCTTATGCCTTACCGCCTATCGTTTTGCCAAATCCTCCTTCGTTCTCCCATCCCATGCCCAGTGCCATTACGCACCAGTCCCATCCACCTCCATGAGAAACTCCTGTATTAGAACTCGCCGATCCAAACGTTGCTTCTTTTACGGCAGCGTTTACTGTCTAATCACCAGCACCAAATTCTTCTCGCTCTACCCCGCGATTTCTCTGTAGATCATTCCACTGGGCAGAGCCCCGATTAGCATCCTCCAGCTCCATTCACTTGGGCGATTGTCTGCTGGTACGCAGCTCTCCAGTTCCAATGCCCTAACTCCGACTCGCATATACTTTTCCTGCCTTTTCTTCTATCACAGGTTTAACTGTTCTGGGGCTTCTTTCTCCTCAGCCTTCTTCGTGTTTCACCTGTGGTGAAACACTCTATTCGTCTCGCCCCACCTGTGTCTCTCCGATCAGTGCTCTCACCTCCTGTTTCGTATATTGCCCGTCACAAGCATTTTCTGTGTGCCTTTCAGTTTTGTCGGCTTTTTCATGTTCCACCTAAAGTGAAGACAACTTCGTGTCATGATTTTTACTTACAATTTCAAAACTTTTGATCTACCATTCCTTGATCCTCCTGGTCCTTCATCTACTTATTTCTCTCCCACGCTGTTCGCTATCACAACTGCTGCCTCTTTGCACCTCAGACACCCTCGCCTCCGGATATCTTTCACTGCTGGTTGTCTGCGCCACTCCGACCATCTTGTAACCATATACACTCTGCGCTCTCCAGCCTTTTCCATCGCCGTAACCTCCCCTCCGAATGATGTAAGTCAAATTTTTAAAGTTTATCCCATTCTCGACCGCCGTCACATGTAGCACCTGCAATAATCAGATTATTGGACATATTCCCACCTGTTTTCTCCGAACCCTTTTTTCATCTTCCCCAGTCAAAAATCTGCTTTTCACATTCGTCATCAATTCCGTACTTCCAAAGCCCTTTTCTCTCTCTTTTGATCCAGCATTTTCACCTGTCGTGAAGAAAAGACATCAGGATATTCCTAAGTTAATTCCATACCATTCGATCTAACCCTACCTGCCTCTTCCAGCCATCAATGTTTTCCTTTTCTATCACTCCTTTGCCCTTCGCTCCTGCTCCTCGTTCATATATATATACGTATATATACTTTTGCTTAGCATCCCGCAATTCTTCGCCTACCATTTCCAATGTTATCATCCCGGGGACACATGATACGCATCCATCCTTTCTGCACCTGTGCCTCACATCTACAGTACTCAATCCTTCCAAGTCACTTATACCGCCTGGCTCACCCTCTGCTTCTTGCGCGGCTAGCCCCCTGTTTTAAGTTGAGTTTTGTGCCTTGCCCACCGGCCATCTACTGCGGTGTACCAGCTCTTCATTGCTAGCTAATCCCTTGCAATGTACCTCATTTTTTCCCTCAAGGTCTTCAGCTACCACAGTTTCTTAGACCGATTTCTAACCCCTCTCATGTTTATCTGTCGGCTTTCAAAAGTCTCGACTTGAACCAGCCAGATTTTTCATTTGACGTCGATCCTCAAATTCACCAGGCATCCATATGAATTCACCCTTGAGCTTATTTAAACTCCCGCCATTATTCATTGGTGTGTGTACACTTATCACTCATTTGTCTCCCCTTATTCCCCCTCCTGAGTCTGTTTATTCTTCTCTTGTCATGCATATTTCTGCGCTTTCACGAATTTTGTTTGTCCATTCTTTTGCTGGTAAACATTTGGCCATGCTCGTGTCACGCTTTCGGGTGTCCTCGAAATAAACCATTATTATTACTACTAACGTGTTGAGTCAGACTCCAGCCCTGTAGCAAGTCGGTCAACAATGACCCAAATGTCCTCCTCTGTGATAATTCGTTGATCCAGTCCACGTTATGCGCCTCAGTCTCCCAGTAATAGAACATTAGGGCCTCCATTCATTGGGTTGTCTACACAGTGAAACAGCTGTCCGCCCTCACAGATGGAGGGGCTGCGGTATATACGAGCTATCTTCAGGTCCAAACGGCTTAGGCTAGCCCGGATCGACATGGCCTGCAAGTTGCGTGGGTGGAAACAGGTCCGCTTTGGTTTGAGCAGTAAAAGGCCTCCATCCAATGTTTACAGCGCATCCGTCCAGCTCAGAAAGTAGTTTGGTGGGTATTACCTGCGGACATCTTAGTGGGTCTCAACCACGTCTCCGTAGTTGCAATTCCGTCGACTTTATATGTGCCGACCCGAGGTTCCGGACACTCGTTTCATACACTGGCTCCCTTGGTATACAGAACAAGTAGTTTCGATGACCCCTCAGGAACTCTCAGTTTACAACGGGGTCAGGTATGCTCAAACTTCCTTTTGAGTCACTCTCCAGTTCAATAGAGTTGGCGTCGGGGTTGTGTGTAGGCAACTAGCCGCGGGCTTTCCGGTCGAGTTTACTTGCGGCCGTTTGGAATGTGCCCCCAATTGATTGCCTGTATTTTAAAACGCCTTGGTGGTTTCCTGCTCCCCATGGGGACTCTGCTTGGAGAGTTTCGTCCTTCGTCACCCTTGTGACTAGGGGTGAAGTGTTTGGGCGGGACACTCATCTCCGGTGGCCCCAATCCGGCTGTGTCGAGTGTTGGCGATCTATAAAGATTCAAAACCCCTGGCTGCGATGCTCGGCATGCTCTGTCCTGAAAAGTCTGGCTTTAAGGTGATAAACGTTTGCAGCGGCCTTGATACAATTAGCTGCATCCGGAAGGAGACCTCCATACCAGGTGTAACAGCCGGTCGTGGAAAATCCTCCTTTTTCCCTCGCGATTCAGTGTTTTTCCCAACATCACTCATTTGCATACACTATTGACTTGTCTTTACGAACTGGTTGTTTTTCTGGACCAATTGTTGTTTGTTCGCGCCCAGAGCGCTACTTTGGCACATTCTTGTTCAGGACCTGCGTGACGCACGTGCTGTCTGCTCACACGCTGCTATTCGGTTTCTCGTTGTTGAGTCCTTGTGATCGTATTATTGAGGTTTGTATATTGTTTATGTCACTGTTTATTGTAATAATCTAGTATCGTAGAATATCACGGATAATCGTCTTTTGATTTCGAGATCCGTTGCGAATTTGGCTACGCATTGCTCAAACGTTCGTTACAATACTCAATAGATCAATTTGGAACTAGGAAAAACACGCAAAATGCCAAGAAAAGGATCAAAAGCAGTCGAATCCGGACAGGAAGTAACACGGCAAGTCTCCGGGGAGGTTTTGGGTACATATGATTCTTTAGGTAATGCTAGATCGCCTAGTCCTGTCAGTGCTAGTTTATGTGTTGTTGAGAACAATATTGATCGTAAGGATGTCGATTTATATAAGCTGAGAATACTAGAACTAGAGCAACAGTTACTATCGGCTAGGCTACAGACGCAGGAAACAGAGAAGTGTACACAGAAACAGCGAGAGCATGAGACCAGTGACTTCGACACTTCCGATAGATTAGGGTGCAATAAGGTAGGGAACCCCACGCCGGTCGCCGACTACAAACCACCATCGATCGATCTGTCTAGAGTGAAGCTAACGGTTTTCGATGGGTGAGCTGAGCAATACTGCAAGTTTGTCAAGCAGTTCGAGACGTTCGTTGAAAATAAGGTAACCGACCCTGGGCAAAGGCTTCTCTACCTTACTCACTACTGCCGAGGCCGAGCGCGAGAAGCTATCGACGGGTGCCCCATGCTCGACCCAGAACAAGGCTACACAAGGGCAAGGAAGATTCTAAGGGACTTGTTTGGCCAATCTTTCAAAGTAGCCCGTAACCTAATAGAAGGCTTGATGGTAGAGGCAAAAAGAACCAAGGGCGACGTCTACACCATGGCTGACCTGGTAATTAAGATGCAAAACTGCTCAATAGCCCTCGACCATTTAAGTTACAGGGCTGACCTAGACGCCATGCACACTTTGGAAGGCATAGTCCGTCACCTCTCTCCCGAACTACAGGGTCGGTGGGCGGAAGAAGCAGAACGGATAAGCCGAAGCGACAGAGAAGCCAACTTTGAAGACCTGACCGAATACTTGGACAGGCAAACGAAGATAGCTGACAGCAGATTCGGCCGACTCATCCGGGACAGCAACCGAGCAAACAAGCCCAGTACTTGCAAAGTCCAAACCCCCGTACGGGAACATCCAAAGTACCAGCCTTGGACCAATACACACGTCATTTCACGAGATGCTACGGCGAAACCAAATTGCAGATCCTGTGGTACTAGCCATGGCCTACCAGAATGCCCCAAGTTCGGCAACGCCACAATAGACGAACGGTGGGGAATGGCGAGGATTGCAGGAGCATGTTTCATCTGTCTCAACACCACGCACCGGGCAGCAGCCTGTAGAACAAGGAATCGATGTGGTTACGAGGGCTGCACGGGCAGACACCATCGGCTGCTGCATCAGGCGAGAGTAACCATATCCGAGGCGAGCACCAAGCCCAGCGTGATTTGTTCAACTTCACAATCTGCCGGCAAACCGGTACGTTTAGGCGTAGTGGCCGTGGGAGTAGTGACTCCGACTGGGATAGTCAAGGCGTTGGCTTTCGTTGATAGTGGATCCGATACCACTTTAGTGAAAGAGCGGTTTGCCGACAAACGCCAACTGGCTAAAGGTGCGACGTCGTTGGCAGTGAGCACGGTGGGCGGAACACAGGTAATGACTGCCGGTAGATTAAGGCTGCAACTCATCTCTCTAGACACTAACGAGGAAATTGAACCAACGGAAGCATTCACGTTAGCGGATCTCCCCATGCGAGCACCAAGGTCGGTGAACGCAATCTTGACTCGGTGGCCCCACCTGCAGGATATAGCCGTTGTAGACTGGGAAGATGATGAAGTGGATCTCCTCAGCGGCAGCGACGTGCCAGAGGCGCATTGGGTGCTTGACCAGAGAGTGGGCGACCGCCAGGCACCTTATGCCGTACGCACGGCTCTGGGATGGATGTTATACGGTCCAGTAGGGGTACGCGGTTCTGTGAATTACTCATCCGCCGAAACGGACCGCGTAGAGTATCATCGGCAGCGGCTGTATGAAAAGGAGTTTCATGACATTGGAGACGAAGGACCGACGTTGTCTCAAGAGGATCACTTCGCTCTACAAAAGGTGCGGCAAGGCACTAGAGGCTTCAAAAAACAGTTCGAGGTTCCCCTCCCATGGCGCACACCGGTCGACCCGTGGACTGACAACAGAAATTATGTTCTCTAACGATTACTACGACTAAAAGAACGCTTCATTCGAGACCAGAATCTGTGGGAACAATATGCGGATTTGATGAAGCGAAACGAAGCCCTCGGTTACGTTGAAAAGGTGCCTGTTAACACCGACAGCAAAAGGGGTATCTGGTATCTGCCTCACCATCCGGTTATCAACCCCAAGAAACCCAATAAACTGCGGGTGGTTTTCGACTGTGCGGCCAAGTTCCAGGGCAAGTCGTTAAGCGATCGCCTACTACAGGGGCCTGACTGGACCACACCACCGATCGATGTTCTGTGCCGTTTCAGAGTGGGTAAAGTGGCTTTGTCTGCCGACATTAGGGAAGTGTTCCATCAGGTGAAGATTCCGGTAGGAGAACGAGATGCTTTGCGTTTCCTGTGGTGGGAAGGGAGCGACCGGGACAACGCAGTGGTGAATTATAGGATGACCGTCCACCCCTTCGGAGCCATATCGTCACCATTTTGTGCAAACTACGCCCTCCGAGAATCAGCGAACAAACATGGCGATCTAGTACATCGGACGGTAATAGATAGAGTCACCAGGAACTTCTACGTCGACGACTACCTTGGGTCATTCGATGACGTGGAATCAGCTCTAGAGCAGTTCAGGGGTCTGACGAGATTGCTGGAAGAGGGCGGCTTCCATCTAACTAAATGGATGTCGAACGCTTCAGAAGTGCTGAAAGTCATCCCGTATCACGTAAAGGCCAGGAAGGGTAAGAGATTTGGACGGCTCTCCACTTCCTATCAAGCGCACCTTAGGGATACAGTGGGACGCGGAAACGGACGATTTTGTCTTCGAACTAAACGTTCCCGAGCTGCCAATAACCCGTCGTGGCATACTATCTGCCGTCTCAAGTTTGTTCCACCCGCTCGGTTTCGTCTCACCATGGCTGCTACCCGGAAAGATCTTGCTGCAGCGGCTGTGCCGTAAGGAAGTTGATTGGGACCAGTCACTGGACCGAGAGGACCGGCTGGACTGGGAAGGATTTTTGAACACCCTGAAGAAATTAGGGGACATAAGAATCCCACGATGTTTGACTCCTGGCCATACGACACGGACTGGAGAACTACATGCTTTTCCGATGCATCCGAAGTCGGTTATGGAGCTGTGGTGTACGGACGATGGTGCGCAGGAGATGGACAATATACCACGAGGATCCTGTTCACCAAAGCCCGCGTTGCTCCACTGAAGTCGGTCTCAATCCCACGCCTTGAACTCAGTGCAGCCGTGTTGGCAGTCAGGGTGGTGCAAGCTGTGAAGAGATGTTTCGATCTCTACATTTGGTCGGTGAGCTTCTGGACGGATTCAACGATAGTACTTTACTATATCAACAACATCCGGAGCCGGTTTAGTACTTTCGTTGCTAACCGGCTCACGATTATTCACGATGAATCAGCCACGTACCAGTGGAGTCATGTCAGGTCTGGCGATAACTCGGCCGACCTGTGCTCCCGAGGTGCAAACAACTTCAGGCAAATGGACACGTGGACGAGATGGCCAAACTTCCTGCACTTGCCCAAACAGGACTGGCCCGTGTTCGAATTAAAAGCCCCTACGGAAGTGGAACTGGAGATCAAAGGCGTAGCGATGGTGGCCAACGTCGTCGAAGCGACATCCATTCTATCGCGACTGGTCAGGTTTTCTTCCTGGATGAAGACGCTTCGTTCGCTAGTTTGGTTAACCAGGTTCAAGAGAAATTTACTAGTCATGAAAGGGCTACGACCCTCAGGCCGGATACGGGTCGGCCCGATAGGTCCCGATGAGCTACAAGCGGCAGAGTACGATATTTTCAGAATGATACAACGCGAGGCTTTTGCCCGAGAACTCAAGAGGGCGGAAGAAGTGGGGCCAACCAATAAAGACATGCCATTTCCAAGAGGTGAGCTGAAGCGTTTAAACCCCAAACTCATTAACGGACTGCTGCGGGTGGATGGTAGGCTGACCAACGCCCACCTGAACTTCGACACAAAGTATCCTATACTGATGCCTGCGAGACAACCTGTAGTAGAGCTAATGATTCAACATGTCCACGCCGTGGAGGGACATGCCGGGGAAAGTCACGTGACGAGCGTCATCCGAAAGCGTCTTTGGTTGTTGAGAGGATGAGAGACTGTAAAACGCGTAATCCGACGGTGTGTGCAATGCAGGAGACGCAGTGCCACAGCAGGCAAACAACTCATGGCCCCACTACCAGAATGCAGGGTGACTACGGGCTGGTGGCCGTTCAGTGACACTGGGTTGGACTATTTCGGGCCCTTTTGGATCAAGTGCGGGAAAAGATTAGAAAAGCGATATGGATGTATCATGACGTGCATGAAATCACGTGCGGTACACCTAGAAGTCGCACATTCGATGACGACCGATTCGTTTCTACGGGCCTTGCAAAGATTTATCAACCGAAGAGGCGTACCGGCCGATACATACTCAGATAATGGGTCGAACTTTGTGGGCGCTCACCGGGAATTGCAGCGTTGGCACAAGAACGTAAACAGGGACGAACTGCGGGATCGAACCGTGGCCTACGGCATACGATGGCATTTCAACCCCCCACAGGCCAGCCACCGAGGCGGCGTATGGGAACGCATGATCCGGTCCGCCAGACGGATATTGCTGTCAATCATGGAACAGCAGCCGCCCGACGACAAGACGCTGAACACCGTCATGACTGAGGTGGAGCGAATCCTGAACAACCGCCCCCTGGTTCCAGTATTGAACGGCGACCCCACCCACCTGGCGCTCACCCCAAACGACTTATTGACGTTAAGGTCGAACGAGGGTTTCCAAGGGCCGGTAAACCTTCGTGGGAGCTACCTCCACGGGTGGAAGCAAGCGAACTATCCGGCCAAGGTCTTCTGGATACGATGGCTGCGGGAGTACCTACCGGCTTTGCATACTCGACAGAAGTGGCTGGCCAAAACAAGACCATTCAAAGTTGGGGACGTGGTTATGATCGCCGACGGATGCGCACATTTGAGCGCTTGGTCTTTGGGAGTAGTTACGGAAACCATCAAAAGCACTGACGGAATGATAAGAACGGTGAGGGTGAAGACAGCTAACGGAGTGCTCATTCGTGACATACGCAGTATTAACCTACTCGAGAGCGAAGACGGAGGAGCTGATAACCATGAGGCCCAGTAAACCTTTTTCACACCAGTAATCGAGGTGGATAAAGAAACACCATATATACCACACGGTCTCCGTCAAGCACGTTACAGTGCTCGCGGTCTTTTTGTTGACATTACAGGAGGTTCTTTCCGATATGTGGTGATGAGTGCGATTCCATTGTACATACCGATACATACACGCATGCACGACGCACTCTACATCCCGTAAACCCATCAAACATGTGACAGTGTTCGTTGTTTTGCTTTTTGTTGACGCTACCGAATGCCCCTTGCATATGTAGAAGTAGCGGAGCTTAGGTCACACACATGCTACATTTTACTCGTTTTCTTGCCACACAGTCTTTTGTTGACATTGCAGAAAGTCCTCCTTTGATGTGTAGTCATACCTGTGATTTCATTGTACACCCCTGCACATACACACGCACTCACACACACACTGAAGCACGTACATCCAGGACCGGACGGCCCCTTACGAGGACAACGTCTATGTGACCCTTCACGAACGCCATCGGCCATTTGGTCTTGTGGAAGATGTAGACTAGCCTCACGTCTATGTATCCAATGGATTAGGTGCGACCAGTAGTAGAACGTCGACGATGAGCATTAGACGCGCGCACTAACAGCAGAGCCAAGGCAGGTAGGAATAATCAGTAGCTTTATACCTAACCTTTGACTCTGCTAAGGATCCAGGAGGATTTTGATGGGCGGTGTAACAGCCGGTCGTGGAAAATCCTCCTTTTTCCCTCGCGATTCAATGTTTTTCCCAACATCACTCATTTGCATACACTATTGACTTGTCTTTACGAACTGGTTGTTTTTCTGGACCAATTGTTGTTTGTTCGCGCCCAGAGCGCTACTTTGGCACATTCTTGTTCAGGACCTGCGTGACGCACGTGCTGTCTGCTTACACGCTGCTATTCGGTTTCTCGTTGTTGAGTCCTTGTGATCGTATTATTGAGGTTTGTATATTGTTTATGTCACTGTTTATTGTAATAATCTAGTATCGTAGAATATCACGGATAATCGTCTTTTGATTTCGGGATCCGTTGCGAATTTGGCTACGCATTGCTCAAACGTTCGTTACACCAGGGTTTATGAGAACGTACTACTACTGGCCCGAGCTCCTTCGCTCTCTTTATTCCAAAGCAGTCCGCTTCCCTATCCGCAGGACCCTTTCGATGGCAGTGTGGCTCGAAACAAGTGCTGTCCCCAGGAGGTGCACTATGCGAAACCCTGTTGCCTGCTTTCATAAGCTACCTCCTTCCATGGTAGGTTCCGATATTTCCCTCCGTACCACTTTTCCTTGTCTCCCCGAAAGTGCCCTAGGTAGTTCTTGCGGGCGGATTAGGGTCGATGAAGGTCGCTATTTTTCGTCTCCCAGGGCTTCGACTACTTCCAACCTAGAACATTACTATAGGGGCCTATGACGGCTATTGATCTTGCCGTTTCTAGTGCTTTCACTTCACTCTTGCAATTCTCCCTTGCCTTCCCAGATTTGACACGGGTGTTGTACTTTGCCCCGAAGCAAGGCCTGCTGAAGGCACTTCTCCGTGTGAAATCTTATTATGCCGTTTTCCATTCACCAATTAGTGCTGTTCAACGATGGTGTAGAAACTTTCTCAGTGCTTCTTCCCATCGACTGCGCACTTGGACAGGCATCGAAGAGTCGGGCAGAGTGAGGCTCTTCGATGGGCTGCTTACCCTATCGATATAACTGTTAACTTCGCTAGTTGCACTACCCTTGTTTGGCACCTCTTGTCTGCACTCCAGTGGCCAGGCCAGACCAAAGCTCGCTTGAAACATGCTACTTTACCTTGAAGCTCTGCTCAAAGGAACTCCACAAGAGTGGGGCTGAACCAAGTCCGACTTTCACGTCTGCAGCACAGACGGAAACGCTTCTCGGGGTGTTCCCCACAAAGGAGGCGGAACCATGGTTCATTTGCATGACACTGGATTCCGTCACTCACGGCGCCAGTAGAATACATGCTGCTTCCGCGGGCTTCCTCCGGCTCCCTGCTTCGACGGACCTGGGGTCTTTTGCCCGCATCTCTATTCGCCCTGGTCATGGGACAACGGTACGTAGCTGGTTAGAGTGACCGGGCAGTTGAAAGTAAAAGGAAAGATGTGAATAATGTGGCGTTCCTATCCTATGTTGTGAATACCCTACATTGTTATGTACTGCTGTATCCTCTGATCTTACCACGTAAATGTGTCTTAGCAGCGGTCAAGAAATATACCGTTATCAATTATCAATCAAGGTTCAAGACCGTTCAGACGCGGTGAAAAGCGAGATCCAACCGACGGAAATTACAGTAACTAAGTACCCCCGTGAAAGCTGGCCAACGGTTGGTTCACATCTTGCCCAACTAACCTGAATCGAGTTATTCGTTACAGCGGAGTCAAGGGCCTTTGGACTTATCCGGATTGGGTCTCTGTTCCAAAGAACTGCCGTCAGCTTGGTGCCGATCAGAAATAACGCTTCTCCGACGATGGAGACAACGAGAACCCCCTTCCTATCCAAGCTGGTTCAGGTCAGGTCAGTTCGGAGCAAGATACTTGCTTCTTGGTCAGTGAGAGTGCCAATCCTCGCACGTATGAACCTCAGTATTCTACCAGCCTTTGGGTGCGAATGAGTTTCGCTGCTCCCCCCCCCCCCCCCGGGTTTACGGACTCATTTTAAGAGCCCGAAATCCTGCCCGCTTCCGAAAAGGGCATCAACTCACGATTCGAATAAGCTGAAACTCAGGACAAAGCACTAGGTTTGGGTGAGCTGTACGAGGTTTAACCCATAAAACCAACTGTGGCAAAGAATACCGCATGCATAATTAGGAACACAAGTTATGGTGGTAGGGAATGCTAGAGCAACGGGACGACACGAATATCAAACAGATGGGGCCACCCGAGGGACAGCCATGGACAAAAGAACAGACAGAGGATAGGACAGAAGAATCCTGGAAGCAGGCAAAGGGAGGCCCAGGAACTGGCAGATTGGAAACAATGGTATTTCAGACAACCAGCAGGATGGATTATGTGGAGGGCTACCGAACAAGCGGTCGCCTGGGACAATCGGACCAGCTGGGCGCAAGTGTAGTCCAAGAGAATCAAGGTAAAGCCACAGACAACTGAACAGAACGCAGCCCAAATATTCGGGTAGCCGCAAGACCAATGTTGGCCCAGAAAATGGCTGCATAAGCCATTGTACGTTTCATGAGCTTAACTTGTTTGGCCGCGAAGTGGAAGTGTCCTCACCTGTCTTGCCGTCTCCGTTTCGATACGAATAAACATATGGGGCGGCTAGAGTCAGAGACTGGTAGAGAGGATGTGTAAGAGGAATTGCGATGGGTGCAAATGACAAGAGAGGTGGGTAATTTGGATTTTTAAGAAGGGCAGAAAATACCGACGGCCACGCCCGGTCCAAGTTAGCTTTGAGCTGCTCGTCAGCAAGCTTGGACACTACAGCTTCCATAAGTTTGTTTCATGCATTACCAACTTTACAGGAGGGAAAATTTGCCCGGATAAATAACTATAATAATAACGGTTTATTTCGGAGACGCCCGAGGCATGCTGGAAGCATGATCAAGATTTAAGAGCAATTAAATGGACAGACAAAATTATTGAAAAGGTAGAAGTATGCAAGACAAAAGTAGGATAAGCAGACTCAGGAGGGAGAAAAATGTATGACGAATGTATGTACACCAAAGAAAAATGGGGAGGGTGTGAAGGAACCTAAGGGTGGGTTCTAATGAGCGCCCGGTGGATTTGAGGTTCAAGATCAGATGGAGAGTCTGACTGGTCCAAATGGTGATATCTGAAAACTAGCAGATTTACATAAAGAAGGCTAGAAATTGATATAATAAACCGTGGTATTGGAAGACCGTGGAGAAAAAATGAGGGATCCACTGCTACGGATTAAATATTAATGATGCCTTGCTACACTGCAGTAGATGGTCAGGGAACAGGGCACAAAGCTCATCGTAGGACTGATAATGAGCACTTGAAGAAGTAAACGGTGGTACAAATGGCAAGAATGATTCCGGGGGGATTAGATACGGTAAACGTGAGGCAAAGGTGTAGAAAGAATGAAAGCACATCATGAGGGTCAGCGGGATGATAGCGTGAGAGATGGCCGGCAAGAAAGTGCAGGATGCAGAGAAAATGTATATGTTTATATGTATATACGTATATAAATAGATATGCGAGGAGCAGGAGCCAAGAACAGTGGAGTGCTAGGAGAAAAAAGTACCAGTGACTTTAAGAGGTAGGTAGGGTTAGGTTGAAACGTGTAAGACTGGCTTGGAAAAATTCGGACGAAGTTTTTCATGATGGGTAACTTTGGTGGATCAACAAGGAGAGAAGACCGAAGAAGCACAGTAGTGATCCCGGCTGTGAAGAGCACATCATAAGCTGGGGAAAATGAAGGATAGAGTCGAAGAGAACAGGTAAGAACGGGTCTAATTATTCGATCAATGCAGGTGCGACTTGTGGCGACGGACCAGAGGAATCGGGTAGCGACAGATCAAATGATTTGGAACCGTAAGTAAACATGATGACGTAACGTCGTCTTTACAGTCGGCAGAACATGAAAAGGCAGATCAAAATGAAAGGCACACAGGTGTCCGTGAAGAGCAATGTACGGCACACGATATGAGAGCAGTGACCGAAGGGACACAGGCGAGACATGACCAGTCAGATCATTAAGCTGCAGGTGAAACACGAAGGAGGCAGAGAAGAAAGAAGCAGAAAGCACCATTATCGGTAAGCCGGTAATAGAACAAAAGGTCCAAGAAATGAATGCTTGACGGAGTTGGGGTAATGTAACTGGAGAGCTGCGTGCCGGCAGTCAACTGAACAGGTGGACTGAACGAGGGTGGTTCTAATCAGGGCACTGCCTAATGGAAAGAACCTCTGAGAAATCGCCGAGTCAAGAAAGGCAAATATGGTGGTGGTGATTAGACAAGAAAAGCGACTGTGAAAGATGCAAAGTTAGGAGCGGCGAGTCCAAATATGAGTACCGGTCTTGGATGCGAATTTGACTGGTGCGTACTGGAATGGGACATGTGCAGAGAAAGCAAGGAGGGACTTAAAAATCGACGGGCAGTGAGGTATAAGAGTGCTATCAATGAGCAATATGAGCACAGGCTGATATCAAGTGAATAGAGACTAGAAGGTAGCAATGACGGCAGATGGAAAGAATAAATATTGGCTAGCTTTGGCAGAGAACAGTGGGTAGGACGATGGTGACGTCATGCAATGAGAAAAGATATGGTGAGAGTCGATAGCAGCAAGGACAGAATGGGTAAGAATGCACGCCGTGGTAGAAAATCACTTCACTTGCGCTACATCGCGTAGTTTTCTCGCTGTTGTCGGCATAGCTTTCATTACGCTATCTATGATAAACCCCAGAATTATAGCTCCAGGGGCTGTTGTCCGACCCAGAAAAAATCCAGCAATTTTTTAAACGCTGCTCCC
Organism: Fasciola hepatica; assembly: GCA_948099385.1. Lineage (NCBI taxonomy): Eukaryota > Metazoa > Platyhelminthes > Trematoda > Plagiorchiida > Fasciolidae > Fasciola > Fasciola hepatica. The sequence continues at coordinate 11,359,777 of CANUEZ040000142.1, read as the reverse complement.
TGTGACCACCCGCTGATAGAAGATACATGCAAAGGTGATCTCCGAAATGCTCTTTGGGTAGCAGCTAAGCGAAACATCAGTCTCCGTCAAACTACACTAGCAGATTCCAAGGTACCGCTTTAGGAACCATCTTCTTAAAGTGACCGAAGCAGCCTACGCTAAAGTGCATTCCAACTGTTCAACCTTCTTTCTTACCCGCAAAATACTTCCGGCAAAGCCCATGTCGAGCTATCTAGGGGAATCCTGAGAGTTGAAGCTTATAGAGGATCTTCCTATCCCAGAATATTTCAGTGGATTTTTGTCTGAACACATCGCCGAGATGATGCTTTCAAGGTACCGCGCTGGAAACCGTTTCCGTATCCTTCGTTACATAATAGCGGTCTAAGCTAAAGCTCATCCAGTCCATCCAGCCTCATTCTTGACTTGCGTAATACACCCGGAAACTTTCCAACGGCACCATCCGCAGAAACTGCCTGCAGTTTTTAGCTTAACAGCTAGTACGTAATTAGTTCCATCGATATTGACCTCCCGTGACGACCCAAGTAGCATGTTGTCCTGACCCTTGAGGTAAACCTGGAGCATGCCCCAAGCTTGCCCTAGGCTCAGTTTTCATGTGTAAAAGATGATAATTGGCCACGGAATTACTGGGATTATATCCTTCTATACATATTTCTTCATCTTAGGGCAAGCTTACTGTGGCCTGTTTTGTTTTATCACTTCGCCATTAGTGGCAACCTTCACGCGGTCTCGTGCGGTGGTTGTTCTGTCCATCACGTGACTGTGGTTTGGTTTCGCAGGCACATGACCCACGAGTCCGGCATGAGATTCGTACAAACCGTGTTGAACACATCACGTATACATGTTTGTATCCCTGCAGAGCAGCATGCCTGAGGTTTGGCCGAATCTTGGGCAACCCCATCAGGTAAACCTGGGCCAAACATGGGGTTAGCCCCAAGATTGTGGCCCCTTCGGAGCACTTTTCATGTGCTATCCTTACGTTGACTGATTTATCAATCTCCAACCAGTGACAGGATATATTCATCAGAAGTGGATGAACCGCAGCTCAACGGGCGTATACTCGCGGTTACTTATATATATATATATATATATGTATATATATATATATATATAGGTATAAATGAGCGCAAGCCGTATGTCTCTCTCGCCCTGTATATATGCATATATATAGGTGTGTCATACGATACCCCATCGTTTTTGCGGACACCATGGGTACCTGGCATAAGCATGTTTAATGAGTGTGTATATTTGGTTTATTTATCATCTTCGGATTTGAGTGAAGTAGAATGTGGTTTAGTGTTTTCCATTTTTTGTGTTTACAATGGGCAGCTGACTCACATGGATCATCCAAGCAAGTGGCAAAGTCACCGTTGGCGTACGCGGGCGTTGAGTACTCTATCGTGTACTGAGTGCAGCGAGGCATCCATGTGAGCCCATCGATATAGATGTCCAAAGATGACGTCAACGGGTGCTTAAATATTTGCAGCATAATGTAAACTTCATTATATCCAGAGCCTACGGCAAATGTCATCTAGTGATGAGGTTCCGGGTGGACATCAATCACAACTTCCGTACTCATCAACAATGAATGTGCAAGCGTCAACAACAGACTTGACCGCTGGTGTTGGTGAGTATGTTTTTTCTGTGACTTTGTACAAAGTTTTAGTCGCAGGTGTCGACAGGGAACTGGAGAAAATTACGTCCGTGAAGATTAACATCGACGCGCTGTTAAGTTCATTTGCCGATTTACTTGTTAACTGCAGAACGACGATTCAGTAATGCAGGAGTGTACTGAAAGTTCTAAACCAATTCTTTCCCGGCTTACCGAAGGATCCGAGGACCCTGCCACAAACACCTCGTTCTAGTATGAATACATTGCTATCACAAGGTGTGTATAATCATAATGGGCTCCTCGACGGTCTGCAACGATCAATGAGTGGACTGGCGCTGGTCCCGGAATCCTGAATATCGATGAGTCTTCTATTTATCCCTCTTCTTCTATACAATTGTAGCACGTTCTGGCACCTGTGGTTCGTCCGAGATGTCTGGCTGTGTTCCCGGTGGGCGCTTATTGCGGGTCAAGGAAGCCGCACCCGATAAACACATTTCGGGAAGAGGCGGTATTAGAAATGCTGCAAGTAATTGATGGCGGCATCAACTATCGTGGGACGTCGGTAGCATGTAAACTTGTGTCAGTGATCTGCGACACACCTGCCCGGGTTTATGTTCGTCAAGTTAAAAGTCGTACAGACTACTTCGGGGGTGACAGATTCATACAGCTTGGTCTGCATATCACTAAAAGAATAACGTTTCCAGTGTTGGACTCTCGACCGCGTACGGATGCCGACTTCCGCCGCTTTAAATGCAGAAGTCACCATACTGAAGGAAGCCCATTCATATTAATTCCAGTTGATATGTAGGCAAATTTTCCATTGGATTGTATACACTTAGTCTGTTTGGGTGTCACGCAGAAGTTGTTAAATGCATGGCCAAAGGACAACCGTGCAGAAAGTTTTCGCTTTAGCCCAGCTGCAGTGGCAGGACTTGGAAATCGTATCATTCGAAATCACTGCAATATCCCCTGTGACTTTCGGCGCCTATGCCGTCACACTCGGGATCTGGAAAGATGGAAGGCTTCCGAGTATAGAGAGTTCCTTTTGTACATAGACCCTGCTTGTTTGTTACTTATGCTACCTGATGAACATTACAAGCATTTCATGCTGTTATTCATTGCAGTATACATATTTTCTCATCCCCATTTACATATTGAGTATCTGGATTTTGCTCGTAGACTTTTGGTACTTTTCGTTCAACAAATATCTGTATTATACTGTCCGGAGGATTTATTCTATAATGTGCACTGCCCAACACAATTGACAGAAGATGTTCAAAAACACGGCGTGTTGGACAACTTCTCCTGTTTCCCATTTGAACCACGGCTTGGAAAACTGAAATCATTTATACAGGGGACGGCTTAACCGGTTGAGTACTTGTATAAGTGGCTCCACGAACTGAACACCAACTGGAAAACCATTGCTGCAGAAATCCCCATGGACGATTTGTCCGTTCCAATATCTTGCCACTCTCGTAGTGGACAATTTGTCGTTTTAAATGGTGTCTTATTTTCAGTGGATAAGCCAAACAAAGTCATTATCATTAACGAACGTCCTGCAGAAATTGTCAATTCCATCAAGGATAACGTTTTCTTCAAATACTTAAGTTCGCCGGACATTTTCTTCACGTTCGAGTTAAGTTCAGACCACTTGCATGTATTAGCTTTGGGCGATTTAGATTCTGCTCTGCTCAATGCGCCCATTCACACCATCACGTTTAAATGTATTCTTGTTTGTCTTAACTCTTCCACTGTTTTTGTTCCCATTTTACATACATTTCTTTAAAAAATATCACATAACGCTCTGTGCTTCCGGTGACACTTTTTCTCAAATCAGCATGACGATCTGGTGAGATTACGTAAAGCTCGGGTGATTGCGAGGCGAAAGTTGTTCTCCTTTGTCGGTTGTTTTGACGTGAACTGTTCGTATTTTGCCGTTTTCTTGCTGTCTTTGTTTGCTTGTCTGGTGTCAATGGCCGGCTCGTGTTTGCTTTAACATATGGGTGATCACTTACGCGTTATTGTTATTGTATTCACCGTCCACTTGTTTCTGTACGTGCTTAAATGTGATCAGGTCCCAGGCAGACAATTCCTGAAAAGAAGCCTTTTCCTAGATGTACGTGGTTGCTCACTTCCCCGACGGAAATTCATACGCCGTGGTGCGCAAGAATTGGATGGTTGATAAGACGCACTTTCGTTGGCCAAGGGTGAGGAGTTTTCCAGACTACAGGCGTCATTTGCTTTCAGGAAAGGCAGTGCCGGATTCATGCCCGGAATACTACTTTAGGCCGATTTACCATACGGGTAATTCAGTGGTAGCATAACATTTAAATATGCAAACTTGGGGATGCCACTGACTTAGAGCATCAGCTGGTTGCTCAGTCAAGTGCTGCTTCCACGGATGAAACAGAGAAGCAGAAGTACTCTTCTCAGCACTGTTCTACAAGAAAGAGGTAATTAACCATTTAAATTCACTCACCTCAAGGGTTCCCGTGGAATTCTCTTCCGATGAGAGTCCCCAGGCGATGCGGAGAAAAGCAAAACCAGTTATGCTGGACTTACCACCCTCCCTACCACACATTTTGAGACGTCCTGAGGAAATGCAAAGGTACATTTCTAACATGCACAACAGAATCCTGTATTCTCCGCCTCATTGTCTTCACAGCCCACTATGCCCGTACGGGCTAGAACCCGAGTGCCAGTCGCATCCTCAAGGTAATTATTGCAATTTTGTTTCATATTGTCCATTTAATTACAAGTAGCGGCCCAAGCTGCAGCGCTACACAAATGAACTTGGCCCCTCGCCTGCGCCAAATACTATGCAAGCTCACATGTAGAGCCGTCACCTTATTTTTTAGCAAACCGAGGAAATATTCTGCTGTCCATAGACAGCCTTGCAAGAAGAGTGGAGAAACTAAGTGCCTCTACAGAATCCTGTTCCACCACTTTCGGGGCGTCGTGTTCACAAGCTATGTCGCAGCCAGTCACACGTGTGAACACTGCGGATGAACTTCATCATTTACATGACGTCCTCGGAACACCAGAAGCTTCCAATAAGATGGTAAGTCACTATACGTGTAGGTGACAAATATAGGTCACAACACTGCGGCGGTACACAACTAAAAATCTTCAGGATGCCGTTAAGAAAATGCTGTCTGCTGTGGTCAGCGACGACGTCGCGGTGAAATGCTACTGGCTGGGTGGCGGCAAGAGGATAGCCGTCTGCGATCACCGAACTGTCGAAAGCTATGAAAGGTATGCCAGTTAATCAGTGGTCTCATCACTTACGAGACGCTGTCAGATTCAGTACTTTTTGCCGAGGAACCAGCTAACACCATTGACAAGAGCATCATAAATTGGTTCCACAAAGCTCGTGACCGAGGAGCAGGTAGCAGATATAATACGCAAGTAGAATGAAATGGACTTGCCTCATTTCTTCGCCAAGGTTAACAAAAGCATGTTCACTGTAAGACTAATATATGAAGTGCATTATTCGTTTTTGAATTACATTGGACTTCCGCGTTTTTCCCGTACGCCACTTTCGCTATCAGTATCATATATGTGACTGTGAAAAGGCAGCAGTTATATGCAAGCCTATGTTGCTAGGTTTACATCGAAATATCAAATTAGATCCATCTCTTTTTTCAACCGGCAAGCGTCTTTGAGAAATGCCATGCCGTTTGTTGAATATATTTATGTCGGATGCCATTACCACTCAATACACAATGGTGGAGTGAGTCACTGGCAGTTCTTCAATAACAATTCACATTTTATTCTCATGTCCGCAGATATCGCGACCATAAACAACTAAATCCAAGGTTCAGCAAGAACGTATTTTGACGGATTATTGCAAATTTGTACAGAATACACATTTATTGAAAGTAAATAAATTTTTCTCACTGAAAATATGGCTTTCAATTTTCAGTTACAAATTCGCCAGAAATTGGTGTATTTGGGATCCGTGCGCAAACGGCCAAATTAGAAATACACACTAATGGTAGTCCTTGAAACGGCAGTTGGATCCAGTTTCGTTTAACGTATTACAGAGGATGGAGCTAGCTCCCAGTTTGCCCCAAGGGTCACGCATGGGGCAAACTTGGGTTGTGCTACTTGGGCAGCACAGTCCCCCTAAGGCATATATATATTGGCTTTACTCTGCACTTAATCCCCTGCTGCCTCATAGCTCTCTTATCCCCGCATATTGCCATATCCCATCCGATTGGCCATTCATATCTTCACTACCGTAGAAATGCCTACATCTCCTGCAAGCCGACTCAAATTCATTGCCAACAACGGCCGTGGCAAGACCACTAAATTACAAAACTCACCAGATAACTGCTCAGTCTCTCTGGTAGATGTACTTGGAAATGTCAATGGACAAACTACAGAAATGAGCAAAACTCTGAGCGGTCTTTTCTCTCGACATGACTTCGCTGATCTGTTTATCGGTCAACTGATGCCTATAGCGTTCTTGCTTGATCCAGCAGCAAACCATACCCCGGCCAATCTATTACTGGCCACAAAATCTGTGGACACAATTGCCTCGGAAATCTTCGGACGGATCAAAAAGGCAAACAGTGCGATCTTGTTTAACATTACAGACCGGATACCTCTCTCAGCTGCTGAAAATATGATCTTAAGTGCCTACAACCTTGGCTCACAACCTTGCCACTGTGTTAGGCTCCGCAAAGCTTCCCTGTGCACCGTCTATCTGCTGCTGTACCATTTTACAAATGAAGTTGTCGCCATGATCTCTATCAGCCGGCAATCTTTAGTCGTAGCCGAAACCGGCTTCAAGTGCGCCAGGATATTGCCTGACACGACCTCACTGCAAAGAGAAATGCACAAGGGTCACACCCAGAACAATAACCTTGGTGTAAATGCAACCAGCAATCCACCCCGAAACTCCGGAACACCTATCACTGGCCATCACCAGATGTTGCCATCTATTGCAAATTGCAATGCAACCGTAAATTTGGAGGGCACTCCAATTTCCTCACCCAGTGAGCCACCTGGCAAAAGCCCCGATATTCAGAATAGCCCGGGAGAATCTCTAAGCTAGAAGAAGCGCCCCAGCTTCCACGAAATTGATGACGGTTCCTCCGACTCATCTACTTGCGAGCTCACACCCTCCACAAGTCCAGATGACCCTATTCCTCCTACTAGCTCCAAATAATGGTTATTCAACCATACCTAAAAATCACTGCACCACCAACCCGTCTCCGTCCACACCCATGCATCCGGATAACTCTGGCACTTTTGGTAACTCAACCAGGCCCCTAAGTCCACCCACTGCACTCACCCATTAGCCACCAGAATGTATCTGGTTACCACCTAGGCCACCGCCGCTGATTAGCCCGCCGGTTCAGATTGACCCTCAGAAGTTAACACTTAGTGTCCGAAAGAGCAAGGCCCATCAATATAATGCACATGCAAACTATGAGAAAATGGCCCGGTCGAGCGAAATTTTACCGGCCTCTTGTTTGGCTGTGAATCCCACGTTTTCATTTCGACTAACAGCTTTTTCATTTCCACCGTACTTTGACCCACCTTATCCTCCTCCCCCAATCACCGCTCCGCTACATTTCTATCCGCCACACCAACCACTCTATACCCCAACGGTTGCCCAGTCACTCCCTGGGAACCATCTCCGTGCCTCACCTAACTTCTTACTCCCACAAGACTCATCCACTTCTCTTGGTCTAGTACTGCCATCCATCCGTGGTCGCTTTTTCCCGCTGGCCCCCTCCGAGGATATTCCCCGCATTCTAACTACTCTCTCAACCAGCACCTCCCCATCCCTCCTTCCTCACACTACCCTCCTCTAGGCTTCAACCCATCAAATCCGTGGAACAACTGGGGTCCTCCCTCCATCTTTGCCCTATTATTCACTGGAATTACCGCCTTCATCACCACTATCAAACCCCTCATCATATCCATCAATAACAGCACCACCGAGGCCTGCATCGTCTCTTTCAGTCATACTCATAAACGTCCGTTCATTACTGAACAAAACTAAAGCCATCCGCAGCGTCGATCAGCCCTCCCACTTTGATATCACCATCGTAACTGAAACTTTGCTAAAGGATTCCGTCCCGTCAGATCGAGTCTTTACAGTTGGTTACCAGATGTTCCAAAGGAATAGGCCTGGTCTTGGAAAAGGCTGCTTAATCTATGTCAAAAACACTGCCGGCCGTTCCGATCCCACACACAACTCTGGATGTCACCCAGAACACTGTGGTTAAAGATTCCCTTACCTAACTCCTACCTTCATATTGGTTGCATCTATCGGCCACCTGATTTCAACACTATGGATCTCACCTAGATTATTGACGCATTCAGCTATGCTTCACTGCTGCCCTGTTCATCCAAACTCATCGCGGAGGACTTGAGTGCACCGAGCATTTGTTGGAATACCCTATCTGCCTCAAAGGACTTATTAGATTTCAAGTCATGCATACGCGTAGGGCGCTGGATCCGACAAGTAACAGCCCCAGCCAGAGGTAACAACACCCTTGGTCTGTTGTTCACTATTGGTTTATCCGATGTTTCAGCCAGTATGCTCGACCTCTTTCCAGGAAGTGGCCACAGAATGGTGTCCTGCATCTTCACGGTTCCACAAGTTTGTGATAAGCCCCACCCGCCCAATCATCTCTCTTCAACAGTCAGTTGGGACAATCTTATCTGCACTCTTCCATCGTTAGACTGGGACGACTTCTTCCTGCAAAGCGACCCTCTGCTGGCTAATGATTTACTACATTCCAACCTAAGAACCTTGCTGTCCGCGATCACTACAACTCGTATCACATCAATCCGAGTCTGTAATTTAGTCCTGCTTCGAATGCAAAACAAATATCTCAATCTCCAGTAGGTATCTCACACCAATAATGACTTGTCGCTATTCTTGCAGCTCTATTGAAGGTCTACAATCTGTCCGTCAAGTTTGGTATATTTCCCTCACAGTGGAAGACAGCGGTCATCGTCTCAATCCATAAGAAGGGACCAATATATGGCACCTCAAATTACCGCCCTATCAACCACACTCCAATTGCTTCTAGGTTGATGGAAATCCTCGTCAAACCGCGGATGTCGGACTTCCTATTGACACATAACATCATCCATAGTGGGCAGCACGGCCTCTTAAAGTCACGTTCATGCACCACTTGCCAGTGGGACTTTTTTAACCTCATAACGGCGGCTGCCGACAACAGTAAATTTATCATCATTATACACCCTGATATGAAAAAGGCGCTGGACCGCATCCCTCAAGCTTAATTACTAACCAAACTCAAAGCTCACGGCTTTTCCGGTTCCTTTTTGTCATAGCTAACATCATATCTATCAAACCGCTCAAAAGTGGTTTCCATTGATGGGTGTTTCTCACAGCCTGCTCCAGTCACCACTGGGGTTATACAAGGCAGTGTACTCGGTCCGTTACTTTTTGTCATCTACATAAATGGTATATTTCCCATCTTGCACCATAATGCCTCATTCCTTTTCGCTGATGACGTTAAGATTGTCTATGGGTTTCCTCGTCAGAATCTCAACATCATGCTGGACGAATTTTCTAGTGACCTAAAGCGACTCGAGGACTGGCACAACTCATGGAGTATGGACTTCTCGACCTCAAAGAGCTGCTACACAACATTCAGATGTCAAGTGGCCCCCGGAACCCTGCTTATCCACGACCTACCCATCTCGTACAGCCCTTTAGTTCGAGACCTTGGTCTTCATTATTTTTGTAGCTTCAGGTTTTCTGAATATGTTCCACTCCAGATTGCAAAGGCGAGAAAAACCACCGGTCTCACCTCCAGGACTTTTCGGCTGAATGAATGCAAACTGCTCACTTAAAAGTCTCAAGCCAGGCCTCTCCTTGAATACTGTTCCATTATCTTCACCAACATGACGAAATCTGACCGCATTTCTCTGGAGTCCGCGCAACTCCAATTCACCAAACAATTAGTCTGATTCCCCTCCAGCCTGTGTTACAAGGAGCAAAGTATCCTACCCAGTCTTTGCCCTCTATGGCTGCGTCGCACGAAGCTCAACTTATGCTTTCTGTCTAGGCTTTACCACGGTATGGCCTTCTCATGTGCTGAACCCATTCGTCTCACTCCTTCCACTAATTATGCTTTACGCCATCGGTCACTGCAGCTCTCTATTCCTTTATCAGAACTAGCGTTGAGATCTAACTTTTTCCTCATAAAATACTCAAAGTTATAGAATAAACTCCCGCTAAACATCCGCGAGAGTCTCTCAATTTCTCAGTTCAGAGGCTCGCTGGACCACTTCTTGACTGTTCCCAATGTGATCCTTCTTACCGGCCAGACCGTCACCAAAGAGGTGGCCTACGAAAACGGGTTTGATTACTAGGGTTACTGCACTAGAACTTTCAACTCTCGCACAATGGCAAGCGACAGGGCCACCATTTTCTTTTACCTTAAGCTGCACACAATCTATACTGCGGTAGCTACAGTTTGCTGACTTTTGAAACTATACTTATTTTCATGCTTGTCGGTTCTCCTAATTCTAGACAATGTTCATGATCTATTTCCAACCAGTCCAAGGTTCTTAGCCGTAGATGTCTCTCCAGCGAATAGGTATGTGGCCTTGGACCGCAGGACACTCAGGTCCGCCGTCCACCACTTTACTTTATCTTTTCGCTCCTTTGCCGTTCATTTTGTCTGCCACCACCCGCTTGAGTTTCACGTCGTGCCTTATTTCGCCTTGCTTAATCACCTCGTTCCAGAATCTCTTATCCCAGAAGCCCACCTTCTAATGTCTACTTGGTGGTACGTCCTCTCGTCTCATCTCTGCATCGACCATCCACCAACTACTATCATCTTCCCTATTATGCACTATACTATTTCCGATCAGCAGAGCTAAACTCATTTACACCAGCTAGCCCGGAATGGTCTCTGATGGTCTCAGGCATGGTCTAGCGTTGTGAGACTGATACACGTATGCCAGCCTGTGCTTTACAGCATTCGTTGTCCTACTCCATGTGTTTGCTCAGTCTCACCCTGCACTTTTCCATCCCATGCTAGCAAAACCCCTGATATCAAAGGCACCCATGCCATGGCTTCGTCCGAAAGTGGATAAAAAAGACCACCCACAGCAGTTGCGAAAAAGACATACACGCATAAAATTACGATCGCGCGGATGGGCTATGGAAAGTTCCTATATGGGCTCAACCACCCTTCTGTTAGGGAACGAAAAACCTTCAAAAAAAGAAAAGTGGAAAAAAGACCTCGTGGGATCGATTTGATCTCCAAATACCACTGACATCGAGATGTGAAGAAAAGGGGGCAACCTTCATTTATGGGTACGTCTCCCATCAGCTCAGGCCTGACCCTGCGAAAGGGAAAACTCCACATCGCCCTTGTTCGCTCGACAAGCGTTTGGTCTTCACTTACGACACTGACTGGGGTGACAGCGCACTGGACTTTCCACGAGAAGTCGATATGTAAAAGATATGACTGGTCGAGGTAGGCCAGCAAACATGTTGCAGAGTATAGTCTCAGCACTGGTGGCCAGAGGTACGGACTGACACTGTAGCGACGATGACTGAGTGGCTTCCATACATGAGGAATTCTGTGCCTGTGCTGCAGCCATGGCAGAGATGTCTAGAGCCGGAGATTTAATAGCATTAAGCGGAATACGCGACAAAGCATCTGCAATGCAGTTCGACTCATCTTTAACGTGTTGAAGGTCAATCGTGAACTGAGAAATATAGTCTAAATGTCTGACTTCTTGTAGGGAGTACCGGTCAGACTTGGTATGCAATGCATACGTCAAAGGCTTATGGTCGGTATGGAGGATGAAATATCGACACTCGACTGCATGGCGAAAGTGTTTAACAATAATAATAATAATAATAAATTATTTCGGAGAAGCCCGAGGCATGCCAGGTGCGTGATCAACTGCTTACAAGTGATGGAATAAGCAGACAAGACCCTTGAAAATGTAGAAGTTTACATGACAGAATTTGGAAAATGGAGGCTTTGAAGGGGGACTAACGTGAGATGAGAGTATGGCAAATGTATGCACACCAAGGAAAATGTACTGAGTTTAAATGGACTCACGAAGGGATTAAAATAGAAGCCCGGTGTGTTTAAGAAGTCAAAGTTGGGTGAGGGATCCGGCCGGTCGGTATAGGGACATCTGAAAGCTGACTGGTATGCATAAGAAAGGCTAGAAATCGGCACAAGAAACTGTAATAGCGGGAGACGGTGGAGAAAAAGTGAGATTCACTGCAATGGATTAGGTAGCAAGGAAGCATTGGTACTCTACAATAGATAGCCGGCTAACAGGGCACAAAACACATTGCAAAACAGAGAGCGAGCAGAGTAAGACGTGAATGGTGGATCAGGTAAAATAATAGTTCATAGGAATCGGACACAGTAGACGTGAGACATAAATGTAGAAGGAATGGATGCATATCATCGCGGTCAGCGGGATGAAAGCAAAAGAGATGGCCCGTGAGGAACTTAAGCATACAGAGCGAATGCATATATACATATGTGCGTTTGTTTATTCATATATATATATATATATATATGAGAAGCCGGATCAATAACAATGGATTCCTAGAAAGAAATTATCAGTCATTGGGAGGGGCCGGTTAGGTTTTATCGGATGTTTGTAGAACTAAATTTTGAGTATCGTGCTGAATTATCTTCATGAAGGGTGAACTTGAAGAATCAACAGAGAGAGTGAAGAATGCGGAAGCACAGAAAAGACGACGACTGAGGAGCAGTTCAAAAAAAAAGGGAGATGGAGGAAAGTACCGAAGGGAACAGGTAAGAATGGATCTAGTAATCTGATTGATGTAGGTGAGACATGTCGTGTCGATCGAGAATGGGAGAAGCATTATTGAGTAGGCACACATCATTCAGCAGGAAGATGGTGGAGATGGAAACAGCCAAGCAGCGCAGAGCTATCGTGCATACAAAGTGGAGAAAGGTACCTGGGAGGTGAAACTGTACGTGGTGCAAGATGCAGCCCTGTCTCGTACGAAAAGTAACCGCTAGTTCTGCTTGGTATCAGGACTTGCATAAAGGCAGACATCCAATGTCCCGCCACAGAACTTGTCTACCGCACGACATTACGACTGCCTGGGGCATTCTTCACGCCACGGAGTATAGACTCACTTGCCCTACAGACTTACGTTCACCGTTTGTCTACGTACACGCAAAATCTCGCTCCGGCGCAGACTCAAATGCAGCGACGATAGGTTTTTGTTCCGACCGAACTCAAAACTTGTTCGCATGTATTCATTCGTGTTAATTCGGTACGGAAACCATTACAACAGCCTTACGAAGGTCCATTTCGCGTGATTTCTCGTCACGATAAGACCTTTAAGGTTGATCGACACGGTCGCGTCGATACTGTTAGCATCGATCGTCTCAAAGCCGCGTACGTTGATGATAGCGTGTCGCCCGCTGATATGAGATTCGATGTTAACCCTGCACTACCTGTTGACGACACTTCCGTGTCACGTCAAGGTCTGCAATTAGCGTTGCCTGCTACGACTTCGAATGAGGCTACCGTCTTACGTTCAGGACAGCACCCAGTTGGTACTGCTACGACTTTCAATGAGGCTACCGTCTCACGTTCAAGTCAGCAGTCCGTTGGCCCTGCTACGTCCTCGAATGAGAATACTGCCTCACGTTCAAGTCAGCAGAGCACGCCTACACACCCGTCCGTGAATGAGGCTCCCGCCTCACGTTCCGGTCGGAAGATCGCTTGCCCAGCACGTTTTCGCGACTAGGCCAAACACGATCTTAACCATTGCACTTCGCAGTAATAACTTTCGTGTTTATCGTTTCGACACGATTTAACATACCTCATTAGTCATTACTGTATTCTAGTCAAGTCCATTGCGGCTGCTACACCAGTTTTCCGTTTCTTTTCGTTTCATGGAACCTCGCCATATGGTACGCTTTGCTGGTCCCACGAAATCTGGAGAATTTTGGCACCAACGTTTGCATTCTCGATCGGCCCTGTCGCTCTCGTTCCTTGTCATTGACGAACTTACCGATTTGGCTTCCGGATATCATATTGGTTACCGGTTACCCGACGCTGAACGTTATTGGTGTGGCACACCTGGATGACGATTCACGCAACCGATGTCATTGGCAACGAATCTGGTTTACGCTCGACCATCATCCTACGGTTCCTGCATACCACGGATTTTGCCCGTCAGCACCCTACAGCACAGCTACATTCATGTATTTTGCACGCATTCACGCGCACGAATATCGTTTGTATGCCTTCTCCTCCCTGATATTTTTCGAAAGCTTTCCGTGCTTTCTAGCGGGAAGCTGCTGTAGTGACCTCGATCGTTTTAAGAAAATGACTGTTTTCTGGACACCATTTTGGATCTATTTTCTCTACGATCTTTTCCGACGTTTGACATCGACCTCATAGTGTTGTCCGGTTACGCACGTTTTACTGCACTGACTTTCCCAGGGTTCCCGTCGACCTCGTTTTGAATGACTTTCACTTTCGGTCGTTCGCCGATTGTACACGCTCGCGGTTCGCTCTCTGCTCAGCCGTTGCGTTTCGTTTCGTTTTCCGTTCGGCGTACCTCTTGTATCGGTACTGTTTCGGAGCTACGATATATAGAATGAACCCTGCATTCGTAAATCGACTCGCCTTTACTCCGATCGTCCGAGAGAGGGGATAATAATGGTATTTAGCTTTCAGACAGAATAAGAGATACGTTCATTGAAGGCCCTTGAAAGTTTACCATAGACAGAGTGCTTCCGCTGACAGTTGTGTCAAAGCCTGGCTCCGGCCGACTGACTAATACGAAGACCCAGCGGAGGTGGGGAGTTGCCAGTTTAAATTATCCGCACCTACTGTCAAAGTTGGAAGCGGGCCAACCAACTTGTACAAGCGTCTTGGAGACGATGGACGTGAAATTACCTGCCAACACTTGTTAAGGCCTCCCGGACTTGGTGGTCTACACGCGCACAAACAAGCTTTGTTATATTGCAGGTCTAATCGAAATCGATCTGCAAAACAAAAACGCCGATTCACCGAAGACCGATAAACCGCCCATGCTCCAAATTGTGCGGTGCCTATAATATTGGTTAGGAAGTGGAAGAATGTGTACACAAATCCCACTTACCAATGCGCTGTCTCAGGTTAGCCGCAAAGAACAATCCCCCAAGATGACCAAAAGAACCGTTTTAACTTAGCCGCGAACCAACGGGAAATAATGAGGCTATTGATTTCATGCTCAACGGGGCAAAACCGAACGTCATGATGGCCGACCCCGACCAGGGTTTTGTGTAATAAGATTGTAAGTGTCACTCCAAATGGATGTCTTCCGGCTAGCTTGTGTCCAAAAGGGATCACTTTTTGCGGTGCATCAGCACCCGTAACAACTCTACAGTCCATACGAGTGTGGATGACCAAGGAGGGGTCATCCAGGTTAGGTAAGTGGCATTCCTACCAGGAGGGCAAATACACCACGATAAATTTCCAATTGGTATCACCAGGGAGTTCCATGTGGACTCCCATGGACTCGTGCTTACGATGGTGGCAAAAACGAGGGACTGGGATTAAATTCAAAACATCGGACAATTATGACTTCTTAAGGGTGACAACGGACCACACGAAGTCAGAAATTCGGAACTATGCGATCTCTCATAACTGTCTACATGGCCTAGTCTTCGCATTCACAAACAGTGAGACATTTTTGTGTACTTTTACACAGAAACACGAACACGCTTAACAACCGGAGTGGAGTGGCTCCCGATGTAGGTGATTTTCGGGTTCAGCGCCAAATTCCACTGTGCCGCTATCGTCTTGAGATGTCAAGTGATGCTTAACATTGGCCAGAACGGTTATTCCCACTAGGATTGTTTCTTCCATGCACTCAGTCACACACATTCCTTCTCTCGCACGCATAAACACGCTAGACGCTTGTTAGTTCAACATTCCCAATGTGCTCGGAACCCCACCACACCTTTTCCATACGCATCTGTCTCCATACTATTATACAATTTGCGGCGCTTATGAACAGTCGACGAGAGGAGAGCTGCAGATCGCTCTGTAGGAACCAACGCGTTGGCGCCACCAGCCAAACGTGTGTGGCTCTATCTAGCATGCATTCGAATGGATCCCACTCCCGTCGTCGGTGGGTACACGCACTGACAACGGGGCACAGTTAGGCAGAAAGGATCAGTACCTGAATTCCGACCTATCGGCATGGCTCGGCTCGAACGGATTTTGTTGGACGGAGTACCTACCAGGTTTATCAAATCCTCCGAGAACACTATGATAATTTGAACTCGTAAACACGCTGGATTACGTAAGTTTATTTTTGTTCCATCTCAACATTGCACCGGTATACCAGCATTTGTTTGATCGAATCGATGTGCTGCTACCTTGTGAATGCATCTCATTTTGGTCCCGCTCGACTCACTTGCACTTCTTAGCACACCATAAATTGATTCGCTTCTAGGTCTCCGTGATTTCGTATCTGATATGTTTCCATGTTTGTCAATTTTTTCATTTCAAAATCCGGTGTCGTAGAAACAACGAGTCAATCTTGTTCTGAATTTGGGATTCCCAATTGGCCACGCGCCACCCAAACAAACCTTCCCGTCAGTGCTGGCTCATTACGGGCGACCTCAACTTTCCTTAACTTTCCGGCCCTTGTGCACTAACCCCCGCTCTATCCTCATTCTCCTCCTGTCTCCTACTTGATCGGTGGGCACAAAAGGTTGCCAGATCCACAAGGGCAAACAACGTCTTGGACTGGGTCTTCTGTGCCAATTCGCTCACACTCTCTGCTCCAACATGTAGCACTGCCTAAGTGACGCAAATCCATGTGCTGATCTACGCCCCTGGTCCCGCAACCCGTACTTGCCTCTGTCAGGGCGAAAGCCAGCAAAGCTGAAATCGACCTAAGCCAGATCATGTAATTCCTCAACTCCCCTGCTCATCGACTAGTTGCGTTCAGAAACGCTTCGCAAGTCAGAACTTTATCAAGGGCGTCAGGAGTTAATTTCTCTACCGCGTCCCAAATGAACTGGCTGTTTGTCCAACCTTCTTGGTGAGAGATCCAACCAATCCACACGTTCCTCGACCTAGTCCTCCATCGGCGGCTCAGCTACCGCTGATGCCCACGCGGCAATTTCTGAAACCTGTTGCGCTCACTCAAATCCACTCGATTTAAGCCCGGTCACTCTTGCAACCTTTGTTCCTCCTATCACGGCTTCACCTTCTCTGAACCCAGCTTTCTCACTCTGATATCTGCACACTGATCCCCCCGACCTAACCTTCACCAAGACGGGGTACGACGGCCTCTCACCCGCCCCCTTCGATGAGGTGGTCCCGGCATATCCTTGCTGTTTCGTGATCTCTTCACAATCTCCATGTTTTGCATCCACGTTCTCTCTCAGCGGGAAACCTCCGTCAAATCCACTTTTTCAGAGGGAGCCCCTAACACGAACCCGATAAGTGTTGGCCCATCCACCACACTCTCCCCTGAACCACGGCAAAATGATAAGTCGAAACATTGTCGGCAATCTCCTGACCAACAGCCTGCTGAGTCATGATCAGCATGGATTTCAGAGTCCTTGCTCTATCCCCTCTTGCTTACTGGACTTCCTTAACGGTTTGGTGGTAACATATATACCCGGAAACTTTAAAGTTATCTCACATCGTGGAATGTTTAGGACCTCTAGCCGTGTCCCCACGAACACCTGATAGCCAAAATCCAACCACTTAGTCTTACGCTCCCTTTTTGGCATGGATATCATCATATCCTTTACACGGGTCTTGAGCCGTGATGGTCGACGGCCACATATATTCAGGCAAACCCATTACTAGCTGTACCAACTAGTGTAAAATCCACGAAGAACACCGCAATACCCTGGTTTCATGGAAGCTCTGAATTATATACACTAACTGTGTGTTCTGTACTACTCATTTACAAGGTAACCAATCCTTGTTTAATCTCATTGAAAGCGCTACTTTGTCATAACTCCCTTGGACCTGTGTGACTCTTGGACTCTCTTCCCAGGCCGTGATCTTGGATCCCTTCACCAGTTAATGTGGTCGCTTACCTGTGTTTGTACACATTTTCGAAGTTGCTTTCTTTATTGTGTACGACAAAGTACTTAAGTGACTCTGTGATAGCTGTCCGCAACTTTGAAATCAAGGTCGGGTCACTGCTCTTGCTGGTCAAAGAACTGCCCGCGTGATTGTTACCTTCGCGCATGGAAGTGCAACTGGATAGGTGGGGAAGATAAGAAGTTGGAACAATGAGTTCTGCCAAATGGGCAGACATCAGAGTGAGTTGCCGGGTTTAAATATTTCCGCCAAACCGTTAAGGAAGTCCAGTAAGCAAGAGGGGATAGAGCAAGGACTCTGAAATCCATGCTGATCATGACTCAGCAGGCTGTTGGTCAGGAGATTGCCGACAATGTTTCGACTTATCATTTTGCCGTGGTTCAGGGGAGAGTGTGGTGGATGGGCCAACACTTATCGGGTTCGTGTTAGGGGCTCCCTCTGAAAAAGTGGATTTGACGGAGGTTTCCCGCTGAGAGAGAACGTGGATGCAAAACATGGAGATTGTGAAGAGATCACGAAACAGCAAGGATATGCCGGGACCACCTCATCGAAGGGGGCGGGTGAGAGGCCGTCGTACCCCGTCTTGGTGAAGGTTAGGTCGGGGGGATCAGTGTGCAGATATCAGAGTGAGAAAGCTGGGTTCAGAGAAGGTGAAGCCGTGATAGGAGGAACAAAGGTTGCAAGAGTGACCGGGCTTAAATCGAGTGGATTTGAGTGAGCGCAACAGGTTTCAGAAATTGCCGCGTGGGCATCAGCGGTAGCTGAGCCGCCGATGGAGGACTAGGTCGAGGAACGTGTGGATTGGTTGGATCTCTCACCAAGAAGGTTGGACAAACAGCCAGTTCATTTGGGACGCGGTAGAGAAATTAACTCCTGACGCCCTTGATAAAGTTCTGACTTGCGAAGCGTTTCTGAACGCAACTAGTCGATGAGCAGGGGAGTTGAGGAATTACATGATCTGGCTTAGGTCGATTTCAGCTTTGCTGGCTTTCGCCCTGACAGAGGCAAGTACGGGTTGCGGGACCAGGGGCGTAGATCAGCACATGGATTTGCGTCACTTAGGCAGTGCTACATGTTGGAGCAGAGAGTGTGAGCGAATTGGCACAGAAGACCCAGTCCAAGACGTTGTTTGCCCTTGTGGATCTGGCAACCTTTTGTGCCCACCGATCAAGTAGGAGACAGGAGGAGAATGAGGATAGAGCGGGGGTTAGTGCACAAGGGCCGGAAAGTTAAGGAAAGTTGAGGTCGCCCGTAATGAGCCAGCACTGACGGGAAGGTTTGTTTGGGTGGCGCGTGGCCAATTGGGAATCCCAAATTCAGAACAAGATTGACTCGTTGTTTCTACGACACCGGATTTTGAAATGAAAAAATTGACAAACATGGAAACATATCAGATACGAAATCACGGAGACCTAGAAGCGAATCAATTTATGGTGTGCTAAGAAGTGCAAGTGAGTCGAGCGGGACCAAAATGAGATGCATTCACAAGGTAGCAGCACATCGATTCGATCAAACAAATGCTGGTATACCGGTGCAATGTTGAGATGGAACAAAAATAAACTTACGTAATCCAGCGTGTTTACGAGTTCAAATTATCATAGTGTTCTCGGAGGATTTGATAAACCTGGTAGGTACTCCGTCCAACAAAATCCGTTCGAGCCGAGCCATGCCGATAGGTCGGAATTCAGGTACTGATCCTTTCTGCCTAACTGTGCCCCGTTGTCAGTGCGTGTACCCACCGACGACGGGAGTGGGATCCATTCGAATGCATGCTAGATAGAGCCACACACGTTTGGCTGGTGGCGCCAACGCGTTGGTTCCTACAGAGCGATCTGCAGCTCTCCTCTCGTCGACTGTTCATAAGCGCCGCAAATTGTATAATAGTATGGAGACAGATGCGTATGGAAAAGGTGTGGTGGGGTTCCGAGCACATTGGGAATGTTGAACTAACAAGCGTCTAGCGTGTTTATGCGTGCGAGAGAAGGAATGTGTGTGACTGAGTGCATGGAAGAAACAATCCTAGTGGGAATAACCGTTCTGGCCAATGTTAAGCATCACTTGACATCTCAAGACGATAGCGGCACAGTGGAATTTGGCGCTGAACCCGAAAATCACCTACATCGGGAGCCACTCCACTCCGGTTGTTAAGCGTGTTCGTGTTTCTGTGTAAAAGTACACAAAAATGTCTCACTGTTTGTGAATGCGAAGACTAGGCCATGTAGACAGTTATGAGAGATCGCATAGTTCCGAATTTCTGACTTCGTGTGGTCCGTTGTCACCCTTAAGAAGTCATAATTGTCCGATGTTTTGAATTTAATCCCAGTCCCTCGTTTTTGCCACCATCGTAAGCACGAGTCCATGGGAGTCCACATGGAACTCCCTGGTGATACCAATTGGAAATTTATCGTGGTGTATTTGCCCTCCTGGTAGGAATGCCACTTACCTAACCTGGATGACCCCTCCTTGGTCATCCACACTCGTATGGACTGTAGAGTTGTTACGGGTGCTGATGCACCGCAAAAAGTGATCCCTTTTGGACACAAGCTAGCCGGAAGACATCCATTTGGAGTGACACTTACAATCTTATTACACAAAACCCTGGTCGGGGTCGGCCATCATGACGTTCGGTTTTGCCCCGTTGAGCATGAAATCAATAGCCTCATTATTTCCCGTTGGTTCGCGGCTAAGTTAAAACGGTTCTTTTGGTCATCTTGGGGGATTGTTCTTTGCGGCTAACCTGAGACAGCGCATTGGTAAGTGGGATTTGTGTACACATTCTTCCACTTCCTAACCAATATTATAGGCACCGCACAATTTGGAGCATGGGCGGTTTATCGGTCTTCGGTGAATCGGCGTTTTTGTTTTGCAGATCGATTTCGATTAGACCTGCAATATAACAAAGCTTGTTTGTGCGCGTGTAGACCACCAAGTCCGGGAGGCCTTAACAAGTGTTGGCAGGTAATTTCACGTCCATCGTCTCCAAGACGCTTGTACAAGTTGGTTGGCCCGCTTCCAACTTTGGCAGTAGGTGCGGATAATTTAAACTGGCAACTCCCCACCTCCGCTGGGTCTTCGTATTAGTCAGTCGGCCGGAGCCAGAGCGATCACACAAATATCACATTATTCAATGTTTCAATAACAAGAAATAGAATTCTTTCAAAATGCAGCCAATTCACACAAATCCTCAACCGAATCAACACTGATTTGTAATTTTAACCGTACTAATTTGAATTCACAAAATTGGATCTATGTACAAACCTCAGTTATCGGGTCTGTTAGACTCAGCTTTTCAGCCCAAATTTGAACGTCCTGTTCTCCACTGAGAATAAGATCAGGTTCATTCTTCTCGCCCTATGTACCTATAATCATCTGCCGGTGTCCGTGGTGACTAACCCTCTGAGGTGGCCGCGTGTTTTACTGGTTGACATCGTAGCCACCATTTTCGCAACTTCAAACAAATCAACTACAAATTCCGTTGCACAACTTGGGGTTGACATGCTCGCAGTTGATGTGTACCCTCGCAGTTGATGTGCGATGAGGTTTTCCGTTTCCCTCTCATTTTTAGTGGGGATTCGACGAAATACACTCGGCAGTGTTGGGTGCATAACTGGTGTGCATACCATCGAGGGAATTCTGGACGCTCGATTGGCCGTGGCCATTACCTGTCCTGTGCAGACTGAACTGAACTGAAATTAGGAGACCAGAGCATACAATTAGACCCACGATCAGAATTTAGACGTTTCAGGAAAGAACATTTTGCTGCACACAGCCTAGGATACTTACCATTAGCAGGAAACCAATTCGGCAACGGACCAAACTATTTTTTCAATTTTGTGCGGGGAAGTTTGACATAAGTGCAACGTTCAGGTAACAATATGATATCGCGCGAAATTGGAAGGTCAAAAACAGTGGAATTATATGAAACTGACACACTTTTTTCCCCGTGGGAAATGGAAATCACTTTCTGAATATAACTCGGCTTCGAAAACGAGTGTAGGGCTGAGAGCATTAAAACACATATGGACACTGTATTTGATCAAACGCTAACACAAATCAGAGTGTTTATGATTTTTTCTTTGTACGGAAAGTGTGAAAACAATACTCTACTACCTGTGAATGAATGTTCTCCAAAGACCGAACTAACTCCACAGTGTGATTTCAGCTAACAAGCCTAACTTGAACTGTCCTGGCGAAATTTCGACGATTGTTTTCTCTTTCGCCCTCGTACAAGATACACAGAAAATTGAAACTCAGCATACTTCTACTGCCACTCAATAAAGTTAAGTTGACTTGAATAAGTGTGGGGGATAAAGCGAAACAAAACGCCAAGTCAAGCAGCCCTAGGCGGTCTGCAACCTACTTCATCCTTTTGTACAACGTTTTGAGCCTGAATCATCGGCGTATTTATTGCTGTCCCCTCTCACGAGTAGATAGAACTCTTATGTTACGAATACGTTCTTAGTTTTCCGTGTTTTCTTTAGTGTAACGTGTGGAGTACTACTCACTTTATATGGTAAATAAGTTTATGTCAAAATCATCTGAAACGGTACTGGCAAACCAGAATAGACAAGGGAGCCTGTTCAGATAAAGAGACCAAAGTATGCACAATAGAAATAACAATGACACGAGAGGCACAATACAAACTCACAACAGTTCGCCAACACTGCAACCGGGATGTGAGCGCCGGAGAACCGATATCGTCCGGCGTGTTCAGTTCAGTTCGGTCTGACAACAATTCGTCGAATATATCAAGATGGTGTTAGGACGAGTATCAACACTTTCTGGCCAATTGAGATAACATAGAGCGTTGCTACACTGTGATACGGGCCGATATCAGAGTAAAAAACCCTGCGTGGAACAGGGAACTAGAATGGCAGATTGTGGAAAGTTGATCAGTTAACGAGAATGTATGGGGAGCTTGGGACGCAGCGTCTATCAGGCACATATATTTTTGGAATGGATGCATATCAGGAGAGGTAGGGGGATGACGGAAGGGGAAGTGGCCGGCGAAGAACCGAAGAAAGCAGGGCATATAGACAATTGAGCATTGCATGTCAGCTGAGAGGAAGAGCTGGAGCGCAGAGCGGTGGGGTGCCAGAACGCGAGAATAACAAAGATAAGAATAGACAGGTGGGTTTGGATCGAATGGATTAGAAACATTAAAGAAAATCGTCATATACGTTTGTATATGACAGGTGGTACACGGTGAATCTATAGAGGGAGAAGCTATCTTTGAAGCAGAGGGATGGTGTCGGCTGTAGCGAACGGCTCATAAAGGAAGGGAGATGAGGGAAGCGATCGAAAAGACAAGTGGGAATAGATCGAATAATCTATATAGTGAAATTATGTCATGTGACGACGGCCACAAATGAGAGAAGCATCGGGAAATAGATGTACACTGTAGGGCAGCAAGGTGATGACGATGGAGGTGGTCAGTGGAGGCAGAGTGAGCATAACTATAAAGTGTTGGGAATAGTGTGGACCATCAGAGGAGAAAGGTAACCGGGGAGTAAAGCTGACTGCGTTGCAAGGATATATTAGTTGTGACGGCAAATTGCGTGGAAAAATGGGCATACGAAAGATCAGAAGAGTCAAATAAGGGCAATTCAAATGGTTTGAAATTGTAGAGAAAATTCATGAAATAATTTTCCATTTATGAGGAATGGAAAGCAGAAAAAGCAGAACTACTCGAAAAGTACGGAAAAATGCCTGTGTCGAGCAATATTGAAAACAAGAGATGAGAGAAGTGATCGAAGAAAACCAGGTAAGAGGTGACTGATCAATTATTTTACTGCAGAGTGAACACGATACACACCGAGAGGAAGGAAATTTTAGGACAGGCAAACCTGTAGTGGATCAGTGGGCACCAGAAATATAGGTACAGCGGATTTGGGGCAGTGCAGCTAGAAGTATATAAGCCCGCAGGCGGTTGTTAAAATGGAGTGGACCGAAAGATACCAGCCGAAGCACC
Organism: Fasciola hepatica; assembly: GCA_948099385.1. Classification (NCBI taxonomy): domain Eukaryota; kingdom Metazoa; phylum Platyhelminthes; class Trematoda; order Plagiorchiida; family Fasciolidae; genus Fasciola; species Fasciola hepatica. Next base: position 11,336,081 of record CANUEZ040000142.1, on the reverse strand, counting down.
GGCCGATAGAAGAATCCTGAAGAATTTGTGAACCAGAGCGAGGAATGTGTGGTGGCTGTGAACTGATATAAATGTAGCTGCAAATAACAAAATCTTGGAAGCGACGAGTTCTGACATGGGGATTGAGCATGGGTACGGATGGGGCTGGCGGGTACCAGCTTGAGGAGAGAGAAAAAATGGGGGAAGATATGACAAAACGAAAGCCAGCGGGAGTATGAGAGTGTGATCAATAAGCCGCGTGAGCATGGGTTGGTGGTAACGGAACAGGGATTTGGAGTCAGTAGTGGAGATATGGGTAGAAATGTAAATGTTGTCGGGCACGGGCAGATTAAGTGAGCAGGACGACAGTGACAGGTAGTGAGAGCTGTCATGATGCAAAGCCACGAAAATAAAGACGAAATGGGTAAGTGTGCATGCAGTGGAGGAGCGATGACAATGGAAGCCTACAGAAGTGATGGCAAGAACGATGGGTGAGCAAACCATGGAAGAACGAGAATGGTGGAAGCATGTGATTCACGTCCAGTTGCATCGGATACAACAGGGCAAAGAGTTGAAGTGTGCGATCCGCAACTGGTGCTAGTGGGTGGGGCTAACCTTGTGCTGGGCGCCCAACCTGAAAGACATTTTGTAAGGAGAAAGAAGGAGGTGCGTCTGACTGAATCATACCCTGCAGCTGAAAGCTGTAAGAAAGCTGAGAGCCACGACGAAGGATGAGGACAAAATTACCCTCTTCCCCTCGCACACTTAAACTTCAGGAGAAGACGGAAAGTGAGACCGTCTGCAACCTTACAAGCAACTCAGGCAAACCGGTGAGGATGAATATGGTCCCAGTGAGAGCAACGACGCAGAGGGCAGTGGCCAAGGCGTCGAAGTTCTTGAATACGTGGTCCGGGGCAACACTGGTGGCTCTTGAGTGCACGTAAGGACACAGAATGCAGAGTGAGCCCAGGTATTTGAAGCCAGTACACTTCGAGGCGCTGTATCAATCTGAGTGAAAATCACACCCTAAGCTTACCGAATATGACCATTTTCGGTGATGACAACGAACATCAGCGGAAACTGGTGGGTGATCGTGGTCTGAGAAATGTAGCTGATGATCGTGAGATGTTCTCCAGTAAGATAGCATTGCGCTGGGGATCGTTAGGACGAGAACTCTACACGGAGACGGCCCACTGGAAGTACTTACACTCGAGAGAATGTGGAGTGGTGAATAACTAAATGACGGGGTGGTTTTGCAGTAGCTGGCCAACATAGTGATAAGACGACTCCGCTGGCCATTTCTGGGAATGGGGCACAGCGATGGTGGACTCTCTTGTCGAGGATAGGAAAAGTTAAGCACGAAACCTCCAGTTACCCAGGTTCAAAGCGCTCCGATGTTTATTCACTCATCTGTATCCCACACTTGTTGTGGGCTCTAAAAGTTGCCACAATATCTCAGCTGTGATATATTTGGAGGTTCGCAACGAATTTGTGCCCTACTTCATTTCTTTCGCTCGTTTATTAAGTGGCAACCGTCCGCCCCCACAGTTTTCCATTCTACTCCTGCAGACCACCACCCAATATGTTTTGCCTTTTTTACTTTTGCCCGGTTCTTTCTCTTCAGCCTTCCGATATCGCTTTGGTTTAAACTCTGGTAATACTCGCAGATTCTGTCCCCAAGTGCTGAGTCATTTTATGTATGAGGTTACCGTCCACTGCGACCTTTCTAGCAGTTTCTTGGTCACACTATCCTGTCTTTCGAAGGTAGTCGCTGTAGAGGTAGTGACCTCTGGTGAAGTGATAGAGCCCTAGCTTTTGTGGGAGGCGGGTCTGATGAGACATTGGGGCGGCAACTTTTGCGGGAACACAAACTTGAGAGAACCCCCAAGTAACTAGCATAAAGCACAGTGGCCTGGACGTAAGTCATGGTTATTAGCCTCGTACTATTGCAACTCTTCTCTTCAGATAACAATGAACATATCGAGAATACGAAGGTATTCACGCTGAATGGTTTCCCGATGCGAGCTCCGAAGTCAGTAGATTAGATTTCATGTAGATAACTTCACCTTCAAGGAGCAATGATTGTGAGTTGGGAGGGTTATGGAGTGGATCTCCTTGGTTGCGACGCGCCAGTAGCATAGTGAACTCCGGACTAAATGGAAGAATACCGCTAGGCACTTCAAGCGGTACTCGCAGCATTATAATGGATACCATACGGACCTAAGGGGCGGTGTGGCTCAGTAAAGTACGTGTCCGCTGGAGAAGACGATAAAACAGCAGTTTCAGAGCCTCTACTATCACGAGTTTCATGATCTCATGCATATTCGTTCCTAGCCGGGAATCTAGTAATAAGCGCTCACCAGATCTATTTTGGAGAACATATGAGCACCTCTGAGGCTGGCCGTGCTGTTCTGAACATGTGGGATGGGCTATCTGTCTGCAACCGTAGCGGTACTGAGGATCTCATAAACTCCACATGGTCACCAATCCCCTGATCTTCTAGGGACCACACGAAGTGGTGAAGCCCAAAGACTATTTGAGGAATGGATAATGCCTTTTCCAAACAAGTGCTTGAGCTCAGTTCGCGCAGTTTCAAGCTCGTCGGGTGCAAGCCGAAGCGCTCCAGCAGAAACTGGAGAGCATGACGAGTTAATGTGATGATCTGCCGAGCTGGTTACGGCAGGTGGTGCGGAAGGTGGGTGCAGCTCTTTTGGGTACGTGTCTAGTACGTATTCGAAAGAACGCGAATCGGTCATCTCAGGTAGAACGGAGCGATCGGACAAGAGTCAACCGAGATCCAACTCACAGGTAGATTATTGACAAGGCTCACAAGACTTCTGCCGCAAGAATCAACCAAGCGGTCAAAGTGATGCAGGAAATCCACACCGCGTATGACTTTTTGACCCCCTCCAATCAAGAAAACCTAAAGAACAGTGCGAAGAACCAAGATCGAAAGTTTTCAAGGTTAGTTCACAGGTCAGTATGGAAGTACCATTAGTGGAGCATGGGGTGAGGGGGCACCCACCTGAAGTCTGACTTGAAGGCAGGAGTACACTAGCTTCGGCACCTGTGTCCACCGGGTAGAGTGTCCCTGAATTATGATAGTCTCTTGGGATTAGGTGACCACTCTGGCCAGTTGCGTCCGTCGCAGCCAAACAATTGTGTCCTCATTTCCCCGGAAGGCTGGGGCTATGGGACAGGGCGGGTGCAATAACGCGCCTTAGAACTACGGCTTTGATTTTACCAACAAAGAGCTTCAGTCGGTGACGACTGAAACGGAATTTTATACGGATGATACTGCGAGATTTGTTCCTGCGAATCAGTCCGTTTTGAAGTCCAGTTGACGACACACTGATTGCACCGGCCCTTTGATAAGGTGGTTCACAGTGGCTATTAGAGAAGCAATGGTAGACCCAGCTATCATGGAAATGGACTGGTTGACCTTTGGCTCGTGGGTTTCCTTAATTGTGTCGACCGTCTAGGCAAGCCTTTCGGGATGTTCCTCTGCGGACAAGCAGAGAGCCTTCTGCATATTGCCGGGTAGAAGTTGGAGCCATATTTCTTTTAGTAGACCATGATCGGTTTAAGTAGTTCCTAAAAGGGTGCACATGTGCCGAAGCAACTGCGAAGGTTCACGATCTCCGACCTCGGCGTCTGCAAACAGAAGGACGATTTGCCGTTTTCCAAATGTGCCTGTTCGGCTAGTGACCGCTGATTTTGGCGTTCGCAAGGGTTGAGTTTTGATGATTCCAACACATCTCGCACTTCGTCGACGGAGTAAGAGGGTAGAACGGTGAGCATGTAGTGAAATCTACTACCTTCCGTGGCCGCATTGCGCAGAGCGAGAGTTGATTCTAGATGCGCGAACCAGGTCCTAGAATTAATTTTCCTGACAGAAGCAAACGGGAAGAAAAGTGTGTTTACATCAGCGTCGGAAAAATAAAGGTCGTTCATACTGCAAATGGAGTAATAATAAATTGAAATTATTCAAAAAGTGAAAAACAAATGCAGAGAGAAAAATGCAAAAGCTGGTTAAAAAGGACTGAGTTACCATCAACTAACATTGATGGAATGTTTAACCGGTGCTCAAGGATCTACAAAAAAACTAGAAAAGATGAAGGGCTTATCGGTTTGGTACTTCGAGCATCAGGTACCAACTGAAGAACGGGCGACTAGCCAAGAGTTCCGACGGTTACCCGAAGACTGTAAACGTCGGTGAAGTAGGTGGCGGGCGGTTCGTATTGAAGCTCCATCGATCACGTCGACTTTTTTAGTGACGCCAGACACGATACTAGTTAAGAGAGTTAAAGCTTTACTCCTCCGCAAGCAGAGCAGCCAAAAATGTGGTTTTCAGTTGGCGAAATCTAGTTGTCTTTGCATCAATAAAGCAAACAACGAACGACCCTGTGGCATCGGACAAAGTGCAAACTGCCTGGAGCTAAGTTCCTATTGGTTATGGTTGTCCACGTTAATTTTTGGCAAAGAATTTACACACTCAAACTCAGTCACCTCCAGGCCGTTAAATCCTGGTTTCGTTTCTGGCTGTGTTGATGCCGCTAAATGGGTAGGTCTAGGTAGACGGTTGACTATGGGCCCATCGGGACTGTCTTTTTACATCTACAGGGGACACGATCGGCACTCTGAACTCTCCGCAAACAGCTGACCCAAGTCATTTGAAGCCTATCCTCTATCAGAGCGCAGGATACTGAACTGCTGGCGGTAATTGACACAATCAGTAAAAATGGAGCAACGTTATCATGGGAGTTTGCGCGACCCAGAAGTAAATCGTAATCTGGGAGGTACACCACCGGGATCTTTCGGAGATGCACTCCTGTGAGTCCTACAAGGAGGAGAGCCCATCTAACACGTGAAGCGGGAAACTCGTTGTAGGATAAACCAGTACTTTGCGATACTTGATTTGGTAATGAGGATGTATGAAGGAGACTTAGGTCCAGTTGTCATCACAGCACCATTAGGGTAGAGTAACCACGGGGTGATAAACGTCGAACTGGTGGAATGTGAAAGCGCACCGCCGAACAAGTACCGCCGTAGGCCCGGCGGGCTCAAGACCCTGGTATATTTCTCGACCGTGGTCGAGAGACACGCACGAAATCATGATCACAGTTTGCAATATCACTCAATAAGATGGAAATCTTACAAATTTTATAGACGGAGTCTCACATTATAGCAACAGGGGAAAAATAGTGAGGGCAGTTGAAATAAAGTAACTTGACAACACACTAAGAGGTAAATAGGATTCAGTTTCGAGTCATTGTGGGCATTAGTAGGCAATTGGTCGGACTTAGGAATGTTGAGATGGACAGCAGAATAATAATAATAATAATAATAATAATAATAATAATAATAATAATAATAATAATAATAATTGATTAATAATAAAATTGGTTCATTTTGGATAGCCACAAGGCATGCTGTGAAGCAGGATCAAACGGTATATTTGGAAGCGGAATCCGAATTCCAAGAGGGTCATTCGGGTATGTGCACTGGATACGGTAAAGGAGAAAGTACTTAGGTTGCTGTTTATGGTAGCACTCGGCAAATTTGAACTCCAGGTCGAGTGGCCAGGCCGGCTGAGTCCGGGTGGAGCTGGTGGGAGGTAGTAAACTTTTACTCAAATAATACAAAATTGGGACCGCCTAACGGAAGAAGCAAATAGAACTGACGGAAATTTTGCTTACCTTGGGAAAAAAGAAGTTTCCAAGGGAGATGTAAACAAGCCATGGAGTACCGCCGGTAAGGAGCGGCTTAGAGTTAGATATCAGACGATGAAAAGGAGTGAAGCTGCGGACACAGAACAATAAAGATCCTTCGAAGACTATCTTTATATTATATAGCGACGGAATATTAGATGAGTCAGTTAAACACCCAATGAAGGACTCATCTGCAGTGAGGGATTGCTGAGGCGGTGGTGAAAGAAGTGGCCGGATGTAAACTGGTGGTCGCTAAGCAGATCGTTTACCTTCAGAAAAGTGGGATATGGTGCACCAACATGGAAATGGGAACTGGGCGACAGATCAATTTTTGAAGCTTAGCCATGATAGTAGAAGGGACAATTATTTCAAAGTAGATGGGTATTTAAATGACAAGTACTTTCGTAATGTATAGCTTTATCTGAGGGCAGAACATGGCGACCAAGGAGTTGCAAGGATCAAAAATGTCTGAAAGGATTTACCAAAATAAAACACCGGATATGAAAAAACACCAAACCACTGATGCAAACAAACGCGAAGTTGGGCTGTGAAGTAAATGATACTTAAAATGCCATCTATTGGTGCTCTCTTAAAAGATGGATCAACTGATGGAGACATATCAGAAGGCTGCGATGCAGGTGTCCCTCGGATGTATGTATATGAGAAGGATGACTCTTTGCAAGGTGAGGATATTGCAATGCTGCAGCGGTATGTGGGCGAACCGCAGGACTGATAGAGAGAGAAAACTGCCTTTAAATGGTCGACTGTTGGGATGCTCTATAAAAGAATACTCCTTAGAGAAATATGCTGTTGGGAAATTGTGGAACGCAAGTGTACGGCAACATTAAATGTGACCTTTCGCCAAACATATCGGTGAACGTGATAAAAAGGGGGGAAGTTTTGCCTTGGGGATTGGCTAAGTTTCCCAAAGGGACGGATGAGAGGTTCGGCAAGGATCCTCGGGTAAAAGGATCGTGAAAGGTGAGCCAAGTACCGTAACGACTTTTTAAATATGCGGCAATTTTGCTCCCATTTAAGTAAATACAGCCGTGCGTAAGTAGCAGTAAGTTAAGATGGCGAAGATAGAGATGAGTACGATGGAAGGTCGGTGATAACTGGAGGAGACAGAGGCATATTTGCGGCGTTTTGGGTTTTTTAATAGTTTTTTCCGCAACCGGCGCTGAGGGCATGGGGCTGACCGTGGGCCGGACACTGAGCCTGAAAACCATTTTTGGCTACAGGATATGAGATCAGCCATCCTGGCCGCGCCTGCACATCGTTGCATACGTCCTGCACACCCGATCTGCACTGGCTTAAGCGGTGGATCTGACAGCGCCCCTCACCGGTGGGATTTGCATGAGTGCTACTGGCGTTGTCACACAGCTGTGAAGGTCGAATAGTCCAGGAGCCTGCCACCAGGTTGCGGAAGATCCTGGAGAGCAGAACCATTGGGGGAGCGAGGAGATGACGGACAGGTATCGAGTCTCCAGCCGGAATTGTGGGCCAGGTATTTTGCCGGTGGTGTCAGCTAATCAGTCCCAGCCATTAGAGGGAAGATAAGCGTCAGCGGTTGTCTGGTAAAATAATAGAAAAAAGCAGCCTGGGATGCTACCAGCTAAAGATCAAATGTAAAACGTTCTGGTATCTAGAAGCTGGAACTACTTTTTCAAAATGTGGGCTACGAGAAGATGAGAGGTGATAGGAGTGCAAAAAAATCAAGAAGGCTATGAAGAAGGATATAGATGATTCGGTAATGATTGGTAGTCGCGGGAATGGGATTCGGGGTTGAAATGCCACGGCAAACTACGCGAACGGGAATGAGACCATTTTGGGCCGAGTAAAGGTAATTTGGTATGACGTAGATAAGGGATGAGAGTCGGGGCTGAGTTTCCTCCAGCGAAGAACCTGGTACATGGGGCGGGCAATAAGGAAGCTCTAGACCCAGGGATATAGTAGTCACATTAAGTGAATGCTATCTAGGCGGAGGATTACTACGGAAAATAATGGAATCAATGGACCTAAATGAAAGTCCATGAGTAGGCTGAGTTCGGTTACGCCGGGGCTACGGCTCGTAAGACGAAAAAATTTAATGGTGAAACCTTGGAGAGGTAAGAGCTACGAGATTCAGAGGTAAGGTTGGGACTGAACTTGGAGTACCCACTCTGCAGAAAGAATAACAAAATTCTGCGTGAAACCGTGGAAAAATATTGGCGGTAGGAAATCGTATTGGGAAAAGAATCAGTTGCAGCATAAATTTAGGCTGATTTCAGTTGATGAATTACTTCCCTTACGAGAAATGGGACAGGATTTCCTATCCATGTTTGCCCAGTGAGTGTTAAAGGCCACAAGGTGGAAAGTAATGTGGAATAGAGGCCGGATGGATGGAAGGATATAAAAGGGCATAAAGTGAATGACCCTGCTGGTGCCACGGCACAAGGGTCAGAGAAGTTGTTGGTGCTCTGAAGGAGTGAAAAGTGCTATTGTCAGTGCCTGGGTTAGGATTTAACCCGGAAACTCTACTGGGAAATCAAATTACTACAGAGAATGGTGGAATAAATAAACCTAAATGATAGTCAATAAGTAAGCTAACTACGATCATGCTGGGACTATGGCACGTAAGAAGAAAAAATGAACGGCGAAACCTTGAAAAGGTGAGAGCTACGAGGTTCGGAGATGAGGTTGAGACTGGATTTGGAGTAACCACTCTGTAGAATAAAAAGCCAAAGTCTGCATGAAGACGAAGAATCAGATTAGCTGGAGGATAGTACTTGGGTAGTTAGTAGGATCAGCATTCGTGTCGTCATAACTGGAGGTTAAATCATCTCGATGAGCCACTTCAAGTATAAGAATTGTAACTTACCTTCCTTCAATGGAGAACCTGGTAAATGGGACGAGCAAGAAAGAAACTGTAGGTCTAGGGCTATATTTTCCACTTTGAGTGGATGTTGTCTTAGTGAATGATCTGACTTGGCAAAACAGAGGGTTGTACACGATAGATTTATAATACCTGAGTCATATGCGGCAACTTGTGTGGTTCGTAGACCTCCTGGCCCGTGACTCAGACCCGCACGTCAGCTACCCAAACCAACTTCGTACACTTGCTCCTCCAAAGTGCAAGGATCATAATTGGATACGACTGTCAGCACATCAAACAATTTGTCTAATTCCTCATTAAATTTCGGTAAGTGGCCTATTGCACAGACATTTGGTGGAAGCTTATTCCACATTTGCAAATATTTAACAACGAAGAAGTATGTTGATTCTCGAGGACGGCACAATGACCGGATAACTGCTGTGTCGTAAGAAGCACCTGAAGCCTAATGGGTCTCACACGACAGGGGGCCTTGCAGGATGTGTACTGTAATGGTGAGTGGAAAAAGGATAATTTGTTCTCTATCCGTCAGAGCCAAAGAGGTTCGAGACGTAGCAGGTCACCGCACTATTTATACTAGAGGCTAGACGAATGGCCAACTATTTGTTCAGTAAAGCTACGCTGAACATCTTTAATGGCAAGCCTGTCGATCTAGTGCATGTTAGAGCCAACTACTGAACTATACTCAAGCAATGGCCTAACGTGTGTTGTATAGACACTGAGTTCACTTTCACGCAAAGGGACTGTTTTGTGAATCAGTCCTATTAACCTGCGGGACCTGGCAATTTGAGTGTCTGTCTGCCCCGAGAAGTCGAACGAACAGGAGTAGTGTATGCCCAAGCACGCACTGGTGATCTGGCGGGGAGTAGATGACCACCTATACTAAACTTTTCGGGAGGGACATGACACCGGTATGTAAGAATGCAGCTTTTGTCTGCCAAGAACTTCATTACCCAATCGGTACACCACGAATTGAGTGTCCGTAAGTCCTCCGATATTTCCACTATGGTATTACCCAATGAATTATGGTCGAATGTGTACAACAGTTTTGCATCTTCAGCAAGCAAAAACTGAGTCCCAGGGGGAATCACGGTAAATATATCACTCATGTACATGGGGAACAACGATGGGCCCAGTAAACCACCTAGGATCACACAGCGGTTTACAGGACTAGTTGTGGAAATCGTGCCATCAACGCTTACCACTTGAATGCACGAGGACAAGTACGATTCTAGCCAAGCATATAGTGGGTCGACAATGCCGTATGTCTTAGCTTTTGACAAAAAACGAATATGAGACACCCGGTCGAAGGCTTTAGACGTGTCTAAAATGACTGAGATTACTGCCTTAGCATCAGTGGCAGCTATCGTGACAAGGTTCAGAAAGTCAGCCATGCAAGTTGAACAGGATCGATGTCTTGGGAAACCGCGCTGACCTTCAACTAAAAGGTGATTTTTGAGGAGGTGATCAGTCAGTTTAACTTTTACCAATCTTTCCAACGTACTTGATACTACTGGGGTATGATTCACAGGCCGGTAGTTGGCCGGGTCTTCCCGTGATCCTTTCTTATGAATTGGAGTAACAACCGAAATTCTCCACTGTATAGGGTACCAACTAAACCTCAGAGGTAAAATAAATAAATTTGATAAAAGAACTGGGATACGTGGGACTCCTAATTTAAAGATGGTCGATGGTAACGAGCCCAATCAGGGGCGGCAAGGCATTCTGATATTTGAAAGTTAAGGTCCAATTTCGGAGGGTAGGAATGTTACAGAAGAAAGTGACTCATATGGGAGTGTGGTGACCTCGATCGTTTTGAGAAAATGACTATTTCTTGGACACCATTTTGGATCTATTTTCTCTACGACCTTTTCCGACGTTTGACATTGACCTCATAGTGTTGTCCGGTTGCGTACGTTTTACTGCACTGACTTTTCCGAGAATTCCGTCGACCTCGTTTCAAATCACTTTCACTTTCGGTCGTTTGCTCGCGGTTCGCTTTCTGCACAGCAGTTGCGTTTCGTTTTCGTTTTCCGTTCGGTGTATCTCTCGTATCGGTACTGTTTCGGTGCCACGATATATAGAATACACCTTGCACCTGTAAACCGACTTGCGTCTTCTCTACTCGTCCGATAGAAGGGATATCGTTGGTATTCGCTGCTAGACCCGATAGGAGACACGTTCACCAGCCGCTCTCAAACGTCTTCTATAGGAGTACTGTTAGATTGTAGAAAAATCTTGCTGTGTCACAAGCTGAGGAAAAAGCAAAACAGTGTTAAGCGCCTCTGCTATGTTTAGAGGTTTGTCCAGGTACGTGTTACCAAGGGCGAAAGAAGAGATAGATGAATTTGGTTGGGGGTTCCCCGACTTCATCAGTTTTGCAGGAATCCCGACTTTCTTGGAATGACGTACGACCCTGTAGTCCTGTTGCGTTATTTCGCCCTCAAAGTACAGTTTTATCGTTTCAGCGAAACGACCTAGCTGTGTAAACAGTTAAAAATCCCTCGTTTTAGGATAAACGATTTGGAGCTTACTCAATTCCAGGCTAAGACGAGATAATTTATTGCCTTCAAGGTGGATTGACGATCCTTGTGAGGGATTATTAGATTAAGGCATTAATAATGAAATCCTGGCTGCCTGATAGAACTCCCAAAGATCAAATATTTTTGTAGGGTGCAGTCTTCCATGGACCAACAGACCAAACCGGCGTGGTGGTGGGAGCCTAGCCTGTATCAAGAAAATCCACACCATGACCCCTCTTTTACAAACGGCACTCGATTCTATTCCCGATTCTCTCTGGTTCGCTATCAACCTTCGAAGCACTGTTCTTCACACTGGCTGCGTGTATTGCTCGCGAAATTCCCCCAGTTCCTTGTTTCCACTTCTGATTAGGTCTTTCGAATGCCACTCTTTCTTTCCTTCTGGAACCAAACCTGTTGCGGGTGACTTTAACCTCCCTCAAGTTCGTTGGCCTACCCTCTTGACTCCTCTCAATCTTATGGACCTGGTCACCAGCCCTCATCTTGGTGGCTCAACGTAACTTGTTGTCGAACCTACCAGAAATGGGAACATACTAGATCTGGTATTTACTCATAACAGGCCTTCCATCGACGAGTCCGTAACACAAAATTTCCCCGGCAGTGGCCATTATATGGTTATCTGCCATCTGCCCCTTAGTAACCCACCTAATCCCGCACTCCCCTCCATCAATACATTCCTGCGCAGAAACCGGGCCCCGCTAGTCAAGCTCATTCGCCACAAAGAATGGGATGAGTGTTTCCCCACCCATGAACCCCAGTTTGCTGCGAACATTTTCTACTCCTTCCTTTCCGACTGTCTGAAAAAGTGGTCTAATACTTCCCAGGCTGTACCTACAAAGAGGTCCCCTACCTCGCCACTCCATAATAAGTATCACTAACTTCTCAAACAACTACTTAATTTTAACGAATTTTCAATTTTTATTCGTCTTAACCGTCCCTCCACACTTTTTCAACGACGAGATAATAAGCAACTTCGTGGCCAGGAAACTAAGGCATTGAAATATCCCAACAAGTCGCATTTTCTTTCTATGTTGCATAAGTCTAAAAAAGCTGATATTAAGGCCGACTTCCAACTTCCGATTCTGGATAATAACTCATTTATCACCTCTCCACCTTTTATAGTCGAGGACTTCAATGCATTCTTTGCTTCAGCCATGGCTCCAGTTAATGTCATTGCCCCTACTCCATCTTAACCACCTACGGACCCTGTCCTTTCTACGATACCCTTCGATGCCAGGAGTATTTCTAAGCCACTATCTGATAGCGAAATTCCCCCTCGATTAGGCCCCGATGGCTTACTACCAGTTGCTCTTGTCAATGTCGGACCGGATCTCCCCCTATTGCTGCTTAATCTTTTCACTCTTTTACTTAATGGTAACACCATACCTTCCAACTGGAAGTCCTCGGTAGTCGTTCCCATTCATAAAAGGAGACCTTTACATGAGGTGTGCTATTATTGCCCTATAAACCACACCCCCTTTTTATCCAAAATAATGGGAAAAATAGTTAAAGAACACGTTAATTACTATTTATTGGGCCTCAACCATAATAATGACAGCCAACATGGATTCCTCCGTTCACGGTCCTGCATGACCTGTCAGTATGATTTTCTGAATCTCTTCACCGACTCTGCCGAAGGTGGGAAATCTTTTGTTGTTCTTTATCTTGACTTATCTAGGGCACTTGTTCGAGTACCTCACCCCCACCTTTTAACTAAGCTACGATCAATTGGCATCGTCGATCCATTACTTTCTTCAGTCTCATCTTAATTATCTCATCGTTCACAGGCTGTCTTGATTGACAAGCACACCTTTAATTTCTGAAACTGTTACTAGCGGTGTTATTCGGGGCAGTGTTTTAGGCTCCCTTCTTTTCTTCCTATATACAAGTGATGTTTCTAACCATAATTAATGGCAAGCCGTTTTTGCTCGCGGACGACATTAAGATAGTCTACACTTTTCGCCCGGCAACCTCAGTACTACTATCCCTAAAATCTCCGCTGACTTAGCCGCTCCGGACGGATGGTGCTCAACCTGGGCGATGAAATTCTCCGCTGATAAGTGTACTTCTCTTACAGATTCCAGGTTCCTCCTGGTTCTTTATGCATTGGAGGTTTACCCATCGACAGCCAGCCCTTAGTAAGAGACCTCGGCTTAAGTTATTCTTCCTCTTTCAACTTCTCCGAACAAGCTGTCTTCCAAACAACGGGGGCTAAAACGTGTCTTGGTCTTCTGTTCAGATCCTTGCAGCTAAGGGAGAGCATTCTTTACATGTACGACGAACACGCCAGGCCCTTTCTCGAATATCGTCCCTTAATCTTCACTGGTAAACGAAAGTCCCACAGGATTATTATCGAATGTATTCAGAGGAGATTCACAAAGCAGCTTACTGGTTGGTCGTCAAACTTAAACTACAGGGAACAATGTTTATCTCTCAAAATCGAACCATTGTGGCTTCGTCGCATCGAGCCGAACCTGATATTTCTGTATAAGCTATTGACTAACAACCTTATTCCTCCTCCAAGTTGTGCTTCTCCCCGGGTACTGGATATTCACTCTGCAATAGACAGCAAGCTATTGCCACACCCTCTGCGAGGACCGTTATGCACTCTAAGTCCTTTTTCTTCACGTGCTTCAGGATCTGGAGTAAACTTCCTTTGCACTTCAGGTCTTCTCAGTCAAATTATGCATTCGTGCATGCTATTGATAAATTCCTTTCCGTCCCACCTGTTTTGCGTTAATTCGACGTTCACATAACAGAAAGTCAAGCTTACGAGAAAGGCCTCGGCTTTTAAGCCATCGCTCTGCTTTCGCGCTTTACCTTACCTTCCTGAATAACGTCACCGCTTTTGTATTCTGAAAGCTGTGTTTGACCGCTTCTCCTTAGACTTCGCCATCGACCTATTTAAAGCATGTCGGCGTCTGCTAATTGTTTTTCCATACCAACTTATGGGATCCTGCCAATTTCACTTTGAAATAAGTCCTCCCAGATGCGTTCGCATTTCAGAGAGGCCACCGTAATTCGCCCCACAGATTGTCAATTTGCCTTATCCGCTCCACGATTCACTATTTTTATTTAGTTATGTGGCGTCTGTGGCCCTGGAGCCATCCTCAAAGTTGCCACAGAAAATGCATCAGTAACTACCCCCTGGTCTGCTATATATATATATATATATATATATATATATATATATTCATTACTGTCCTGTAACTATTAACACAAACAAGGTAAACAGCCGAAAGCTCCTAGATATCTCTCAGCCTACAATGCCTCTTTTCCACACCAGGTCCCACCACGTATACTTCCATCAACACCTCTGTGATTTTCAACTGGAAAATCCAGTCTCATTTATCTCACTTAGCGTGGTTCACTAACTGAACTCAACCTCCAGTTATGACGTCTCCAATTCTGCCCCCACCCTATCCCCCGCCAAGTTTCTTCCGTAATTTCGTGCGGAACTTAGTCTTTTTCTCTGATGAACGACTATTATAGGTGAAATAATAACCTCTCCATTGAATGTTTAAGCTCCTAATTTTTAGTCTCACATTCCATGGCCTCAATTTGTCCTAGAGATCCGCTGCATCGATGAGCTCGTGCTTTACTTTTGTCCTTCTTTCCGTTAACCGTTGACCCTCAGCTAGGCTATACCCAGACTGGGCTTCTCTATCTCATTTCCCTTTCCAGTGATCCCCAATGCCGGCCAGCCACCTCGGGCACTACACTGACCACCTCCCTGGCTGGTGCACCCGGATGATAATGCTGCATGGCCGTCTGCCGATGGCTGTTTACGTTGGCTCTGTTGTTCAAGTTCCTATAATCTGTCCAATTGATCCTGGACCATATACCTTTACTGTGGTTGCTCAGCCCTCTGTACAACCGTCAATGAACACTCACACCAATCCCAACGGTGCAGGGCGCGGTCAGGTCCTCCGCTTTGGCCGGCGCACATCAGGCGTGCAGGCCGTCTGCAACGATGTGCGAGCACAACTAGGCTGGTAGATCACACCTTCTATGTTCACTTCACGAAGTGTTTTTCAGGTTGGGTGTCCAGCGCACGGTCAGCCCACCCACCCGCACCGGTTGCGGATTGCAGGCTCCATCTCTCCCCGCCCTACCGCATTTATCACTGTCTGTTGCTGACCGCATGCCCCTATCATTCTTCCTCCACGATTCGCTCATCTATAGCTCTTGCCAGCACTCTTATCACTTCCCTTCCGTGTCGTTCTACCTCTGTATCCACACCCATCCATTCTGTTTTCATTCCTATCGTGTTTCCCAATGACAACCCTCACTGCATGATATCACTGTCGCCACATCCATTTTACTCTGCCCAAGCCCGAGATATGTTCTTTTCCACCCATTTCGCCCCTGTCGGCTCCTAATCAGTATTCACTTGGTACCTCCATAAGCTCATAAAGCTCACTGATCGCATGCCTCACTAGCTACCACTTTGCGATTTCCTTTTTTGTCAATCTTATACCTCCCACCAATGAACATCAGACATATCAGTAGCCAGGACTAATCACCATATGAGAACCCGCTGTTCCAACCTTTGCATTTTTTACGACCGCATTTATTATCTTTTTACTACCTCCATATTTTCCATATCTGAATCCGTAATTCTTCCGTGGATCGTCTTCTTGAACAGTGTACTGATTAGCAACTTCTGGCTCAAACCATCGGGGCAACGGCCTGCAAGCACGCAATTCTCCAGGTCCATTCTCTCAACTCCGAAGCACCACTATTTTTCGTGCATTTTTGTTCCATCACAGACCTTCCCGTCCGGGTTCTTTTCTTCTTCCCAGTCTTCATCCTGTGCCGTCTGCATTGGAACGGTCTGATTCATCATCTCATACCAGGTTTTCTTTGATGAACACCCTCGTCTGCTTCGTACATTGCTCGCCACAGGCATCTTCATTGTGCCTTTAAGGCCGCGCCGCTTGTCCGTGTTCCACCTAGTGTCAAGTCATCGTAACTTCATCATTTTCACCTACAGTTTCAAACCATGTGGTCTGCCGTTACCTGATCTTTCTGCTCCTTCACTTTCCTATATCTCTTCCATGTTATTCGCTGTTGCAACAGGTGCATCTTTGCACCACAGTTCTTCTTACCTCCACGTTACCCTTCTCCAGTGATCTTTCACACCTCTCCAACCACCCGGTACTGCCATTCGCTCTGCGTTCTCCGGCCATTTTCACGGCCATCTTTTGGCTGCATATTGTACGTCCATTTAAGAAAGCTTCACCCAAGTTTGACCATCACCACATGTAGCACCTGCAATAATCACATTGCTATCTCACTCTTACCTGTGTTCGTCGATCCTTTCCTCCATATCCCTTCGTTTATCAACATCTGCTTACAGCCATCACTTCTGTGCCTTCAAAGTTGGTTCTTGTTTGCTGTTGGTCCCCTATGTTCACCTGTCATAAACAAATTCATCAGGCTTTATCCAAGTTAATTCCGTACCATTTGACCCAACCCTACCTGTCTCGTTCAAGCACCGCTACTTCAGTGTCCTGTCTTTTAGATGTCATTTGCTCCTGCTCCGATATATATATATATATTATGTATCCACATATTCCCCCAGCCTCCTCCAGTTCTTCGCGGGCCAGTTCTCTTGCCACCATGCCACGGCCCCTAACGACATGCGTCCAATTTGTCCATAACAGTGCCTCATATTCACTGTATCTCCATCCTTCGCGGCACTGATGCCACCTAACTCACTCTTTACGTCTTGCATTGCCAGCTCCCTGCCTTCAAATTGACGCCGTCCGCTTATCGCTGTAATGCATATTTCATGACTACCTAGTCCGCAGCCATACAACCTAATTTTTTGTCCTTCCTTCCTTCTCTTTTCTCTTCCATTTTTCTTCATCTTTTCTCGTAACAACAGCTTCTCGTGCCGATTTTCGGCCCTGCTCACGTAAAACTACCAGGCTCCGTTTTCCTCCACTTGGCTCAGCGTGTTGCTCCATCTGAGGTAGCGTTCTGCGGTTAAACAGCGCGCCATTTAAGATATCGCGATTAGTTTAAAAAGGTGCGCGGCAGCTGATACGCATGTTGGTGGATTTCACAGCTAAATGCGCAAGGGTACAACTCATGCTGAATTATTTCTAAACCGAAAATTATTCCAGGTATGCATTGATTATCTCATACGTGCACAGAAGAGTTCCTAAAACCGCTTAAATGCTTCCAAACTCTATTTGGGACAGTAAAGATGGCTATTTTCATGAAGCCTTTTGGTGAGTAAAAAGCATACAAGCTACAAATACGTAAATTATTTGTCTTTAGCTTAATTTAAGACACCTCAGTGATCATATTCGAATTACGCCTTCTCGAAACTTACCAGTGGTCGCCGTTACTTCCGGTTTAAATGCCCGTTGAAGGCCACAAAGGCTCTCTTTACGAAGATCTGGTGGTGGTGGCATTTGCTGTACAGCCTATTTTCCGTAACCCGTACTTGAGTCATTGAAATCTGGTTCGAAATTATGGCTGCGTAATCCAGCAACAAGACACGCCAAAGGCTTCCATTACCCAGTTAGTGCTTGGCAATAGCCACGTTATCCCGGCCATTCTGATCATTTTCCTTGGTCCTTAAGGGGTTCATTATGAATCTCTCCACGCTGAACAATCCACGGAGCTCATTCAGAGCATAATTTCCGACAGCTACAGAGGTTCTCAACCTCAATTTGTCTGCGAGCTACCGACCATCAGCGGCAACACCGCCAGCGGGACCAGTCACGGCGGTAAGTGGAGGCTACGCTGGTGAACCTGGCTATATACTAAATATTCGTAGATAAAAACAAATTTCGTGACGAAGCTGAGGACATCCCTCTTATTTTTCGCATATAGAACTTCGTCACATTCAATTTTCTTCTACATTTTGCCCGCTTAACGCTAGTCTGACGAAAATTAAGGTTGGACCACAGGACAATATCCTCCATCTGGCCTTGACCTTCAAATTCACCGGGCCCATATTTGAATCAATCTCCGGACTCAATTAAACTCTCTACATTACTCCTTGGTGCGCATACATCTATCTCCCTCTAATCTCCCTTCTTTTCTTCCTACCTCCCCCCCCCCCCGCTTTCGTGTTGCGTATTTATGAACTTGTCATGAATTTTGTCTGTCAGTTTTGTCATTTGTAAAATTTTGATCATGTGTGAGGCACGCTCCTGGCGTCTCCGAAATAAGCTATTATTATAATATTATATGTCTAAAGTTAGAGTAAAAATGGTCTGCCACCAGCTTGGGATCTGTGCTCGAAAAGAAGGTGCCCCAATTTTGGCTGCTAATCGGAGAAGGTGGTATTTTTCGGTTAGCTTTACGATATGGTTTACGCTGCGGCGCCAGCTGTTTAGATCTTACGTGCACTGTCAAGCAGCAGTAGACTGTGGCGTGATCACTCCCTGGTGGGTTAGTCTAAACTGCTGCTGTACCCTGGGTTGATCCCAGCAACAAGAATAAGTCATGGGTGTGGTCGAGTCTGGTTCGGGACGTGAGATCCTGCCTCCACCTTCCAAGGCAAATGGTATTAAAAAAGGTAGTGGATGGAGTGGTGCTGTGAGTAATGTCCGGCACATTTCTGGTGCATTAAAGTCGCCCGCTAGCAATTTTGGGCCTACAGTGAGATTACTTTATAAGATGATTGCCTCGATAATTTGCAGGAAGCCGTCAGAATTAGGTCTGGGCAGGGGATGTAGGCAACCTAGAAGCAGTTCTTGAAGTTCGACTTCAACATTCAACAATACGGAGTTGACAAAGCCGTCTGGGATAGGATGCTGGAAGCTTTTCGCTCTGACAGTTTCCTCTTCGTACACTAGAGAGGCTCCACCGCGCTGATGTGTTCTGCCTTCGCTGAAGGATACGTAGCCGAGTGCCTCAATGTTCTCTACTAGACAGAAGTCCGTTAAACAAGATTCCGTCAGTAATTAGCGCTTTGATCGATTTTACTGAAACCAATGGTGAGTATTGGATTTTGCTCCCGAGCGGCTTGAGTAGGTGTAAATTGGCCGAGCGGCTTGCACTCCATGACAGCAGGCTTGAGACGGTCGATAGATACGGTGTCGTGTCGTCCGCCGATATCTATGACAAATGTTTTTGCCCTACGTTTCATCACCCAAAACGGGCCTGTGTATGACGCTTGTAGTGGTGATCTGAAGCCATCGAAGCGAAGGAATATGTGAGTAGCGGTTCCTAACGCAGTTGGGACATAACTTGTAGACTGTTGTTCACGCGGCGGACTGGCCTTGAGCACTCGCGTGTGCTGCGCAAGGTGCTGAGCATGGTCACCGTAGTCTAAAGTCACGGTTGGTGAGGGGGCTACCAACTCCCCAGGCAGACGAAGTGTACATCCATAACTAGTACAGCCGGTGTTGTGTGTAATTCCTCCTTGACGGTACTACGCAGGCTTGAGAGTGCTAATTGTAGTGTTTCACTTCAAAGGGGGTTACCGTTTGCTCGAAGGGCGGCTTTTAGTTGCTGGCGGAAAAGCTCAACCGTACCATTGGCCTGAGGGTGGTAAGCTGTCGTCTTAACGTGTTGGCAACCAAGCGTAGCGAGTAGGCAGCCGAAAGCGCCGTCAAAGTGTGGACCGCAACCGGTGGTCACTAATGCCGGGCAACCGAAATGACTGACCTAACCGGTCAGAAAAGCTTTCGCGGCCTCTTCCGAAGTGGGACGAGGGATAGGGATGGCCTGCGGCCAGCGAGTAAAACGACCCACGCTTTTGAGGGTGTAAAAGTACCCACGCGAAGGTGGAAGTGGTCCTACGAGGTCAACGTGCACATGATGAAAACGTGTTTCGGGTTCTGGGAACCTGGCTAACGCCGCCTTAGTGTACCTATGGGTCTTAACACGTTGACACTGCAGGCAAGCACAAGCCCATTGACGGACGTCTCGCTTGACATTGTGCCAAACAAAAAGCTCAGTTACCAGTTTCACGGAGGCCGTCACACCCAGGTGAGCCAGATTGTGGAGTGTCAGGAAAGTGGGGTAACGGTGAGCAGCAGGAACCGCCGGCCTAGGGCGACCTTGCGACACATCGCACACGGTGGTATTCTGGGAAGTTGGGATAGGTACTGTCGTCAAGCTCAAGGAACCGTTCTGTCGAAATTGTTCGATGTCAGGGTCCATAGTTTAGGCCTGTGCCATTGTGTCCAAGCTGATGTTGAGCGTCGATGACAGGCTTACTTGATGTACGCGTGATAATGCGTCGGCGACGGGAATAAGTACCCCAGAGACGTGTCGTATGTCCACAGTAAACTGTGAGACAAAGTCTAAGTGGCGGGTCTCGCGTGGTGAGTATCAATCGGAAGCTCACTTTAGTGCGTCAACCAAAGGCTTGTGGTCTGTAAACACCGTAAACGAACGGCCTTCGAGGGCTTGTCGAAAATGGCGAATTCCCAAGTAGATGGCTAATAACTCCCTACCAAAAGTGCTGTACCTCGATTCGGCGGGTAGTAAGCTCTTGGAGAAGAATGTTAAAGGTTGCCAAGAATCGTCTACGAACTGTTGCAGTACTGCTCCAACCGCTGTGTCCGAGGCATCCGTCACTACCGAAATAGGAGCCAAAGGGTCGTGGTGGGTAAGGAGTGCTGTTTTGGCAACAGCATCTTTGACCAAGGCAAATGCGACTTGTGCCGTGTCGGGAAACACGAACTTCCGCATACCTGGGCGCAACAGGTCGGTGAGGGGTTGCATCATTTCCGCATAATGAGGAATGAATCGGCGGTAGAAATTCTTCAGGCCGGCAAACTGACGCAAATGGCGAAAAGATTGGGGTTCAGGGTAGTCGCGAATAGCGGAAACTTTATCTGACAGAGGGCGGATACCCGAGGATGAAATAGAATGTCTTATGAAAGTGATATCAGACCGGCCTAATTCGCATTTCGCGATATTGATCGTAAAGCCGTGCTTGCTAAGGCGTTCGAAAAGTGCTTGTAAGTGTGCCGTGTGCTCTCGCTCTGAAGAGCTAGCCACCAAAATATCATCCAGGTATACGTAGACATTTTCCAATCCACGAGTTGCCTTGTGCATGAACCGCTGGAAGGTCTGGGCTGCATTGCTGAGCCCAAACGGCATTCGCAGAAACTCGAGCAGCCCGAAAGTCGTAGTGACGGCGGTTTTAGGGTATCGGTCTCTGCTACCGGGATATGGTTGTACGCACGAACTAAATCAATACGGTTGAAGGCGGAGCAACCTGATAATGACGAAGTAAGGTCCTGTATATGGGGAATTGGGTATCGGTCAGGAACGGTGATCTTGTTAAGTGCTCTGTAATCACCACAGGGTCGCCAGTTGTTACGACCGTTTGAGCAATGCGTAGCCAAATTCGCAACGGATCCCGAAATCAGAAGGCGATTATCCGTGATAATTCTACGATACTAGATTATTAAAATAAACAATGACGTAAACAATATACAAACCTCAATAATACGATCACAAAGTCTCAACAACGAGAAACCGAATAGCAGCGTGTGAGCAAACAGCACGTGCGTCACGCAGGTCCTGAACAAGGATGTGCCAAAATAGCGCTCTGGGCGCGAACAAACAACAATTGGTCCAGAAAAACAACCAGTTCGTAAAGACAAGTCAGTAGTGTATGCAAATGAGTGATGTTGGGAAAAAACACTGAATCGCGAGGGAAAAAGGGGGATTTTCCACGACCGGCTGTTACACCGCCCACCAAAATCCTCCTGGATCCTTAGCAGAGTCAAAGGTTCGGTATAAAGGTACTGATTCTTCCTACCTGCCTAGGCCCTGCTGTCAGTGCGCTCGTCTAATGCTCGTCGTCGACGTTCTACTACTGGTCGCACCTAACCCATTGGCTACATAGACGTGAGGCTAGTCTACATCTTCCACAAGACCAAATGACCGATGGCGGGCGTGAGTGGTCACATAGACGTTGTCCTCGTAAGGGGCCGTCCGGTCCTGGATGTACGTGCTTGAGTGTGTGTGTGTGTGTGCGTGTGTGTGTGCCGGGGTTACGATGAAATCACAGGTATGACTACACATCAAAGGAGGACTTTCTGCAATGTCAACAGAAGACCGCGTGGCAAGAAAACGAGTAAATGTAGCATGTGTGTGTGACCTGAGCTCCACTGCTTCCACATGTGCAAGGGGCATTCGGTAGCGTCAACAAAGGCGAACAAAGAACACTGTCACATGTATGATGGGTTTACGGGATGTAGAGTGCGTCGTGCATGCGTGTATGTATCGGGATGTATAATGGAATCGCACTCATCACCACATATCGGAAAGAACCTCCTGTAATGTCAACGAAGGGACCGCGAGCACCTTAACGTGTTTGACGGAGATTGTGTGGTGTATATGGTGTTTCTTTATCCACCTCGATTACTGGTGTGAAAAAGGTTTACTAGGCCACAGGGTTATCAGCTCCTCCATCTTCGCTCTCGAGTAGGTTAATACTGCGTATGTCACGAATGAGCACTCCGTTAGCTGTCTTCACCTTCACCGTTCTTATCATTTCGTCGGTGCTTTTGATGGTTTCCGTAACTACTCCCAAAGACCAAGCGCTGAAATGTGCGCGTTCGTCGGCGATCATAACCACGTCCCCAACTTTGAATGGTCTTGTTTTGGCCATCCACTTCTGTCGAGTCTGCAAAGCCGGTAGGTACTCCCGTAGCCATCGCCTCCAGAAGACCTTGGCCAGATAGTTCGCTTGCTTCCACCCGTGGAGGTAGCTCCCACGAAGGTTTACCGGCCCTTGGAAACCCTTGTTCGACCTTAGCGTCAATAAGTCGTTTGGGGTGAGCGCCAGGTGGGTGGGGTCGCCGTTCAACACTGGAACCAGGGGGCGGTTGTTCAGGATTCGCTCCACCTCAGTCATGACGGTGTTCAGGGTCTCGTCGTCGGGCGGCTGCTGCTCCATGATTGACAGCAATATCCGTCTGGCGGACCGGATCATGCGTTCCCATATGCCGCCTCGGTGACTGTCCTGTGGGGGGTTGAAATGCCAGCGTATGCCGTAGGCCACGGTTCGATTCTGCAGTTCGTCCCTGTTTATGTTCTTATGCCAACGCTGCAATTCCCGGTGAGCGCCCACAAAGTTCGATCCATTATCTGAGTATATATCGGCCGGTACGCCTCTTCGGTTGATAAATCGTTGCAAGGCCCGTAGAAACGAATCGGTCGTCATCGAATGTGCGACTTCTAGGTGTACCGCACGTGATTTCATGCACGTCATGATACATCCGTATCGCTTTTCTAATCTTTTCCCGCACTTGATCCACAAGGGCCCGAAATAGTCCAACCCGGTGTCACTGAACGGCCACCAGCCCGTAGTCACCCTGCATTCTGGTAGTGGGGCCATGAGTTGTTTGCCTGCTGTGGCACTGCGTCTCCTGCATTGCACACACCGTCGGATTACGCGTTTTACAGTCTCTCGTCCTCTCAACAACCAAAGACGCTTTCGGATGACGCTCGTCACGTGACTTTCCCCGGCATGTCCCTCCACGGCGTGGACGTGTTGAATCATTAGCTCTACTACAGGTTGTCTCACAGGCAGCAGTATAGGATACTTTGTGTCGAAGTTCAGGTGGGCGTTGGTCAGCCTACCATCCACCCGCAGCAGTCCGTTGATGATTTTGGGGTTTAAACGCTTCAGCTCGCCTCTTGGAGATGGCATGTCTTCATTGTTCAGCCCCACTTCTTCCGCCCTCTTGAGTTCTCGGGCGAAAGCCTCGCTTTGTATCATTCTGAAAATATCGTACTCTGCCGCTTGTAGCTCATCGGGACCTATCGGGCCGACCGGTATCCGACCTGAGGGCCGTAGCCCTTTCATGACTAGTAAACTTATCTTGAACCTGGTTAACCAAACTAGCGAACGAAGCGTCTTCATCCAGGAAGAAAACCTGACCAGTCGCGATAAAATGGGCGACGCTTCGACGACGTTGGTTGCTATCATTACGCCTTTGATCTCCAGTTCCAATTCCGTAGGGGGTTTTAATTCGAACACGGGCCAGTCCTGTTTGGGCAATTGCAGGAAGTTCGGCCCTCTCGTCCACGTGTCCAGTTGCCTGAAATTGTTCGCACCTCGGGAGCACAGGTCGGCCGGATTATCGCCAGACCTGACATGACTCCACTGGTGCGTGGCCGATTCATCGTGGATAATCGTGAGCCGGTTAGCAACGAAAGTACTAAACCGGCTCCGTACGTTGTTAATGTAGTAAAGTACTATCGTTGAATCCGTCCAGAAGCTCACCGACCAAATGTAGAGATCGAAACATCTCTTCACAGCTTGCACCACCCTGACTGCCAACACGGCTGCGCTGAGTTCAAGGCGTGGGATTGAGACCGACTTCAGTGGAGCAACGCGGGCTTTGGCGAACAGGATCCTCGTGGTATATTGTCCATCTCCTGCGCACCATCGTCCGTACACCACAGCTCCATAACCGACTTCGGATGCATCGGAAAAGGCATGTAGTTCTCCAGTCCGTGTCGTATGGCCAGGAATCAAACATCGTGGGATTCTTATGTCCCCTAATTTCTTCAAGGTGTTCAAAAATTCCTCCCAGTCCAGCCGGTCCCCTCGGTCCAGTGACTGGTCCCAATCAACTTTCTTACGGCACAGCCGCTGCAGCAAGATCTTTCCGGGTAGCAGCCATGGTGAGACGAAACCGAGCGGGTCGAACAAACTTGAGACGGCAGATAGTATGCCACGACGGGTTATTGGCAGCTCGGGAACGTTCAGTTCGAAAACAAAATCGTCCCTTTCCGCGTCCCATTGTATCCCTAAAGTGCGCTCGATAGGAAGTGGAGAGCCGTCCAAATCTCTTACCCTTTCGGCCTTTTCGTGATACGGGATGACCTTCAGCACTTCTGAGGCGTTCGACATCCATTTAGTTAGATGGAAGCCACCCTCTTCCAGCAATCTCGTCAGACCCCTGAACTGCTCTAGAGCTGATTCCACATCATCGAATGACCCAAGGTAGTCGTCGACGTAGAAGTTCCTGCTGACGCTTTCTACCACCGTCCGATGTACCAGATCGCCATGTTTGTTCGCTGATTCTCGGAGGGCGTAGTTGGCACAAAATGGTGACGATATGGCTCCGAAGGGGTGGACGGTCATTCTATAATTCACCACTGCGTTGTCCCGGTCGCTCCCTTCCCACCACAGGAAACGCAAAGCATCTCGTTCTCCTACCGGAATCTTCACCTGATGGAACATTTCCCTAATGTCAGCAGACAAAGCCACTTTACCCACTCTGAAACGGCACAGAACATCGATCAGTGGTGTGGTCCAGTCAGGCCCCTGTAGTAGGCGATCGTTTAACGACTTGCCCTGGAACTTGGCCGCACAGTCGAAAACCACGCGCAGTTTATTGGGTTTCTTGGGGTTGATAACCGGATGGTGAGGCAGATACCAGATACCCCTTTTGCTGTCGGTGTTAACAGGCACCCTTTCAACGTAACCGAGGTCCTCGTTTCGCTTCATCAAATCCGCGTATCGTTCCCACAGATTCTGGTCTCGAATGAAGCGTTCTTTTAGTCGTAGTAATCGTTGGAGAACATAATTTCTGTTGTCAGTCCACGGGTCGACCGGTGTGCGCCATGGGAGGGGAACCTCGAACTGTTTTTTGAGGCCTCTAGAGCCTTGCCGCACCGTTCGTAGAGCGAAGTGATCCTCTTGAGACAACGTCGGTCTTTCGTCCCCAATGTCATGAAACTCCTTTTCATAAAGCCGTTGCAGATGATACTCTATGCGGTCCGTTTCGGCGGATAAGTAATTCACGGAACCGCGTACCCCTACTGGACCGTATAACATCCATCCCAGAGCCGTGCGTACGGCATAAGGTGCCTGGCGGTCGCCCACTCTTTGGTCAAGCACCCAATGCGCCTCTGGCACGTCGCATCCGATGAGGAGATCCACCTCATCATCTTCCCAGTCTACAACGGTTACATCCTGCAGGTGGGGCCATCGAGTCAAGATTGCGTTCACCGACCTTGGTGCTCGCATGGGGAGATCCGCTAACGTGAATGCCTCCGTTGGTTCAATTTCCTCGTTAGTGTCTAGAGAGATGAGTTGCAGCCTTAATCTACCGGCAGTCATTACCTGTGTTCCGCCCACCGTGCTCACTGCTAACGACGTCGCACCTTTAGCCAGTTGGTGTTTGTCGGCAAACCGCTCTTTCACTAAAGTGGTGTCGGATCCACTATCAACGAAAGCCAACGCCTTGGCTATCCCAGTCGGAGTCACTACTCCCACGGCCACTACGCCTAAACGTACCGGTTTACTGGCAGATTGCGAAGTTGAACAAATCACGCTGGGCTTGGCACTCGCCTCGGATATGGTTATTCTCGCCTGATGCAGCAGCCGATGGTGTCTGCCCGTGCAGCCCTCGTAACCACATCGATTCCTTGTTCTACAGGCTGCTGCCCGGTGCGTGGTGTTGAGACAGATGAAACATGCTCCTGCCATCCTCGCCATTCCCCACCGTTCGTCTATTGTGGCATTGCCGAACTTGGGGCATTCTGGTAGGCCATGGCTAGTACCACAGGATCTGCAATTTGGTTTCGCCGTAGCATCTCGTGAAATGACGTGTGTGTTGGTCCAAGGCTGGTACTTTGGATGTTCCCGTACAGGGGTTTGGGCTTGGCTAGTACCGGGCTTGTTTGCTCGGTTGCTGTCCCGGATGAGTCGGCCGAATCTGCTGTCAGCTACCTTCGTTTGCCTGTCTAAGTATTCAGTCAGGTCTTCGAAGTTGGCTTCTCTGTCGCCTCGGCTTATCCGTTCAGCTTCTTCCGCCCACCGACCCTGTAGTTCGGGAGAGAGGTGACGGACTATGCCTTCCAAAGTGTGCATGGCGTCTAGGTCAGCTCTGTAACCTAAATGGTCGAGGGCTATTGAGCAGTTCTGCATCTTGATCACCAGGTCGGCCATGGTGTAGACGTCGCCCTTGGTTTTCTTTGCCTCTGCCATCACGCCCTCTATTAGGTTACGGGCTACTTTGAAAGGTTGGCCAAACAAGTCCCTCAGAATCTTTCTTGCCCTTGTGTAGCCTTGTTCTGGATCGAGCATGGTGCATCCGTCGATAGCTTCTCGCGCTCGGCCTCGGCAGTAGTGAGTAAGGTAAAGAAGCCTTTGCCCAGGGTCGGTTACCTTGTTTTCAACGAACGTCTCGAACTGTTTGACAAACTTGCAATATTGCTCAGCTCGCCCGTCGAAAACCGTTAACTCCACTCTAGGCAGATCGATCGATGGTGGTTTGTAGTCGGCGACCTGCGTGGGGTTCCCTACCTTATTGCACTCTAACCTATCGGAAGTGTCGAAGTCACTGGTCCTATACTCTCGCTGTTTCTGTGTACACTTCTCTGCTTCATGCGCCTGTAGTCTAGCCGAAAGTAACTGTTGCTCTAGTTCTATTATTCTCAGCTTATATAAATCAACGTCCTTACGATCAATATTGCTTTCAATAACACATGAGCTAGCACTGACAGGACTAGGCGATCTAGCATTAGCTAAAGAATCATAAGTACCCAAAACCTCCCCAGAGACTTGCCGTATTACTTCCTGTCCGGGTTCGACTGCCTTTGATCCTTTCCTTGGCATTTTGCGTGAATTTTCCTCGTTCCAAATAGATCTATTGAGTATTGTTACGACCGTTTGAGCAATGCGTAGCCAAATTCGCAACGGATCCCGAAATCAGAAGGCGATTATCCGTGATAATTCTACGATACTAGATTATTAAAATAAACAATGACGTAAACAATATACAAACCTCAATAATACGATCACAAAGTCTCAACAACGAGAAACCGAATAGCAGCGTGTGAGCAAACAGCACGTGCGTCACGCAGGTCCTGAACAAGGATGTGCCAAAATAGCGCTCTGGGCGCGAACAAACAACAATTGGTCCAGAAAAACAACCAGTTCGTAAAGACAAGTCAGTAGTGTATGGAAATGAGTGATGTTGGGAAAAAACACTGAATCGCGAGGGAAAAAGGGGGATTTTCCACGACCGGCTGTTACACCAGTCGCCACTAGACTTAGGGACCATATGAAGGGGGGAAGCCCAAGGGATACTAGAAAGGCGTACTATACCCACTTCTGGCATACGTTCGAATTCAGCCTGTGCAACCTGAAGCTTGTCTGGTGCTAACTGAAACGGCCTACTGAACACTGGGGGTCCCTTGGTATCGATATGGTGAGTGACACTGGTGGTCACTGCTGGGAGAGGCCCGGCCTGCCGAAACATGGCCGGGTAGGCGGCGATGAGTTTGCCATAAGGTTGGTGTGCCGGTGGTTGAACGTGCAAAGGAGTGACGTGATTCACTCGCGAATCAGAACCGGCAACAGCGAGAGTGGTCTGACGATCTTCCACTCTGCTGAGCCGTGCATCAACTCACAAGTCAATGTGTTGCAGGAAGTCAGTGCCCAGAATTGGGTACGGGACGTCGGCGATGATGAATACCCAACGAAAATTACGCTTTAAACCTAAGTTGAGGGTGAGCGACTGCTGGCCAAACGTTGGGATGGCCGTGCCATTGGCAGCGCGTGGTGTTTGGGCCTGCGGTGTGCTATTGTCGCCTTTCGCTCGAGGAAGGACGCTCACTTCGGCACCGGTATCTACAAGGAATATGTTATTTGAAATGATGTCCCTTACGTTCAAAAGACGACTACTGGTGTGATACCCGGCTTCGTGGGTCGCCACCACGGGCCGGGGGTTTAATTTCCCTGATGAGCACCGGGAAAAGTACACCCTGGTTTGCATCGTTTGGCTCCCTCACCAAAGCGACTGTGGTATTTACAATACCCTTCTTTTGAAGAGACAAAGCGTCGTCGCAATGACGGACTATGGAGCCTAGGTGAGCGTGCGCGGTGCCGCTCCTGTGACCCACTTCTTACTGCTAAACATTGCAGGCTCGCGTCAATTCTAGACAAAACTGACGCGAGGTCGTTAGACGTTGGCAGCGTAGGCACAGTTGTGACAGAGGACCTGGTTACTCCAGTTACAGCGGGGTTGTATCGTGACATAATGTCATCAGCTATCGCTGCAGTTTCCTCCAGCGAGCTTTTGCCCGTGGCACTTGGTAAAACTGGAATATTATGCGGCAAACGCTGCAGCCAAAGTTCCCTTAAGAGCGGGTCCTCGCCTACCGTCGGTCCTCGCCTACCGTCGGCCCTCTCAAGCGCTGCATCTCACTCAGCAGTTCGGAGGGCTTCCTACTTCCAATCTCAACGTTTTGAAGTTGTTGCATACGTTGGTCTTGCTTTGGGGTCGTGCGGGCGATGACAGCCTCCTTTAAAGCCTCATAGCTTCGGGAAGAGATTATTACGTCCCTTACTTGCATTGTGACCTCCGGCGGGAGGCGGCCTGCTACCCACCTGAAGCGGCTGGCGTCACTGGTTATACGGCAGTTTTCGAATTCTAACTCGGCCAGCGTGAACCAGAGTTCTGGATCAGCAGGTGTGAATGCCGGTAAGTGCAGCGTGATCGCCCCAACGGTGGGGTCTGAGCAGGGTTTCCGTCCGCCAGACATAGCGATTACTTTATAGAGTACAGACGGGAAAAGAAATCAACGACCGATGGGGCACTATAGTCTTCGCGTAAAAAAAAATCACGACGAACTAGACACACAAAACATGTATGGACAAAAAAGTTGTTTTGTAAACCGACCAAAAAAAATCAACACATAGGAAAACAATAAAACACACAAAAAGGTACGCAGACGGGACCTTGAACGGTAGAAAACAAGGAAACTCAAGTGACCTGGGGATCACGTCGGGCTCACCAATTGTAAGGTTGATTAGACCTTACTTCGCGGTTCCCTTATTAAACGCGTACTTCGGTCCTTTGTACTGCGTGGACCACCTGCACGTTACTTTAATGTGCGGCATTGCACGAATATGTTAACCAGAACAGTATTCTCCACGACCCGTGAGAACGAGAAGGCGACTGGGAGAGATAGTGGTTAGAGTGTATTTGGGAGCGTGCGTGAGAGCGTGCGCAAGAGCAACGGTCAAACGGCCACCGCGCTTGACAGTCAGCGTTCAGTTAAACAATAAACGTGGTAAAAGTACGAATGAAGATGGCAACCGCTACACGAGCCTCCATATCTTGTGATCTGATCTGACCCGCTCCTGTACCACAAACCGGAGTAATTGACATAGCAGCACAAACGGATTCACCTCGAAGACCACTGTTGCAAGATAGTAGACCACTCACATGACCGAAGCCGCAAGTCCAGACTTCAAGACTACCCACTCTGACCTAACCTATCCGCCCAGATCCGCTTTGCACGCTACACAAAGAGTTGTTTGTCGCGTCCACGGAATTGAATATAACTGACAGCACTCTCAACCTTCGACGTAGTGCGTCCTTCAAAAGGCTTATTTGGATCTTTCCATTTATGTTCCGGGTAGATTTATTCGCCGCTACGCTTGGATTTCGTAAGTCAGTTTCACTTTCCAGAAAATGGAATTCACTGTCATGCGTCATTCCACTGGAACCAGGTTGAAGGCGGATCAAAGTGCACTTTTTACGTTTAAATTGGAGACACTAGCAGTTATAACATATATATATATATATGTTGATTTAGTAGTTGGTCTCAAACTTACGAAAAATACGGTAACACTTTTCCATACTGATAAAGTCTACCACCCAACAATTGCCATCTTCATTTTTCGGAAGCTTTCTGGCCTCAATATATATAGACCGTACGTACTTTGAAAGTTGTTGGACTATGAGCAAGCCCAGTCAGCACGAAGGTGCCCATTTTAGTCCCCAAAAGGTCCCACGAGGAATTATTTTTATTGTGTAGTCGGAGGTGAGTTTTTACCTTCCCAATAAATTCAAGCAGGTCTGAAACATGGAAAAATACTTTTATTTTACTGAAAAACGCTACCGTTTATCAACCCGGTCAGCACAAACAGGAAGTATTGAGGCCCAAAAATTCCCCCCCCCCCCCCCCCCCAGGGACCACCCTTGTATCGCGCAGCCCGTTCGTATACGAACATGCTACCGACCTAAACCCAATGTTATAACATTGGGTTTAGGTCGGTTTGCTTACTAGCCATTTTACACGAATCAACAATGAACTGATACGAAGAAAATCGACGACCGAAGTAACGTGCAGTGCTTAGTTGGCGTTTTGTTTCGAGACATTGGTTTGACTCACTCTATTTCATTCCCCGAATGGGTAAAATAAGGACAATTATTCGGGAAAGCATAACTTGGGAGATAGAAATGAGCATCGTGAGACGTAATTTGGGAAAAGTGACAGAAATTCACCAGGCATATCACGTTTTTCAAACGACTGGCACCAACCGCTAGAAAACCAACCAAAAACCGATCGGTTTCGGGGCGGCTTTGGGTGGTTTTCGAGTGGTTTGTGCCAGTCGTTTGAAAAACGTGATATGCCTGGTAAATTTCTGTCACTTTTCCCTAATTACGTCTCACGTTGCTCGTTTCTGTCTCCCAAGCTACGCTTTCCCGAATAATTTTTCTAATTTTACCCGTTTCGAGAGAATGAAATAGAGCTATCTGTACCGAGGAATTTTAGGGCATTTCAGTGAGTCAAACCAATATATCGAAATAAAACGCCAACTGAGCATCGCACAATACTCCGGTCGTCGATTTGTTTCCTATCAATTCATTGTTGATTCGTGTAAAATGGCTAATAAGCAAACCGATGTTACTAACGGGCTGCGTGCTACAAGGGATTGAAGTTCTTTGTGAAATGCTACATTTTATGGAGATATCGGTCACCAGAAAGCACCTCAGTCGTGCCAAGTAATTTTCTGTGGGTACATGAAAGTCGTTCGATTCTCAAGTGGAAATTAACGAAAGTTCAATAACTTATAGAAAACGTTAGAGAGCGGCTGGTGAACGTGTCTCCTACTGGTTCTAGCAACGAAATACCAACGATATCCCTTCTATCGGACGAGTAGAGAAGACGCAAGTCGGTTTACAGATGCAAGGTGTATTCTATATATCGTGGCACCGAAACAGTACCGATACGAGAGATACACCGAACGGAAAACGAAACGAAACGCAACGGCTGAGCAGAGAGCGAACCGCGAGCGTGTACAATCGGCGAACGACCGAAAGTGAAAGTCATTCAAAACGAGGTCGACGGGAACCCTGGGAAAGTCAGTGCAGTAAAACGTGCGTAACCGGGCAACACTATGAGGTCGATGTCAAACGTCGGAAAAGATCGTAGAGAAAATAGATCCAAAATGGTGTCCAGAAAACAGTCATTTTCTCAAAACGATCGAGGTCACTACAGCAGCTTCCCGCTAGAAAGCACGGAAAGCTTTCGAAAAATATCAGGGAGGAGAAGGCATACAAACGATATTCGTGCGCGTGAATGCGTGCAAAATACATGAATGTAGCTGTGCTGTAGGGTGCTGACGGGCAAAATCCGTGGTATGCAGGAACCGTAGAATGATGGTCGAGCGTAAACCAGATTCGTTGCCAATGACATCGGTTGCGTGAATCGTCATCCAGGTGTGCCACACCAATAACGTTCAGCGTCGGGTAACCGGTAACCAATATGATATCCGGAAGCCAAATCGGTAAGTTCGTCAATGACAAGGAACGAGAGCGACAGGGCCGATCGAGAATGCAAACGTTGGTGCCAAAATTCTCCAGATTTCGTGGGACCAGCAAAGCGTACCATATGGCGAGGTTCCATGAAACGAAAAGAAACGGAAAACTGGTGTAGCAGCCGCAATGGACTTGACTAGAATACAGTAATGACTAATGAGGTATGTTAAATCGTGTCGAAACGATAAACACGAAAGTTATTACTGCGAAGTGCAATGGTTAAGATCGTGTTTGGCCTAGTCGCGAAAACGTGCTGGGCAAGCGATCTTCCGACCGGAACGTGAGGCGGGAGCCTCATTCACGGACGGGTGTGTAGGCGTGCTCTGCTGACTTGAACGTGAGGCAGTATTCTCATTCGAGGACGTAGCAGGGCCAACGGACTGCTGACTTGAACGTGAGACGGTAGCCTCATTGAAAGTCGTAGCAGTACCAACTGGGTGCTGTCCTGAACGTAAGACGGTAGCCTCATTCGAAGTCGTAGCAGGCAACGCTAATTGCAGACCTTGACGTGACACGGAAGTGTCGTCAACAGGTAGTGCAGGGTTAACATCGAATCTCATATCAGCGGGCGACACGCTATCATCAACGTACGCGGCTTTGAGACGATCGATGCTAACAGTATCGACGCGACCGTGTCGATCAACCTTAAAGGTCTTATCGTGACGAGAAATCACGCGAAATGGACCTTCGTAAGGCTGTTGTAATGGTTTCCGTACCGAATCAACACGAATGAATACATGCGAACAAGTTTTGAGTTCGGTCGGAACAAAAACCTATCGTCGCTGCATTTGAGTCTACGCCGGAGCGAGATTTTGCGTGTACGTAGACGAACGGTGAACGTAAGTCTGTAGGGCAAGTGAGTCTATACTCCGTGGCGTGAAGAATTCCCCAGGCAGTCGTAATGTCGTGCGGTAGACAAGTTCTGTGGCGGAACATTGGATGTCTGCCTTTATGCAAGTCCTGATACCAAGCAGAACTAGCGGTAACGTTTCGTACCAGTCGGGGCTCTCGTGTGCTCTAAGAGCCGCTTTGATGAAAACGTCCGACTAAACCATTCGATACCGGATGGTACGCGGTCGTGCGAATGCGTTCCGTACCCAGCACGTGAGTTAATGAAGAGAATAGATCGGACTCAAATTGTTGCCCTCGATCGGTAGTGATTGTAGAAGGACAACCATATAAAGCTGTCCATCGTTCTATCGGATGTCGAGCCACTGATTCGGCCGTGACGACAGAGATGGAAATAGCCTCGGGCCACCTCGTAAATCTATCGGTGCACGTTAGTAAACAGGTATACCCGTGTGATGGGGTCAGTGGACCCACAATGGTTACGTGGATGTGATCGAAGCGAGCATCAGGCGTAGCAAAAGTACCGATGGGCGAAGCTACGTGCCTATGCACTTTGGATCGTTGACATTGTAGACACTGTTCTGCCCACATACGAACATCTTTATTCATGGACGGCCAGACGTATCGTGCAGCTACTAATCGGAGACTGGCTGCGATGCCTGGATGTGAGAGTCCATGCAGGGTATCGAACACGAGACGTCGATATGTAGAGGGTACAACTGGTCGAGGTATGCCAGTAGACATGTCGCAGAGTATAGTCCCAGCACTGGTGGCGAGAGGTACGGACTGACACTGTAGCGACGATGACTGAGTGGCTTCCATACATGAGAAATCCTGTGCCTGTGCTGCAGCCACGGCAGTGATGTCTAAAACTGGAGATTTAATAGCATTAAGCGGAATACGCGACAAAGCATCTGCAATGCAGTTCGACTCACCTTTAACGTGTCGAAGGTCAGTCGTGAACTGAGAAATATAGTCTAAATGTCTGACTTCTCGTGGGGAGTACCGGTCAGACTTGGTATGCAATGCATACGTCAAAGGCTTATGGTCGGTATGGAGGATGAAATATCGACCCTCGACTGCATGGCGAAAGTGCTTAACGGCATTATATGCAGCCAGCAGTCCGCTACCAAAAGCACTATATTTCGTTTCCGTGGGACTGAGGCGTCGAGAGAAAATTTCTAATGGCTGCCAGATCCCAGAAACAGACTGTTGCAGGACCGCTTCGATGGCAAAGTCGGATGCATCCACCGCTATGCTTAGTGTGGCGGACGGGACTGGGTGCATTAGGAGCGTGGTCTGAGCTAATGTCGCTTTAATCTCCGAAAACGCTACTTGTGCGGCATCCGTAAGCGACAACTTACGTGGATTGCCACGAAGTAGGTCAGTTAATGGAAGCAGACGTTCAGCGGCATGGGGTACGGTACGACGATAAAAGTTAACTAACCCCAAAAATGCCTTGAGCTCCTTGATTGAGGACGGTACGGCGTAATCTAGAATAGCGCGCACTTTTTCCTCGCAAGGCCTAATACCCTCGAGTGATCTTGTGGCCGAGGAACACAAGTTCCGGTTTGCCAAGTTCACATTTATCAGGATTGACTACTATTCGATGTTCGGACAAACGTTGAAATAGTAGTGTCAAATGTTGGAAATGTTCATCTACGCTCGACGATGCGATTAGCAAGTCATTGATATAGACGTGAACAAATTGCAAGTCTCGTGTAATGCTATCGATAAACCTCTGGAATGTCTGACTAGCATTTCGCAAACCAAAAGGCATACGTAGGAACTCAAACAAACCAAAAGAAGTCGTGACAGCGGTTTTCTCGACATCTTCAGCGGCGACTGGGATTTGGTGATAGGCTCGCACCAAATCGATCTTAGAAAATGCAGTCGTGCCGTGAAGTGATGTCGTGTATGTGGGGTATCGGTTAACTATCGTGACGGGTAACCGAATTTAGTGCGCGACAGTCGCCACATGGTCGCCAGCTAACGCCATCTTTCTTAAGAACCATGTGCAGAGGTGAGGCCCATGGACTGTGAGAAGGACGAACAATACCTTTAGAAAGTAAAGTGTCAAACTCACGTTTGGCGAAACCCGATTTGTCCGGTGCCAGTCGGCGAGGTCGTGCCGTGACTGGTGGTCCGTTAGTGACAATGTGGTGTGCCACACGATCGGTCACTGTCTCTATCTCTTCAAATGGTTTAGTCAATATGGGGAGTTTAATAAATAAAAATTGAAAGTCGTGAGGAATGTTAGAAAACAATCTTGTGATTCGGTGTGCATCTGTTCGAGCAGCAAGACCCATAAATTTAGTGTCCGACGAAGGATCGATAAGCTGCAGCCTACGTGAATCAACAAGTAATTCATAGTGCTGCAGAAAATCGATTCCCAGTATGCCTATGGGAACATCCGCAAGAATGAACGGCCACAGATACCGTCGTCGTGGTCCCAGGTTGACCGCAAGCTGTCTCGTGCCGTAGGTAGGAATGGAGTAACCACTCGCTGCGGACAGCCGAAGCAAAGAAGCTCGTGGCTTGTCTTTACCGACCGGCAAGACAGAAACTTGGGCCCCAGTATCGACTAGGAACGTAGCGTTAGTGCACGAATCATGCACGTAGAATAAACGGCCAACCTGAGACTGATTGCCGGCGAGTACGGCCGCTTCTAGTCGCCGGCAGTGGCGTTTCCCGTCGCGTATGAACACGGCTGTCTGCACCTACGGGCGGCTGGTCCGAAAACGCGGTGGAACCAACAAAAGCCGCTAGTAGGATGATCTGGTTTGGACGAGGCAGGTGAGGCGGACGTGGGCAGTGGAGGGCGCCCGTCCGTGCCGTTGCTTACGTGGGCTACTGCGAGGGGTCGGTATTTTAACTCTGTCCTTGAAGGACAGTCGGCGCTGGATGGATCGAGGGTGTCGAGGACTCTCCGGCGATTCATCCAGATCAACACCCCGAGGGTTGCGCGATGTGGTGGCGATGAAGGGATTAGCCCCACTGCCGACACGTGCGACAATCTTGTCAGCCATGGCGGCTGCTCGTTCCAAGGACGAGTCCTCGAGAAGAGCAGTAACGGTGGTCTGAACATGGAAGGGTAAAGAGTCCAACCACAGTTCCTTAACTATCTCCGAATCCTTATCGGCGGGCGCTGCCAGGGACCGGAGGTGAGCTAGGTGGCTGCTGGGTTTCGTATGCCCTGTGGGGTGCCGTGCCAGTAGCTGACGTAACCGTTCCTCCCGAGAAGGAAGGAAATGTTTCAGTATGGCCTCCTTAAGCCGATCGTACGGCTGCTCTTGAAGAGAATTTAATACTAAATCCCTCACCGTGGTGATAACATCACCTGGGATTGCTTCTAAGGCATAGGAAAATCGTTGGCGTTGGCCGATAATCCTACGTGCCTCAAATTGCAGCTCTAAGGCTGCAAACCAAACCTCAGGATCATGTGGGATAAACGCCACAGGCTTAAAAGCAACCGCAGACAAAGTGAGATCTGTGTCGAGCTGCATCTTATCCTCTGACATGGTTACGTTGCGATAATACATCGTAAAAAATATATACCGTGCAACAGCGTGAAACAGCGAAAAATCACAGACTTACCGGGCGGGTGAATAATCCAGGAGGTTCTGGAGTTTTCGGGCTCACCAATATAAAAGACGTTCAAGAGCGGCTGGTGAACGTGTCTTCTACTGGTTCTAGCAACGAAATACCAACGATATCCCTTCTATCGGACGAGTAGAGAAGACGCAAGTCGGTTTACAGATGCAAGGTGTATTCTATATATCGTGGCACCGAAACAGTACCGATACGAGAGATACACCGAACGGAAAACGAAACGAAACGCAACGGCTGAGCAGAGAGCGAACCGCGAGCGTGTACAATCGGCGAACGACCGAAAGTGAAAGTCATTCAAAACGAGGTCGACGGGAACCCTGGGAAAGTCAGTGCAGTAAAACGTGCGTAACCGGGCAACACTATGAGGTCGATGTCAAACGTCGGAAAAGATCGTAGAGAAAATAGATCCGAAATGGTGTCCAGAAAACAATCATTTTCTCAAAACGGTCGAGGTCACTACAAACTAATACCTCAAGATGAAACGGTGCATTACAGCTCATCGAAATTTAAAAGTAAAACATATAAACCGCTGCATCCTCTGTGTGCTCAAAAATAGTCCAGAATTGGGACTGTTTTGTTGACTGGGAGCGGTCATGCATATTGGACTGCTAAATAGGAATCACCCTAAAGTATTTGTTGTTTTTCAGATTTTAAGTAGTTCACGTTGACACAAGTAACATCACTTGCAGACCGTGGAGGACGATGTATAGCGAAAGTTCTACCGTCGATTGTCTTAACACACACTTGAGCATGAGTGTGATGGATGGAGTAAACCCCGTAGGCGTTCTCTGTCCCCTTCCACAATGCTTGGACCACCTGTCCGTCACTGTGATGCTCCGTACTACGCCAACACAATAACCATAAAAATGCTTCCCCCGACCCATGAGAAGGAGAGAGAGAGAGAGAGGCAAAGAAAGAAAGAGTGACTAGCGTATATTGCGAGATCGCGCGAGTCGCATGCGCGCGCAACGATCAAATGGCCACCGCTCTAGGAAGTAACTGTTCAGTTGAACAGTAATGCGTTGGACAAATGAGCGTAAGTAAATCTCGCTACAGGATGACAGTGACCGATGGTGGTGATGAAATTCGAGCTTCTGATCTTAGAATTGTTAGGTATGCCCTAAACCGCTCAACTGTCACCGGCCAGATATATCCTGGCAAGCCTATGTGGATTTTGATGATGGCTTAGAGTCTCTTGTCGTCTCATCAATTTTGCTGGAGCTGTTGACTGAGTACCATTCATCTCTGTTTTGCAACCTTATTTAAAAACGCTGCCGACTCTACACCCCTCTCTAGATCCTTTTACATGATCACATCCTTTTTTGTGTGAACATTCTCTCTCAACCAGTCCCAATTTAACTAAATGTTCTCGGGTGCTTTATTTTGTGATGTTTCATCTCAATCTACAATATCATAGAGATTAAAATTTAGAATTTTAGCTTATGCCAGTGGTGTTAATCCGGATGATTGATGCACACTTGATGTGAAGTCGGCGGGGCGCTGATTGACTGACTAGAGCCTAGAAACTATTGCTCTTGGTAAACTCTTTCAGCATCAACTCCATGCAGAATAGGTCGACACAAGTTTATAAACGCTCGTTTTTTAGTAACCCCTAGTTTTCTCCCCACCGAGAAGAAACAGACAAAACAGATTTATTCGCCGGATTTGTACCGTTGGCTCAAGTAGTCCAAAAGACTCCAGATAGTCGTTTTCGCACTTTCTTGATCGGTCTGACTGCTTAGGGACCGTCATACAGAACGTTGATCCATATATAATCCCCATTCGTATCATTTTCAAATACGATAGCCGAATAGTGCATACGGATTTCTTCAGAGACCGCAGTTTGCGGGTCGAATATCAGAGGAAGACCTATAGACTGCCGTATGACCAATCAATTGCCCCCTACTGTATATGATGATTCGAACTCAACTCATGTCCTGGGACTTTTATTCCTGTTGCCTAATCTGTTTGCCTACTAGGTCGGTTCTTAGCACATTCGAATATGGAGATCTCGAGGGAACACGATAAAGGTATATTTAAGTTTCATCCATATATTTTCGTCAGAAAACTTCTCCCATCCAGAACAGTATCCTCCCATAACAACTAAATAAGATTCCTTTGAAGGAAAATTTTAGTTCATGACTTAATATCTACCTAGGACCCTTGTCTTATCCATTCAAAATTAGGTCTCATCCTACTGCATTGCCCATATATTTTTCCTCAACTATGGTAATGTTCCATGACTTAAAAGTAAGATCGGTAAATTATATATATATATATATATATATATATATATATATATATATATATATATGCGGCGCACGATGTAAATCACCACTGATCAATCACGACGCAGTTACCAGCTTGGGGTTAGATTGTATGGATCTTCATTCAGTCCTTGTTGGTTGGAATAAGAACTGTACATCAGTTTACATGGAATCCGCCGCCGCCTGTCGTGATTTTCAGTCAATTCACAATACCAAACAATTTGACTCATCTTAAAGCAATTAGCGCGAGTCTATTATTATCACGTATCCATAGCATCTCGTTTTAATGCTAGTGACCATGATCTATGAAATTCAAATGATGAATGACCCCAGTTCGTACCCGTAAATTTTATGGCCGATGACTACCACAAATAAATGACCTACCCGTATCCTCCCAATACTAGAACACTGATTCTCCATCATTATATACCACATGCATATAACTACCAACCATATATATATATATATATATATATATATATATATATATATATATATATTCCAAACCCGCCTGGTTTCAGACTGTGCCAAACAAAACATGGTACAGTCGGGAAGGAAGGGTAGATAATCCGAGTTCATGATTTGTTTGTGGGCGCAATCCTACCAGGTTACTCAAACCAACGCAGGTAGTTTTCTTAGGGGTCCACAACCGGAGCCTTCGGCTATCCAAAGCTCAACCCACAAGGCAACGGGACGAAACGTGGGGTTCGTAACCCACTGAGAGCCGGTGACTGAATGCTGAGTTCATACGCCCTTCGGACGAGGCCAAACATCCCGGGTGTCTAGTGCACATCTCCCCCAAAGATGCCGGTGATCATATCGTTGTACGCCTCATAGATCACTCATGGTTGGTTTGAAATCAGGGTCTAGCCATCTGTCCATCTACCACCCATGCATTCGATGGTATCCACTACAGTCACCTCGTTGTTAGTCAACGGAAAATTTCTCTTGAAATCTAATTTCCTCGATCTTTTTATTCATAACCATTACAGTTTACCTCACATAAAAAGTTGCTTTGTATTGTGCTTTGAAGTCATTCTCGGTACGCATTTCAGATCATCATGGTTTAGTTGAAAAAACCTTTTGTACTCTTTTCGATCGACGCATGCAAACAGACAAATGCCTGTCATTGCCAGTACTGTATCTATAGTCATTATGTGATGCAAACCTCAAGTTAGAGTCGGTTTCCTGTTTAAGTCTTGTACCAATTTTGCTATTTCAGTTTTTTCTTTTTTTCTCGGTCTCCGACTTTTTGGCCGCCAAGTTGTATTTTCCTGGGGCTTATTTTGCCAATGGTTTCTTATGATACAGATAGTAAAGAGGACCACGAGTGACTGTATGCACCAGTTCATAGCTGATTCGTACCAAAATACTTTTTAATTTTTAATCTTCAGCTTTTATCAGCGGGATTCATCTAATCACTCGGTACTCCTTCCTTCAATTTTTAATATTGTTGGCATCCACACAACTAATGTTTTGTGTGGTTCTTAAGTTGGGCTGAAAAAGGAGCAGGCTTAAGGTGTTATTACTCCATACAGGAAGTTTTGCAGTTGGGCTTTTAGGTAGTTTGATTTATTGACGCACGCTTCAGAATTGTAAATAAAACCCCACTGAGCATTGCTCGATTGCGTTTCTGTTTTCCGAATACTGCCGGTAAATTAAATACGGCAAATAGCTTTCGCTCTTCTGTTCCGGAAATCCAACAGATGTGAGCTCTTTTATCCTTGGTTAAAATATTGTGAATACTAGGTAAAGAAAATCGACTCATAGTTGCGTAGCAAACCGCGGTCTACGCTAGATAAGTGATGCTAGATTTCTGTGTAAATATGTACACTGGTGGTGGTCAAGTGGTTTAAGGCGTTTACTTTTCATCTCGGAGATCAGCTGTTCGAAACCACCGCCACCGGGTTCTTCGGTGGTAGACAGTAAATTTTAGTGCGCAGAGCTAACGGGACGAATGGTCTACGGACGCGGTTGGTAACTCTAGTCACAAATCGAAGGATGCTTCGGTAGTAGTCAGAAAACCAAAGTCTCGGGCCACAGAGATGACTATGCAAACCTGCAGAGCAAAGAATACAGGGCGAGAAAAAATTAGGGAGGACTCGCAGGAGCGTATCATATTGGCGGTCGAACCAGGAACAGTTTTGTTTGGAGTGATAAAACAAAGTTTGTGTATGAGGTGGTAATAAACATGATGATTTTTTTCATTACACACAAATTGAATTACAATGAAAGAGATAAACCTCATAGTTCGAAAACATACTGTAAGAGCAGTCTGTAGGGAACATTCACGTCAAAACTAGTTTATTGGTTCCGCTTTCAGACGGAGAAAGATTGTAGGTGGGTGGAAAAACAGAGGGAGGAGTTTTCATAGCTTAACCATCCGGAGGCAAAAGAAAACTGCGAGGTCAAGGTCCGAGATCGGGCGACGGGAACTTAATAAGGGTGACTAGCTGTTTGTGCTCGGGATTGTCGTTGAGAAGCAGTGAGAATGGGAACAACCGTGGCAAGCTCGGAGCAAAAAACCGAAAATAATGGAGGTAGAATAGGGACAATAAAATAGCTGCCCTGCGATGGGCAAGCGATTGCAAATCGGGTGTTAAAACTGGGTCAAATACCAGGAAAGTAGCTTTATGTTGGACCCGGTCGCTAAGTGATACAGAAGAAGAAATAGTTCCACCCCACACGTGACAGTGGTGTTCAAGTGTGGGACAAACTTGAGCTTTGGACAGTAAGAGAATGTGAGATGGTACGAGGAAACGTCTGGCGTGGAATGGAAAACAAGAAGCAAGCGAACATATGTATTGAAACCAAAACAGAGAGGGGACAATCGAAAAATGCGGGAAAGGCATCGAGTTGGAGGAACGTAGAAAAGCCGAATCAAACTCTAGATGGGAGATAAGGAAATGGTGTTTAAGAGAAATTGAGAGAAGAGGTGTTTTAGAAGCATTCAACAAGACACGATTTTGCTGGTTCCAAGAGAAGAGCTGTCTAAGGTCCGAACTGAGCGTTGTTGCAAGAGCACAACGGTTACGGTCGATGGTAGCGGTGACATGGTAGGAGGTGGGATACGAAAGGGAGTAGTGAAGGGTAGCGTCATCGCCAGAAGCGTGGATGGGATTGGAATTGGTGGTTAATAAATCACTAATGAAAAGCAGAAAGAGGGTAGGTGAAGGTACATAACCTTGGGAAACATCAACATTCACGGGAAAAGGGTGTGATTGAACCCCATTGACTCAAACGGAGATGGTCCGGTTATTGAGAAAACTCGACGCCTACAAGACAAGGGTTGGAAAAAAACCAAAAATGGGTAATTAAGACAGTAAACCTTTGTGCCAGACACGATCAAAAGCCTTCGATATATCTAATGAGATCAGGAGTGCGAGGCCACAGCTAGTAGATCACCTGTGGAACGACGAGGTCAGAACCCGTACTGACAATTGCTTAGCAGTCCTTCACGTTCGAGGAACGGTCGCAGCTGGTCGGAAATTATGGTCTCCATAACTTTCGAAATGACAGAAGTTAGGAAAATAGGACGGTAGTTGTTCGGGTCGGAAGAGTCGCCGTGTTTGGGAAGAGGAAAACATGTGGCTTCTTTACATGGAGCTGGAACCTACTAAATTGAAGAGAAAGACAGAAGAAATAACGTAAAATTGGTGTTGGCTCTGGGACACATTTTCAGGACGATGAATGGAATACCATCCGGACCATGTAGTTTATTTTGGTCGAGTGATTGTAAGGTCTACGGGCCTTTCTGACTGTGATAAGGAGAATAAAAGGCCGGCTAGTAAGAGTGGCTGGAGGCGGAAGAATAGGAGAGTTGGGTGAGGTTGAGTTAAAGGCAAAGTGAGAAGCCGAAATCTAGGCTTTCTCTTGTGGTTCACAGACTAAAAAGTCGGGGGATTTAGAATTGGAGGAGCGAAAATTAAGAAAAACGTTTTTGGCGAGAGACAGAAATGATCGGCTACCAGTAGCGGACGAAGCTAGATGTTTGACTTTATAGCGGATGAAACTGTCCTTGGCTTTCTGAATGTAATGAAAGCATTTGTTTCGGGCCTGCACGAAGAAACTGCAAGATTTGGGGGTAGCGGAGCGACACCACCGTCTGAATGCGCACACAGCGATTGCAAGCACGGGTAAGCCACTCAGGAGAACGTAGTTTGCCTTGTTTTAGAAAAGTACGGAATAGAAAGTTGCATACCTTGGAGAACAGTCTCAGTAAAGTTTGAAACGGAGGGAGAAAAATCAAAAGTAAAGCAATAGTCACCCCAGGGATAGGGGGAAGGGGGGGGCAGAAAATCACGAAAACCATCCCAGTTGGCTGAATCGTAACTCCAAAAGGTGCGTCTAGAATCACACATAGGAACTGAGCGGAAAGAGATGATGGAGAAGGAAATAAGTTAGTGGTATGATGAGCCAGGTGGAGGAAGTGAGAAGAAGGTCAAGGGTATGTGGATGATCCCCAGCCCGATTGGGAATGCGTGTGGGGAAGTCAGTGAGTTGACTTAGGTTGTTGACCAAATCAAAGGATTCGGCTTCGCGCCCCACAGCCGTAGTGTCAGAAGAGTGAACATTGAAGTCAACCAAAATGGTAACTTCACAACTGGGATCTGCTGCGAATAAGTTCTCAATGTCAGAAGACAGTAAATCATAAACTGAGTGATCGCTGCTGTTGGGGAACGATAAACGGTGCAGAAATAATGGTTAAAGGAAGGGAATCGGTGTTTTGAACCACATCAGCTGGAACCCGCGGTTGACAAAGTCCAAGTGTGGAATACGGGAGGCAGCGGCTGACTGGTGGATCTAGACGCAGATGCCAGCTTTAGATGAGAATGAGGAATGGAAAACCTAGTTCAGTAGCTGGAGATGGATAGTATCTGACGCGGGAGAGGTTTGGGTCTCAGTCAAGAATAAGCTAAGGGGGCAAGAAGTTGGAAGAAAATGATCCACAGAATCGATATTGTGGTTCAAACCGCGAATGTTGGTGAGAGCTAAAGGTTTTCTTTGTTGGGAATGCTGAGTAGACATGAGCAGTAGTTTTCTGTGAATTTTAGTTTTTTGGTGACACCGGCAACCCAACCCTGGAACTTGGATTGACGAACCACATAAGACTCCAGTGCTAAAGGCGGTGGTACTACCCAAGA
The DNA here is from genome assembly GCA_948099385.1 of Fasciola hepatica. Taxonomy (NCBI): domain Eukaryota; kingdom Metazoa; phylum Platyhelminthes; class Trematoda; order Plagiorchiida; family Fasciolidae; genus Fasciola; species Fasciola hepatica. The sequence continues at coordinate 11,291,535 of CANUEZ040000142.1, read as the reverse complement.
CGACAACGGGACCGTCTACCACCTCGACTGCCAGAAATGAATGCAGTGACACTGCGCTGTCGTCTGGCTCATTACCACACCGGCCCTGCTGGAACTTACGTGGTTCCCTACTCCAATTCTCAGGATCTGGTTGCTGGCTATCCCTAATGGTTCAGTGGCCCTTCAAGGCTATGAGGTATACCCTCACCACTGCCCATATGCGTAAGTACGTAATAAAAAACATTCGAGTCTCCGAATAGTTGGCGCTGTCTGATCGGTATTTAAGCTTTCTGAGCAATATGAAGTACTACCGAAAGAGACGCGTTTCATCACTAGTTCTTTCCGACAGGCCTGTTTCTGCTTCATAACTTCGTTTCAGTTCCGATCTTTCTGAGTCCTAATCTTAAATACCTTTTTTATCGCGTGTTTGCGCGCACGTGCAATACAAGGTCCACTACACTATTAAGGGTATCCGACAACCGGACCCTGAAACTGGGAGTGAAGAACCATATAAGGCTCCATTAGATCAGGTGTGAGGAAGAGCTGGACGACAGTGAATTACTGTCTACCATCGAAGTTGAACTCTGTTCCTCAAGACATGAAGATACTATGAGCGACGACCATTTACTCCCGTGTTTTTTATTTTTCGATTACATTATGAAAATGAGTTACAGCAAGGGGGATACATTCCATAGTCGGTCCTAGATGAGTACCAATCTTGCACTGATGGTCACTATCGATAACCGATAAAAGACGTCGGGTTTCGGTCGTAATGGCGATGAAGGACATCAAGCGAGACTGTCGTTTTGTGTGTCTATATACACCTGGATTGCAGTGTCCACCCATCGTTAGTCACTAATATTCTAGTGATACTTTCAGGTTACTTACGAATTGGAATATAATTAAGGATTGCATGATACATGACTTAACTCACTCCTGTTTTATTTTGCCATAAAACAAGCTGCGCTTCTGATCGGGGTGTAGTTATCCACGTTCGTCACTACTGTTATCCTGCCTTGGGTTCTGTTTCCTAGATGGCTGAAGCGATCACGTGATGACCATGCACCCCGTTCCCCTGCTTTTCGCGGTCCTCAGGAGTTCCATCATCACACGGTCTCAACTGGCCACTAGCAAAACCCCACTGATCAAATGCGATCCGATTTTGTTTCGTTTGCCGCACGGGGAGATCAGCCGGCAGCGCCGGGACATCTATCCTTGAATCAGTTTTACATAGGTAGTGACGATGTGAACGAACACAACGTAGATCCCAAGCGTGTCATCCAATCCTTGAATACTCAGTTAGATGAAAAACATACCAAGATTATCAGCATTTCTCATGGATCTGAACCCAAGAGTGCACTGTCGTCGTGTGTCACCGTCCCGGCGATTCTCTCAGCCCGTCCGAAATCCGCCGATCAGATCAAGGTAGTGGGCGCCCCGTGTTTGACGAAACCATCGGCTGAACAAAATGAACCGCTCGGTTCGACCACACTAAGCTCTTCAAATGACCCCGGTCTAGCCATAGTTACAAACACATTGCCCCCTGTTGCCACAGGAACGGATCGACAAGTTGCGTTCCACTCAGCGTCACGAATGGGCGATTTCACTGAAGGTAAGTATCAATACTGTGTTTCTTCACAAATAAGCTCTACTATGATTTTCCAGTTTGTTTCTACCCCGAAACAAGGCATAGTCAAAAATGCATCAGCGGAATGTGCTCCGGACTTTGGAGAAAAGAGGAATCAATTTGCCACACTTACCGAATCAGCAAATATAAACCTTTTACACTTGGTGACCTTATTGTTCCGTGCCTTAGCAACAAACATGATATTGGCATAGCAACCACTCTCATGGACTTCGGACTAAATCAAACTGAGCCACATGAATGCGAACGCAACTATTCGTATTCGGTGATGTTGCAGCATCGTAGTCAACATCCACAGCCTCCATAACAGTGTGATCTCGTTCACGAAGGTGTTCATTTAAGGAAATTTCTATTGCTAAACGAGAGATTGGAGTCAGTGGTTCTACGGAAAACGTATTTTCAGAGAACACAGTCAAGTTCGGGGTTTGATAATTTATGATGGCGTCTCAGAAGAGAGGATGAAATGATTTTATTTGACTACATGCAGTTAGCAGATGAATAAAATGCTGAATAATTGAAGCCTGGGTTTCTATTTGAAATTATTTTCTGTTGCACGGGGCATGAGACTTTGTTTTTCCCCCACAAAATATGAGACGTCCCGGAAGGTAAACCACAGTGGATTTTTAATTACGGAACTTACATAGAACCAGTTCCCATATATATATATATATATATATATATATATATATATATATATATATATATATATATATATATATATATATATATATATATATATATATATATATATATATATTTCACTAGGATCTAATTTGAGTGGTCTAGAGTGTGAATAGATACTCTTCATTGAAGAGCCCACAAATGAATCACAGCTGTGGTTTCTCATAGTTATTCGTGTCTGGGTCATTGCTAACCCAACGAACAACGAGGCCGCATGTGCAAGCGCTCAAATTGATGGTAAGTAGTATGTTATATATATATATATATATATATATATATATATATATATATATATATATATATATAACGTCTATTGACTTGAACAAAGTGAATATCCGCTGTTGTTATCCAGATTAATCCTAATGTGACCGGTGATACGGAAATAAAGAGCATAACTTAAGTCAGATGAAAAGTACCGAAGTTGTTAAACTCCGCCGGTAATCGTTCTGAGGCCTTGGTCTATTGACCTAATCTACCGTTTCCATGTATTTTCACCATCGATGCAGATGAACGACCTTCACGAATAAAACGAATTCCCACTGGTGGTTTGCTTCATTAGCCCACACTTGTGATGCTGTTGTTCTGCATGTTTTGGTTGTGTGGAAAAGTTCAACACCCCCAAGCTTTTAGATCGAATAAGGAGTGCCTGATTGAAACACTATTGTTTACAATGTATTGTACATGTTTTTCGTTGCACTTGTATTCATCCGCCTCCGCCAAACAAAGGCATACTACCTGGAGGGTCGAAGGCAAAACAAAGTGAATTCATTCATACTCGAGAAATAAATGTTTTGAGTTCGCCTACACGAAAGAACGGACTATCTCTTTGAGACCTAGGTAAAATTATTCTCGGATTATGTGTTATCTATCCTCCACACTCCGTTAACAGTTCAAAGTGGAGAAAAATTTTCCTTTTGATTCCGCGTTGTTAATGGACTACGTGGGATTAGCTACGAAGGTTGTCTGCAGATTACTAGGTTGTTTCCAGTAGCATATCGGGAAATTCGAGGTGACCTGACTTTTACCAGACGTATTATACGCGAAGATTTTGGACCAAAACTATTTGCGAAGCTCCCTCTTCAGGATCACGACCGCGTGCGGGGTCATTCACTCTTACTGAAGAAGCAGTAGCCTGCCCCGGGTGGCCAGTCTGTGGAACGCGCTGCCAGCTGAAGTTGTGGACGAGCCTGACGACCAAGCGTTCAAGCGGCTTTTAGATGTCTTTCTGAACAGTCGATGGCTGGTGATTCACGCCTGAGTCCATGTCGCTGAGCTGTGGTGATGAGACTTATGTGGGAGAGATGCCCTCCACTTCATAATTAAGAATGAATGATTGTAAATTTTAACAAAGATGTAAGAAAACCTCCGCTTTTCTTATGTTTACCGATCTTTATCATTTCATGACGTTGGTTGTGTTTGACCCGAAAATTCCCGTAAACAGGATTACGGGAGAACCGTTTCATTACCAGTATTATTACCGATATAAGAATAAGGACGACCGTTTACCTCTTTCTCCGGTTGACACATGTGCTAATAGGTCGATATTTCAGGAGAATCGACCCATCTTAAAAATGGTCTTCAAGCAGGCAGATATCCAGTAATTAATAGCGTCCACATACATTATGTTGTGGTGGATCCATATTCCATTTTCCCTACAGTATGGGGAGGTTAATAATTAAATCTCTCAAAAGAATAATCCTTATCGGTACTCACCGTTATAAAACAGATCGGGGAAGTTCCTCAGTTGTTGTAGAGGTCGGCAGGATTTTTGACAAAGACTGATTTGTAGAACCAATTCTAACGAGAGGACAACAAATGGATGATGTGAAAAACCCAGACGAATTCAAACGATAAAACGTGAGGCCGATTAAATATGCCGTTTTTCCGGCCGTTACCCAAGATTGGTGCTGATGGTACGTGTGCACTCCTAATCCTTTGGTTATGTACTGACTGACGTAGGACTTAATAAGCGCACTGTTCCTGCTTTATTGGTCTAAGTGACACTGATCTGAAGTCTTTGGTCTGGATCGTCTTTCTGCTCACCGCGGTTTCGCTGTGATCCGTTTGTTTCTCGGTGGGATTTGCTTTTTCTGTCACGGGTTGCTCTGCAATCAGTCACGTCTCCTACCTATGGCTCTTGAGTGGTTAGCGCGACTGATTTCACAATCGTTTTTTTCAGTTACCGCTACAACATGTAGATAGATCAAAAGAAGTCTTTAGGCTCCTTCGAACCTCAAAAGCAGCCCCCGTTTAGGGTCCAGATGGCTTATCATCCAACCTTCTCAAGTCTGGAGTAAGTCCACTGTTCAGAATGATGACTTCCTTCATGGACGGATCCGTTGTCACCGGTGCTATCTCTGCCTTTTGGAAGCCCCTGATAGTGGTGCCTATTCCCAAACACTACTTCTAATATTTTGTTAAAACATCGCAATCTCGATTTACTGCTCTCCCATAATCCTTCCTGGTCTCCCTAAGAAAGATATTTATCACACTACATCGTGTTTTGGCTATCATCAGCCATATTCCTTTGACAACCATGATCTCTCATCACCTAAGTATGTGATCCACGCATGATTCCCCGCGAAAAATTCGCCGTGAGGATACTTACGGATCCCGACCACTCGTATACCATGGTGTCTACACGCTCCGAATCTAGACTCATCCTCTTCCTTATAAATATGCATCACAGTGCGATGTGTTTTCCATTTTCGCACCCCACGAGAATTTAGTCTGGCCATACCACCTACCGCCGGCTGAAGTCCTCATTCGTCCTCGAAGCCCGTTCCAGCTAGCCACGTTCAACGTACGCACCCTGATACTTATAGGACAACGGGCGGGGTTAGCCCGCACGCTCGGGTACCTTGCCATCGATGTATATTGCGTTCAGAAGAAACCCGTTCAGGATTCCAGTCTCGTCATTCGATTGATGTCCCTATCAAATCCTTCTGTAAAGTTCCACTTACGACTTTCTGGGGACCCTTAGGCTACTGATTCTGGTCTTGCCAGTGTTGGCATTACTCTCAGTAAAAGGGAAGCCCTTTTGAGCTAGATTCCTGTCGCTCGGAAAACGGGGAACGGTTTTTGGCCCTATGCTGTGACCATTGCCTTTTCCTCGCTAGTGCGAACTTCAAACAGTCCAAACGTCGGTACGCCATGTGGCGTCCACCCTCTTCGAGCTAGCAATGGACCCAGATCGGCCACAAATGTTGGGGCTGCATAAAAAGCAAATGTTCGTACTGGAGCACCATTGTTGAGTCCGAATACGCACTATTTGCACTAAGCTGTGCTCTGGTGGACGCTCCAAATACACACCTGAACGACAGTTAGATTGCGATATGCTTTCCGATCCACCTCGTCTATCCATCTTGCAAAACGCGCCAGCTGAAAAGCTGAATGTAGTCCCATCTAATGACATTAACCAACACTGGTCATTTATCAAGAATGCTTTGTATTCCGCCAACCTAGTAAGTTTTGGCCTGTCTCGTGGTGCCGTAAGACCCCGCGTTTCTGCTTAATCTTTGAGCTTTTTCGACACACGCCAATCGATGCTTACGGGTAACGAGTATATTGAAACAAACAAAAAGACAAAAGTAAATCAAAATCTGCAAGGTAAAAAGCAAAAAAATCACAACTTGTCCTGCATTTTTTAATACTTACTTCTTATACTCGATTGTACTTCCCTCCCCCGCTTTTGTATTTTTGTTGTTGCGTCGGCACCATGTTTTAATTCGTGCCGGTGTAAAATATGTAAGTGTATGTATCGCAGTGCCTTACTTAGCTCGTGTTCATTATGATTAACAAGGTGAAAGAACCCGAGGGATTGAACCGGGTCTTCTGAGCTCACTCCGAGGTGACAGTTAACGAGTTCCCCTCTTTGTGTTTTCGACTGGAATGTGAGTTTTTGTTAACTTACGGAAGTCCCCAATGCAATACAAAGGTTCCAGTCGCATGATTTAAGAAAAAGTGAGAAATTAACCAAAAGTTCGCCACAATTTGTAGTGCATTTTCAATTCGCGATCTCAGTGACTTCATATTACTAACTGTTAGATCGTTGGCAATTGAGGGGCTTAAATTGTTTGTGCCTGACTGTGTGTCACGGTCCGAACCCCGTCACCACCGATTGACTTCGGTGGAGGTCTTGTGTTGTCTTACACTACCCAGGGTCGTCTGCCTTCAGTAGCACAATGGATCCTAGTGACTTTAAGGTCTATTTCCACCGCTCTGTAGTTATATATGGCGTAAATGAACATGCGACCTTCGATTCTATGGCCTGACCTAACCATACGGCACAGATATACAAACTGCCTTCACCATGAAAGAGTGTTGAACTGCGCTTGTCTCTGTGTTGATGTAGCGTTTTGAAGTGAGTAGTATTTAGTCGGATCTTCACTCTATTTTATTTGCACGATTTGTATACGAAGACTGCTATTCAGAAAAAGTGATACCAAATTCAACTGGTTGGGATGTTTGCGCCTAGTCGTTGTCAAGCAATTAGTAGTAAAATTGAATCGAGAGACAGAAAAAAAGAATGGACAAACAAACCTGGTGAATATGGATTCTTTTGAACTGGGATAGAAAATCGTCATTTTTGTGGACTCGAATTTGACGAGTAGCGCTCAGTGACAAGAAAGTCCGTTATCAAATGGGCAGGAATCACCTGGGTTTGACCGGTTTTCGCATCCATAAGAACGGTGTTGTTAGCAACTGACGAATCGAGTGCGACTCAGTTGAATCTAATCCGGTAACTTGGTCATTCGTGCGTCTCCGAATTATCAACTGAGGCGCGTAATGGCCAAGTAATCGATTAACGGTGCAGTCGAAAGGAAGTGTTGTTCTTTAATTGTCTGAAGTTTACGTGGTCAGTGATGGTACACCATGTCAATCGATGCCTCCTTTTTTACTTTGCATTCCAGATTTTGATTTTGTGTTATACAGACAGCACTCTGTTGTCGCTCGGCTCGTTACCACACCTGACCTACCAGGGTTTCATGTGGGTCTTCGCCCCATCCCCACTGCCCCGAGTCTTGAGGGCAAGGGTGCCGGTTTTCCCCGGTAGTATAGTAGACCATTGTGAACGTGAGATCTGTGCAAGCATCGCGTGAACAAAATATGATTGACCTTGACCTAGTTATATTGTTTTTGTTTTCGCCAAATATGTCATGTGATTGAGTGTATGGAACGTGGTCTTTCTTTTTATATTTCTCTCCATCTGGGAATGTTCGACCCTTCCACTGCACCCATGCATAAGCATGAAGTTGAAAAATTTAGACTTCTGACAAAGCCACGAGAACCACAACACTGAGGTGCAACGGTTACTAGGTTGAACTGGTTTTTATCTTACTCCGGAAGTTTATGAGGTGAGGGGGATAACAAATAAATGATATTGTTTGACTCACAAGCCCGTCCACTAAATCTGTCCTAAAATGTGACTTTTTCCCCGCATACTGAATGGGATGGATAGAACTTCGGACCGAAGGCCGTGGATCGGTTTTTGATGACTGTTTCCTCCGTGTCTTGTGAAAGGCGGGGGGGGGGTGGTCTTCAGATCGAGCCCTTACCCACTGACCGATTCTGTGTGACAGCCCGGTGAGCATATTTTCGGCTCAAGGCTCACCGGATCATCAGATGTTTGAGATGATTGGCGATTAATATTGCCGCCTCCTCGATGTAATCAAGTTTGAAAGTTTCACGGATATGTAATGGGTGGAAAAGTCTTCGTCAATTTCCAGTTATTTTGTTTACATTCATCTACTTTGTGCATCAGAGGTATAATTGGAAACTTCTCATAACAGAATTCACTGAGAGATAACAACTGTGATTCGCTGATAATTCTCTGGGTTTTAGCAGCGGCTGATCTCAAGAGCGACGGGCGGCACTGCAGTCACCAGTTGGAATATTGGTTGTAAGTAGTACCACTACTTGCAAGTCTGAGGATGAGTAAACAAACCCGATGAGCGGCAATAACCGCGAAACAGGTCGTGTGCTTCCCAGATTTGTCTATCCACTTACATACCACTCAACAAGTTTGCATTCGTGTTGTATGCGCAACTTTTCTGTTGGCGTTTTTATTTGGTACTTGTCTTTGTTTATTTCCGCCCCATCTGCTGTTCCCCGAATCTTTTCCGGTAATTCAAATCTCCGCACAGACGCATGGCGTGATTCCGCACCAAACGGTGGCTGGGGATGGCTGGTCGTTTTCGGCAGTTTCTTGTGCGTGTTTGTCGTGGACGGTGTTTGTTTTTCCTACGGAATGCATATGCGCGAACTGATCGTGGAAGGCCAATTTGATAGTACCGAGTCCACCACAATTTCCCGTCGACCATCGTTGGCTGCTCTTTCTCTGCCTGGCGCGTTGCTATGCGGCACGAATTCACTGATCGGTAAGTGAACGCTGATCGTTCAAACCGATGTTCTTTTGTATTCCATTCACGTGACTTGTAGCTTTTACGCTACAAAAGAAAGCGCGGTGACCAGACGGCGTGTATGATGCGGAGAAATGATTTCCAGACAAGAATGAAATGTGACGAGACAATGCCATTTGTGTGCTGGACTTTCTCCGTGCACAGTGCAAAATGCTTTGGCTGAGGACAGGAACCGAAACAGACATCTCATACAGACTAGGTCATGTGCGGAGGGGTGGCAAACGGATTGAGTGTTGGAGAACAAAACGGATAGAAAGGAAATGAGATTTAGGTTTAAAAAATTGGGTATGGAATTCAACGAAGGTCTGGCATAGAAAACATTGGATTCATCATGCTGATTTCAAAAACTGCCCCTTAATCTCAGATAAAACAGCAGTCAGGAAAACTGGACGGATAAGCTAGAATTATTTTGCCGTAATTTGCTTAACATACTCTACTTTGTAAGCTACTAGGGAAATCGACGGGTCCGATGCCAAACCATTTTCGGACAAGTAAACCAAGAGATCAGTTGAATTGATTTTGTTTTATATGGGGATGCATCTCAGCAAAGGATAGTTGAGAGGTATGAGCGTCCATCTTCTTGGAGGTGAGAAGTTCGAACCCGTGCACCACCGACTATTTTGGTGGTAGGAGATAGCGATTCCCTGTCACCCGGCCCTCGTTGCCGCCCCTGGCCTATTAACGAACCTTATACAGTTCTCCAGTGCAGCGGGCTTTTGAGGCTATAATATATGTACCGTTTCCACACAGCACTCATACGCAAACGGGCGGTAAAAAGTGGTCAAATATGAAAAACTATTGTTGCACCGTTGGCTACTGTTCATGTGATTCATTCGTGGCATTCATCGGAGATCCGTCAATCCATCAAGAATCAATCAGATAGATATCGTGGTTGAGTTGGTATTACTGTCTGTATGTAGTCGATATGCTAAGCACTGAGATGATCTTTTCAGCGTTGCTCCAATCCGGTACCCGGATTAGTAAGTTTGGTATTGAATAATGTACAGAAATGTTAGGAAAACCAGTCTTTCCTGTCTTCGCGGTTAATATATGTTCGAGTATTCAACAGTGACGATCCCGCTACTACTTCTCATCGGATCGAACTATCAAAATGTATTGTACTGTGTTGAGCGAAGCCCAGTGTTTCTTTTTATTACATGAGTGTAGTGGAAAGGGTATATATCCCATAACCTCCAAGGCCCACTGCACAATTAGGGATTACCGACAACCTAACCCTGACACAAGGTCCCAGTAGACCAGGTGTGGTAACGATCCGAACGACAGTGGATTACTGTCTACCGTCAAAGTAACCGGTAATGAAGGGGATTCGAACCTTTGACCTCTGAAGTGGTAATCAAACGCTCTGAACCACCCAACCACCACTAAAGTCAATAATGAGTGGATTTAGCTTCAGTGTCTCCCGCTTCTCACTTATAGTAATGATAGAGACTTGATCGTGAATCGCGTGGATGGAATTCAGATTGCTGAATGAAAGATTTTTGGCGAAAATCTGCGAAACCCCACTTCATATAAGAAATAAGTTGCGATGACGAGGGAAAGGTCAAGGTGCAGAATCGTGAGTAACGCGGAATTCTCATCCCAATACTGATCAGTTTGTTCTTTTTACACCCAATGAAGCTAGTTACAGAAGTTTAGTGAATAAAACTCAAGTTTGATCTGTCGGTATAAACGATTGTTCAACAGTGATTCAACATAACAACATAACATGTCAGCAGTTAAAAGTTTACCGACTTGAATTTTTTTACACTATCGATGCTGCTGCTGATCTTTATTAACATTTCAAGGTCCAACATGAGGGTTGAATGTTTCTAATTGGACGATACCTCATACATGACCTTGCCGGGACCATTTTACATGATGTTAAACATCATCTATACTTTCTGGTTGTATTGTTGGTGGGAATTAAATATCTGAAAGGCAACATTATATTTCCGCAATGTTCGAGGATCGTTTCTTATCCGCCTCACTCATGTTCATCTCCAGTCATATTTTCATCCATCGATCGGGTGGATCCCAACGGTAGCCGTATAAAGAACAGAAACATTTTGAACACAAAAGTGCTTTGTGGTTGTGCAAACAGATACTGTACAGGATTGTCGTCCTGTAATTGAGTGACTCGCAGATAAACGAACCCCGAGTCCCAAGCCAGAGAATGCAGGTTCGCTGTACTAGATGTGCTGTAGGACAAATTATCAAACAATAACAATGACATACTTGAAATTGTGGACAAACCTACCACAGAATCAAGATAATCAACGAAGGCTTCAAAACGCCCAGTCAACAATGGACAGGAAACGCTCGAGATGGTGATGCAGGAGCGAGTCAAGTGGTTCACAAATAAGGTCCTTATTTATGGGAAGCCTTTTGACCAATCAACGGTCAGAAGTTAAGTATTTGTCCGAGGGAACACACGCACAAGCGTGGCGAAGGGCAAACGAATAGCCGGGCTACGAGAATGGTGCGGACAAAACGGGAAGGCCTAAGTTCAGTCATTCACGTGAGCTTATGAAAGAGAGAGAGGGGGAGAGAATTGCACCCAAGCGGTGATGCTTTGTCAAGTAACCCAGGCAATCATGACGTGATAACAGAACGGAAAGACAACGAGGGAGAAAGGTTGCCTAAGCGATAATATCTGTTAAGAATTAAGTTCCATACAAACAGATAAGACCAACAAATAAAGATACAGCGTCATACTACTCATAACTAACAAATGGACCCCAGTCAGATGCCAGTTAAGGTCAATCAACACTATACATTACTGAAATTATGTGGTGCAATGGGAGTCGACAGACAATTATCGCGCGGGCGTGGAGGCGAGGGGGGGGGGGGTGGCCCTCGTGGAAACGAGTGGCCTAAGCACATGGGAAACAAACAAACTGTTTGGTAATTACAAGATGAAATTGCGATGGATAGCATGGGACCTGGACTAAACCAGTTTAAAGGAGTTTCCTGATATGGCGAGTTGAATTTTCATGCCCTATTTCAATAAGTCTTTGACAGTTTTCGTCAGTTTCCTATTTTGCTACGAATCATCTCTTGTCTGGAAACAATGGCCCGTTCTAGCTTACTATGTCCTTATATTTCAGATTACGTTATAATTCTGAAACATAATTCGACACTTTAAACACGGTGTTTTAGATGTCCATTGGTGTGTGAGGATTCAGCTTACAAAGAGCCAATTTCCTCTTGTCTACTTATTTTTGTTTCACACCGGTGGTTTCGTTTAGATCCTGAGTGTCAGTCTCACTGTTTATCATCTTTTTATAAAATGCTGATGGTTGACGAAAAAACGATACCCGGAGCAGTAAGTGTATGCCTTCCTCTATAATGGATTTATTATTGTTCAAATAGACCCAGCCAGGCATCCTCCTGTTTCCAAGGTGCTAGTGATAGTCTGTAAGCGGTTGATTGCTATTCATGTGGGTTTCTCGTCATTTCGGACAACAGTGTGACTCGTTCCGTCAATTATGCGGAGCTAGAAGATTCACATATTCCCACACCCTACCCACCCTCTACTCGCGTGCAATTTGAAATGGGACTTTAAACGTTTGTTTCGTGATTCCATGCTTGTGAAATAAGTACACAGTTCGGTCACTGTTTTGACTTTTGTCGAACGAAACTCCATAAACCTCTTCATCTGGCTTCGTTCTCAGGACCAATTGCCGGGGCATTATTGAATCGTTTTGATTATCGTTGCGTGGCTATGGTCGGTGCTCTCCTGGTTACTACCTCATTCACAATCAGTGCGTTATGGATCTACGATCTGTCGTGGTTTACTGTCGTGTTTGGTGTATTCGGAGGTGCGTGCAACACAACTTTGTTTTTCTTCAGTTGTGCATTCTGTCACTCGCTGACACATCACCGTCTGGGTTGATTGGTAATTGTTATAATACTATGTGTTCTTATGAGATTCTGTTTATTCGTAACCGATTTTACACCCTATCCCTTTGACATACCAGCATACACTCGTGACCGTCCAACAGCGATCGTGCTCAGTCCGTCTCCACATTTCATCACCTGACCAGTTTGGACGTGTGTGTGTGTCTGTGGCTCGCGATCGAAATTTGCCTGATTCCAGAGTGTACCGAGATCGTACTCACTGCGTTCCCCTTTCCGCTGAGCTCAGACGAACAAAACTGAACATTCCAGTTTCTAGACATGTAGTCGACTATTGGCGATGGCAGTTGAGTCCGAAGTGGGGATAAATTGCAGCACTGTCTTCATTTTAATTGGGTCATAAGATGAGCTGTGTAAAATCGAGAGTAATTTGAATCAATCTTTAGGATTAGCGCAGATCAGAACTCATTTTTGTAAGCCTTCTCGCCCTACTTTCATGCTCAACGGAATGAAGTTACAAATAACATTTTCCACAGATTTTCTGTCCGAACCATTGGACTGGACTCCCGTGCAGTTCTCGTTTGCGGTTTCGCTGCTGGCAACAACAACTGAGGAGCGTTTATCCACAAATTACCATAACTTGATCCCAGTGATATAAGTCCAGCGTTCCAGGTTCGAATCCCCTACGAGATTTGATCGAAAAGCTGCACATTGTTCCTACGAATTCCCGTCGTTGAGTGATGCTTTTGTACAACAAGAGAAGTCGTAGTAAATCACTTTGATACCGGGTAGACCATGTTTCATCGACGAAAGTCAACTGGGAGTTAATTGAGGGAATAAAAGATTGGTTCATCCTGGTGCTTGGACAGAGGCTAAACGCGGTCGTCCCACCATTGTGACCGGTGGTGGTCAAACAGTCACCATTTTGGGCCTTAAACCCTTCTCTCCTAGGGCCGAATCCTGATTGCGCAACCGATCACTTTCCTGATTCACAGTCTGTAATTGGCTGCAGCCCACCTTCATGAAATATTGTGCCGCTATTAAATCATAAAAGGAAGTCACTAAAATAGAATGACCCTAACCTAATTCGCTATCGGGCAAACGAGAGGCGCTCACTCCCTCCATCTTTGCTTCCTTGATGTAATTTTTCATACCTTGTCTCAGTGCTATTTATTAACTTCTATCCGGAGATAGAAATGGCGGCAAATGGTTTCCGAACACATGTACTATATGTCCAAATCGGTTGAGTCTGTTGAATCAAATTTATTGAGTTTATTATAGCAACGCATTGTCTGATGACGAAGTACTCTGAACGCATCACCATCGCTATCATTCTGGGCTGTTTCGAGGGAGATCTCTTCCTATTCACACAATGTGAGATATTCTAATTGCTACTGAAATATTTACATATATAAAAAGCTATATGGGTGTGAGTAGTGGGAGGTTGGGTTTTTACATAATGTGATTCATTATGCAAAGTGAGCATTCGAGCCATTGAAAGCCGTGGAAGCACTGTGCAGCTGTTTCTTTGTTGTTAGAAACCATCAGAAGTGCACACCCACCGAACACCATATCATGTAGTTCAATGGTTTGAATGTTCACATTGCATGATGAATCATATTATGTAAAAATCGGATCTCCTGCTAGTTACACTCATGTAGTAGCCTAACTCTAGTTTGTTTAACGGAATGCCTTCGTTCTACTTAGGCTCCTGCAGAGAAGCCGTCCAGCATAGGAGTGGCTCGTCGTGCGGGAAATGCTCTGCTGGCAATTAAAGTCAGTATGGGAAGCGCGCTATATAATGTAGTGTATAAGGTCAATAAACGGTTGAGAACCAGCCCAGATAGCCTTGTGGTTTAGGAATTCGACTCACAATGGTTCGCCCCGGGTTCGAGTCCCAGTTGGGAGGCTCGTCAGATGTGCACCGCTGATGAGTCCTGACAGCGAAGAAGTAGCTTTCATGGTTTTCACTAGTTTCAACGTTTGCATTCCATGATGAATCAGATTACATAGTAAACTAGAAACTTCTTCTGTTTACTTTGTTTTCCGAGGCAGGTTGCAACTAGAGGGTAGTTCGAGATGATCAGTTTATGATGTGGCAAAACAAGAGTAAAATCCCTAACCAGTGAACGGGGCTTCGTAGAATGCTTTAGGCTTCCGGGTTAGAATATACAAGGTTCACCTGCCGGATTGTTGCAAACACTAGACAAGATGAACTGGTGCTACAGGCAGTTGCATATTTGTGCATTCGAACTCTTTCTTTGTCTATATGATTTCCATCTTTACCTTTATTTTTTGTTGTCTATTTGTTCCCTAGCGCTTCTACCTGTTTCATTTCCTTCCGGGTGATATGGACAAATTAGCGACAAAAATCAAAGCACTGTAGGATGAGGTTTAAGCAGTTAAATGAATATGATGATCGTAATTAACACCCGATATTCCAATGTTTCCTATTAACCTGCAGAGAACATTTTTGTGGTGTGTGCTGGCATGAAGGTACCTTAAGAGTTTTTCGTGAACAATTCGTGTAACTAAAAGGAGTATCCAGTTGATACCCGGCCACAATTCACTGTAGATGCAAGAACGAGTTGCCACTCTTCTTGGTTTTGATTACACCCTCCCAGTAACCTTTATTCGGCAATCCTCGCTTTCAGATGATTTGTCATGCGGTGTCAGTATTTCACTGTGCTCCAGTTTTCTCTCCACTTTGTTCTTTGCTTTGGTTTGAGGTGTTCATCCGACTGAATTGGTTACACACAACTAATTTTGGATGACCATAAGCTCACCGGGTCCCTTCGGGTATTGCATGAAAACATAGGTTGCCTCATGGGGATCTCGATTTTGCTGAAACATCCAGTGATGTAATTCTATACTGAACACCAATTATGCCCACGCACACACCCTCTCAACCTCGCTCCTGCTCTCCCGAGAGCCCGTTGTCTGAAATCAAGCACGAATAGCATTCACGTGACTGGCACTAGGATTTATACCACGCTACTCCACCGTCTAGATTTAAGTGCAAACATTGCTCATCCCGAACGAACCTAGCGTTGAACGCAGACTACCCGTTCCCATCCGGTGTTCACAATTCATTGACTTGGCTTGTCCGGTCACTATGCCAACCGGGCGCGCATTCACGTCAGCTAATATCCAGTCTGGACAAGCTTGCCGGCTGCTTCTGTCCATCTACCCATCTGCTCGCCACCCCCCCCCCCACTCTCACCCCCGAGTTAGGTGCACGTCTGTTTGTGCTGGTTGTTGGACAAAGTCAGTCGTTTGCGCGCTGGCCCAGGTTGTTTTATCAGTCTACTTGACACCGAACAGCCGATTGGTTCACTGTGGTAATCAATCACCGATCAGACCGGCGTCCTTGGACGGAGAGTGCGAAACGCCGTTGATGTGCGACGTCAGCGGCATACGAAGTGGTCGAGTTTTCCCCATCAGCCCCGGTATCTGTTATGATTCCAGTCATTTATCAAACTACCTACATCCATTTGGTACAGCATCACAGTATAAAACTCGAGAACAACAATCCTATTTATCGCATCTGTTATCGACTTATGGCTAGTGTAGTACACTGGTCTCGGCTCACTGTGAGCACCACAGGGTTTATTTCCGTTTTGCACTCACCGCCTAAGGTTCTCCAAGCATGCCTTTCGCACTCACTTGTATCGCACTAAGTCACATCGAACCAACGCCTGTGGTCACGGTTATTGGACCCAATATCTAAGATATAAAAATTAACATTTTTTTTACTTTGTTTAGTATACGACAAAATGAAACATTTTCAGTTAGGCGTCGCGGCCAATGAAAGGCTGACAAATAGTGAAGTGACCGGCCGTAGCAGGAATCGAACCCGAGTCGTTAAGGGGATACCCGCCTCCTTCCCAGATCATGTGGTTACTTTGAATGAGATAAAAAGGGGATTGTGCTTGAATCTGACTATCAATTTTTGATCCATTGATCGACAAATAAATAAGTTCAAACAACTAATAACGGTACATCGCGTGCAGCAGTTTTGGTTGTTATCTCTCAACAGGAACCTCAATCGGAACTAATCAAGAAACCAGATTAATAAAGGAGTAAAAAGAGAACTACAAGAGGTACCACCAAGTCGATACAGTTTGTGAATACAAGAGCGCCACTGATGGGGACACCTAACCATATACTCTCATGTATTCAACCACTGGGTAGGGGATTCCCGTAGACCCCGACCAGGAAACCTAAGACGCCCTACATGGCCAAGTCCATTCGTTGGGCATTTCATACCTTCCTTCCACGTCATAGACTGACCACTCATACCTATCTTTTAATCACTGCTCCCCTCAGCAAACAATGCGGGCCTAGGGATCCTATCCGGGGACATGCACAACACATGTCGCAACCACCTTAACCTGGTGACCTTTTGTTCAATCTAGTGATTTGCTTCGCAAACCTAAGACTCTCCGCCGAACCTCAGCATTGCTGAGGTTCCCGAATGAAGAAGAGTCTATCTGCGATGTGTCCAACCCGGAAATGAATTTTTATGGGTCTTGGTACAATGGTCGCATTTTTCCTCATGGACGTACGTCTCTACTGATTTTAGATTCAGTATGTCTCGCCGTTAAGAGATTCCCGTTTTCATCATATTATGTGCACAACTGTTCGGGATATCCCATCCACCCACACAGAGTAATCAACTCGTGAGATGGTTGTACCTTCTCGGCAAAGCCTGAAGTGAAACGAGGGCATTGTTGGAATGAATAATGGTTTCTCAATAAAGTGCGTTGGTTTTCTTTAGTGTCTGTCATGTACTAATGCAATTTACCTCGATATTTTCACATATCATATCATCTCCCCGATCGTAGATGAGTATTGTATACCTCATTCCAATAGCCTAACATTACTTGGTCAACCTATTCCTAATTTTCTGTTTGTATTGGATACGTTTTTGTTTTACCCACATCAATGCCGTTTCGTAATTGGTCAAAAAGTGACTTTTGTTTAGCACATTGCAAATCGAGCAATCTGATTGGCGAAAGAGGCTTTATAAACCACCGAACAATGAACAATAGTCGAGATTTCTTTTGTTGCACGCTGTAGCAATATAATGATTGCATTTCCCGAAGAACTGACTTTTGCATGGTGGCAGCGGAAACATATGAAAATGTCGATATCGGAGACACAAACGCACAATCGCCTGCAGATCCACCCACCGGCGCACTTGGTGATGGAAGACACGGGTCGACTGGCTGACAACTGGAGGCTGTGGCGAACGCAGTATGAAGATTTCCGGACTTTGTCGGCGATGGAGTAGGAATCAAAGACTTTGCAGCTTGCGTTATTTCGTCACACCATTGGACCGGCGGCGCTTCGCATCATCACTGGCTTTTCATATGATTCCGATGAGGGTAGTGGTGACTGGATGACGGTGGTGCTCAAGCTCGAGCAACATTGTCTTGGTGAGTGCAGCGAAACATATGAGCGTTTGGTTTTTAACCAAAGAACACAGAAGCCAGACGAATCATTTGACTCTTTTTTGGTGTCGGTAAGAACACTGGCACGATCATGCAATTTTTGCACCTGCCTAGAAGAGAGCCTCGTGCGGGATCGGATAGTGATTGGATTACGCAACCCCGCGGTGATTAAAAGGTTGTTAAGGATTCCAAAATTATCAATTTTACAATGTGCCCACATCTGCCGAGGTGAGGAAGCAGCCGAACAACGCATGGAGACGATGAATGCGTCAGAATCACGTGGGCTGTACAAAATAACATGAGGGACACGCACGATACCAAAGACAGAATGTCAGTTCTGTGGCAGACTACATTTCGTGGGAAGAGATAATTGTCCAGCCTGGGGAAAAACGTGTGATAGCAGCAAGAGGCGCAACTATTTCCCATCAAAATGTTTCCTCAAGACAGAAGTGGACAGGAAACAAAACCATCACAATGCGGATCGAGCGAATGAGGTGCAAGTGCCAGAAAAGCGAAAAGGCGTCTTTACCAAGACGGTGGTGGACGGCGAAGAGGTAGATTTCCAGTTGGACACGGGAGCATCGGTGAACATCATGCCTATGAACGCTCTGTCTAATATTACACCGACTTAGACACAGAACAGACTCGTTATGTGGAACGGTGACAAAGTTCAGCCAAGGGGCGAGGCGATGCTGAAAGTCGTCAATCCCAAGGACGGACAGTCATCACTCATAAACTTTGTTGTGGTCGACCAGGGCTATGTTCCCATCCTCGGATTTGAATCTGTCGAAAATCTTGGTTTGGTGTCATTCCATTATGATTCTTTCCTTCACCATGTATCTGATAATGTCAAATATTACTTGGGAAAATATGCCTCTGTTTTCGATGAGAAATCGAGAAATCTTCCGGGAGTGGTGGCGTTGAACGTATATGAATCCGCAGAACCTGTGACACTACCAAAAAGGCGTATTCCGTATGCGGTCAGAGAACGATTTGAGCGCGAGTTGGACATTCTCATGTCGAAAGACGTCCCGGTTAAAGTTGACGGACCGACGGACTGAGTGAGTCAAATCGTGATCCTGACGAAAGCATCCGGGGAGCTTAGCATTTGCACTGATCCCAAACCACTGAACAAAGCACTCAGGCGAGAGCGCTTTTCGCTACCTGTTTTTGACGATATTCTCCCTGGGTTATCAAACGCGCGTTGCTTTACGAAAGTTGATCTGGCTTCAGCGTTTTGGCATGTGGAGTTGGATGAACCCTCGGGTTATTTGACCACGTTCGGCACACCGTATGGCCGGTTCTGTTGGAAGCGACTACCTTTCGGCCTGAAGGTATCCAGCGAAATATTCCATAAGAGGATCCTCCAAGCAGTGGGCCACTTACCCGGAGTACTCAGCGTAGCAGATGATATTCTAATTTTCGGCAAAAATATCTAGGAACATAAGAGAAGGTTCGATTCTTTTCTTCAACGATTTATCCGCGATGGAATCAGACTAAAACGGGGCAAGTTGACATTTTTTCAAACAGCAGTCAAGTTCCACGGCCATGTTATCACAAGTGCAGGGATCAAACCGGATCCAGAAAAGGTAAGCGCGACTGTAGACATGCCGGCGCCGACAGATACGCAAGGCGTTTCACGTTTTAACGGGATGACCAACTATCCGAGCAGATTCTTACCAGAGTTGGCGGAATTGATGAGACCGATCCGCCGATTACCACATAAGGGAGAAACGTGGATTTGGTCAGATGAACAACAATTAGCGTTTGATCGCATCAAACAGCGTATCGTGAAGGCCCCAGTCCTAGCATATTATGATCACACCTTACCTCCACGCATACAATGTGATAGCAGCCAACATGGTTTAGGAGCCGTTCTGTCACAGAATGGACACCCGCTTGATTACCGTAGTAAGACGCTAACAAGTTGTGAACAGCAATATGCCCAAATGGAAAAAAACTACTGACAATCGTGTGCGCCCTTGAGGAGTTCAATGATTACACGTTCGCGCGACTTACGCACACATATTCATATCACAAGCCAATGATCATGATCGTGGATAAGCCGCTACATCGAGCTCCAAGAAGACTTCAATCGATGTTAATACGTCTCCAAAAGTGTACCTACGAACTACATTATCAGCAAAAGAAACATGTTTGTAGCTGATACACTCTCACTGACCATACTACCGAACACGGAAGACAAACGTAGAAATGAAACGGCAAATATTGGCATTGGCGGTTACGGAAGCTGAATTATCCCAAATCCAGAACGCCACGATGGCAGATCCTTGTCTGCAGTCCCTTAAGGAAGTTATCACTCAAGGTTGGACGGAAGATAAAAGAACCTTATTGGCAGAGGTGTTACCTTATTTCAAATTTCGTGATGAGCTAACAACGGAGGATGTGCTGATCCTTCGAGGTGACCGTTTGGTGGTACCGCAAGCTTTTTGAAAAGACGCTCTGAGTCGGTTACACCTTTCACACGCAGGTATCAATGGATGTATCACCCAAGCCAGAGAAGCATACTTCTAGCCAGGTATGGCACAACAGATAAAACAGATGATAGCGAATTGCGAACCATGCAGACAATTTGATCAGCGACAAACGAGAGAACCGATGGAAATGCGCCCAATACTTTACCGGCCTTGGAAGATTGTGGCGCTGAATATCTTTTACCATGGGAAGGACAATTACCTAGTGACCCTTGATTACTAGTGATTTCTTCGAAGTCGACCTTCTGAAAGCAGAAACAACTGCAGAAATTATCAATAAACTGAGAGCCAATTTCGCACGACATGGAATCCCGATTTGAGTGATTTCCGATGGTGGTCCTCAGTTTCATAGCATGGAATTCCAGCATCTCTCGGAGATGTGGCAGTTCAGCCATCACATCACCAGTCCTTACCACAGTCAGTCCAACGGTAAAGCAGAGAGCGCTGTCAAACAGGCGAAAAAGATGCTCAAGAAGTGCAAGTCCGAGGGCAGCGATCCGTCTATCGCTCTGCTTGAGCTTCGAAATATACCTTCCGCGATGATGGGAACAAGCCCAACGAAACGTCTATTTGGGAGACGGACGCGCACGATCCTACCCGTTTGTGCTGGTTTACTAGACCCAGGTGTCATAATGCTTTCAGTAGTCAAACTGAAATTGAAAAGACGAATGGCGGTGCAAAAAATATTTTACGATGGGGGCAGCAAACCACTGCATCCACTCGGGCCGGGCGACAGTCTGGATTCAACCAATAAAACTGACAGAAAAGTCTTGAACGGAAGGAGAGGTACTATCGCGCATGACAAAGAAATCATACTTAATACCCTCTGGAGATCGTTGGATAAGAAGGAATAGGGTTCATCTGAGAAAATCCGAAGCTGATGGTGAGAAAGAGAAAACCAATAAAGACGATAACAAAGAAAAGGACGAGGAGACCAAAGACGATGAGGAAGAGACTGATTCATAAAATATTATGCATTCACCCGTCAGACAAAGGCACTCACCGTCTAGAGCTCGGAGTGGGCTGAGTTACCAACTGGTAGGCAAATAGAAGTTTCTCAAAAGAGAAAGGATGTGTGGGATACGTTTTTGTTTCACTACATCAGTGCCGTTTCCTGATTGGTCAGAAAGTGACTTTTGTTTAGCACATTGCAAATCGAGCAATCTGATTGGCGAAAGAGGCCTCGTATAATATATATATATATATATATATATATATATATATATATATATATATATATATATATATATACTCGTCTGATTTCAGGCTGCGACAAACAAAATATGGTACAACCGGGAAGGAAGGGGTACATGGAGTTCAATTCCATGATGTGTTTGCGGGCGCAATACTGCCACGTTGCCCAGACCAAAGCAGGTGGTTTTCCTAAGGGTCCACAACCGGATCCTTTAGTTATTCCAAAGCTTACCTTACAAGGCAGCGGGACGATGAATAACATTTGTCAAAGGACGTGGCCAGAGTTGCGCCAGCCAACTGACTACCGGTAACAAACACTGACACACGTTCGTAGACTTGCACGAATATGTTCTTGTCTGCCCAGACGAGGAAACAACCAGGAGTCAACCATCAAAATGCAAGAGGTGATTGAATCGCTCATGCATCACTGGCTCCCAAAAAACAAGGCCCCTCTGTTGGCCAACTGATAGTGTGCACGATTTATGAATGCTCTACAAAGTAGATTGGGTTGCATCCCCCGTCAGCATCACTGAGTGTCATATTAACTCGATTCTTCGTGGATTTTGTTCACCCTCACTGTGTCAATCTCATTTTCGACCTATCCGCTCATAGACAGTCAGTTTAAAGCTAATAAGTACACCTTAGAGCTAAACCATCGGTCTAACACTTCTTCTCTTCTCCCAGTTCGTTTACACGGACAGACTAGGTCACGTTTAGATCAAATGGTGTGATGAACGGTTTAGAAGATTTACTGTGAATAGCCTACACTTTCTTCCTTCCGGCTGATGGAAACATGTTCACCGGTCAGGATCGGCGGCAGTCCTGCTATTGTTTACCATTTGATAAGCGTTTTTCCAAATGTTTGTTCCTTATCTTGATTTAGATGTAGATACACATATTTGCATTCTATTCACTTATTGCACGAATGGTGGACTAGATAGCGATTGACACAGTTATATTCACTGTCTTACACTATACGATGATGACAATAACCGTCAAGTAAGCTTGTGACTTCACAGTCGACCATTGTTCTTCTGATGACATGGGAAGGGACTGTTTATTGATTTCGATTCTCTCCCTCCCCTTGTGTTTTCACCTCATCTTCGACACTATAGGTGTCGGTTTTGGCCTCATCTACCTGCCCGCGATCACCGTAGTGGGGCACTGGTTCGAACAGCGTCGTGCATTTGTGGTCGGTGTAGCCATGTGTGGCGGTGGTCTGGGCTGCGGGGTTTTGGCCGCTCTGATTCGTCCGTTAGCACACCACGTGGCCTGGCGTGGTACACTACTTCTAACTGGCGCATTGCTTTTCCAGACTCTGGTGAGTCCTTTTCCGAGACTGGAATAGGTGCATTTCACTCTTGCGCCAGTACCTACTATCAACGTTCTCTTGCAACATGAAAAACCTACTGTCATCTAGCAGGTCTGGATACTTGTAAATTTTTGTTCTGTCCTCTACTAATTTCTTGTCTTTTTCTCCAACTTGTAAAGTATTACATCACCTCTATTAGTGAAATTACCTATAGGGTAATCACTACCTCCAAGGCATGTTCGCATTGACACACATGTTGCTTTCTGAAATGAGAGTGACAACAGGCACTGGTCATGTGGTCACATCGCATAAAATCTACGCCATGTTCCCATTTCCGACTAATCCAGATCTGAATTCATTCGTCACTCAGTTTAAATCTTGGTTCCCTATTACAAATTTATGAAAATATTGTATATACAACAGATTTATATAACTTTTTAGAAATCGGCACATCAAACGAGTCCAGACTAGGGATTGTGAGTTCTCCTCATTTCCTCCAGTCTATTTGAACTGACCATCAACGAAGAGTGTCACTGTAGGGAAAGGTAAAATGCACAACCAAAATTAAAAAAAGCTTTTGTGCAATTTCATCATATTGCTCTGGTTTTCCACCACCCACTCTCGCTGTCAACTCTGTGCTATCATCCGTTGTTTCAGCTTGGTATCGCTTTGTTTCGTCCACTCTGTGTGCACGAAATGATTCAGAGCGCCATGCGTCACAAACGTCGACAACGCGAAGCTCGGCATCAAATCGAATTGTCCAAGAAGCTTGATAAAAAGAAAGCCGACAGTTTGTCCAAACATTCCAGTGAAAGAAAGACTTACTTTCAACGGTGAGACGTACTTATGTTTTAACTTGATTTCCCCTGGTCTATGTGCGTCCCAATTTTTTGTGGTTGATTGATTATGCGTGCCACTTGTATTTCCCATAACTATCGGATCAGTTACTGCTTTCCCAGAGTTGAGATTGGATTCAAGCTATGGTCTTCAAAAAATGTGTGCGAAGGGCCCTCGACACAGTCTCGCTTGTGATATATTTTGTTTTGTTTGCGCATGAGTACAGTGCAAATGTTATATCAGATGCCCACGAAACTGTCAAAGTTAGCCAACGAGTATGAGACCTTAAGTGGAATACCACACTAATGCTTCAATAAGCTAAGCATACTAACGACCCGGGTGACTGAGAAATTCGGTCTTCAACCAAAATAACCGGCGGTGGCGGACCTCGGCCCACTTACTTCCCTTGTATCCCGTGTCTTTACTAACCAAGTTAGAGGACTGGTGTTCTTTTTTGATACATATCCTAGTGATGACTAGATAGACACTTCTCTCCGTTTCGCCATCGTCCACACGACTGGAAGTCACTCTTCTCGGCAGAGCATTTCCCATTCGCTAATTTCTATCAAAAAGCTGGTGTACTTGACTACCCAGAACATTTGTTTCAAAAATCACATTTTGTTGTTCAGATCTCAGCCTCATCTTATTCGTTTGTCGTGTCAATTATAGAGAATGAAATTGTCGATGCTTGTCCTTGGTTTCTGTAAATGCACCTATAGACTTCAGAAAATTGAGGACAAATTTGTATCGGGTGTTTCAATGCTTACGCACTGCTCGTAGAATACCGTGTCTGTTGTTCATACAAGACACACAAACCCACGAGCCCACACACCATTCCATACAACTGTGCGGGGACACTTTTGACAAGTTCATCAACCGTCTACTCTGGTGCATATCCCGGGTTAACTGCATTCGACGCGGAAAAGGTGATTGTACCGGAATTTCTCACACACGAGCGTTCCCACATGTAACAATTTGTCCGATGCGTTTTTGTGTCCCCATACACGCTAGCCAGCTGCGTTGTAACACTTCAATCGACCGTGAATTCAGTGTTCACAATACCTAGGTATGCACCTTGCGGATATCATTCGGATGAAATCGAAAAGCGTCCCAGTCTGGGCAACGCTGGCGCCATTTGGCAGCCCATAGTCCTATTTTTTCTTGTTTCAACCCAATCGTTTTCAACGAACCTATCCGTAGGTAATCACCGAACACTTGATGACAATACAGATTTAATCGTGGAATGCACCCCTTCTTCCCTCTTTGTACTGTTTTGTTTGGCACAGCCTGAAATCGGATGAGTGTTAAATATAATTTTATATATATATATATATATATATATATATATATATATATATATATATATATATATATATATATATATATATATATATATATATATAATTGCTGTTGCAATGGTGTCTCATTAGTAAGACCTTTTATGAAATAGGTGGTTGATGCGTGCAATCTATTATGGTTACAAACTGCACACACGTTAAAATGTGCAGCCTACAAAACTCTGGAGGACTGACTGTAGCACGGTACAGTTTAGATAATGAATAATCTCAACTGTGCTTGACAACGCATCACAGCAATTCAACTTTCAATGACTTGAGATAATACACCACCTGATCCCTTGAAGTAAACGAAATGATATTGGATATCGAGAAAATATCCCATTTTCGAGTTGACCATTTAGAATGATTTTCAACGGGCACGGCTGTCACAGGTAATAATTTTTCTTTATGCGAGACAGCGCTGTGGTGATGTTGTACCGTGTGGACCTAGTCACAGTCTCGTTTCGCAATCGTACCTCTACCAGCGAGATTCTACGCGAAGTCAGAAACATTGTACAAAGCACATCGGTTCAGAATGTTTTCTGTAGCGCCGGTTCTTCTAGCTGACTCTCAATTGCAAACCTGATTGGTTGGCTTAGTTCCGTTCGGTTAAAGCAACTTTTAGCTGCTGATTAGTTGATCCCGTTCGGTTTGGTGAGAATGACTTGGCGGCTGACTGGATGACTTTGTTCCGTTTTTTATGAAGCAATTAGGTCATGGATCTGCTTCTCTGGCTCCGGCTTTGCCATCGATTTTGGACAGATGTTTACGTGCTGTCTGTTGGTGGAACTAGGCCGTCTATCGACCATATGCCGGCCTATATACCCTCAGAACATCTAACGTCATGAATACGTCTTCAAGGAGGTTCTCTTCATTCCCTCACGGTATACGACAGCTGGGAAAATAAATGTCACATTATGATGAATTATGTCACTGGCAAATTAAGCCGTGTTACAGAATGATGCACCCCAAAATGTGATCGAATAAAATGTTCAAATTCTATCTGATTTCCTATCGGTATATGTCAGGGCATTATGATTGTGTGACATGCTAGATTTACCAACGGGTGTTTTGTGGCAATCCCACTCACCTTAAAGCCACTCACTGTGTTTCGGGGAAACGGCGTCATACTCATTTTTCACCGTTTCACATCACCATCAACTAATACGTTAGCCCATCCATCTCCCGTATCGTTCTGATTCCATCTGACTGATTGTTCACTTTTTGATGCCTTGTTCACTCCGAAAGGGAATTAGCCACGTTAACGTAGCATCTAAACTGCCCAATGGGTTCATTCTCTACCATTTATCTTGCTGTCGAACACTGCGCACGTGGGCTTACGTTGGATATGGACTCGGTAAACAGTGCACCCTTCGAATATTCATCCCATTTAATACCTTGGAACACAGACGCATCTTTCGTTCGCCCATCATCATCATGTAGCTTGATTTGAAAACCCAGCTCCATGGACATGGAAAAGCCTATGAGCACTTCCCACCAAGGACTCTCACAGACACCTCTTATCGATCCTTGTGACGTTCGCAACGGTCCACCCGGTAAAATGTTCTACTCATTTGTGAGCTGATTTGTATGGCAGCCCTTTTTGTTTCTTCATTATCCGCTTACTTCCGAACATCAAGAGAAATGAAACTGAAGTCCTCATGGCATTCACCGTTGAATTTATTCACTTACCCCCTCCCCCCCCCCCCCAAAGCACTCATTGAAGATGATCAGTGCAATTCTAGCAGTGCATATCCAGTGAGCTCCAACTCTTGAACTCAAACCCAAAGTTCCCTGATTGTGAGTTACACACGTTACTATTATTCTTATAACTGGTGGTGGTCGAATGGTTTGCAGTGTTTGGTTACCATCTCGGAGGTCAGAGGTTCAATCCCCTCCACCACCGCCTGTCATCTTTGGTGGTAGACAGTAACCCACCGTCGTCCGGCTTGTTGCCACAGCTGGCTTACTGGGATCTTATGTGGTTCTCCATCACTCCAAGTTTCAGGGTCAGGTTGTCGGCTATCCCTAATTGTGCAGTGGGCCTTGGAGGTTATGGGATGTACCCCTTCCACTGGGCTCATGCTCAAGCAAGTAATAAATAAAAATTATGGCAACCTTCCCATCTTCATATGATAACTGAGACTTCGCAGAGGCGAAAACTATTCGATCTGAAGTATATAAAAGACAATATGCACGGATAAGGAGTGAATATTGGGGGTGGACTAAAAGCTTGTCCAATTATCATATCAGTCTACGGAGAAGTTAATAACACGAAGAAATTTCTTTTTGATGTCTTGCTTCAGACGTATCTCAATAGTTGACTGATGAATAGATGCATAGCATGTATGACTACCATCAGCAGTGAGTTAGTGTGGGTGCGGCAAATCCAAATAATTTTGGTCCATATTAAAGATTTTAATGTATGTGTACAAGGTATGGTCACGTGCACAAAAAGCAAGTATGATAACACGATTTGAGGTGGGGAGAGTCTGACGAGGAGATTTACACAAGGATCACTCGTTGCGGACACGACGACGATGACAGTCGTTGTGTACACAGTCCTGTTTTCAATATTCGGATTGCTGTGACATCAGCGTAATCCTTTTGTCGCGAATCCTTTGGTTTGCTATGACCATTTTGAAGGTTATGATGGGATTAGTCTGATGTCTACCACCAACCGGATGTTGTGGGAACGCGCTGTTGGCTAGCAGTGCCTTGTATGGAGAAGTCAGAATATGTCCGGTTGTTTCCTCTGTGCGTGTTGCTCAGTACACATTATGACGTGGCATATACTACACCATAAGAGTGCGTGAATTTATGTAGAACTAGAGATTGAGACTGGATTGTGGCACAAGGAACAGCTTAGCTTCTGATGCCATCCGGAAAAGTGCAGTGGGAAAGAATTCCCAGACGACTTCAGATAAGCGGCGTTCAAGTAATTTCAAGGGCTCATCACCGTTTAAGGTGACATTAGTGGACACTTCGATCATTTACGTTTTCATTCGGTGACGGTTTTTTCCGTTGTGTCGATAAATACCCTTTTCTTCGATATAATCCTGCTTTTCGCTTCGGGGTTTGTTCGTTGCGGATACTCCTGGCTTTGTAAGCAGGAAAACCAGTTAAGTTCTCGTTGTGTCACACAGTTACCTGGCACGACACGTAAATTCCTGAAGAGAAATACGGGAGTGAAGTTCGTGTTTTCAGTTTCTCACGATAGTTTCAGTAATGGTGCAGTCATTGTCCGAATGCATTTCAGACCTCTCAAGTACAGATTTCTGTCACAGCACTACAGTGGTCTAACCTCAAACCTTGAACTGATGGGGACATGTTATTGCAAGTCGACCAGTTTGTCACTGGAAAGCTGTCATGGCGTATGCAGGAATAGTGTGAGATTTTCGTTAATCTGGGTCATCGTCTACGATGTGGATGTGTTGTTATTTACTCATTGGGTTTCACTCTGGCCTGCACTGAAATTAAACGTTCATTGACTGACTGACTGAAAATGATTAGGTATACGGATCTCTGGAACTTAGTCACTGTGATCAAAAATAAAGCGCAAATACTACTAGTGATATCTGGCCATCGATTTTCGTCACAGCCGTGAGATGATTACACTATTTCTCATTTTTTCGGAATATACCGAATGTACTCGGAATTATTATCCTTTTGTTGATTACAGTATCATTCTGATTGGTCTGGAGCCTAGTGCGTTTGCTTCCCACTTCCGTTCGCGTCAGTGATCGCACTGTTCGCTTTATGATGTTCGTAAAGCCAGTCGTGCATTGACCAGGACTGAGAGCTGGTTATCTGTGGTGGAGCTGGGTAATTATGCGACGATGCATGACGCGGAAAAATACGAATGAGCTATTGAACGTCGGGATAAGGCAACGTTGTTGATGTTCACATCGATGGTTGATAGTCCAGTAGTAAATGTTAAGGCAATATGCCCTCGTTTGTGTTGGCTTGGACGCTCTCCGGTCTGACTGCTACGTTTGGATCATTTGGTGACCGACAGATGCGACCAAATCTCAGCGGTCCGGTTCGTTTACTTGGGATCTGATAACCAACTTGAAAAGACGCCCGTCTCTGCTTGCTATTCGAGTCATCGGTCACCGCGCGATTACTCAGTCCCGCTACTGAGGCTGTTAGCCTCGGTCATGACATGATGGATTTTAACTATATCGCTGTGCATCCGTAGACCGCAGAACGTTTGTGCCGTCTGTGGCTCAAATTGATCGTTTTCACAGGCTCTTGGTTTTCGAGCTTGTCGTTTAGGTCGTAGGCATTTCGTCACCGATTGAGGCGACATCATCATCAGTGCACAGATTGGTTCGTTCGGTTCACTCCAAACAATCATTAATCGTACACTAGGTGCAATGGGCTTTGGTTGCTATCTTTTCGAGCCTATCTCAATCGTGAATAATAAAAAAAACGAGAGTATTAAAAGAGTAGTAAGAGAAATACAAATAGTAGTACCAGATTAATTCGAGCCTATTAGTGTGCAGATTTACTTCAGTGGAACGTATGATATCAAATGACTTTTGTGTGCAAACTGGATTTACGATTGCGGGTTCTGACACCGCTCCATTGAGATTTCTTCACCACGTATGTCAACTCCTGTGTTTTCAAATATTCTGATCGTGTGTGTGTGAACCACAAACTAATCTAGTCAGAAGTCCTCTGAAATTCTCCACTCGGGTCGCATTATTCAATGCGGTGCGTTATCTCGGTGTCTCTGATACGCCGCTCGCGAAGTTTGGTCGACCTCAAATGACCTGTCATTGTCAACAAAGCACAATTCCCGAATAATCAAATCTCTGTGACCTTGGGATTTGAAGTGGAGAGTCGAATAAGGTGTAGTAATCAGTCGGAAGATAACGGAGTGCTACCTGCCACCAACACTTACTAACAATGACAAGGTTCTAACCCGTTTGTCAATGAACTACGTCGGTCGACGACCACTAAGCTTGATTCTCAAAGGGCAATTCTATGCCATAACGTACAAATCTTCCACTCCTTCCCTATATAGTGGTTCGATAATGGCTCGGATTATCGAGGAAAAATCTCGACAACGCACCACATCCACGGGTAGTTTGGATGGGATGGTGATTACGCGGGAAAACGAGCTAGTCGCTCTGCCCGATCAAGAAACGTGTGAGGCTGTGATGGCTGCAGCCACCGCGTATGTAATGCAGCAGCAACGACAACAACAACAACAACAACCGTTGACCACATCCGTACCCGGTCATTCAACCACACCAATGAACGAATCATCTCCAGATACTCTCACCGCAAGTACAGGCCCATCATCATCATCATCAACAACAACAACAACAACGGCGAGCATATCCACTACTGCCACATCTGCACCTACATACAATCGAACCGGCTTGGTAGGCACAGTTCCCAGTGGACGTGGACCTGGAAATTTGCAAACGGTGAAAGAGGGTGTAGCGTTCCCGTCACATCAAGCGACTGTGGTAAGTGTTCAGTTGGTCACATCAAAACATGCGCACAGACTTTGGTCACATTAGCTTCTCTGGAGGTTTCTACTTTTGTTGTTTGAAGCACTCACGATCATCAGTGCTTTACCTACTTTGCGCCAGGCTGTGCAGGTAGTGGAAATAGTTAGCACCTATTTAGACAGGTATTTCAGGTTTCACATGATTTTGCCAATGCAGACTACAATGCCTGTTGATCGTTTGGTGTGCTGTGTTTGAGTCGGTGTGGTTCTCAATATTTCGACTGGGAACGTACAACCGTTTGGTG
Organism: Fasciola hepatica; assembly: GCA_948099385.1. NCBI lineage: Eukaryota > Metazoa > Platyhelminthes > Trematoda > Plagiorchiida > Fasciolidae > Fasciola > Fasciola hepatica. Next base: position 11,260,547 of record CANUEZ040000142.1, on the reverse strand, counting down.
TCAGTTTATATTAGTTTCCGATACAGTTTCACGCCTTTTATATTTTTAAGTTATATTATTACATCCTTGCGTATGATTGCAAAGGAAGGGGCATACCCCTTAGCCTCAAAGGCTCACTGTACTGTTAAAGATAATCGGCAACCGGACCCTGAGACTTGGACTGGATAGTCACATAAGGTCCCAACAGGTCAGAGGTGGTAACCAGCCAGACGACAGTGGTGATTACTGTACACCACCAAATTAACCGGTGATGACAGGGATTAGAACCTCCGACCTCTGAGATGGCAATCAAATGTTCTAAACTATTCGACTACCATCTGCGGTGTCCATCTGATACTTGTTTGTTCCCCAAAGTTGAAATGTATGCCACAATGGCAAGGTAATTCATTTGTACAGTGTTTGTTTGACTGTTTTGCTACGCTGGTGGCTCTAATGCAGTAGTAGGAGAGGTTCAATGAATATCACGCTTTCATCATTACAGCCTTAACGCTCAACTCATCATTGAAAACCATGAAGGCACTTCGGTACACTTGTTTCATCCTCGTTAAGAAGTATCAACTGAAGTGCATATCCACCGAGACCTTACTGGGTAGTTTTGTGATTTTGTTTATCATTCTCGTTCGATAGCAGCAAAGCTTCAGTAATGTTCTGGTCTGTTGCCAAATACTATCAAAGAACTTGATCACAAGGCTTCTTTATACTTTTAGTTATCCTGCAATGGTAGGATTCTGTGAGCTGCAATCTGTTGACGGTAAGGTTCCTAGTGTGAAGGTGTGAGCTGGCATATCACCGATAGACGGCCTACCCATAATTCAGGTCAAGGTTTGAACCAACGGAATCGCGAACGACAGGGCAGTGGATCAATATGATGAGAAAGGATTCCCGTCAAATGGTGGTTGACCGTTTGACCAGCCAATCAGAAGAGATGTTACCCGAGGCCAGATCAATTAGTCTGTGGTGCAACGATTGGTGATAATGGCTCTTCATCCCATATGAACTGTATGTTCTGAGCTAATAAACTGTGGTTTGAAGGCAGAGGAGTCTTTCTACGAGAGCGGCTACGAGATTTTGACCAGGGACCTAACGATCTCGTTAATCGCATCACAGCTGTTGATCTCGTTATCCCAAATCGTCCCCTCTCGTTCAACGGATGCTCATATAGTGCTCACAATTTTGCTCCTAGTAGTAAAACGCACTCCGTGAGTGAATCAAGGAGTTGGTCAAGCTCTAATTCTTTCCGAAAGGATGAAGAAGCTCGTATACAGTAGGGAAAAAATGAGTGGTCATCTTCCGCTTTCCTGGTCAGAATTCCACGGATTCTAATTGCCCAGAGGCTCAGACCCGAACTTGTTAACGAGTGTCTCGAAATCCTATCATTACGACTCTAAACACACAGAAAAAACTTTTTAAAGTTTTCCAAACTGCTCTCCTCTTGTACAATTAGGTGTTCGGTACCTGTTTCGGATTCAGATGCGTTTAAGTCCGCATATGTATGTCCATGTATCAACTGATTTAGCAATACCGAAATGATGTACATAGTATTGAATGGTTGAGGTAAGTTACCGAATCGTGCGCTGATTCCCATCGAATTGAACTGGACGGAACGCTTTTTCCTTTCTCTTATCCATGAATAATAGTATTTCTTGGTGAAACAGATTGTGGCTTAATCTTGGAAGTAGATAGCAGGCTCGTGACGAGCCCTAAAATCGTGAAAGCCTCGACTGTCAAAATGAGCTACGTGTAGCGCATTCCGCTCTCTCGATTTGTCTTATGGAGCCCATTTACTCGGCGTTTGACGTCATGATCAAATATGCACATTTATTCACACTTTCCACCTCCCGAGCACTTTTATCTGCACTTATCCATGTTATTTTGACCATTTTGTGCCCTCTGTTATCCTTTTTTCACTCTTTTTATTTAATGAGAGAAAATCGAGCAAAACTGCTACACTTCGTTGCATTGCTAATGATAGCTCCGACCAAACAGGACACAACGGCTCAAACTTTTTTTTTTTTGGGGGGGGGGTCATCTGTTCAGTTGGATGAACATGTTGCGCGGCTTTCAAGGCAGACCGTGCTAGATAACACGCGACTAGTAAAAATACCCCCCCCCCCCCGCTGTACGTTTTATACGCGATTAGAGCGGGCGTGACGTTTCACATATTCTTTTCACTATGCTTTTCTTTCTGTTTTTTTCTCTCTACCGTCCCCTCTGTTCGCCCATTCACAGGCCCCGGTCGCCGTGTTACCACCGCCGGTTCATTTCACTAGGACAGCCGTACGCCGTATTGCCCGTGCAATTTTGCGTAAACTACACTCGGCCAATCTGTTGCCCAGCTATCTGTCACTTGTGTCCACCACAAACACAATCGCCAGTCGAAATCGCGTCAGTCAGTTTTATAATCCTTTGGCCGGGGATGCAAATCGAACCGAATCGTGGACTGCATTTGATGCAATCCCGCCGCCCAAACATCCAATGAGTGAACATACTAGTGTTGTGTACGATACAACTGATCCGGATGAGACCTTATGTCGTGACGTCAGTGTGGAACGAAAGCTCAGTCTAATCACCGGAATTGGTATGAAAAAATTCTCTCTCAGAACAGACGTACCTGCTCAAACCGATCTGAGTGCGTTCGAAGTCTCGAAGCCCGGAGTACGTGAAAGACGGATGTCACGCAATGTGAGTTACAGACCATTTATTCTGTTTTGAAACTCTCCTCAGTAAAGGCTTACACACACATCACCTTCGCCTGTCATGCGGCTGATTGTTCAATATTCGGTCTCAGTAAGTGACGCACACGCGAAAGCTTGTACGGAGGTAATACTTATTCTGGCGAAAGTGTTTTGTAGCCATATTCCACTTGACTGAATAGTGCACCGATTTTTTTCTGAAAATTCTCATTCACTGGAATACAAACTCGATTGTCCATTCAATTGGAGACGAGGAAAGAAATAAGATAAATGTAGTTCCCGACAGATAAAATTGGCAAAATGATCTGCTATGCGAACGGCAGATAAATGTCCTTACGGGCTGTTGGTTGGTTTGGGTCCTAACAGAGTCACTAGCCAGTTTCAGCTTTTTATGGCGTTTCTCACAATTCATTTCTCATCACACCAGTTGCGTTCTGACGTGTCAATTCAACTTGTAGCCTATTTTAAATGGACAATTATCCTGGTTTTTATGCTCCATTTATGTTGTTTAATTGGAACAACACGCGTAACATGGAAGCGTGAATTTGCTTATCTCACTCTCGCATACTGTTACAATGGTTGTATACTTTCTCCTCATTCTACTTGGGGGCGGCATCTCATCCATAGATGCCACAGATGCCTCTTGCACTGTCGGAGATAACCGATGACTGTGCACATGACCTTAAAACTTGGAATGGACAACCACACAAGATCGCAACAGGTCAGCAGGCGTGGTAACGATCCAGTCGACGGTCAAGTGCCTATCCTATCGTCAATGTGGTTGGTGGTGGGATTCGAACCCTGTAGCTCAGATGTGATAGTCATAGGTTGGTACCATACTATCACCACCGATGGGAAGTAGCAAAGATCAAGCAAATCAGGCAACACCAGATACTTTTGCTCGGTTGACTGTCCTTTGCACTCCACCTTTCACGAACAAAACTCAGGTCATCCGATCAACCTTGCATTTGGGAGCATCAGACTCGAGTTTCGCTCCAGATACATTAGTTTTCTAGGCGCTAAGGAATTGATATCCGTGCCTAATTCAGTAATTAGCAACTTGAACTCGCAATTGAAAACTCTGGAAGTCCTGTACAGCAGTTTCATCCTTGGTGGGAATCATCAGTGCCGTGCCTATCCACCGAGTCCCCCTAACTGTGACTGGAACCCGGAGTCTCTTTCGCTCCGCATTAGCACGACTTTATTTAGCGTCTTTCTGTCATTGGCTTCGAAGGAAAACAAAGCGTCGCCTGCACAGGGTTTGATCCCTTCGATAGACGTCTTCTCGGTAGTGAAGAGGTTGCCAACCGCAGAGCTTGGTCTTTTCTTTAGTGGCCCAGTTCAGTTCTGTTCGAACAACCATCGACCATCGACTGGGTGCGGTGGTTCTGATTACCATCTCTCAGCGTGAACCTCAGTCAGCAACCAAGAAATCAGGAGTATGAAAACGTGCGAAGAGAATTACAAGTGGTACCATGATATGTCCTGACGTATTCAACCACTGAGTGGGAGAGTCTCTTGGACCCCTGCCAGGAAGCCCAACACGCCCTACATATCTCAGCCCACTGGTTAGGCTTTTCATACCTTTCTTCCTTGTCACGGATTGACACCCTTGCTCATCTTCCAACCATTACCTACTTCAGCAAACGCTACGCACCGAGGAACTCTATCCGGGGGCATTCGTAACTTATGTCCCAACTACATTAACCTGGTGAGCTTCAGTGTTCCATCTAATGATTTGTTCCGTGTGCCTTGTACTCTGCGCTTAACCTCAGTATTGCTGTTACGCTCCTCCCCGTCCCATAGATTCGAACAATGTAATAGGGGATTTATTCTTTATATGAAATGAACTATCATGCAATATCAACACTCACCATTAAACACTATGGGAGCACTGCACAACAGTTTCATATTTCTTAGGAATCATCATCGGTACAGTGGTGGATCCGGTTTTGATGCTACTTAGTGAATCCTTTCTTAGACAATTTTAATGCCCTGCTACTGAAAATTACCAATTTGTCGGAATCCGGACCTAGTCCATTTCAGTCCATAACCCCCTTTAAGGTTTTGGGCAAAGCGACGCGTGGTGAATTGACTCAGGGAATACTAGAGACGTCCAAGGGATAGACATACGGTCTGTCAGGCGTGATCTCTCTCTCCATGAATGAATCTACCGTGTTATCAAACTTACCTGAGCCGTTGTCACCTTCGAACAGGTCACGGTCATTATTCACCGCGTGAGATCACTTTTGTCCTAGTGTTTACTATATTTTCCCCAATAATCAGTTAACAGTAATTAACCTATTTCTAGCTAGATGCGTATGTTCGTTGGCGATTTTCGTCGAAAATCATCCAGAGAGAGAGAGAGAGAGAGAGATTATTACGTTTTCGTTTAAACGATCTTTGCTTCGGTATCACCACACATTCACAGAGAATCTTAATTTGATTGCTCCTCCTCCAATCGATGATTCTTTTCCACGTTTGCCCCCTTGAATACAGACCACAGCTCGTCATTGTTTCTCATTCCTTAAATCATACGGCAGTTAAATTATTGGTGCTTCATCATCGACACGAAACCGGCAGCATTGGGTTATTGAGCTAAGCGAACTATCAGCCAATTGTGTTCGTTGGTGCTTAGTTTGGAATCCGGGAGAATTTTCCGATTTTCCGATCTCTCAATCCTGATTTATATTACTGAGCAGTTCACAATAATTCATGCACAAATGAATTTGATAATCATTGAATCAGGCAACTTCACGGGAAGAATTTCTTGATGTTTTGGCTGCTGTTGTTTTTGTTATCGGCATCCGTTATGAAATTAACACCAACAGCATACTGTGGTTCTCTTTCTTATTTGCCCTTGGGCCCGCATGAAATCACCTGATCCGTAAAACTCAAATTTTCAGTACTAGCTTGAACCACGTTGTCTAAGCATTCAGTCGCCTGATTTTCGCTTCGTCTGGCTGTCAATCATCCATACTTTCCTATCTGATCAATTGTCAAGGCAACATGTCCATTCACCTCCACCCTCTCGCGGTTCATGGCCGTCAACCTGTCGGCCACGCACCCATATTTGTGATGTTGATGTGATTGGGCAACCCCTCTAGTCGATAACACGTGTTGTCGCGCCTGTACTCCTTTTGACGTGTTGTTGCGCCTGCACACACACACACACACACACTGGCATGTTTGCGAGATTCAGCTTAGCATGGTGCAAATGTGCCGTGCGCACCGATTAGTAAATCCCGTTTAGCCCGACGGAGGCAGTCTACCAGCTGTCCACTCCAATACGGATCGAGCAGTAGTCGGATTCCCCCCCCCCAGTGAATTGCGGGGAATTGGAACATGTCACCCAACAGTGTACTTGTTTGCTTCTAAAGTGCATTCCAAGCGTTGTTGTCGCCAGTCCGTCACGTGATCATCCGATCACATTTGACAGTGGCCTGAACAAGACTGTCCGGTCTCAGATGGGCGTTCGGTGTGGTGATGGTGGTGGGGGCTGGGAAATTTCCTTCACATCCTATCCGTTCGGTACAGATTGTTATTGTGATTTTAAATTTGACACCTGACTTCCTTTTTATCACATAATAGTGGCACAATATTTAATAAAGACAGTTGCGATCACTTAAGAAGGGCGAACTGAACAAAGTGAACGGCGGCGACATTTTGTTCGTTATCCGTTTCGTTAAAACGATTTATCTTCCATATGCATATCTGCATTTAAGAAAACATTGTCTTGTTTACAAATATTTCGACCGCACCTACAGTACCAAATTCTGTGGTGTCGGTAAGGTGGTAACCTTGTGTCAATTATTCGAGCGTAATTGCTTCACTATTCTTTGGCTGTTCAACGTCTGATAGATTTGGCAAACCCCAACTGAATGCCTACTTTGTACCTGATCTGCACCTGTCCCCGTCGACTATTCTGGGGTGCATATCGCGTGGGAAGTGTGCGTGACGGCATTAAGAGTCAGAACAATGTGTGTGTGTGTGTGTGTGTGTGTGTGTGTGTCCTCTCAAAATATGATGCATGTGAGATTCCGAGAATAAATAGGCACGAAATGTATTTGTCTTTTGGCGTACGATTTTGGCAGTACCCCTATCATCATCATCCTAACAATCAGTTTCTATCGCACCATAGGTAATCAGTTCAAGACCCTCCACACAGATTGAGCCCTCATGGTCTCCGTCCCAATTGGCCTCCATGGTCAGTTTGGATTCACGTACCGATCGGTTGATCTCGCGCGAACTATACTTGCTTCCAGTGGATACAGCAACGAAAGAGGCTGTGCTGATCGCACTTCGAAAGGAACTTTCTCGTCCCAAATATCGGGTTGATTTTTTCCACTCGGTCAGCCGCAAACCTTCGAGTACAGACCCAGAGTTGGAAAGGCGTAAAAACGCCATTGAAGTAAGCATCCCCGTCGGTTATTCGTTGTTCTTCCTGAGTCATTGTTCACATCATCAAATCTTGAATCCACCATCTCCCGTAGGTTTATTCTCACAGTTTTTTTCTCGAGCTGTGACTGGTTTTCTAGTCTCGCGTCTGATCAGTTCTCTGACACGGGGCGTTTTTTTCCATCTAGTTAACTTGGATTCACCATCACCCGGTTCGTCATCCCCCCTGACCGAATCTATTATAGTTTGCCGATCAGATCCGTGGAGCGGATCGCTCCCTCCCCCCCCCCCCCCCAAAAAAAAAGTCAGGAACCCCTTGGTCGCTATGACAGTGTAGCTCTCAACTATACTCCTTACTTTTTAGTCGCGGGGACAGGGAAGGGAAGACGGTGGGTTCTTGATAGCCTAATTAACTCTCAGCTCACTCGACCATCTATCAACAACTGAATTTATGCTGCATAAAATCTTGCTTTTACATTTTCACTTTCGAGATTTGTTCATTGAAAACTTATTCCTGTTATCGCTTTCACGAATTTCTCAAAATGTCTTAGTTCTTCTTTGAGTGTAAATGCGGAGTTCACCTAGGTGTTCTCCGGATCGTGGTTTGGTGATTCTGCCTGCACCGATCCCAGAGGAATGCGCCAAAAATATCACGTGTCATGAGATTGCATATTGTCTTGTGAATGGTTTACGTGCCTACACGATTCAAAGATCCTCGAACCCAGTATGCAATCATGACTGACACTGACCAGATGGCGGATAAGTTCGGTGGAGGTCAAGTGGTTTAGAACATCTGATTACTACCTCAGGGGTCGGAGGTTCGAATCCTCGTCCTCGCCGTTTACTTTGGTGGTAGACAGTAATCACCACTGTCGTCTGGTTCGTCATCACCCCTGACCTATTGGGACGTCATTCGGTTCCCCACTCCAAGTCTCGGGGTCTGCTTGCAGGTTATCCTCATTAGTGCAATGGGCTTTTGTGGTTATGGGACCTACACCCCTTCCACTGCACTCATGCGCAGTCATGTAATAAAAAAAACACTTGGCGAGCAACAACTGGTTCTAAACGTCCAAACACCATGCGTATGAAGAGGACACTTCACGTGGCTACCTTCGACATCCACAGTGCCAGGTAGCCTTAGTTGTGACCCTCAGAGTAGTGCTATGCTCTGACCAGCGATGGTCAGACAATTATCATTGTGGGCTTCAAACTCTTCTGTACAGCGGAGGGGGCGGGGGGGGGGATTGAACCCTGCTTCCGCCGCCGGTCACTTCCTCAAATGGCAACCTCTGATTGGCCGTGACCCTCTTCCCGAAATATTGTAGTTATTACATAGTAAATAGAAAGATGCAGAGAAATACACAAGGCCCCGCTTCAGTAATTGAACTGGATTAAATGTGGACCACGCTGCTTCTGCGTGCGAACCCAAGTAAGTTGGTTTACTCATCAGCAGTGCCGGGGTTAGGCCAAGGGTGTTGGGAACCAGAGTTGAGACACTGGAGCAAGTGCTGAATCTAAACTGGCTAATATGGCTAGGACATGTGTTACGCCTGTCCACAGATAGATTTCTTTGGTGTATATTGCTCTCTGAGACAGGTAGTGGATGGAGGGTAGGTCGAGGTGGTCAGTCCGTGACATAGCAAAATATTTGAAAACCCTAACCAGTATGCGATTAGGACATGTTAGGCTTCCGGACTGGGATCTGTGTGATCCGCTCATTGGATGATTGGAAACCGAAGATGACATGACCAGTTCCCGCGGTCATGGGCGTAGGTGCATCCTCTCTGTTTCGTCGTCTTCATGATTACCACTCTGCGTGTTTGTTCCTTGTACTTCCATTCGTTTTGCTCTCGAGTCCACAGTGCCGCGAGCTAGCAACTGAGATCAGGACACAGAAGTACGGGGTTATTGATTGAATGATTTATGCTCGCGAGAAGAGTAGAATGAAACAATTTGCACCTTCAAAATACGGAATTTTGCAGCAAGAATGCACATGTCCAACATCATCGGGAAAATATTTGCTGAAGTAGATAGGGTGTGTTACCCGAGCAGTTACGTCCATCCGGCGTTCGGATATCGGAGAAAGTGCACTCGCGTGCGTGGGAGGCACCTTTGTCTTTATCACTCTGAGTCACTCGTGACATCCAACCAACATCCGTCTTTTTCTTAATCAAGAGTTGGAAATAAATTCCGGCAGTTATATCAGTTTTCCCATAACGCCCATAAATCTGAGCGTTACACGTAATGGAAACGAAAATTATCGCTTTTCGAGTACCAGTATCTCCCTGGCCTTGCTCGAATATGGTAAGTGCATCGTGCCGCCAATATTCAAGTTAGGCATAGCGTTGAAGATCATGGACTGTCCTCTAGACCTAGCGTTTAATCTAAACGGATTGCGGTGGTTGAGCGAGTTACTCTCCTCCACTGAAAAGCATTCTCCGATGCTGGTAATGGTTGGAGGACAGGTCGAGGTGACCTGTCGATGGCGTGCCACATTGAAATGGGGACATCCACCAGCAGACTTGATCGTGATAGACATGCCTACTCGCCGGATAATTGAAGATATTAAGCAACATGATCAAGCGCCGCGGTATTTAGCCTACTTGAGTTCGAACTCCGTCATCTGCACGAGTTCCGCTTATACTGTTCCTGGCTGTATCTGATTCAATATCTTTCATTTTCTGGTATGGTGCCGTAAGTTGGTAACAGGAATGCGGGGCCACTGACAACGATTAAAAAAGGTCACATCATGGTCTGTCTTTCGACTTGTTGCCCGAAAGATTTTTACGAATTACTCAAGCCTCAAAACGTTTTATCATCACGCACCTAGGTTTGGTTCACCTTTGTGTACAGATGTATCTTTTAAGCGACTAAAAAATCCGGCGTTACGAGTTATCGGTGACGGTTTATTGTTAAAAGTCATGGGTTTTTTTTTCTTTCCACCAATGATCAGCTTTACTTGTAGACAGCACTCTCTTTTCTCCCAGATGATCCCGAAACCTGTTCTGTCGAGACCTTATGATCTTCTCTACTACAGGTCTCAGATTCAGGATCACCTGCTCTTCCTACCAGTACAATGAGTGTGACTCTGCAGTCTACCCTTCCCACTCAATTCACGAGCAGACGTGCAGTTGAAAATTGTCGGATTTTTCACTCATGTAGATATGCCTTGTTTAAAGCTGCATTCGTCCCATTTTATTCTCTACTGATCACACACCTCTTCTGTATTACTTTTTTCAGATTCAGGATTTTATCCAATTTGATGAGTACGTTTGGTTTTATTTATTTAGTTTGACTAGAATTCAACGTTGGCCTCTGTTACCTATTCCCTGCCGATCATCAAGGTGAAGTGCTCACCCGCCTCTTTCGGGTTTGTTTTGAACAAACTAGTTTTATCCAGTGTATGAACCACCTTCGATCAGTTCTCAACTCACACGGACTCTCGGTCCTATCTGTTGTTCGTTCACTCGTTCCCCTTCCAGTCGGGCACGCACTCCCGTATGTTGCCGACGGAATCACAGCATTTTACCCGTGGACGGGGATTTGATCAACCGAGTTATGAGACAGTCCCTGCAACCACTTCCTTACGCTCCTCATCATTGATGTATAATCGTGTCATTGGTACTGCGGACACACATCGGATTTCTCGTGAACTGCCACTTTTAGGCAGAGGCACTCTGGTACGCACGTCTGATGACCAGGGACAACGGCTGCGCTATTGGCTTAGCGATCCGACGGAGCTGAACTATTCAATCGATGAGACTTTGGCGTATCTGCGTGAGATGTTGGACTGGAGATTGCTATGCAGTGTTACATTTCTCGTTCTGATTTTGGCTTGCTCGTTAAATATGCTTGGTAAGTAAACTATTGTTTGTTTGCTTTGATTTGTTTTATTCTCTGTTATATCACGTGAACCTGAACGCGATCTCCAAATCGGAAATGCTCCCTCAGTGAGGTAGAGAAAAAACATGACTGCTTGTGAAAACAGGATTCTGCGGAAATCGAAACGTAACTCATTTATTATACGAAATCCGACAGAGGCTGGCCACACATTTTGTTCAGGATTTTCTGAACGCACAGATTGAGGACAGTGAACAGTGAAACAGTTTGCCTGAATTATGTCCATGTGGATAGTGGTTTGACATACGAGTCTTGGCATACCAGTTAGACAATCTTGAGACACACCTATGTTGGTTGCTTAAGTCATGGATACTAGAATAATTCTCAACCTGCCCTCAACGCATTTTCATTTGATCATGTAATTTTGATATGCTTGTTTGTTTGTTTGGAGACCACAACTTGCCATCGCCCGCCGAATCATGTTTACACGTTGGACCTGTTGAGGGTATCCACTTCAAGTCACAGTACCATTGTTTCTGATTTTTCCTGTTAGTGCGGTGGGTCCTTGTGGTAATGAGGTATGCCCCGTCATTTGAACTGGTGCATAAAAATGGGATAATTTAATTCTATTTCCGATCTTCTGCTCAATTCAGGACAAGCAAAGACGTGCTGACTGTTCGCCAGACCATTGTACTGTCTGTTAAACGAACCAAGCCGTCTGTTAACAGTTTGCCAGCTCATTCCTCCACAAAAGGATCGGTCATTTCACCAATCTCAGCAGCCAATTGCACACCTCACACCAAGTCATTGTAACGCCGAAGCCACCATGGGACGCTATTTCAGGCGCAGCTTTCTTAGAACAACAAATAGCCATTACAGACATCCCGAAAACACATCATTGTAGGAGGAAATATTAACATTCCACAACCGTAATCCGCCGAAACCCGCACCATCCTAATTTGCATTTTTAACCAAAATCTCAGTTCCTTGGACCATCAGTAGTAGGTAGTCCCCTCGACAGACGAGAGATCAAGTTGCTGTTAAGTTTACAGATATTTTTGTGTGAAATGAGAAGACGATTGGTCGCACCGGTGCACTACAATACCACATTGGTGCAGGTAATGCACAACTCACCACGTCGTATTCCACTTCATTGTCAGCAGGAGCTCAATGCGTTGATTTAAAACGTGCTAGAAAGTGACATCATTCGGCCATCTTCACGGACAGCCCTGACAGTATTGATTAAAAGATGTTTCACTACACCTCTGTGTTCACTATCGGAAGTTGAACGACGTTACCGAGAAAGATTCATTTCCGTTGCCTCGCGTCGATCAGACCGTGAATTCTCTAGGAGGAGCAAGATATTTTAGTGCATTGGATATGGCTTCTGGATACTGGCAAGTGTATATCTGTCTGGCTGATCGCTATAGGACTGTTTTTGAAACTCCGTCGGGTTTGTGTGAATGCCAGACAATGCCATTTGGGTTGACTAACGCCCCAATCAAACGGTTCTCCAAGAACTATCTCCAGAGAAGTGTCTAGTCTACTTAGATGACATTATGCTTCACAGTAGATAGCTGCAAGAACACCACGCTAATCTTCAGGAGGTCCTGGTCCGGTTTTGACAATTCGGACTGAAGTTGAAACCACCTAAGCGTCGCTTCCTACAACAAGAAGTCAGTTTTTGGGGCACATTATTTCAGGGCAAGGCGTACGTTGCGACCCGGCGAAAGTAGAATAAGTTCGATCAAGGCCCTCACTAACATCGGTGGATGAAGTCAAGTTTCCTCAGTTTAGCCTCCTACTATCGGCGATTTGTATCAAAGTTTGCTAGCTTAACGGAACCCCTAACAGATCTCTTAAAGGACAAAAGTCAATTTCGTTGGTCCGATAAAGAAGCTACCGCGTTTGATGAACCACGAAGTCAGTTGTGCACTGTCACTGTACTAGTATATCCTGATTGTTCACCCTGTGCAGGGATGTTTGAAGCCGTGTTATCCCAGCATCAGTCGGATTCTCGAGGATATGTGATAACCCACACCATTCGTACTCTCGTTGCTCATGAGCGCAAAGCGATGCTCGCCGTAGCCTATTTCCTCAAGCACTTTAGACCCTGTCTACTAGAACAGAAATTTTCAGTCCATCTAGGCCACAAATCTCTTCTATGGCTGCAGGATTTTCAGGATCCCGAAGGTCAAATCGCTGGTTGACAGGAGACTCTTCAAGAATATAACTTTTAGAGTGAACACACCAACGCTGACGTCCTCTCCAGTCGACCTCATCGGGTACATAGTGTCTGTCAAATCCGCGATGCCAGCTTTGTAGCCACGGTGGATTTAAATGCACCTGGAGGCCGAATGGACCACTCTTTAGTCTACCGATCCTGAACTTCAACTGACACGAACACTTGCTTCGCCACCAACCTCGACCGTCATTGCAAGTCATGACTGGCTCCATCTATTTTGCTCGGTGGCCTCTGAGGTCTACTGCACTCGTGCGAAAGCACAGAATTAAGAATGTGATTCTTTTGATGATTTCCTTTCCAGTGGAAACGTGGATTATTGCTCCTGTTCTTTACTATAATCTTGATGTGGTCCTCACTAGTCAGACGATTCTTTTTTTTCTCATTTTATTTTCGAGACAGTCAACTGTGGAATTGTTTCTGTCTTTTTACTTAACAAAACGCTCCTGCCTGACAGCACAATGTTGATTTTTTAGGGGTTACTCATTGTCCTCTATAGATGCTCTTGGTTTCCAACAAACTGTCTCACTTATTGTATCCTGTCTAACTGTACGGGCAATTTTGGTGGAATGAAAAAAGCTGCCAGTATATCAATATAGTGCTCGAAATGCTATTTAACCCACCTCGTTTTTCCGAGATAATGTTTGAACTAAACCATATACGGTGACTACATTTGGCATACTGATGTGTCGACCCACTACTGTACCAAAAATACAAACGGATTTCAAACATCAAATGGACAAGTCGATCTATCCCGAAAAATGCTCCTCAAAGGTCGCGAATTGCTATTAGACCCAGCCCCAGCCCTGCAGGAGTGGTGGAAAACTACCAGTTGGTTACGAAACACAGGAACCTTTTTTAGTAGTGACTAATACACAACGTCCAGGTTTGTTTCCGATGATGTTCCGGGTAGTCTAATGTTCTGTATTATTCGTTCATCGAGGGTGGTGGGCGTCAGATCGCGCAAAATGCCGAAAACTCTTCCATCTGCACAGACTCGCCTCGCTAACAGACTCCGGACGTTTCGAATCAAACTGTGATCAGGTTGGTCCATGTTGTTTGATGTTCTGGTACAATAGCCGCATTCTAGTAGGGTTGATAATATCTATGGCTGCATCTTTCCTGTAAAGAGCCTCGCCAACTTTCCCTCCCTTAATTTAAGATCGATACAAAACATCACGGGTTATTGCGACTGTAAAGAAAGCAGTAGTTCAGGAGTCGGGTGTAAATCGAATGCACTCCTTAAGCCCAAATATTCACTTTACTTGGCTTCCTTCACCTCCCGCACACTATACCAGATAGGGAAACAAGCTGCCCTCGTTAGAACTCTTGAAACTTCCAAAATAGATGTAAGCTGTGTCTCCAAAACACGCATACAAGACCCCACTTCTGTGACCACTGTTCGCACCCCAGATACAACCTCAGTCTCTTGCTTTACTCTTCGTCTGTCGGTTGATCCGGTTTCTAATGCTCGCGGTCAGGCCGGCTTCGGGATTGCTTTGAGCATGAGAGCTGAGTGCGCACTGCTGGACCGGATACCAGTCAGCAGTCGTTTGTGTGCAGTTCTGTTGGACGGTTCTGTGCATGTCAACATCAACAAGCTGAAGTGTCGATGCTTGTTTGTCGTGAGTGTATGGGCCCACTGACCGCAGTTCCTCTGCAACCAAGGATGCATTCTATCAGGATTTGTCTCAGTTGATTCGAAGTGTGCGTTCAACAGAATTGGAGGGTGTGCCAGGGAAGTTTATTTCTCTTTTTCAATGCTTGTATGCGAACAGCTGAAGCCGAGTTCTTGCTTATGGTGATCTTTCACCCGAGTTCACCACAAGAAGTGGTGTTCGTCAGAGTGACTCCTTTTCACTCTTCCTCCTCAATTTCGTGATTGAATTAATTTTTGAGATAGTTGTATCCCCGTGTGAGAACAGCGGCATCGATCTTTGTTCAGACAGTAAACTATCTGATTAGGAATGCGAGGACGGAGTTGTTCTTCTGAGTGAAGATGCAGGTAGGTCGTATGCTTTCTTCAATAGCCCAAACAAGAACGTGACAATGTTTGTGATACGTTTTGTACCTTCGATGTGTAAAATGCTGGTGTAGGACTGGGTTGGCTGAACACCAACTATTGTGTTGGCAGGGGAAGCTCTAGCTGACGTGGATGTATTTTGTTACGTGGGAAGTTACATCTCACCAGGTGTACAGATATCGGATGAAGTGTAATCGCGTATACAGAAGGCGCATTCGGCCTTTGCTAGCCTCAGTCATTTGTGGCGTCGGCGTGACATGCGGTTGTCTTTCAAGTGTCAAGTTTAGAATGCGACAGTTAGGTTGGTTCTTCTAAATGGCTCAGAAACATGGTGGTTGAGGGTAGAAGATAGGCGAAGATTTTCGGTGTTCGAGCCTCGTTGTCATCGTAGCATTGCTCGAGTATGGTGAGAACACCGTATCAGCAATGCTGAGATTAGACGTAAGGTGTTGGTAACGAGAGGTCAGTCTGTGGATGAAGTAGTGAAACTAGGCGGCCTACGGTGGCTGAAACATGTGGTACGCGTGTTCACAGATAGACTTCCTCGGCGTGCGCTGTTGTTCGAGGCAGGTATTGGTTGGAAGGTAGGTCTAGGTGGTCAGTCCTTGACGTGGCAAAAAGGTATGAAAACCTTGACTAGTGGACTTGGCCAAGTAGGACACGTTAGACTTGCGGGTTGGGGTTCAGGTGATCCGCCTAATAAATGATTGGAAACATTGAGTGATATGGTTGGGTGTGGTGATCAGTGGCGCAGTTGTATTCGGACTGTTTCTTTGTCTTTGTGAATTCCACTTATAAGTTTGATTTTTGGATCTTTTCCACTTGATGCTTCTATTCGTTTTTGGCCTTTACTGGGCGATGCTGGAAGGTAGCAACGGAAACCGGAGCACAGAATTGCGAAGTTTGTTGTTGTATAAACTGAACTGAACTGAGTGGTCCCATTGTGGGTTTTCTGGAATCTTTGAGAGCAGAAATTCACTCTGTTTCCTGATTTGTGAGCCCGCCGTTTTGCTTCTCTCCTAGGACTGGTAACTTAGTTTTTTGAAAATTAACATTTAGCAATCCAGATCATCGCAGAGTCATTACTGAAGGCTCGACGACTGAGGTCGAGATTGCTCTTCCTGAAGTTGTACTAGTAGTAAATAATTAAATCATGACCGTCGAAATTAAACTATTTCTTATCGCTTTATATCACAGCATACAAATTAGCATTCCAAGTGATGCGATTTATGGCCCTATTTTTTCCTCGATTTCGAAAATGACGACCGGTCATCTAAGGCGGGGATTTCATTTTCCCGTGGTGCACACTGGAGGAGTTGTTCTACACGCCAAACGCTTGAATTTAGTTCCGAGAACCTCTACAGCTTTGGCATACTCGTAGGTTCATCCGAAGCATCATGCATGTGTATTCTCGTGCCATACTTGGAGTTTTTTCTGCCAACTGAATGTTTTTTTAGCCGCATGGTAATCGAGATCCTTCACAAGTTAGGAATTACTACTACCGATCTTGAAATTTATCTGAAAATCGGTCGTTTGCTCATCCTCAATTCCTTTTATGCGATTATTTTTCCTTGTTTCAGCTCAGAGGGCGTTGGACTTCGCGCCATCCCTCTGTTTTGATAAATGAGAGGTCTTAACTTTTGATCAGA
The DNA here is from genome assembly GCA_948099385.1 of Fasciola hepatica. NCBI lineage: Eukaryota > Metazoa > Platyhelminthes > Trematoda > Plagiorchiida > Fasciolidae > Fasciola > Fasciola hepatica. The sequence continues at coordinate 11,243,702 of CANUEZ040000142.1, read as the reverse complement.
ACGTATAGGTTGAGTGAAATTCGTCCACAGATCACGTGTGACGTGAACGCTGTTCAATAAAACGTCTCTGTGCATCCAGAATGAGACCCTAACAACGAAAGTCTTAGCGTTTGCACCACCAGTTCGGTGTTTTTGCCATTTTCCAGGGGTGGGTTTAATAGCATTTCAGGCCCTCTGAGGCACATTTTCCGGGATAAATCGATTTATCTGTTTCATACTTGGAATCCGTGTGTATATTCGGTATAATTGTGGGTTGACATGTCAGTATGCCGAATTTGGTCACCCTAAATGGTTTGGTTCAACAGTTATCGCAGAAAAACAAGGTGGGTTTAATGGCATTTCGTTCACTAAACTGTTACGAGTCTTGGGATTCATGGTATTTTGCCTGTACCGACATACAATCGATAACGAAGAGTCACGTTAAGAGGATTTGAATACCGTTCGGTTCCGATTTTCCCCCTAGTAGTATACCTTCAGTTTGGTGCAAGCATCGATTCAAATCAGTGGCTTTCGCGCCAGGACGACAATTTGAGAGTATTCTATGCTATTTTGAACGTGTGATGGTCACTTACTGTATCCTAAAAACCGAGCGTTTTTTATGGCATTGGCTATGTAGTTGCTCGATCGTGGATTACCTTTTTCAACTCCATTCCGATCGGATCTGTGTAAACTGGTAAACACAGCATAGCAGTGTATCTAATCCGGTTTATTTTTGATGCAGATTCCATTGGATCACCGCGTCTTTGCTCTCTCTCTCTCTCTCTCTCTCTCTCTCTCTCTCTCTCTCTCTCTCTCTCTCTCTCTCTCTCTCTCTCTCTCTCTCTTCTCTCTTTCTCTGCGGTTGGCCATTTGTTCGATTTTCAAGTTGTGCTGTAGTGATTCTATGTGTGTGCGTCCGCGCCCAATTTCATGACCACGCCAGATATTTCAGTTTTCCTCACTGTTGCTACTGTCGTTCACACACCCACTCACGCTCTATCCAACTCGGATCGGGAAGGAAATCGTGAAAAATCACAACAGCAATCTAGCATTTTCGTGCGTTTGTGTCAAGCAAGAAAACTTGACCGAGAATCACCTCGCCCCCGGGAAGATCTTGTTTTGCGCATGCATATCACACGGACACTGTATTTCTCATTGGTTCATTATTTGCGTTTGGGAAACTATCTGTCTATTCTGTTGCCATTTATTATCGTTCATTCACCTTTTTGACGTCAAAAACGTGTCGGATGCGGATCTTCCGATCAACCGTTTTACTCAACATTCGACGATAATTAACACCTTGCTCTGGTAAGCCTAAGTGTTTCATCCAATGATTTGGCCCGTGAACCCAAGACTTTTCGCCTAACCTCAGCATTGCTGATACGGTGCTTCCGCCAGATTTACATAATGCTGCCATGCTGGTGATGTTCGAGTACCGACAATTTTCGTATATTCTACGCCTGCAGAGGTCAAATATCTGAACGGGCATCATGCCGACACCACAGACAGCCAAAGTTTGGAAAAGTCAAACTCGCTTCCTGTGCACGTGAAGACACTTCATCCGGTATCTTACCCCTCGGTAAAACGAAACTGCTTAGGAAGCAGAACTTGTCTACTTAGCGTACAGTCCCCCTCCCCCACCCTAGATGCCGTAAAATTTGTTGTTAGACTAACCCAGTCCTCTGACAGCATATTGTATTTTGAAGATGCAAAATGCATACCGAACAAAACTGCGCAGTTGTTTACGCTGTTTAGAAAAGCTTGCAACTTATCTGGATCTTGCAGTAGGATAACGATGACGACCGTATACTCAAGGTTTGACAACTTTTCACCTGAGAAAGGCTCTTCACTAGTATCATAACATGACAAAATGTCGGTTTCTGGAACCTTATCAATCACAAAGTTAAAGAAAATAGAAGATAAGGGTAAACCCCGACGTGCACTAATTCTCGTGGTAAACTCCGGTGAAAGATATCCGTAAGCCTGAACTCGGCTTGGGTTATTTAATTACAAGGGTTTTATCATATAAAAGAATTTCTCTGATACAGTCTTCAACAGCAGGTAGCGCTAGAGAGCTGTACGATCGATAGAGTCGAAGGACGCCTTTAGATCAGGAAAAAGCAATCATAGTGGACCTATGGAAGATGTGTCTATGTTCTAAAATTTGTCGAATAGTGAACGTGTGATCAACGCTATGGGGATATGGGCCGGCGCATTGCCAATAGGTGGCCTGGTTCAGTGGTCAGACAGCACGCTATCGCCTGTCCAGAATCAAGGGCAAGGTCGGGAACATGATCGACCGTCCAGAATCGCAGACAAGAGTGTAGCCGTCCAAGTAGAGCAGGGGCTAACATTTGTCTGAACCGACCAGAGCCGAATCGACCAATCTGGGCGCAACTAGGAAAACCAGCTAGATGGGCTGTTCAGATCTGTCAGTAGACCAGTAAGCTTTCGTGCAGGGTTTTGTTTATGACCAGCACATCTTATGTGAACGATCTATTTTGTGCCAATAAATAGAGAGGGTTCGAAGCCAGAAGAGTCTTCTCACTAGAGCTAGTGGGACGGAACAGAACAAACACAACCTTGACCAGTTCCAAACACAGCTGGATTCTTGCGCAATCACTGTTCACGAGCGTTAGATAAGTGGTGGAGAATAATACCAGCGAGCACTTTAGATGCAGTGCTAACCAGATTTATTCCCCAGTGGTTCTCACAGGAGGACCTGCCATCTTTCTTATAAGTCGGTATGATCACCAATACACACTTGTTCTTTCTCCCACATCAAACCGGAGAGTTTTGTCAACTTCAGTGGCGACACTGAGTCACCATCATTGAAAATGGACGAAGCCAACCCATTTGGTTCAGCAGCGTTTTGTCGTTCAAGGTAGCTTATTTCACGGACGACCTCCGCTTCTGATGAAGGATTCGGATCTACATTCAGAACTCCAACGATCGTGCTGCTCATTACAGCTCTTGTGGGTAAAGGCCAGTTGAAGTGTTTCTAAAAATACTTCGCCCAACGAACTAGACGACGCTCCTGAGTCTGAATCGGTGAGCCGTTCGCCTCTTTGATCAATTTGCTAGTGCCTGACTTTCGTGAATTGGCATTTCTTATTAGACGGAAAAGGTTGTGGGCGTTGCCGATCACCGCAGTTTTTTCCATCTTCCTACACCTCTCAATCCAGCATTGCTCGCGGTCATTTCTCAGGCTCCGAATCAGTTGTCGTTTAAGTCATCTCCGTGCCTCATCATATGTGGAATCGATTTGCGGGTATCTAACAGTACAACTGGGCCTTGAACAGCATTAGTGGCCCCAAATAGGACCTCCTTGATCTCTGTTCTTAGCTCATAGCATTTTGTTGTCCCAATAACCTCGTGAATAGTTTTGTTTGCAAAATGGTTCGACGGTTATCGTCCAGTAGCAGCTGCGGGAATGGTTGGTTTTGTCGTTGGTTCGTTCACCGACGAGACGTAGTCCAAACTGTGAAGGCGCAGGAGGACACCAGGTGCCGTTTTCTGGACAAGAAATTTGTACTCTCTAGGACTAGTTTTTGGTCGGAACATGGTTGGATGAGTCGATCGGCATTGAGATAGCAACAACCGTTATGTCCGCAGGGCGCGCGCTGTGGAGTAACTGAGACAAGTCACAGTGGAAATCGTCTTTGGCTCCAGAAAAGCTACAGTCAATTGGGGCATACATAGAAATGACGAACAAACATCGACGCTCCAGTCTGTTGTTGTTGACACGCATAGAATCATCCAACCGAACTGCACATAGACGGCTGCTGACTGGGACTTAATTGACCATTTCATACTTAGCCTTCATGCTGAGGGTTATGCCAACGCCAGTCTGACCACTAGCACTAAAAACCGAATCACCCGACACACGAAGAGTGAAACGAGGAGCTGAGTTTGTCTATGAAGTGAAGTGCTGTCATTGAAGTCCGATCTTATATGCATGCTTCGCGGGCACAACGTACATATTGCAAAGGTTTCACGAGTCCTAGTTAGGGCAGCCTGTTATCCCCTTTGGAAGAATGTACACACGTTGAAAGCAGCTAAGTGAGGAGAATGTTTAGGTCTGAGAACCGACTCGATTTTTCCCTATCTCTGAGTTTTTATCTTTATCTTGAAGTATAAGTTCTCGGACACGGCCCGTTGTGGCTTCTCGTATCCATTTATAATTGGAATGTGAGGAATGAAGAGCGCAGGGACAAGAAGAGTTTCCCGAGGGACCGCTGAAGATTTCTAGGTGAATCATTCTTCGCGGGTTTCCACACCTTCGAATGGGTTTTCTTTGGGGACCTTAACCAGTACTTTGACTTGGCAGTCTGACTCACAAGGCAGTGGGGGATGGTCACCCCAATTCGGGAGCATGACCGAAGCACTCGTGAAGGAACTTCGTCCGATCTATCACGGGAGACCCGACTGTGGATCCTATCATGTATTGTCTTCGCGGTTGATTCATTATCAGTCCGCTTTTTGGATTCAGCTCTTAGTCCCATGCATTTAGTAGAACAGGCGGAACGTGGACGGAGAGGTATCTTTTGAGCTAGGACTACCCAGCTTAGACGGGCGAATGCTGTCCAATGAAGTGCCGTGACTTCTACCATCGAGAGAAACTCGAGGTACTCCACTCCTATATCCATCTAGTGGAGGTTTTTGACGGGTAAACTGTTTCTCTCCGTATTTTTTTTCTGGGACGTAGTAGCTAGAACCAAAGACAGTGGTCCACTGTCGTCCAGCTCGTTACCACATCTGAACTTCTGGGACCTTATGTGGTTATCCATAAGCCCAAGTTTCAGGTTATCCCTAATAGTGCAATGGACCTTGTGGTTATGCCCTCATGTGCAAATATTTAACAAAAATAGAAGGGAGAGAGAGAAGACAAGTCACGAGATGCAAGCACTTCGTTCACTCTTGTCAACCGTGGACGTAAAACATGTCGGTACACATACGTGGTACAGTAGGGGGGGGGGGGGGGTAAATGCAACAGTAAAGTAGGCACGATCGAAAGTTCTTACAGTACGTACGTTGGGGAGAGCGAAGTCTGTCGTGTTAACGCCTAGCAAACAAATATTTTGGGTCAATCGTTTTTGTGCACAAAGTGCTGGCTGATGCATCATGATTAGAATAGTTTCACTGAACGCTAATAGTTTCGGTGTTGGATTGCGCAACAATGCTTTGAAACACTGGGTCAGGTCAACTTTGTGACCTGATGCAATCAAGTGTCTTGCAATCGAAGGAGCTGGCGGTTTCACGTCGTTGCATATTGCCCCAGAGGGTTGCGCCATCCAGTTTGACAGCCATTCGGGTATGTGTTCTGACACTCGTTGAGTCAGGCAGCGATCCGTCCTGCCAATGTATATGTCATCTCAACTGCAAGTGAACTGATAGACAATATGTGAGACGTTGGAATCAGCAAGACTGTTTGAGTGGTTGTGCAATCATAACCTTTTGGTCCCCTGCAACAAACGCAACTGCACCGCTGTGTATGTGTGCCTTAGAGCTGATTTAAGATTACAGTTTACTTGATTAAATAAGAGATTTTTTTAAAGGGCAAAGTGATAAAAACTTGTTTCTTCTCGACGTTCATTGTTTTCTCGCTCACGAGTCTCGGCTTCTGATGTTGTTTGGCCAGCAGCGTTCTTTTTATGAACTCCTCTTCGTTTTGTACTTGATCTTTTGTGCAGATTTTCTGGGTTCTGTTGAAGAGAGTTCTGACCAACCTACGTTTGTAAGCGACTGGAGCGAAGCTGGAGAACTGTAAATAACTTCCTCTCCATGTTGCTTTTCAGCGGATTCGGCGCTGTAGAGTCCCATCCCGACGTCTGGTTAATAAAATATCTAGAAGGGGCAAACTGTTAGCGCATTCTTCTTCGTGAGATACACTGAGGTTTGGATGAATAGAGTTAAGAACGTTAACGAAAGGGATAAAACGTTCTTCAGTCGTAAAAATGAAAATATCATCCACGTATCGTCTGTGAAGTAGAAATTAGGAAATATCACAGTGCTTTTTTTCGATGATACCTAAAAATACATCTGCTAAGGTTGGGCTCAGAGGGCTTCCCATGGCCACACTACCAGTTTTTTTGTAAGCTTTACCTTCAAAAGTAAACCGAATATTTTCTGTGCATAAAAGAATGAGGTTTTTAAGGTATTCAACAGGAATAGGCAAATAAAGGTTGTGCGAAGAAATAAAATCACATAGACAATCTACTGTTTCACAAAGACGTACCTTTGTAAAAAGTGACTAAACATCGACAGAATACATTTCATCCGAACTCACTGAAATACTGTTTAGCAAATTCGCGAGCTCAAATGAGTCTTGTAGACAAAGTGGTGGTGTGTTTCCGAACGGGGGTAAGAATCTCGACGAGCCACCGGGCAAGTTTGTGATAAGTCGAGTTTTGCATGCATAATATCGGCCTCAAAGGGACTCCAGGCTTGTGTAATTTGAGTGATCCTCTCAAGTAGGGCGTCTGTGTTCCGAGTGGTTTTAGCTTCTTGTATGTAGTTTCGAAAATGAAACCGTGTAGGAGAAAAATGTGGAGTTGTCTTGATATCAGTTTCTCTGTCAACATATCGTTCTCTGGAGTAGTGTCCAGTTTGTAACCCTGCGCATCGAAAAGTATCTGTTCCATCTTTTACGTGTTGCGTTTTGCATATGCTGCCCTCAAGGCTTTGATTGTTTTCACCCTGATTCTCTGTATCATTTCTCTTGAAAAGTTTTCAAACTTGATGCGACAGATTAAAGATAACGTGTCGAGAACAGTCACGAAATAGATGAAAAAGCGCAACCAAGTCAGAAATGACGTTCATGATAGAATAAAGGTTTTAAGGAAATTAAAATTACAGCGAGAGGTCAACGAGTGCGAGACAGTTGTATCGACTATGCCAAACAATTCTAATAACAAGATACATCGCCGCCACTGATCCACTATCCCCCCAAGGTGATCCTACAAAATCCGATTGGTTTGGGATCGGGGTATCGAGGTTTCCATGGGAGTGTCTTTGATCCATGTTGCCCACGAAACTCGCGCACGACAAGGGAGCAATATGCAGGCATGTTGTCGTCCTAGAAAATCGCTTAAGTAGTTGCGCTCAGAAGTGGCACGAGGTGTCTGATCAGGATCTCATGGCAAACTTGTCCAGTAGTGATGCTGTCCCCAAATACTAACTCGCTCCGACCTACTCTCCGGATGACTTACTTTCCGAATAGGCACTAAACCCCCATTGTGCCGCATTGTTGATGTCATCATCACGTTTATTGGTTTCAGAGATTTGTTTCCATACTCGTCTTCGACGATCACCTTTGAGTAACGAAAATACTGACTCATCGGTCCAGATGATGGATATCCATTGTTGAACCGTCTGATCCATCTGCTCAGTATCCGTCTTGAAAGACCAAAACACTTGGTAATCTCATAGCGTAACTTCTCTGATTCCCGCCTTCCGATTCCATGCCAGACGACCTTCACTCAAAATAGCAGACATGTGTGGGCTGTCAGACTAGAAAGTGCACATAATTGTGTCCGACTGGCAAGCACATTTGTACATTAGTGTGTCTGACCTGCATAACAAATCTCATGCAACGGTAGAGTGCACGATGTAAAAGTATCACTGTACTGGACTTCTTTGAAACATATCGAACTAACGGTGTGAAGTCTCAGGACCATAGTTTATTTAGAACGGGGGTTGGTTGGTTCTTCGCGAACAGTACACATGTTCGACTGTTTTCATTTCTGCGCTCTACAACGAGATCGAACCTAACACTACCACGTGCCTTCCTAATCCTTTTTGGCGTTGATCTTGTTCTTTTGAGTATCAATCTCTCCGGATTAGTCTGATAGGCACGAGTGACGTCCTGACCTATAGCTCTTGGTTTGTGTTGAGGCCAGACTGTGTGACATCAACATTCGCACGTGATTCATTCCTTTACTAATCGCCTTGCACTTGCTCGTCCGTGTTGCCTGTCTACCACACTCAGGGTTGACCCCCTTATTCACATGCGGCTAGCTCCGCGTGAGACTGATACCGGCTAACTGCTTTCAGCTAATCTATAACACGTTCGGGCGGGTGGTTAGGAGGTTGCAAAAACGTCCTTAAAGCAAAGACCATACACGAAGAATGTGTCAGGTGTAGTCACCCCACCCATCTGTCTCCGTGTAACGGTTGCGAACACGAGGCCAACATAAATGATAGGCCATATGTGAACAGACTAACCACGCACGTGAACTGGCATCCAATGTACTCGATTAACTCTACTAAGACAACCTGATTGGGTGTAGGTGTTTTGCAGCACTACATTTGTGACTTAAATATCGTATTGCCTGCTGTTGTGTCCCGAATTCAGTAGGCAGAGGAAAGGTGCACTTGTATGGGTAAACGTGCATTTTGTGACAACGTACGGTAAGCGCCAGTGCAAGCGAACAGGTGAAAACGCAAACAAGTATGCAAGTACATGAGTCAGTCATGTATGTAATCGGAAGGGTAAGACAACGGTACGATCGGACTAAGTCGTACAAGGTCACACAACACGTGCTACGACCTGATTGGTCAGTGATCTCCGAGACGAAGCACGGCAAACGTCAACTGTGTACGTGTGTGCACGATTGCAGGCGTGCGTCCATGATTGCACGGGCTGTAGATCATGCGTGCGTGTGTGAGCACATGACTGTACGAGCCAAACACAACACCTACACACGACTACAGTGTTCAATACTTTCGGTTCCACCCCTGAAATTTCGAATTTACATTTTGGCTGTCCACAGCGATGGTAATAGTTAGCCGTTGTGTTGTATCTATGTGAGCCGAAAAACTGGTAGATTGTTCCCCAAAACGGTATTTCTAAATTATAATTTCAAAAGTGCAGTTTTAACCGACGTAATCCGATGACCCTGTCAGCGGTATTCCTACGACTATAACCTTGCTTATCATGGACTAGTAATGTCTTTATTTTACAGGGCTAAAATAATCTGATTAGTTGTCCTCAGTCTTTCTATTCGTGTTATTCATGCACTTATCTGATGAGGTAGTATCATATAAATTGGGTTGGTATTGACCGCATGCGCATAGCTTCACGTCTGCCATAAAAGAGTATAACTGGTAATCAAGTGTTGACCAGTTATGTTGCTGCTGGTCTACGGGGGTGCGTTTCAAAATCATTTCAGTGTTAAATAGCTTGACAGCTGACTGATCAGATCTCCGATCTCCACCTTGCTGGTGAATAATATAGTACTCGGAAACTAATCGGCTACATTCCTCAGAGTAAGTATACATAGGTGCGTGTTGACTCGAGTAATCGATGACCACAGCTTCCAACTTCGCCAACATGACCAGTTTATTCACAACGAACTGGCTTATATTCGTAGAAAAAACACTGACAGGGTAGTCGGAATACGTCGGTATCCTTACACAATCATCTTTTGGATAAAATTAGCACCTTTAGATTGTAATTTGGAAATTCCGATGTTGTTGGTCTTCGTTTCTGGGGCGAATTCAGTGGTTTTCAACCCCTTCAGGCAAAACTCAATGACTAGCTACCGTCATCGATGTTAGTAGTCAAAATATAAATTCTAAACTTTAGAGTTGAGGCCGGGTTTATTGAACGCGTTCTGCATGGTGCTCTGTGGCAAACGCGTTCCGAATCCTTGTCAGAGGGCTATTGCGATGGGAAGTGATGAAGCGGATATTACGTATATCATAGAACAGAAACTATACGCTGGTATTTATGCCAGTGATAACCGCAGTATGTAGAGAAACGCGTATCCAGCGCGATACAAGTAACGTGTGTAATAGGTCAATTTAGATTCTCGCCACGTTGGAAAACGGACCTGGTCACAGGTTCACCTAATTTGATGGCTGGGTGATAGTTTGTTTACGACGGAGGCAAAATTGATGTGGTTGAGTCGCTATGACATCCCATTCGCATTCTTTTTGATGTTGGCCCAAATGCATGCGGTCGCGCAATTTGTATCTAACTCTGAGTCAAGGTATTCGGTGTCTGTTGGCTGAAAGCGTCTATACGGATAGTTATGTCCTCTGCATATAGCCAGAATTACGTTCTTATTCATTCAAGAATGATATGAGACTGAGGTCACTACATCTACCAAAATGTTTTCGCAGGTATGTTGGAAAGTTATTTCAGCCACAAGTAACGAAAATATTCGTGTTGATTGACTGAATGGCTCAGACAGGAATTCGGAATTCGCAGTCAATTTGTTCGCGTTGGATTGATGCAGACGACTGGAGTTTTGGATTTTCACTGAGTCTGATCATCAGCCCAACACATTTGTTCACGCGCCCCGTGTGTCTAGAATATTGTGTTTTAACATAACTTTTTTATGTTCGACCGTTTTACTTGCGTGCGTTTTGGATTTCTTCGGCTTTTGAAACTGGTGGTTTTGCGGTAAAGCTGAGACATTGTAGCGTATCCGTGATGTAATCGGTCTGTCTCTGTCCGAACGAGCCCAACAAGACAACACTCGCCCCCAGCACATTTGTACGCGTCCTTAGTTTTCTTAGCAATAACTAGCCTACTAAGTGTTGATGAAGTAGCAAGTCTCAAACTTCGATTTTATTGGACTGTACATCGTTTTCGAGAAAGTGGCAACGGCGTCAATGTGCCGCTTGTGATCGGAGCGTCGCCTGATGCATTATATATGTATATATAGTATTTATATATATATATATATATATATTATAGTGTATATATATATATTACGCTGGCTTGAATTCAAGCATAGTGCCAAGGCAATATCAGAAAAAATATTACGTAGTCGGGGGGGATATTAAGAGTCATCAGAACTATAACATGTAAAAGCGCCACTGGATTCCTTTCCGAGCCATATCTCTCAGTGTTTCTAATCAACGGCAATCCCCATCTCTTGAGCTCCAACGAGGAAGGCGAGAAGCACCAACCGAGATCAAACCCGAAGCTAACTTCTTCATTCCCTTGCGCCAAGTCATGGTCTGACCGCCGCGTCGCTTCTTCCAGCCTTGCCCAACACGTGCAAGAAGAGCCCAAAAAGGGTAAACGATGGGCAGGCATACGCCAAACATGCATACACTTTTTCCGATTCCTTCTGTTTATTTTTATTTTTATTATCCTTTTTGACTAGTTCGTCCTGATACAAATCAACGATGATGATGTGTGAACCGTGCGAATTGACAGCCCATTATTGGGCCTTGAAGCTTGTTTTTGTAACTTCCGCGTGAATGACTATTATTGGTTCAGTTACTTCAGAATCTCATATTCCATTTGCGGTATATCATGTTATGCATGATACCGTGTTTTCGATACCACACTGTGGCCGTTTTATTTTGTTTCAGTGGGAATAACAAAACAGCTTTTAGTCTTGTGATATATTATCGCCGAATTTTCACCCAACGTAGAATTTGTTCGAATTTGAGAGGTTATCGGTCAAGCCTAAGTTCTCTTTATTGATTCCTTGCAATATTTGCATCACAATTTTATCGCCACCCAATCACCCGTATGCACTTCTGAGGACGGACCATTTTTGTATTACATGCTTGCGCATGGCTGCAGTCGAATCGATGTATACTCCACAACCACAAAGGCCCATTACACTATTAGGAATAACTGGAAACCTGCACTGAGACTTGGAGTGATGGGAAACCACCTAAGGTCCCAATAGGTCAGGTGTGGTAGCGATCCGGACGACAGTGGATTGCTATCTACCACCGGACATATAAAATTATGACTTGAGGAAGAGGATAGTGCAAACATTTTCGTATGAAAATAAGCAGTTCTTTGCTGTTGATGACAAGAGTGACCTTGTCGTACAGCATTTATGGGGCTGTTTTATTCTATGTGCGTTTGCGTGTGTTCTATGTGTTCAAGATTCATGACAATCTCATTTGATATCTGCTTTCGTTTCGGTCGTTCAACTCTGTCGGCTTATCACTCGCCTCCGCCCCTTACCTTATTCCACCCACCCCTTCGCAAAATCCCGAAACCAGTCCTACTTGTCCCGTTTCACTTTTTGCCTTTATTGTTGGAATTCGGTGGTATGGAATGCCAAACCAATCCACTCTGGTGCCCCGAAGGTCTACCGAGTGAAGTCGATAAAAGTTGGCTCGCCTGGATGCTCACATGGTCTGGTGATTGGACTACATTTGTGAGCCCCGGAGCGGTTTTATTGACAATCGGTCTGTCTAGCATTGTCGGGCGTTTACTTGCGGGTAATTTTACAAACTAATACACCTCGTTTTCTTTTTTCGAAGTGTCTGATATGCGCTTAGTCTCATCAAACTACTGGTTGGTCGTATAGGCAGTCACATCTTCGTTCGATTTTGCCCGATTCTACTACAGTTCTACACAATTAACCCGCTGCATGGCATTGGCAACACATTTCACTACTTTACCCCGAAATCGAAACGCACTTTTATCAGCAAAAAAATTGAACATGTCAGCGCTATTCTCACTACTGCATCCCGACTTCCTGGTTGACGCTCAAGGGATGAAGATTGCCTTTGGTTGGGGGCACTAAACTATATATATATATATATATATATATATATATATATATATATATATATATATATATATATATATATTAATTGGGAGCTTTTTCGTGTCTGTTCGCCGTACTTTACAGGTCATTCCAAATATGCAAACAGCGGATATACTTTGTTGGGAGTTGCACCGAATCCTTTCATTAGTACCTGAACAGCAGTGCTGCTGTATCCAGATAAGACGTTCACGCATACTGCACAGAAAATCGATCGATCATCTCCCTCATGCATTAGCATACACTTGTTGATGTTTCATCATGTTTTGTTTGTTAACTGGTCGATTCTGCTATGCATCGATTATCCTTGCTTCCCTTGATGCCAATCTACGTTAGCGCTTGAATGTAACCTTGCTCAGTGACATTACTTTCGTATCTCGCACTTGTCTACTGCTTGCTCGCCGGCTACGGCCGGGTTTTGTGTTTGCGTTTATAGAAATAAAGGAAGTGCCACAGTTATGAGTTCTACTGGTAACTATGAACATAACAAGTAGCATCTGCTGAAAGAGAATCAGTTAGAGCATCATAATTCGGCTACTTCCATGATCTTCTGATCGTTGTGCTTTGTGTTTGGACCAAAATCATTTCAGCGTCAGTCAAGGTGCCATTCGGTGTTCAGGTGGCGGTCGTCCATATCCTATCAGGATTTTATTCTCTCACTTTAAATCCGACTCTAATGGTGATCTCGAATTATTTTGCTCATAGGCTCTCACGACCACTTTTAGTCCTAACAAATTTAACTTCCCTATGACACCTTGCGTTTTAAAAACGTGTCCTGGGATTCCGGGACGTAAAGTTCGCTGACTCTTGGCAAGGATTTCGATCCGTCCCCCCCCCCTTCACTGCACTCATGTTCGAACATGAAGCAAAAATTCCCAAGGGCTGAAATATGGAGTTTCAAAATTGGAAGTAATTGAAAATGTCCGAAGGTCAAATCCCTAAATCTGGAAGCAGCCCAGAGCATATCAAAAGGTCAGATTTTTATAATTAGTATAAAGGATTTTCGTCCTGTAATTAAGTGACTCGCAAATGAACGAAACCCGAGTCCCAAGGCAGAGGCCACAAGCTCACTTTACTACATGTACTATAGTACAAATTATCAAACAATAGCAATAACACTTGAAATTGTGAACAAACTGACCAAAGAATCAAAACAGTCAACAAAGGCTTCAAAACACCCAGGCAACAATGGACAAAAACGCTCGAGATGGCGATGCAGGAGCGAGTCAAGTGGTTCACAAAGAAGGTCCTTATTTATGGGAAGCATTTTGACCAACCAACGGTCACAAGAGAAGTAACTATCTGAGGGAACACACGCACAAGCGTGGTGAAGAAAAAGTGGAATAGCTATGACTATGAGAAAATGACATGATCATGACGGGATGGCCAAAGTTCAATCATTCACACAGACAAGGCAACGAGAGAGTTGATTGCGTCAAGTAACCCAGACAATCATGACGTGATTATATATGTATGTTATATTCTTCACACCTGTCTGGTTTCAGACTGTCAAACAAAACATCGTACAATCGGAGAAGAAGAGGTACATAGTCCGAGTCCATGATTTGTTTGTGGGCCCAATACTGCTAGGTTGCCCAAGTCAAAGCGGGTGGTTTTCTCAGGGATCCACGACCGCAGCCTTCGGCTATCCAAAGCTTAACCACAAGACAGCGAGACGAAACGCGGGGTCCATAACCCACTGGGAGCCGGTGACTGAATGCTCAGTTCATACGCCCTTCGGACGAGGCCGAATATCCTGAGTGTCCAGTGCACCTCTCCGCCACAGATGTCGGTGAGCATACCGTTGTACACGTCATACGCTATCCATAGTTGGTTTGGAATCAGGGTTTAGTCGTCTCCCCTAAACCCGGTGGAGAATGCCGGGCATTCGCTTTCGTTCTTTCACTTCAGTGGGAACACCGCCACGAGAAGGCAGTGAGTAGGACTTCTTCACAAGAGGCACGGTCACTTGGGGGCATTTCGAGAGGCGTTCAGGACAAGTAGCCATCTCGGAGCCTGAGGCACCCACCCCCGACCATACTGAGGCATTTGGAGGCCGTGACATGATAAAAGAACGGGTCGTGGATACTAGTGGGTCCGTACATAAATACCGAAATTGGGGAGAAAGGGTACGTATGAGATAAAATCGGTCATCACCTCGACCTGGTCAGGATCTTAAAAAAACCAACAGCAATCAGAATTGGTGCAGAATGGAAAATTATTATGAGCGTTTTAGTTCCAAATTGATGTCGGAGAACACGGAGTTCGGAATTGTTGTTCAGAGTTCTATCCGTTTACTGAAGACAGCACATTAATTAAAGCGTGAAAAGTAGAGTGGTGAGCGGATTTAACGATACTGTGTTCGGCCTGAACAGGCATGTGCTTAGACAGACAATCTTGCACGCACTCACACTCACGTACACAGCTGACGTTTGCCGTGCTTCGTCCCGGACAACATTAACCAGTCAGATTGTGCCACATGTTGCACGACCTCGTGCAACTTAACCCGATTGTGCAGTTGTCTTGCCTTTTCGACCGCACGCATCCTTGAATCACGCGCTTGCATACGTGTTTGTATTTTACACGTGCTTGCCTGTACGTGTACCTGCCGTACGTTTGTACTGAATACACGTTCAGCCGTACAAGTGCACTTTCCTCCTGCTACCGAATTTATGAATATAACAGATACCATTCTCAACACAAAGTTCCTTACTTGTGATTGATTGGTAGGCTAAGTATTTGAACGGTGATGGTCGCCCTGTTTACGGTGTTTGTTTTAACTCATTGCAAGCAACGCTGACCAAAATCAAACTGCGGCCATGTGATTGCGTATGTGTTCTGTCGTGCTGTGCGTCCGGTGTGATTGCCACATGAGTGAACTTCAATTTGGTTGTCTTCGATTTTCGCTCACAACTCATAGAAATGTGCAAGCTTGCCGGATCGATGATTTGTCCAAATGAGCAACCATTCTTATGCAACAGCGGAAATTAAGTGATAATCCAGATAAAGTATATCTGAATCTGCTGAGAAAAAAGAACGAAAAAAATACGCCATATAATACTCTTTGCCCAGTAGATTGTCTGTTAACAAAGTAAAGATCACATCATTCTTCTGTTTGCAAAACTCACGTGCCAGATGCATTCTTCAACCACATTTTTCTGACTCCTACTGCTAACCTTTCTCTCTCTGTGTCTCTTTCTCATTTTTAAATTACGCGCATTCATTTCCCAACAACTCGTAGCAATGTACATCGAGAAACGCGTGGGTACCGGTTGTCGTCCATCCCGACGCTGTCCTTGTCTGAGTGATCCGCTACTGTTGAACAATGCGTTACTCGTCTTGTGCGCGATCTCACTCGCTTGTTTTCCGTTATCCATTCACGGCGTGATTGTGACACCAACTCGAGACGAACTGGATCGATTGGGCAACAAAGTTCACGACCAGGTTCAGGCGTGGACTGTCGAATTTCGAGTCACGATCTTCTTTATAGCTTCCATACTCTACGGTCTGGCCAGTGGTAAGTACACAGACGCAAAATCTCCCTTCTTCTTTGATGACTTTATACCCATCGATGTAAGATTATTTCAAGTGGTGTTTGTTCTAACCCCCTTGGTTTATATGCTGTTCCTAATAGACGGCCCATCGTACACCGGATTCGCGATTTACAAATTGTATCGCTCTCATCTCGGAGAACAGCGTGTACCGAAGAAGTTTATCTATGAGCATGCATAACACATGTCTCAGCCACCTTAAGCTGCTTAGATTCGCTACTTGTTCCAGTGACTGACCACTGGTTCCCAAAGCCCTACGCCTAACGTCAGCATTGTCGATACGGTGTTCCCACCATATTCGAGCAATGCTATGGAGACATTGCTAATCAAACATCGACAATCTTCGCTTACGTTCTACCCATACCGGCCATGCTTCTAAGCCGCATGAAAGGACGGATCTAACTGTCGCACTGTACACTTGACTCTTGACAGACAATCGGATATCTCACCGGCACAGAAGGCTGGGGTTAGCAAAGGCCAACCGCCTCTTCTGTATACGCGATTACACTTCATCTGATGTATCACCTAGAGAGGAGTAACGCCAGTAATCTGTAAACAGAACGAAACCACATGTACACAGAAGAACGTGTAATCAGGGACATCGCACAGTGAGCGCAAGCATAAGCATATGTCGAGCGGACGAAATCGGTTAGTTGACATCAGTCTCACGCGGAGCTAGCCGCATGTGAATTAGGGGATCAACCCTGAGTGTGGTAGACAGGCAACACGGACGAGCAAGTGCAAGGCGATTAGTAAAGGAAGGAATCACGTGCGAATGTCGATGTCACACAGTCTGGCCTCAACACAAACCAAGAGCTATAGGTCAGGACGTCACTCGTGCCTATCAGACTAATCCGGAGAGATTGATACTCAAAAGAACAAGATCAACGCCAAAAAGGATTAGGAAGGCACGTGGTAGTGTTAGGTTCGATCTCGTTGTAGAGCGCAGAAATGAAAACAGTCGAACATGTGTACTGTTCGCGAAAAACCAACCAACCCCCGTTCTAAATAAACTATGGTCCTGAGACTTCACACCGTTAGTTCGATATGTTTCAAAGAAGTCCAGTACAGTGATACTTTTACATCGTGCACTCTGCCGTTGCATGAGATTTGTTATGCAGGTCAGACACACTAATGTACTAATGTACTTGCCAGTCAGACACTTATATGTACTTTCCCACACGCATTCATCTCCATGTACATGTGGTAACGATTTGTATTCACTGCTGACTCAGCCAGAGACACAGCTGCTTCAACAATGAACTAGTGTAATATGCAGGGATCAGTGTTCCCTGCGGGGCTTATTTGTGTTCGACCTGCGAAATACAAAGAATACAGAAAACTTCACGAGCAAAAAAGCTCTGTAAATGAGCCAACAGGATCCGACACTTTAACCGAACTCCAATATGACTCTCAGTAATCTGTCCATAACACTAGGACGAGCGACCGCAAATCAAGTGTGAGACACGTCCACAGTTCGTTATCACGTTGATCATCCACGGTATTGCAATCCTAGTTGAAATAACTACACCTTTTTTCGTCAAGCTTCAGCCAAAACCCGCAATTCTTTAACCACGGCCCACAATTCGTCAGCCATGATTCACCATTCCCCGGCTTTAGCCTTCCGGATTCCATATTCAATGAAGAGTATAAATCTCTGAGACGCCAACTGACTAGGAGCCTGACAAATGACCGCGAGCAGTGTTGGATTGCGAAATGTAGGGGATTGTAAAGGCTGCGTCTACTGGCAATACTGGCAACCTTTACCGCTTGATTAGAATAACCGATGCACGAAAGCCCGATGTAAGTGAGTTAATCAAGGAATCCGACGGCTCACTGATTCACTCTCAGGGACGTCGTCTGGATCGTTGATCAGTTGATCAACTTCTACAGTGGACCTTCCAAATATACCTGCCAGAGAAGCATTGCAGGTAGATATCACCCCTCCATCAGAAATGGAGGTTATGCCGGAGATAGGTTATCTGAAAAAGTACAAAGCCGTTGAACCGTATGGGTTGTCTCTATCTTTTTTCAAGGATAGAGGTGAAACTTTGCTTTCTTAGTTACCAAAACTCTTCCCGGTTATTTGGGATAGTGAGCAGATTCCCATGGAATGATGTGAATCGGCGATTGTGCCGATTTACAAGAAAGGTGACAGATCGGGTTGTGAAAAACGTAGAGGAATTAGCTTGGTAAGCATCTCATCCAAACTGCCCAGCGGGCTTATTTTCCACTTGATGCTTCTATTCGTTTTTGGCCTTTACTGGGTGATGCTGGAAGGTAGCAACGGAAACCGGAGCACAGAATTGCGAAGTTTGTGATTGTTTAATCTGAACTGAACTGTCCATAGAGTGCTATTCTCAACGAATGGTGCTTCTCGTGGTGTCTGCACGTGACACAACCTGGGAGTGCAAATTCTAGCTACGTTCTCCGGACATGATACCGTGCATTCATTCCGATGCCCCAAACTGGTCATTGTAGATGTTCTGAAACCCCTCCAATATTGGCGGGTCACGCACCCCAACACACATGTCTTGTATTTACTAATTCGTCCACGTTAGCAATGCATTGGCGTTATTCACTGATAGGTCACTGCACGCATTCACGTTTAAGCGCCAAATTATTTTTCCGATCGTGCACGGTCGCGCTATCTGGTGTGTTAAAGTTCTTCAACGACTGGTTCCCTCTTCCTAGCCCTGAGATTATCTCATCACTGTATGTGCGAACGATTACTCGGTCTTTTTCAGGACCAAAACCACTTGGGTGCTCATCTCATAATTAACTACGTCTTATCGTTGTTCAAGTTTGTTACCGTTTCTGTTTAGTTTTCATTCGGGATAGTTGTGGTGTGTGTATTTGTGGGTGGATAAATGCGCGTGTGCATGTGTGAGCTGACTGCAACACATGCAGCGATGAGATGGTCTTGGGGATTGCTGGGTGAGCCCAGTCCTTGGAAAGGTTTCGTGCATCGGAAAGTGGGAGTGTGTATGACCAGGAAACCAATTACGCTTAAACGTGGATGTGTGCGGTGGCTTAAAGCTGACTGATGCGACTGCTTCGCTTACCTGGACGAGGTCGTTGGGCCGCACAATGGAGTGCGTTTATTCAGCCTTGTCTATGCCCGCCACCATGTAAAACGGTGATTGCTTGATCATACACGGTGGTGATATAGTCTTAATCTACTTAAATTTATGTCGTCACATGATAAGTAAAAAATAATAACCATGTCTTTGGAAAAGTGGGGTCGATGCATCACCATTGAGATTCTGTGAGTGTCTGTGTGGACATGGTGCAAGATGGGAGTTCAGCAATGGCCGCCTACTGTAACAAGAAACACGGTGTGAATCTGGATCATTCTGTCCAACTACCGAGACTGAGAATATATTCATTACCTACCTATGAAACAAGTAGTGCCAAAACACTATATTCTCAGCCAATAACGTCCTTCTTCATAGATCTTTCACAACTATTGCTCCACGGTCCTCTTTCACTTATTAGTCACTCCTTAGTAGTGTTAGTCTCTTTACCAGTACGCGGGCAGTAACTTGTCACCTCTGTTGCACTGCGGAAACTATTCTGTGTCCAATGGCGGATTAGACTCACCCCATCGAAAGTCTGTATTTAAGCTGAAGGAGTGCACTAAAATTCCATGATGGTACTGGCGTAAACTATCTAGCCGATTTGTTGGACGTTTTGGATCACGTATGGTTCGTCACGTTTTTTAGGCATGATGAGAAGTACCTTGTGACAAACCACGTGAAAGGTTAACACAGTAAGCAAGGGATTCGAACATGTAAATTTTAGATGGAGAATGACAACTACATGATGAAAGAAAATAGACCGGTCAATAAGTTATTCACTAAAGTCTAAAAATCGACTTTAAAAAGAGTAGTGTATGTGAAATAGAGACAGAGTGATAGAACGATACCCTGAAGACCTTCTTTCGTTGAAAGTAGTAAAGACGTTGTGACCACGACCACGTGTTAACTATTCGCGAACGATAAAGGGGTCAGATAAATGATCACCGTTGGACGGCGGGCTGCTGTCTACAACTAATACTTTTGGAATTTTTCCCTCGTTACACATTTTTATACATCACTACAGTCCCGACTAAAAATACTGGCGGCTTTATATATCCTGTAGAATGACAAACAAAATAGTGTATGACATTGAAATTAAATGAGACACTCAAGACACGATAGTCAAGGTGACCGGTTTTTTTTTACCTCAGAGGACGTTCCAAGCAATTGAAGTCTTTGGACACACAAGTGAAGAGTATTAGATTGCACGATCATGGGTGCCACTCTAGCTTAATTCAGGGTAATTTCAAGGGAAAAAGTTGAGTGTATAAATATATTAACGCTTAGGATGAAATGAGAGCGAATTCAGTTTGCACCGTTAACGAAAACCCGTCTGGATCACTGACCTTATCACACTTCATCTTCATTAGTACCCCATATGCTTAGAAGGAATACATTACCTATGTACCCTCTGTTTAAGGCTATTATGAAGCCTAGAACCATTAATCTGTCAAGTCCGCTAGTTTGCTTCCAATTTCTGCGTACTCCTTTGTAACCGACTTTATGGTATTTGCTTCGTTTTGCCTACTAACAAGGTTTTAAGTAGTAAGTTGCGAGATTCGACCTCCCCAGGGTGCATACACATTTTTAGCTCACATTGTACTTGGTGCACACGAGCATACATGCACCCATAAACCCGCATACCCTATTACACCAGTCCCAACCATCCCTTTCTCCCGTCAATCGGTATTGGTAATTATCAAAAACGATGAACCACCCACAGGCGCATTATTCTGTTTTTCTCCTTTGGTCACGGAGTTCATTGAGTGTTAGTCACAACGAACCGCGGTTATCATGGTGCGTCCAACTAACCATTTCATTTTACTGGTCCGGCCGTAGTTTTTCGTCCCTCAGTTACGTAGTCAACCCAGTGCACATGGTGCGCCTTAGAGTAGCGAACAAACAACCGTCTAGTTTATCCGTCATAGCAGCCGTTCTCAGCTCAGCCGTGGTCAAGTTCAACATAGGGACTGTAAGTCATGCGATACAGGTCGCTGCACTCTAAGATCAAAATGCGCGCACATTTGCCACTACGTTTTTGTGTGCGCATGTGGACGCTAAATAAAAACAAACTTCATGCAACCTGAGGTCACATTTCCGCGCCGCAATGGCTCGGTCTGTTAGTGAGTTGTCTGGGCTGTCCTTGCTGAATATTGGCGGCCTAGGTTTGGGAGAATCATGTGATGAGTTTCACGTGCGACGTCCAGACTGTCCTAAATCGTCCCGCCATTTATGCTAGAATGCTGGTAAAAGGCTAATAGCCTTCGGAAGCACCCTAAAAAGAATGCGGGACTCCGGTTAAAAGTCGACACAGAGAATTGAATGATGGAACTGAAGAATTTGTTTGTTACGAACCCCTCGATTTCTGTGCTGGTAGCACGTGTCGATTTGGTTGTTGCTCATAAACTTGTCGGGGAGGATAGGACTACCCGAGCGAGCGCTGACAGATTTGCAGAGAATGAACTGGTTTAATCTCTGTCGAAAGTTTATGGGATTTCGTTCATTGCCCGGAAGGTTAGAGATATTCCGTGCGATTCCGAATTCGTCTTCGTTCTGCACTGGATTCGCTTTAATCCTGCGCGTAACTCATTTATCTGAATACGGAAACTACACAACTATCTGGTGACTTAAATGAATTTAATGCCAGAATGCTGCCTATTATTATCAATATGCCAATATTAGTTTTATCATAGTATTCCAGTTATTAGAGCGTGATTTAGTATGACCAGATAACCATTTCGACGCCTAAACGTGAAGATGTGCAGAGACCTAACATTGACAGAAGCAACTGCATCGCTAAAGGTGAACTGTGCAAGGTGACTATGGGAAAAGTGTGTTGGGAGATTCGTCGTTTTTGGGAAGTATCGATGTTGACAAGATAAAGTGATGATTGCAGGACAGATTGCAAAATCAGTGAGGTACATTCGTGTCTAGCTGAGGATGGCGGCACGTTCTAACGCCCTTAAGGAATTAGGGCAGTTATGATTAGAGGACGATAAGTGAGTTATATCATCTGAAGGAATTATGTTGAACACACAACTAGAGCTTGCGTTGACAGCTTAGATGTGGCTAAAAGATCATGAATAGGTGCTGATGAACCAGCTCGTTATTTCAGTTACGTTACTAATACATTTGGTGATCGCACCTCGTCAATCGGTCGGGCTTTCCAGTTTTGCAGTTTTGCTACTGACTGAACGGTGCTCCTGTCCGGTGTATGGGTGTGAATACTAATCACTGCCACGTTTATACTGAGGTGAATGTGTGTGAACAGCAGTTTGTTTGGCAATTCTGTTTTACCAGTGCGGTTGAAATTAATAGAATACAGATTGATATTGTCAATCCGAAATCTCGGCGACCACACAGTCCGATCGAACTGTGTGGTTTTACCGCAATTTTATTATAATTCATTTCAATTTTGCGAAATGAAGTTGAGTAGAGTTCATCAACATGTCCGACATTCTCCAGAGTTACTTTGACTAATACTTCACCGTAACTATCGGTGGCTCCTTCAATCACCGGGCAACACGAATTATGTTCAAGTTCTAAACAAGCACAGTTGATTGTACACACCACGATAGCAGTAACAGTGCATTTTGCCATAACTATCCAACGTGGTTATCATACCTATTTGACTTCCTGAGTGGAACTAATTCTAGGAAGTTAACAATTGCCAATAATATGCAAATATTAGTTTCATCACAGTGTGCCGGGTATTGGATAGAATACAATAAACAGGTTAAACCCATAGTCAGATTTGTGATGTCGACTTTGCTAGGTAAATGTATACCACTTATCAAAAGCTACATCAGCCTTGATGGGGCAAGCGCCGTTAAGTGGACGGTCCATAAGATGGAGGAAAGATATTAAGAGCTAGACCATTTCACTTGAGCATTTTGGTGTGTCGTGCTTCCACGAGATCCGCACAACAAGTGATCATAGGCAAGCAACAGGATAAGACTACGTTTCGCGGCAAGTGAGATTTCTGTGTTTACACAACTCAGTCATCATATCGTCACCTTTATTTTTCTCTCTCTTCCTACTTTGCTATACTGATGATTACTTGGATTTATTATTTAGTTTACTGCTCAAAAGTGGCAATCAGAGCAGCCAAAATCCTTTAACCGTCAGTGGTTATCTCAAGTGTACTAGATTCTTTAAAGTATGCAACATTCAGGAAACCAACATGAACATACGAGATTATTCCGCAAGTAGATCAGCGATAAACGCAGTGCTAATGGATGACATACCGCTGACCAGATATTGCATAGGTTGCTATTCGACTTGAGCGTTCAATGCGAGGAGCTGCTAAATTGACCAACATCACCAGTTTATTAGCAATGAACGAGTCTGTGTTTGTTTATATACCACTTACGGTTCACTATATTTACGTAGGTGGCTTTATCCGATCATTTTGTGGTTAGAAATAGCACCTTTGAATGTATAGTTTGCAAATTCCAGAGTCGTTCACCGTTTTCTCAAGCGGATAGTGCCACTCAGTTTTTCTCGCGAGAGTTCAGAAAAAGTCAATCTAACCATGGATGCCTTTCTCAGTGGTGGTAGTAGAAATCGAAGTTCCAGGGATCTACATGTACCCACTCCCGATGAACACACTTCAGTCTGTGAAATAACTCCAATGACGGTCCATATCGGTCGGATTCCAGCTTTTACTACTGAAAACCTTGTCAGTAGCGAAAAATCATGTTATCGCCGGGGATTGGGGGATAAATTGAACGGAATGTACTCGCGATCCGATAGTCAGTGGTACCATTTTGTACTACGTTTTTCTGCCGTGAACGTCTTCTAAGTGGATAAAGAATGTGCTGAGGTTTCCATACCATCCTGGGGTATATGGTTTTTGTGCGTTTGTTCGCTACTTAAATCCAATGCCTTGAACACGGGAGCCAACTGAGGCGTCAAGCTACAACTTAATACTTCATCCACAATTAATTGGGTTCCACTTTCGATGGTTGGTGAATCAAACACTGCTATTATCGTCCTAGTATTCTAACCGCTGAATTCGTTTGGTATTTTCTACTGAGTTTCATGATTCAACTCCATGATATGTATGAATTTCAGTCATTTAGATAGCATTGCGAGGATCTATGATGTGAAGTGAGGGTAATAAAATACATCATTTCGGTTTGCAGCGCGCACACTTGTTTGTTGCAACCGCTAGTCCACCGGATAAGTGTGGTCATTACTTTCCGACTGTATTCTAGAAGATTCCGGTTGCTGAACTTGGCACTCACATCGTGAACGGTCGGACACGATTCACACACCACCAGCGCTCAGATTTATATTCTATTTTAATAGATTTGTCTGGCCTGGACCGCTTGATATCTGTTGTAGAATCCCGTATTTCCGAACAGTGGGCAATCTTTTTAACGATTTACGGACCTCAAATTTGAAGGGACTAAAGAAGGAAATTTCCCGATGTTTCGAAGTTAGATGTTATTTCGACTTTCCAATATTTTTTCTCGAGTCACCTTGTGACTGTAAAATGGATTCTTCATTCATGCACGCTCCTCACTATTCAAATGAGATTAATATGGTCAAGCTTTTTCGTTTTGAATATGTTGTTTTTCTTGAACTCAAAGTACTCGCTAAGCTCGGATCATCGTAGCGGCCCAAGCGGATAAAACTTGCCAGTGGTCTGTAGTATACAATAAGAACAATATGAAGTATCACGTCAAAATAAGGCTACTACCGGTATTGCACTGATTCCATACGCAAAAGCAACGGTTAGATCAAACAATAGGAACATTATGCAGCTGCTTTATCCCTCCCTTCCCTTCGGAGTTACAGTGATACAGTACAGGAATGATCCACGAGAGATTTATTGTGTTCAAATGCGCGCGGAAATTCAACAGGAATGATCCTTTTGATCTTTTACACTGATGATGTTGATAATGTGACCACCGTTGGACCTATACGTGTAATTGTTGGTATTCGTTGTATTGATGATGCAAGTACGATTTCAAGTGTCACCACTCCCGTGGTTCATAGTGAGCAGTACGCATTCCCAACGAGTATATTTGTATTTCTGTGGTGAAGCCTATGAGGTGGTTCTTGATATTGCAGTAGCCAATATCATTTCCTCCCTCCCCCTGCTACACCACTGGCGGAGGTTGTGCTTGTAGGATGTGTCTAAAAAACCCTAATTTGGCGATTCAGTGATCGAAGAACTCCCAAACCGGATACGTCATACTTGGCGTTTACTGGTTGCCGTGGTCTTATGCTTGTATTCGATGATTGTTGCTCTTTTCCAACGAAAGGTTTGCAATTAGACTTTGCATTTTCGTAAAATGAACTCGCTTGCGTTCTTTTACCACGTCGCTTCACTAAGAACCAATTAATGCTTTCCAAATCCGGACCCCCACGCTATCCGTCAGCCATGTCGTTGTCTTTGCGCAGCGTCATACTCGTCGATTTGTTCGGTATTCGCCGTCTGACCAATGCGTTTGGTCATCTGTTGATCTTCCAAGGTTTGGCTGTGATTGTCGGTCCGCCTCTGTTCGGTAAGTGTTTCTTTCCCCCTCCCCTCTCTTTCCTCTCTTTGATTGTGCGTGTCTGTCCGTCTATCCGTGTGTATGTGTGTGTGTGTTTGGGAAAGAGGGAGACGAAATTCCGATCCCACGGGGACAAGCACAACCACGAACGACGTATTTTGCTGTTTTCCGTGTTTTCATACATTTTATGTTTTGATATACGTGTCATGGTATACTAACATTATCAATATTGTTATTATTATTATTATTACTATTGTATCATATCACAACTGCTACCATTGTCAGCGAATTAAAGAACCATCAACTCTCGTTATGTTTCATTGCGCTTTTTTGAGTTGTGACAGAACACATGGGAAACTACACAAATTGATGAACTAGCTTGTGTTTCGGTGATTTTTCATCATGTCAAACACCACATTATATGTCCCTATCGGTTGGTGGTGATCGAAGTAAGAATTTCGAATCACGCCACTGCCAGTCACATCGGTGAGACAGTGGTCCGCTGCTGCCAGGCTGTTTACCACATGTATTCCAATGAGACTCTCCAAATCTCAAGGTCAGGCTGCCGCTTCTTCCTGATAGTGCAGTGAACTTTTGAAGCTGTTGGGTATGCTCATTCCATTGTACTCAGGCGGAAACATGTACCGAATAACTTTCAACGGATTTGGTGGGTTTTAAAGGGGTACATTTGGTCATCGGCTGGGTCATGTTTCAGAGGCCACGTCTTTGTATTAAACGCCGGTATAGATAGCATTTTTCTTGGAGCTTAAATATATGAATTAAGAGCTTTTACTCATGCACCTTTGCCTCCAAAAAGGCTATCTTGGCGTTCATTTAGTTATCATACAGTTCTGTCTTCCAGTGAAATTTGTTTTCGGACATCTGTTGCACGTCCTGATCAGGTGGCGTACTCCATTCGGTCTGTGTTGCATGATGTACTAAGCTTTTTGTAATAACTGGGCTTTCTGTGTCTCAGGGTGGCTTCACTCAATTCCAACCGTTGTTCAGTCGCCGAACATGGTCAATTTTACTAGCCGCGGCAGCCTTATCCTTGCTCATTACAACACAAACGAAAACAGCGTTACAACCGTGACCCGAATTCACTGATCTGTGCATCAGGTAGCATGGATCCAACCAATATCAAGAATAAACTATAAGTCGGTGAATGAGTAAGTGAAGAATTCTTTTGAAGAGGGATCTTGAGAGATCAAAATAAGAAACAACATTATTCGCCATGACCGAGTTCTCAGTCAGATTCAAGAAAACGGAGGTCAGAAGCAGTTTCATCGAAGCCCCCATATGCACGAAATAAAGCCAAGGTGAAAAGATAATGTTGAGGGAAGTGATACCTTGAAACCGAACGACTCAAAAGGTGCAAATAGATAGAATAGGCTGCTTCACTGTCTGACCTTTGGATCCGTATCATACGTTGGTTTTTATATCGATCGAATAAATGGAAGATGGTCACTCAAGCAAGGCAACATACAGGTATTGTTGAAATTCCCTAGACTTCAGGGTTTTTTGAAGTAATCAATCTCCAAAATACGAGGTCACATCTTCGTAAAATTTGCGAAGTTGTATGAGAAAATTGCAATAATTTCTTCCTTACACGCAAGAGAAAAATTCCTTATCCTATTCAAATCGTGACTTTTAACAGAAAATTGTGAACATTTATTCACCGGATTTTCCAGTGGTTTTGCTACTTTAAAATTTGGTAACAAATAAATAGATTTATCAGCGTCTATGATATGTACAGCCTCCTGTGGGACATGACTGAAGCACACGTTTACAATAACAATTTTCCTAGAATAAATTCTGTTCCGACAGATAAACAGACAAACAAACAGACAGGGGACTTTCGTTTTTTGTGCACGGTGGATTTTACGTTGTTCAGGGTATTTTTAATAACGTCCCATCAACAAGGGTAATCATGATTTTCTGCAGTCCATGCAAGTTAGCGTGGTAAGTTGTGCGGCTTTAAACTTACTAAAATGAGTTTCTTGGACGTATTCATTGGTCCCCTGATTCTCACCGCTGTTTTTCGAAGTACATCGATGATGAAAACGATTCACGATGCGAAGTGGCATATTTTCGTGGCTACGACGTTTAGCCACCTTCGTTCTTTTCTCCGCCATTCTTTTCAAAAGCGCACGGGAATTCTTTAACAAATCTTCTCCCAAAATAAATGCCTAATGATCTCTGGCTGTTATTTCTATTCAAATGCAGCCAAAATCATTGTCTAAGTTGGATATGCTCGTTCTTTTGCACACTACATCTTATGACATCACTTTTTGCATGAATAATGGGAAAAAGTATGCTTTTATTCACAAGAAGAATATAAAATAATTTTATCACGGGAAAAGTGTTCGGTGGGCTCGCACAATGTAATCCCTCTACTCTTTAATAAAGTAGCGGAATTTTCCGACTTCCTGTAAATTTCTCTTTTACATAGCGAAAATAAAATGGATATTCAACGGGCCGTGCCCAGATGATCTTGAAATCTAAGTCACGCATTTGAAGTCAGCCGGAGATTGTTTTCCCGGTGAGGTTACCCTTCACGGTGAGTTAGCTGTTGAACTGCTAGACGACATAGTATTCTCCATGCATGTTCGCTTCGTTTTTGCTTTCTGCTAGCCAGACAATTCAGAAAAAAAAGAAACGTTTCCAGAAGGATCAAGATTTCTCTTCAGTGACTAAAACCAGCCATGGTGGATCTTGCCTTTGTTAGTTTACCGATAAGCCATATTTGACATTTACAAATTTCGGACTTCTGAACTTCAGGATAGTTCATCATGGTGATTAGGGTCACGAAATTTCAATGATCAACGGATCGAAGCAGAACTAACGTGACTGATACCACGTTCTATAGAATTTCATATTTCAGCCTTGTGTTGTGATACACTACGAGAAGTTCAGGAAAAAGGAATTAATTACGAAGATAAAAGTCCGTCTAGCAAATTTCGACAACACCTGTACATGGTTGCGTGACAAGGCGAAAGTCGATACGCGAAAAAGCGTCAGTACATCGCTTATAACCAACCATGGTATGTGGTCCTCAATAAATTTTCATCCGAGCTCGGTTTCACGGAGGACTTATTAGCATAGGGTGTGCAGAGCCAAACCAATCCGAGTAAGTCTACGAATATCCTGAACTTTTTGGTTTTTTACTGTCACCTGAATACTTGAATGTCACTCGTTACATGAACTTCCCTTCCTCCCCCTTGCCGCCCTCTCCTTGTCCATCAGGTTATTTTTGTGATAGTGTTAGCGATAGTTTTCTGGACTGTTGTGACTTAACGGGATCCGTACCACCTCGTCATCGTTCGGTTCACAATAATGCCTGTGTCAGACGACTGATAAACGCATTCTACATCTGCGCCGCTCTGTTCCTCCTGACCAGCTTGTTGTTTGCCCCGTTGCGTTGGATTGCTCGCCACGATCCTGTGTGCAGGAGTGGGTGGCCACCTCGCTGTTGTGCGCGTGCGACCCGGGGAACCCCGTCATCGTCGACTGTCTTTCCATGCGGTCCGTTGGATCCCACTCTGACTGACTCGGAAATTTTCCCCATGGGGACAATGCACTCACCTGCCGGCGCGCAATACGATCCGCAACAAACACAAACCACTCAGATTCTGGTGAGTTTTCGCATGATCTCCTACTTCCGAACCCTGGTGTTGTTTGTTTTAACTTGCCCCTTCGGACAATTTTGTGGGTATTCTTCACTCACCTTTTTTATGCGTTGTTCATTCACTGCTGAAGACAAGAACAGACTAATGGTCGAGTTTTTAACCTGTGCAGTTACACCAAGTACTGGATGTACTCTGTCGTAGTCAGCTTGTAATTAAAAGACCCTAGAGGACCACCTGCGTCAGACTGTCAAGTTCTTCAAAGCACTGCGTAAATGTGTTAAAAGCACCGAAATGGTAATATGAAAGATTAGTTTGAATAACTAGTACATTAGGCTGACATAATAGAGAGAGAACTTTAAGCTTTCAACATATGACTTTGTTGCTGTTCGTGAGATCCATCTGCCAGCTGGTTGGTAATGGCAGTTGGTATTACAGTCCAGCGTCAAGATACATATACCTACCATATTCCCAAGCACCGTCGTTGATCGTCTGCGATTGTTGTTTATTCAATGAGTGTATAATTCACGTCATTTACGAATAACTACTAGATTGATGATCGTGTTCTTACTCCTGACCTGGAGACGCATTCAGTAGCACGCAACTCTACTCGCTTATAATATTTTCGAACGTACGTTTCAGTATTCTAAAAATCCTCTCAATGCAATTGACTACATATGGGAGAAGCTGATCACCGAGTAGTTATTTGTCAATCGTGTGCCTTCCTCCTAAATTTGACTCCCGAAAAAGAGCGGGAAGGAATATCCTGATTGTTCCTGATCCGATCTAACCATGTCGTGTACTTTGCAGTCCGGGCAACAGGTATACACTTCTTTTTTGAGTTTGAGGAAAACCATCCTGTGTTTGATTTTGTCTCACCCATCAGAAGAATGGTCGCTTGTCTGGCGCCAGGTTATCAATCGATTTCATCCTAAATGACGGAATTATAACGCAGGTCATAATGCGTAATAGATGTTGCACGTACGGTGTCTTATAGGAAAATGTTATAAGTCATAAAACTTGGAAAAGAAACCATCATTCATCGCAGTTTGTTTGAAATCAGTAAAATGTTTCTGACAAATCGATTTCTCACATACCAACAATACTACACAAACGACTGATTAGATCAACTTTGAACCGATTTCAGAAATTTATTCATGAATTTTTGGAGGAAGCCACTGGATGAACTCGTTTCATCGTTTGACAATCTTCACGAACATTGACGATTTCATGGACTGACTATTTATAACTGTCAGGATCGTGTGTTCACGAAAACGTTCAGTTTATTTCCGGAATTATTTGACCATAGTATTCTGCACACTTCCCCGGGAATCAAACAATTCACACTAATTTCATCAGGCCTAGTTGCACTACGCCCATTCCGTAGACATCTTTCAGTGCGTGTTGATTCCATTCCAAAATCAAAATAAGGATTTGGGTTTGTCTCAAACGGAGTACATCCCTAGACGCTTACGATCTCGGCCTAGGTTGTATTCTACCATGTGTCACACTTTTTAGAAAATTGTTTTGTGAAATAAGACACACCGAAATTTATCACGTGTTCATAACATTTTTGGATTTGTTTTCTGTTTTCCCAGTCCGAGATCGAATGAAAACACGGAACTCGCGCTGGCAGCCGAACCTTGAAAAAAGGAATCTGCATTTTTGTCATATTGTCAGTGCCGCACACACTAATCCTTTCAGGTAATCTCTGGTCCTGTTCAATCCCTGTCCATCCTCTTACTTGGATATATTTTCCCCCCAGGATCTAATCACCGATCGGTTTGGCTGCATTGCATATGACTAAGTCTGACCGCTATTGGCGTCCGAGTGATTTCCATGAGTTTGTGGATATGTGCTAAGTGGTTGCTGGTTAAACTTCTTCCTTTAGACTTCCATCAAGATAACGATTTGAAATAAATATAACCGCCCCTACCCTCTGTTTTTCTATTCGCTTCGCAAACCTCGACCCCCCCCCCTCTTCTACTCACATACACACACACACATACACAACTCATACACGTGTATCTCCAACTCTTAGCTCCTTTCGTTTTTACCCAGTCACAAATCCACACCTGTAATTAGCCAGGTCGTTTGCTGCTCGTCAGTAGAGAGCTTTTTTGTTTGTTCCTCTTCACTTTCCATTGCTCCAGTCAATAATCAGTTCATCGATCGAATCATGTTGATCTCGATCATCCTCTCTCTCTCTCTCTGTCTGATCATGAGTATGAGGAGTACTTTTCAAAATATACACCGATGCGTATACAGTTTGACTGATAGGACTTGTGCGAACAGTGGTTGGGCCAGATAAAAATAACAGAAAAATTGAGCATAGATTTGAACATGAATTTCTATTGCTTCTCTGAAGCCTCCAAATAAGATAAGCGTCATATATTGGAATCCATGGTCGAGTGAAATGTGAGAACAGACTTCACATATGCAGATGGACGCCGCAACTCCTGCGTGCAATGCAAGCTCAAAATTGCTCATTCTCCTGATATGCGAGGATCCAGTTGATAGAATGTTCGACGAGTTTTATACACCTGCTTCTTTGGGAGGAGGTGGGCTAGTCACAAGTTATCCGTAATACCAAACCAATTCTTGATATCTCAGCCGTCTAGCATAGAGTCAAATTAGGAAAGCCCGAAATTGATCTTTGAGAAACACACAATGGACAGCCTACTCACGCGTAGTGTAACTGAGTGCAGTAGTTCAACGGTGCTCTGGGAAATTGGAACCCCAAGCTCTCCTTTTAAGTTGGGCCAAGAGCAAATAATACTTCGTCTATTTGGTCAGAATATTTAAATTATAATTAGGCATACCACATGAACTGTCCTTTTTCGAACAGGAAATGTGATTTTAATCGTGAGTAGCGTGCATGGGTGGCGAGCCCACTTCTAGAACCACAAGGTAATTCTTCCAAAGTTATCTCGTCGGTTAATTAAGAGCAACCTTCAGAACGAGGACACATGGTCCCCAGTTTCGATTTTCTATGTAATCAATGGAGTATTGTATCTGGATGATAGGAAAAAATTCCCCCGAAAGCACAAAACGGGTTTCGCGGTGGTTGCCGGTCGTGTGCTTGCGGGGGAATTTTGCCCTGTCATCTAGACATAATGACATACTTCATGTATCAGGAAATCTGATACCCTCAAAGAGTGGTATCTGCAAATTCATCGCATTTCCGCTAAGGAGTTTGTGTCCTCCTCTCATACGTCTACGGCGCGTGGAAAATCCGGACACGAAGACCAGCAAAGTAGCGGCGGTAGAGGCATTCCATTGCAATTCATTTTGAATAGATCTTTGCCCATGTTCCATTTCATTCGTCAAAACAGAAAACTCTGACACGTGACAGTGACAAAGGAGATTGTGCACAAAATGTAAAATAATCGAAATCCAACTCGTCCTCACAAATTAGCAATCACAGACAATTGTATGCACAGGGCAACATTTGTTCTTGCAAAGGGTAACGCGTAGAATTTCATTATTCTTAGCTGCATGCATAGACTGGTTACGAAAATGTTTACCGCACTGTGGATCACTTTTCTTGAAATGTATGGCTCAAGAACCAATATAGTCGCCTACTTACGACAGACGATGCATTTAAGCAAACGACAATCGTCCAACATTCTGTCAGCAAGTGTCATCCTTCTTCAAGTAAACAGAAAGAATCTCGAAAAGGCTATCCGAAAATACAGGTCAATAATGGGTTTGCGCCACACGAGGGCATATCGATAGTTGACAACGCCTGGTAAAACTGCTGCCTACTAGGGACAGGTTTGCAAGATCAACTAAGAACGGATAATGGGTTTTGGTCCATGCAAGGTCTGTCAAGTCGATCGGAGCGACGGGATGTGGATTCATGAAGCATCATGCTCTTGTTGTATTAGAGTCCATTTCAAATAATGTAACAAAGAAAGCGAGGTGGGTGAGGCCCATCTGCATTTGACCAACCATGCAAGTCAATTTGGCAAACATGTATCACCGTTTACATAGTTCGTTTTCCAGCCCACGCTTTAGCGACATCGATCCTCCGTCTGCCTGAATATCTCGGCTCCGTTCTGGCCAGGTGCCTGTGGTCGTTGGGTTGATTCTTTTGCGCATCATTTCTGTTCCGTTGGTTTGGTTGCTCCGGTTGACGGCTTGATTGGTAGTACCTCACATAGGGCACCTTGCTGTTTACCTGATCTACCACTGAGTTCCATCTACAAGTCCGCATGCTTCTTTTTATCTGCTGCGAGATGCTTCTGGCACTCACTATCTCTTCTCTGGTCTATGGCTCTCAACTGATTGGCCCGACCGGTTTGATACTCGCCTCATTTTGTTGGTACAGCTTTTCCCGCTAAAATATGTGGTATCAACTGTAACACATCAGGAACAGACGAACGATGATAACCTATACAGAGTTAAGATCTGTCTTTCCAAATGTAAACGGTAATGATTAAAATTACCACGTATCAACGATGAAAGCCCAACACCAAATCACATTCCGGATAATAAAGCAATTAAACGTGCGTAAATACTATTTCGAAAAAATAAGCACAGATCAAATTTCCGCCCATTCAAATAATTCACTTTTCTTTGGTCATCGTTTTCGTGGACTGACTTCAGACTGGTTCTTATTTAGAGTCTAACAGATTTTATTACAATTGCTGTGATGAGTGATACCTCTGAAATGGGTAGCTGTATGATGACAATAACCTACTGTTCATGAGGTTTTTTATAAGAGAATACTAAGATAACTGATATGTCCGTAATGACACAACGTTTTCGGTGGCAACGAATTATGATCTTGCAATAACCCGATAATGTCAGACCGCGGGCTTGCCACAGAAAACGTCGACCCAAGTGAAATCTGCCCGAATTGAATTCGTGCCGCCAGTAAGAAGAAAAATGTGGGGATTGTATACTGTCCTTACACGCAACGCGATCAAAATCAGTTCAGAGCTAAATTCACCAAAGTTCAATCTGTGGTCATTCATGCAACATTCATCCCCATCCATCCAACGTCATCGTGCATACCTGATTTATTTTATCGCAGGCAATGATTGGTTTATCTGACTATTGATTTCTAGCTGTCGGACATTCGATCTGACGCTGTATCATCTAATGGCGCGTGGCAACTGCTCACGGTCCGATGTCCATTTTCTGCCGTATATGATACACTGAAGAATCCAGTACATCCAACTGCAAATCGGTCATCACTACAGAAGACATTAAAAAAATTAATGATGCGAGATCTTATGCCTGCTTAATATTAGGTTTTTTGAGTAATGAAGTATTTTACAATTCTATTTTGAAAAAGAACGTCGACTGAGAGGTTAGCCCGTGCCTAAAGCTGACGTCCGCCTAGAATCATTGATCAGTTCAACCTGCCTCAATGAAAGTGATTCTTCGTTCTTGATAATAGAGGCAGATGGAATCCTCCCGTATTAGCCGTGTCCCAATCCACTCGTTGACTCCACTCAAGTTTGAGTAGAACATCGCTGTGCCATCGATATCCTGTCCAATTTCTACTTGTGTGTGTTGTCGTCCACCTCTTCCACAATGTCAGCAGGTGGCGAATTCCAAAGGATTGTGGCCCTTTACGATAAGTGATAGACTAACGGCAAACTAGTTGAATGGATTTTGAACAATGTCATTGGATGCCCGCACACACGACAAGGTCCCCGAAGCGAGAAGGTAGCCTGTAGCTCTGGTCCTGGATTATCAACGACAATGAGGTGGGTGTGGATAAGATCTTTATGTATTCGGCGGTAGGTTTCTTGAAATGGACCAGTCGCCTCTAAACGACCTTTACAGCAGGTCCAAAGTAGTCCTGCGAAGAGCCGAGTGGCGGCACTCTGTACTTCCTCTAGCTTGACCGACTCAGCATCAGTACATGGGTATACTGCCACACCACAATACTCCAATTGAGGACGCGCATGGTAAGCATACAACATACAGAACGCCTCATATTCTGGTTAGGCTATGACGGAGATCACGATTCCACACCACCACATGGATAATTGTTTTCCAACCCATTTGAAACGGCGAAAACGGAGGTCACGGTTCACATAGAGGTAAACTCATAGACGACAGGTGATAATGGTGGAACTGAAGTGAGAGAGCAAAAATGCCGGGGTTGCCCGAGGGGTGACTTTGACGGACGCGCAATAGCCACGCCCGTCGAGCCTGAGAAGCTCATTGTCGATTACCGTACGTGTGGAAGTAACCCACAACCGATGCCCGACGGTCAGCGACCGACCATGCTGCTATTTTACCGTATACTGCTGGCGCAATGAAACTACGCACAACGACTAGCCTACTCGCGAGTAGAGTAACTGTTAATGTGGCACATTTTGGGGGATCCAGAAATTGAGTTGGCAACTGACTCTTCCTGTTTCTGATTTGAATCGTGAATTGAAAATAATCGTACTTATATTTAGTTCCTACCATTTCATGTAGAATTTTGATTTACAGAGTAATCCAAAAGAGAGGAGTGCAAGATGCAGAGAAATTCGTGGAAGCAAAATGAAGCAGTACATGGAGTTTGATTATTGATGAATGTGAATAACGAGGTCGTTGATTACTTAGTCGCAGTCTACGAGCAAGTGGGCCAAGTAAGGAAAGAGTTTTTCTATATGTAGCCGTGCGTCAGTGAAGTATTCTGAATTCCGGGTGAGTGGATGAGATAGAGACAGCTTGAGAGTGTGGAGGGAAGACAATGGTTTGCGTCGTAAATTAACCTATATGTGAATTTGTCCGAAGCACCTAAATGCTTGCTAATGATAGAGCTCGTTAGAATATCCCTTATCAATGTTGCCATAACGGGAAAGCGATTTCAGACACCTAGTGATAAAACCAAAATCATTTCCTTTTAAACCAGGAATAATTATAGGAGAGAAGTAAAGCCAAAGAGAAAGAATGCAAGAGGTTACAAGTTGAAGTACAAAATCGTAAGGCACTCTAAGTTCTCGTAGTCTGAACGATGGAAAAAAAGCTTTCTAACTTTAGTGAATACTGCTTCAGCGTGACTAGTCCAACGAAGGTTGTGATTTCTAGTAGCCCCTAGGTAACGGACGGAGGAAGCTTTAGGAGATGTTGGCTATCATTGGGCATATATGGGATGTTATTGAGAACAGTTGGGTAGCGTAGTTCACACTGAAGGTTGAAGGGTACTTGAACGCATTTTAGGACGATGACGGAAATAAAATGGAATGTAGACCAGTAACAAAGTTCATACTGTTTTGATAAAAATTCAAACTTTCATTTCCGTTATGGGGACATATAAGCAGAATATCATCGGCTTGTTTTTGGCCAACGAGATTAGGTGAAATGCAGAGTCTACTAATGTAAAGGGAGAAAAGAAGTGGGACAGAATGGTATCCTGAAAGACACTAGAGTTAACTTGAAGAGAAGATGAGTGTTGGTTACCACAATAAGTAAACTGTGTGCGATTAGAAAAATAATCAC
Organism: Fasciola hepatica; assembly: GCA_948099385.1. Classification (NCBI taxonomy): domain Eukaryota; kingdom Metazoa; phylum Platyhelminthes; class Trematoda; order Plagiorchiida; family Fasciolidae; genus Fasciola; species Fasciola hepatica. The sequence goes on along the minus strand of CANUEZ040000142.1, from coordinate 11,206,966 downwards.
GAAAGATGTTCAGATTAGGACCTTTAGCTCCATTATCATGTAGAATATTTATGAGGGTCTTGCAATGAAAAAAAACCAAATGTATTCACATAGTCAAGAAAAATTAGCCTGGCAGTACAGTTAAAGTGATCAAAAGTAGAAGCAACAGCACAAGCAATGTAGCCAAATTTATTAAGAGTTGACAGAAGGGGTTTATGGGCAAATTTTGTCGGGGCAGGAGAGTGAACTTGGGGACTTATGTGGAGAAGGAGTACAAATTCAAATACTTTCAGAAAAGCAGATGTGCAGGCTATCGGGTGATATTTTTAGGAACCTTTCTTGACTCAGGCGCGATGCGTATAGATCTCAAACATTCGGGAATCACCCCAAAATCAATACAACGATTATACAGATCAGTCCAAGGGGACGTGAGTTCGAAACAGCAGGCTTTCAGTAACGTTGATGATAGCAAGTCGGGGCCACCTGAGTTATGACACTAGACTTGTTGTGGCATTCGAAGGACAGAGATGGATGCAATGGGGTTGGGTTCATGAGCTTCAATATATGGAGGAAGAAATGAGAATACATCGGAGTAAACGGTGGACTGATGATTCAAATCTTCCATGTTTAGACGAGATATAATGTCAGTAACACGGCGTTGTCGGTGGAAAATTATAAGCCGACGTTTCGGTTATTGTGGGTAACCTTTCTGAAGGCAGTTTTATAATCAGTGTTTAGCTTTAGTTTAGGCCTGGTATAACACAACTGTTTCAGGGCCTTCCACATCCCTCGTCAGCTCTTGTTACCCAGCACCGTGTCTGTATTCAGATAATTCAGATTTCGTACTTCGGTCTTGATGAGCATGGATAGCAAATTTCACAGCATGACCCAAACGACATTTGTGCGCACTTTCCTTAGCTTTACGGAGTCTCTTCAAGTGAGAAGAGGAGGGTCGAAAACAATAGATCTCTATGGTGTTACAAAAGCTAGGGTATATATACATTATATATATATATATATATATATATATATATATATATATATATTGTAAGTCACCTTCTAATAGATTATTTCTGCATACCGCTCCCGACAGGCGAAAAAGGAGGAACACTTGATAAGAATTCAATAAGAGAAACAGGAAAAATACATGTGTCGAACGAAAAACTTGCCGGGAGCTGATATGTAGCTCACTGATCCAAATAGCGCACATTATCAGGTGTCAATGAACCATACGGTCACTTGTATTTTACCTTATAAATCAGCGGACTCTATAACGTCCGTTTGATTCCGCGCATAAACTTGTAAGTCGGTCTTCAAAGTATTCGCTCAATGTTCTGAGGCACAATTCCAATGGATTTTCGGTAAATGGTAAATCTTTCATAACTAATAATTTGGCTCCACAAAACCACAACACTGGTTCAATGCCCGTGACGCCCGCGTTATGCCGCGGATTCGGTAGATAGATAAAAGGCAAGCATGTACGAATGAACATGAATGCGGTAGGAACATACGTTAAGCGCAAGTACGAGAAAACAAGTGAAATGCAAACGCGTAGACAAGTGGGTGAGTCAGAGTTGAATGCAAATGAAGGCGTTAACCAGATACGCAATCAGACTGGACCACGAAAAGACGTTCACCACGTGATATGATCTTTGATCAGTGCTGACGGGGACGAAACACGACTAACGTGAACTATGTGTGCTCATGAGTGCAAGGGATTCGTATCGTGTGACCTGTGTGCGTGTGCACGTGACTAAAGTTTACGAATCGAACACGCAATTGGACCTAGAAAACTGCATTCGTTTGACCGGTCCAGTCCTTAATAATCAAATAGAAATGAAATAGTCTGCAACTTGATCATTTGAAATAAAATGGTTGAGTTAAAGGATTTGAAACAGATGAGCAGAAGTTTTGTATACTGAATTATGTCATTTGGTGTAAAATCCGATTGGTTCAACTGCAAGACTGTTTGTTAAAAATCCCGAGAAAACTGTGTAGACCAGTAACAACAGAAATAATGAATCCACCCTTACCACTGCTCTGCAGAATGTTCGACTAAAAATCTTGTAATATTGATTCACATGGGAATCAGACGACGAACAGGGGAATTCGTTGAGTCTTGTGAAGCTGTAGCCGAACATCTTAGCGTCTGATGCGTGATACTCACACTGGGAGTTGGTTTTCACTAAATACGACAGGCATTTTATCTATCTTCCAGCTAATTAGCACGCCTGATTGAATGAGAATTTAGGTGTCGTTCAGTACAGGAATAATCAAGTTCAAAACCGATCGTTCTTCTGAACAGTATCGTGGACATGGATCTTATCTTCCAGGTTGTCGTCACGCTTCACAGGAAAGTAATGAAGTCTTGCTCGCTTGACAGAAGCCCCCGTTAGGACTGGAGAATACGCACTACAGTGATCATTCACGACAACTATGGAACCATGAAACCCCCGGGGCGCATGTTTGCCAGTCATACACTTTACCAGCAGGCTCTAAACGGCCTGCTTGAACGATTTTTCGATGGCGAGTCGACTTCTGATACTGCATATTGAGTCATTTCATAAACAAACTGAATCTCTTACTATTCAAAATGATCAGATAGCCAAACTCTGTAGGTTGTTTTGTATGTAATGCATTCGTTTCATTTGGGCCTCCGTTGATAAGCTGTCCATTACTGGAGTCGATTGCTGTACAGTTTAAACTTGGTTATCTTGCAAAATCAGTGACAGATGGACACTGTAACACGTATTGCCGACTTGAGGCAGACTATCAAGAACCAGTCCAGATAAGCCGGTGGTTACGTGAGTAATTCACACCCAAGCACCCCTGGTTCTAGGCTCATTTACAACTCGGTGGATTTGTACTACTGATGACTGTTGACAACCCAGGTGAAACATACGTACATAGATTTGTAAGAGTGGTTAGTGCACTTGCATCGAGTCACGAGTCATTTTCTGCTACAAACCTATGATTGAATGGTTGACAGTGATAGAAAACAGAACTTACTCCATGAGGGATCCTTAAATAGACAAATGAAACAGTTCACTGAAACACCTGTGCACTGTGTATAAATCACATGGAATGGCGATGAAACGACAAGGTCCGCAATCACCACTTAGAAAATATAACATAAACTACCAAAACCATCAGCACTCAAGGTCACAGAAAACCATCTTTAATATGAGTAAGTGAACAGTAAAACCGGACTGTTAATCAATTGATAGTCTACATTTGTTGATTAACGACCGTGAATGGCTTAAAAAATATTCTTGCAGATAGAGTATGAAACTCGACTAGCAACGGTCTGAGCTAGCACAAAACCACAAGAGGTCATCGGTAAACCGTTTTACCTTTGGCCTGTGAAATGGATAGACAATGATGCCTCTTATCTAACGTTGTTCAATGTTAAGTGGAAAGCTGATACCCACCCAGTGATAAACGTCTATAAAACAGACCTGTTTAGACTTTCCAATGATACCTGCAATGGCGTTGCGAGAAAATGTTAAATAAAAAAAGTTTTGCATTCCGAAATTTCCTAAAACTCGAGTATGTGTCAGCCGTTGACGGAATCGCAAGTTTCGAAATCTAACACAACCTCCGAACAAAAATTGACATTGATTAGTCTGTTGACTGAACATCTTTGGCAATATTTTCAATTAAAAGAATTCTAACAGTATGAATACGAATAACTGAAAACAACCACTGGTCGTCAAACAAGTGTTTTAAAAGTACATGCATTTTCTGTTGGTGAGCTGATGCGGACTGTAAAGAACATTGCTGTGCTGTCTATATCCGGTGTCTTCAAATAACCGCATAAAGACCCTTCGGACCTTAGCGAAACTAAACTGAGGATAAAGGAGCAACAAACAAACCCATTTACAGTAATTTCACATTTTTTTCATCTCATTTTTGTGCTTGAGTACAATGTTTGGGGAATACTCTGTGGCCTCAAAGAAGCACTGTACTATCAGGGAGATGCGACAAACAGACCCTGACTTGCTGCATACGAGTATTGGAACCGTTGCTGATGGGCTTCGAACCTTTCAATTTCGAAACAGTCAAGGCTTATACTGATCTATTATCACTGGTGTGGGTAATTGAATAAGAGATATTCATAGTGCTTATGAATGAATACATGTAGCATTTGTGAATTCAGTGAGACGATTGATTCATATATCGCAAAATGTTTCTCGTAAACACCTATAAACATGATATACATCTTCCTGTATTAACCAGAATATAAGGTTGACGAAAACCACGGTTGTTGGCTACTTTCTTGTTCTAATAGTTGCAATAGATATCTTCCGTGAAACCACATTATCGGAGACAGATTTGAAAACATTTTCCAGAAATAAACAACCGTTTTACACAAACAGTCCACAAAACTAATCCAATGTGCATGTGAAAAATGAAATTCTTACTCTGGGGGATTGACAAACAGACCACGGGTTCGATTTCTTTCCAAACCCGAATCTCCTATTGCACCAGGTCCGGCTGAAAAAGGAAAACGTAGGTAACTTAAGTAGGGAGTTAGAGAGATAGAAAAGACAAACCGCTTCTTTAAAATTCCCATAAAACCTATGGTTTCTTGTTCTGTAATTGTGCTACTCCTTGAAGTCAGATAACTTGGAGTTTGGTCGCTTTGGGAGACAGAAGAAGACGTCAAAATACAACAAAACAGAAAATTCTGAGTTATCTGGTTTCAAGGATGGAGAAAAAATGAGGGATGAGAAACCATAAAATGGAAAGGTAAATGGACGGAACATGATTCCAGATAGGCTATATTGTTTAGTTAAATAGGAGTGAACTTAAGTGCCATCTGGTCATCAAAGCCAGTCACCGTTACCACCATCATCATCAACAGCAACAACAGCAATCAATAACAGGATGGAAGGAGGCCGGCGTGAACGAACCTGACTTGTTTCCGTGATTCGGTGCAGTCATCGGTGATCCCGGACCGTTGGGCAATTCACTAGGTATTGTGCCCGGCCCGAAAAGGGCGGCGTCAGACCGGATAAATGGGCTGCATTCGAATAGATCGCTTCCAGTTTGGCAGGGCTTGGAGCAAATCCCAGCTGACTACCAATGCGTACACGGCGACCGATCCACCAATGCGGATTGAATCGTTCCAAAACCAACCACGTGATTTGGCGAAGGGACGTCCGAGATGTGCTAAGCGGTATCAAAGCTAACAATTTGATCAGACGGAAAAGGCTACTGGCTTGTACTGTCATAGGTTGTCCAGTGGTGAGAAGTGACTGTGTTTATAAAAACTGGGAAATAAATGTTAGCACAATTACCTTTAGGACTAATATGTTACAGTTCAGGCAGTGTCGATTGTGATGAATACGGGTGTCCGATAAGTACATTTTATGCTCGAACACAACAGCATTAACGCAAAACCATATATTTTTTTATGTACCATAACTAGCAAGTAGTGATGTTTTATGACAATTACCATTGTGATCTGCTTGTATGCGACGAGTAGCCATGCTCAAAATTCAGGATAAACCATATTGTTGCTACTACCAGTGGGTCACAACTATGACGGAATATGGGCTTCTGAGGGAAAACGGAACAACATTATTTTACAATAAACTAACCCAAAAGTTATTCAAAACACAATGCCCATACACGGTATTACATATGTGGTTTGCCTTTATTCTTCAGGATCTTTCACAGTCTTATCGACATAGAGTCCGTCATACAGGTAATGAAATAACTCTTTATCTTACGCACCATTACATGTCACACTTTTGACTCCAATGGCCAGTGGGTAGGTAGCCTTTAGACTGCTTTCCTAAGAACAGGTACATTTTTACGATTGTGTTTAAACGAGTGCTATTGGAGAATAATTGTACGAAGTGAACCTTGAAGTTGCGCATACATTTACAAGACTTACAGTGAATGATTAACAGACAAATCGTTCTGCTTGACTTTATGTATATAACCCTATCGTGAAACAAAGCATGAGAAGTTATCCTGAAAAACTATTACCTACCTAGGTAACTTCCTTCCGTTGAATCCCGGAACTTCTTCAGTCATACCAAGGAAGATTTTCCCAAATTTCGAGGCTTCTCAAGTTGAAGTCCACCAACAAAGCCAACGTGTTTTATACCAATCCAAATCAATAATGGTGGTTCATAAGATATATCGACTTTCGGGCGGGATAATTTTTCGGGAATATCGTACACCGAATTACATTTTTCTGAGCCTTCTATAGACCAGTCAGCACACGGAGGCGTCAAATCGCCCCCAAAAGGTTACTTAGGGGACTGGTTTTAATACCCACTTTTATTTAAAAATTTTTGTCAGGTAAATGAGATTGCTAAATTATACCCAAATATAAATTTTTGTCCTTCTAGACGTTGTGCTATTCCACAGGGAAGCGTTTGAAAGTTTTACATCATTCTTTCTTTTTTCGTGGTTTCTGTTGGTTTTTATTGACGTTTTTCTTGTAAAATGATCACTGAAGAAGTTAATCTCTGGTTTTATTCACATTTAGAAAGTATTATCCTATGATTCACCATCGTAGTCATTGTTCGTGTCAGTCTGTTTTAATGAGGTCCGCCATTTTGTCACGTGAGCCTTTGGAGGTTAGCCACTGACTGTAAGTCGTTCTGCTAAATACTGTGTTTCTTTCCTTAAATCAGTATTAAAGTGTTATTCGCCGCAAATTTTGTTCTTAAGGGTCCATGTGGTGTTTGTTATTGATAGTGGATAAATAATGATGTAATCTGGCGTGGATTGATGCTTATAGACGTCCGCGTTGCGTTTGATCGTGAAAATAATTAGCGTGCTAGATGAATAGAACTTGAAATGCCTTATAGAATTACTCTTTCTCATTAAAAGTGACTTTGTTTTACGATGAGATGACAACTAAAACGTACGTATATCCGTGGACATTCAAGGACTACTACTTGGAGACGTCAAAAAGAAGCCATGAGAGCCATAATGATGGAAGCAGAGCCTTTAGGCCGATCTGATATTGAAGAACTGATCAACAACATGAGTGGTAATATCACTTCTTTGGTTCTAAAGTGATCAGATAGTTCAGAAGACCGGTCATCTCACGTAGTCAGATAAGTGCCAGAGGCTGCGCCAATCGGTCCCAGTGTTTCTACTACTTTGGAAGCGCGAGAGATTGCCGAAAATGTTCAGCAGTAGTTTTATTTTAAGTAAACACTAAGTGTAGGTCAAACAGTACGGCAAATACTGGACAAAACCCAGGAACTGGCTCCCTTACTAGAGAAGCCACAGATGAATCGTGGTTGGAAAGGACCTCTGACGCCGCAGGTAATTTTTTGTTGTAATGTAGTAAAAGTTTTAAGATGCTATCCCAGAAATCTGTTCAGAAAGCCCGTGTCACCGTTATGAATCCCAGTGGTTTGTCTTTGTATTTACTCACTCTAATTTCCACATGAGACCTTATTCCCTGCCTGTCAGCACTTTCTGTTGCAAGGCACGCAGCGGTACAAATGCACCTATCCATGGCAAATGTCAGGGCCACGCTTTGAATATACGGGCAGATCCATCCAGAGTTGCCGATCGATCCGCGTACCTTGTTGGGCTCACCGCGTCTAACACCGAAGAAGCCCGGTGGCAGTGGTAAATACGTGCTGTTCGGACTAGATGAAAGCCTACAGTGTGCAGTGTCTTCCATGCGTATGTACGATATAAAACAGAATACAATTCAGCTACATGTAGATGGGCTGACCCTATCTCTTGGATTGTTGCAGAAGTTGTGGCCTATTTTGGCCCGGGTTCTGAATCATAAATCGCGGGTTTTTATGGTGGGTCTTTACTGTGGGATGATAAAACCTACGGACGTGAAAGAATTCCTGGCAGACTGCACTGACGAATTAAGAAGGTTGCTTACCGCCGGAATTTATATTCCTAAAGATGGTAAACTTTTCCCCGTAGTACTATCCAGCGTCATCGCGGATGCACCTGCAGGAGCTGCGATAAAGCAGATTAGGCATCGTAGTGGCTATTATAGCTGCCCACGGTGCACGAAACAAAGTAGTAGTGTATGTAGGCGGCTAGTGTTTCTGGGATACAGGTCAAGTACCAGGACGGACGTAGACTTCAGGTCCCAAAGACAGTAGGAGCATCACGTAAGCGACTCACCTTTTGAACAGTTGCCTATTGATATGATAACCACTTTCCCAAAGGACTACATGAATATGTTATATCTTGGGATCATGAAGAAAATGTCGGGCCTGTGGCGTAAGTCTTGTAAACCCAGGAGGGATCCACTATTTGCCCACACACTGCTACGCATCAATGAACATTTTACTCTAATTTGGCGGTGTTTAACTTGTGAATTTCCTCGTGTTGGCCGAACACTTGAAGACCTTGACTACTGGAAAGCTTCTGAGTATCGGCAGTTTCTCTTCTACACTAAACTTGTTGTTCTTAAGGATGTCATTACGATAAATTTCTCAGCTTTTCAGTGTTTGCATATATATTGTGCGGCGAGAAATGGCGTTAACACTATACTGATTTCAGCGAAGTACACTCCGAGTTGATGGTTCGGGAGTTTGTCAAGCTTTACGGAGAAAAGCAGGCGGTCTTCCGCGTCCATGCTTGGGTGCACATCTGTAAGGACGTAAGAATTCATGGTTCATTGGGCAGCTTTTCAGCGTTTCCATTTGAATCATACATGCAAACAATACGTCAGTGTATCACCAGCCGGAACATGATTGTGGAACAAATCTTCCGGCGATCGACGGAACGCGCATCCGAAGCAACGATGCACGCAGATATTCAATTTTGGGAGGATACTCTGGCTTGTGCGGTTACAAGACGCGGTCTACGTGGGAAGGCTGCAAAAATTCAGAACACCGTGTATGCCGCCCAACCGGTGTTTTGATAGGAAATCAGCCCGCAAAAATTGTGAATATCGTTGATCAGACCGTGTATTACACCGTTTACAAGCTCACGGGGACCTTTTTTCACACATCCAATATCTTCGTCACACTTGAAGATATATCTATGTGAACAGCCGCTGGACAATGTCCACTTTTGCAACGTGAACGCCATACGGTCCCGAAAACATGTGGTTTTGTATCCCATCGTTCACGGTTGGCGTTTACGATTTTGGTCAGTCTATTCAACTAATTAAACCTTTTACTTTTCAGATGTTCGTTATTGTTGAATTTCTGGAGAAGAGCACTGTGGCCGTGGTGAAGGAACTGTGGATGGTGGGTGAAGAGCAAGTGCTTTGGCCTTCTGTAGTTGCATCACGAGCTCAGCGCTTGGTGAGAGAAGGTCGTCCACCACCGGCCAACTCGAAGAAGCACAAGGTGAAAGTACACCGATCCGTTGGTATTGCTAACCTTTCCAAAAAAGGCGCTGAAGTTAGAGCGCCTGTTGGAGGCCATGACTGAAGTGCCCTCATCAGATGCCACGGAACCGATGGAACGATTTGGGAAGCGACCACTGTATGCTGTCTCCAAAACTAATAAGGTCAAACTTGCAGCAAACCCATTTTCGTCTCTTGATCGGAATTGGAGGTAAATGTTCAAGTGGGACAAATAGTCAACTCCAGAGCTAGCTCATCATATACCAAACACTCATAAGAAAAACAAACCCATCGTCAAAAAGACAGGCCTTGTCATTTGAGTCCCCTGATAAAACCAACACGTGCCCTCATTTGCTGGGCTTTCCATGCAGCCCTCGTATCACGTGGTACTAGCCGCACTGAGAATTGTCACCGCCTTACGTCAAACAGGGAGTAAGAGAGCCTGGGAACACTCCCTCACTGTATTAAAGACAGGGATTTCCGGCAACGCCTTTTGATCGTAAGGCACATAAAATCGTCCCATTCATTCGATTTGGTAGGTCTTCCATATCTGAAGTGTGTACTGGGGTCGGTTTTTCTTTGATTTATCCGATAACTGGCACTCCTATTTGCGTTAAAACATTGAATAAGATAAGGCAAAAAAATGAAAATTACGGGCCTCTGAAAATCAACTTTGATCCTTTTTAGGGAGGCACAAAGAAAATTCAGTTTCAGTGAATCTTTTCATCCCTATCGCGATAAAAATGTAAGCCACTAACGCAGTGCCATCAAATGACCTTGAAGGCAACGCCCATACGGATGCGAGCTGGGACTTCCTTTTTCAGTCGGCTTGGCAGTCACCAGTGCAAACATTTTTAAACCACGTGCCACGAAACCGCTAAAAAATGGAGTAATTTCTTCTAACCTTATAATAGGGGCACAACCGTGAAAAATGTGTTGACCGAATAAACGGCTTCTACCCGTTAACTCGGATAGTAAACCTATATAAATATAACCTCGGCTAATTTATGTGGTCTTTTACGACGGCAACCAAGGTCACACAAATTCAACTATCCAATGAGAAGCAAAGAATTCACGTAAATCAGACGGAAACTTGAATAAATTTGTATCATGACAAAATGGCCCGGTATGCCCTAATTAAGTCACGAAGCTCGCAACATATACTGATTACTTTTTCGTACGGATCACATTCCACACTACCTGCATGTCTTAGGTTATTAGCTTCTTTATTTCGCTCTTATTCCTGAGCACAAAGTGGAAGGGAGGGGTCACCTTCGTGCTCACCATATAGTGTGGTCAGGAATACTGTAGGCACATTGAGGAGGTCGAGATTTACAACTTACTACTTCAATGCTTGTTAGTAGGCAAAATATTGCAAATACCACAAAGTATGACCCATTCTACAGGTAACTCTCCAAGGCTGCACGCCGCACACACGCTACAAACATATCATATAAGGTCTATAAGAGAGTGGATGACTGAGACAAACTACGAACAACGTGTTCAGCTCTTTTCGGTATCGAAATTCAGTCCACCCGTTATCGAAAGTTCGATGGTCAGAAGGACCATGGAGCAGACAGAGCTTGGTTGAAAGCTGGGTAATGGAGTGAACGCATCTGTTTACGTGCGCACCTGTTTGAAATCTAAATACAGTAGTGAAATTCAGGGCGGTTTATCATCAATCCTAATAAGGTTGTTGATTACGGGCATGTGTGGGGAACAAGGAAAATCTGCTATTCTCAATAGGTAAGATGTTAAGCCTTGGTTTGTCCCTTAAAGGAGAATAAGCGTATTGCGCAGGCTGAAAAGCCTTTTGATTGACAATACCCGAAGAGTCAGTCAATAGTAACGCGAACTGTATGCAGACTAATATAAAATTCGAAAAAAACGTGATCGGTTGAGGACACGTAGAAGTGCCTTCGATCGAACTCGCCTCACTACTTCAGCAACTGAGGACATGTACATTTACTGCTTGGGTAAGATTTGGTCTGTCCACATTTGATGAAAACACCCACTTTCCATCCGGATATTGGAAGCGCTGAACATCCCTTATCCAAATGGTCATTTTTAAATGAAGATAGTTATTGCGGTACCTTAATATATGGTCCACTGTTCTCAGTCACCATGGTAAAACAAAGTAAAAATTTATACAAATAATCTTTGTAACTAAGACGAACGAAAAGTAGGTATTAACTTTGCTACCATGAAGAACCAGTTATCTCCGTTTTATGCTGGTTGACCTTGTCAATATTTTTGCATTAGCAAAGATCAGGGATACTGGATCTGATTAGCTTAGCTTCGCTAAGTGCCAACAGCTTCGAATAGCGAGTAAATACCAGAACTTCGAAAAATGAAATCGAGTCAACTTTTTGTTTAGATGTCATCAGATTCTTCACTCTGGATGACTCTGGATTTCGGTCAGGATCATCCCTGGAGGTGCTTTGTGTCATCGATTTTATCAGCCATTTGAGAGTATGTTCTCAAATCCGTCGTAGGTTTGTTCCATCGATTTAAGTGCCCCTTCAACTGCAGGAAAGCTGAAAAACGAGGATAAACACTGCTAAAAATGATCAGTTTCTGGGTTACACGTGCCCAAAACTGTACTGACTCTTTTGAAAGATCAGGATGTCTGCGATGAAATTCTTTGCATGATTTCCGTTGATTGAGACCACCTATCCTTAACATAGTTAGGTCGACCATATCAGAGACAGACCAAGCCATGTGAAAACAAAGGAGCTCGGATGCAAACTGATGACCACGTCAACCGCACAGTAATGTATGTACCCAGGCTGATTTGAATTTGCTTTGATATAGGCATCATTGCCAGACCACATGTGAGCTCAAAGTACGTTCAGATACGAAATATTTGTGCTACTTTTTCAAGCTCAGAGGCCTCAGCCTAAGAAAATCATGCAAAGGATCAGCTACTCTGAATTTCAGTATTTTTTCTATATTTCAAACAGGTGCGCACGTAAACAGATGCGTTCACTCCATTACCCAGCTTTCAACCAAGCTCTGTCTGCTCCATGGTCCTTCTGACCATCGAACTTTCGATAACGGGTGGACTGAATTTCGATACCGAAAAGAGCTGAACACGTTGTTCGTAGTTTGTCTCAGTCATCCACGCTCTTATAGACCTTATATGATTTGTTTGTAGCGTGTGTGCGGCGTGCAGCCTTGGAGAGTTACCTGTAGAATGGGTCATACTTTGTGGTATTTGCAATACTTTGCCTACTAACAAGCACTGAAGTAGTAAACTGCGAATTTCTACCTACGCAGTGTTTCGAACACACTGCATGCATACACACCCGCGTTCTAGTAGTGATAAGCTATGCTTGTTTGCCCACGTCGGACTAGTCTCCGAGATATTCAAAAGAACTGACCTGAAACCGCTGTATTATCTATTACTTCGAAGGTTATGCTCTTCCATGTTCTAAATTCACCCCTGTATGTCCCATACACTTTGCTTACATACTCAATTCATTTCTCTACGACCTGTTTTGGTCATCTTCAGCATCCGACCAGAGGAACTATACAAACGGAAAAGTACACAATTTTTCTACGAACAACCAAGGTATAAAATGTAACTTGCTTTCTTCTTATTCTTCTTGAGGCTTGTCCGTAGATCGTGTGTGGTTGGATAATTACTTGCGACTGCAAAGCACTACTGTCGGCGTGCTTCTCAGTTTGTTCCTTATACGATCATAACACGCTCCGTGTTAGCCAACCAACAACCGGTTAATGAATCAGCCACTCAATTATTCGCGAACTGGTCTGATTGCCTGACACGTTTTTTTACCAACTGTAATGCTCAGACTGATCGGATGTATTGAAATGACTCCAACCCAGAACAACATACGCTGGAGCATTAAAAAACTAAGACTACCTAATTGCAAGCTAAGTTTATTCCGAGGACATTTATGTAAACAGTTACGCTCAAGTGAGCAGGCTGATGGATAACGAGTTTATCAGTCACAGCTGACTTTAGCTGCACTCGGTCACGGTGATTCTGACTGACTGAGGTTTATCGGTGTTTGTGGTCGGAAAGCTGTACCTTATGATTATGCGTAAACGGCATTTCGAATTACCACAGGTAGTCATGTACCACTGCTTCTGTTGCTCATTTCTTTGCTGAAAGCTCAATAAGCTTTCAACTGTTCCAAGTTCAAGGGACGTATTATTTATAATGTAGCATAGGGCGTCTGGCCCCCCAATGACTCTGCGAGTTTAATTCAGCTTGTCTGACTTCGTTCAATCTCGCTGTTTGAATATCATTTATCCCTAACGGTCTAAGTTTATTCATAATTGCATGAGTATTTATCTGGCTGGGTCTTTCCTCACGTTGTTAATTTTCACTTTTTAATATGCCCTGTCCGTCAATTGCAACTGTCCGACACTGTGAGCAGGTAACTAAAACCACAGTACTGGAATGCGAGGTTGGTTGTTAGAGAAACTGAACAGCTTGCAAAGAGGCGTCTTTAGCACATCGGACTACTTCCTTGAGAACGTTTACATAACGAATCAGCTCCAGAAACTCGGAAATTTATACTGTTTCTATAAACGAACCTTTTTCCGATAAGCAAAATTGTCTGTTCCGGGGTGGTTAGGTCTCTCGAAAAAATGTCAGGCCACACGAGATCCCGAATCTTTACGGCGGCTATGTAACTGTGTTAGAGTTCATTTTGTTACCTTCCTTGCTTGCTAGTGCCGCATAACCACCAGAGTTCAGGGTGCTGTCAGTGAGATTCGGCAGTAGTAACCTGTGGTACAAAAAATTCTAAAAGTTTATTGTTACCCGTCATTGGACTCATTCCATCAGTTCCCTTGGGATGTGTTGCCCGTGTCATGATTTGGACCGACTATATTCATTGTTCGTCTATGACTACTGTCACGTTTCTCAATAAGCATAATTTATTTTCAAATTATCTATCTGGACTAGCTAGTATTATTCTTGACAAATGTACACAAAGTCACGTGAAACTGATTACCGGCCAAACAAGGACGAATCAGAAAACTCAACAAATCAATCGTTTAGTGAAGTGGATATAAAAAACGTTTGTGTCTGAATACTAGATTAGTAGCACGCTAGATGACAAACGTCAACTGAGAACAGGTCGAAGTGGTCAACGAAAGTGATGGGGAAATTTGTATGATTGCACCTGCGTTTGTGGCTGGGGCCTTGGTGGGTTAATTGGAAAACTCGAAGTCTGAGCAGGCAATTCGTATTCCCTCGTGTCACGTGATCTGAACGGTGTCTTCACATGTAAAAGCTTGCTGAAAATCGATGACTATACTACACCTTTTTTGATAAAAATATATCCTCCAGGTATCCTCTCCTGCAAGTTTACACACTTTTGCTTAATCCGCTGTTCCCAAGCATTTACCCTGGTGTAAGCTTCATTCCATAGTCGTACAGCGTTTCGATGCCCCTCCGCTAACAAACGAACAGGTGGCATAATGCAGCTCATTGTGCCGTAAATTTGAAATGTGTTTTGAAGCAGTTTATTGGGTGCAGCCGTATCATTACGTGTGCGTGCATTTGGTACGACAGGTTTTGTGCGTATCACACAAACCGACTTCACCAGACACTCACCATGAACACGTTCTCACGTGTACTACGTCACTGAGATCGAAACCGTTCAGACTGCACCTTAGGCTTTCTACCAATCAACTCGAGCAATTGTCTACAGTGTTCGTATGCATACACGTGTAGTACTTGCAAGATCTTCACTCAACATACAGACAACTAGTTTTTCTCTAATCCACAGAGTTCAATCTCAGTTTTGTCGTTCAGTGCGGAAAAGTTTCGTGACGGATATACGGATTTGGATTGGTTTCTCCTACTCTCTCACAAGTTCCCGTTAAGAGTAAGCTCTAAATATGCCCTTCATTTCATATCAACAGTGTTGTAAATATCGCATCTTACAGATCTCACCCACTAGTAGAGCCCACGAGGGAAATGAAAGTTTGCTAATAATACACTCGTGAACGAAAATCTAACGGAATATAGAGTTATCGAATTCGTGTACCAATTTTGAGACACCTGGAAGATACGGTTGTTTGGAGCGATATGTGCTCATTGTGCGTTCCCTTTTCTATTGAACACATTGAGGTAGCTCTTTTCCTTAGACCTGGAAGAATTTAGCGCATTATTTCAATCTATACTAAAATCTCCTATAAAAACTGTGATCTATCATTAATGTTTCTATGTACAGAACATTCGATATTCTGTCATGTTAGCCCGATTAGACTTTAGTAAGTTCAGTTACGCTTCTTTTTTTTGAAGCTATTACTGTACTTTCCACCCCTTAGCAGTTAAACGAATTAGTCACGGAGTATTACGCACATGATTGGGTCCGTAATATTTTTCAGTACTGCTCACGATATCTGGCCTATGAAGCATGGGCTAATGTGTTCTAGTGAGCATCTCTGAACATAGCTTGATGTCTGATAGCTAGGTGATCATCATTCAGGACTGGACTTAGTCAATTTGATGAACAGGGAACAAGGTACCTAAACCATCTTGAAAAAAACCACCTCACAGCGTAATTGGCCGCTACACCATCTACTAATTGCGTCTTATATTGTTTCGCATACAAAAGAGGACATTGTAAACGAACTTAAGGGTAATGAGTATCCGTAACTCCCATCCTCTTTGTTCGGGTGAGCATAGTTCCAGGGTTCAGTCGTTTCAGGTAACATACCGTTGACTGGGTTGAGCAAGCATCAAAGTTCGCCAGTTTGAGACTGTGTGATTGTTTAGACATGGCAACAGAACGGAGTCAAGTGCTTAGCCACTTCTTGCACATGAGGGCATTAGACGATCCAGAGGGTTCAGTACACAATATCAGAGAGAATCCACAATCAGAACCTGTGGTGATTCGAATGCCTTCACACGTGATCCATTGCACAACAGCTTCATTTCTAATATCCATCCAATCAGATGAAGCCGAACTGTAACTGTTAGATCGTGTAGATACAGCGAAGTTGCTTCGTGATTTGTCAGCACCTTATCTGCGAATAAATGCTCGCCTCTTTTTGTATATAAACGAGTTTGTACTAACCAGATGTGACGGAATACATTTCTGCTGTTCTTGTCTGGTCTCGTCGATCTACCGGTGCGCGTAGTCCGGGTCCGAGTTACTTCATCACGTACGACTGGCCGGGTAGATGCAATTCTCACAGGACCCCAAGACTTGGAATGACAAACCACACAGAGCTCCAGCCGTGGGTTAGATCTGATAACAAGCTGGACGATAGAAAACGTCTACTTATTCACCACCAAATTTGTCAAGTGATGGCGTTGGGGTTCGGACCTTGTGATCCAGACTTGACAGCCCACACCGATTAGTGACTTCACGTAGTTCATTCAGGTGGTCTACTCAAGTATGCCGACGACGCTGTTTTGACTCGGTCTGTCTCCTAGTGGTCTGATTTAGATGAGTTTAATGGAAATCTTGCACATGTCCAACACTTTTCTGTGCAGTCCAGTCTTCTATTAAACAATACCATATGTCAAGAGTGCATTTTTGACACTTCGCAATCGCGTTTTATAAAAGACACTACTCGTTTTACACGCTTAAACCATGTGAAATATCTCGGTGCAACTTTACAAGAGAGCTTGCATTGGTCTTTACGTATTGGAATTACTGCTGGGAAATTTTGCTGCAAACTACGACAGTTCAGTGCTGCTCTGTTTGTCATTTCTCCCTTCGTACACCAGCATATATTTTCCATAATTTTATGTTGTCCTCCCCAGATTTTCCCTTATCTGAAGATAAAAGAACTGAGTCATTTTTCCTGGAGGTCTGCATATCATCAGTCTTGTTTCTGCCATGGTCTTATCACACTTGGGATATGCACGTAATAGCATCCGCTGCGTTTGTCGAGATCATTGCGGACTGTTCACATCCACTGTTTTGCGACCTTTCTCTCAGCCAATCCCATCCGTTGACCGGTTCCAAGTTTTCACTACTTCATTCAAAATTATCGGTGTTCAGAACTTCCGTAGTTCGGTTCCTTACTCATGTTTTAATAAACAAGGACGAAGTTTTATCTGAATTGTTAACCCGTTTTGGCGTGTAGAACTTATCTCCATTGTTTTTGTCCACAGCTGAAAAGCGCCTTATAAAGTGCTCAAGCCAGAGTAATATTACTAATAAGAATAATTATTATAAATATACCACGTGATCAGCAGTAACGAGGAGAAAATCCAAAAGTAAACCGAAATAGGAAGAGAAAAAACGAGTCTGCTAAGAGCACTCTGGATCAGGTGTGCGCCGCAATAACAATTCCCCCAATATCGGCTTCGAAGATTAAAAAATTTCCACTGATGCTCTCAAAGAGAAAGAAAGAGTAAAACTTTTTCACTGGGGGCAAATGCACAAACGAGTGATCATCAATTATTATCAATATTGTCAGCATTATTATTACTACTATAATTATTATTAAAAGCATAAGTGAAAGAAACTTAGCTCCAGCAGGGAGAAAAACCGGTCATTAATCGTTAGCTTCAACCTAGCAGCACCTAAAATGCCCATCGGTCTGACGAGCCAAATGACTGGTAATAACAAGCGCATGAATTCAGAAAAATCTGACTGGCTTTTATAAGAGACTTTTAACTTTAAACAGATTTCAAACCTCAAAGTGACCAAAGCCCTGTTGTGACAGGATAGGAAGAGAAGGAAAGGGGTCAATTTCATGGTGTGACATGAAGGACATGAGACCCACATGCACACAAATAAGTCAAACAAATCGCTCTCCGAATGGTCTTGAATGATTGGAGCTACCAGCTAGGTTTGGGTCATAGGCGACCAAGAACAGGCAGGATTGTCGATCAGCTTATTAGCTCTAGGTTTTAAAATAAGGCCAGTCTAGCATGATGAGACCATACGTGATTTTAAGGTACGAAGCTCATAAACAACAGTAATTGATTTCTCTGATTTACACCAATCCATTTCAGATTTCAATCAAAATGAAAAACGTTCGGTGCCAGAGGTCTGTCAATCTCATCAAAAACGGCAAGAGCTTGAGCGAACTGAGTGCAGCCCATGTGTACATTCAGGATTCTCTTATTTTCAAGGTCTTAATTCCTTCACCGTATACATGAAAGTGATCAAATATTTTCAGTAACAGCACACTCATTTAAGCGGAACTAACGGAGTGATAACGGACATATTAGGGGCAATAATAATAATAATAATAATAATAATAATAATAATAATAATAATAATAACGATAATAATAATATACGAACCATAATGATATTGGCAGATAAACCGGGTCCGATAAAAATAATGGTCTGTAAGAAAAGGCCAAGAAACGTTTTTTTCAGACGGAGATTTCGATGGATCCTAGTTTTGGTCATGCTAGCCAGTAGCAAGCTAAACCAAGCCTCGTTTTCGCCACGCATTGAATGTCGTAAACTCGATCATCGAACTGGATGAAGGATAGACTGGAAGACAGCCAGCCACACACAGACAAGGAAATGAGAGATGCATAGACCGATGAAACAGACAAACGAGAAAGCCAGACGTCATAGCGTGTGCCCGAGCGAAACGACACAACCAGTTGGGCAGCCCCTTCTCTCGCGCGTGCGGGAACGCACTTGGAACTGATGTCCAGAAGTCAGGTCAGACAGAGTTCGACCGTACCAGCTGACAAATTGTTCGTTTCACATGTGAAGAGAACGGGACGGAAGAGTGTCAACCACTAGCGCTGCAGTAGACACAATCAAAGGTGACACCGGTTTCAATTTCAGCTGTCAGGCTAAATTTTGTCTGATTATTCCACAGAGAGAGAGAGAGAGAAAAGTGAAACCCTGGTGATATATTCCGTTTGATTCGTTTATTCATTTTCTTCTCCTCATGCAGATGTTCATGAGCGTTCCTACGAATGAGTCGACAGTTCTCCCGCTGTGATTGTGCAAGCTTGTGTTTGTGTATGCGTGTGTGTGTGCGTGTGTGCGTGCGTGCGTGTGTGCGTGCGTGTGTGTGCGTGAGTGTATGAGTGTGTGAGTGTGTGAGTGTGCGTGTGTGTGTGTGTGTGTGTGTGTGTGTGTGGTGTGTGTGTGTGTGTATCTGCGTGCGTCGTGTTTAGTGCCAATCCATGAGTGGGCGAAAATGATTTCGTCATTTGGAGTAAATTTTGCGGCCCAAATGTTCCTTTGTAGTTATATAACCCTGATCATGTGTGAATCACTTATGTGCACGCATATATTTTCTTGACTTTCAAGATAATTATTTTGAAATTCGTGCATAGTGGCAATGGCTTTTGAGATAGAATGCACGCTTCTTTCTGGCACGCACGTCGACATCTCATTTGATTGGGGTCTTACCATGACGGGGAAGTTCAAAGAGATACTGACTTGTAGTAAAAACCAAATAACTTCTGTTTTTCACTGTGATTCTCTAAAACTTCTTGACTGCTCCCCAAACAACTTCGTCTCAAAAAGGAATAAGCCTTCAAATAAAATAATCCATCAACCGTGAAGATGCTAACGGAATATATCAAGGTTGAATTATTTCGCCTCAAATCTGTCCATTCATTTAACCTTATTGCGATTGAAAAATCATTGTGACTTACAGAAACTCTTGGAAGACCTAACTGATGGCCCATCCGCACGCAGATCTACTGTAGTTGACGTAGACGAACTCAACAAGTCATTCAACAAGAAGGTAGGGTCTTCCGTTCCTATATTTGTTAAAGAAGGCCCGTTTCAGAAACCTCAACTTTACATCCCCCAACTGGTGTGTACAAGAAACTGTTACTCCTAAACCCCGAAAAATCACCCGAACCGGATGAGCTCAATCCTACAAAGCTCAAGGAATATGAGGTTACCCTCAGCCTTATTGTTTCTGATCATTTTCACCAATATCTAAAGGGTGGAGAGGTTCCAGACTGTTGGTGGATAGCAGCTATAACCCCCAATCAACGAAAAGGTACTTCGAAATCCCGTCCCGTTGCTTTTACTTCTGTAGCTCCCAAGGTTTTCAAAAGACAAATACAATTGACCGCTACTGATCAGTTTGCTTACCGGTAATCACGCTCCACTCTCGACGCGCTCGCTATCCTGACACATTGCATTCGGCCCGCGTTTGTCAGGAAGAGTAAAGCACCAAGAACATACTTCCCAGGCTACAGTGAAGCATTTAACTGCATCTACAGGAAAGAACTGTTTCCTTTTTCTTTCCCCCCTCCCCCCCCAGCACTGAGGCTTTTCTTGCTTACTGGTCGACAGATTACTTCCACAACGTCCAGCAGTTCACCATTATAAAGGAGATATCTATTCTCTCGCTAATACTACCCTTGGCTTTCTTTAAGCTGGGGTCCTGCCACATTTTTATTTTACGCTTACATCTTTTCTATTCACGCACGGAAAAATACTCTTCTCATCAAAGACTCGGATGATATCATATCTGGTAAGCCGTATGCATGCAATTCCACTTTTCATATCCTCCAAATTCGCATCACTCAAATCTCAGTTTGGTCTGATGTTATTAATCAAGGCTTTAACCTGATTAAGTGTGACGATATTATATTTTCTCCAACTTTTAAAACGACCGCACTTCTATTTCATTAAACGGGGAACAGCTGAATCATCATGTTTTAGTTAGGCATCTTGGAATGTTGCCCGACCGTAACCTTACGTGGTTTAAACATGTTGCTTTTATTTATATGAAAGTTAGACGCTTATGTTTCTATGTTTCATGTCTTAAGTTCCGCTCCGTACCTACTCATCTTATCAAAAGTTTTGCCTTTTCAAGGGTCCTACCTCACTGCCCATGTTCCTCGCTTGTCATTTGTCATGGCCTGTTGTTGAAAGACTTTGGATTATTTGGCCATATCACTTAAACTCTCATGTTCTTCTAGTAGCATACTCCCGACAGCATCATACTTACTCTATCACATCCCAATATGGTTAGCCACGTCAAAAACTATCCACAAAGATTCTTGTTGACCGTAAACTCTCACTTTCTAAAGATTTCGTAAAATGTACTTCCTCTTCTTCCACACATTCTCAGCACAAACCTCTTTATGCATGCACTCCAGAGTACAGCAGTTTCACCATTGCCTTCCAAGCAACATTTAGGCACAATCCGGTTTCTGTAATATCACAACCTATACAGTATTTGGAACGCCGCGGATGCTGACTACCAATTACCCTTGCATTTCACTTTGTTTGCACTACATTAGCTGCAGTTTTATGGATACGAACTTGGTTAAGCGAAGGTTGAATATTCACTCCTTGAGGTTAAAAAATCATCTACCTGACTTGGCTTTACTTGACTTGAAAAACATTGTCAACACCAGAATTCTGTTTGTTGATCCGCAATTACTTCAGTGAAGGAAGCTCATTTTAAATAAATCATTGATTCAAAAAATTCTTCACTTCTTCATAGCGCTAGTTTTCCACGGTTCCATTTTTCGCACTATCCTTCATCAAAAGTTGAGCAGATCTCGGTTCCAGCTGCATTATCAAGTTACGGATAAGCCAGGGACGTCATCTTGGGCAGTACTCGTCCAAGTTCTGGAAATGCTTTAGAACTGAATAACGATCTCCATGGAACTGGGCAGTAGTTGCAGTGGACCCAGTCCTCAGCATCGAATTCTTTCTAATTTCAGATGAAGCATGATGGCCGGCTACTTGAAGACTTCTTCTCCGTCCAGGAAACAGTGAGACCATCCTCGGTGAGGTCACTAGTCAAATACCTCAGCTTCTTTCTATCTCACGACATTTAATGGACTAAGTACTTCAGAGGAACAAATATTGAAGATCGAAAGTTATTATTTTCTCATTTGTACATCACAGATTATTCCACACAAATGATAAGGCTTCCCAGTTATTTTTCGAGGACTAGTGGACGTATACTACACCCGGTACACAAGACCAAACTTCCAGTGTGATGGTATGCTCACAGATGTTCCCCAAACCGTTTGTGCTGCTAACACTAATAGAACTGAGAACGTAACGATTTTCCTCCAAAACAGCGTTACGCAAACCGAAGTAACAAAAATACGAAGGATGCACAACGGCACGTTCATTCTATTGCAAATTTGATTTGCATAAATGTTACTTCAAAGGGAATTATTGGTAGATCATACGATAACCAATCATAGCGAGCTTTTGTTGTACTTACTCATGACGATTCTGATTGATTGAAGCTCCTCTACATTGGTAACCCCAAAGATATATCGGGCTGAATCCCGTACGATGTCGGTTGAATCATCAGAAATCTCATCCCTAAAGAGCTCTTCATCAATTTCCCTCGTCTGTCGTACTGATTTCCGAACTGAAACTGAGAGGATGTGGTTGGACCTATTCAACATTCATATCCGGTGGCATAACAGATGAGTCATCGACCTCAATACAATGGTCGTGCACATCCTTGGTTGCCACTAATGAAATGAATCCGACTAATATGGTTTCGATGTGCCGATATATCATCCAGATCTGTAATCTCGACCATAGACTGATTAGGTTGTCTTGCTAGTTGAATGCTAGTTGATTGCTAGTTGACCGAAGTTTGTTGTCACCGAATTATCTGACGTTATTGTAATCAAGATCCCAAAGCGATGACCACAGTCTTCTCGACTCAAGTAGAACGATGGGGCTTTCCTTTGTGGTAGTATGCACTGGATGTCTAGTAATGCAGCAGTTAATTGCCGGGGGACGTCTCCAAGTAAAGTAACATCCTCGGATTGGCTGATGCTAGTGCAATTTTCACGGGGTGCACCAAGTTTTCCGCTGCACCATTAGAACACAGGGGGCGCGACATCGTATGCAGATGAAGAGAAGATACTCTGGCGGGTCAAATTTTGAGCTCAGACAAAAAGTTCCGAGCTTTGGTGCAGCATAAGCCGGGACATGAAGTAGGAGTGTCAGACAACGTTCTTCTTGGCGTCTGACGGCCGTTCATTATTTCTGATGGTGGAGAAGCATGTCTATCGGACAGAGCACCTGCTCCAGTTCCGTTCGAAGAGCTAAAGAGCCTGCTCCTAAGCCACGATTATCAGGTTGTTTTCTGGGTGACAGAGAGAAAGCCATATTCCATTCGCCGATCAGTGGTCCTGAATGAAATTACGTGAATTCATCCTTATGCTAAACGCAAAGACTGTGAGGTGCAATCTTGGGGTCAGTTGGTGACCCAGCTCTATGATCGATTGACTGGCGATGTGAATCATTCGGAGCTGCAGAAGATGCCTTTGCTGAATCCAGACCTGGTGTTCAAGTTTACTAGACAGTTCAAGTCAAAAATCTCAGTTAATACCAACCACCAAGGTTGCTCCTGAACGCACGTCAGCGCAGCCAAGTCGTTGTTTCCCATGTGGTAAAATTAACCTGCTTTCTACTTCCGGCTTCCGTAATGTAGTATTCTATTTCTGTGGAAAGACTGGCCATATCCGCATGGTATGTCGCCATTCCAGATGCAGTGCGGCAAAAGGGACCACTGATAATTCGAAGGAAGACGCAAATCCAATGTAACCTGCGAGCAATTCCAAACAATTCCTGTATGAAATAGTCTAAATTCAATGCGGCTTGCTGCTTCCACACATTGTGGATGCGAGAATCTATGAGTCTATGGGTCATAAACCAGTGTTCGACATGATTCAGCTCAGTGTGCCCATCTAACCCACTGAATTTCTAATTCAGATTGCTACTGGTCATCTTTCACTCCCAGGTGAAAGGATATTTTGTTCCGGTACGTTTCCTGAAGTCAACAGACAGTCCGTCAATCCTGGGTTTGAAGGCTTTACGTGCATCGTAGCGATCGCTAACCCTCTAGGCAACAGCCGAGACTCCGAAAGATCAGCTTATTTCTCAGAAAATCATCGTGCTATATATTCCAACATCAACAGAGGCATGGTGACTGAACCCATGGATTTGAAAATTGATTATAATCCAGAATTCCTGAAATGAAGGGTACTGTCGAACTGCCTGTAAGACTGTGTCCAAAATGGACATACCAAGGTGGAACAAGACGGTCTCATTGAGTGCGTGATTTCAACCACATCGGTGACTCCGACGGTGGTGGCGATGAAGAATGGCGGACAGACATTCCGAATTTGCGGTGATTACCGATTGATCGTGAACCCCCATTTACGGAAATGCGCGAAAACTACGGTGAAACTGGAGGACTTCATGAAATGCGTGCTCGATAACAAGTATTTCTCAAAAGTTGATCCTGATGATGCAGACTTACAAATTCCGCCACACACGGATCCTAAACCACCACCAACCATGAATTTGAGGCATGTTCCAACACAATTTCTGGACTCTAGGTTTGCACGTGTCGTCCGGTATATTCCAGGCTACAATTCACAGGCAGATGCGTGCTGTCGATGGGATAAGGACTTGTCAGGAGGATGTGCTTATCTTTCGATCCACAAAGGAATAGCATGAAGGCCGAATGCAAAATCTGACGGAGAGGTTCGAGGAACGAAATGCTGCGACGGAAATGTAAGATACCTATCTACCCGGCCAATTGTACTTAATGAACTAACCGGGACCCGGATTACGCGCACTAGGACAACACGAAAAGACCAGACAAGAATAGTAGGATTGTGTTCTGTCACATTTGTTTGGTATTAACTCGTTTGTATACAAAAAGAGGCTAGCATTTATTCGCAGATGAGGTGCTGACAAATCACGAAGCAATTTCGTTGTATCTACACGATCTAACAGTTACAGTTCGTCTTCACCTGACTGGATGGATATTAGAAATGAAGCTGTTGTGCAATGGACCACCTGAGAAGACTTTTGAACCACTACAGATTGCCCAGCCGTTCTATACAAGTCGAGAAGACTGTGGTCATCGCTTTGGGGTCTTGATTCCAATAACGTCAGATAATTCGGTGACAACAAACTTCGGTCAACTAGCAATCAACTAGTATTCAACTAGCAAGACAACCAAATCAGTCTATGGTCGAGATTACAGATCTGGATGATATATCGGCACATCGAAACCATATTAGTCGGATTCATTTCATTAGTGGAAAACGAGGATGTGCACGACCATTGTATTGAGGTCGATGACTCATCTGTTATGCCACCGGATATGAATGTTGAATAGGTCCAACCACATCCTCTCAGTTTCAGTTCGGAAATCAGTACGACAGACGAGTGAAATTGATGAAGAGCTCTTTAGGGATGAAATTTCTGATGATTCAACCGACATCGTACGGGATTCAGCCCGATATATCTTTGTGGTCACCAATGTAGAGGAGCTTCAATCAATCAGAATCGCCATGAGTAAGTACAACAAAAGCTCGCTATGATTGGTTATCGTATGATCTACCAATAATTCCCTTTGAAGTAACACTTGTACAAATCAATTTTGCAATAGAATTAACGTGCCGTTGTGCATCTTTCGTATTTTTGTTACTTCGGTTTGCGTAATGCTGGTTTGGAGGGATTTCAGCACATTCTATTCAGTCCGAGTAATTCGAATAGTACATTGTCAGGCTGTGGTTATACCCTTTCATGTGTTTATTTTTGTTTGTGTGTGTATGTATGTATGTTCTTACGTATGTATATTTGTGTGTTTATGTGTGTGTGCTCAGATGGAGTCGTTACCATGTTCTGATTTTGGCCGCCGATATTGTTATGTCTGTCACAGCCCTGAAGTTTGAAGTTCGCTTTCCTTGGCGCACTCACATGAATATCGTGACTCCCCGATCAACTGTGACTGAAGTGATTGGTACTTGGCTGAGAAGAAAAATTTACAAATACTGCGTCGCAGTGTTTTCCTTTCCATTTTTTATTTATAGGATATCAAGTTATTTCTTGGCAGTAACAGCCTACGAAAGATTCCCGGTACCTCAACATTTTATTCATCTAAATGCGATGAACAGTTTATTTGATCCAATGTTTGCTCGTGAGTGCAGTGGAATGGGCACGTACCCCATTGCTTGAGATACACACCTTTGCGGAAGCTTGTTACTGAGCTGCTCGTTCGCGTATGACTTTCAGCCAACCAGCTTTGCCCGCCCGAAACTCAAGTTACAAATAGCACCATCGGCCAACGGATCTCCGGTATAAGAATCAAGATAGAAATTAAACGGAACAGGCTATAGTGATTTGAATCACATAATTATGCGGTGTCTGAAGCACAGCATGATTATGAAACAATAAACACAAACCGGGTTCTAAGCTTTTCTCAAGCAATCCTAAGACAATCAGAAGTAAATGCGAACATCAATGGTGCTCAACTGAGTCACTGAAACCAGTACGCTCAACCGTTCACCGAAGCAAGTCAAATTGAACCAGATGAACGAGAATGCGAACAGAAATGTGGAGGAGTGAGGCGCACTGATGATAGAGCCCTACCGTTTTGGACAAAAGGTCCATATTCAACTACAGCCCACGGTTTGATTTGAATATCTTCGTACGAGGTCCAGTACGCTATAG
Source organism: Fasciola hepatica (assembly GCA_948099385.1). Lineage (NCBI taxonomy): Eukaryota > Metazoa > Platyhelminthes > Trematoda > Plagiorchiida > Fasciolidae > Fasciola > Fasciola hepatica. Next base: position 11,180,267 of record CANUEZ040000142.1, on the reverse strand, counting down.
CTTCATTTCCAGTATTCAAGCCATCAGGTGAAGCCGGACCTTGACCACCAAGTCGAGTAGATAAGCGAAATCGCTTCAAGATTGGTCAGTACGTTATCCGTAAATAATAGCATGCCCTCTTTAGTGTATAAACGGGTTTGTATCATCCGAATTCGACGGATCACGTTTCTGCTATTCTTGTATAATCTCGTCGTTTTCCTGGTGCTCGTAGTCCGGGTACGAGCCATTCCATTACGTACAAAAGTCCGGGTAGATACAACTCTCAGTGCATCAGAGGCCTAAAAAGCCCGTTGCACTATCGGGTATAACCGACAACCAGGAGTGGCAACAGCAAGGCACCGAAGGTTAGACCTCAGTTGATCGATGATGACTGGTTTCAAACTCCTTTCCTAAAGACTAACGAGCGAAAAGTACACCATTTATACCTAACCGGGAGACGAACCCGCATAACTCGTTCAATGGCACCTCATCAGACTTATCCGGAATTCCGACCACCTATTTCCGTCAAATGGTGTGCCTACTGATACGATTTACTGGTATACAATGGCCTTCTATCCCAGTACTATGCTGAAGTCCCAGGAGTTTGTCGAATCTGAAGAAGCCTAGGTTGGCATCTAGAGTAAACGATGTACTCAAAATTCTCTGCACAAATATAAGGGGAAAACATCACTTTCTCATCTTGCCTGACTATTCAAGATCCCGCTGGAAAATAGCAATCTACAGTAAAACGACTAAATCACGGTTATTCTACTATTTGTAAATGCATATTTGCTTTGCTAGTGTCTTGCTTATATCAAACGCTCAGTTGCGTTTAGTCTATCTGACCAGTAAAACAAAGGTTGGTTTTCCATCGGTCTTGCTTAAACACTCAGACTGACCCAACCAGTCGTACGCAACGCGATAGCTCCAAACTAGAAACTATGCAAGCTTTCCTGGGTGAACTTTGTTTTAAGTTCAGTCATATTGTCTTCGGTTAGTGATATCACTGTTGAATGATGTGCTGGCCAATCAGAATGCGATGCTCGAACTATCTTTCCTGGGATACGTCTGACTGGTTATTCGATGTCCCGACTGATGGACATGGAGCTACTTCTCATGGTATTTCGTACGTGATTGCTCGAATCAACACACTGATTGTCAATGAAAAATAAAACTTGTGTTTCGGATATATTCGGTAAGATGGATTCCTGCGACAGCTTTCTTCACTTGCATTTGGAAGAACCCACAGAAAGTCAACAGAACTGCTTCTGTTCTTCGGAGTGGCCAGAAAAAATGATGATGCAGTTCTCTTTGATTCATATGTTGTTTGAATTCCCCGAAATAGAAATCCAATTGCAATGTGACTTGTAATGGAATGTACTGGGTTTTTGGGAACGAAATCTATCAGTTCCATGTCCAGGAAATACAAATACATGTAAGCGACACCTGAGTCACATGCTATAAGATTAACTGATCTGGCCATGAAAACGAGGTCACCAGGTGTAAAAGGCGTAATGTGTACGCGTTATATTGACAAGACGTGTTAAAATTAGTAGTCAGACTGCGTAGGCATGGCCCACATAGAAATGAGCCATACACGCATTGTGGTGTTGGCTGCACAATGGTGGTGGTCATGATAGGTGAGCGTGCCGAACAAAATTGATTACGACTAGTTGGAATGGAATGCACCGTGGATTCTATGACGGCTGCATAAAGTCGTTACAATGCGCGTCAAACCATGCCACTGAGTAAAAAAGTAAATCATCTTGGATCTGCAACTTCCGTCCCAACTGGCCACCAAAGTACAGATACCTTGGATTAGACGGAACATCAAGCCGTTGTTTTTGTGCCTTGTATTACTATGTGGTATCACCAGATGGAAAACAAGATGGTGAGGTAATGCTTTATTTCTTCCCTAGGTAAAACAATAACCAATCCCACAATGCAATAGTTCCTTTGCGCCAGTTTCTCACCCTCACCGCATCAACGGCTTGAACCCCAAGATGTATTTAAACCTATTCTTTTGCACAACTATATCTTCTTCACCACGTGTTCAAATGATAATATGGCCGAATTCCTATCTGTTTTTGGCCGTCTTCTATTTGGCAGGAGCTATCGTAGAGAAGACTGCTGCGGAAACAGAAGGAAAAGACTTCCTAGCCAATTTCGTCAACCGACTACGATCCCCAGACCGAAGAAGAAAATATGACCACTTTTAATATTCACAATATCCGAACTTATAGGACGTACTGAAATCACTCCCAAACTGAACTACGCAAACCAAAGTAGCAAGAATACTAAGCCTGCGAAACTGCACGTTATTTGAATCGCAGAACTGGTTTGTATAAATAATAAACCAAAGGAAATGATTGGTGGACCAGAGCGTGACCGATCATAGGTAGCTTCTGCTGTGCCTTTCCGCGGCGATTCTTATTGGCTGAGGCTCATCTGCTCGCACAGCTTCGAAGCAGTGCCTGTCCGTTTCACCTTCATCCCTCAAGACCTCCTAGTCAACTTGGCTCCCCTGTCATACAGATCTTCGAACTGGAGCTGGTGACTGCGGTTAGGCATCTGCGGTAGTCGTTTTGGTTGGTGGAACAGGTGGGTCACCGGCTTCACCACGAACACCATCTGGATCCTCAGTCGTCTCAACCGCGTAATCGGTTACATCGTCGGTTGTTACTTTGAAATGGATTTGGATGAGATGGTGCCAATGCACTGATGCATCATCCAGGTTCATCATCTCGACCATAGATTGACCAAGTTGTCTGGTGATGATTCAACCAATTGGTCGAAGCTCGTTGTGTGTATGTGAAATCGCTCGAATCAAGACACATTTGTGCTGACTGTGGTCTTCTGGACTTGAAGAGTGAGGCTGGACTCTTTTTGATGGTTGTATGCACTATGTTTCCGTACTGCAACAAGAAATTGTCGAGGAACGCTTCCAAGTCGGGCAACGTTCTGGAGTTGGCTCATGTTAGTGCACTTTTCACAGAACGCATCAAGTTTTCCTCCGCACCATTAGAACACGGGTGGCGTGGCGCCGTACGTAGATGCCAACATCCAATTCTATCAAGACAGCTCTCAGCCTCACTACACAGAATTGCGATCCATTATCGGTGACCAGCACTTGGGGGATTCCTTCTCGGCTGAATTACGAACGAGGTGTTTGGTGAGCTGTCAGGAACACTTCTGGCCATTTTGAGTGTAACGCTTAACAAGAACAAGACGACTTGATCACAGTGAGAATTTATCCAGGAAAAGTGGCTCACTACAAATGCAATTACAGTAAGAGAAAAAAAGTACATTGCTACTCTGTCTCCGGAAATAACACTGTCTTTAGTTATCTTCGAGGTCAACCAGGTCGATGCATTCCGCTAAAACAGAGAAAGAAGCATGAATTAGTACGCTCAGTCCGACGTTGGGTGGCCGTCTTCGAATTTCGTAACAGGAGTATGAGTCGATCCGTACAAGTGTGTGATACAAGCGCCATAATGGGCTACAGAAGTCGGGATAAACCCTTTGCTATGGAAAGTAGCTTTCGGATCATCGATTCCAACTGTTTGGTCTCCACTGAACATTGTGCAGACACGCATCAGAATTGTTTGCCGTAGTGTAAATTTCAGCATCCAATTCCGACCACCAACACATCTGTCTAGTCAGTGACTTTATTTTATCCATGCCTAAGTGGTCTTTGTGCAATTCATTCAATAGCGACGTCATCAATAGAAGTTTAATGACAAGTTGATTACCTGGCAAGGGACTGTCGGGCTGGACAGTGAATTAATATCGCAGTACAAAGCCCTGTGTAAACTTGCGCTTCACCCCAGGTTGCTACTCTTTCCTAATAGCCGAAGTCACAGATGAGTAGTATCGTCTTGTCTGCTTCCACAATACTTCCCTGGACATGCAGTGGCCGGCATTGTTCAGAGGCTGCGCATCGTGAGTATTATGACAGGAAGTTCACCTGTGGGATTGTCTTGCCGGATCGATGTGAGACGTCATGGCTATAAGCAGCCAAGGCAAGGCTCCATCGCTGAATCATAGCGGCCGTGGATTTGACTACGGACTTATATGAGTTGTATAGGCAATAAAGGGTTTGGTGGGCTGTGATATTCGTAAACTTCGGTCCAAAGTGGCACTTGTGCAGTCAACGTACCGCCCAGAGAATAAGAGATGCAGATGATTGGACATCCATCCTATTCCAAAACTACTCCTATCCCCACTTCGGACTCGTCGATGATCAGCATGGTCAGCTTAGATGGCGCAAATGGGGCTAGTATTGGTCGGTCAAAGATATTCTGAATAAGACCTCGTAGTCTCTTTTCACACTGTTTGTTCCAATGTCACACGTTGGACGATTGAGCCAAAAATAATGGTTGAGTTAGTGTGGCGAAAGTTAGCAGGAATCTGAAGTATTATTGCAAGCATCCAAAAATTGATCGTAATTGTGCCTGATTTTTCGGTGACTCGGTGCCAATCAGGGATTTGAATCTATCTAGATCGGGTAGGTATCTGTTTGCATGGACAATGAAACCGAGCAAATCTAATTCGCTGACACCAAATATGCACTTGGAGGCTTTGATCAATCTAATTCTTTCCACGAACCTCTCCAGCAGATGTTGCAATCTGTGGCCGTGTTCGTCCTCCGCGGATCCGAAAATGAGCATTTCATCTTGATATGCAATCACCCCACCGATTCCATGGATGACAAGTGCAGACCGAAAGGTAAGAAATTGTATTGGAACATGTCCCACGGAATGTTGATGGTTGTTAGTGGCTTAAACTCCGTCTGTAGAGGAATTTGTAAGTTTTCATCAGCCAATTCAACCTTTGGGAAATACTTGACAACGATCATGCCTTTTATGAAGCCCTCAGATTTCGTCGTAGTTGCCATGCCTTTCCGTAAATGGGGGTTCGTGGTCAATCAGTAATCACCACAAATTCGGGGTGTCTGCCACTCACCTTCCATCGCGACCACAATCGAAGTCGCCCAAGTGGATGAAGTCACGTGACACTCAACAAAGCAGTCTTGCTCCATTTTGGTAAGCAGTTTCAAGACACCCTCTCTCTGACCGTACGACAACACTCGGCTCTTCAGGAATACCGGATCATCATCCACTTCCAACATTGTGGGCTCAACCACCATGCCACCATTGTTGTTGTGGCATTGTGCGATCAACTGCTGAAGAACAAGCTGATTCGCCGAATTGTCGGAAGTCGTTTGGAGGGTTACAGATTTTTCCAAGGCACACAGGGCCTTCAAATGCAGAATCGATTAACTGTCCACGGAAATCGCTCTCCAACCGAACCATTAGTGTAGTCTCAACCACCAGTGAAAGTCGATGAACAGTAATGATGGACTCACAGCTCCCGTTACTCACAATGAATCGATGTCTCAAGCCACACTGGAACTGGATTGATCTGTACAGTAATTGGTTGGATTCACTCGAAATGCTCACTGAGTATACCGTATTGTCATCAGTTTTCGGATCCTCACGGGTTGCACTCGTCACATTGCACTCGGATTGATGGCACACGTTGCAAATATGACCAATCTTTCCACAAGAATGGCATACCGCATTACGGAAGTGGAAGGTCGAACGTAGGTGAATTCCGCCCACGAAAATCAACGATTTAGTTGAACTGGTTTCCATTCAGGAATCACTTTGTTGGTCGGCTTCGGTTGAGTTGTTTGACTTGAACTGACTGGTGTACGAGAACGAACGTGTTGGTAGTGCATTACGTAATGTACAGCCGTCGCATCGGATACGTCATCTAATTGTTCCCATGTTGACCGGGCCTCAGAGGACGTGAGGTCGAGCTTCAGCAATAGCTTCTTTTGCAGCTCCGGATGATTTATACAGACAATGTGGAGGTCACACAATTCGGTCTCCAACTGATCACGGAAATTACATTTTGCAGCCTGTGTCTGGAGTTTCAGGATGAATTCACGGAACTTCATGTTGGGATCACGAACCGGCGAATGAAATTTGGCACGTTCGGTCGTCTGGATACTGATCGGAACTACATGGCTTGACAGCAAAGCATTCAAATATTTGGAGGGAACTGTAGCCGGAGCTCTTGGATATGCAAGGTTTTTCACCAAAGAGTACAATGAACGACCACCAGCAGTGAAGAAGAACGCGGTCTGGTTCTCCTTCACATCTTTTCGTATGGTACACCATAACTCGAAACGTTCAATCTAGTCTTCAATTTCAGCCGCCAGTTGTAGTAATCACACTGAACTGAACTGAGAGGATGCATTGAAATTGCTCCCACTCAGAACTACGCAAAACAAAGTAACAAGAGTAGCCAGCTGCGAAATATCACACTAATTGTACTGTGGAACTGGTTCGTAAAAATAAGTTAAGTTTGGTTGAGGTTCATCAAAGTGCATAGCTACGACGATGTACGTGGCACTATAACTTGTGACGGCCGCTGGATCACAGCACTATTTCGGTAAGAAAATGTTATAATTTCATCTACCCGACCAATCGTGCTTAGTGGAATGACTCATACCCAGGCTACGCGCACTAGGAACCGAAAAGACCAAAAAAGAATAGCAGGAATGTACTCTGCCAGATTTGGTTGTTTTATATACAAAAGGATGCATGCAACCATTGGAAGATAACGTACTAACCAATCAGAAAATAACCTCGCTGTGTCTGCACAATCTGAATGTCGAGGCCCAGCTTTACCTGATTGGTTGTATGCTGGAACTGAAGTTGCAGCGTAGCGGACCTCGTGTGGATGCATTCAAATCCCCACAAAAACGTAAAAAAGGGTCTCTATTGACAATCAAGCAAACCTCAGCAGGATGCTTGATAAGTACCAAGGGGCTCAAGTTGAGGAGATCTGCAGATCAAACCAATATTTGGGGGGAGGGGCAATCGAGTCAGCACGGCGAGAGTAGTGAGCTAGAAAACAAACTCAAGGGTCGCAGGTACTGAATGGAAAGAGAGCCTAAATGAGCCGGTAGCAGGAGATTCGATTTTGCCGCGGTATGGATGCGGACGAGCTATTTAAATGGTTTCACCTCCTCCTCCATTTGGAATTGTCTTCATGAGCAAGTACAAGAGCTGCTCATCCGCTTTACTTCCTTGCTACGGTATGATTCCTTCGACTTCTCATTCAGTGGTCCTCGTTTTCTGCTTTCTAGGTCACACTTTTCGACGCCGGATGCGGTCTCGATGGACTGTGAAGAAAACATGTTGGGCAGTTAATAGTTCATTCGAGACCGGGCTTATCAATCACTTCTCTTCTTCCAGAGAATATTCGAGACCCAAGTGAGGGAAAACCTATTCGTCCACCACTACATTCAAGAAGTCAATGAATCCCACGGGTTTTCCTTTTGGCGTTTGCAAGAATTTGAATTGTAGAGTAGTGTACAGCACAGTACAAACTTTGCATACCAAGGTTTACACAGATCGAAAGTCAACTGGTAGGGATGAAATGACTGAAGACCGTTCAGATCCTGTAAATGTCTTCCACCTAAAAAAATGATGTGAAAACAACCTGCTTTTGAATAATGGATATCAACGTGATTTAGGAGAATGGGACTGGTTGTTGAGCTCTACAATCAGTCTTCCTCCAAAGAATATTTTGTTTAGGGTTGATCCATTTTGATTTTGCTCTCAAGTCACCGTAAGCAGCATTCATCTGTCTGGCAGTCCTGGATCCTGCAGTGAACCCAACATCGGAGTGGGTGCATCAGTTCAGTGTGTTCACTGATTTTTTTTACTTCGTCTTCACAATGTGCATTCCAACAGCTTTTTCATCCCCGATTCAACCTGGGCATTTTTGCTTGACCCGAGACGTCCCTGTGATGCAAATGCATATGGGTGAGAGAGTTTGCGCCACTCAGTTGTCAGTAGTTCGGTGGTTGAAGTTATTGTCCAACTAGTTAGGCTTACATTTTACCCGTCCTATCGTTTAGCTCCTTCGTTTTTCCGGCTATTAGCAGTCGGTAATTTCCTCGTGAATGTCACGATTTGAAGAGCTCTTTTTGTTTTGGTACCAACAAACTTAAGTTACAGTACCACTGGGGAAAGCGCTGCTACTGAAGTGTGCGCGCCACTCTGTGTTGGCCTGGTTATCATAGGTAATTCACAGCTGTTTTCTACCGAGATCTACTTGGAGATGGATGGGTGGTCAAGGCGTTGTCGGGCAATTCGGGGGAAGGGGGGGAGGTGGTGGGTGACAAGGTAACGAACGCGAACACAGCCCGATGGAAGAGACCACCACGACAGCGACGGCAACGACGGCGGTTCGACGAGGACATAGACAATCGGGGTTGTTGGATGTGTGCAGGATGCAGTGCTCTTCCATAGGGGTTGCACTTGCGCTATCTGCAAAGGTACAGAAGGGAAGAAAACCCGATGAGCCGAAGCTCAGTACGTGCATAAACAAGCATCAACACTTACATCAGAGAGTATGGGAATGGTGGTCTATGCCAATGAGTTACAAAGGCACTGGTATGATTAGACGAACACAATTACTGTTTATAATCCGTCGAAATCATTGATAACCTGATGGTGCGAAAAGATAATTTATCAGCACATCATATGACGGCACGCCCCACGACGGGCTGCGCTATATTTTGTTTTGAACCTAATCAACTTCAATTTGGAATTATTCACATCAACTCATGCCACCTAGAATCCGCTACTCGAAAGAATCATTCACTCGGATGGGAAACAAAATAAGTTCCGCTTCACTATCCACAGCTCGTTTTTATGAAATCTGGCGGAGACCAAGTTGGACTGATAAAAGCAAGCGAGCCGGTTGGCAGACTGCTCTTAGTCGCACAAAGCCAAGGAAGATGACAGTTCTAGTATTGGTCAGTACTAACATTCGTTCTCTTTTTGGAAAGACGTCTTTCTTAACCGATGTCCTGAACTCACAGACTGACGCGAACACTTGTGTGACCCGTACCCAAGAAACTTGGTTTAATGAAAGTGTTGACAACAACTTCCTTCTCCTTAAGAACTTCGAGTGCTTTCGTGAAGACAGAAAACTGTGCATGAAGAAGACAGGTGGCATTGTGATTATTTACATCAATTCCGAGTGCTCTAGCGAGCCAGAAATTGTTTTTGCTTACTCTTTCAAAAGCGTTGACAGCGTGGTTGTTAAATGTCACCTTAAATTATCGCTTTTTCGAGGTACTGTACATAGCTCCTTTTTGCTCCCAGACTGACATCAACCCGTTCTTTGGGGCTTTTATATCCGTTCTGATTCAGCTACTATCTGACTATTAATGCATTGTTGTCGGTGATTTTATTCGTGCACCTACGTATCCCTTATTATTTTCTGGTTTCAGTGACCTCTATCTTATGCCAAATAGGGGCTGTGCTGTTTTAGACAGAATTATCACCAAACCTCCCGAAATTTTTCACTTATAACTGAAAGCCCCTGTTTCAACGAGTGATCACGCTCTCAATATCATCATACCCTAAATTTATTCACTTTCAGAGCACTTTTCACTCGTCAGGACAAAGTAAATAAAGGTACCCTCTAAAAACCTGCCACCAACCAACACTACCCTTTTTTAAATATCTCTTTCCGTTATTTCCTCATGGTTTTCTTTCAGTTTCTCTTTTTGGCCGCTAGTTATATTTACGAAGACACTGAGTGCGACATTTGATTTGTGTTGTCCTATGGAGACTGAGTTTTTTAAAAACGGCAGAATGGCTTCTCCATTGCTCAAATCTCTGAGGAGGCAAAAAGAATATGCCTATAAACCACACTACCGGGCCTCTGTGAAACGACACTCCATCCTGATCAAACAAGAGATACTACGGCTGAATACATTTACCCACCAGCTCTTCTGTACCACCAATAGCAAATTTCTCTGGTACGATATCCGGCTTCCATGTGGACAAGGGGGCAGAAAACTGTGATATATATGTCGACAGCCTGAAAGCCATGTTTATTCATCCTTCATCGGATACCCAGCCATCTTATTTCTCTTCTGTTCCCTCCGATATAGAGCCATTTCTTCAGAAGAAGTCTTCGAACCTCGAAATCAGCTTCTCCTGTGGGTCCACAGGATTCATCCTCCACTGTTCTGAAATTTGCAGCAAGTCAACCATCCGGAATTATGACTTTCCTCATCAATAAATCTGTTGATGATGATACTATTATTGCCTCGTGGAAACCCTTGACAATAGTACCTATTCCCAAGCATTCTGCTTCCAGCATTTTGTCAAAACGTTTTTGTCCCATTACCATCACTTCTTCTGCGCTCTAATTAACCGAGCCCCTTATCCCGGGTCGACTGCGTTTCTCTTTTGTTGTTCCGAATGACCCCCACCAATTTGCTTACAAACCCAACATACGTATTCTGGATGCAGTTGCATCAGCTTGGCATTTCATTTCAAACAACTTAAATAGTTGTAATGGAAAATCCACTTGCTTTTTTCACATTAGAAAGTCTGACGCTCCGAGCCAGAATCGGACCGGCGACCCTCCACATACCGGGCAAATGCTCTACCAGCTGGGCTATCGCGGTCCGGACAGTAGACTGTGAATAACGCAAGGGGATTTTCCATTACTTGAGATTCAGGCTCTTAGTGCCAACAATACATTCTGTGAAAATTAGAATAGTTCTTTGAAATCCTTTCGATGTATTTTCCTCCCTTATCTGATTCGGTTCGCCGTTCTTTACTTCTTCAAAAGCCAGAGCCTTTTGGGTGTCCCACTTCTTTACTCTCGTGGTTGAAAGGCTAATTTCCCAATGGAACTCAACGTGCTAAAGTTGGGACAAGTTTATCAGGTCCTTTGATTACCAACTCAGGTGTTCTTCATGGTACTGTTCTCCCCCCGTTTCTCTTCACCACATATATTAGCGACTTGACTACTGCACCACCTGCACAACTTTTTGAATAAGTCAATGATGTAATGCTCTGTCAATCTATCTCCAACCAACATGACTTTGACTCCTTTTCCGAGAACTTATACAACATTCATAATTTTTCATCCCATTCTGGACGATATATCAACACTTCCAAATGTTTTGAGTGTACTTTCTCCCATTCTCATTCATCTTACCCCGATGAGCAATTAGTCATCAACAGTACCCCTATTTCCAGAGCTGACTCAATCAAATAATTCGGAGTTACAATCAGCATCAACTTAAAGTATTAAAAAACTACGCACACTGTCTTTTCAAATTCGTAGGCTAAGACAGTTTGGTACCACACAAGCTGTCATTTTTCTTTTGCCCATCAATGTGTTCTCCCAGTCTTACTCGACTGTTCTCCCGTAGCCTTTCTTGGCCTACTAAAAAAAGATTCTATCACACTACACCCGAGCCTGGCCATTATCAGACGTGTTTCTGTGATTTCCTCGGTCTCTCTCATTTCCAAAGTTTGTGATTTGCACACTATAGTCTGTGGAAAATTCTCCAAGAATATTTTTGCCGACCCCACCCATCCCCTGTACCACGACTTATTTGCATGCCTTTTGCATCCCTGCACACATTCCGCAATTTGGACTTATCCCCTCCTGCATAAATGTCTATCGTAACTCTACAGCGCCTTGATTAACACGCATTCTGATTGACAAAATGAACGTCACAGAGGAACTCCGCATGAACCTCGGTGGCTGAACCAGTTTTATTTCTACAGCATTCATTCTTATACTTATTTTAAAGTGGCAATAATCAGTTTCCCTTCGTTCGGCTGAAATGTGAGTTTCTTAACTTGCTGAAGTCTTAAATACAACACAATGAAAAATTACAAACGTTGATTGCCGTCATTCGCAAAAGTAAGCTGTTCGATGAAGACTGGTCGTTTTCATGTTCGATTGTTTAACGCTGGGATTTCACACGCTCGACAAAAGACCACCAACAGCCCCAGTTCTTGTAGTCTTGTTCCACCGGTTCGGTTTTATTCACTGCTCATCTGTTTTTGGGTCGAAAACTGGTTGTTCATGACAAATTCATAATATCCTTCGTATTTATGTTCGTTCGATTTCAGCTGACAAATCACCGTGGCATTCTGTTGTTCGGTATTGCTGCATTGGCCGCTTACAGAACTACACCGCATACTGCAACCGGAAAGACTCCTTCATATTTAATGTTCGGCAGACAAATGCGAACGCGACTGAAAGCGACGCGACTGGAGTACAGTGATCCAAAACCGGAAGAAGAGAAGAGAAGAACCAATTACCAAAATAAATACAGGCGATACGGTTAAACAGTTAAGCCCGGAACATTTGTCAAATTCGCAAAGGAGAGGACATGCTATCTTCCCCAATAGAAGTTGAAAGCGTCCGATCTCCCGGTACATTCTTGCTGGAGGACGGCGCTGCGGTAAACTCTGGTCGACTTTATACAACACTTTGTGAGAGACGACCACCGAAGCCACTTTCGTCGAGATTACACCCTTTTCACGCATGTCTGCAGCAAACAGTGCGGGGTTCCGAAGATCCAGTCGCAAACGATTTCCAGTTGAGCGTTACGTTTAGCTTAAACAGATAAGGGGAATTGGTGTTGTGTTCGACGTGAACAGGTATGTGCTTTGACAGACAATCGATCGATTCATGCATTCAATTTATACGTTTGCTGGCTCTTGCAGTTTACTGTCTACGTCCTACAACACAGTGATGTCCTGTTGATAATCTGCTTAGTTCTGAACACAACGGGTATGCGTTCCAGATGCAAACCATTCGCCAGCTTGTGAGTTTGATAGATAAAAAACGTATAGTTCGTTGCTAGTTTGAGTTCGGATATCAAACTGACCAAATCCAAAGCGACCAGTGTGATCCGAATTACACATAAACTGTCCGGGAAAAGCCAAACAGCGGAGTGATTTTAATTACCAATAATATGACGTTTTCAGTTAGCTGTACGTACAGCTTTGAAACGCGTATAATGGTGCCATTCGTCCACACGTAAGCTGATGACGGTGGGTCACAATCGGTTTTGGTAAAACTTTGGTGTGTCTGGACTGTCAGCCCGCCCTCGTTTGACAAACCTGCGATCCGTCGACGTCATGCATGATGTTTACGCAACATGATTCATCATCCCAATGAGACACAACCAATGTGAAAATTTTGCTCACACAAACTGCCGCACTTGCCTCTGCCGAATGTGAATGGCTGTATTTGTTCGTGCATCAACACAAATAAGTTATTAGAATGAACTCAAAACAGCAGCGGTGGCGGTTGCGTCGGTTGAGTGTATCTGTCAGCCCCGTGTCATTCATTGGAGCATGATCCGGACCCCCAATCCCACCGATCGTCTGAACCGCGTCCTCGTTGCACCAGTAATTGTCACCCTTTCTCTGGCTGCATCGCGCACAGCATCCGAGACCAACGCAGACTGGTTTCGTGTCTCTGTCCGACAAGTAGGACGTCCCGACCTGGGCTCAGCCATCTGCGGTACGAGTGCGTAGGCCTGGGTGTGCGGTGCGCACGTAGTAGTGTCGGGTATTTAGACACGCATTATTTCACAGCCCACAAGTGCGAACGCAGGTGCGTACGTGCGGCTGCATGTGGGTGCCGTAACACATTAGACAAATCAAGTGATAGGTGTATAGAGAGATAGACAGGCAAGCACGCGAACGTACGAACGAAGCAACGAATTAAAAATCAGGCACGTGAATAATAGACAGACGAACAGGTTCAGAGTTGGAGTGGCGGGCGCTCGCAACAAGACGACATCCGACCAGTCGCGTGGCCTTCGCAATAGCCATCACCGTGGTTGCGTTGGTTTTGTCTCGATGTTTCCTTTTGTCCAAATTGAGGTCGAATCGATAAGACCACCTCCGTTAACCTAGCGACCAGACAAATACATCGAAACGAGCCAAAAGGCAGCAGACGGACTACTTTGTGAAAGACAGACTAACAGTGGATTAATGTGGACCGATAGGTACTATTATGACATCATTCCGTAATCTGTAACCCCACTACCCCTTCCCTTCACTTTCCTCTTCCTCACAACATGATTCGGAACCAATGGGACCGAAGAGATGGGCCATGGTTTGTCAAAAATTGGCACTGATTGCTTAGTAAAGTTGCGTAAGTGGAATAATTCTAACCTGGCAGTAAGGTTTCGATTTGGATTGCGAGTCGTCCTAGCATTTAAGATGTTCTAGGACACAAGCTTGATGGTGTTGTTGGCAGTCTATCCGAAGGTACGGTGATCAGACAGACGGGAACCGTTCATCATGATCATTGTGACTGAACCCTCCCCGCCTCCAACCTAAACATTACCTAGTGGGTTAGATGCACTTGTTCTTCCCCATTCATCATGCAGTGAATGAGTGTTGGTGATTGCGGGTGAAAGTAATCAAAACGGATATTGATTACCATTCAAGGCATACTGGTGTAAAATCAATGACCTTGGCGTTTACTGCCTTCCGTGGATGTGATTAAATCTCATCTAGTCTGTTGTTCCCAGAGTTTTTTGTTCTGATTTAAAATGATTCTCGTCAAAGCCCTAGATGGTTTTTTTTGTAAAATACCATTCTCATTCGTAATGCAGACTAAAATATTCTCACGTCCAAACTACGTGCTGTTTTTTCTTTCTTTCTCAGTGGCATGGCTAAAACCGGTTGTCTTGCTGTGACATGGATCCAACAATACACAGTGTTTGGCTATCAGGGGGTTGTGTCCATCACTTAGTGAGCAAACGAAAACTGAGCTAAATGAGTGAAATAAAAGTAGGTGCTCAAAATTTATAAAAACAGTTCATTTCTGATGGTTTGAGTGGAACGGATTTTTCGATGCTAATCGTAACAGGTCACCGGAGGACAAGTTGAAAAATTAACAGATACCGTTCCCGTGTGCTATAGGTATTTTTATTATTTCGTGCCTGTGTATGAGTGCTCACTGCATTATCAAATGGAACTGGTGACCATCAGCGAAAGATTCAGACTGAAAAGCCGCGCTTGGACTTAGCACGTTAGGCTTGGTGGTGAGCTGGTATGGTGCGTCGGCAGGCGGTTCACGGGACACCGTACAATGCAGTTTTGCGGTCACGTATGGTGAGAAGCCTCAGCCAACGAGGACCACCGTAACCATGTATTACAACACCAGCTGTTATTGGTCAAGTTGCGATCTTCCAACTGGAATCATTGATCTTACCTATATATACAAATGAGTTCTGCAACGAAATTACCGTACAGTTCTGTAGTCTTGAATCTCTCGCTATTCTGGCGAGCGTAGTTGAAATGATTCGGATACCTCCTCTCAGTTCAAGTATTTTGAATAGCACAAGTGGACGACAATATGTAACGAACGAATAATACGAACGAATAATTATAAAATGGATTCTATCCTCAGTGTAAACGGATGAGCCGTGGTCTTGCAAACCAGAATACCTGTCCCTAAACCTTCAATTTTTCAAGGGATAAAACTAACCAAAACAAATCGTACGAATTCTTTTACCAGCTACTCTATGCTGACAGATTCTACATGAACACCAGGTATACCGCAGTCTGTAACGCAGTGTTCATCTGGACCTTGGGGTGTATTTTGGCAGCGTAGTGAAAATCGTTTCGTTTCCGACCGACTAAAGGTCGTTGGTTAGAGAGAGAGAGAGAGGGGGGGGGGGGGGAGAGAAACGATTGTTGAGTTACTAAACTTGGAATCCGAATGATCTTACTAGAACGGGTAGTGTTTTTCCCCGTGAAAAAGCTGGTACACAGTAACAGATTTCTGTGGTTTGCAGTACCGTGCCCTGTATTTCGTTGTGTTCGTGTAAGGTGGGTCGGAACAACGACACGGCAATAAGGAATGAAAATGATGTACACGAAAATTTAGCTTCCTGCTACCTGTTAGATTTCTTGATCTAGTTAATCTGCTTGTTTTTTTATTAAGATACATTGGTAAAGTAACCAAATGTCGAAGTACATTGCCTATTCCTATTTATAAGTATTACATATAAAACCTTTTGAACTATGATCAATCGGTTTACTCCTTCCGAATTGATTTTACTTTAGAGAGGGAAACCGAGAACATGGGACGGTGATTTAAAGTTACCAGTAGAGTTATAATCCACTAGACGTGCCCGGTTTAACCTTGTTATTGGTGATTAAGCTTTTGAACAACACCAAATTCAATAGGAGACAGCGGAACACCTCATTAGCGTTACATGTACGCAATCGTCATCGTGGAGTAGTAGTACACATGTTCGGTGTGCCTGTATTCTCATTTTTCCTACTTGTCCTTGTTCATTTGATCTCACCACATTGTGATTCGCTGCGACGTCCATAATTCCTGTTGACCAAGCATCTACTCTGGTAACTGAGTGACATATGGCATAATTCTTTGCAGTACTCCAAGACAAAATTGCTGAAGGATTAATGTTCTTCTACCCGCTTCCAGTTAGTGGGCGACATTACTTTTCCGACGGTTATCCCATCAATAAACGAAGACTGCTGATGATCATCCTAGAGAATAGATCTTATCTGAGCACTTTGCTGTTCGAATGATTGGTAGATATCAGCAGCGGGGCACTGAAAATTAAACACGGTCTCTGATTTCAACCGATCGTATCAACTACTGGGACTACTCCAACTCTTAAGGTCATAGCTTTTAAAAGGCATGCTGCCGCGTTGATATGTAAACTTCCATATCACCTAAGACCTACTGCACTATAAGTGATAACCGGTAACCTGACCCTGAGACCGCATTAAGTCACAATAAGTCGGGCGGCAGTGGATTGCCGTCTACCGCCAAAAAGACCTCCAAAGTGTTAGGTAGACGCTCCAAACCACTCGACGAACTTTGAATTAACATCCCTGAAGTGATTCTAACACAGTTGTGCGTCGTACCACATCCGACTGTCTTTTGTCTATCAAACGGAAAAGGATAAGATATATTCGGAACCAGATAATTTGATCAGTATTATATATGAGCAGTATGACTGGCCAGTACATCGCCGGTCAGAGTTATCATCTTCTGACTTTTGCATACACACAACTGTATGACGAATAAGCGTGACAGTAACACGTGTTCGCCTCCCCGATCATTTCAGTCATGAAAGCGTATCCTTTTGAAGTTTGAACTATTTTATGGAATACGATGGAAAAAGTTAACCTAATCATCACCATTTCCGTAGGTGGAATCAACAGGAAGAGGAAGAAGTGTGTGTGTGTGTGTGTGTATGTATGTATGTATGTATGTATGTATGTATGTATGTATGTATGTATGTATGTATGTATGTATGTATGTATGTATGTATGTATGTATGTATGTATGTATGTATGTATGTATGTATGTATGTATGTATGTATGTATGTATGTAATTCCAGAACGACGCGTCCAGAAGCGGACAAAAATGTTTCCGTTTTTCCGTACGTCAGCCAACAATAATCACCGGAGGAATAATCGAGAGTAGAACGATCGCGGACTGTGATTGGTCAATTCGTAATCCATCAATTATTTTCTTTGATTTAACATATTTATTCAAACCAGTTCCACAATACGATTAACATGCTATTCCTTAGCCTTGGTCTTCCTGCTACTTTGGTTTGCGTAGTTCCGGGAGGGGGCGATTTCAATACATCCTATCAGTTCGGGTATTGCGAATACTACACGCACATAAAGAATCACTGGCATCCAAAACGACTCCGACTGAAGTTCAGCTGGCGATTCCTAATAAGCAACCGGATGCGGAAGTGAGATTCAGCTCTGCCTGTAGTGACTGATGCACTGGGAGCGCACGACAAATAAGCTTCTTATCCAAATCACAATGAGCACCACTCAGGCGCCCGCTGGTACTCAGAATAACCTCATCAGTCCCATTTATTTTATTTATTCAAATCCACAATCATGTACCCCTGAAGATGACATGACTAGAACAGTGAACGCAGTCACTGGTATATTCAAATTAGGTAATAAATCAACGCATGCGACGTGTTTGAATATTCCCGAGTTACCGTATGTACTCGAGTAGCTCGAACCCGGAACTAAGTGCGCCGAGAATTAACCAGGCTACGGTAACGAGTATGAATACCGTTATTTCATTATTTTCACACATCCGTTCATTTATGAATTAAGGCTTGGCACTATTGGTAGACAAGTTACTAATCAACCGTAGAGCGATCTGGTTGTATCAGGACGATCTGACAACTAGCGTTTGGTAACGTCTGATTGGTTGAATCCTGGAAGAGAAGCCATGTCGCGACACTCCACGTGCGTAAGAGTTCACGTCACCAAACTTGCTTTTATATCTTCAGGCTATGTGGTTGAACGTGTATTACTGCAGCTCACATTGTGTGCGATAAAAAGACGTTTTGTCCAATCAGAATAAAACTTGTTTGAACATAGATAGTATAGCTATCAGTCTCCCAGACACACTTAATAGGCTGAACTCCAACTTATAACCACCAAGCTATGCTCAGTGTATCATGCACGGAATTCCTGGAATCAGTACCAGAAATTATCGCACATTTTCATAATGCAAGTAATGTGAGAGCACGGGCCACAATCTTCAAGCGCATAACAAAGGATATAGGTAGTAGCAGATTAGATTATTGTATAGAATAAGTTGGATTATTACGTAATGTATTCCATCAAATTGCATGAACACTCAGCTCAGTAATGCAAACCGTGAAAGCGCTGTATGGCTGTGCCATCTTTTTATGTGGTCCAACCATTAATCGAACCTCTTATACATACTACTTACCATCAATATGAGCGCTTGCACGTGCAGCCTCGTTGTTCGTTGGGTTAGCAGTGACCCAGACGATAATAACTATGAGAAATCACAATTGTGATTCATTTTTGGGCTCTTCAATGAGGAGTACCCATTCGCAATCCAGACGATTCAAATTAAATCCTAGTGAACATATAACATCGGAGTGTACAAGTATGAAGACGAGTGGGCAAAGGAGCACTGGGTTCCCGTACCTGGTGAGCAGCGGCAACCGCGAAGCCGGTCGTGTGCTCCCGTGGGGTTTCTGTCCACGCGTTTACATACTGCTTGCTATCAATATATATATATATATATATATATATATATATATATATATATATATATATATATATATATATATATATATATACAAACATTTTCATGAGTGGTGGTTACGCCTACAA
Source organism: Fasciola hepatica (assembly GCA_948099385.1). Lineage (NCBI taxonomy): Eukaryota > Metazoa > Platyhelminthes > Trematoda > Plagiorchiida > Fasciolidae > Fasciola > Fasciola hepatica. Next base: position 11,161,235 of record CANUEZ040000142.1, on the reverse strand, counting down.
GTAGCCGTAATTTCGGGTGGCAGTATAAAAGTAAAACTACGTCTGTCGCAAAAAACAAGCTTTTGGAGAGATTCTCTGCATATCTTGGGAGCCCATACTTTCTAACAAATCATCTATGCCGCCTAATCGTTTGTCCGTCGGATACTCGCAAAATCGTCATTTTATGTGCAATTACCAGTGGCTTCATTATATTATTGAAACCACTAACTAATTTTTCAATAGGATTGAACAACAGGCTGCAAGTTGGGATAAAACGAGTTGTACGTCCGGGGATAAAATAGCGTTTTCCATGCGCTTGTGCGTATGGCATTGCCAAATGAAAATACAGCTGATGCACCCGGCTGTGCGACGTCGACTTTTGCTGAGTATTTATGCAGGAACTGATTAAATATGTATGCACTCATTCGTTGATGACATTCGTAGCACATAATTCCAGTGGGGAAAAAGCACATGATACGTCGAATCACTACATAATCACAATGAACTGAACAGGAAGAACGTATTGAAATTGCTTCCACTCAGAACTATGCGACCCAAAGTGGTAAAAATACCAATTCTATTAATGAACTGGTTTGTATAATTATGTTTAATTACAGAAAACTATTGGTAGACTAGAAGTTGACCAATCACAGGGAGCTTTTTGTTTGTGCCTGTCCTCGGCGATCCTGATTGGTTGAGGCTCAGGCGTGTGCGTGGCTACGAAGTTGTACTTAGCCCTATCACGTGTGACAGCTGCTGAATCATCACAACCGTCCAATCTAAAGAGCACTTAGTCAGTTCGGCTCGCCCCTCTCATCAATGTTCGAACTGAATCTGGTGGCTGTGGCCAGGTAGCTGGAGCAGTCCTTTCAGTGACCGGAGTAGATGGATCTCAGTGGCCAACACGTTCACCCTCTGGATCCTCGTTCGCCTCAGCAGTGTGATCGGTCGCACCGACGGTTGCCACTTTGAAATGAATTTGGATGAGATGGTGCCAATGCACTGATGCATCATCCAGGTCCATCATCTCGACCATAGATTGACCAAGTTGTCTGGTGATGATTCAACCAGTTGGTCGAAGCTCGTTGCCACGTCAGTATGTGAAATCGCTCGAATCAAGACACATTTGTGCTGACTGTGGTCTTCTGGACTTGAAGAGTGAGGCTGGACTCTTTTTGATGGTTGTATGCACTATGTTTCCGTACTGCAACAAGAAATTGTCGAGGAACGCTTCCAAGTCGGGCAACGTTCTGGAGTTGGCTCATGTTAGTGCACTTTTCACAGAACGCATCAAGTTTTCCTCCGCACCATTAGAACACGGGTGGCGTGGCGCCGTACGTAGATGCCAACATCCAATTCTATCAAGACAGCTCTCAGCCTCACTACACAGAATTGCGATCCATTATCGGTGACCAGCACTTGGGGGATTCCTTCTCGGCTGAATTACGAACGAGGTGTTTGGTGAGCTGTCAGGAACACTTCTGGCCATTTGGAGTGTAACACTTAACAAGAACAAGACGACTTGATCACAGTGAGAATTTATCCAGGAAAAGTGGCTCACTACAAATGCAATTACAGTAAGAGAAAAAAAGTACATTGCTACTCTGTCTCCGGAAATAACACTGTCTTTAGTTATCTTCGAGGTCCACCAGGTCGATGCATTCCGCTAAAACAGAGAAAGAAGCATGAATTAGTACGCTCAGTCCTACGTTGGGTGGCCGTCTTCGAATTTCGTAACAGGAGTATGAGTCGATCCGTACAAGTGTGTGATACAAGCGCCATAATGGGCTACAGAAGTCGGGATAAACCCTTTGCCATGGAATGTAGCTTTCGGATCATCGATTCCAATTGTTTGGTCTCCACTGAACATTGTGCAGACACGCATCAGAATTGTTTGCCGTAGTGTAAATTTCAGCATCCAATTCCGACCACCAACACATCTGTCTAGTCAGTGACTTTATTTTATCCATGCCTAAGTGATCTTTGTGCAGTTCATCTGTAGAGAGCATATTGATTTTTACGCGTCGGTCCGGACGTTTTATCGATTTTAATTATTCCTCATCCCTGCTATACCGTCCATTCTCGTTTACTTCGTATGCCTATAGATCCGTAGTTAGCTGACTCCACTGACGCTCGCACACGCACGTACTGTCCTTTCGTGTATAGGTTTGATCGTTCACTTTTCCAATACAAGCGTTTGCGGTCACATCGCGTCAGCTTTTTCCACTAAAAACGGGTGAGCCCGCGTTTCTGCTTCGAGGTATGGAACTTTCCACTCATCATTCACAAACCATACCACTACATTTCGTGCACCATTCTCATGCCCACATGGATTCTAGTGGTACCGAAATCAACCACAACGCCCTCGAAGCTTCAATCCCTGTGAAACTACTGCCTTTTTGTGTTTCAAATCCCCGTGTGATTCGCCCAAGTAGAGGCAATTTTCCACATCAATCATGTGCGTTCCCAGTCTACAGTGTAATCAATCGTTATCAAAGACCTTCTTGCCAAAGTTGCAGAGAAAGTGTGTGATATCATTTACGAACCCCCATCAAACAATCCCTGCGACGCAATCGAGCACGCAGTTATCCAGTAGATCGGATTGCCTGGTAGACATCGCATCGAAAAATTGTTCATAAGTCTTTCCCTCGGCGATAGAAAGTCTTTTAAACTTTTATGGTACATGAAACATTTATTGGGGTCACATAAAATGGATGACTCTTTCCCAAGACATCTGTGGTTGAAACAACTTTCTCCGTCGACCAAAGAAATTCTTGCATCCTTCAACCCGGAGGTTTTGATTGGAGAACTGTCAGTTACCGCTGACAAACTCCTGTGAGCAAACCCCACAAACACTCTGGCCGCTACGACGTCTCAAACATCAGTTCCCGATTGCATCTCCGATCTCCAAGATCAAACTGCCAGCCTTACCTCCCGAAAGGTAAAAAATTGTATTGGAACATGTCCCACGGAATGTTGATGGTTGTTAGTGGCTTAAACTCCGTCTGTAGAGGAATTTGTAAGTTTGCATCAGCCAATTCAACTTTTGAGAAATACTTGACAACGATCATGCATTTCATGAAGTCCTCAGGTTTCATCGTAGTTGCCACGCCTCTCCGTAAATTGGGGTTCGAGGTCAATCTGTACTCACCACAAATTCGGGGTGTCTGCCACTCATCTTCCATCGCCACCACAATCGGAGTCGCCCACGTGGATGAAGTCACGTGACACTCAACAAAGCAGTCTTGCTCCATTTTGATAGGCAGTTTCAAGACACCCCCTCTCTGACCGTACGACAACACTCGGCTCTTCAGGAATACCGGATCATCATCCACTTCCAACATTGTGGGCTCAACCACCATGCCACCATTGTTGTTGTGGCATTGTGCGATCAACTGCTGAAGAACAAGCTGATTCGCCGAATTGTCGGAAGTCGTTTGGAGGGTTACAGATTTTTCCAAGGCACACCGGTTCTTCAAATGCAGAATCGATTAACTGTCCACGGAAATCGCTCTCCAACCGAACCACTAGTGTAGTCTCAACCATCAGTGAAAGTCGATGAACAGTAACAACGTCAATGTGCACGCCATCTGGTTGTATGGGTACACTGGGCTAAATCAAGTCGAACACAGATTTCGGAATGATGGGCTCACAGCTCCCGTTACTCACAATGAATCGATGTCTCAAGCCACACTGGAACTGGATTGATCTGTACAGTAATTGGTTGGATTCACTCGAAATGCTCACTGAGCATACCGTATTGTCATCAGTTTTCGGATCCTCACGGGTTGCACTCGTCACATTGCACTCGTCACATTGCACTCGTCACATTGCACTCGGATTGGTGGCACACGTTGCAAATATGACCAATCTTTCCACAAGAATGGCATACCGCATTACGGAAGTGGAAGGTCGAACGTAGGTGAATTCCGCCCACGAAAATCAACGATTCAGTTGAACTGGTTTCCATTCAGGAATCACTTTGTTGGTCGGCTTCGGTTGAGTTGTTTGACTTGAACTGACTGGTGTACGAGAACGAACGTGTTGGTAGTGCATTACGGAATGTACAGCCGTCGCATCGGATACGTCATCTAATTGTTCCCATGTTGACCGGGCCTCAGAGGACGTGAGGTCGGGCTTCAGCAATAGCTTCTTTTGCAGCTCCGCATGATTTATACTGACAATGTGGAGGTCACACAATTCGGTCTCCAACTGATCACGGAAATTACATTTTGCAGCCTGTGTCTGGAGTTTCAGGATGAATTCACGGAACTTCATGTTGGGATCACGAACCGGCGAATGAAATTTGGCACGTTCGGTCGTCTGGATACTGATCGGAACTACATGGGCTGACAGCAAAGCATTCAAATATTTGAAAGGAGCTGTAGCAAGAGTTCTTGGATATGCAAGGTTTTTCACCAAAGAGTACAATGAACGACCACCAGCAGTGAAGAAGAACGCGGTCTGGTTCTCCTTCACATCCTTTCGTATGGTGCACCATAACTCGAAACGTTCAATCCAGTCTTCAATTTCAGCTGCACCAGCGTGCAGGTTCAGCTGTTCAATACTGGGCAGCTCCATGACGCGACTCCAATTGTAATAATTGTAATGATTTGAATTGATAGTCTGTATGGAAATTGCAGCCACCCGGAACTATGCGAACGGAAGTAGCAAGAAGACCAAGGCTGTGAAATAGCACGTTAGTTGCATTGCGGAACTGGTTTGTATAAATATGTTTAATCAGAGAAAACTATTGGTAGACTCGAAGATGACCAATCACAGGGAGTTTTTGTCGGAGTTGTCCTCGGCAATTGGTTGAGGCTCATGCGCGTTCGTGGTCTCTTCGAGTTCCGCGGTTCTTCCGCGTATAACCAACCGCATTATTCGAATTACCTGAGCTGACAGGACGTATGGAAATCGTTATAAACCGGAGCTACGCACGCCGAAGTAGTAAGAAAGCCAAAAATATAGAACCATGCTTTAATTTCATTGCAGAACTCATTAGTATATAAAGATAAGACCAATGGTTCCAGCTGGCAGATCGCAACTAGACCAGTGAGAGCTGGTGTTGTATCACTCGACTACGGTGGTCCTGACTGGCTGAGGCCTCTCACCGTGCGTGGCCTCAAAGCTGTATTGTACAGTGTCCCGTGAAGTGCATGCTATTCTAAACTATCGTTCGTTGAACCTGATCCAACATGCGGTTTGGAGGCAGATCTTTTGGGTGAGCCAGCATACAATTTGATTCCAGCTGTTTGTGCTTCGCTATACTAAAGCCATTATTTTTTGTTCTGGGTTAGTGTATTCATACGCTAATGCAATTGCGATCTAATGCAGCTAGCCGTGAATTTCGTATTTTGGAGAATGCCCTCACCATCATGTTAGGGACCGAAAGCCCCCTACAGTTTATCCCAGACGTGACGCCAGAAAGCAGGCCATTCGCAGGTTGTAACCATGTCAGGTGAAGCACATGGGATCTTGAGTTACTGAGACAAATCACGTAAAACGTGCTCTGCGGCGTTCACATTCCTAATTCAGTGCACTTGTCTAATAAGGGCTTGACGGTCGCAAGGCCTATGGAGCAGACAGGCTTTGATTGAAAGTTCAGTGAGGCTCGGTCGATATGTGAACAATGCGTGGACGTCCCCAAAGTGATAACTGAACATTGCGTTGTACACTATAAAAAATTTCAATTTCGCGCGAAAGGTGGTTCACTCCGGTGGCCATAGTCGAGTCTAGAAACGAAGGTTGTTCCTGAGCCGAAACCGGCCCCTCTGTATCGTTGTTCCTCGTGCGGCAAACACCGTCTCCGACCTATCTGCCTCGTCTGGAATTCAGGAAACTACTCCTATGAGAAGATGGGCCACATCCGCAAGCTGCGTCACCAATCCCGGCGCAACGTGATAAACGTTACTCCTGATAATTCGAAAGAAGTTGAAAATGCAGAGTATATCTCGAAACTTTTGAGCGATTCTAACCAATTCTTATAGAAAACGGTACAATTCCAACTTAGTCTGCAGCATTAGTTCATTGCAGATACCAGTTGTGAGTTCATCATTCCGGAGGCAGTGGTCGACTTAATCTGACCGAGAAAATCCATTCAGCCCACTGATGTCTCCAGGCATCGTGTTACTTTTCATTGCCCTACACTGCTGGGCTAAACCACACTCGCGGTTGACAAGTGAGTACATCCCAGCAGACCTCCTGATTTCAATAGACAAACCGTCGATCCTGGGTTTGAAGGCCCTGCGTACACTGGACCAATCAGTAACACTTCAGATAATATTCAAGGCTTCAGTAGAGCTGTTAGTTCTCTAGAAGAAGGTTAAGCTGTACTCCACCAAAAAAGTGGCATTGCAGTTGAACCTGCGAAGATGTATGTTGATGGTGGCCCGGTATTTCCGAAACGAACAGTTTTGCTGTACGGCCAAAGAGGGGATGTTATGAAGATTCTTACCAAGATGGAACAAGACCATGTCAGTTCGCGTGAGACTTCAACAACGTGGAAGACTACAATCGTGATGGCAATGAAAAACGATGAACAGACACCTCGAATTTGTGGTGATTATCGGCTAACCGTGAATCCCCGGCTACGGAGATATGTGTCCACCGCCTTGGACCCGAAGGACTCCGTGAAAAGCATGCTCGGCATCAAGCACACAGGTCACTGTCAAGTTACAATCCAAGTCCACATTCTGAACCCATTGAATCCAAATGAATACAATCTTGGATGAGTCATCAGGTAAGAACAGTCCAATTGATGAGATCTAAATAGTATGTACTTTGCACATTCAGAATTGTAGGTCATCAGGACACTGTCATGAGGAGAAAAAACGTCCAACGTTGTATTGGTGGTTAGTTGCTGTACCAGAAACATGATTGGGTTGCAATTTGAATCGGCGGAATCGGATGACCTGACAATGATCGAGATTTGGCTATCAGTCTGTGTGAGAACGGATCAGATAACACAAATTGCCATCGGTGTCCAGGCGGACACGTCGTCGTTCTGTCCTAGAAAGCGATTTGGATGTTCCTAGAGTGTGAAATGAATGATAGATTTTGGCAAAATTTGAAGGAAACGTGCGAAACTTATCGTCAGAAGAAGTCAACAAATTCCAGTAAACCACAATGAAAAACACAGAAGTTATTTGATTTTTTTCTAAGAGCCAGTATCCCCTTGGCACCCTCACTATTCTAACGTTAAATAAAGCCTTGAAAACACACTCGTTAGTGGTTGATAGGCCGCTTAGTTGATTGACTGATTGATCAACTCACTGGCTGGCTAGTTGACCGGTTGGCTATTCGCCTGACTGGCCGGTTGATCAAACCTTTTTGATCACGTTCTAATCGAACGGTCTGGAACATCAACTGAATAATTAACTGAAAATTTCAAATCTCGCGTGTTCTTCATTGAATGTCGGAACAAAGATGCCATTTTTCGCCGTTCGGATAATGCCTTCAACTCCTGGCACCTCATGATGCGGACCGTGTTTGCACGTTCACACGTGTACACATGCACACATGTACACGAACACACACACTGTCGTAGTTGTCTGGACTTGAATACAGACATGAGATTGACGATTGACGTCACTGCAAGACACGTTGATTGAACCAGCATATCTCTGAGCCATGGATCCGGTTTGTCACAAATAATTCCGCGGAAAACATTCAATCGTGGGATTGTAACTACCCGACCAATCGTACGAAATGAAATAACTCGGATCCGGACTACGTACACTGGGAAAAAGATAAGACCAAACAAGAATAGCAGGCATGTATTCAGTCACATCTAGTTGGTACTAACTTGTTTATATTTAAAATAAGGCATGCACTTATTGACAGGTTGTGAGCTGGCAAATCACAAAGCGATGTTCCTGTATCTACGTAATCTAACGGTCACGGTCCGATTTCACTTGATTGGTTGGATACTGGGAATGAAGCTTCAGTGCATTGGACCGTGTGTGAAGGCATTAGAAACAGCACGCAAATACAATTTTACCTACGCATAATTTTTCAGTTTGATTCTGATTTGTGACCAATACATTTCACGGTTGGGATCACGACATTCTAGCCTTCATGCCTTTTTTTTAAGCTTCCCACCAGGCCCACACAGTACGCAAGCTAATCTTGAGCGGCACTCAAAAATATGATCAACAACGGTCATAGGAAATCAAAAAAATGAGTGACAGGCCTGCTGCGACAGATGTTGTGTAATTGGAATGACGTTCGGTTGAACCTGTCCTGTATTCATTTCGCCAACTCACTGACACTTGGTCAAGTGAACCGTGGTGCCTCGAGGAACTGTATTTATGAGTAGAAGACTGGTCTGTGTAACCGTATTACTCGTAGTACCCGAGCTGGAAGGACGTACTGAAATCACCGCCACCCGGAACTACGCAAACCAAAGTAACAAGGACACCAAGGCTGTGAAACAGAACGTTAATAGTATTCCAGACCTGGTTTGCATAAATATGATAAATCAAAGAAAATAACTGGTTAGTTGCGAGTTGACCAGTCGCAGCAAGCTTTAGCTGTACCCGTTCTCGACCATTCTGATTGGCTGAAGCTCTCGACCGTGCGCAGCCAGTAAGCTGTTCCTGTCCGTATCACGTGTGATGACGCTGGATCACCAGAGTAACCCAAAAAATCGCTTTCTAGCCCTTTTAAAACGATTTCCCGAAGCATGGTAGATGACTCCACACTACCCGTTCCGACTTAGCGTGTGACCTATCCATCTGTTCGCAGAAAGCATAACACCTAATTGTAATCGCGTCTGTTATCTGACTCACTTCGAATGGTTTGCTAACACACGACAGGCGACTCACCCCAGCTATCACAACGAGGCCAATATTCTGTCTGTGCTTTCATGTGAGCACTAAGGATCGTATTTCGGGAGTCATTGAATTTTTCATGTGTACTGATTTCGCCTGATGCGAAGTAACCAAAAGACAGATCTGTATTAACCACTTTACGTTCTCTAAATTCATACTATGGGAATATTTATTTTTATCCAACAAGGTGATTTTGACTACTGCTATTATGGCGGCGTGTGCATATACTAGTTGAGTAAGTAGTATCCTTAAACGGAAACAATTATGGGACACAGAGCGACATGGAACGGGATGACTTCATGTGGACAGATCAAGATGAACTGAAGCAAAAGAGATAAACCACGTGATTACTCCCTTTGACAGAATGAGCACTGCACTATGGTTGATTGTTTATCATTGAGGAAAATGAATAGGTCAGTTGTGGTCGAATCATTCTAAATTAACGAGCTATCATCTGACACATTTTGTGGATTACGAGACTGTCATTACCTTTATTCAACATAATATGTAAGGAGTAGGGTGCGAATGGAACACTCGTTATATACTACCAGGCTCCATGATATCGAGAGCAAATTGAGGGGCATGGAGGTACGTTTTTCGCATCGGCCAACTGTCATAACTGTGTAGCATTTCACACTTGCGTTGGTACAATGATTCCAATTTTTCCCACTTATGGACATTTATTCGGTGCCACTAATAAAGGTCTGATATTCACCCATAAGTTGCAGCAGAGACAATCCAGCCACAAAATGTTTTGCTAAAGCCAACCGCGTAGTATGTATCTCCCCCTGTCTGGCAACAACAACAACAACGAAAAACTCCACCCAGTCTGTGGATTAAATATGCCCCCTTATTGACTCAGATTTTAACAGGGACGTGGTTGCTGAAAAGACAAAAGACAAATCTAAAAAATAAATTAACTCAACTTCACTTTCACATACAATAATCTCATATGTGGGCCAGGGGTGCGAGGTGATGTTCCTCAGGGAAGAGTCCTATACGGAATCACACTAGTGATTCCCTGATAGGTCTGTGGGTTTGTCCACACAGCTACATAATACTTATTTAAACTATTTAAACTTCACCCCGTTGGATACAGAATCGGTACCGTGACAAAAAAGGAGACCACACGTCGAATCAACGAGTAACCTCAACAAGTGATGGTGGCTACCTGTTGATAGGACAAAAACGTCACGTTTTCGCTCAGATGTGTCCCGTGGAATTATTTGTGACAAACCAGATCCATGGCTCAGAGATATGCTGGTTCAATCAACGTGTCTTGCAGTGACGTCAATCGTCAATCTCATGTCTGTATTCAAGTCCAGACAACTACGACAGTGTGTGTGTCCGTGTACATGTGTGCATGTGTGCAAGTGTGAACGTGCAAACACGGTCCACATCATGAAGTGCCAGGAGTTGAAGGCATTATCCGAACGGCGAAAAATGGCATCTTTGTTCCGACATTCAATGAAGAACACGCGAGATTTGAAATTTTCAGTTAATTATTCAGTTGATGTTCCAGACCGTTCGATTAGAACGTGATCAAAAAGGTTTGATCAACCGGCCAGTCAGGCGAATAGCCAACCGGTCAACTAGCCAGCCAGTGAGTTGATCAATCAGTCAATCAACTAAGCGGCCTATCAACCACTAACGAGTGTGTTTTCAAGGCTTTATTTAACGTTAGAATAGTGAGGGTGCCAAGGGGATACTGGCTCTTAGAAAAAAATCAAATAACTTCTGTGTTTTTCATTGTGGTTTACTGGAATTTGTTGACTTCTTCTGACGATAAGTTTCGCACGTTTCCTTCAAATTTTGCCAAAATCTATCATTCATTTCACACTCTAGGAACATCCAAATCGCTTTCTAGGACAGAACGACGACGTGTCCGCCTGGACACCGATGGCAATTTGTGTTATCTGATCCGTTCTCACACAGACTGATAGCCAAATCTCGATCATTGTCAGGTCATCCGATTCCGCCGATTCAAATTGCAACCCAATCATGTTTCTGGTACAGCAACTAACCACCAATACAACGTTGGACGTTTTTTCTCCTCATGACAGTGTCCTGATGACCTACAATTCTGAATGTGCAAAGTACATACTATTTAGATCTCATCAATTGGACTGTTCTTACCTGATGACTCATCCAAGATTGTATTCATTTGGATTCAATGGGTTCAGAATGTGGACTTGGATTGTAACTTGACAGGGACCTGTGTGGCTAACACTTCTGAGGACGGTAATCGGAGGATGTGAACCGGAATTTTTGGAGTCTTCCCAGGAATCCGGGAGGTGTATTGCAAAATATACGTAATATACTGGAAGCCTTCCGTCTATTTGTTGACGACTCAGTGTTATGCACTGTGCTGCAATAAATAAAACTTCATAGTTGTCGTTATCGATGAGCGTACTGAAAGATTTTGTTAGTTTTCGAAGTGCGCGTGCTGTACACGGCCAAGACCATTTTGATGAACATCCTGTGGCTCCATGTCGCAAAGCTGAATCTTGGAACTGTATCTACCCGACCAGTCGTATGAAATGAAATAACTCGGATCCCGACTACGTACGCTGGGAAAACGATAAGACCAAACAAGAATAGCAGGCATGTATTCAGTCACATCTAGTTGGTACTAACTTGTTTATATTTAAAATAAGGCATGCACTTATTGACAGGTTGTGAGCTGGCAAATCACAAAGCGATGTTCCTGTATCTACGTGATCTAACGGTCAAGGTCCGATTTCACTTGATTGGTTGGATACTGGGAATGAAGCTTTAGTGCTTTTGACCGTGTGTGAAGGCATTAGAAACTATGCAATATACCTTATTTGTTTTGCGCATGCCAACAATGGGTCGATATTTCGTGTTTATATATATATATATATATATATATATATATATATATATATATATATATATATATATATATATATATATATGTAGGTGTATGTATTTATATGGTGTTGACGGAAATGGTGCGCGTAATATATCAGATGAGTATGTAGCTGTTTTGTAATAATTTATTCAATATTGTATTCTTGGTGAGTGATATTCATCATTTATTTATTCATGTAATACGTGTATATTCACAGTCTGTTCTCGTTGATGAGATCGTGATGCCGTTTCTTTATTGTGTATGGCTGCTGTACGAAACTCTCGTGAGGACATTTTGTAATGTGTACTGGAGAGTGAGTGGCCTGGGTCTTCAGTCCAAGGTTTTATGGAGACGGACCTAGTAACCTAGGCATTGGATGCAAGAAAGTTAATATGCACCCGTTTTTGAGCTTTTCACGGAATTCACACTATCTTTAGTTTGGTATTGTCAAGACCATCACCAACGGAGTTATTATTTTTTTTTTTACTATTACTGTTATTATTTTATTATCACCATCACCACCCGCATCATCGTTATCTGATTTAAGTGATTAACCGTGACCTGGGGAACTAGCGTCAATTGTATTATCATTATAATCTAGAGATTTTCCTGACGCTGAGTTGCCACAGGCAATCGTTTGGTAGTCACCGTCGGTTATTCGGCAACCACTATGTGTCTAACAGCAACCATACCATCTATACCGCACAAATTACTGGACTCGACAGCCCTGTGCGACTAAGGTGAATGGCTACTAACCACATGCTTCGATTCCAATACACATCAGGAACGAGCTCCTGAGTGACGTTAAAGGTTCCCCACCCCGTAATATCAGTGCATGATGGCCAGGGCAACCTGACCAGTATTGTCCAATAAACAGCCTATCCATTGATACAGCCCATCTATGGAAATCATTTCGTTATCCCCAACAGAAAAGGAGACCATGGAAAGGTTGTGCTGATTAGGCGGGCATCACAAGTGACGCGGACAGGTACAGCGTCCTGGCTACGTACGCTAAGGCGCTTCAACCAATCAGGGTCGCCGAGAACTTGGACAGCAAAAGCTCGCTATTATTGGCCAACGCCTAACCCACCAATTATTTTCTTTTATTTGTCATATTTATACAAACCAGGTCTACAATACAATTAACGTGCTATTTCACAGCCTTGGTGTCCTTGTTACCTTGGTTTGCGTAACTCCGGGGGTTGGAGCGACTTCAACACATCCTACCAGTTTGGGTATTGCAAGTTCTACAAAGATTCAACCACGCTTTCTCATTGATACAGTGGACGAGAAGGCTCTTGATCCATCTGTGGCCACATGAGAACATTTAGGTCGCTGAGACATTCCTAAAATAAACTTACAGTCAAAGGAGACTCACTTAGTTCCTTTATATCTGTACGATGCAATGCCGGAGGATAACAGTTTCGCGTATTGTTTGCAAATGGTCAAAACAGCAATAAAATCCTCTGCCCTCATTCTCTACTTGTCTTTCGACACGGCTTAGGAACACTGACAACCTGGCTATGCTTCAAGAACAAAGACCACGACAATCGTTATCTACATGCCTTTCATTTCGAGAGCTTTTACTATTTTTCGACATTGCTTTGTCGTTTTTCACTATTTTACTAACATCGTTGGGTTTTTCTCACATTAATGAAGGATGCAATCATACAACTGCCTTATCCCTTTATATTTGTTTTCCACTCTATTCTTCTTATCTCTGTCATGAAATACTGGATGACTACCAATATTGCACAGTGTCGAGATAAAATGTTCTCTCTTCCACTCCGTGCTAACGACCATATCCGGATGAGCATTCTTTTCGAGATGTCATATATTTCGAAAGTTTTCCTCATTGCTTGGTGGTTTGTTGCACGTTCACACTATTTTTCTACCATTGTTGGTTTCCCCTGTCGCTCTGAAACAGTTGTATCCTGAATATGAAGCCAGCATTGTGAACGAATATTCATTGGTACCCCCATCAAGACCGATACGTTCATTCTCCATTGTAGACTTCAGTTACTGTAACATGTATGACTTTAAACCGGGGCTACTGATTGATCATGAGCAGTTGCATGTCTCCCGATTCTTTCCAAGGAAATACCCATTATCATCATGATAATTATCACTTTTTTCGGAGGAAGTAGGCTGAAGCTAAGAACAAGTACAAATGATCTTTCGTGGTTACCAACCCAGCATCAATCTTCGTTCATATAGCACTTAACACAGTTTTTATGTAATGTAGCAACGTAACTGAATGCCAGTAACAATCATATGGTTGTGTCATGTGAACGCAAGCGGAAGGGAGCGGAGCCAATCGGATCAAACGACTTTCGGTGCATTGAAAGGACTCCTGCTGTTAGAATTAGAGTCTGCGCCTGGTTTGTAAATTTGACAGTTCACCGAACCCATTCTGACTTCCGAGATCTGATGAACTACACTCTAAAACAGCGGCGGCTGGTTCAACACGGCTCAACAACTGCCTCATCACCATCTCAAGTGGTTCAATAAACTGCATACGCACGTACACGAGCGCGCGTGCACGCGCTCGCCTCAGTGCCGTTCTCATTTGAAGACATTGCGCACGTCCTCTATGCTTTACATTGACGCTTACGTGTGCGTGCGTGCATAGGTACGTGTGATTCTGTCTGCGAAAATACGCACATGAACGTGCGACGTATGTGTGTGCGTGCGTACAATCGATGACCTAGTTAACATCCGTCTAGAATGCGCGTATGAAAAGGGCAAGGCAGAGAATTCTCGCACACATACACACACACTCATTCACTATTTTACACGTTTACTCGGGCAAGACATTGACGACGCGTGCAATCGCGACAAACCGCTCCCCTAATGTCCACAAACTAGATCACTCATAGACGTTGAAGGACGCTCACATGTCTTTACCGCGTTCCGTCCGTCGGTTGGTCGGTTGCTTGCTCGTTCACTTGTTTGCTAGCTCGTTTGGCTGCCTGTGGCCAAATTTTTTCCTTCAAATTCATTCGGGCCCCAAAAATCGCGATGTTTAGTGATTCAACCGCGTCTCCTGAACGATGGAGGTGGTGCAGCGGTTATTCCTAACGTGCGTTCGAGCAGGCATGTCACACCTACATATCTGGACTACAGCCAGCACAGACCAAGATGATATGTTCCGTTTGGTGTTGACTGGATCGTCTGTGATACACAAGAAGGAAGACCACTTTGATTTGTGGCTGCGCTACTGAATATCGATCAATCTCAGGGCAGGAAGTGATTGGTGGGCTTACTACTCTCTCTCGCCCCGTTTTTCGCCATTACTTTTGAGCGCACAGATGGCTGGGACTGGACGTCTGGAAATCAAACTCGCTGTCGAGTGGACAGTTTCCCTTCCCCAGAAAATTTAGTTTATCTTTGACCAGATAAATAAACAACGCTGCAGTGTGTTTCTACAGCGCGCGAGAAAAGTATAGGAACCCCGTCATTTTTCCGCATATTTTCGGTTCTGGGTTCTGTGACAAAACCATACCTGATTGAAACGACCGAATGCACGGTACTTTACGGCATGCCAAATTTCAGAGCGAAACTATGCAACATGTGCCGATTAGAGCAGAAAACGTAAAAACAAGGGTGACGAAAGTATGGGGTAGTTTCTCAGAACCAGACGTACCATTGAGCTTGGCAACAAGCTGATTAGTTCGGTCTGTGGATTTGGCAACTGGAATACCCATGAGAACTGAAATCACGTGAGTCGTGTGCACCAGAGCATATGAGGCACCCTAGTGGTCTATAGTCATTCATTCGCTGTGGTGGCATTGAAACACCTTACGGAACTCACATTGAACTTCGTCTGCGAAACGCCATACGGAAAGTAACAGATTTCGAGAAGAGTGAAATATCTGCTTTCTATCAAATGAGACTCAGTTTGCATAAAATCACCGGGGGATGCAAGAGACCGAGAAACGTCGTACGGCAGCATCTGGAATGTGGCGAGCAATGTGCTCCTAAAGAGCGAACGGATCGTCCAAAAAAGCTAACGAAATCGGCCGAACGCAGATAAAATCGTCTAGCCTCCGATAACACATGCACCATAGCGACGGTCAAAGCTTTGGTCGGAGTCAGTGTTTAGAAACTAACGTGACAAAGAAAGATGGAAGCTGCGTTGTAGATGAGATGCAAAAAAAGAAAAGAAATATTACTCACACAGTATAAAGACCAACGTTTAGTATGACTGGAACATATATAACATAAAACAAATAGAAAGATGTATACTTCAGTGATGAAGAAGAATTTAATTTTCTAAGACCCGCAGGCTTGGACTTATTACTGTCATGGTGGCAGAAATTAAAAAGGAATTTTAAGTCAAGGAAACAATGACAAGAGCTCAGTGGTGGTCTGGGAAGCTTTCTTGGTCAATGACCAAAGTGAGCTGGTTAAACTTGAGGGCATACCAGATTCCGTTGCGTATACTCGTATGCTGGAGCATTTGTTTCTGTCGCTAGTGGCCAAAAGAATGAATGATGTAGCCATATTTCAACGTGATAATGCTTCTGCCCACTGCTCATACACTACGAAAAGTTGGTTGTTGTTCCATGGGATCAAGGTCATGCAGTGTTCAGCCTTCAGCCCAGATCTAAACTCGATTGATAACTTGCTCTCCAGGTGTACAAGGATTCCATGGTATGCCGGCCAACGAACGAATTGATAACCACCTTTAGGCGATAATGGGTGAATATTGACCGAGGGCCAAACACAGATCTTGTAAGAAGTAAACAGAGATGTATCGAGATCCTCAAGCAGAATTGGGGATTCCACAGGATTTTAAGTAGCAGCTGTAGAAGCTGAACTGGAGAGGGTGCTATAATTCTGTCTATCCCTTTGTTCGCGTATTCTGATTTAATTAGCTCACAGTGAAGTATGTTGGGAAGTTTCATATTCTGCATCGCAATGAGTATTCGGTTGTTGTGACCGAATAAGGTTTCGTTAGAGAATAAACAACCGGAAATATAAGGAGAAACGTGGGTGTCTTACGCTTTTTCCCCGCAGTATATAGATATCGAAAAGCAAAATTGGATACGTTTAAATTGATGCTATCAATTAACTGCGAAAATTGGTTTCAGAGGAAAGTTCGTTAGCTACAAGGGCTCTTAATAGTTAGCCTATGATGGGGGGACGGATTATATTTTGCTTTCCAATTAATGTATTTTGTACCTTTTTAATGATTTATACATACAAGTAATCGACAATGCTAAGTTAGATCATCAATCTTATTGGGTCGGTACGTTTGTCCCCATAGGTGTTTGGAATCCGATAGGCACTAAAGTGGTGATTTTGGTGATGAGGTAGTGTACAGCTGATGCGTGACGAATAAAAAGCTTTGAAACAGAAGACGAAAGCCAAGCCACTGTTACTTTCGCAAATGCCTTACGGATAATGCGGGCGAGAACAGTGCGCACTCGGACAGAGTAAGGTTTCCATTGTTGTTGAAATAAAAGACCTAGTAGTGTTTCGGGCAAATGCGCTCTTAAGACTGGGTGAATGAATGAATGGATTCTTAAGAAACACACATATTTAGAAGGCGTGGAGTCATTGGGCTGGGTTGGGAGAAGAATTTTTAGGGGAAATTGCAATAGTCGTAATGAACTGAGTTGATAGTCTGTATTGAAATTGCAGCCACCCAGAACTACGCTAAGAGAAGTAGCAAGAAGACCAAGGCTGTGAAATAGCACGTTAGTTGTATTGCAGAACTGGTTTGTATAATTATGTTTAATCAGAGAAAACTATTGGTAGACTCAAAGATGACCAATCACAGGGAGTTTTTGTCGGAGTTGTCCACGGCGATGCTCATTGGTTGAGGCTCATTCATGTGCGTGGTTACGAAGTTGTATCTGTCCTTATCACGCGTGACAGCTGCTGAATCACCACAACCTTCTTTCCTCAAGAGTTCCTCGTCAATTTGGCTCGCTTGTCGTAATGACATTCTAACTGGAGCTGGTGGCTGTGGCTCGGCCGCTGCAGCAGTTATTTCAGGAGGCGGAATAGACGTTTCACCGTCATCAACACGGTCCCCGTCATGATCCTCAGTCGTATCAGCCGTGCCATTGGTTATACCGCCGGTCGTTACTTTGAAATGGATTTGGCTAAGGTGGCTCCGATGCACCGACGCATCTTCCAAGTCCGTGATCTCAACCATAGATTGACTAAGTTGTCTTGTGATGATTCCGCGAGTTGGTCGAAGATCGTTGCCACGGAAGTATGTGGTATCACTGGAGTCAAGACACATCAGCGATGATCGTAGTCTTCTGGACTTGAAGAGAACAGCTGGACTCTCCTTGGTGGCGTTTCTGTACTGCAACAAGAAATTATCGAGGAAAGTTTCCAAGTCGGACAACGACCTCGGGTTGGCTGATGTTATTGCACTTTTCACAGAACGCACTAAGTTTTCCGCCGCGCCGTTAGAACATGGGTGGCGTGGCGCCGTACGTAGATGCCGACACCCAACTCTATCAAGCCAGCATTTCAGCTCCGCTGAACAGAATTGTGATCCATTATCGGTAACTAGAACCTGTGTGATTCCTTCTCGGCTGAAGCATTTCTGCAACACCGTGATTACGAACGAGGTGGTTAGTGAACTCGTCAGGAACACTTCCGGCCATTTAGAGTAGAAGTCAATCAGTACAAGGGCATGATACCGGTTCAAGAATGGACCACAGAAGTGCGCATGAACTCTCAGCCATGGAATGTGGCTTTCGTGTCATGGATTCCAGTTGTTGGACCTCGAATGGACTTTGTGCTAACACGCATCACAGTTCTTTGCCGTACTGCAAATATCCGCATCCAATTCCGGCCACCAACACATCTGTCGAGCCAGAGACTACATTTTATCCACGACCAAGTGGCCTTTGTGCAGTTCATCCAAAATCGACTTGCGCAACGTAGGTGGAATGAAAAACTGGTCACCTCGACAAAAGAGTCCGTCGGGTTGGATACTGAATTCATCTCGCAGGTCGAAGAACTGAGGAAACTCCCGCTTCACCTCGAGTTGCCATCCCTTTCTGATAGCCGAAATCACGGACTAGTAGTACCGTTTTGTCTGCTTGCTCAATTCTTCTCTCGTCACTGACGCAGCCGGCGAAATGAAATGGCATTGGTCTGCCGTTGTGAATCCTGAGTAACGGGACAGGAAGTCCGCCTGCGGGATTGTCTTGACGGGTCGATGCAGGATGTTATAGTCATAGGCTCCCAGAGCAATGCTCCATCGCTGGATCATAGCAGCTGTGGGTTTGGCGACAGAGTCACCCGGGTTATACAGGAACTGAAGGGCCTGGTGGTCGGTGACAGTGGTGAACTTCACTCCGAATAGGTACCTGGGTAGTCGGCGTACCGCCCAGTAAACGACCAAATCTTCCTTCTGCGTCTGGGAATAACCCTTCTCTGCTGTATTAAGAAGACGAGAGATACGGATGATTGGACATCCATCTTGTTCCAGAACTGCTCCTATCTCCACTTCGGACTCGTCGACGATCAGCATGGTCAGCTTAGATGGTGCAAATGGGACTAGTATCGGTCAGTCAATGCTATTTTGAATAAGACCGCGCAATATCTGTTCACACTGTTCGTTCCACTGCCACACATTGGACGAAGGAGCTAGAAACAATGGTTAGGCTCTTGTTGCAAAGTTCGGAATGAACCTGGAGTAGTATTGCAGGCACCCAAGAATTGATCGTAAGTGCACTTGATTTTTCGGTGACTGCATGCCAGTCAGGGGTTTGAAACGATCTGGATCGGGTCGGTATCCGTCTGCATTGACAGTGAAACCGAGGCAATCTAAGTCGGTGACACCGAATTTGCACTTAGGGGCTTTTGATCGATACATTTATTTCCACGAACCTCTCCAGCAACCTTTGTAATCTGTGGTCATGTTCGTCCTTCGTGGATCCGAAAATTAGCACATCATCTTGATATGCAATCACCCCATCGACTCCATGGATCACCTCGTCTATTGCAGCCTGGAATATCCTGGACGACACGTGCACACCAAACGGTAAGAAGTTGTATTGGAACATGCCCCGTGGAGTGTTAATAGTCGTTAGTGGTTTGGACTCCATGTGCAACGGAATTTGTAAGTTTGCATCAGCCAGATCAATTTTCGAGGAATACTTGCTAACGATCATGCATTTCATGAAGTCCTCAGGCTCTACCGTAGTTGCTGAGCTTTTCCGTAGACGAGGATTCAAGGTCAATCGGTAATCACCACGACTCCGGGGTGTCTGTCCGTCGCTCTTCATTGCCACCACAATCGGGGTTGCCCAAGCGGATGAAGTGACACTCGCAACGACACCGTCTTGCTCCATTTTTGTAAGCACCTTCAGAACGCCCTCGCTCTGGCCGTACAACAACACTCGGCTTTTCAGGAATACCGGATCACCATCCCCTTCCAACTTCGCGGGCTTGACCGCCATACCACCTTTGTTGTTCGAGCATTGTGCGATCAACTGCTGAAGAATAAGCTGATTCACCGGATTGTCGGGCGTCGTTTTCAGGGTTACCGACTCCTCCAAGGCACTTAGAGTCTTCAAGCCCAGAATCGATGGACTGTCAAAGGAAATCAAGAATCGTACCAGGGTATAGTCGCCCTCCAACCGAACCTTTAGTGCATTCTCACCTAACAGTGAAAAATGATGAACAGTATCCCCGTGAATGCGCACAGCAGTGGGGTGTATGGGTACACTGGGCTGAATCAAGTCGAACACTGATTTCGGAATAATGTACTCACAGCTCCCGGTATCCACAATGAATCGATGTCTCAAGCCACATTGGAACTGGACTGATCTGTACGGGTATTGGTTTGACTCACTGGAAATCTTCAGCGTGTATACCGGACTATCATCAGTTTTCGGATCTTCATGGGTTGCACTCGTAACATTACACTCGGATTGACGACATATCTTGCGAATGTGACCAGTCTTTCCACAAGAAGGGCAATCGCATTACGGAAGTGGAAGGTCGAACGTAGGTGAAATTCGCGCACGAGAAGCAACGATTCGGCTGAACTGGTTTGCGTTCAGGAATCACTTTGCTGGTGGGCTTCAGTTGAGGCGTCTGATTTGTAGGGGCTGACTTGCGGGAAGAACGCGTTAGTAATACATTACGTAATGTACAGCCGTCGCATCGGATACGTCATCTAATTGTTCCCAGGTTGACCGGGCCTCAGAGGACGTGAGGTCGGGCTTCAGCAATAGCTTCTTTTGCAGCTCTGGGTGATTTATGCTGGCAATGAGGAGGTCACGCAATTCGGTCTCCAAATGATCATCAAAATCACAATTGGCAGCCTGTGTCTGAAGTTTCAGGATGAATTCACGGAACTTCATGTTGGGATCACGAACCAGCGAATGAAATTTGGCACGTTCGGTCGTCTGGATACTGATCGGAACTACATGGCTTGACAGCAAAGCATTCAAATATTTGAAAGGAGCTGTAGCAAGAGTTCTTGGATATGCAAGGTTTTTCACCAAAGAGTACAATGAACGACCACCAGCAGTGAAGAAGAACGCGGTCTGGTTCTCCTTCACATCCTTTCGTATGGTGCACCATAACTCGAAACGTTCAATCCAGTCTTCAATTTCAGCTGCACCAGCGTGCAGGTTCAGCTGTTCAATACTGGGCAGCTCCATGACGCGACTCCAATTGTAATAATTGTAATGATTTGAATTGATAGTCTGTATTGAAATTGCAGCCACCCAGAACTACGCTAAGAGAAGTAGCAAGAAGACCAAGGCTGTGAAATAGCACGTTAGTTGTATTGCAGAACTGGTTTGTATAATTATGTTTAATCAGAGAAAACTATTGGTAGACTCAAAGATGACCAATCACAGGGAGTTTTTGTCGGAGTTGTCCACGGCGATGCTCATTGGTTGAGGCTCATTCATGTGCGTGGTTACGAAGTTGTATCTGTCCTTATCACGTGTGACTGCTGCTGAATCATAGCTTTGTTTGGTTAGCTGTCCCTTGGACTCCACCTTTCACGCACAAACCTCCGTTCATGCGACCAACCCTGCACTCGAAAGCATCACAGTTGAGTTTCGCTCTTTTTAGAGATCTTCAGTGGTGCACATCCTTCGCTACACCCAGGGTTTGCACCCGGGCCCCTTCATCTCGAAGGCTTGTGTGTCATCACTGCACCACCCTGCTCCCATCTGGGCTGATCCGAATCACCGAGTTAATTTCGTTCCAATGTCATTCTCTGTGACTGCCAGAAATGTCCGACAGCTTCGAGTGGAGACAGTATCTGTCCCGTTAACTCCAGGCGAACACCACCCACGAGACGTAATACACGCGCCTTTGAAGTGAAAGGACCCGGGTGCAAACCCTGGGTGTGGTGGAGAATGTGCACCACTAAAGATCTCTAACGAGAGCAAAGCTCGGTTGTGGTGCTCCTGAGTACAGGGTTGGTCGGATGAACCGAGGTTTGTGCATGAAAGAGCAAACAGCCAAACAAAGGTTTGTCATTCCCACATACTGCTCGCAAGCAATAGTGTGGCTTATAAATTTATAACCGTTTATGAAGTGATTCTGAGTAAAATATCAACACTCCGCTAGGCATCAAAGCAAGGTAGAGCTGTTCCATTCGACTAGTTATAAAGTATTGGTCAAGTAAATCCACTGATTATCAACCGGGATCCGAACCTGGGGTGAATAACTTTTAGTTACCGTGATGATCTGGAGGCTTCCGCTCGAGGCGCGGTTGGCATTAGCTTTTTTTTCAGGATCCAACCAATCAGACGTAGCCAGACCTTGGTAGTCAGCACTCCCTGATGCAGCCAGAATGTTTTATAATTGACCAGCACAATTTCTGACAGTGTTCCCATGCCTTCACATATGAAAAAGTGTGTAGCAATAATAAGCCGACGGTATACAAGCTTGCTATTCTCGTCTTGTCCGATCTTAGTACGCCTAATCAGAGTACAAGTCATGGCACCGTATACGGTTGGTCGGGTAGATTCAAGTCCCTAAGTTATCATCTGGTTCACTGGTTTGGTTCTCAGAGACTTTGTTTAGCATCAACATTACATGACATAGCACCCATCCTCCACTGGTCCTGGACACAAAAAAACTCATCACTGGCACAGCGCTCGATTCCTATGATAGACGCTGTCTTAGAGGGGTCCTACCCAAAAAGAGGGTATTGCGATAGCCTAGGACGGTTTTCATACGGATCATGGAATATGACACGTTGTTCAACTGTGTACTAATTGTCTTCTGTGAAATAGACTGTTTGTGTTGCCTGTTCATCAGCAATCAAAATAATTCAGGTTTACACTCTGTCTGCCTGTCTATCTACTTTAATTGCTGTTCTCCCCAAAACTTCAATCATATGAAAAAAATCAAATTATTCTGAGACTCAAGCAGCTGTTCCATCTTCAGTAATTTCGCAAGGATACAATGCTAATGAAAATCTATTTACTTCCTTCATTTTCAGTTCAATAATTTTACTTTTTCTGAAAAAGGATTGCGATTCGTTACAGAATGTCGAGGATTCCAAAGTCAAAGATCTTTGTGTAGACTGCATGACAGCAGCCGATCAAGATCAATTCATGGCAACGACCACGACGACGACGGCCTGACCGATCGTGTGCCACGATAAAGGAGGATTAAACTTCAGTTCTGCGGCCTTTCTCACCTACTCCCTAAATTCCCGATGTTGCACGACAGAAGCGAAGGGGTGGCAAATTGGTTCACGAAAAGTGACGGAAATATTATTCCCTTGTAGCTAGTAGTCCTTTAATACCTTACTTGGTTTGAATTCACCAAAACAGAGTTGTAGGAAACCCTAAGTAAGCATGTTCGGAGTCACTTGAGACTAGTATTCTTTCTACGCTGACCCAGTTCCCATCCTGTTTTATTGCTGTATTGCCGGTTTAGGGTAGGTGATGTTCAGATGAATATTTTAGCTAGCATTTTTGCAGCCTTTTATTCAGTCGCGTTCTAAAAATGGATATCTCTTGAACTTTGAGATCTATATGCAGAATGTCGTATTCGTCAATTTGGATGAGTTCTCTTTCCCAGTCTCCAGTGCGCTGTTCTAGAAGGGGTGACCCATGAGTAATGTTTTCGTACTCTGTTTTCTGATTGGCTCTCACAGTCATCTGATCGGCTTCCAGCCAAGAAAGTCTGGCTGTCAAAAGGACTGGATCACGGTGTTGCCTCTCCCCGACGGTACTACTCCAACAGCGTGGGAGCATAATTCGACCTTTCGAATTTTAGTTCACACGTCGGTGAACGGAGCAGCTATTTCGCTCAGCTACCAGCTTCTCGTGTATAATGCTGCTTTTGTTCTATCTCGATTGATAAGTAAGTAACCCGTCGAACCATAGATAAACGTCAGTTGGCAAACGTATTCTAATCGCTTTTTCTAAAGGATATGCCTATCATTCTTCATCCAAGGCTAACGATTCAACCAAGCTGAAGAACACACGCAACCGATTGGAAAGCGCCATCGACAACAACCATGGCTTGGACACTACCGGAATCGAGTGTCGTAATCGACCCACAAAATTCCATACCGTTCATTTTAAATTGCCATATTTTATATAATTACGATTATCATTCAGACTTGCAGCATGAATGTTGATATCCTATTCATAATGCTGGTGAAGATATTTACCCTTTGGCGTTTATTCATTGCATGACAAATTTCGAGAACCGAGTAGACTTTATTCTTTGTAGAGTGTTTGGATCCGTAGTTGAAGAGAAGTTTCCGTTCTCGAATCACAGAAACCTGAATGTAATCACATCTTGCCTACACACAATCGTTCAATGAGAACTATTGAAGAAATCACCGAATAAGGAAAACGTTTTGATCATTTCATATTCATACACGAGTGCAGTCAAGGGATATATGTCTTAAAGACTAGAGCCCGTCGATCGATAAACCCTGATCATCCGACTTGACGCGTAAGAGAACTGTAATAAAACGAATACTTCAGCTGATAGGACGAACTGAAATGATTAAAACCCAGAACTACTTACACTGAGGTAACAAGAAGACCAAGGATGAGGCTTCTCGGTGTTTGTGGCCGAAAAGCTGTGCCTTTCGCTGTAGCGTGAGTTACATACCAAATCACCACAATAACCTAACATAAGTGCCCGACAGGTCACTCGTGGGATGGCAAACTGGGCGACAGGAGTGTGCTGTTTATTGCTCACACGGAGACTATTTGCGACTTCAGGAGTATGAATAAATCAATACTCTTAAATGAAAAGTACACTAGGAAATCAAGTGCATCTACCTCCGACAACAAACTTGACTTTCTTTAAACTAGCTGCGCCTAGTCAACAATGAATCCTAAGCGACGCACAATTATGATTCCCCAGAGCACTCTTGATAAAACAGTGGCCATCCATTCAGACTCACAAACAGAACAAATTAGATCTGTGATCAACTGGACTATGGAGTACGAACGTACGAAAAGAAGTACACAGAGGAGAACCAGTTACGCACGCTTGATAAGGGGCAATTGCTGCGAAAGCGGTCGTGTGCCTCCGAGGTACAATTGATCATCCGTTTACATACTGATTACTATCAGCTACGCTGTCTATCCTAGTTGATCAACAGTAGCGACTGACTGACTGACTGA
The DNA here is from genome assembly GCA_948099385.1 of Fasciola hepatica. Lineage (NCBI taxonomy): Eukaryota > Metazoa > Platyhelminthes > Trematoda > Plagiorchiida > Fasciolidae > Fasciola > Fasciola hepatica. The sequence continues at coordinate 11,135,934 of CANUEZ040000142.1, read as the reverse complement.
CTGACTGACTGACTGACTGACTGACTGACTGACTGACTGACTGACTGACTGACTGACTGACTGACTGACTGACTGACTGACTGACTGACTGACTGACTGACTGACTGACTGACTGACTGACTGACTGACTGACTGACTGACTGACTGACTGACTGACTGACTGACTGACTGACTGACTGACTGACTGACTGACTGACTGACTGACTGACTGACTGACTGACTGACTGACTGACTGAAAGAATCAGTGAATGAATGAGCACAATGCGGCGACGCGTCACGACAAGTGTGCAGTCTCAGAAGTGGTATATACAATACAGCTGAAATCTAGATGAACTAATAGTGTGAGCTGACTTGAAGCCTATACGAGAGAATGTTTGAACAGTGACAGTTAGTATCACATGACTGCATGGTTGCGAATCCATTTCTACTATCCAGAGTAATGATGATCGACTCAGATGTGACTGAATTGTGCCTCACCAGGAAAATGACACGAATCAGTTTATCCAGTTTAACGGAATCCATTTATGGTCGTTTGCCTCTGTTTTCGGGGTATTAGCTTTTCGTGTTCATCTAGAATACCCACCAATTGATCAGGCGAAATTGGGTGGATTTTCTCGTTTGTTTATTGTTTATTTTGCTTAGATGTGATACAGTTTGTGATTTGTTATTCGTATTTTAGCATTCCATCGAGAGTAGACGGGTGATTTCTGGGTATTTCGTGCGTTTTTCTCTGATAAAATGTCTTCATACTCTGGCGGTTGGTGATTAGTGGAAATTTACTCGTTGTCTGACTTTGTAATTTCTTTTTGAAGAAGTGCGCGTAGGAGACGAACTGTTGTGTGGTGTGAGTTTTCAAATCAACGCAAATTGTAAGAGTCAAATGATTCTTCGATCGCACTAGTTACAGCCAACACGGTAACTGGTCATTGCTAGGCTACTCACTTCACGTTTAACCCATTTGGAACTGACAATAACGTGACTACCACACCTTTCTTCTTGCCTCACATAGCTTGGTTATGTAGTCCTGAGGTCTGTGAATTTCTCCCCATCTGCATATGCGCATGTCATAAATGAGCTTCCTCAGCGCATCCGGACTGAACGTCTCCCACTGTCTGTCGCTGGTCCTAATTTTGAGACAACGCGCACACGGGCTACCAGTTGAACGCCAAACGGGTCGATCGTGGCGTGCTGAAATGAGCTTCCGTTTGGTGAGACGGTCAGTTTTGAGTAATACATTGGAGTCTGTAGATACGCGAGTCTTTAGTTTGACATGATACAGTGCATTATTATTTATTCCCCTTAATTTTTGCTTCCCGAGTGGCATAAACTTCTATTACCTACGGGGTAGAAATTTCGGACTTCATCATTACCGGTCACACTAATGGTAGACGGAAATCCACTGTCCCCTGACTTGTCACGGTGCCTAATCTATTCGCACCTTCTCCACTGTATGTTCATAAGTCTTATTTGTCGGATAACAAAATAATTTAGAAAAGTTCACACCGATCAAGTAGTTTTTTGGGGCTGGGTACAGGGTAACTGGAAAACGTGAATAAATCAGTTTGTGCTTGATACAACTAAACCCTCATGGTCTCAGTGTCCTTGCTGTTCGCTGGCACTTTCCGAGATGAGGCTTTTTAATACGGATCAGAGACAGCGACGCATTTTTGCCAGCTTCGTTTTTCCTTAATGCCCTGATGACGGAGTGACCCCGCTTCAAACAGACAGGAAACAATTCTTTTGTTCGCATTCCTACAGCAGCTATTTCAACCAAACTTTTGTTCATTATCTTTGCTGCTATCTTACCATCACAATACTTGATTAGTGGGCTTATTCAATAACTGATTGACTGATTGATCGATCCATTGATTGACCGGTTGATTGATGCCTCTGGGATCCCACTGCATGTGACTAACGTGGAATTATAACGAGCATCACATAATGCCAAAATAACCGAGCCTAACCAATAACCAATTGGCGAAATATGCCGATGCAGGAGGCCCGGTGGTTTCGTTTGTGTTTTACGGTGTGAAAATAAATTCCCTTAATGTTTATGAAATAGAATAGGCAATGTTCAGATATTTCAGAGCCACCGTTTTTGTTAGTTAATGATTTTCGATTGTGTGTTGTAAATGGGAAACTATACGTTCACGTAAATGGGGTTGCTGATGAAAAGCAGCTGCGTCATTCTGATCTTGTAAAACAGATAGTTTGGTACCCAAAATTACGGCTACTACGAGTTGGATTCACGAACAGTTTAACGTTAGTTATTTTGAAGTTGAAGAGAAATCCTCACTCATAGCAGCATGTCCGAAAGTTCCCTAATGGGAATTCAGTCATCTCTTTGAATTTGATAACAAAACTTTCACACTTTCATCATATGAAACCTCGGTCTATTGCTGGTGCGCATTTATAAGTGTGCTATGTGTAATAAGTGAAAGTGGTTTTTGTCTGTTGGTGCTAAGCCCGCACATCACCAGAAGGGGAGTTGAATAAAATAGACATTAAGAAGATATTTCCGAAAGATATAGGTTGGCATTTTCAAGACAAAATATTTTTCATTAACTTGATGTGGCTCAGCGATATGCAGTAACGTAGCCTGTTGAGCCTGGGGGAGTAATTTGAGATTAGAAATATTGCATGAAGGGCTAAGAACCCCGCTGGGTTTAACTGACACATTTAATGATCTCTGAAAATGAACAAACAAGATAGAAGCGAAACTCTGCGACAGCAATTCCTTTCCTATGCTCTCATCGGTCGTAAACACATAGTGATAGTGCTCTGACCAGGCCTAATATGTACCGCGTACTGAAAGTGAACGCTGGTTACTCGTTGCGTGCATGTTTGTGCGTGTCGAATTAAAAGTACCAGCCCAGTCACGTGCCTCAGGTCGATTGACTCTGAGGGACCTTGACACTTATTGGTTGATCGACGCATGATCGATGTTTCGTTCGAATCGGTTTGTAGATTTCAGTTTCTTGTTATCCGGTTCTGATGATGGAATACATTCCTGCTACGGTGTTGGTTTTATGGACATAACAATAACATTACTCAGAAAATATGAAATAAGTTGATTGAAAGATGGCATTAAGAGATATCAGTGAGTGTGCTCCTGTCTCTGTATGGGTTTCTTCAAACACGACTGGCTAAAGCCACCGTAGGTTCAGGGTGAATTTCAAACTTTTTGAACGCACAATATAGGCTAGGTTGGCTGATCGATAACGCCCCTAGTATTGTTAGGCTGCGCGTATCACGGTGACGCTGGATGACGAAGAACGCATAGGTTGATCTTATCCTTCGTTCACTATGGATCAAATGGCGAGAGCTAGCCGAAGTGGGTCAACGTGTCACAATCAACTCTTGTGAACTGAAGTAACTCATCACTTTCTGTCCATACTCGAATGCGTTCAGTCATTCTGGCGCTTAGCATTCCGTCGATTCTCTAGCTGTATGTTTCCTTGGAACTGCAAGAGAAGGCGTAAATTCAATCAGTGGAAGAACCCAGGGTGCTGTTGTAGCGGCTTCGCAGACACCAAACTCATTAAAATGCAATTGCGAGCTTAGAGCTTAGGCGCGCCTTGTTTACGAATAGGTATTTTCACTTAGATTTACTTGGGATTGACAACCGCTTCCCAAAAGCAGCAAACTCCGGTGTCAGACCCTCCTCTAGTTATAGACAATCTTCCTTTTCGAATCTTTCTTCTCAGCCACATAAAGTGGCTTATAATCAGGACAAAAGTACTTCAGAGTACTTTCACTCATCCAGACCCGATTTAACCAGTGCGGTATTATAATCTCCTTCGGTCGGACACATCAGCTTATCTTAAAAAAAACCCTAGGACAGTTGGGTGATCCGCACCAGTCATCCATTGAGGTACGCAACTGGCTTAGCAAATGTTGACCAGGCTTTTCAGTAGGTCAGGAATTCGGTCTAGCATCGGTTCCTTCCATCGACTGGTTGCTTGAAATCTGATTTGTTTAAGTCCACTTGGTACCGGAAAAGTCGAGCTCAGGAAAACTTACGTCACGCTACTTAACAAACGGCAAGGCGCGCTCCAGCCCATCAGCTCTGGCCATTAGCTCGTTCAGTCTCCCTTCTCCTGTCATTTATACAGGGTAAACAATATAACTACTAAGACCCATCAATTGCTATCGTTCTGCGTCTCCATTCGCTGGACGGGAATCGAGTCAGCAAATCGTGCGTGCGACTAAACTGTGTCGTCGAACGGAGGAGTGGGAAGGAAACGAGTGGAAGCAGTCACTGCAATGCGGTGACAGTTAGTTTTCCGTAGTGCGCTTTTAATGAGTCGTATCAATCCGTCCTCCTTATAAGAAGGAAAGGTGTGAATGCAGTTTTTTGTCATCGTGTAGAACGACGTACAGCTTGTCTATTGTGGAAACGAATAAATGAGTCCAGGTATCCACTGAAGTCCGACGTGGCGATAAGTTTTTCCTTCTCACTTGAGAGGGTATCCTCAGTACATATCTTTTTGGACCGGATTAATAAGGTTCTGACTTGTGCACGTTAACGTTAGATAGGTGAAAAACTATTGAAGTGGAGTTGTTGTCCAGACCAAGTCTTCTCAGGAAACATCGATCAATGGATCCAACTATCCGGTCTTAGAGTTATTAGAACATCCAACAAGGTCAACGAGCTGTTTTCTTCGGTTTCATAAGTGGATTTTAAGTTTCAATCGGGGGCATCCAGTTTCTCCAATATTGGTTGGATTAATACAAACATAATATTTAGTAAAACGTGTGATTTCATTCTGTGCAAATCTTCCACGGAGGTCATCACGGTGAAGTTGTGCTCCCTTGATAGCGAGTTTGAATCCTGCCACAGTCTGCCACTTTCCTATTTGGATGCCTTTTGCCGAGAATCAAAAGAATATTTCTTCAGAATGACTGAAATTATCCCTAATCCCATCTAGAAGATACAATCGCCATATTGCGGTGGCTGAAGAAGACCTTTCAACAAGAATAATCTCTCAAAGTACTGAGATTTAATGAAGTCTAAACCAGCTCTCCCTAGTCATTGGCCGTGTCATTATGTGGTGATCGGTATGAAGTTCACGCGACACCGCTCTGCTGCCACGAATATCGATAGGCTGTTTTTCTTCATGAAAATATGACTAAACAGTTTTCTTAATTTGGTGATTTCTGCAATAGGCCTATTCAAATTTGAGTGAAGTGAAATATTTGAAACGCTTTACCGAGTTTTATTTGTGTTTAACAGTATATTGATACTCCGACCAACCACGTCTACTGTATATGCTTCATTGTCTCAAGCTCGGAAATGAGGGCATCGCGAAAACTCGAAAATATGGTGGTGAGTGTGCACCACTTTCATGTTTACTAACGAAGTACTCGCTTGAATTTGTGTTAGATGAAGATACCATTAGCAGGCGATGTACTGTCCAATCACAACAAGACTCAATTGTATTGTGGTGTTTTAACTACCCAGTTCTAGAAACACCCGATTGGCTGAGTTCTATGTTCGACAGACGTGTAGGTTTACAAGTAGGGTAGTACGTTGAGAGATATTTGGATGAACATAAACATATTCAGAATGCTGACGTTTTCTCTATGGTGCATGAGGGCAATGCTTATCCTGCTTGTTTTACTTTGAAGAATCGTGACCAACTGTAACGAAAACAGTGGCTGGTCGATCTTTAATTTATCGATTAACACACTTGAGTATACCCATTTATAGAAAGGAGTTTCGTTCTACATGTAACGCACAATTCCACAGCTCTGGTTTACTCATTTCTTAGGCATTCGTAGTTCTTGGTTGGTGCTATTATCAATCCAGATATTTTGAATAATCCGATTGCGCACCGCATCCAGTTAAAATCACGAGACACACGAAGCGTTGCATGTTTCATGCTGCTGCAGAAGACAACACGAGATCACAAATCCTCACTTTTAGGTTGAAATTAGCACCTGTCCCGACTGGTACTATCTTTAGTAGGTAAAACAGCTAACCAGTCAGTCGCACGTGAGTAAACATGTCATAATTCAAAATACTGGTACAAATGTTATGAGGTGCGATTTTATCTGTGATTTCCAAATAGAAGCACATCCAAAAAGTGTCAATATGTGTAATGTGAATACTGTTGGAATACTGAAATCTAACTGAATCGAAGCAACTGCTTTCCCATGTCTAAAAATGGAAGATACTCTTCTCACATCCTTTCTTATTTATAATTCAGTAGCGTACAACATCTCAGGAAGAGGGACGCAGCCAGTGAAAGGCTGTTAAATGAGAAAGTGACCAGCTGCGGCCGGAATCTAATCCGGGTCATTATTGTTCAAAGTCCACGATGATAAACGCTTGACCACCGCCCAATCAGTCTCTTTGAAACACCTTTATCCGCTGATACAACACGTACGTGACCGTTCTTATTACCTTCTTCTCTTTTAAGATATCCGATCAGTTTGAGTAATTCGTGCCACGAGATAGGAGTGATGATCCATCTATCCGTTGCCGGCAGTCATCGATAAATTAGACAGTCGTGCACAGTATGACTTTGAATCATATCGAGCCCAAGTCATTTAACCAACTTGTGCGTTTGGAAAATAAACATATATTGGGTTAGAAACAATACAATATTTATTTGCATCTTAATAACCATACCTGACCATACCTGGAATTCCAATTTTATTTAAGCAACCAGAATGTGCATGAGGAAGGTGAAATCAGTTCTACCGGTCCAGTGAACAGTCGTCGTGTTTCGTTCACTATTATTCCCGCCAGCTGTTATTCAATCTAATGAGCAGTATAAAAAGGTTTGATCAATGAAGATGATGTTTTGTCATGATAGCGGCAGAAATGTGGGATTGAAAATTAGTTAGCATGCCAGTAGTCTCAACCGGTTGGTTTTTAGGTTCTCGCATTTGACGGCTTATTTATGCGATCATAACCGGGTATCTATCGGACTTCAAGAGTGTGCCGTCTTGTACAGGGTAGTCATGTAGTCCCGATTTCACTGAACAGGCAACACAATGGTTCTCCTGAATCTTTTCTGTTTCGTATTGAGAGATGAAGAACTGAAATGGACTAGTTCATCCAGTTACGCAGTTGATGATCTGTCGGAGTGTTTGTGTCTATGTCTGCTCATGCATCGAACTTTACTGCACTAATATGCGGGCTTTAGGTGTTTGAAAAGTAAATAGAATACCACGGGCACGTTTTCTCTTTTTTTCTCTGAATGTGTAGTACTCAAGTGGGGCAATTAAGTTTGATGGGGGACATCTATAGAGGGGAAATGAAAATCCGGCCTCTCCCCACCCCAGATCCTCTCGAATAGTTAATTCCCCTCCTTAACCAATGGCATTCAGACGATCGATGGCAATCTACACAGACAGTGACGAAATCAGAATGTCAAACTCATCCATTTTCGTAACAGCCATAGAACTAAAGTGTAATTAGAGATTCATCATGTAATACGAGCGTTCAAATCATTGAAAACCATGGTAGCACTGTACAGCTGTTTCATCCTTCTTAGGGATCATCAGCTTTCGATGGACAGAGGAAGTGCACGCCAGGTGCGCACGAAAGACCAAAATGATCGCTCATCGTAGCCTAAATTAGTGCGCAAAAATATATTTCAGACCTGCTTGGTTGAATGTTAGTCTCTGTCTCGTCCCGAATAGCCTGGCTGGGAAGCTGGCTGACCAACTGGTTGACAGACTGACTGACTGACTGACCGACCGAACGACTGGCTGGTTAGCTGGCTGGCTGAGTGGCCGTTTGAATGGCTACCCGCTGATGACGTCAATACAAGCTGTTTGTACGAGGTACGGGGATACAGGAAGAGAATCACGCTGTTGGACGTTGGGGCAGACATTGTCGTTTAACCGGGTCAATCGGGAAACACATGAAACTCCACTCGTATATTGCGTATATGCGAGCGCGCGCGTGCGTGCGTGTAGGTTCGCGCATTTAATAGCGTAGTTGCATGTACTCTGTGTGCGCGCGACAGCAGCATACAGATAAGCGGCATGATTACGCGAACCACAGCGCAAGCAAACCAAGACGCTAACTAGCACACATGCAAGAGTTTTGGGCTCAACTACGTGCGGGGTATGTTTTGTCCGCTATCCATGACATAAGAGGCAACTGGGCGTCACACAACCCTGACTGCAGCTCGGTTTGGTTAATTTTACTCGTCCGATTTCTGGTACCCCATTCTTACGCTGTGTTGCTGCACTCAGGTAACCCCAGTGGCCAGCACGTTCGATCGTCTGTCCATTGCTGCCTCGTACCGCACCGAAATGTATCTCGCCTCACCGTACACACCGCACAGCATTGCAATGCGACGCAGGGCAGCACAGCGCACTGCGTGTTTTATTGGCGAATCGTGGTTCGCGTGGACCTCGTCTCCGCCACCGCACTTTGTCTTTTGCTTATACCTCCCCCTCGCTCGCTGTGTACGCTCTCGTTCATGCTATAGGACGACATTACCCTCCCTACATCACGGTTTCACCACGGAGCCTTAATAGACGCAAGAACGTCGTGAAATACGCCACACACACAGACATACACACACATACATATATATATGTATATATATAAATATAGTACATATATAGCTTATAGTACACCATGGCTTTGGCTGGCAACTGCATTTGTTTGGCAAACGAGTTGGGGTGGTTGATTGGATTTGTGATCATCCCGATCATAATATCTTAGCTATTTGGTTCCGCGTTCATGTGTCTGTGTATATTCGTCTGACTACGCACTGGAGTTACTCGGTCTTGGGCTGCGCGATGCCGAGCAAACCGCAGTCTGTATATGAGTTGTTGTGTACGCACGTGCGCACACAGCCTCTCTGAAACATCCGCGTGCACGCACAGACGCACCAATGCACGTACGAACGCACACACTCATGGTTTAAACTGGCGAACCGCAACGCTCACCGCTTAGTGTGCACTATCCGCTCGGGCCCTCGGCGGAGTTAGGCAGCTGCTCGTGTGGATCCTGCTGAGTCGTGGCTGGTCGGGCAACGCCATTCGGTCGCATAATTACCACCACTGGACCTGTGATAGTCTGATTGGATTTGGTTTGGACAAGTGTGCCCGGCCTGTGCTCTGAAGGACGTGGGAAATCCCTGCCACCGCAGGATGAATCCGGTAGTTATGCTTTCCCTCATTCACGATTGTGTCAGTGGTTTAAAGTTGTTCCGGTGAGTTCAAACTGAATGGTGAATGGTTTTCTGCTGCCTCTAGAATTCCCCGAGGTCATTTGGTTTTTCTCATTACCTCCCACATTGTTTTGCTGGTTTTCGTCCGTTCTTCACAGTCATGCCCGTCTTAGTTGGGGTTGATTACCTCTATTTGGCGATCTTCCACTGTAGGGAAACAGCAAAACTCGTTATAAATTACCAGCTAGTTTTTCCCCTTCGAGAAACACTTACCTGGTCGGTCCCTTGTGAATCCTGGTTCCTCTGGACTACTTTTCCGTTGGTAAGATTGCGTTGGTTGCGTGCCCGAGGTGTCTTTTCGGTCCCATATTCCGAAATGACTGCAAGTGGTTCGTTTTGACAAAGGTTCGGCCAAGAGCATTGCCACTGTTGGACTTCATTACCTGATAACCAACCCGAAGGCCGGTATACGATTGTTTTTCATGATGATGGCGTTGAGCTTCCATTATTTTTGACTCTATTCTGGTCGATCACCTCAAGATCCCTGGGGTGTCATCTTCGATTGCGACTCGCTTTACGTTCGAGACTTTCGATCCAGGCACTTCAATTGCGGTGGAAAGCACAGGATACGGGACAAAACCAGTTATTTTCATCGGCCGGAACAGAATCTGCTGCATGACCAGTGCAAGACACCTTCATTCAGTGGCTACAGCGCTGATGTCTTGTATCTGGTTCACGCGCCCCGACTGGTCGCATGCTTCGTCAAACAGTTCACCTTTTCTGGGCTCACTATAAGAGCCCACTGCGAGTGGTCCGGGAACCACTGCTGTCTTATTTCCTCTCGTTCACTTTCAAATCGGTGACGGGTTGTCAACAGTAAGAGAACAGTTCTTTCTGCATAAACACCTCTCGCACAGTACTAAATTCGGACTATTTCCGTCCCGGAATTTTTTTGTCCTTGGAAGGAGTTTTCATGTAGTCCATACCTGTGCCACTGAACGCGACAATGTCAGTCGGTGAGTGCTCGTGCATTCGTCTTCTGCACGCTGGTTGATGATCCGCCGAAGAGTATGCTTGGTCTTTTTCTGTTCTCATTACCCTTTTAAAAATCCGTAAACCCGGATTGGTCGGCTTTGTTAGCCTTGTAAGCGATGAGTGACGAAGTGTGTGATTTTTACATGGTGGTGGGGGGGCGGGTTTTCTGTACCCTCATTCAGCAACTAATAATAGGGTTGCCGTCTGCTTTTGCCTTGTTAATCCAGAGCGAGGAAATTTTGGCATAAATATTGCAACTTGGTCGTTTGGAAGGCTTTCCGTGCAACCGTGAGCCGGGAAGTTTTCTGCGGATTGGCTTTGGTCTTAATAGTGGATCAGCTGTGTGTAAAGCAGGTTACTTGTAATCACTCTTGTGTATGGTTGAGGACTTCCCATTGATTGATTTCGCAATAGCCGGGATCCAGGACAGGTCCTATTGAGTATGATGTGTGTGTGTGCCGAATGCTTGTGGTTTTTCTGTTCTGACCAGATAACTGTGATTATGCCCGGTCTTACTCATTTTCGACATTCGGTACCGTGATAAAGGTCTGTGTGTATGGGGAAAGGGGCTGCGCGCATGGAGATTCGGCACTAGGTTATGTCAGTGGTTTTCACTACAGATCAGTTTCGCGGCGTCGAATTCCGTTCAACGCGGCCGCTATTTCGCCTGATTTACTCCGTATGCGTGTCTCGTGTGTGCGCACGCGCGCCTACGTGCCCTGTACGAGGTCTTTATAGCAAGGACGAGTGTCCTAAGTGTCATTCTGGAGATGTGATGCGCGACAGACAGCTTATTTGACATGAAGAAGTAACCACATTCGTAGTGGATTTGTCTTACCCACTGATCGGACTCATTGTATTTGGTCTGCATAACGAATTTGAAGTTTGGCCAGCTGCTGGCTTGGGTGGTGCACGGGAACATCGGGAGTTAGTAGTTCTGCGAGTGGTTTCCAGAGCACTGGGTTGAAGGTCTTTTGCTCGCATGTTAAAGAGCACCGGGACTGCAGACATCTCATGGTGAGCGATACTCCTCGGACGATGTTGTCAGGTGGATCTGAGTCCAATCGGTCGATCTTCTGTCACGCCCGGCGTTCTCCTTCGCATTCGCAACTAAGAGGCTGGTTCCTCGGATACTTCTCTCTCAGAACGCGCTTTCGTTACCCACTGTTTTGGATGGGAGATCTTCTGATTGAGTTGCTTGTTTTTTGACATCAGCGCGTGGATAAATGGTTGCGAAACCGGTTAAAGAGTTCACGACAAGCCGCGCGCACCGTTCTTTATCCGTGCGATAGGTGTGAACATGGCTGGTTTCGTGGCACGGTTGGTTTCCGACTCGCGGCCTCTTGTTCGTCAGCGTGCATCCATGCAACTGCACGGGGATGCTTCTGGTTTGGATGTGGATGACCCTGTGGTTTTTCAGTGACTAAGCAATTGACTTTAACTTATGGACGTCCCACTACTGCCCCCCCCCCGTCCAACACTGGTATCGTGTCCCTGAGACCCTAGAGTTTCCCAGCTTGTCAAAGCTCACGTTCAACGGAAATTCTATGGTTTCAGGTTACGATTCGGTGTCAATCATCATACGCGGACCTGCGATTGTTCCCCATTCTCAGGTATTTCTACCTTGTTCCCGGGGTACGCTCGTTCGTGTCTCGCTGTGATTGAGGGGTCTTGATCGTATAGATGGTGTTGGAAAAATTCTAGTTGCACGAAAGAAGGTTACTTAAGCAGATTAGCCCCTAGCGTGTCTCCACTTCGAAATTGGATTTTGTTTTGATACCTTTTATCTTAGAGAACGTGAATGAGAGGAGCTAATAGACGGGAGTTTTCAGCCTTTTTTGAATTTATTCCGTTTTCCGTCTCGTCTTCAGGTTCTTAAAGGGATTTGTCTACTGAATGCACTTCCAGAGGAGTGATACGTCCAGACAGTTTTTAATCTACTTAACCGGCAACATCTCAATTCAGCTTACTTCCGAAGACATGTTTTCTGGTGTAAATGTCTGAAGTTCACAAGCAGTAGTGTACTCCGTTCGATTTGTAGGCATTTGCTGGCATTGTGGCAGCATAGAGAGTTACGCCATACGCATTTTCCATGGTTTTTCCGACCGTTTTACCACAGTCGCTGTTATCCAGTAAAGCGTCTGGATCGTGCCTTATTTTGCTCTGCACACTGGGGCAAAATGCATGAGTTTATTTTAAGATTCTCGTGAACCGCTTGTTGTTCTGGCTCAAACTCTACTTTCTGTTCGAAGTATACTGTTGATATTTCTGTGCGGACCCTTATGCTAGTGTTTTATGGAATGCTGAACCTAGGATCACTTTGCTGTATCTCACTCATTTTCGGCATCCGGATTTTTGTGAATTGAAAGGTCGACCTAAAGTGCCAAGCAAGAAGCTCGGCTCTAGAAATTTCGTCACAGCGCACGATCGCGGATAGGCGTATTCCTCGTCTGGGTTCCGGATTCAGTTGTTAGGTTCGTGAGTCTGTACGACTGAAATATTGCAGCTATCATTCTTCGGGATTTTCTTTAGTTCAGACTAATACCTACATTGATGGCGAAAGCGTTACTCAATTGTTTGTAAGCCTGGTTCTAATAAAATCAAGTTCTGTCAAGTAGCGATACTCGATGAGACCTGCATGTGATGCGATTGCGCGCGTGTGAGTGAGTGCAATAGTCGACAGCCTGCACTTAGACTTTCAGTCAGACACCATTTTGTGTCTTGCCTACATTGAATCACATGACTAGTGAGATTTCAATTCTCACTGAATTGCATGCCTCGCCAGAATTACTGTCAGATGGGTGACACAGTTTCCCGACAATCGATTCAAATTTATTCAGGCCCTCGTATGACGATGGATAGATTGACAAGGTGGTGTTACATCCGGATCGAGATTGTTAACCAAACTTGTGCTGACAGTCTACGTGCAACGACAGGACTATAAGTTATAAATAAGTTGTGATCTATTGTTGCATTTTAGCATAATATATTTCGTCGCTGTACCCAAATAGTAATATTGAAGAAATGGCGATGCTAGAGCGGTTGGTTTGTCGAGTGATGTATTATTTCATGCAGCAATATAATTACGACATATTATCCGATTTTCATCGTTCCTTTAGTCTCAGTTTAAGCAAGCGATGCATGTAAATCTATTTTGAAGGCGTTACTTCCCTTTTTTAGTATTGACGAGTAAACAACAACTGGATATTATCGTGAACGAATATTAGGCAAAGCTGATTATCAATAGCATCTCGCCATCACTTAGGAGAGCAAACAAACACGCAAAAAACCATGTAAAAGAAGTTTCTTTTTTCTCTACTTTCCTATCATCAAGAATATTCGACGCCCCGTTATCGTTTGACCGACATTATCGTCACATGTGAGACATCAGATCACTCTCACTGTTTAAGTATTTGGACACCAATGTAAACCACCAAGGCACAGCAAATCAAGAAGATTTATTCAGAATGGAATTTTAAGAAACGCTAATCTACACTAAACACAACAATGATGATAATAGTAATAATAATGTATGATATGGTTATTGACCAAACAGGAGAGAGTACCAGCTCACAGGAAGAACGGAAGGCCGTCAAAACACAAATAACTATTTCGAACCTTGTTTGTTCTCGTTTCTTTTTCTACGGAAGCGTTAGACGTGAGGAAACAGTATAAGTCGCATAAACTAGGTTAACCGGACGGCACTGCAACAGAGCAAACAAAAATACTTATTCGTGAGTCTGTATGCGGATGGGGGACACGACAGGAGCACACTTGGAAAGTGTCCAGTACTGCGCCGAAACACAGATGTTTTGTGGCAGACACTCGGAACTGTCTCTTCGACGGAAATTCACAATATGAAAACGCGAATTCAAAATCAGACGATAGGATACGTTACCTGAAGCATGATAATGATAAGTCGGCCTACCTGTGTTTGAGTACTTTTTTAGCAATTAGTTGTCGGGAAGAAGTTGCAAGATTGTGGGTTAAGCATTGTTCTGGTGTAGCGCGACTGTAAAGAAATAACTGGGTACTTTATTTTCATTTAATTGATAATGAATAGGCTCTACGGTTTGATCCTCCAACCGAAGAAAAATAACCAGGCGAGGAATCAATCTCCACAACAAAATCCCGAAAATCGGCAGCTTCAGAATTGTTTCATTACATGGAGCCAAACTCACTCGAGAAGCTAAGGGATAATCGTAGCAACTGTGCTTAACCGTTGTCCATCTTCCGACTTTGGGTAAAGTATTTTTAGTGCTCAATGGTACACAAAGATTTCTTTCACCCGTTTGGGACTTCGTGGAAAGGTGCGTGCGGTTAGAGCTGCAACTTCTGATTCTGGTAGTCTTGGTTCATTGCTCTTAGCCATGTTACAGTGTCATAGTTTTGCCCTTTCATATACAGAAAATCTATTGCTGTAATTGCGATACACTTCACAAAATAATACAATTGCTGTTATGTTCACCCGCAAAGAAGCAACGCACGCAATATGCTGACTGGATGTTTTATGTTCACATTGTCTTTGCTTTTTCTCTCTCTTATACGGTAATTGGTTAGGAAAACATTTGAGTGTCGCTGGCGGTACCAGATAATATCTTGCAGCAGCTCACCCGGTGAATGTTTTTTTGTCTTTAATATATTTCCTATTAAATTTTTTATTGAATTACTGTTGTTTATTAAGTTAAATTAATTAAACTTACCGGAAAGCAAAAACAACAAACAGAATTTCATTTTCTTTACTTGAGCCATTTATTCGGTACCACGACTTCAGAAAACAATTTTTAATTCATGCCAGTATGTCAGATACGTAAATGTCCAATTCCTAGCAATTCTGGTGCTTCTTGGTGCTTCAAACTTCATGCTGACACGTGAGTGCAGTTGCGAGACGTTCTTACTGACCACAAGAGTAAGTTGATGCATCAAAGAGATCCACCAATCTTATACCCGAGATTTGACATGTCAGAGTACCCATCACGAGTCCCAAACAAGTCACGTGTGGATTGATAAGCTGGGTGACAGCTGTGTCCTATCCATTGCTCACAAGGATCTCATTTGTTGTCACAAGAGTGTAAATGGATAAATACTCTTTAACTAAAAGTACACTAAAAAATCAAATGAATCTGCTTGCGAAAACGGCCTTGTTGTTCTTTAGGCTGGTCAAGTCCAACCGACAAGGAACCACATGCGGAGTGTACAAATATGAAAATGAGCAGATAGAGGAGAGCCAGATACGCGCACTTGATAAGCGGCAATTGCTGCAAAAGCGGTCGTGTGCTTCCGGGATACATTTGTTCATCCACCAATTATGCTGTCTCCTCTAGTTAGTCGACAGTTGTGACTTACTGGCTGACTGGACCCAATGCGGCGACGCGTCACGACAAGTGTGCAGTCTCAGAAATGGTATATACAATACAGCTGAAATCTAGATGAACTAATGGTGTGAGCTGACTTGAAACCTATACGAGAGAATGTTTGAACAGTGACAGTTAGTATCACATGACTGCATGGTTGCGAATCCATTTCTATCATCCAGAGTATGATGATCGACTCAGATGTGACTGAATTGTGCCTCACCAGAAAAATGACACGAATCAGTTTATCCAGTTTAACGGAATCCATGTAAGGTCGTTTGCCTCTGTTTTCGGGGTATTAGCTTTTCGTGTTCATCTAGAATACCCACCAATTGATCAGGCGAAATTGGGTGGATTTTCTCGTTTGTTTAATGTTTATTTTGCTTAGATGTGATACAGTTTGTGATTGGTGGAAGATTGCCGGTTGTTTAATTTTGTAGTTTAATTTCTCATCCGCAAATTCGGACAAGCGTTTGAGACGGACTGTCACAGTGCAGATTTTTGGAAATACTCATCAACCTTTTAACTCCCTCTTTTATTACCGCTTATTCTTCGAAGCTTTCAAGCGTTATACTTAACTGACAATGAGTAGCGTGATCTATATGGTGGATTTTGAAGACTTGCAACCTTCAAGTAAACCGGTAAAAATTTGGTTGGTGTGTGTGTGTGTGCGTGCGTGGGTGCGTAATCGGACCTGGTGTGTGTGCGTTTGTTCGGTGGCATCATGACAACACATTTGGCGATGTCTTTACATCCCGCTCGCTCCTCCCATTGATGCCACTATCGTGTGAATTCACGCATCACTGCCTAATTTTCAAAAGACCGACGTATCAGTCATGTTTCAACACGTGGGTACTATTGTCTAATGACCTGATACCAGTTAACATGGGACATTCTTAAAGTAGTACCAATAGTTCCTCATCCGTTTCCTATCAGTCCCCACCACGGAAACGGTAGCATAACGTTTTCTTCGTTGTTGTCTAATGATCGCGATTCAGCCTACAGTATCTTAGACTATGATAGGTTCGAAAAGGAGGCGTGAATAAGTTTGAGATCTTTCAGTTTGACTGTTCGACTTTACTCTATTCTAAGTGGAAGGGTACTAAGACTTGTGTATTTGAAATGCACTTATTGAATGTACTGATGGCTCACGTTGAACACGTGTGTTCAGTTTGCTGGTAAGACCTGGGGAGTTTCGGTGCAAAAACTGAGAAACTGGATTTACTATCAGTAATGATACGAATTCTTCTAGGAAAGGCGTGTAACATTTACCTGCCATATCCCGTGGTTTGCTTGTGAGAGAATTCAAACTCATCATCAGATTACTCGAACAGTATTTATCTGTGTCCTGTAATTCCCCCCGTTCACCTTAGAGAATATATGATATCGTAATATTACAACGCTTATTTGGAGTATCTTCTCAAAGATATTGGATGACTAGCCATGGCCCATTTATCTCGATCTAAATAAAGATAGTTTATTGCCATCTACTACTTGATTTCGCTTTAATCACTGGTTTGCCCACATGAAACACATCAATCTTCTTAAAGTTCCTTACAGACCCGAATATTGTTGTCAGGCTTTACTGAACACATCCCTCATTCGCGCCTTTATTTAGCTTTTCCTCTGTTTAAGAGTAGTAACTTACCAGTTGAATTTTCAACCCCAATCTTCTGTTCTTGAGGTGACGGGCCGGGTGGTTTGTAGCAGCCATTTACCGATCGAAAAACAGTTTTCCCCCTCCGGAATGTTGATTAATCCAAACGGAGTGTTTATGGGCCCGTTCTAGTTACTCGGGCCAATCGTCAAAGCCAATTCCGGGCCATAATTGAAAACGAACTTGTTATAGTACTCTACATGGTACCTTTCCGGATGCTTTTGGCTGTTCATTTTGTCGCTGTCTTTCAGGAAACCGGCCAAAGTTGTAATCCAAAAGCTGAAAAGGCGTATTACTGGAGATTCCGAATGGGATATCGTAAGTTTAGATGCACTTTCAGTCGCGATACTCGTAATCCTGATCTGATGTCTGCATCCATTGGGTGCAGTTTCGTGTGCGAAATCGCTGGGTTTGGGTAGTCCAAGTTTTATGGCTTTCTACCATCCAGTATGAACATTATTACCTGTAGTCATCATTTCAGCAGACAATAGAAACTTGGTAACGTTTGGTCAACAGTGAGTTTCCGTGTTTTACCCTGACTGCTCCAACTGCACGTACGTATGGTTCAGTTAATTCGTTGACTAAGTCCTTTACCATATTGTTTTGTTTGTCAGTAAATAATTATTCATCAGTGTCTTTGTTTGATTGAAGTATGCGGTCCCAGTGTCTTTGTTAGCCATAAGACCTGCTACTCTGAAGTTCCCGAATCATTGTTGGCGACCTATTCTCTGAACGCTTAGGAAAGGACTGCATTGAATTTTACGGAATCACTCATCATCCCTGGGGACAGAGTTCCTTGATGCGTTGAACTGGCGATTCTTATGGGACTCTGAACACCACAGATCGCCCCCCGGGTCTCCTCAATGATGGCCGAGAAATCTGGAAACATTTGCACAACTTTCGCAATGATCGTTGTGATTACCTTGTCCCGAAGGTGACATGCGATTCAACAGAATACAGTTTAAAAGTTTTACTGTCGGCAGAAAATGTATTCTAGGGGTTTCACACTATGAAATTCTTTACCAATAATGCATCACAAAACGTTTGTATGGAATTTTATGGTACATGCCAGATGTTGATGTTTATTGTGGGTTACAAGCTTATACATTTTTATATTACATCCAGTTGAAACCAGGCTTGTCACAACATGAATGAAAACATCGATATGTTTGTTGGCCCTAATAATCATCATCCCGAATGCCGTGGGATGTCTTACTTGTCGGTTGCTCAGTTCAGAGTAGGATGGCTGACGGGACCTCATCGTTCCACTTTGTTCGAGGCTGCATCTCTGAAAACCATCTAACCAAATGCAACCTTCAAGGTACCAGGGTTCCATGGGGTATGCAGACACTTTGGATCGTCGGACAAGATCCCATTCACTTTGGGATTCGATGATGACGCGTGTCCATAGGTAAGTGATAGGCCATGATACGAATTTCTCCCGGTGATTCCATCCAAGTCGATTCGGAAATTCCATGGAAGCTCTTTCTTGTTTGTGCGTTACAGTAGGTAGGATTCCCATTTGATATGTGATGAAATGTTGAAAACAAATCTCGTCTTTTTTGTCTTACTTGTTTTTGAATACTGGACCTTCCCCTAGTCCCACTACAAAATCCGTGGGATGCGCTTCTAGCCTAAAATCCGTCCATAGTCTATTGAACGAATCATGGTTTTACACAGTGGTTTGTCAACTAGGCCGTCTCCACAGTCCAAAGTTGAAGAATAATGCCACTTGTACGTGCACTTGTACACACTTGTACATACAGTGAAAAAAAACGACTACCAGGGCACAAAAACGGAAGTTGGTGTACACAATCAAAGCTCGTTTGCTGTTCGTGGGCGTGGCGACAGGCGGGCCGTGTGTAGCATCCCATCGAAAGCGTACGCGACACTATTGGCATATGAAACTACGGGGTACTTAACGATTCAATACACGAAGTGAAGTCACTCTGTGCTGACCCACACTGACGCGCAACTACTCATCACAGTATGTTGCATTAGGGCACACATGATACGGTCTAGATGAATTTCGGTAAAAAGACTGTTCTATAGAGCGTATCGGGATGAAATAACTATACCCGTTATTGTACTGCGAAGTATCTTTACCGTTGTAACCTTTCTTGTCTAATGGAGTTTTCTTCACAGTCGGTCATGTAAGCAATCTCTGTTTCACAATTCCTACAACACCAGCATTTCGGTGGGGAAGCTCAGAATGCGTCCGTAAACGCAGCCCAGGAGAATATTTTTAAATTAATAGAAAACATAGTCTCTAACAAAAAAGCGCACACTCCTGTCCGAATGAATTTCATCCGACCTAAAGCACCGACCACAAATGATCGATCATGCTTTGGATCTGAGCCAATGTGCAGTGCCGCGGGGGTGAATCGAATGAGCATCCTAGCGGGACACGCTCAAGCGGGACAATTGTCTTTATTTCAGGTGTTTTTGCGCCTTCCTGACTGCAGCTACTTAATACGATGTCATGCCGAATTTTCCAGAATTTTTCAGGTGGAGGAAAAAATGTTATCTTGCTGATGTTCAGTGGTACAACCACGGACATGAATTTAGCCGATTTAGCTGTCCAGATAAGTGCACCTCGTGCGGATGTGAATGCAATTCAGTTGTCACGTCAGGAATATCGTGGCCGTTTCCCACCTTGCGCCATAGTTTAACTATGAGGTAAGGCTTTTAACGTACGGCACAAGGCTATCAAACTACGGCGTTTAGCTCTTAGAATACGGAAAATATTGTAGAAGCTTGGTGCACATTGGTTCTTTGGTTCCGATTTCTAGCTGACCAAGTCTCTGCACTGGTTCGAAATGTGATACGTTTTGATTATTTGAGTGAGGTATCCGATAGTGAGCTCAAAAAACAAACCCACTAATGCGTTCAAAGAATTTCGTGGGTTTCTGGGTTACCAAGCAAATGCTTTAAATACAGGTAGAGTCAATTGTGATGCATTCAAAGATGCACTCAATTTATGGTTCAAGCTTCTTAACTTAATCGAGGTATATCAGTCCATCGTACTCAAATTCTCTTCTTATATACGTTGATTGGTAGTTGGGTAGTTGGATGTGTGTGACCTTGGTTGCCAGAGTAAAACGTTCTGAGAAAAGTAAGCGAAATGTTACAAAGTATGGAAATATGATGAAATTGATCAACGGGATCAAATGAATTATCCTAGGTTTTATTTAGATAGGGTTATTACCTAAATATTTTGGTAGAAGTCGTTTCTTCGGCCATTGCATATTTCATGGTTGTGCTTATATGAGAAGGTCAAGGGAAATTCTTTCATAATTTTGAAATTTCACGTTATATATGTTTTAAAATTGCCTCTTAATGGTGTCTGTCAAACAATCCGAAGAATGGGAATTCCAGTTCGCATCAATGTGAGCGTTGGCTTCAAGGTCATTTGGGCGCGCCTCGTTAATCACATATTGTTGCCGTGATAGCGATGTAAAGATCCACTAAAACTGAATTTTCTTGGCATCTCTGTAACGGAGATGAAAGTAAAATTACAGAGAGCTATAATCCTAAGTCTTTTGTGCTGTGTCTTGCTTAGTGTTTTAACGCAAACAGGAGGACCAGTTATCGGGTAAACCACAGAAAAACCACCATATATAGACAAATCAGATGTAGAATACCTAGAACATTGAACAAATAGAACGGTGTTATGTATATACTACGCTCGAAACCCAGCACCGGAAATCCCTGTTTTTGATCCAGCGTCAGAATATTACCAGGCGCTCTCATTTCCCGTTGGGCATAAAGTGGTGACAGTTTTCAATGCGGCTAGTATCAAGAGATACGAAAACCGCATTGCAAGCCCAACAAATGAGGGGTTTGTACTTATTTCATCAGGGGATTCGAATGACGAGGCCTGTCACTTTGACGATGAGTTTGTTTCTCATGTGAGCACTTGATATAAGGTGATCCGTAAGGGGTTCAGAAAAGTCATTTTACGTAGGAATTTCCCCCGGTAATTTATCTCGCTGGATGCCGATATATCACACAAATGAAGATTATTGATTTGGATTGGAATAAAATAAGTTTTGGTTTGTTGATGAACTACAATTAGAAACGCCTCAAATGTTGGGAAATCTTCACCGTTATGACTGCAAAAGTCCCGGAATCCAACGAAAAGAAGTCATACAAGAGGGTAATACCTTCTCAGGATGACACTTCAGGCTATGCTTCACGAAAGGGTCGTAAACAGTCATGCAAAACTATTTGTTTGTTCATGACCAGCGATAGCATACGCAACTTCAAGATCTAGTAAATGCAATTACCCTGTAACAGCGCAGATTTAAGCTTGATCTTAAAAACTACTGTGTTTTGAAGAGAGTGTTCGACGGTCTACCCATGCACTGGCCAATGAAGTCAAATGTACAAAGTGTGACGAAGCATACGATGGAAAGCTATTTCATCACCCACGTGGTGGATTCTATGTCGACGAGTCTGTGAAAAATCATGACTGATTGAGGCAAGCCAAACGTTTGATAACTTTTATGAACATTGTGTACTTAATAGTATGTGGGTTAATTCACGGAGAAAAATCTTGTTCCATTTTCCCTCCGCGACTCATTCCGTCGTAAGTGGGGCCCACTAGCAGTGGCAAAAATATGGTTTCGTCTACATTTTGAGCATATTTGTTCGTCGCCTATAAGCAAACAACAGGGTAGCCACTGCCTCCCAGTCACACCGTAAACGTAAAACTATATAGTCCTGCGGTAATGCCACCTTGAACGCGCACAAAATGTGCTCGTCGGACGCTCATATGCATCAGTTGCGATAATACCTGTAATTTCATGTTTCTCCTCGCCGAGAAATACATGGAAGAATACGAAAAGATCAATGTTGCGTATATCGTTAGAGGGGTCATTTCATGGATGAGGGAAGAAGTTTGATTTATTGCACACAATAATTTTATTTGAAGCAAAGGTATTATTAGAATTGGTTGGTGAAATCACGTGCTGTTTCCTAATTTGATGCAATTTATAGAAAGTCAATCATAAATTTCCTAAGTACTTGTTAGCGCCTAAGGATCATACTTGCAAATTGTTCTTACAAGACAACTCGATTATACGAAATTACTACCAAGGTCAACCCGCACAACAATTTATTGACAGAAATAATGAACTGAACCAAGTATATTTGTGCAGCGGAACTAAGTATATAATTCCCAGTTTGATATTGATGCTCCCAACGGTTTTGTCGTCCATACTCAACATTGTCGTGTCGTTTATCAACCGTGAATGATAATTCTCGGTCGTTTAGCACATCGAGCTTGACAGCACCTTAATCGATCACCGTAACTAATATGAAAATGATTCTGTCATTTACAACTCTAAGGAGAGAAGAAACCCATAATCCATTTGGAAAACCAGTATTCACATGTCACTTGAATTGTGATAAACCTTAAAGTTGTCAATATACACGTGAATGCATGTCGATCACGGTAAGTGCAGCTCATGGATTTTTTCCTGTCCGTTACAACTATGGTTTTGCATGTATGAATATTGATTCAAAGCTGCTGCGATAGCAACCTTAGATCTTCAGCATTACAGAAACGTTGCGAAATGCTCCTTCTATCCTCTTCACGGGTTTGTATGCATTACCCTTTGGGTTTGTTTAAGTTGAGAATGAGTTTGGACACCTAGATTATTTCTGTGTAAAATTGTAGAAGGCTAGATTTACATGGTACATGGACCTTTTCTTAATCTTTCCGACCTCTGTTGATCATGAAATGTACACTACTGACCAAAACCAAGTTCCCAATAACGAAAACATCGTAAATTAGTGCAATCTCTAGTTGAAATGATAAGTTTTCGTTGTAAATAGAATAGTGTGATCGTTGTGAAGCATTAACTCATTAATATATAGTTGAGCCATCTTTCGATGATATAACAGCATTCACCAATCACGTCATGCTCGTTATGAACTTTCTGATAGTATCCTGCATGGTCCCATTCCTCGTTGAAGACAGTGCTCACCCCGCCACCCCACTTGCCTAGAGATTTGTATTGCCACCTCTGATCTCCTTTCTCTCCAAGTTGATTTCAACAATTGTTCGATTTACTTGAGATCGGGGTATCGAGTTGGCCATGTGAGTGTGTTTGAACCATGATGCTGAGGAAACTTGCGTACGACAAGGGAATGATATGCAGTCACTTTGTCGTCCTGGAAAGTCACCTCAGTGGTTGTGCCTAACAGTGACAAGATGTGTCGGATCAGGACTTTTGAGTGAGCTTGACGATTGACGATATCGTCCTGAAATACCAACTCACCCCGACCTCCTCATCAGCTGATTCCCCAGACATACACGGAGCCTCCATTGTATTGTATTGTTACAGTCATCATATCACATTTATTAGTTTCAGAGATGTTTCCACACACGCACGAGTCGATCCATCACCTAATTGTTCGTCTTGAAAGAGCAAAATGCTTGTTAATTTCGTGGTGTAACTTTCCTAATTCCCACATTTGGACTGCACGCCAGACGATGTTGTCTTTTGGAAGCATCACGTGAACTGATAAGATCAGATGGACGTGTGGGCTGTCAGACTGAAGAGTACACATACGTGTGTTTCTGACCTTCACAACAAATCGCATGCATCTGTAGACTGTGTGACAAAAAGGGTGAAATGTGCCGAGTTTTTTTCTTAATATACGGCTCGACAACAGTGTAAGTCGTCCCTTAATTTTCCGCCTATTTCCACTTTTGCATTTTCTAACGAAACCATACCTGGTCAGAATGACCAAACGCACGGCACGATGTGGCATACAAAGTTTCCGAAGGAAACGATGCACTATATGCTAATTAGAGCAGACGAGTGACGAAAACCTCATTTGAGCGGCCAGACAATTCGAGTTTGTAAAGCATGTGCAGTCTGTCCCAGAAGTTCGGGATCATCTCAGTTCGGACAAGATCCTGTCGTATAGTCGAATTCCAATTTATGCAACTGATGCTACTTTCTGTCTCGCTAGCAAAGAATGTCTATTGTATGTTTTTGGCTGCTGAGAGTAGTACCAAGTGTATAGACTGGAATTTAACCGTATATCAGGATTTCGATCGAAATGTGGGGGTTATTTTTGCAGACCGCGCTGTGGTAACATCGATCCTCCGACTGCTTGATTATTTTGGCTCCATTCTGGCCAGGTGCCAGTGGTCATTAACCTGGTTCTTTTGCGCACTGTTTCTATCTGGATGGTCCATTTGTTTCGGTTGACGGTTTGATCAGTGGCCTCTCACATGGGGTATCTTGCTTGTTGCCTGAGCTTCCGCTGGGTTCAGTCTACTAGTCCGCATGCGTCTTGTCTGCTGCGGAATGCTTTGGACATATTCGCCACCTTTTCTTTGGTCTTTGACTTTCGATTGGTTGGCCCGATCGGTTTATAGTCACCTCGTTCTGTTGCTACAGTATTCCATACTGCGCTATTCCGTTGCGATATTCCATGGCAAGTACCGCGGAACCAGACGGACTAAGCTGATTACTTCGGTCTGTGAATTTGGCAGCTGACAAAACCATGACAATCGGAATCACGTGATTCGTGTGCACTGGAGCGCATGATGCACCTTAGCGACCTTCATTCGCGTTGGTCGCACGTATACACCTTACAGAACCCACACCGAATTTTGTCCGCAAAACGCTACACGAAAATAAACTAACGGATTTCCAGAAGGGCGAAATATCTGCGTTCTGCCAAATGGGGCTCAATTCGTATGAGATCGAGAAACGTTGCACGGTGATATTTGTAATGTAACAGGCAATATGCGTCCAAAAAACGAATGGGTCGTCCGAAAAAGTAACAAATCCGGATGAATGCAGATTAATTCGTCTAACCTCCAATAACACGTACTCCACGTCGACGTCAAAAGCTTTGATCTGAGTCAACGTTTCGAAACGAATGTTACAAAGAACGCTCAAAACTGTGCCGTGGATGAAATACAAAATAAATGAAAAGATATGTTGCTCTCACACCACTGCATAGAATACAACGTTTGTCATGGACTGAAACGCACGTAGCACTGAAAAACTATCGGGGAAATTCCTACTTCAGTGGCGAAAAAATAATTTGGATGTACTGAATGACTGGAATTATTACTGGCATCATATCAGAAAAGAAGAAAGAATTTTAAGTCACGGGAACAACGACAAGAGCTCGGTGATGGTTTGGGGGGCCTTAGCCAACGGCCAAAGTGAGCTAGTTAAACTTGAGGGCATGCAAGATTCCGTTGCTGGAGCATTTTTTCTCCCGCTAGTGACGAACAAGTTACAAGATGACACCATACTCCAACATGATAATACTTCTGTCCACTGCTCATACACTACGAAATGTTGGTTCTTGTTCCGTGGAATCACTGCCATGCAGTGCTCAGCCTTCAGCCCAGATCTAAACCCAATTGAGAACCTATGGGGCATATTTGCTCTCCTGGTGTAGGAAGATTCCATGTTTTACTGGTCAAAGAGTGAATTGTTAACCGCCCTCATGCGATAATGGGTGAATACTAACCGACGGACAACCGGAGGTCTCGTAAAAAGTATGCCAAAATGTATCGAGGTCCTAAAGCAGAGTGGCGGTTGCACACGACTTTAATCAGTTTCTATTGAAGCCCAGCCGCCATTTTCCCATATTCTGATTGAATTCGCTCATGGTATATTATTTTGTCGTGAAATTTCATATTCTGCACCGTAAAGGGTATTCGGTCGTTCTGATTGGATATGGTTTCGTTAGTCAATACAAAAGCGGAAATATGAGGAGAAACAAGAGGATTCTATACGTTTGTCACACAGTATATACCGAACTGACGATGGAGCCTAAGCACCGTAGTTCATTTAGTGGGAAAGAGGCGTTTTTTGGCGATTGTAGCGGGAATGATGGGGCAAGAGAACGACGTGAATATCAAATCGAACGGATGAACCAAACGAGGGCCACAGACAAAAGAACAGACGGCGAATATGATGGAGGCTCCCCGAAGCAGACAAAAGCAGGTATACGGACTAGTAGAGGGCAAGCAGCGGGATCTCGGACAACCAACAAGATAGCTCAGGTGAGAGGCTGCCGATCAAGCTGTCAACTGGGACAATCGGACCAACCGAAGGGAAATGATGCCCAAGAGAAGCAAACCATCAGCCACGGGCAACTGGCCAGAACGCAGTCGAAGCACTCAAGCAGCGGCAATAGCAATGTTGATGCCGCGCAGTCAGGAAAAGGGCCTATATAAACGATTGTGTGTTTCATGACTTGACTTGTTTGGCCGTTGAAATACAAGTATCCTATCCCGTGTTGTCGTCCTTGTTACACGACCACTGTACGTCAAGTTGTAGTCAGATATTGATGAACAAGCTATAGTTGGCCCTTTCGAACATACGTTACTAAAACTTTTCACTGACAGTACGAAATTTTAAAATCCATGAATTTTTGGTGACACCTTTCCTTTTCCATCGGTTTTACTATGATTCGAACAACTGGTATTGGTTTTTGACCAACGGAGTATTCCCGAACAATCCAAACAGCTCATCACGTTCCACAAGTGGGATGTTTAAATTGTTCACGGAATGATTCTACATTACAGTGTGAACGGCTAACCTATCATATAAGAGCATGTAAGTAATACTGTGGAGCATTTTATCCTCCTCCACCTAGTGAATCTATCACTGCATGAATCCAAGATGTACCTGTCTAAAGATACGGAGGATTACCATATCACTGAGTGTGGATCAAGCCCGGATATCCTAATGGTTAGGTTACTGGAATCACAATGCAATTGTAACTGTGCTTCCACTCTCACTACCTGAGTTGAGCGTTCATCAATCATTTCATCAGCCTACAAAGATTTCTGAGAATTTCACGACAGGATATTTTTCTTCTCAGTATCAAAGCAATAACAATAACAACGATAACAATAATTTCGGTGCCCCCATATGAGTGTGAACAAGCACTTATCAATCATCAAATAGATGAGCAAACAACTCTCGAGTCGTGTGAGATTGAAACGCAGTAATCAGCTTCCGACACCTTCAATGCACAGTATATCAGTGAAAAGTCGTGAACGTTGCATATGTATTTGGGCCTCGATAAAATTACCAGGAAGGTTTCACAACTTTGCTTCATGAAATAATCAACGAATGTGGGAACTTTTAAATATTTTCCCAAGGTATTCGCACTTGCTTTTCAGCTTCCTGTGGCGGTTCCACAGGGTCACACAGTAAGATTAAATTTGCTATATATGAAATGGTCTCGGTTATTCGACCGTGGGATTCGGAATCTTCGGGATCGTCGTCATTTATGAAGTGATTGATCACGCAACATCTTTTATTTGCTTGCACTTCATTACATAATAATAGTACAATATTTAAGAAAGGAGTTCGCTACCAACTAGAGGCTGCGGAGTTGGGGAAGGTGACCGGTGATGGAAGCAGGAATCGAACCCGGGACAGAGGTGTCTCACATTCAGGAGGATGACCGTTTGACCGCGGCCGCGGGTCTGCGCTTAACTCACCATTGCAATCACTAAAGCGCCTCACAGCTACTCCACGCGCTGCTGTGGTATGCATCTTCACCGATTATCAGCCGGGGCTCTATTTCGGGGTGCATTATTGTGAATTAGACATACTTTCATCAGTATTAATTTTTTACCAAATAACCCAAAGCCTTATTTGTTTTTCAGTTATCTTCATTAGCACAAGTTTTATCTGAAATGAAAACTTCGTGAATCCAATAAAAATTGTGACACGATAAATGAGTCCATCATGGATCTCGGTGCCCACCTTACTGTCCGAATAAGATACTTAGCCTGATAGTTTCTGATCGGTTGAAATAAAATCACATGACCATCACGTGCCATTAGTTGGCCGAAACATTGGATATTTTCGTAAAACTACTTCGCATAAGAATCATTGGTTGTGCACTGCAGTTTTCAGTTGTCACATGTGTTTCTTTTTATCTGGTCGTCCGTCTAAATGTAAATGCACCCCTGAGAAATGCGAAATGCCACGGATCTCGTTCCATTCAGTGGCTGAATAACGAAATTATTGTCGACGTGGTCCAGAAACAACCAGGCTTTCTGCACGATTTTGATGAACTATGCATGGATGTACGGTGCAAGACACACCAGATTCTATCGATTGCTTCGTACAAACAAACAAGTTCGTGCTTCAGATGCCGACCACTTTCACACGAGTACCGTTGTATTATTCCGGACGGGGAGGGGATATCCAAGCGGAACTTCAGCCATGTAATTTTCCTCTTTCACCATTTTATGAACCGAATTTCCTATTGAAAAACATTCAGAAGCCTTCAGATAGACTTGTAGATCAGATACATGCTTAGAAGACGGATCGAACAAAATCTGAAGCACAAAAGGCAAAGCAATAGATGGAAACTTCGTTTGAATTTATTTGCGGCAACGTCCCCCTATATATATATATATATATATATATATATATATATATATATATATATATATATACATATATATATATATATATATATATATATATATATATATACATATATATACCTTGTGATTGATATGGTCCTAAAGACCGCACTTTTGTCGTGTTAGGATGGCGGTATTAAACGTCTTCCGGGTGGAAACATGCCACACCTTAAGTATACGGACGACATAGTTCTTCTCAGTGAAGACTCATGTGAATGGCAAACTTTTCTGAAACCTTGAGTAGCTGCACAGCAATGTTCAGTATGCGTTTTACACCTTCAACGTGCAAGAAACTGCTGCAGAACTGCATTGGTCCAACACCAAACCTTTCGGTATCTGGAGTATTCGTAGACTAAATAGACAACTTATGTTATCTGGGCAACTGCATTTCACCCGGAGACCGGATATCGGATAAAACGTCTTCGCGTATGCAGAAGGTTCGTTTGGCATTTGCAAACCTGAGTCATCTGTGACGTCGATATGACATTCGTTTATCTATCTGGGTTGACTGTAAGCTGCAGCAGTCGGGCTAGTTATTCGGTATGGTTCAGAAACAGCCATTGTGGGTGCATGATATACTAAGATTATCGAACACTGATGTCTTCGTCAAATCAAATCAAGTATATGCTTTATACATCCGAAAGTGGGTATTCAGCAACCACGTAATCACTTCCAATTACAAAATGATACAACGAATGACATATACTGTCAAATCAGCATTGAGTTTAGTTCTGAGATGATAGCATCTGGGTTAGCAGGGAAGCGGATGAGATATGGTACTGTGGAGGACTTGTAGATCTTGGTATGAGCATATGCGCGTTTATGGCGGAATCGTGTAGATGATGTAGAAATACATTTATTGAGGTCAAGATAAAGGGGTTGCGATTCGTCGGCCAACATCCTACGGGAGAACGTTGTACATGAATTGATGTGTTGACAAATTATAAAATGGGTTAACTGATTTCGATGTATACCACTACCTCTAGGTAAGTACTTCTGGGAACGGACAATTAGTGTAAAGTTTTTAAAAAGCAATCCAAGGAATATCACAGGAGAAGAACAGAGTCAGTGTGGTAGAATGCAAGAGTAAACAAATTTTCGAATGAGATAAAACGGAGTACCAAAGGACTGGGATCTTAAAACATAAAACGAAAACCGTCTTATCTTCAGAAGGACCGCGGCGACATGTTCAGACCTGCAAAGATCACAGTTGATGATGACACAGAGATACTTCACCGATGAAATGCTTCCGATGCACCCACCATTAATGAACAAGGAGGCAGTGGAGTCCAAAAGATTAGAATACCTGATCTCTTTGTGTAGATAAAACAAAATATCGGAAGATTTCGATGGATTCATTCGCAGGTTGTGTATTTAGGACCAATTAGCAAGCTCAGTTATGCTCTCCTGTAGAAGAGGTTGTGTAGACTGATTAGGATATGGTATACCAAGAATCACATCATCGGCATAGTTCATCAGCATACAGTCGTTCTTGGCAGGCACGGAGGAGATATACGTAGAAAAAAACGGAGGTACGGTTGCTACTTGCAAAACACCTTACGTGGATGAAAGTATGGAGGAGGTTTGACCAAAAACTGTGTGCACTGTTGTCGACCAGAAAAATAATTAGATAGCAGGTGTATATCATGTGGCTGAATTACACTATCTGTCAGGATCTGTAGTAGCTTGGATCTGTCCACGCAGTTGAATGCATCACCGTAGTCGAAGGAACAGACTCTAACAGCCATACATTTCTGATCCAGTGCTGACAACACAGAATGTGTGAGGGAAGCGAGGGCGTCGAGGGTTCGTAATACAGATGTCGGGGGCGGTCATATTGGAGGGCATTTTGAACTGGCTGATTTCCTGCTGTTGATCTGCTGAAGGTGCACCTATCGGTCACCCGGAGGTGACGGATACTGGTGAGGTAATACGGACAAGGAGGCGTGCTGCTGTTCCTGAGGAACTCGGTGACCCCGAACAAGAGAAACCCGAAGCGTGACGGAATCGTGCACCTTGTTTTCGTTGCATTCATTCTTGTATAATACACATTTCTCCCGTGCACTCTGTGTTCTCCATTCCGACTGACCGTAGTGCGTAATGAAGATGACTGACGAGTCGCGTATGCGTCCGTTTCCAGCCAACCGGTCCGTTACAGGTTGAATGGGAACAACGGTAAACGATTTGGTTAGAGTCAGACACACTAGACTAAGGGGATATTCGCTGAAGTGGTGATCATTCAAACATCTTGAGAGTAACGGACGTGCCTGCTACTGGGCGAAGTTTGTTAGTTCTCTTCTTGGTAACGGGTGTAATGGAGGTCACCTTCTGTCCGTCAGGGATTTTCGTATGGATTAGGCAGCGATTGAAGAGGTCGGATATGATAAGGGGTAATACGGCATTGCGTGAATCTGATGGGAACACCATATCAGAAATGCTGAGATTAGGCGAACAGTTGTAGGCCCGCGAATCAAATCATTAGAAGAAACACTAAAGCCTACGAGGCTGCGGTGGCTGGGACGCGTGTTGCGCATATCCCCGGATAGGATTCCTCCGAGCGCGATTCTTACTGAGGGGGCAGCGGTTGAATGATGTGTAGCTATGGCCAATCCATGCTACGGAAGAAAAGCATGAAAAGCCTAACCAGTGAAATTGGTCATGTAAGGCTTGTTAGGCTTCCTAGCTGGAGTCCGAGAGATCCTCCCACTTTCTGGTTAGATACGTTAGAGGATATGACTCGGTGTCGTGACCAGTGGTGCTCTAGTGTTCATGAACTTTCTTCATCCACTTGATACCGTCTGTACTTTTC
Source organism: Fasciola hepatica (assembly GCA_948099385.1). NCBI lineage: Eukaryota > Metazoa > Platyhelminthes > Trematoda > Plagiorchiida > Fasciolidae > Fasciola > Fasciola hepatica. The sequence goes on along the minus strand of CANUEZ040000142.1, from coordinate 11,104,490 downwards.
TTATTTTTTTTATGCTCTTGTTTTTTTCTTCATTATTTCACCCTGAGGTTCCAACTGAGAGGCCTCAACCAAAGCCAACTTACCCAATACATTGTTAATTACTGCATGAGTTGAACTGAACCGCACCGTACTCATGCGCAAGCAAGTAATTTAGTGATGAACTGTCCAGTCATAATGGAACCTGTTTGCTAAAATTACATGATTCCAGACTCATCAGATTGGCTGAGTCCCGATTTCGTTTGCAGACTTGAAACACTATCGCATATCAATACGGAAGTGTTTGACCCATCGAATTCAGTTAGTACAAATTTTACGAACTTGCAATGCACTCGTGCCTCCGATATGTTTTGAATGGTTAATGCCACTACAGTGAATTCTGGTACTTCGTCTCAATCAAGCTCTCAGTAGAACGGAACAAGTTTATTGATTAAACAACCCCTGACCACTGTCCATAAAAAGTCACTGCCACTGACCGGAGTTGCCTTCGATATTGATGTTCCCGTATTTTCTGAACAATTCGCCACTTCAGTGAGTTCGTGATTTTGCTGGTTTTCGTTCTCATTTCGTGGCACGATACTTACTTTTTACGATATTCTCGTGGAATAAGAATGCCTGAGGATAAACGCAGCTGAACGCAGGTTCATGGACCTTACCTTTACACAATTTTAAAGAAGCTTGAGCTGGCGACCATGTGGCGACTATCGCACACTAAGCACGGGTATCAGTTTTGATAGTTAGCCAATACCCCCCACACAAAACGTTTGTATTTTCTACGGTCGATTTGGTACCAGCCTACCACCAAATTTTAATTGCTACTGAACATGTCGAGAAAACTGTTGTCACGACCCGTTTTGGTCTGTTTCAGCTCCAACGCATGCCTTTTGATTTGAGAAGTGCTGTTCGGAAATCTCAGAGGGTTGTCGATAGTTTTACACGAGACTAGGAACTTGTTCACACCTATATTGATGACTTGCTAATCGCATCGCCGAAAGTAGGTGAACATTTCCTATATTTGGCGCTAGTGTTTCAACGTTTGTCCGAACTCCAAATAGTAGTCAACCCCGATGAATGTGAGTCTGGCAAAACGGAACTTGTGTTCCTCGACTACAAGACCACTCGAGAGAGTATTAAACCTTGCGACGATAAATTACACGCTGTTCTAGGTTGTTGTGCCGTCCTCAATCGAGGAGCTGGAAGCATTTTTGGGGTTAGTTAATTCCCACCGTCGTTTCATACCCCATGCCGCTGAACGTTTGTTTCGGCTAACCGTCTTGCATTGTGGCAATTCATTTAAGTTGTCGCTTACGGATGCCGCACGAGTTGCTTTTTCGAAGAATAAAGCGACATTAGCACAGACCACGCTCCTAATGCACCCAGTTCCATCCGCCACGCTTAGCTTATCGATGGATGCATCTAACTTTGCCATCAGAGTAGTCCTGTAGCAGTTAGCCTCTGGGATCAGGCAACCACTAGACTTTTTCTGCCGACGCCTTAGCCCCATGGGAACGAAGCCTAGCACTTTTGCTCAAGGACTACCGGCTGCATATAATGTCTTTAGATTCCGGAATATGCACATTGTGACATCAGAACACGTTTTCAGAGACAAACAATTGTTTTCAATGATTCATTCTCAAGTCTTTGCAAATCATATAGGAGATGGTTGTGCTGAAATGGTCAAGGGTCATTCGGATTGGATAAAGCATGTGGGGGGGGGGGGCAGGTTGGGGTTGGATCGACGTGTGCGGGTCGACACGTCGATCTAACCCCAATCTGCCCCCCCCCCCCACATGCTTTATCCAATCCGAATGACCCTTGACCATTTCAGCACAACCATCTCGCATTTAATGTCATCAAGCATTTTTGCTACTCAATCGAAGGGCAATATTTCATCCTTCTCCCCGAACGCACGCCTCCAACATATGCGTTACATACTAAGTCTGATCGTTACTCCCCACGAGAAGTCAGACATTGGAACTATATTTATCGGTTCACGACTGACCTAAAACACGTAAAAAGTGATTCGAACTGAACTTCAGACGCTTTGTTGCGTGTTCAGCATAATGCCAATAAATCTCTCGTTACATACATTCTTGCCGTAGCTGCAGCACAGGCACAGGATCCGTCTTGGATGGAAACCTTTCAATTCTATTCGCTCCCACGTCCACCCGTTCCATTGGCCACAAGCGCCGGTACTACTCTGCGAAATATCCACTAGTCTACCTGGACCAGTCGTACCCTTTTCTTATCGTCGTTTCGTATTCTGTGCTCTGCACGAACTTTTACATCTAGGTATCGCAGCATGTCTCTAACTGATCACTGCGCGATACGTCTGGCCGTCCATGAATAAAGATGTTCGTATGTAGGCGTAGCAATGCTTACGATATCAATGACCTAAAGTATACAGGCACGTAACTTCGTTTATTGGTACTTTTGCTAATCCTGATGCTCGCTTTGATCATATCCACGTAAACACGTTGGGCTCTTTCACTCCGTCACATAGAGGTATACCTTTTTTACTAACGTGCAGTTATGGGTTTACTACATGGCTCGCAGCTATTCCCCTCTCTATCGTTACGGCCGAATCGGTGACTCGGTATCAGACAAAACGTTTGCTATGATTACATGGTTGTCCTTCTAGCCTTACTACTGATGGACGGCAACCATTTGAGTCCAATCTATTCTCTTCGCTAGGTAAGATACGCAATCGCACGACCTCGTATAATCCGACATCGAATGGTTAAGCCTAACTTTTCCATCGCCAACTGAAAATGGCCTTTAAAGCACAGGAGAGCCCCAATTGGTACGAAATAGTGCCGCTGGCTCTGCTCGGCATCAGGAGTTGCTTAAAAGTAAATATCCAATTTTCCGCCGCAGAATCGGTCTACGGCGCGACATCACGTCTACCTGGATAACTCTTTACTCTGTGGAGTACTAATTTCCGCGTTGTACAGACTTGCGTGCATTGTTTGTCTACGTACATTTCCAATCGCGCTCTGCCACGGACTCGAATTCAGTGACGACAGGTTTTTGTTCCGACCGAACTCGAAACTTGTTCGCAGTTATTCATTGGTGTTGATTCGGTACGCCAACTAATACAACAGCCTTACGTAGGTCAATTTCGCGTGATTTCTCCTCACGAATAAACCTTTAGGGTTGATCGACACGGCCGTATCGATACTGTTAGCACTGATCGTCTCAAAGTCACGTACGTTGATGACAGGATATCGCTCGCTAACACGAGGTTCGATGTCAACCCTGCACCACTTGCTGCAGCCATCATGGCCTTCTATGACTTCGAAATAAGCCATCGTCTCACGTTCAGGTCAGCAGCTCATTGGCTCTGCTACGTCCTCGAATGAGAAAACCGTCTCGCGTTCGAGTCAGTGGAGCACGCCTGTAAGCCCATCCGCGAATGAGACTCTCATCTTACGTTCCGATCAGAAGATCGTTTGCCCTGCTCGTTTTCGCGACTTGATCAAATACGATCCTTACCTAACACCAGGTAGTAATAACTCTCGTGTTTATCGTTTCGATACGAATGAACATGGTACTACTACTACTGTATACTTGTCACTTCTGTTGCGGTTGCTACACCAGTCTCGTTAGTAGACAGCACGTCATCGCCTGTCCAGAACAGAGTTCAAGTTTGGAGTCAGCGAAGCAGATCGATAGACCAATCAGCTGTCAACATTTATCTAAACCAACTAGAGCCGAATCAACCAATCGGGTTGTAACCAGATTTAAGACGGAACCGTTTATAAATATCAGGTGTGCCAATAAGTTTTGTCTAACGTTTTGGCTATGGTCTACCACGCATCCTTTGCAAACCGTGTCTGTTGGTACCAATTAAATGAGATGATTCGAAGGCAGAAGGGTCGCCTTACTAGGGCTATTGGGACAGACAAACAATCTCAGCCACCCCAATCATGACCGCAACAGAAGACGCATCGGTGTAACTGAAATCAGGTGGTTTTCAGTAACAGTGTCGGGGTATATACGTTCAGTTCGTACCTTGAGCTCGAGTCAGCCGACTGCTGAGTGTGTACCTTTTCGTTCTTCGGTCACGCACTGATCCCAATTTATTTCGAAAGCTAAGCCGTGGTTCCGTTTCCCTCACATGCATCCGTATGTAAGTATTTACGCACGGGCAAGTATAAATCGGTGTATGCATGCATACCTGTGCAAATATGAGTGGGCATGTTAACTGTGGTTTTAAAGACGGCTAGGGCTTGATACATGTTAGTGTATCGAGATAGTTTGGGTGTGTCGTGCAGGTCTGTATGCTGTGACAGCCTCCATTTGGAACTTGTCGGTCGTGTGTATCACCACCCACGTGCACACAGCACAGTTGTACCGTATATATCCTCAAACGAAGACCAGCTCGATTATATCGTTTCTGTTTCGAAGGCATGGGTGGTGGCGGTGATGGTACTGATAACAGTAATAATGATAGAGATAACAATAATAATAATAATAATAATAATAATAATAATAATAATAGCAATAATAATAATAATAATGATAATAATAACAATAATAATAATAATAATAGTGGAGTAGTTGCGGGTTCGATTCCCGCCACCTCCGGTCAATTCCCCATTGGGCAGCCTTTCATTGGCCGCTACCCCCTTCCTGAATTGTCGTGTTTTGTTGTATAATGAATAAAAAAAGAGGAATTAAAAAGAGTATTTATTTTATTTATTTACTATCTCTTCTTTTCGGCTGCCATATAATGCCTTTTTAATAAGGTCTGCTAGTGGATAAGGTAATTTGGCTGTCCCCACCGTGAGACTAATTCACTGAGATCACGTGGGAAATACAAGACCCAGATTTGCTTGATTTGTCATGAATGCCAACGGTAACGGCGAGAGAATCTACCATTTTACGTTTGAACACGCACCGTTACGAATCTCAGTCGTAGGTGGTTACACTAATTTTTACTGCGCCTGTGACCTTGAGGCAAGAAAATAGAATTTTTTATCTATAACCTAGAGTAAGCGACTGACTTTTGTCGACTTTCGACTCGACATTTGTCCCAAAACTAGGTTTCATCGTACACAAAAATGAAATAAATGGTTTAGGAACACCGCGCACTTCAATTTCGGCATTCGCTGACTGAATTTATGTGTGCGCAGTATGCCGTGTGCGCCAGCGTACGAAATCACGTGCTTTGGTTGAATCAGTTCAAGTTAATCGTATGGGTCGCAGACCCTGGACAGAGGAGACTGGTTAGTGGGCAGAGAAAATTCAATTCAAACTGCTTGTGATCCCAGACTGATCGATGAGGCGCTCATGCTTGGGCGTGTACACGGTTTTCTAAGAATGTCTCTAGAGTATGATGAATAAAAAACGAACATACCAATTTTTCATTATTGTTTTGAATAATCGCTACACATATTGTTAAGATTTTAATGGGTATATCAAGCCCCGATTGAACAAAGTGACCATTTTGGGATTACTCGGAATCAGTTTTTCTAGGATGTTTTACTTTTCAAACCGTCTCTTGATTTTAATTAACTTGTTTGGTTGGTTCATTCACCATGACTATTAGGTTTTCGATGTCATCCACTGTGCAACTTTCATCTTATAAGATAGCATAGCAAGTAGCAGCAGAAGGTGGTAACCTCAAAAACTAGATAACTATTGAATCCTGAAAACTCCGATGCTGATAGTCATTTATGTGGGTCAACATCTAAAATTATTAGGAGTTGAATTGACGATGAACACACAAAATGATGATATCTGCCGAACTTAAAATAGCCGGTTACAGTAGATAGTAAACTACGTCAGCACCAACCATATTTTATACTTTCCTGATAGGACAGTAGTTTAGTACAAATGAAACGAATCGCTTTAACATTCTGATTGCAATCGCCGCTCGTGGATTCCAAGTATCTGAGGCGAAGGGGATACAGCCGAGGCATTTTGGGCATGAATATGAGTCTCGATTTTGTCAACGGGGTCTATGCCCCCCACCTCAAATGGCTTGAGGTTCTACGTGCAGCAGATACACGAGTACACGCTCACAAAGATCAAGGGATTATTCGGAAAGGTGTTTTTTTGTTTTTCCGGGGCTTCATTCGCCGTGAGTGCCAATCCCAGCCATTGGACTGAACCTCAGAATCAGTAGACCCCAAGGGTCGTTAACTAATATTGAAAACTGCATAGTTCCCGGTTGACAAAACAAAAAAATTAGTTTTTCATCAGTGAAAGTTAACTTGGATTCTGAGGAAACTATAATCTGTCAAAATCGAAAAATTACCAGAGTGAGCAAATTACTTGGTACTGCTTACTGATACAAAGTTCTGAATCATGCGGTGTCCATATTTAACACTAGAACGACGAGGATGTCCAAAGGGCACTGGCTCGTAGTAAAAACCGAATAACTTTTTTATTCATAGCAGTTCGCGGAATATCTTTTCCTGAAGATAAGTTTAGCATATTTACTCCAAATGTTGGGGAAATTTATTAATTAGTCCACACTCTAGGTACACCCAACTCGCTTTCGGGAACGGAACGACGAAGTGTCCGCCTGGAAACCGATGGCACTTTGTATTATCTCATCCGCTCTCACACAGGCTGGTAACGAAATCTCAAGCCTATTCGGGTCACCCGATTGTACCGATTCGACCTGTGACCCAATCACGTTTCTGGCATGACAACTGGGCTCGCCATCGGTACATTGTTGGGAATTCTTGTTAATCATGGCAACATATCTGTGGTGATTCAGTGGCCATCACACGTGATACGGATAGGTACAACATCGTAGCTACGCACGCGGATGAGCCTCAACCTATCAAAATCGCCGAAGACAGATACAGAAAAACTCGCTGTGATTGGCCAACTTATAACCACCAATAATGTTCTTTGATTTAACATATACAAACCAGCTCCAAAATACAATGAACGTGCTATTCCGCAGCCTTGATGTTCATTCTGCTTTGGTTTGCGTGATTTCGGGTGGGAGCGATTTCAATACGTCCTATCAGTCCGGGTGTTGCGGACATTACAATACCGATAATCTATCATTCTGGATGTGGAAACTACATGCTACTTGGGTCACGCCAATTGGGTTGTTTTAGCTGAGAACTGATCCGAGATCGTCTTCATCTGAGTTCATTCCGTTCATGATAACGACGTGGGTTCCGACTCGACGGTGGCTAACACGGCTAACGCCCGTGAGGATGGAAAGCGGAGGATGCGCACTGGAATCACGGAGTAATTCTATTTCATGAATAACCGAATGCAACAGATTGTATTCGCCAAAGCTGGTCGCAACTGGATAATGAATGTGCCAATCTCAGTTGTACCAGGAACTCCGTGGAAAACATCTTTAGAGTTCTCCCAGGAATCCGGAAGGAGTATTCCAAAAATACACGCGAAAGCAGGATGCACCATAGGGGAAACGGAACTCATATATCACATCGGGATGTCAATTATGTTATAATGTGCCAATAGTGTTCTACTTCAAAGTGCGAACCATGCTGCCCAATAGATGCATCAAAGGGGTGCGTAGTTTTATTTACGCGGTGTTTTGACATTTCCCTGGGCCAATTCACTACTCTGAGTTAAGAAAACTTATAACTTTTGGATTATTTCACTACCGGAATGTTGATGGATAACAAATATTTACGGAAAGTTCAAAATTATCTCGCTTCAAGCAATAGTGCAATGAATTAAAACTGAGATTTCACAGTTGCGCACCATTACAGCACACATTAAATTTGGTATCATTGAGAAGATATCAACGATAGCATTCGCATGAAAGCAGATTCGTTTGTTTGGGATATTTCTTTCCGGAGTTATGAGGACAGTTGTCCGTACGGACATCCCGTCTTCCAGTCAAGGTTTTTTTCTCTTCTTATTCTAGTGGTAAGATATGGAGACTTTGAGACGTTTAGCATGCTTGTCTCCTTTCACTCTCCGTTCTGAAATAAACTCCAATTAGCAGAATTGCCTTACGAGCCGATATTCCAGTGATTATCTATATATATATATATATATATATATATATATATATATATATATATATATATATATATATATATATATATATATATATATAATACCTGCCTGAAATCAAACATAGTGCCAACGCAACAACGAAAATAACAAAACAGGAGAGGGGAGTGGAACACAGCAAATGAGACAGTTTGAAGAAATTTAGTGCTGTGGTTTTTCACTTCGTATTTTTTGATGTTGTCGTCATTTTGTCTGTCCGAATGACATTTTCTATGGCCACGAGGCACGAGAGTTCGACAGACAGACCGCACAGCATTCGCGCCGCTGACTTCTATTCTCAGTCATGTCCCTCAACTTCTCTAACCAACGACAATCCTCATCCTTTGGGCCCCAACCGCGGAGGCTGGAAGCACCAACCGAAGACAATCCTGATACTAGCCTCCCTTCACCTCTACGCCAAATCAGGGTTTGACCACCGTGTTGCTTCTTCCATCCTTGTTTAGCGCGTGCGAACAGAGCACGGAAAGGTAGATGATTGACAGGGATTCGCAAAACATGACCAAACCACGGGAGGTGGCGTAGAACGATCACTCCGTTAAGATGATGGCTGTCCGTGCCCAACACAAGACGGCGCACCTCATCATTACTCACTCGATGTTCACACCAGACGCGAACAGTACTTCGAAGACATCGGTTGTCGAACATGGGAAGACGCAGAGCATCCTCAAGGCGAAGTGGCTAGGTCTCACAACCGTAAAGTAAAACACAACGAATTACCGCAACGTGTACCCGTTCCTTAAAAGAGAACCGGAGGTCACCGCGACGCCACAGGTGTCTCAGATTTGCAAAAGCTGATCTATCCCCGCCCATTCGTGAACCAATCTCCTCCCTAACATCACCTCCAGCTGTTATAAAGCTCGCAACGTACTTAAAATTGTCGATTAACTGAACCTGATCACCACAAAGGGTGAGTGAAAGCACAGACTCCTGCCAATCTTGTAAAAGCACTTTGCACTTGGAAGACGCATAGTGCAAACCACTGGATGCCTAAACCTCCAAGCGGTCCAAAGCGTGTCGTATTGCCTGTGTATTATCACTCAGCAAGGGGATATTATCGACGTGTTTCAAGTCGAAAACTCTGTTCCCTGTGGGTAGTTCAACTCCACCGTTTGGAAGACCAGAAAAAACATTCCGAAGGATATCCTCCATGGTGAAGTTGAAGAGAAATGGGACTATAGGAAAATCTTATCATACTCCACTGAAGACCAGAAAGGGGATCGAAAGCTAGCCGTAGGCCATTACCCGACCCGAGGTGTGACGATACAATGCTTCGAGGAGAGAAACACTTCAAAAGTACTCCATTTCTCAGCAAACAGTTCCACAGTGCAGACCTATCGACAGAGTCGAAGGCCGCGAAGGTCCAGGAACACGATGATTATTGGTCTTTAGAAAGTGTAACAGTGCTCTGACAGTTGTCAGAGGGTGAAGATTTGATCAATGCATCCACGAACGGTTCGAAACCCAGCTTGCTCGTCGCGCGTTTGCTCTTCACGTGTTTGATACATCCTGCGAAGTATGACAGATGCAAGCAGATTCGACGCTGCTAGGATAAGTCTTACACCGCCGTGAGCGTATTCTTAGGTCTTAGACACAATACAAACATGATGTACCCTGCAGTTAATGGAAATTCATACCTTCTGTTTTCTAAAAGTTCGTACGCATCTCCCAATTCCCGCACAAATTTCGTGAATGAAAGTGCACGTGTGTTTTTCTCTACATTTTACTCAGTTCGTGATTGGATTACGACTGTCCACATCACGTGCAAGTGATTGCTTCAACAAAATTTACTATATACACAACTACTGGCATTCCGTGTCGGGCACATAACACGTGTGCTAACCATAACCAAACCGGAACAATGTATTTATCATCAAAAGTCGAGAGGAAACGGTTTTCGTCAGATCAGGCATAAACTTTGACTCATGCACGGTTAAAGGAAGTGCCTTAAGAGTAGTATGGGATTGTATCTGGATGACAGGACAAAACTACCCTGGAAACACACGACCGGTTTCGCGGTTATCGCCTCTCATCACCGTGTGATTATAAAAATGGATTCCCCGTCCATGCACACTCCACTTGATTCAAATGAGATAACAGAATTGCCTAAGATCAAAATATGGTGACTCAGTAAAGCCATTACCGTGATAAAAGATATATATGCAGAATAAAAAATGAACACTCCAGCTAAAAGAAATTCACCAGCTTGGTTCTGAGAACGCTTTCCATTGGTACGATGGCTATCCCACGATTGAACAAAAAAGACAAAAGTCCTTGATGGTTGCCATGTATGTACGCTGTTCGCCGAAGAAACACCCTCCACCCTGAATAAACTCTGGACCAGAGCTTCTACACTGTCAGTTCGGAATATTTTAAACAAGCCAGACATGAATTTATTTCTTCACCAGAGTTGATTATTGCGTGAGGTTTGTCATGAGAGTCAGACACGTGCATACTTTCCAGTTCGACAGCCCACACGTCCATCTGATCTTATCAGTTCACGTGATGCTTCCAAAAGACAACATCGTCTGGCGTGCAGTCCAAATGTGGGAATTAGGAAAGTTACACCACGAAATTAACAAGCATTTTGCTCTTTCAAGACGAACAATTAGGTGATGGATCGACTCGTGCGTGTGTGGAAACATCTCTGAAACTAATAAATGTGATATGATGACAGTAACAATACAATACAATGGAGGCTCCGTGTATGTCTGGGGGATCAGCTGACGAGAAGGTCGGGGTGAGTTGGTATTTCAGGACGATATCGTCAATCGTCAAGCTCACTCAAAAGTCCTGATCCGACACATCTCGTCACTGTTAGGCACAACCACTGAGGTGACTTTCCAGGACGACAAAGTGACTGCATATCATTCCCTTGTCGTACGCAAGTTTCCTCAGCATCATGGTTCAAACACACTCACACGGCCAACTCGATACCCCGATCTCAAGCAAATCAAACAATTGTTGAGATCAACTTGGAGAGAAAGGAGATCAGAGGTGGCAATACAAATCTCTAGGCAAGTGGGGTGGTGGGGTGAGCACTGTCTTCAACGAGGAATGGGACCATGCAGGATACTATCAGAAAGTTCATAACGAGCATGACGTGGTTAGTGAATGCTGTTATATCATCGAAAGATGGCTCAACTATATACTAATGAGTTACTGTTTCACAACGATCACACTATTCTATTTACAACGAAAACTTATCATTTCAACTAGAGATTGCACTAATTTACGATGTTTTCGTTATTGGGAACTTGGTTTTGGTCAATAGTGTACATTTCATGATCAACAGAGGTCAGAAAGATTAAGGAAAGGTCCATGTACCATGTAAATCTAGCCTTCTACAATTTTACACAGAAATAATCTAGGTGTCCAAACTCATTCTCAACTTAAACAAACCCAAAGGGTAATGCATACAAACCCGTGAAGAGGATAGAAGGAGCATTTCGCAATGTTTCTGTAATGCTGAAGATCTAAGGTTGCTATCGCAGCAGCTTTGAATCAATATTCATACATGCAAAACCATAGTTGTAACGGACAGGAAAAAATCCATGAGCTGCACTTACCGTGATCGACATGCATTCACGTGTATATTGACAACTTTAAGGTTTATCACAATTCAAGTGACATGTGAATACTGGTTTTCCAAATGGATTATGGGTTTCTTCTCTCCTTAGAGTTGTAAATGACAGAATCATTTTCATATTAGTTACGGTGATCGATTAAGGTGCTGTCAAGCTCGATGTTCTAAACGACCGAGAATTATCATTCACGGTTGATAAACGACACGACAATGTTGAGTATGGACGACAAAACCGTTGGGAGCATCAATATCAAACTGGGAATTATATACTTAGTTCCGCTGCACAAATATACTTGGTTCAGTTCATTATTTCTGTCAATAAATTGTTGTGCAGGTTTACTTTGGTAGTAATTTCCTATAATCGAGTTGTCTTGTAAGAACAATTTGCAAGTATGATCCTTAGGCACTAACAAGTACTTAGGAAATTTATGATTGACTTTCTATAAATTGCATCAAATTAGGAAACAGCACGTGATTTCACCAACCAAATTTCCTTGCATTCCTACTTCGCACGATGTAAAGCTAACAGCAGCTCATCACAATTGCTGTGTAAGACTAAGCTACTATTCGCAACCAATTCTCAGTCAAAGGTAAACATACTGTCAGTTCTGAAATTCCAGCTACCATCAGTTATTTTAACTTGTACTTATGCTTGTCTTCTAAACGTAAAGCAAATTTCTTCTGTGCAACAAAACATTGGGTCTGCTACTTATTCAATTAGGATTAGTAAAGGAATGTTGTTTGCCAACTGTAGTTACGTAAGTAGTGGACAGTTTCCCGAAAAGTTAAGCATCATATTGGCCTTCAAAATAACCGCTCCAGTCCACCTGAAAAGCAACTATTTACCAAGAAAGTTAGCATGTGCTTTCATCAATACGTCGAGTGGACGGGATTCAGGCATTAAAGATGCCATTTCGAAACTGGAAACCACGGCTGCTAGCGTTTAGTGATCCAGTACTGATCAAGTCATCCACTTTTCACCAAATCAGTAAATAAGACCGTTTCCCTGAATCCAATCGAAATTCCACTCTGGAAAGGAAGCATCCACGTACCGCTTATGTTTCCATTTCTTGCAACTTAGGATGACGGTTATGGAGAACACATGCATGCTTCAACCTCCGTCTCCTTTCCATTTTTATCACTTGTACCTCCGTGTAAAATTGTGCACTACTCTACGTGGAATACATTCATCACTTGAACCGTGGAAGATCACATCAAACAAGGTGAGAAATAACGACGTGGTTTGTTTAATCACAAAATTAACGATACAACACGTCACTAACATCTATCCAACATCTAAATCTTGGAACTCACGAGAGTTTTTCAGTCCGTCAATTTTGAAGGCATCGGCGTCAAGTAAGAGCATAAGAACATTGACCGGTCCGATTTGATTTCCCTGATAAAATTGCCCTTCGGCGTCTTCGTGTCTCATGATGAGGCCTGAGGTGTCTGAAAATTGAGGTAATCGTTGGGACGAATATATCGACAAATATAATCCAGTTCTGTCCGACGTAATATACTGAGGAAGACTGTGAGTGTAATTTCATAAATTATATTAAGACTGGAAGGTCATTTTTTCGAAGAACATAGGTCCGGGGTGTTGGTACATTTTTGCTGTCAAGCAATGTGTTGGATTTTACCCTCTTCTAGTGCTGTATGTGACAGACGATATTTAACTTTTACTGGACCTTTCGAAATGTCTACTATTTTCTAAACCTGTTTTCCTCAGCTGACCGATTCGGTGAGTTTTATTAAATAACTTGGAGATTTTAATTCGTATTTCCTGCTAGTCAAGTTTGTGACTTGCGCGAGGCTCCCAAGCTCTCACTGGGACCGAAATCTCATGCGTGATATGCTATTTCAAGGTGTGGGTGAGTCGGGTAGATTCGGTTACTGTACTCTACGCGGTGATCGCTGAGTATCCGACAGTGGCTACTAAACCATGGGAAAACCTGTAGAACAGGTAACTCAATGGTTTTTGTGTATCATTCTTGTTCGTAGTTCAGCTCAATGGATTTCATAGGCTTGTGTTCGCTCAGCTTTTCGTGTAGGCTGCAGACGCTTCATCACACGTATGAGTGACATCATGTGACCACCGACAGCGTCGTCTCGAATGGTGACCTGAAAACTGATCTCGGCAATCACGAGCACAGGAAAACACTTTACGGTCTTAGTCCAAATGACCAACAACGTTGAGATTCAGATCTGAAGTGTGGTGAGCCACATCAAACCGCGGTAGGTAGAGTAAAAACGCTGTGTAACATCAATAAAAATGAATCGCTGGTACCAAGTTTTAAGACCTGGTACTGAAACAGTCTGCGTCATAATTTTAGATGATCGAATGCAGACAACTAATGAAAGATTTTGTAAATATATTTAAAGTGCCGGTCAGAAGAGTTACAACAAAAGCCAACCGTAACTGGTTCACCTGTGGTCTATCAATTGCTTCTTTTGATGTGATGTTCATACAGATCATATCTGCAGTAAAACTAACGTGCAGATCCGCAACCTTGGTCTCCTTACTCTATTGATATGCCTAATTCTGGGTTCGACCGACTCCATCACTTTCTCCCAGCTCAACTATTACAAAAAGTACACTGATACAAAGCAACAAATAACATTTGATAAATCTGCCAAACCGTTCTTCATTGTGCGCTGTCAAAATACAAGTTCACTGTGCCGCATCCTGTGTGGAGAAGTCATCCGGGTGGGTGAGACTGCCGTCGACTAAATAAAAAATGTTGAAGGATTTGCTTCTAGACCACGTGATTTCGCAACACCCGAACTGATACGACGTATTAAAATCAATCTCACCCGGAACTAAGCAAAACAAAGTAGCAAGGACACTTAGCCTGCGAAATAGCACGTTAATTGCATTGCAGAACTGGTTTGTATAAATAGTTTAAGTTAGAGAAAATAATTGGTAGACTAGAAGTTGACCAATCACAATGAGCTTTTGTTGTGCCTGTCCCCGGCAATCCTGATTGGTTGAGACTCATTCGCGTGCGTAGCTACGTAGCTGTACCTAGACATATCGCGTGTGACAGCTGCTGAATCACCACACCACGTCGTTCAGATCGTTTTCCTGGTGAGAGATCAAGTTAAACCCCACTCGTTATTTCACGCTTTTAACTCTTACTTTCGTCAACTCATCTTTATGCTAGGGCTTCGGGCTGTGAAATACAATCCAGGGAACCATTTGAAGGCCCAGTGGCGGCATGGAGTGGTTGTCATTGTGAATTATTTGGAGGTGCAGACGAGACTTTTTGCTGAAGTCAGGTCTAAAGCTGTTTGAGGCTCGTTCAATATGAGGACAATCCGATGACTTCTCCGAAGCGACTGCGGAGCATTCCATGGTGCACTACCAGCAGATTCATTTCCGTATACCAGAGATTTCACATCGAAGGCCTCAGTCGAACACAACAACGAAGACTGCTTCTGGACAAAAATCAGCGCTACTGAATCGTTACCTTTTGTGTGAGAGTTACATCCCCGTTCTCTATGATGCCTCCGTAACATGAGAAGACTAGCCATAACCACAACGTATGTCGCCAATCCCTATGCAATGTGGCGAGTGTAACCCATGATAATTCCAAGGAAGATTCCGGTCTTGTGCACACATTGAAAATCGTGAGGTAGTCTAACGAATCCCTCTGCAATACTGTCCAATTCCAATACAGCTTGCGGAATGAACTCTTTTTGGATACTGGGAACTGCGAGTCCATCATTCCCAATGCAGTGCGTATTCACGGTGTTACTGGTCATCGCCTTTCACTGTTGGGCGAAACAACGCCGATGTTTCAGTTGAGAACCGACCTTGTCCCCGTGAGCTTCTGGGTTTGAATGCTCAGCGTGCCTTGGACAAACCAGTAGCCCTCCTCCCGTAAACCAGCTTATTCTCCAGAAATTGGTCGCGCAATAACCTAGCAAAGAGGATAGCGTGTCGGTTGAACCCCTGAAGTTGGAAGTTGACGGTAATCCAATTTTTCTGGAGCGAAGAGTACTGCCGTACGGTCAGCGAGCGGGTGTTTTGAAGGTACTTAGCAAGATAAAATAGGATGCTGTGACTGTATCAACTTGAGTGACTCCGATTGTGGTGGCGATGGAGAGTGACGGACAGACACCCCAAAGTTTTGGTGATCAGTGATCATGGAGATGCGCGGTCACCGTCGTGGATCCGAAGGACTCCATGATATGCATGCTCGGCATGAAGTATTTCTCAAGTGCATGTGCAAATTCTGTTACACACAGAATCCACTAACAACCATAAAACTCCGTGGCATACGTTCCCGTAAAATATCCTACAACTCGGACTGCGTGTTTTGTCTGAGGTATTTCCGAATACAATTGACAAGGTGATTCATGATATCGATGGGGTGGTGGCATACCAGGATGACGTACTTAGTATTGGATCCACGAAGGGAAAATATGACGACCGATTGCAACAGCTGCCGGAGAGGTTTGTGCAACGAAGCGTATCGATCAGTGCCGAAAATTGCAAAGTCAGTGCCGTTGAATTTGATTTCTTTGAATTCGCTGTTAATGCGAACCGATTCAGATCGTTTCGAACTACTAATCGGAAAAGAACCACCTAAGATTCAGATAGACTGACGGTCAATCCAGGAATGTCCGTAATACTATTCTGAATTCAGTCCGAACTTTGCGTCATTATCACAGTCACTCTTCCTGGCTAAGTCGTCCAATGTGTGGCAGTGGGACGAGCATTGTGAAGAGATATTACGCAATCTCGTGCAAAATACTGTCGATCCAACAATACTAGCCCCATTAGCCCATCACAGACGCGCCCGAAGTGGGGAGTGGAACAAGTGCCGGAGCAGCACGAATGTCCAATAATCTGCATCTCGCAGCTTCTCAGTGCTGTAGAAAGGGTTTATTATCAGTCGCAAAATAAACCTATGACCATTTTCTGATCGGTCCGTTCTCTGTACAAGTGCCACTTCGGACTGAAGTTTGCGATTGTCACGGACCACCAAGCTCTTCAGTTTCTGTTCACTCTGGACAAATCAGCCGCCAAAGCCACAGCTTCTATGATTTAGTGATTAGGAATTACCCTGACCACTTAAAATTAGGATATATACCACAAGGACCGGGCAAGCCAACCCCGAAAGCAGACTTCGTGTCAAAGTGCTCACGCTTCACAGCGGTGGAAGTGCAATTTCATCTCACCGTTCGTGTCGGTGTTGAGAGAGGAATTGAGAAAATATACTAAATGATACGGATTTCGACGACCGAGACGGGGTGGTAACCTGAAGTAAAATAGTAGTGCCCTCAGTTTTTTGTGCTGTGAGAGGAATTCGGCAAACAACCGGACATCGTAATTTGTCTTGGTGACCGATTTGACATACCACTTACATTACTTAATTCGGTTCTGGATGGATTGCACAAAAACCACTTGGGCATGAATAAAATGAATTCACTGACTCGACAGATGTTTTGGTCACTGGGGTTGGATGCGGAAATTTGCACCACGGCAAAGAACTGACAACCGGAACCTATGCATCAAACGGAACATTCCGCGGCAGATGCTTTATGCAAACTTCTGTGGCTTATTACCGACACCACGCCCTGGTACTAACTGACTCATATTCCAATTGGCGGGAAGCATTCCCGACGAGTACACCGGCTACTTCATTTGTGAATGAAGTGTTACGGAAAAGCTTCTGTCGGGAATGATTTTCCCGAGTACTGATCACCGAAAACGGGTCGCAGTTCTGCGCAACCGAGGTGAAATTCGCGGCTCGCCAAAATTTGATGTCAGCATCTTCGTACGGCGCCAAGCCACGGGTACTCCGATAATACAGCAAAGAATGTGTTGCGCTGGCTAAAAGGTGCTATTGCAACAAGTACGGCCACACACGGCAGGATACCTGTACTTCACCGGCCAAACAAGTCAAGTCATGAAACACATACAATCGTTTATATAGGCCCTTTTCCTGACTGCGCGGCACTAACATTGCTATTGCCGCTGCTTGAGTGCTTCGACTGCGTTCTGGCCAGTTGCCCGTGGCCGATGGCTTGCTTCTCTTGGGCATCATTTCCCTTCGGTTGGTCCGATTGTCCCAGTTGACAGCTTGATTGGCAGCCCCTCACCTGGGCTATCTTGCTGGTTGCCGGAGATCCCGCTGCGTCCTCTCTGGCAGTTCGTATGCCTCCTTTTGCCTGTTTCGGGATGCCTCCAACATATTCGCCGTCTGTTCTTTAGTCTGTGGCCCTCGTTTGGTTTGTCCGTTCGCCTTGATATTCACGCCGTTCCCTCACCCCAGCATTCCCCTTTACACTATGGTCTCAGTTATTACGAGAGCGTAGCCTGATTTGGATGATTTTTCTAAACATTTTCCTACTGCAATACTGGAATGTAAAACATGCTTCCACCAGCGACAGCCTAACAACTGTATTCAAGTCAAGAAGCCATACTTAATCGGTAGTGTGTCTCGATTCTAGTGGCGTCACATAATTCTGGGCCAACAAACTTCGAACAACTGGCGGAATCATTACGAGACAACGTGGGTTGGTCTATGGCGGAGATTATAGATCTGGATGATGCGTCCGTACATGGATGCCATCTCAGCCAGATCCACTACAAACTGACGACCGAGGAGACCGATTAGGATTGTGTTGGGGTAGATAGCCCACCTCGTCCGTCAGCAGAGGTGACTGAGGACGAGCCCAGATCACATCCATCGGTGCCAGTTTGGAGGTCAGTGATAACTGCCTCCCTCCTTTAATGACCATCCCTTCAGTAGGAGCCGAAGCGAAGCAAAGGTAGCTTGTCTCCTACTGTTAACCTAATGAGGTTCATAACCGTTAAAAGTATTAAGCGTATGAATACCATCTATACAGAACGGGATAGATAGTCACCAGCAACACAGGAATCCGCTATCCACTAATCTGGTTCTAAATCGGTTTGTAGGTTCAATTTATCCGGAATTAGTCATTGAGGAAAACCAGCATTCCGTTAACACCTACAAGTGAACGGGTCCCAGTTACCGAGTGACTCAAACTTCCGGAACGTAGTCACAGGTACAGTTTCAACATTACAAAATAAATGACTCACGGATGCAGCAAGCAGGATAACAGAGGCATTATAAAACCAACTGAGATTTTATAAGTAACAACTTCTTCCCCTAGCCTTACCTTTTCTGATAATCATTATTTGTTATTTTAAATGCACGTGAAATATCTGGGATCAGGACTAGTTTCATATTACTACGTCCTGCAGTATTCTGCAGACTGAAATACGGCCGAAAGTGTCTCTAAATATCCAAACGAAGCACCGTGTATGAGGGTCTGGTCCGACACATCGTTGGGTGGACGGTTTAGTCTCACTGGCAAACGGTACGTCAGTACCAGCCCCTACCGAGCCCATGTAGCCACGTACGGCGTGTCAGCCGATCGATGGCGCGAATCAATAGACGAGACGAGTCCTGCGACATTCAAGCCTCAAGGTGTGGTTGCCCACACCAGTCGGACCAATGCATTGTGTGCAACTTGTGGGCGAGTGTGAGAGCAACCGATATATTCTTTGTTTTGTACTAAGAAACACCATGTTTATCACGAGATTCGGTTGCTGCGTGGGGAAGTATCACTCAGCTCCAGTGCTGACACAATTCTTTGTGCCTCTACCAGTCATGACCAGGAAACCGATCGCGATTTGAATGACAACTGTTAAACCCCTCAGGCTAATATTCAATTGTCGTTCGGTTCATGGCACGGCAATCATGCCTCGGCCGAGAGTTCAATCATTCTTCCCTCAAAACGAATAGTACCCTACCGCTTCCATTGACCAAATGGTTATGATGTATTAAGAGCCCTCAGTTAAACTCAGAACTCAGATGGAGCCGTAATGAAATGTACTAGATTGTCAGGCTTTTGTGTATTGAACGATGCAATTTTTTCCGGGCAGAACGTGCAACCGTATGAGAATATGCTAGTGACATTATACCAAGCGATGAGGAAGCAATTCGATTGGTTCGAGTAGGTGCTCCAAAAACAGTCACATGTCATGAATGAGGAATAGGAGTATACGCATGTACTGACACAACCACGTGCTGAATTAAGTGGTCAGCTGTATTCCAAACTGTGTCCCAACTGCGTGGCCCTAGCGTATAGAGTCGTGGACTCGAAGCATTTAGCTGCACATGAAAGTGCACTTGTAAGCGTGCATGTATGAGCGAAGTTGAATGTTATTGATGAAAGTAAGTCTATCTTTTGCCTGACGCAGAAAATCACTGCACCGGTTCTCTATGCAACATTTGCTTGTTATATGCTTACACACGAATGCAGTGGAAGCGGTATATCCCACAACGACAAAGGACCATTGCACAAGTGGGGACAATCGGCAACCGGACCCTGAGACCTGGAGTGGAAAACCCAACGGCTCAGGTGTTTGGTAACGAGCTGAACGACAGTGGGGATTACTGTCTACCACCAGAAATAATCGGTGATGGTGGTGATACGAACCAATGACCTCCGAGGCGGGAAGCAGCCGCCCTAAACCACTTGACCACCACCGTTCATTGAGTGGATGCTGATAGTTCCTTATTTAGGTCTCAGGAAATCGAAGTTCAAGCAAAGCGTGGCCAATTCACACAAATCACAAAACCGAAACGCGTTTAACTCGTAGAGCTCTACGGGGCTGGATTAAAAATCATGAAATATGAAGTTATATGAAAATCTAAAATATACGGCTCAAGATCCAAACCCAGCAGTCTTAAGCATGACAGTCACAACGGTTCAAGTGCCTGATTCAAATGTTTCCAGTATCATAATGTAATCAGTTGTGTGTACGTGTTTTGTGTGTGTAATGGTACTCAGCAAAGCAATGTCGGATATAGTCGAACTTACAAGGCATGTGGAAAATTAGAGGAAAAGAGTTTTCAATACATTTCAACACTACCGCTGACCGAAATCCATCCGCCGTCGCCAGAGTCAGACGGTGGGCACGGGATTCTTGCCAGCCAACATAAAATCTAATGCCAGTGCACTTAATTCTTCCCTCTCTACATAGGTCACGTCTACTGTTGGTTGAACGGCTTCGCAGGATTATCGTAGACATGTCCGTTTCGTTTTCATCTTTCTCACTGTGCATTTTCTCCTTGAACAGTTGCGAGAAACCTCTCCACAATTTACAATGAACCATTTCCAAATATTCTGTGGCACCAATTGTGGCTCGAAATGAAATAGCCTAGTTCATCGAAGTATCAAAGCGCGCGCTTAGAAACATGACTGGAATGAATAGAAAGCTTTTAGAAGGAATAAAATAGAAAGTATCTTCACGAACGCAAACTACGGAGCTATTGCAAAGGCATTCGTATGACCAGTTATCAAACATTAATTTCGTATTATCCTGTTTCTCATGACCTTTTGTTCAGCTGACATTTAATCGATAATTCAATATCGTCCAGCTTGTCGTGTTTTGATTGGTCCTTAATTGGTTCATCACATTCGTTCATGTATAGTACTAAGTTCACGTGTAAGACGATATTCGTTTTGAATTTCCGGTGAGCCGTTGCTCGGCACAGTTATTGTTCTGATTTGCGAGTTATTGACTTTAACAGTCTGGCGACGGGGGTGACGGAAAATGACAGTCTCATCCAGTCAATTCAGGAACAAAAGGAGCAAATCCGTCATTAGTAGAACAGGAACAGAGACAAACAAACAAAGCTGTTTCAATTCATTAGAACAGAGAGAAGACATAAGTCGCGAGATGCAAGCATTTCGTTTACTCTTCTCAACCGCAGACGTAAAACGTGTCAGTATATATACATGGTACAGTAGGGGGGTAAATGCAACAGTAAAGTAGACACGATCGGAAGTTCTTACAGTGCGTACGTACCACGTATATATACTGACACGTTTTACGTCCGCGATTGAGAAGAGTAAATGAAATGCTTGCATCTCGCGACTTATGTCTTCTCTCTGTTCTAATGAATTAGAAAAAAGGGACTCAATGTTTCAAAGCTGTTTCAGTTAGTGATTAGAAATATCATGTCAATACCGTTGAGCGGTTCACAGACCAAGGCGAAATTAGAACAGAAATTGGAAAAATCACTGGCCACCTCAATCCAGGAATTCAGTTATGATGCAAACAACGGAATAACATTTGCTTCCTGGTGCAAGAGATATTAAGACTTATTTCTTGTGGACGGTGCCACTCTGGATGCAGCCGCCAAAGTCCGCCTTCTGATGCGGAAATTGCGCGAATCGGAACACACACAGTATTGTAACTACAATTGCCGGAACATTCACGAGATCTCACTCTAAACGAGACTGTTTCACATCTCACGACCATTTTCGTCGAGCGCAAATCAATATTTAACATTCGTTACAACTGCTTAAAGATCATCAGACAAACAGATGAGGATGTCGGTACATATGCAGGCAGAGTAAATCGTGAGTGCGAGAGATTTCAATTAAACTAAATGACCGATGATCAGTTTAAATTTCTGATACTTGTCTCAAGTCTAACATCTCACAATGACAATGACGTCATAACCTGTTTGCTTTCTCCACTGGATTCAGTAGACTCGTTTTCCAGGCATCAGAGTTTACCGCAGACTTTTCGAAAGTAGATAAAATTTAAAAATGCAACTTTCCTTCTCGAAAAGGTCAAACAAAGTCAAGCTTTTAACGGCCACCTTCAGCTTGCTGTTCTGTGGTGCTTGGCATTACGTGCGGTTTTGCCAGTCCTGGAACCACAAGTGCGAATGCTGTGGCGAGTTGGGACATAAATACGGTTATTGTACAGATTTACGCAGCCCAACAGGTCGCTATCGGAAGCAGTCTTTTGGATCAAGAGTGCAATATAACCTTGTGTTTACTACGTTCGATGAAACAACACGTCAGAGTAGGAAATGCATCACCCTTTTGATTAATGCTTCCTGTGTGTAGCAACAGATCGATGTCGCCTCGGACATTACCATCGTTTCGAAATCTACTTGGTGCAGTATTGGCAGTCCTACACTTGAACCCACGAGCCGTGTAGCTCGCAATGCCTCAGGACAACCCATTCCATTTATTGATGAATTGTTATGTAAGTTTTCATTTCGTGATTTTTAAGGCACTAATATTTGTTACGTTGCATCTTCAAACGACTTGAACCTATTTGGAATTGACTGGTCAGGATAACTTCATCTTTGGGACGTCCCTATTAGTTCAGCTTGTAATTCACCGACCTCGTCTTTACCACATTTTTCATACACCACTGATATTGCAGCTGTAGACTTGAAATCAAAAAAGACATTGTACCAGTATTAGAAGCAAGATATTCAGACACTTTCAAACCCGGTTTAGGCCTATGCACAAAAGCAGAAGCATGTTTGTACATGCCTCCAGTGAGCTCGCCCATTTTCTTTCCAAAATACCTGTTCCTTATGCAGCCAAGTCACAAATCGACACCGAGTTAGATCGTTCGGAGCAGTTAAACGTAGTGAACGAAGTTGCACATTCTTCCCGGGCTGCCTCAGTAGTAGCCTCTAGAAAAGCCAATGGCGCTGCACGCATCTGTGGGGATTTCCTAACCGATTTAAATGACGCACTCCAGACGCATCAGTACCCATTGTCGGTTCCTGAGGATCATTGTTGTCAGTACTTCCATAGATGAACATCGAGTACATTTGGACGAGGTTTTCTGACGCACTCAATCATACGGTTTCAGTCTCCGAATGCAAAACATGTGTGTTTCTGATACGGCGTATTGGTTACCTTGGTGCTATAATAGATGAGAACGGTTGGCGTCCAGATCCAACTAAGATAGCTGCAATCCAAAATTTACCTGCTCCCATTAACAAGACAAAGCTCCAGTCCTCCCTAGGCATAGTAAATTATTACAACAATTTCGTACCAAATATGCACCCGTTACGGGCACCCATGAATGACCACTTAAAACGGGACACCAGATGGTTTTGGTCACCACCCTGCCACAACGCGTTTGAGAAAATCAAGAAAATACTAACATCCGATCTTGTGTTAACCCATTACAATCCAAAACTCCCCATCATTGTTGCTGTGGGTGCCAGTGACTACGGCATAGGTACAGTTTTACTGCATAAATTTCCCAATGGTAGTAAGAAAGCAGTACATCACTTGTCTCGTGTATTGAACACTGTTGAAAAGAAATACAGCCAGATGGAAACAGAAGGGTTGGTTTTATTTTTGCCGTTGAAAGCTTCACAAAATACTGCACGGATGCCATTTTACATTAAGTACAAACCACTAACCGTTACTAACTGTTTTCCACTCCAAAAAAGCGTACCTGTCCATACAGCGAACAGACTACGGCGCTGGGCTACCATCCTAATTGTTCATGATTTCAACATACAGCACGTAAGAACAGACAGCTTCGGACACACTGATGCATTATCAAGCCTTATAACGTACAACGAACAGAATCAATCAGACGATGACGTGACTATTCCAGTGGTCAATGTGGACGCAGATTTCGAACAAGTTATAACGACTGAGTTGACCGAAATGAAATCAGAAGGCACAACAACCGGCACTGAAATGTATCGCTACTTTAGCATGTAGAATACGGCATTTACATAGACATAAAATATCTGACGTAATGCACATACACACACGTACTGATCCATGAGCAAATGATTGGTGGGCACAAACTTACCACTGTCACGTGATATGGAAGTAGATCATGTACTCGAGACACGCGTACTACAATAATCAAAATCCATAATTGGACTGAGACAAGTCATACGCGCATGGTGCTTTTGTTTTCGTGCGGAAATGCATGGATGCAGATTGGAATGTACATTGAACAAATTACTACTGATTGGTCGAAATGGGTTTTCTCGAACTGCATAGGAATAGGGGAGTATCACCACACACATGTTTCACAATTCCACACGCAATCTGGTAGTAATTTTCTATTCTATCCAAAATGTAACCTCAAACTGACCCCACCACGCAGCGCGTCGCGTCTTTCTTACGAGAAGGTTGGCCAGGGAACATGGATTCTGAATTTCGGCAGTTCTACAGAGGGAGAGAGACGCTTTCAATAATAAGTGACTGCCTAATTTTGTCCCACCGTGTGGTACTTCCCCAATGCCTTAGAACCAAGGTTCTTCACCAGCTGCACCCGGGCCATCCACGGATGATGCGAAATAAAGCCGTCGCGCGCTCCTACACATACTGGCCTACCATAGATTCAGACGTTGTTGAACTTGTCCTCAAGTGTGCGCAATGCGTGCTAGCGACCAAAGCACCTGTGAAATGTGAACTTCACTCATGGCTTTTACCTTCTGGGCCTTGGGTGCGAATCCACCTAAACTACTCCAGAGCTGTGAATATTCAGTACTTCCTAATCGTGGTTGACGTATATTCTAAATGGCCTGAAATAATTCCAATGACGCAAGCACCCGCATTCACTACAGTAACGTCACTCAGTCGTCTTTTCTCCCAGTTCGGCATACCCGAAACAGTTGTTACGGATAACGGTGTGCAGTTTACTTTAGCGAAGTTTAAACAGTTTTGCGACAGCATAGGTGCACATCATGTGCGCAGTTTCTTTTATCATCCCCAGTCCGATGGACTAGCGGAACGATTCGTAGACTCCTTCAAGTGGCTCTCCAAAAATTGCAGGGGGAGTGAAGCCTACCGTTCATCTTGGATACTTTCTTACGGACCTATCGCTCAACACTCAACCGATCGGCCGCAAATGGGAAGTCACCAGCGGATCTGTTCTTGGGACGACGTATGAGAATACCACTTGAGGGGATGCTGTCAGTTACTTCAATTGGTCCTCGAAATTTCATAATGGAAGCTCAGTATAATCGGAACCAGGAGGTGAAGATACGGTTTTTCAAGACAGATGACCCAGTTTATGTGCCTGTGTTTTGTGGACATAAAAGGAGTTGGATTCCCGGTGTTGTTCAGCATCCGACTGACAATGTCCCGTATGCAGTCAGATGTAATGGGTGGACCTGGACAATGTATGTAAACCATCTGCGGCACCAATATTCGTCCAAAACTAACCTTCACTCTGACTATCAAGAACTGCTACTTGATGTATTGTTTGGCATATTTGCACTTCCAAAACAGCATACCGAAAATTCTGAAACCAATACTTTGTCAGCTTTAGAGTGCAGGTATTCAACACGACCACGTGCACCGATTCAAAGGTTGAACATTTAGCCACAGAAAATGGCCTATGCGTGACTCCTTACTTTCTGAAGGAGGTGTTACAAAGGCATTCGCATAACCGGTTATCAAACAATAATTTCGTATTATCCTGTTTCTCATGACCTTTTGTTCAGCTGACATTTAATCGATAATTCAATATCGTCCAGCTTGTCGTATTTTGATTGGTCCTTAATTGGTTCATCACATTCGTTCATGTATAGTACTAAGTTCACGTGTAGGGCAATATTTGTTTTGAATTTCCAGTGAGCCGTTGTTCGGCACAGTTATTGTTCTGATTTGCGAGTTATCGGCTTTACCAGGAGCCCGCGCAAAACACAAAAGTTTCTTCAACAAATGAAAGTAGTTCGGATCACGATTTCCCCAGAAAACTGAACAAATTCAAGGTCAGTTATTGAGAAATCGCAAAACCAAAAGAAGTGAAAAAGAATGCAATTATCCTAAAGTAGCTCCGCAAAATGTTTGAAAGGAATGAAACTTAGTTTTTGGTGGCAACAGCTTCTAGAATGAACGTGGGATACACTGTACTAGGATAAGTATCAACATGATAACTTGTCGGGTACTCATAATGAAAGGATTGTTTCAGTGTTTTTTGTGCCAAAGGTGTGGCAAACTCTAAATAAATTTGATTCCAAAGGCCAGAGCTACTTCACCTAGCGATTTAAAATCGAAAGTCCATTCGGAACCGTTCTGGTGAAATTTTGACGGGTATCTCCGTAATATCTTTGTGTGTGCACCTTCAAGATTGTGTAAAATTAGCGAGTCGATGGGAGGATGTATGAAAGATAAAATTACAATAGCCACAGAGTTAATCAGCGTGGGGGTTACCAGCAATATCTTTCACCAGTTTGTGCACGCTGTTGGGTTTAGCTGGTCGACGTCACCATTGCCATTGTCCCGTTCTAGCAAGCAGCTTTCTGATATTATGAACACACTCACCGTTTCCCGTTTTCTAAGCCATATTACGCCCGAGTCCATTGGAGTCGACGTGGCACTCCTGGATAATTTCCAGCAGACAACCCCTTCACCGCGTGTTTGTTCGCCAGCTAGGAATACCGAGTCATGTAACTTAGACGACCCCACCTTGGTGATCCACTTCTATCTAGACTGTAAAGTTTGTAGGCATTTCCGCGTCCACTGTGTCCAAAATACTTGTGGAAGATAATTTGCTTTTATCCAACCGTGCAGGTAGGTGCGCGCTCATTGCCCTGGGTACCTCACCATCTTCGTTCGATCTCCGCATTAATCAGTTGTTCGCAGGCTGTACTCTAACATTTGTATCATCAGAAACGATGACTACCAACGGTCCATTGCTTAAGATTCTTTTTACCTTATCCAGCAGCATACTCAGCGTCTTATTGTTAATATTCCCCACGCGGATCTTATAGCCTTTCCCAAACACCCCCTCGATGACTAGCGTACGGTGGGTGGAAATGCCAGTGGACCCCTTTAATGTTAGCACAACTCTGAATCCGATACTTCTGGGCTCTGCCGAAATTTGATCCATAATCCGAACATTTTTAGGTTTGTATACCACTTCTGATAACCAATCGGTCACTACCAAGTTATACAGTCTGTCACCTATTCTTATTATTCTGTTGACAAGCATGGGACTAAGTTTCCTCAACTGACCGTGAACAAGCCTTGTCTTTCTTTTCTCTCAGTTACCTTTACTTTATGTATATATTCCGGGGGAACTGCTTGTATCGTGTTAGGTGTCTCACATCGATCTCCACTTGCCTAATTTCGATGAAGAGAATCGGGCCAATAGTAACGCTTCTTTCCGGTCTCATAGCTGTTAAGAGGGCCATCTGCTGTTTGTATCTTTTTTGTCGAACGACCGCTCTGAGCGTTTTGTTCCAGTCGGCGAAGCGTTTCATTTTTGTCAGGAGAACTCTGGTGCGATGAAAACAGATCACTCATCTTTGAATTCGTTTAGAAACTGATTCAGTGGTCTAGAACTCTAATTTATCCCATGATTTCAACCCTGGGGAGCAAAGTTCAGCTGGACTATTAGGAGATGGGACCAAACGCCACTGATCATTTGTCGTTTCTTCATGTACAACAACTAATTGACTAGCCACAAACGTGATAAATCGCGTTCTCACGTTTTTTATATAGAGCAACACGATTGAAAAGTCAGTGCTGTATACGACACTCCAGTTAATTTTTGCAAAGGACCTTTTTGCATTGAAGCTACCAGCGCAACCAACATTTAGTTCGAGCCCAGGGATAGACGGTTTATTGGAGTAACAGTTGGTTTGACAACAGTAATTTTCCACTCCGCGTCCCGTTCTACTATATTCAGTTGCTACTGCTTCGCATTTCACTCCACTTTCTTCGTACATAGTTCTTGGAGTTCGACATTGCCGGGCAGTAACCAGGGTGACAATAAACCCAACAGGTTATGCATACGGGCGATAGAAAATAGCATTCCGCTACATGTCACAGCCTTATCGGTAAGATCCAGTGGAAACACAAAATGGTCAGTTTCAGAAATCCGTTGAGAATTGAATCTACCCGGTCAACGTTACGCCATGGAACTGTTCGCACTCAGACTACGCGCACCAAGAACTAATGAGACGAAAACAACATGAATCTATTCTTTCTGGCACAAACTCATTTGTATATAAAGGAAGGTATGTAGCTATTGAAAAATAACGTTCTAATCAATCACAGAGCAACTTCACTGTATCTGGGTGAGCTTTTGTCAAGGCCCAGCTTCCCCTATTGGTTTGATATTGGAAATGAAGCTTTGGGAAACATTCGGATTATCACAACCTCCCTCCCCCAAAAGTTCCTCATCGATTGGGCTTGCTTGGCGAAAAGATCTTGAAAGTGAGACGGCAGGCTGTAGTAGTGTTTCCTCGACTGCGCCATCCTCCACTGGAGCAGGATAACCATCATTACCCTCGGTCTCGGTCCCTACTGTGCTTTCAGGTACTGCTGTGACGTGGAGTTGGTGTGAGAACTGTTTCTAACCGGTCAGTCGTACGTAGCGAAGTAGCTCTTACCCAAACAGCGCGCTCTAGGAACCGAGAAAATCAATCAAGAACAGCAGAGATGTATTCTTTTTTATTTGATCAGCACAAACTCGTTTATATATGTAAGGAGGCATGCAGCCATTGGTAGATAATGCACTGACCAACCAAAAAGCGATTCCGCTGTATCTGCACGACCTGGCTGTCAAGGTCCGACTTCAACTGATGTCTTGGATACTGTAAACGAAGCTTCAGCTTACTGGACAGCGTGTGGGGGCATTTGAATCACTACAGTTGACTAAGTTGGCGTTGGCGTACGGATGCGTCATTAAGGCACATGATCTCGACCATGGATTGGCCAAGATGTTTCTTGACGATACCATTGGCTGGTCGAAGATCGTTGTCTCGTAAATTTCACATCACTAGAATCTAGGCATCTCAGAGATGATATGACACTTATCGACTCGAACAGCTGGCCTTGGTTTCTTTCGTCAATGAATGCACTGCGTTCCTTTATTGAAACAGAAAGTTGTCCACGAATTTTTCCTATTCCGGGAACCTTTTTCGATTGGCTGAGGAAAGAACAATCTTCAAAGTACGCACCAAGTTTCCTGTTACAATATTAGAACATGGGTGACGAGGTGTGGTTCGAAGATGTCGACAACCAACTCTATCTAACCAACGCTTTAACTCGGATGCCCAGAATCGGGAAATATTCTTGTTGACATGCAGTCGTGGATTACATTCCCGACTGAAGTAATTCCTCAAAACCTGAGTGAGTGGAGTGCATGTTATAAAATCATTGACCTATTTCGAGTAGGAATCAATTGATAGGAGGGTGTGATATTGTGAGAGTATTGGCTGACACATCGATAAACAGCCTAGTTCCGTTAGCAGACAGTACATCATCGTCGGCAAAGCTCAGACCAGCGAACAGGGCCGATGGTCCAATCAGTTCGTGATAAAACAAAACGAAACCATCGAATCAGCCGTCAATAGTCACCCTCACCGAACCGAGCAGCATCAACCAATCAGTGGTCAAGAGTTATTTTAACCGACCGGGACGAAATCAACCAATGGAGTACGTAACCGGAAGAGTCAGTCAGAAGACCTGGTTACGGAAAGCGTTCTGGACCAATGCCCTTCGTACCATGGCTTTCACTGATATAAACTGTTTATTTTTGTATGATAAAATGGAATGATCCAAAGGCAGAAAAATCTTACTAGAGCTATTGAAACAGATCATAACAGGTACTTGTTTAGAAACAGACATCAGAAATCTGAATGTATACCTTGCCACAGAAAGTGATTATCGGCCACGCATATCAATAATTTGGTTTTGACTTGGTTTTGCGCAGAAACGCATCAGAGTTCTTGGCTTTTGTGCTAATGGCCACATCCGCTTCAGACCACCAAAACACTTGCCGTGCCAAAGACTTACTCTTCTCCACCTTTAAATGACCTTTATACAAACCTCCCAAAACCGTCTTACGTAAGTTCCAACCGGTCGCCACGACGGAGCATTCCGTTAGGCTGCACACACAGCTCCTCTCGATTCCTGAAAAACTACGGATCCTTTGTTTCACTTCCGGTTGCCAGCCTTTCTTGATTGCGGAAATCTCCGACGAGTAGTATCGTTTAGCGTATTTTCGTAGCTCTTTCCTCGACACAGAGGCGATCGATGACATGAAGTTGTACTATTCAGCTGCGGCGAATCGCGAGTTTCGCGATAGAAAATCCGCAAGCGGGATTGATTTTCCAGCCCGATGTGGAATTTCGCAAAATATATGCGGCAGGAGCGGTACTCCGTCGTTGCATCATGGCAGCTATTGACTTGGTAACGGGCTTATTCGGGTCGAATAGGAACTGCAGCGCTTGATGTCTGTGACAATTTTAAACTTCAACCTAAACAAGCATGTTATACGGCCCTAAATACGATCAGCTAATCCTTGAGTGTCTTCCAATATCATCCAAAAGGAACATTGAGTAGTATTGAAATGCAGATAACTGGATATCCATCTTGTTCAAGAGTTGCACTGATTGCAATCTCAGATTAGCACTGTTTTTATGGACGGTCCGAATGGAGCTAATGTGGATCGATCTCAGGTGCACTTGATCCTTCGACGGCTCCATTTCTGCTTTAGGTCTGAAACCAACTGAGTCTGGCTGGTATCCATTGGCATTCACCGTAAAACAAAGAAATTCCCGTCCCCTGGCACTGAACTTGCATTTTGAAGATTTAATCAGAAAATTCTGTTTTACAAAAGTCTCTAGGGTCAGCTTTAGGCAATCATCATTGTATCTGATTCCAAATTTACTCGTTGAACTTCCCACGAGGAACCAAATCTCGGTTAACTACCGTTGCTTTACACGTGCTTTTTCAATAACTCCTGGTGGCCATCTCTCATGCGTTGCCACCATCGATCCTTGACACAGTAACCTGGATCAAGTGGATTGCACTTGGACCCGACCCGCCTATACCTCAGTATGCTTATTTGTTTTTCCACCCCCACTACGTTAAACATTTTTTATCTTCTTGCTATGACAGCGTTAATCCACGGTATCAATTTATTTAACTCATATTGTGTTCCTTCCATTCGACGGCCTTATCTAACCACTCATCCATGAATCCTGTTTTCCACGAAAAATCCAATGTCGTCTTTGTTTGCCTATCGTCGTCCCCACTCACATGTTTCTTTTTGTCCATTCACACCGTATCGCTCCCCGACGAATATATCCCCACGACCGGCTAGTCTATGTAGTCATCTATCTATCGATGTTATATTGTTTAACACTGACTCCGTTTTCCAAGTTATGCAATCGCCAACAGATAATCTCGCTGCATGCTCGACACCATTTTAAAATTGATTTGAGAAAGCACCCCGTTCATTTGCGAATTTATCATGTACGTTTGCGAAATTATCTCAGAGATTTGGAAAACTACAAGTTTAATCCGAGAACCGAAAGCAATGGTTGGGTCTTGCATCGGTAAAATGCATTTCATTGGTGTACTGATCACAAGCATCTTTGGTCGACGATTGGCTGTTGTGACTGCCTGTCTTCCAACGCTGTGCGAGAAATCCAAACGGTCCTCGGTTCGTCAATTGAAACGACGGCGCATTGTGTTAGACGCCCTTGAACCAGCGGGGTTATTTCGACCATCGGGTAAACGAAGTTGTGATAGTGATCTAACGAAACGTGTTTATTGTGAGCATACTCGTAAAAAATACGCGCAATATGCTTGAGATTATAGTGTCAGTGAAATATAGCGTCAGTGATCCCCACACATAAGTACACTTCATCTTATTCAACTGGATATCATACGGTCGATTCTATCCTAACTGTAGGGTATGTCGTTCTTACTTTCGCTGGAGACTTTCTGGATAGTCCTGGAACCATATTTCTCCCCCTTCTATCAACCCTGATAAGTCTTGTGCTCTTCCAGTGCTTTACATCACAAAATGGTTTGACAGATGATCCCATCGTTGTGTATTTTTCTAGAACGCAACCGTTCCATTTGTTTTCAACAGTCTCAGTATTCTCTGTGTATGTGTTGTTGCCGCCAATTTCCACGAGGACGTTTGTCATACTCAACTTCCGACTGCATCGTTAGTAGTCCCATAGATCGCGTTTTTCACTTCAACTGAGCAACCTTGTTGTAGTGCATTGACAATGTAACTGTTGGCAGTCTTATTCCATGAATTCTTCACCAAATTCACGACTCCTTAAGGGTTACGTTTGACAGAAGTTTCACACTGATATATCTCCATTCTCCAGGATTATTTGTGGATGGAAGTGAATGAGTATATTGAACATAGAATGTGGACTGTTGAAGACAAATGGAACGGTTGCGTTCTAGAAAAATACACAACGATGGGATCATCTGTCAAACCATTTTGTGATGTTAAGCACTGGAAGAGCACAAGACTTATCAGGGTTGATAGAAGGGGGAGAAATATGGTTCCAGGACTAGCCAGAAAGTCTCCAGCGAAAGTAAGAACGACATACCCTACAGTTAGGATAGAATCGACCGTATGATATCCAGTTGGATAAGATGAAGTGATAAGTACAAAAATTGAGGAAGATGGTCGCGGCCAGTGAAATTCTGCGCATTAGGAAAGTTACCGACAGTCGCGGAATCGAACTAGGGTGGTTATTGCCTAAGCCCTTGATGTTTACCTGTTTGACCACCGCCGGTCGTGTATCGATATAAACTAGAAGACATACCAAAGGATAGTTGTTGCAACGTAAGAGTACGGGTGGCGTGGCGCCGTACGCGGATACCGACACCCGACTCTATGAAGCCAGCTTTTCAGCCCCGCTGCACAGAATTGTGATTCGTCATCTGCTGACAGTTTCTGTCTAATTCCTTCTGTGTTTGGGAATAACCCATTCTCTGCAGCATTTGGGAGAAGCAAGATGTTGATTGTTGGGAACCCATCCTGTTCCAAAACTGCTCCAATCTCCACTTTGGACGTGTTGGTGATTGGCATGTTTCGTCTAGATAGCGCGAATGGGACCCAGCTTAGTGTCTTTTCACACTGTTCATTTCACTGCCACACATCGGATGACTGGATGTAGTGTTCGCAATACCCGAACTGATGGGACGTATTGAAATCACTCCCACCCGGAACCACACGAACCAAAGTAGAAAGAACACTAAGGCTGTGTAATAACACGTTGATTGTATTGTGGAACTGGTTCGTATAAATATATTAAATCAGAGGAAATAATTGGTAGATTATAGATTGACCAGTCACAAGGAGCTTTTGCTGTGCCTGTCCTCAGCGACCCTGATTGGCTGAAGTCCCTCAGCGTATGTGGCCACGAAGACGTGCCTGGTGGTGTTACGTGTGATGGATGCTGAATCGTTCCACATATCTTGACGAAAGACCCTGTGGAGCCGGTGGGTCTCATTTGAAATCTCTGCACAGCGAAGGCCTCAGGTACAATTACTACATCATTGTCTATGATGGACAACAGTTTCGGTGTCACCTTGACTGGTTTGGTTTCTCGCGTGCCCTCGATCGTGCTGATCACTTGGGACGTTTGTTTGTTTAGTACGTTGCTTCGTTCGACAAACCCACAATTCACCAGTTTAGTTTTGTACTCACTTTCCAAAATGTCACGGATTTTTCTATCCTTCCACGGGCCGTGACTCCTACTGATTTAATACCCACTGTTCCTGACCTCTCTAGGGTACTCATCACAGTGCACACGGTTTTATGCTGTCTTGCTCTCGAATCCTTTGGATGCTTTTCGGTGTGCATTAGCGGTTAGTGACTGCCATTGCATCCTTTTCGAACAGTATTTCAACCACTTTTAGCACACAACCGCGTGACAAGTCTCATATAGACATTCATAACAGACTCCTGTTTCTGGCGGTTTTTCAACATTCAGGCACCTTCATTTTCAGGTATCTCGGGTAATCGGTGAGTCAGTGAAGCGCCCAGAACATCTCAAAATTGGTTCGTCTCTCATCATCTGTAGGAGTTGGCTTTTGTGTCCTCTCACGATTGACTCCTGGTATGATCGTTTGTTGTCCCTGGTGAAGGTGCGCGGCCGGTTTTGCGACCCTGCTACTCTCTCCCTCTCTCTCTCTCTCTCTCTCTCTCTCACTCACACACACACACACACACACACACACACACACACACACAGTCTTTCCAAACCAGCTGTTGGCAATGTGTTACTGAGAAAATAAGTTTGGTGAGTTTCTCAAATGCAGCATCGCGAACGATTTTATAGATTCTGTCGGCCTTCTCTGACCAGGGGCCTAGCAGTTCGACCACCAGGTACCGGAACACTGATTCTAACGTATGCCATGCATCCAGGTAGTTCAGGTGATTTAGGACGATAGTGCTGATTCGCATTTGATCACTAGGTTAGGTGATGAAAGCAGGTCACTTCTCGCGCGCCTGGCTTCGGAAACCACACCATCGATCAGATTCCTGGCGACTTTGAATGGTTGCCCGAACTTGTCTTTCAGTAGGCCGTGTGCCTGGCCCGACCCACCTAGGGATCCAACATGACAAAGCCTTCCATTGCCTTCTAAGCTCGTCCACGACAACAGTGCAATAAATACAAAAACTTTGCCGATTACCTTGCACTGGACGAAGTTTTCACGCTGCCTTATGAACTAACCACTGCTCTGGGTGTCTGTACAACGGCTTTGCCTCCACTCTCGGAATATCAATGTTTGATGAGTCAAACGAATGAGTTTTGGTTGTTGGTTTATGAATAGAATCGGAATAGAACAACCGTTGGTCTGTCCGATGTCCAATCGGTTGCTTCTCGAAACTCTTGTAGACGTTCTTCTCTCGTTTCGGGTTTGACCTCTTGTCTAGCTAACGTCAACTCACGTTCTCACTCGGACACTGGACTTATACATATCAATATCCTTTATTTCTAAACTATGTAGCTTATTACATGAAACAGTACAAACAGAGCTAACAAATCTAATATTATCTAAGGAGTCAGAGCGACCTCGTCCCCAGAGACCTGCCGTGTTGCCTCCAGTTGGTTCGCAATGTCCCTGGTTCCACGTTTGGGAATTTCTGATTAATTTTCTTTTCAGAGTTCTACTTGAGTATACTTAGTCACAGAAATTGGATCAACACGTACCCAATTCACACAAATCGCAAAACCCAAAAGCAATTGATTCGTAAAGTTCTACGGTACTAGATTAAAAACCATCAAATGTGCAATTTTATGCAAACCTAAAATAAGCGGTGAAACGGCCCAAGAGCAAAACCCAAAGGTCAATGTCTGGCAGTCACAACGAATCAAACGTCAGATTCAAATATGTCCAGTACCGTAAAATAGCCAGTTATGTATACGTGTTTTGTGCGTAATGGTACTCAGCAAAGCAGTGTAGAAAACTGGGAAAGAGTTTTCAGTACATATCACTGACATCGTATTCCCTCTGCGAGATTCTCACCCGCGGACTGCTCTACTCGTTCATCCCAGCCAACCTGAAATAATCATTGCTGGATTTCCCCCTTATACATAAGACCCAAGATCATCGCACCATTAATGAATTCTACAAATAATGATTGACCTGGGTGTTCGGAATGAAAATGTAAACCTCGGCACGTAGATTTGTCATCTGCTTTCCCGTCGAAGGCGGTATCCGTTGCGTTGGTTTGCACCAACTCGGCAAAAGATAGCTTTTTCAGTTGTCACCACTGTTTTTAATGGGAAAAATGACTAAATTTCTGCAGCTTTGTTTTATTGGCGATCAGTCCTAGGTCATGTACGGCGTTGACGGTGCTGTGGTCTTCTACCAGTCGGGACTGAGAGATAGGTCAGATATCTTTTGTTGATTTTTAGCATTCTCCCGCAAACTTACTTCGTACCAGTGAAATGCAAACTAAACCAGTCAGTTCAAAGTTGGTTGCTGAATTAAACAGAAACGCTCGCGATCTTCCCCACTCTCCAACCTGGGTCACCTACCGCGCAAGGTGACCCTCTGCGGGGGTTTTCAGCTTCTGTCACGTAGGCCAAGCACAACACCTCGGTTTTATCTGACCTATTACCAGCCTGACTCGCTGAAAACCGTATGCATCCGAGACTCCTGGTTGATATTCCAATCTTGTTTCCAACCTACGCGTGTTTGCGTCATTATTCTGGACATACATAAAGAGCTACAAGAGGAGACAAAGATTTATGTGGTACCCACACGACGGTCACTCCGACCCTGTCGGGACAAAGAGGTACGGCGCGCTATTCGAGCCTGTATTTGTCTTTTTTTCCTGTCAGCCAGCATTTGGAACAGCCAACCCGAATCCAGCAGACTTACCCGGGCAGCCCGTGAGAAGGCTATAGACACGTGGTCATACAGACAGACAATCAAATGGAACAGCCACACTCTGCATGCCTGCGTGTGTATGTGCACGCTAGCAAACAAGACAGACCTAGTAACAGACAGACGAACCGAGCACGGTTCAGTGCGTGCAACTGCAGTGTCACGTCTGATTTCCGACACCGTAGAAAGTACAATGTCTGAAATAGTTCTCGGACAGAGACTGACTGAATCAACGGGGCAACCGGACCGATATCTTACTGAAGCCTCTCTGCCTGACTGACTGGCTGACTGATTGACCAGGTGTCTGAATTCCATATTCGGTGGGGATGAGTGACTGCCAAACAGGTTAGCAAGCTGGTTGTTTGATAGACCGGACGCATGCACGCATAGCTTGCGGCTGTCACAGCGTATATGGCTGCTGCAGTGACTTAGGTGGTGAAAAATATCAATATCTGCTTTTATTGGTTTGCAATAGACGGACGAGTCTTCTATTTAGCCTCGGGCAAAATCGCCTCGGTCGGTTGAGCAAAAATATTCGAGCCGAGAAACAGATGCAGAATTGTATGTTTGTACGTATCGTGGCACTGATTTAGCACGGACATGACCAATAAACGATAAGCAAGTCACAACAGAAGTGAAGCTCAAATGAGCCGAATGTGAGCATTCAACGAAAAACCAAAAGATTGATCAAGATGAGGTTAACGGAACCTTTGCGCTTTCTAATTGCAGTCAAACACATGCAACAGAACAAACGTAGGATAGTCAAAGCCAAGCCGCGGAGCAGATCGTAGGGAAAATTAATCCAAAATGGTATCACGAAAATGTTTGTTTCCCCCGAACGATCGATCGAGGCCACTACGCGTTCGCACAGAAAGACGCCGCCCTTTTAGCACAAGAATACCCGCCTAGTCCAATGAGATTTAAGAAAATCTCTATTTTAATGCATCATGTTTTAATGTTACTCACTTGTTGCAAGCTGCACGGGGACTGGTGGACATAACTTTAAATGGAATGAATAAACCATCGTGACAATCAGACCCAGTCAGTCTCGGTGATCGGTTTTCGCCAGCGATATTTGTCACCTGTCTCATGCTCGGCCATTCCCCTTCCAAAATAGAGGGAGTTAGACTACAAAACCTCAGTACATTAGTACAGGGTTACACTCCGGGTCCGGACCGGAACTCAGTGATTCATGCCGAGCTGAATGAACTCGACAAATCTGAATAAAAGCAGTAGTTAGATATGAGAAGATTTCCATTGTAAATCTGTCGTTCATTTATTCCATACATCATGTTGTGCAACCAAATCAACAGACAAAAGATAGCTGAACCGTTTGTATCAAGAATCAAACAAGACGTGAACTTGTGATTCGTAGGAGGATTTGTAAATATATGTGGTCGACGGGCTGTGAACTCCGCGTCACCTTTGCCGTGCCAGGTTACTCAGTTGCTGAGCTGGTCAGTCTGAAAATGAACAGCTCTACCAACTTCAACTGCTGTTGCAAGATCTGTTTTAGACCACCAGACAATCACACCGAGATTGCACCTTGAAGCGGTGCAATGGCTTGCTTACGTCCACCGTCAAAAGAGTTGTGCGCGATAGATTCTTTTAGCTGGAGATGCAATTATGCTTGGAAAATTATTGCTTACGGGTTAGATGCAGTTCACTTTCACTGAACCAGGTGATGAATCGTATATAGCTCGCACGACCAGCAACTATGCCTCTGAAGAGGATATCCCAGCAGATCAACTCAGAGGTAAGAAGTTTACCGATCGAAATCCTCCGCCAGATAGGCATCAAGAATAAGTATCTGGCGGTAACTCTACAACGTAAGGAGAATTTGTCCCAGTTGGTTTTGTTTTAAATCCCCATTCTTTATTTCATTATTCTAACCGCATGCAAGAAGCCACCAAGAGTCGTAACCGAGAAAATGTAACCTGAGATTAGAATGTGAATTTGGAGATGGACAAAGTGTATGTTTCATTCAAGACACACTGTACTATTTGCAACACTTGAACTGAGACAACCTATTGAAATCACTCAAACCCAAAAGTACGCAAATCTAAATAGGAAGAAGGTTGAAACTGGGGAACTGTTCGGTAATTTTAATCCAGAATTGACCATTATATATTTGTACTACCTGTTGAACGCGATTCTAATTGACTGTATGTTTTCAGCGTATATGGCCGTGTCCTGTGATGCGACTAATGAATCACTAAAAAATATCTCCATCGAGAGCTCCTTGTCAATCTGATTCGCTTGTCCCATTAATCTCCGAGCCTCGAGCTGAGGCCGGCGGCGGTGGTTGTGCCTACTCAAAAATTCTTCTCTGCTGGTGGATCAAGTGGGTTGTCGATTACAAAACAAGAGTCATCCGAATCCTAGGTTGTCACTCTGAGGTGAATCTGGGTAAGACGGCGTTGATGTACGAATGAATCATTCAGCTCTGTGATCTCGACCGGAGTTCGTTTTTACAGCAGTATGTTAAGTTGTATTGATCACGAACGACGATCAAAACACGACAAAAACGGCTACCACGACAGTAGTTCGACGCGCTCCCATATTAAACGTGTGCTGTTTGCAGTGATCTTCCATGGGGGTTGCACGTGTACGATCTTGGAGAACGTAGGAATAATACTCGATGGGCCGCATCTCACTAAGCGTACATACAGGCACCAACACTTATATCAGAGAATATGTGAATGGCAGAGTAGCAGAAACGAGCAGCGAGAAACGACGACACCAATGTAGTGATTCGAGTGTCTCCACACGCGGTCAAGTGCGCTATAGTTTCATTTCCAGTATCCAGCCAATCGCATGAAGCTGGACCGTGAACGTCAGATTGTATAGATACAACGAAGTCGCCTTGTGGTTCGTCAGCACGTTATCTACCAATGAATACACACCTATTTCTATAGATAAACGAGTGAGCACCAACCAAACGTAGCAGAATACATTCTTACTGTTCTTGTCTGGTCTTGTCGTTCTCCCGGTTTGCGTAGTCTGAGTCCAGATCATTTCATTACGTACGATTGGCCATTTAAATACGATTTCTACAATTGGTGTCGCGGCTTGGAATCTTTGACCTTTGAACATTTGAGATTGCACAGTAATCCATCTCAAATAGGAGAATGGGTCGAACGATTTGAACTCTGGCGCAGTATTCGTATAGTAGTTATGCCAAATCAGTCGGCTTTATTCCTCACTGCAGGTGGCTGCGATTTGAATCCGTTGTTGAAGAACTTGGCACGCCCCGATGCGCTCTTCAAAACTACCGATAGCACAAAATTCAACTCAGTAGTGCGACGACAAAGCGTTTCTTGTTGAGAATTCACTCTTCAACTGAATAAACGGGCTGCCCACTGCAGTTATGGGGATCGTTTGGAGGAAAAGCTTTGTGATCGACTAATTGTCGGAATCAACAGCATCACGGTACAGCTGCACTTGGTGGAACAGAGGAGCTTGAACCTTTCAGAGGCTCGCATAATTTGTGAGCAATTTGATGACGTGCATTCCGCCACCACACCCGAGACCACAATTTTGTTTCGGCGAAAGAAGTCCAAGACAGTGCACCCGCACAGTAACCACCAAGCACACGCCAACCAGCACGTCAGTCTGATGCTGCCATGTCTCACAAACCGGTGGACGGATGCATGTCATGCTGAGATTCCCATTTGCTCCAACTTATCGATTCCGTCAAGCCGTATGCCATGCATGTGGCAAAATTGGTCACATGCAAAAGGTATGCCGGGGATCCAAGTACAACATGATGGAGGTGACCGAAACGAACGGAATCGAAGATACAAAACCCATCTACAGACTGAAGACCACTGATCAGATCGACCAATTCCAGTACAAACCAGTGTCATTTGAATGTGGATTTCAGCATGAGTTCATTTTGGATACGGGAAGTTGTGATTCCTTCACTCCTGAGGAATTGAAGTTGATTTCTCCCAGAGCAACCATAAAACCTACTGATATGCGCATTCAGGGTATAACTGGCCACCACCTCAAGCTGTTGGGTGAAACAAAAATAATGATAAAACCCAGGCAGCAATCAGATGTCCCAGTCCACTTCCTAATTTCAGGTTTGTTGCTTTACGAACCATGAGCAACTCACTTTCATTTCGTACAGCGTCAGCCAATCCCGTTGATCGTGCGATTCTTCGACAGCTTGCGATGGAATGCTCCGACAATCGTGACGGATTTGCAGTTTAGCCGGTAAAGTCGGAAGTCGATGGTGATCCGGTGATCGTCAAACAAAGAGTGCCGCCGCATGGTCAAAGGGAAGGTGTTCTGAAAGCACTGAAGCAAATGGAGCAGAAGGGTGTAATCACTCCAGTCAGTTCGTCGTCTTGTGCTACTCCGATAGTTGTGGTAAGGAAAATTGATGGGAAAACGCCACGTATTTGTGGGGACTACAAACTCACTTTGAATCCACGATTACGAAGATGTGCGGCCACTGCTATGGGACCGGAAGGTCTTATGAAATCCACTCTCGGCGGTACATACTTTTCGAAAATTGATCTGGTTTGCCCATACCTGCGAATTTTGCTGCTCCCAGAATCGAGACCGCTTACCACCAATAACATCCCTTGAAGCATGTTTCAACACAATTTTCTACCTTTTGGATTATACATTTCATTTGGCATTTTTCAGGCTGCAATCGACCAAGTGATTGAAGGTTTGACCAGAGTAATGGCGTATCAGGATGATGTGATCGTCTCTGGTGCATCACAGGAGAAACATAATCATCGGTTGAAGCAGACCCTAGAACGATTTGTAGTCAAGAATGTTTTGACCAAGCCTTAACAATGCAAGTTCCGAGTCCAGGAATGGAGCTTCTTTGGGTTCACGGTAAACGTCAGTGGAGACCAGCCAGACCCAGATCGTTTCAAACCTATTGCCGAAAGGGAGTCACCAAACAATCAAGCACATTTGAGGTCGATCCTTGGTTGTCTGCAATACTTTTCCAAGTTGATACCGAATGTTGCAACTAACGCGCAGCCTTTGTTTTTCGCCCAGTCATCCAATGTGTGGCGGTGGACGGACCAATGCGAGAGAGTACTGCGAGATCTCATTAACAGCATAGTTGAACGTCCAACGTTAGCCCAATTGGAGCCATCCAAACAAACAATACTAATTATGGATGCATCTCAGATTAGAATCAGTGCAGGGCTTGAACAAGATAGGTGCCTGATCATCTGTATTTCTTGACTCCTGAATGCTAGTGAGAGAGGATACTCTCAGACAATGAAAGAAGCACTGGCTGTATTCTGGGCGGTACGAAGTCCTCGTAAGTACCTGTTTAAGTTAAGGTTCACAATTGTCACTCATCACCAAGCAATACCATTTCTATTCAACCCGAATAAGTTTGTGACCAAATCCACAGCCACCATGATGTAATTATGGAGTATTGCTCTGCCTGCATCTGATTACGATATCCTACATCGGCCTGGTAAAACAATTCCGCATGCTGATTTCCTATCAAGATTCTCGCGGTTTGCCGCAGCTGAACGGTGTTATTTCATGTCACCTGTCGAGAGAGGAGTTACGAAATACACTAAACGGTATTACTCGTCAGTAATTTCTGCTTTCAAGAAAGGCTGACAACCGGAAGTGAAGCGGAAGCATCCACAGTTTTCATGAATTGAAAAGAACTAAATGTACAACCTGACGGAGTACTGTGTCGTGGCGTCGATTGGTTATACCTCCAGCCCTACGCAAAACGGTTGTAAAAGATCTGTTTGAAGATCACTTGGAGGTGCAGAAGATGAAGTCTTTGGCTCCGTAAATGTATTGGTGGCCTGAAGTAGATGCGGACATATGTACAAAAGCCAAGAAATGTAATGACCGTCTACATAAAGCAAAGTTGAAACCGAACAAGTGGAACACGTGGCCCGACAGCTACATACCATGACAACGCATACACAGCGATTTATGCGGCCCGTTCCTAAACAGATACCATGTTCTCGTATTATTCGACTCATACTCGAAATGGCCTGGAGTATTTTTACCATCAACGCCAACCACATTCGTTCCTAATCCAGGCTCTGAGGGAATGCTTCAGTCTGGAAGGTATTCCACAAGCGCTCGTCACCAACAACGGTTCCCAATTCTTGGCATCTGAGTAGAAACGTTGGTTGGATAGCATTGGCTGTCGACATCTTCGAATGGCACCTTGCCATCCATGTTGTAAAAGTGCTGTGGAAAACCTGGTACGTACAGTGAAGGGCACTCTCACCTCAGCCAATCCGGAAACATGGCTGGAAATGGAGACATTTTTGAATAGTTTCCTATTGCAATAGCGGGACGCAAAGCATTTGATGGCCAAAAAACTCCAGTCACGTTGTTCAAATCAAGAAGTCTCACATCGTCATTAAAATGCGTGAATTACAACAACGTACGATACTTTCGAGGCAACGATCTCCGACCAGCCAGTGGGATCATTAAGATGTAACTTGGTCAGTCCACGTTCGAGATCACGAACCCACAAGACGCAACTGTACACCAGTGCCTCCTTAGTCAAATTTACATCAGAGAAGCTCCTGAATGAGCAGCAAAAAACGTGAACGATAATGATGATCGTGCTGCTCCAAATGAAAAAGAAGAAACAGTCAATAAAACGCAACTACAGCCTACTGCCCCAGTCCGAAGAACTGTGAGTTAAGCAAGCCAAATCGATAAGAAACTTCTGAGGTAAGGAGGTTGTAGTGATTTGA
This sequence comes from Fasciola hepatica, assembly GCA_948099385.1. Taxonomy (NCBI): domain Eukaryota; kingdom Metazoa; phylum Platyhelminthes; class Trematoda; order Plagiorchiida; family Fasciolidae; genus Fasciola; species Fasciola hepatica. Next base: position 11,061,200 of record CANUEZ040000142.1, on the reverse strand, counting down.
GTGTCTCGACACGCGGTCAAGTGCGCTGTAGTTTCATTTCCAGTATCCAGCCAATCGCATGAAGCTGGACCGTAAACGTCAGATTGTATAGATACAACGAAGTCGCCTTGTGGTTCGTCAGCACGTTATCTACCAATGAATACACACCTATTTCTATAGATAAACGAGTGAGCACCAACCAAATGTAGTAGAATACATTCTTACTGTTCTTGTCTGGTTTTGTCGTTCTCTCGGTTTGCGTAGTCTGAGTCCAGATCATTTCATTACGTACGACTGGACTGTTGGATACGACTCATACAACCAACTAAACCGATGACGACGGTGCGATACGTATGCATGTCTGCAGCAACTGACAGACGTCGACCGGGAAGCTGGCAGGGTCGTTAGATGTGTGCTGCTGGGCTGGAGTTACGCGATCAGCAAAGGCACAGAAGGAAAGAAAGCCCAATGTGTCGAAGCTAAGTAAGTGCATAAACAAGCACCATCACTTACATCAGAGAGTATGGGAATGTTGGTCTATGCAGATGCGTTGCAAAGTCACTAAAATGGAGACATATTCGGGATGACCTCAGCCTTTGCGACTTGAATAGAACGATTGAGCTTTCCTTGTGGTCACATACACTGTGTTGTAATATTGTATCAAGAAAAGATTCAAAGAACGTATACAAGTCAAACAGTGGTAATGGGGTTGTTTGAAGCTTGTGCACTTTTCAGAGAGCACACCAAGTTTTAAGCTGGATGATTTGACAATGGTAGTAGTGGTGGTGGCTTCGTATGCAGATGATGATATCAAATTTTGTCGAGACAACTTATCAGCTCAGCTCAGCTCCTCAGAGTTGTGACCAATTATCGGGGACGATTATGTGCGGCATTCTATTTCGACTGAAGCTTTTCGGTAACACTTTAATCCTAAGCGAAGAGGTTGGTGTACTCATCAATCCGCATTGGAATTGGACTGATTTACACACAGATTGTATGAACACACTCGAGATCTCCGATATGCATACTGCATTTTCATCACTATTTGGATCATCAAAAGGTATATTCGTCCTACATCATTCTGACTAACACCACACTTTACCAATGGAATCAGCCTTCCCACAAGAATGACATACTGCATTACGGAAGCCGTGGGTAGAACGGAAACTGAGTTCGCCACCCGAAAGTTAATGAATCATTTGTGGTGATTTTTGTTCAACAATAATCATGTCAGTTGGCTTCGGTTGGGGTTTGCGTTGTAAACTGGCTGGTTTACGAGAGCGAACGTGTTGATAGTGCACCACAATATGTTCAGACATCACTCCGGTTAAGTCATCGAACTGTCTACGCACTGACCGGGCTTCATAGAACGTCAGATCTGCAGTATGTTAGACCTGAACTAGGTTCGGAGTGTATCGAAAAACGACGCGCCATGTGGTGTGCTTTTGATTGTAAAACTGCCTTTAAAAAGGTTACTCACGGTAACCGAAACGTCAGCTCATAATTTTCCACCGAAAACGCCGTGTTACTGACGTCATATCTTCTTGTTTATCCTAAGATCTGGTTTCAGTAATAGCTTATCTGCAGCTCCGGGTGGTTCACAACGGCAACTACACGATCACACAGTTGGGCAGTTGGGTCCCCAACTGATCTCCGACATTACATTCACCTGTGAACTAAACTATTGAGTTGTTATTTGATCTTACAATACAAAAACCATGAATAGTTTGAGATTTCAATTTTCATAATTTTTCATCCATAAAATTACAAATTGTATGTGATTTATTGTATTCTCCATTTTGGAGAGAACTAGGTAATGCACTTTCTCGCTATTTGACACTGGAGAACAGTGTCAACGTTTCGTTTACGCTGCAGACTGAGTTAGAAAAACCGGTTTGAAAATTGATTCTTGCTTATACATTAACTGGTGGTTTCCGTTCCCGGTTTGGTCTTAGGTTTTATTGATGTCATCATGCTTACAGACAACACATTACGTCTCTACAATGCGGCACGTGACACGTCTATCGGAATCGGCCTGGTCCAACCGATGAACCACTGGATTGGCTGGCAGATTACCCGATTCGTTGGATGATTGATTGTGTGGCAGGCATGACTTGTTGGTTGGTTTACCGATTTTAGGTCGACCAACTGACTTACTGACTGACTGGCTGGCTCGCTGGCTTGCTTGCTGGCTGGCTTGCTTGCTGGCTGGCTGACTGACTGACTGACTGACTGACTGACTGACTGACTGACTGACTGACTGACTGACAGACTGACTGACTGACTGACTGACTGACTGACTGACTGACTGACTGACTGACTGACTGACTGACTGACTGACTGACTGACTGACTGACTGACTGACTGACTGACTGACTGACTGACTGACTGACTGACTGACTGACTGACTGACTGACTGACTGACTGACTGACTGACTGACTGACTGACTGACTGACTGACTGACTGACTGACTGACTGACTGACTGACTGACTGACTGACTGACTGACTGACTGACTGACTGACTGACTGACTGACTGACTGACTGACTGACTGACTGACTGACTGACTGACTGACTGACTGACTGACTGACTGACTGACTGACTGACTGACTGACTGACTGACTGACTGACTGACTGACTGACTGACTGACTGACTGACTGACTGACTGACTGACTGACTGACTGACTGACTGACTGACTGACTGACTGACTGACTGACTGACTGACTGACTGACTGACTGACTGACTGACTGACTGACTGACTGACTGACTGACTGACTGACTGACTGACTGACTGACTGACTGACTGACTGACTGACTGACTGACTGACTGACTGACTGACTGACTGACTGACTGACTGACTGACTGACTGACTGACTGACTGACTGACTGACTGACTGACTGACTGACTGACTGACTGACTGACTGACTGACTGACTGACTGACTGACTGACTGACTGACTGACTGACTGACTGACTGACTGACTGACTGACTGACTGACTGACTGACTGACTGACTGACTGACTGACTGACTGACTGACTGACTGACTGACTGACTGACTGACTGACTGACTGACTGACTGACTGACTGACTGACTGACTGACTGACTGACTGACTGACTGACTGACTGACTGACTGACTGACTGACTGACTGACTGACTGACTGACTGACTGACTGACTGACTGACTGACTGACTGACTGACTGACTGACTGACTGACTGACTGACTGACTGACTGACTGACTGACTGACTGACTGACTGACTGACTGACTGACTGACTGACTGACTGACTGACTGACTGACTGACTGACTGACTGACTGACTGACTGACTGACTGACTGACTGACTGACTGACTGACTGACTGACTGACTGACTGACTGACTGACTGACTGACTGACTGACTGACTGACTGACTGACTGACTGACTGACTGACTGACTGACTGACTGACTGACTGACTGACTGACTGACTGACTGACTGACTGACTGACTGACTGACTGACTGACTGACTGACTGACTGACTGACTGACTGACTGACTGACTGACTGACTGACTGACTGACTGACTGACTGACTGACTGACTGACTGACTGACTGACTGACTGACTGACTGACTGACTGACTGACTGACTGACTGACTGACTGACTGACTGACTGACTGACTGACTGACTGACTGACTGACTGACTGACTGACTGACTGACTGACTGACTGACTGACTGACTGACTGACTGACTGACTGACTGACTGACTGACTGACTGACTGACTGACTGACTGACTGACTGACTGACTGACTGACTGACTGACTGACTGACTGACTGACTGACTGACTGACTGACTGACTGACTGACTGACTGACTGACTGACTGACTGACTGACTGACTGACTGACTGACTGACTGACTGACTGACTGACTGACTGACTGACTGACTGACTGACTGACTGACTGACTGACTGACTGACTGACTGACTGACTGACTGACTGACTGACTGACTGACTGACTGACTGACTGACTGACTGACTGACTGACTGACTGACTGACTGACTGACTGACTGACTGACTGACTGACTGACTGACTGACTGACTGACTGACTGACTGACTGACTGACTGACTGACTGACTGACTGACTGACTGACTGACTGACTGACTGACTGACTGACTGACTGACTGACTGACTGACTGACTGACTGACTGACTGACTGACTGACTGACTGACTGACTGACTGACTGACTGACTGACTGACTGACTGACTGACTGACTGACTGACTGACTGACTGACTGACTGACTGACTGACTGACTGACTGACTGACTGACTGACTGACTGACTGACTGACTGACTGACTGACTGACTGACTGACTGACTGACTGACTGACTGACTGACTGACTGACTGACTGACTGACTGACTGACTGACTGACTGACTGACTGACTGACTGACTGACTGACTGACTGACTGACTGACTGACTGACTGACTGACTGACTGACTGACTGACTGACTGACTGACTGACTGACTGACTGACTGACTGACTGACTGACTGACTGACTGACTGACTGACTGACTGACTGACTGACTGACTGACTGACTGACTGACTGACTGACTGACTGACTGACTGACTGACTGACTGACTGACTGACTGACTGACTGACTGACTGACTGACTGACTGACTGACTGACTGACTGACTGACTGACTGACTGACTGACTGACTGACTGACTGACTGACTGACTGACTGACTGACTGACTGACTGACTGACTGACTGACTGACTGACTGACTGACTGACTGACTGACTGACTGACTGACTGACTGACTGACTGACTGACTGACTGACTGACTGACTGACTGACTGACTGACTGACTGACTGACTGACTGACTGACTGACTGACTGACTGACTGACTGACTGACTGACTGACTGACTGACTGACTGACTGACTGACTGACTGACTGACTGACTGACTGACTGACTGACTGACTGACTGACTGACTGACTGACTGACTGACTGACTGACTGACTGACTGACTGACTGACTGACTGACTGACTGACTGACTGACTGACTGACTGACTGACTGACTGACTGACTGACTGACTGACTGACTGACTGACTGACTGACTGACTGACTGACTGACTGACTGACTGACTGACTGACTGACTGACTGACTGACTGACTGACTGACTGACTGACTGACTGACTGACTGACTGACTGACTGACTGACTGACTGACTGACTGACTGACTGACTGACTGACTGACTGACTGACTGACTGACTGACTGACTGACTGACTGACTGACTGACTGACTGACTGACTGACTGACTGACTGACTGACTGACTGACTGACTGACTGACTGACTGACTGACTGACTGACTGACTGACTGACTGACTGACTGACTGACTGACTGACTGACTGACTGACTGACTGACTGACTGACTGACTGACTGACTGACTGACTGACTGACTGACTGACTGACTGACTGACTGACTGACTGACTGACTGACTGACTGACTGACTGACTGACTGACTGACTGACTGACTGACTGACTGACTGACTGACTGACTGACTGACTGACTGACTGACTGACTGACTGACTGACTGACTGACTGACTGACTGACTGACTGACTGACTGACTGACTGACTGACTGACTGACTGACTGACTGACTGACTGACTGACTGACTGACTGACTGACTGACTGACTGACTGACTGACTGACTGACTGACTGACTGACTGACTGACTGACTGACTGACTGACTGACTGACTGACTGACTGACTGACTGACTGACTGACTGACTGACTGACTGACTGACTGACTGACTGACTGACTGACTGACTGACTGACTGACTGACTGACTGACTGACTGACTGACTGACTGACTGACTGACTGACTGACTGACTGACTGACTGACTGACTGACTGACTGACTGACTGACTGACTGACTGACTGACTGACTGACTGACTGACTGACTGACTGACTGACTGACTGACTGACTGACTGACTGACTGACTGACTGACTGACTGACTGACTGACTGACTGACTGACTGACTGACTGACTGACTGACTGACTGACTGACTGACTGACTGACTGACTGACTGACTGACTGACTGACTGACTGACTGACTGACTGACTGACTGACTGACTGACTGACTGACTGACTGACTGACTGACTGACTGACTGACTGACTGACTGACTGACTGACTGACTGACTGACTGACTGACTGACTGACTGACTGACTGACTGACTGACTGACTGACTGACTGACTGACTGACTGACTGACTGACTGACTGACTGACTGACTGACTGACTGACTGACTGACTGACTGACTGACTGACTGACTGACTGACTGACTGACTGACTGACTGACTGACTGACTGACTGACTGACTGACTGACTGACTGACTGACTGACTGACTGACTGACTGACTGACTGACTGACTGACTGACTGACTGACTGACTGACTGACTGACTGACTGACTGACTGACTGACTGACTGACTGACTGACTGACTGACTGACTGACTGACTGACTGACTGACTGACTGACTGACTGACTGACTGACTGACTGACTGACTGACTGACTGACTGACTGACTGACTGACTGACTGACTGACTGACTGACTGACTGACTGACTGACTGACTGACTGACTGACTGACTGACTGACTGACTGACTGACTGACTGACTGACTGACTGACTGACTGACTGACTGACTGACTGACTGACTGACTGACTGACTGACTGACTGACTGACTGACTGACTGACTGACTGACTGACTGACTGACTGACTGACTGACTGACTGACTGACTGACTGACTGACTGACTGACTGACTGACTGACTGACTGACTGACTGACTGACTGACTGACTGACTGACTGACTGACTGACTGACTGACTGACTGACTGACTGACTGACTGACTGACTGACTGACTGACTGACTGACTGACTGACTGACTGACTGACTGACTGACTGACTGACTGACTGACTGACTGACTGACTGACTGACTGACTGACTGACTGACTGACTGACTGACTGACTGACTGACTGACTGACTGACTGACTGACTGACTGACTGACTGACTGACTGACTGACTGACTGACTGACTGACTGACTGACTGACTGACTGACTGACTGACTGACTGACTGACTGACTGACTGACTGACTGACTGACTGACTGACTGACTGACTGACTGACTGACTGACTGACTGACTGACTGACTGACTGACTGACTGACTGACTGACTGACTGACTGACTGACTGACTGACTGACTGACTGACTGACTGACTGACTGACTGACTGACTGACTGACTGACTGACTGACTGACTGACTGACTGACTGACTGACTGACTGACTGACTGACTGACTGACTGACTGACTGACTGACTGACTGACTGACTGACTGACTGACTGACTGACTGACTGACTGACTGACTGACTGACTGACTGACTGACTGACTGACTGACTGACTGACTGACTGACTGACTGACTGACTGACTGACTGACTGACTGACTGACTGACTGACTGACTGACTGACTGACTGACTGACTGACTGACTGACTGACTGACTGACTGACTGACTGACTGACTGACTGACTGACTGACTGACTGACTGACTGACTGACTGACTGACTGACTGACTGACTGACTGACTGACTGACTGACTGACTGACTGACTGACTGACTGACTGACTGACTGACTGACTGACTGACTGACTGACTGACTGACTGACTGACTGACTGACTGACTGACTGACTGACTGACTGACTGACTGACTGACTGACTGACTGACTGACTGACTGACTGACTGACTGACTGACTGACTGACTGACTGACTGACTGACTGACTGACTGACTGACTGACTGACTGACTGACTGACTGACTGACTGACTGACTGACTGACTGACTGACTGACTGACTGACTGACTGACTGACTGACTGACTGACTGACTGACTGACTGACTGACTGACTGACTGACTGACTGACTGACTGACTGACTGACTGACTGACTGACTGACTGACTGACTGACTGACTGACTGACTGACTGACTGACTGACTGACTGACTGACTGACTGACTGACTGACTGACTGACTGACTGACTGACTGACTGACTGACTGACTGACTGACTGACTGACTGACTGACTGACTGACTGACTGACTGACTGACTGACTGACTGACTGACTGACTGACTGACTGACTGACTGACTGACTGACTGACTGACTGACTGACTGACTGACTGACTGACTGACTGACTGACTGACTGACTGACTGACTGACTGACTGACTGACTGACTGACTGACTGACTGACTGACTGACTGACTGACTGACTGACTGACTGACTGACTGACTGACTGACTGACTGACTGACTGACTGACTGACTGACTGACTGACTGACTGACTGACTGACTGACTGACTGACTGACTGACTGACTGACTGACTGACTGACTGACTGACTGACTGACTGACTGACTGACTGACTGACTGACTGACTGACTGACTGACTGACTGACTGACTGACTGACTGACTGACTGACTGACTGACTGACTGACTGACTGACTGACTGACTGACTGACTGACTGACTGACTGACTGACTGACTGACTGACTGACTGACTGACTGACTGACTGACTGACTGACTGACTGACTGACTGACTGACTGACTGACTGACTGACTGACTGACTGACTGAATTGCTTGATCCTGATCTAGCTCTCAGCTGTTCGAGAGACCACATGATTTGTAGTCAGATCAATATCATACTGACACAAATCTTGGAAATGTGAATGTATGTGTGAGCGCATTTGCTTGTCGAAATGAACGAATGGAATATTCACACGACCTTCAATCGGCCCACTTAAGACACCTACATACTGGTGTCCTAAAAGTACATTCTATCCAACGATTGGTGTGCAGTTACTTGCCTAAAAAACAGGAACGCTACAGATACGACTCCGATGTACCATCACGATTAAGAATCAAATAGTGCTAAGGCAGATCAGTACAGTTTGCGGAAATCAGCACATGAATTTACAAAAATCTTGAATGTTAGGATGTTCAATAATGCGGATAGGTTCGTTAATTTTACCAGAAAGATTCCACAGTTATGTGATGATTCGTCACGTACTATCAATATTCAGTTCATCATATTGTACAAATAATAAACTACTACTCGTGTAGACCTAGTAACCAAGCTGTGCAGGTTTTTTACAACGGAATGTTTTCGTCTTACTTTGGCTCCAATAAAGAAGTCATCATACGAACCGACCACTTCGGCCCACTTACGCGTCCGAATAGGGATTTAGGGCAGTTCTGGAACAGGAGGGCTATCCCATAATCGACTTCTTGCGTCGTATCAACACTGCGAACGCAGACGGAATTACACAGCTACCGTTCACCGATGGCGAATCGCAATTCTGTGCAGCGGAACTGAAAAGCTGACTTGATGGATTCGGATGTCGGCATCTGTGTAAGGCACTACGCCCTACGTCCTCTTATGTTGCAACCTCTATCCTCTGGTATGTCTTTTCATCTATATCGATACACTACCGGTGGTGGTCAAGTAGATTATCATTAAGGACTTTGTATAATAACGACCATAGTTCGATTCCCGCGACTGTCGGTCACTCCCCTATTTGGCAGCATTTCATTTGCTGCGACCCCCTGCGTCATTTGTTCTGCTTTGATGTACGTTAGCATCGGCCAGCTAGAGAAGGTTGTCTGACCTGGCCGCGGTCCTCGACAACTTGGTGCTGCATTACTAAACCTCACTGTGCATGCGATCACAAAAGTGAGTCCCGCTGTTGTGTTCAAGTCCAGAAAACCGCTATTATCTCTGATTTGTCTTGATTACATCGACTTCAGACAATTTTATGGCAATGAACTCTGACCATTTCGTAGAATCATCTATAGAAATATTGGTCAATATATGTTCTAGAATACGGACTTGGATGATGCATCAGAACATCTGGGCCACCTCCGCCAAATTCACTTCACAGTGCCAACCTGTGGTGCGGTCACACGGCTGAGTCAGTCGTGGATCCGAACGGCAACTGTGTTGAAGTGTATAACCGACCTATTCCGCCGACCCAGTCGAATACCATGGCGGTAGATCCACAGAGACCAGCTACAGTTCGAAGATCAATTGCACAGAAGAGTCAAATTGACGAGGGGCTCTTGAGGGAGGAAGGTTGTGGTGATTCATCAGGGATCACACGTGACACGGACAAGTAAAGCTTCGTAGCTGAGTATGCTTAGGAGCTTCAACCAATCAGGATCGCCGAGGGCAGGTACAGCAAAACCTCACTGTGATTAGTTAACTTGTAATCTACCAATAATTTTCTTTGGTTTATCATATTTTTACAAATGAGTTCTGCAATAAAATTAACATGCTATTCCATGGCCTCGGTCTTCTTGCAATCTCGGTTCGCATAGTTCCGGGTTATAGTGATTTCATTACGTTCTATTAGTTTGGGTATTGCGAATTCTACCTATCAGACTGATTCCCCACTGGTTTCGACAACAGGATAGTCGTCTTTATTGTTAATCAGCACAACCACCGGTTTACTCTTTTCCATAGGAATCTAATCATCGTCGTTGATTACGCGGATAAGTTTTGTTAACTTCAAAACCGAAGCTTCGCCTGCACCGTTGAACGAACCCATCCGGTTCAACAGCTTTGTACCTTTTCAGATAACCTAACTCTCAGATAACTTCAGTTTCTAATGGAGGGTTGATATCTATGCGCATTGTTTACCTTGTAGATACTATTGGAAGGTGTCCAGTGGAATCGGGCCGATTGATATGTTCCTTAAAGTGCTCCGCCCAGCGGTCCCAACGATATTCCTGAGAATGAATCAATGAGTTACCGGATTCCCTGAATAACTCACTTACACCTGACTTCCGTGGTGTTGTGTACGCAATTACTGGAAGCAAACGGTACGTGAGAAATCCGCTTGTTCGTATGTAAGTAGTCAAGCAGGTAAACAGCTACATCATCCATCTTAAGCGTCAGCAGTACGCAATCGCGTGCGGCCTAACAGGGCCGCTCAGCGGGCAACTAATCAACAAACAAGTGATTCCCTGTCGAATTTTTATTGGTTGGAATAAACTGTTCGGGGTATATTCCAGTTCAAGGTGATACGTACGTATGTTATTGTAGTCGGTATCGACTAACGGATCATTAATTTCAACGGCCTGAACGGAACGCAGTTAGAAGCTTTACCAATGATAAGACCACACAACTAGTGGACCGGTACGGTAAGGGTTGCGACCGTTGCTAACTGAGGCAGCCTACTTCGTTTCCCTACAGTGTTCAGTCCACCACTGCTCACGGTAATTTCTCAAGTTCTCATTCCCTTGGCTCCCCCATGATCTACGCATCTCAATGAATGTGACATCAAGAGGGACTTGTCCGCGAGCATCTAAGAGAGCAGCTGGTGTCGAAGATATCCATCGGTTGCAACGTCTACCTGAACCGGGATGTTGTGTGGGATTGGAAGCTTTCTTGAGCTGTTGCTAGCGTTCATTTGAATGATAGGAACCCGTCTGCATCTACAACCGTGTACAAACCTCTGACTGGATAGAAAATGATCGGCGTGAACCAAAGTGAACGACCGTCTTCGACTGTTCCCCTCCAGCGGCGACCAATGAGAAGATAGTCAGTCTGAATCCAACATTGCGAAGACATGGGAGGAGAACGCTACGTGACTCTATGCTATCTTTTATGACAAGAGTTTGTATTCATCAGAATCAACCTGGGATCAGAGAACAGCTGATTGAGACAATTGCCTTTGTCACTGCCATCGGCCGGGATAGCAAACGGGCCTCCGACGTGCCTTCCGGAGTACCCCCAAACAACCATCTTGGACCCCGAAATCCCCAGCAATGACCACCACGTCCGTTAAAAGTACCCTTCAAAGCAGCAGAGACGAATCCTGATAGAATTCATCCTTGGTCTCAGAGGAACTGCAGTCAGTGAGCGCATACACAGACAATCCGAACAATGAGTGACGCTTCATTCTGTTGCCGTCGTACACAACCGTCCAACGTACTGCACACAACTTACTACTGACTAGACTCCTGCGTAAGGTTTTACGCTCAGCTCTCATACTCCAGGCGATTCCGGCAGCAGCCTGATCATGAGCATTAGACACCGAATCACCCGACATGCGAAGAGTCAAGCTTGCTCTGTGAAAGTTTCCTTCGAGTTGCGGATTCTGGGTGACGTGTTGATGCTGATAAAGACTCTAAAGTAACATTGAACAAGTTCACAAAGGAACGTAGAGCAACCAATCGTGGGGCTCGCTGGAGGGAGCGGGGAGGGGCGGGGTGGACAGAACCAGCTGTACCGGAACCCTCAGTTGAACAGTCTGATCTGCAAGGCAATGGAGCATTAACCCAACACGGGAACGTGACCGAAGTACCCATGAAGGAACTTCTGGTCTTTCACGTGAGACCTGATTGCTGCGAGCATCCAGTTTTGTCTTTGCTGGTGCTTTATTATCAAGGCACTTTTCAGATTCAGTCCCTAGTCCCATGCACCTAGTGGAGCGAGCGGAACCTGGACAGGGCAGCATCCTTCGGGTTGTGGGCTGCCCATATTAGGAAGGCCATAGCTTCTCGTCAAGACGCGACGACTTCTTCCACCATCGGGATAAACCCCAGGAACTTAACTTCTGCTATTGTCATTATTATTATCACACTGGTCTGAGCACATTTTTATGATGCTTTTCAGCTGTCGACAGAAACAGAAAAAAATAAGAGTTTTATGCGCCAAAACTGACTGAAGATTCAGATGAAACTTCATCCTCGTTTGTTAAAATACGTTCAAGGAAGGAAACCACGGGATTTTTGGACAGCGATAACTTTAAAGGAAGCAGTCGAAATATGGAACGGGTTAGCTGGCGTGACTGGCTCAGAGGAAGATAGCAACGCTTTTCCAGAACCACGAGGCGGCGAGTGTAGTTCGGCCCGAATTGGAATTAGAAAGTGCTGTCCTCAAATCGTAAGTTGCACTGAAGGAACCATAGACTCCTCTTCTCCCAACTGCAGCCTCTCATCATCTAAGGGTGTGGTCTGTCCTTCCCACCCTTCGGGTGGACGTATATCATCTGCGAATCAGGGTCTTGGTTCTGTAAATCACCCCACGTCTCACTTTCTGTCTGTTGCAACATTATCGTCATTGTCTACGTTTCACTGCAACTGGGACAATTCCCATGGTCAGACTGGGGTCGTCCGGACAATTTTACGAATCCTACCTGCCAGGCCAATCGTAAGTAATGAAATAATTCGGACCCGGACTACGCGCACTGGGAGAACCACAAGACCAAACAAGAACAGCAAGAATGTATTCTGTCACATGTGGTTCATACTTACTCATTTATATACGAAAGAAGGTATGCTCTTTTTGGCAGATAACGTGCTGATCAATCACAAGGTGATTTTGCTGCATCTACACGATCTAACACTTAGGTCTGGCTTCATCTGATCGGTTGGATATTGGAAAAGAAGCTGCAACGCACTGGACCGCGTGTGAAGGTACGCGGATCATTACAACAACGTGTCGGCTTTTGCTCTTTTCAGCAAATGAACTAGATGCTGGTACGTGCTTACCACTTAGGTCCAATATGAAGTCTCTTACGTCTATACCAGAAACAAGGCTGACGATTCGCAGACCTCTGCGAAAGGTGATGTTATCTTCTTTCAACAGATCAGGAAAAGTTATTGGAGAACAGTATAGGATTATGGATAATATACACTTATGTAAGAAGGAAGAAATGACGGACTGCGGAACACTAAATTGTCGAAGCTTACGAATTTGAAAGGACAATCTACTCAATTTTCCAACAGTAATTTCAGTATGCAAAGACCAATGCAAGTTTTCTTGTAAAGTTACACTGAGGTATTTCACGTGAATCACACGTGAAACAAGAGTAGAGTTAATAGTAAGTAATTTAGTCAATAAAACGCGATCACAAAACGGAAAAATGCACTCTTGACTTTTGGCATCATTTAACGGAAGGCCAGACAGCTCAGAAAAGTTATAGATATGTGCAATATGTTCATTAAACTCATCTAAATGGACCGTTGGGAGAGAGAGAGAGACCGACCCAAAACAACGTCATCTGCAAGTTTGACTAGGCCTGCCGGGTGCGTTGCAGTTAGGTTGCTAAAGTATGTACTGAATAAGTATGAAGAAAGAACAGTCCCTTAGAGAACACCGGCACTGTTCAATAGATGTCTGGAAACTTTTCTTCTAACTTTGTTACATTGTGTTCTACCCGAGAAGTAGTCTTTCAACCAGATGAGAGTATGGGACAATAAAAGATTCCAATTTTTGAGAAGCGAGGATCGTGGTACACTGTCAAACGCTGATTTGTGATCAAAAGAGGCAGGCCTTACTGATTTACACGAACCATTGAGGCTTTTTACAATGTGATGGACTATACACTCTACTGCATCAGTAATGGAGAGCAGGGGTTTATACGCAAACTGGTATTCATCAGTGGGACTCGTGACTGTGGTCTGAAGATGCTGTGGCACAGCACTTTCAACTAGCTTCACTGCAGATGAGGAAAGTGCAATTAGGCGGAATTTCTTGGTTCCCGTACGATTACTCTACCCTTTAGGTTTGGGAATGATTGTAACAGGACACTAACAGTCAGGAATGGAGAACGATTAAGGTCAAGCCCCGTATCTGAGTACTGCCGAGGGTAGACCGTCCAGTCCAGAAGTTTCCTTTAGTTTGGTGAACTTGAGGAGCTTGAAAACTTCCCCGCTGGAGAATTTCTCACTTTTTGAGTTGTTGGCCTGATGAGAAACTGGGAGTGGGTCATTAGAGTAACGAATGAACCGAGAATTCAGATGGTCAAGCTCTATGTCATCAGAAGTGAGACTTTTCTTCTAAACACAGGGTAGTTTGATCCCATGCCATCCTTCTTTGATGCTCCTGGAGTACAGAAACTGTTGAAAGAATATGAAGTTCAGACGTCTGATTTCATTTCTGATCAAGCTTGATGGTCTAGCGACCTCAGGTGGGTTGCGCGTTTTGTAGGCTAACTCATTCTTCTGCAAAACCGTTTGAGATACAGTGAGACCACTCTTCCCGGATGGAAGTGAACCGTTTCGGTTGAACACCTAATGTTGAAGAAGCGGTTTGTATTGGCCTGAGCTGTATTGTAGCCAGGAGGTGGCAAGAGACAAAGAAAGGTTGGACAGTGAGAGGTTTTCTCTCTAGATAAGTTCGGGTGAGAGACGAATCCTTTTAGTCAGTATGTAGGGGAAGTGACGACGTTTTCCGTGTATTTTTGGACGAAGATGTAATATACTATGATCACTGGTACCAAGGGGTGCACTGAGTCTGACAGAAAAGAGTTCCGGATGATTAGGTGGTATACAAACCAACTGTGAGTTACAACGGATCGGGACAAGACATGTATCATTGAGAATAAAAGATGAGAGTGGACAAGTAGACCCATGATTAAGGTCTTCTACAATGATATAAAGATTATCATCTATCAAGGGCACAAGGAAAGTTAGAAATGAATCAATAAAGGAGTTAGCTAGGCCTTGCGAGCTTTGTGGTACTACATAAACATTCGTGATCATAACATTGGTCAAAACGAGAAAATTTCACGACGACATGAAACGGACGCACAGTCAATCCCACTAGGAGAATATATATATATATATATATATATATGCATTATATATATATATATATATATATATATATATATATATATATATATATATATATATATATATATATAACAACGTCACCTTTTTCATGGAAGTCTATCTATCCTGAAGGAAGCATGAATAATTTCCGTTTCGACCGCAGATTCATCCACGTCAGCATTCAACCAGGTTTCCCGAATGCATACCACACACGCACAAGACATGAGTAGATGTACTAGGTCAAGGAAGCATGTTGAACAGGGAACCGACGTTGTAATTCACAATACTGGGAGATATCACACGATACGGTGGTGTGCGACTTTGGCCTACCTGCCTTCCGGCTGTTTTGGGTTTCCTCACATGATGGGTCCGATTTGCATTCTCGTTATTCGGTAGTAGTAGGTGAGCCGAGACTTGCCGACACATCTTTTATTGATAACAAATTGCTTTGGGTATTTTCGTGAGAACAACATCACGGCAAAGGACTGTGTTACTAAATTAAATTTAACGAAAAGGGACCAAAATTGCAGAGTAGCCTTCATTGACTGTTAAACGGTTTCTCTCCTTGTCTATTCAAGGGAGTGTCTTCTCCGGGTACATGCTGGTCAGAATCAGGTGTTACACATCAACTAATTCGGAGAGATGGGACTTGGTTCGGCCTTTAACCATCGACCTGCCAGATGTGATTACTTCTCCGGCTTGATGAACTCATCCTACATAGCTCATTGGGTCTCAGGGGCACGCAAGCCATCACAACATGTCAAAGTGCAGCCCCATCTTGCTGGCCGTAATAGAAGTAATTTGGAATTTCACAGCTATGGCTTTCTTGTTTCTGTAGTCTGCACAATTCTCCGTGGGGGGCATTTCAATAGATCTTACCGGCGCAAGTATTTTTCCTAATACGGTCTATCAATCAGAATTGTTCTCAACAAATCAAATCTTTGTGGATTCAAGTGATCAGATCACCCAGATTCACTTGGATTGCACCGTGTCTAGCCAGTTCGTGGCTTACTAGTGGTACCACACATTAACTCATACACCACCGAACTCACGTCAATAGAATTGACAGTTACATGTATTTGCAACTCGGTTGACGAGGTTGATTCAAACATTAATAAGACCGAGGCACAGAGTGTTCTAACAGCCTTTCACATGTAGCATTTTCGGATTTACCAGACAAGCAGGTGGGAAGAAAAATAACAACTTTGGGGTTTTTCGGGTTTGACTATAAACTTAAGACGGAATTGTAATTGTAATACGTTGATTATATTCCTCGCTTATAAAGCCGAATTTCAGTCCTCAGTGAACTGAGGGGTAATAATGATCGTTTCCGATTAACATGCGTGCCTGCAGTGAAGACATATGTATATTCTTTCAAAACAGGAGTATCCAAATAGTACAAAAACCATTAGTCTAGAACTTATTTAAATAGTTTAAACGTAATAAGATCTTTCCGAAAACGGGAACTACGCAAGCCGAAATAGCGAGAAGGCCACGGCTGCTGAGCTGTGCATTAACTTTACTGCAGAACGGATTTGTAGAAATGTTACGTCGATGAAAATAATTCGAGGATCAGAATCTAACCAATCAAAGGGAGCTTTCTTGTAGTCTGTTCTCCGTGATTCTGATTGGTTTGGGTTCCTCAGTCTGTAGTTGCAAAGCTGTATCGTGCTACGTCCCATGAAATGCCCGCTGAATCACAGCATGAAGTTTGTCAAAGTCTTTGTGGGCTCACCGATATAACTTAAGGTTCTCACTTCCCCAAGGTTTTGGGGCAATTTAAAACATATAAGTTGTCTCAATCAATGCAGCAACAGAACGCTCGAATACAAGAATGCACCTTGTTTTCCGGAATATTTTGCCGCGCCTATACTAGAGCATATTGCAATCAGAGTGGTCTCTTTAATGATGAACTGAAAATTATCATAAGACCAAAGGTAAATACACACGCATGCATACACATCATGAATCATTCAACAAGTGTTAGCAATTATAAGCACAACACCAAGAGAAGGCTAACTTAATTAGACATTCACCTTGGTTGCACAATCACGGTTGGTGATGGCTAATTTGTGGTGCCTTTACGCATTCCGACAGTCTTCGATGGTTTGTGACGTAAATGACGATGAACGGCTCAGTTTGACACTACTTCGCCTCTCAAAAGTGCTGTATGACAGACGACTTGGGCCATCTGCGCCCACTCGATGACGTCACTGGTTTTGTCTGCTCACTGATCGATTTTTGTAGACAGACCGGAATGTGTTCAACGTTACGGTTACGTGGCTGTCTCTCCGTTGTGCCAGCGTAGGTAGCTGCGCGCCCACACTTGGGTTGACAAATGCAATTGGACTCGGTGTGCAAAGGTGGTGGTTATTTCACCGATGTTATTTTCATCCGGGAGGTGGTAGAGAGAAAGACAAATTTTGAGGAGTAATAAGTACGGGTAATGACGCAGTTGAGACGAATACTAAGTAGGCTGTTGGTATTATTACCTGTGTAACGTAACTGTAGAATGACTGTCACCTTTGGAACTGCGGTGAATGAGGCTCTGATCGGGGGTGGTTGTGAGTGTCCGGATATGAATTATTTTGGATATCCATTGAACACACAAAATCGCTTACGACGAACGATTGAGAACGCCATAGGATGGTTCAAAGCGAAACTGGCGGATCTGTATCACACGTACCGAACAAGCACCATAAAAGATAAATGTTTACTGACAAAAGACCAGTATAAAGCCATCAACCAAATAATTACCTTTACCGCAGTATGCACTGCTCCGGACTACATCGTGCATTCTAATGTTATTGAATTCTGTGTTCCGATTTGTGTTGGGGAAAATCTGTTTTCAAATAAAACGCATCCCGATGAACCGTGTACTGATACACTCAAATTATTCCGAATTTCTCATTTTTTTTGGGAACTGTTCAATTGCTCACATTTTTGTTTCCAAGCTGCCCATGCAGCAAAACAGAGTTTCCTTGCACTCATCAAAAATGTTTATTTTATACGTATTTTTTAAGCAAAATAAAAGAGCTCATCTGTTGATGATCATCACGGAATTTTTGTCTTACTCTGATCTCAGATCTGTTTCCCAGTCATAAAAGCTTTCATAAATCAAATTTAACAAGTGTCTTTGCAATTAATTTGAGCAGTAGTAGATTTAAACTGTTTTTGTGACTGAACATGCAGTATCCTTGCTCAGGTTCTGTGGAAGACACCTCCCACGACCAGCATGTAACTCCGACATTCCACACAGGATATTACTGAGAATAAGTCGTCCCATCATAGGAACTGATAGCTGCGTTGGCGAATGGTCGCTGAAGCCCAAACACAGTGACGGTTTTGTGCTGTACAATGTGGTCTTACCATGCAGTAAGCTATTAGGATCCAGTCCGGATAGCCCTTTGGTAACGCGTGTGGTCCACAATCATGCACTTCGGATTGGATTCCAGTTTGGGATTCGGCTGGTAGCCGCTGGATGTACAGGACTGTCGTCCCGTAATTGAATGACTCGCATATAAACGAAAACCGAATCCCAAGGCAGAGAACACTCGCTCGCTTTACCATGTGTACTAGAAGACAAATGGTCAAACAATAACAATAACATACCTCAAATTGTGGGCAGACCAAACACAGAACCAATCTCTGGCTGTCATAGAGGTCGACATCTGAACAAGCTTACCATGGTGATTCCGATTAGCCCAGATGGTCAGTTGGTCAGATGACGTGAGGTTAGTGCGTGAAAAGTGGAGTCGAAAGGACAGTTAGCTAAACAAAGATTCATCAATCCCACACACTACTCGCAAGTAATTGCGTGATGCAAGAACCAGTAAAGTCAAAAGAAAGCTTCTAGACGCCCAAACAATAATAGGCAGGAAACTTTCGAGGCGGCAATCCAGGAAAAAGTCAAGTGTATTACAAAGTAGGTCCTTTTTAAGGGGGCATTTTGGCCTATCAATCGACAGAAGAGAATTAATGATCCGAGGGAACTCACTCGTACCAGCGTGGATGAAGAAGAGGCGGAGTTACGTGGATATAAAAAGTGCAAGATCATAGAGAGATGGCCAAATCTAGTCATTCACCCGGATAAGGCAGTTTCGGAGGGAAAGATAATTACATCCAAACTTTTGAGCCTCGTCATGTAACGCAGACAGCTATGACGTGGATCATTCCAAAATCAAGAAGAGGAAGGTTACGTAAGCGATAAATTAAAATAACAAATAGACTCGTGACAATTGGGGTCAATCGACACTTGTTATAGAAACGAGACTAGTAACTGCGTGACGCAATAGGACGGAACAACGGTTGTTACGCGGGTGAGGAGGCCAAGGGGTTTGGTTGGCGTTGAACTTAGTGGTGATAGGGCATGAAAAGCATGCAAACAGTTTACTAAAGACAAGATAAAAATTAGAGTAGAAAGCGTGGGACTTGAACTAAACCAGTTTAACGGAGTTTCTCGATATGGCGAGCTGAATTTCTTCGTCCAAATTTAATAAGTCTTTACACTGTAGATGCTTTCTACCAAGCAAAAAAATGAAGTGTCTGTCTGTCTCTCAGAGTGCGTAAATTCTTGGTTTGCAATGATCAGCTGAATATGAGAAGTAGGAGGATAATTTCGAGAAATATGATTCATCTTGCAGTATCAACGCTCATCTCCCTAGCGAAAACAATGAAAACATTCTACACACGTTTCATCCTTGTTAGGAATCATCAGAAGTACACACCCATCGATCACCTACTGGGGCTTGAACCCAGAAAGAGCGATTTTGACTTTACCAGCTGAGCACCATGTGGTTTCAGCTGGCCCTCCAACAAATACATGGCATGATACGGCACCCTTTCATCACTGGCAAAAATGCCGGCACAGTGATCAGCTCGAATGATGACTTCTTTATTGGAGCCAAAGTAAAACGAAAACATTCCGTTGTAAAAAACCTGCACAGCTTGGTTACTAGGTCTACACGAGTAGTAGTTTATTATTTGTACAATATGATGAACTGAATATTGATAGTACGTGACGAATCATCACATAACTGTGGAATCTTTCTGGTAAAATTAACGAACCTATCCGCATTATTGAACATCCTAACATTCAAGATTTTTGTAAATTCATGTGCTGATTTCCGCAAACTGTACTGATCTGCCTTAGCACTATTTGATTCTTAATCGTGATGGTACATCGGAGTCGTATCTGTAGCGTTCCTGTTTTTTAGGCAAGTAACTGCACACCAATCGTTGGATAGAATGTACTTTTAGGACACCAGTATGTAGGTGTCTTAAGTGGGCCGATTGAAGGTCGTGTGAATATTCCATTCGTTCATTTCGACAAGCAAATGCGCTCACACATACATTCACATTTCCAAGATTTGTGTCAGTATGATATTGATCTGACTACAAATCATGTGGTCTCTCGAACAGCTGAGAGCTAGATCAGGATCAAGCAATTCAGTCAGTCAGTCAGTCAGTCAGCCAGCAAGCAAGCCAGAGAGCCAGTCAGTCAGTCAGTAAGTCAGTTGGTCGACCTAAAATCAGTAAACCAACCAACAAGGCATGCCCGCCACACAATCAATCAGCCAACGAATCGGGTAATCTGCCAGCCAATCCAGTGGTTCATCGGTTGGACCAGGCCGATTCCGACAGACGTGTCACGTGCCGCATTGTAGAGACGTAATGTGTTGTCTGTAAGCATGATGACATCAATAAAACCTAAGACCAAACCGGGAACGGAAACCACCAGTTAATGTATAAGCAAGAATCAATTTTCAAACCGGTTTTTCTAACTCAGTCTGCCGCGTAAACGAAACGTTGACACTGTTCTCCAGTGTCAAATAGCGAGAAAGTGCATTACCTAGTTCTCTCCAAAATGGAGAATACAATAAATCACATACAATTTGTAATTTTATGGATGAAAAATTATGAAAATTGAAATCTCAAACTATTCATGGTTTTTGTATTGTAAGATCAAATAACAACTCAATAGTTTAGTTCACAGGTGAATGTAATGTCGGAGATCAGTTGGGGACCCAACTGCCCAACTGTGTGATCGTGTAGTTGCCGTTGTGAACCACCCGGAGCTGCAGATAAGCTATTACTGAAACCAGATCTTAGGATAAACAAGAAGATATGACGTCAGTAACACGGCGTTTTCGGTGGAAAATTATGAGCTGACGTTTCGGTTACCGTGAGTAACCTTTTTAAAGGCAGTTTTACAATCAAAAGCACACCACATGGCGCGTCGTTTTTCGATACACTCCGAACCTAGTTCAGGTCTAACATACTGCAGATCTGACGTTCTATGAAGCCCGGTCAGTGCGTAGACAGTTCGATGACTTAACCGGAGTGATGTCTGAACATATTGTGGTGCACTATCAACACGTTCGCTCTCGTAAACCAGCCAGTTTACAACGCAAACCCCAACCGAAGCCAACTGACATGATTATTGTTGAACAAAAATCACCACAAATGATTCATTAACTTTCGGGTGGCGAACTCAGTTTCCGTTCTACCCACGGCTTCCGTAATGCAGTATGTCATTCTTGTGGGAAGGCTGATTCCATTGGTAAAGTGTGGTGTTAGTCAGAATGATGTAGGACGAATATACCTTTTGATGATCCAAATAGTGATGAAAATGCAGTATGCATATCGGAGATCTCGAGTGTGTTCATACAATCTGTGTGTAAATCAGTCCAATTCCAATGCGGATTGATGAGTACACCAACCTCTTCGCTTAGGATTAAAGTGTTACCGAAAAGCTTCAGTCGAAATAGAATGCCGCACATAATCGTCCCCGATAATTGGTCACAACTCTGAGGAGCTGAGCTGAGCTGATAAGTTGTCTCGACAAAATTTGATATCATCATCTGCATACGAAGCCACCACCACTACTACCATTGTCAAATCATCCAGCTTAAAACTTGGTGTGCTCTCTGAAAAGTGCACAAGCTTCAAACAACCCCATTACCACTGTTTGACTTGTATACGTTCTTTGAATCTTTTCTTGATACAATATTACAACACAGTGTATGTGACCACAAGGAAAGCTCAATCGTTCTATTCAAGTCGCAAAGGCTGAGGTCATCCCGAATGTGTCTCCATTTTAGTGACTTTGCAACGCATCTGCATAGACCAACATTCCCATACTCTCTGATGTAAGTGATGGTGCTTGTTTATGCACTTACTTAGCTTCGACACATTGGGCTTTCTTTCCTTCTATGCCTTTGCTGATCGCGTAACTCCAGCCCAGGAGCACACATCTAACGACCCTGCCAGCTTCCCGGTCGACGTCTGTCAGTTGCTGCAGACATGCATACGTATCGCACCGTCGTCGTCGGTTTAGTTGGTTGTATGAGTCGTATCCAACAGTCCAGTCGTACGTAATGAAATGATCTGGACTCAGACTACGCACACCGGGAGAACGACAAGACCAGACAAGAACAGTAAGAATGTATTCTGCTACATTTGGTTGGTGCTCACTCGTTTATATATAGAAATAGGTGTGTATTCATTGGTAGATAACGTGCTGCCCAATCACAAGGCGACTTCGTTGTATCTATACAATCTGACGTTCACGGTCCAGCTTCATGCGATTGGCTGGATACTGGAAATGAAACCATAGCGCACTTGACCGCGTGTGGAGACACTCGAATGACTACATCGGTGTCGTCGTTTCTCGCTGCTCGTTTCTGCTACTCCGCCATTCACATATTCTCTGATAAAAGTGTTGTTGCCTGTATATACGCTTACTGAGATGCGGCTCATCGAGTTTTATTCCTACGTTCTTCGGGATCATACACGTGCAACCCCCATGGAAAATCATTGCATCCAGCACACGTGTGACGTGGGAGTGCGTCGAACTACTGTCGCGGTAGCCGTTTTTGTTGTGTTTTGATCGTCGTTCGCGATCAATACAACTTAACATACTGCTGTAGCAACGAACTCCGGTCGAGATCACAGAACTGGATGATTCATTCGTACATCAACGCCGTCTTACCCAGATTCACCTCAGAGTGACAACCTAGGATTCGGATGACTCTTGTTTTGTAATCGACAACCCACTTGATCCACCAGCAGAGAAGAACTTTTGAGTAGGCACAACCACCGCCGCCGGCCCCAGCTCGGGGCTCGGAGATTAATGGGACAAGCGAATCAGATTGACAAGGAGCTCTCGATGGAGATATTTTTTAGTGATTCATTAGTCGCATCACAGGACACGGCCATATACGCTGAAAACATACAGTCAATTAGAATCGCGTTCAACAGGTAGTACAAATATATAATGGTCAATTCTGGATTAAAATTACCGAACAGTTCCCCAGTTTCAACCTTCTCCCTATTTAGATTTGCGTACTTTTGGGTTTGAGTGATTTCAATAGGTTGTCTCAGTTCAAGTGTTGCAAATAGTACAGTGTGTCTTGAATGAAACATACACTTTGTCCATCTCCAAATTCACATTCTAATCTCAGGTTACATTTTCTCGGTTACGACTCTTGGTGGCTTCTTGCATGCGGTTAGAATAATGAGATAAAGAATGGGGATTGAAAACGAAACGAAATGGGAAGAATTCCTCTCATCATACCCTTATTCCGAAATCAGTGTCCGACTTGATTCAATCCAGTGTACCCATACAGCCGACTGGCGTGCTCTTTCCCGTTGTTTCTGGTCATCGACTCTCACTGCTTGAGGAAACTACACATTTTTGGATTGAAGAGAGAGTATGTCCCTTACAATCTCTGATTTCCGTAGTCAGTCCGTCGATCCTGGATTGGAAGTCTCGGTGTGCCTTTGAACAATCTGTAACCCAACAAACGACGTCCGATAATCCGATGGATCAGTCCAGACTTCAGAATTCGTTTGCGCAATGCTCCAAAAGCAACTGTGGCATGGCAGCAGAACCAGCGAAGTTGGAAGTGCATGGCGATTTGGTATTCCTGAAGCAACGAGTGTTTCCGTATGGTCAAAGAGAGGGTGTTCTGTTGACACTTACCAAGATGGAACAAGACGGTGTTATTGCGTTCGTGGCTTCATTCACTTGGGCGACTTCGATTGTGGTGGAGAGGAAGAGCGACGGACACACCTCAAATTTGCGGTGATCAACAGGTGATTTCGAATCCGCGATTACGAAGATGCGCAGCAACTACTTTGAAGCCGGAGGACTTCATGAAATGCATGCTCAGCGGCAAATACTTCTCAGAAATTGACCTGGATGACGTATTCTTCCACGTTCCGCTGCACATTAAGTCCAAACCACTGATAACTGTTGTATTAAGAATTGAACATATTTACAAAACAGCAGCATTATGTTGTATACCATGAAACAGTCCACTGTAATGGAGCTGCCGAATGTAGAATTCGAGTAAATCAATAAGCGGTCAGATTAGTGCCATTGGAGTTCTTTGTTGGGATGACCGACTTGTCATTCCCCTCCCTTGGTCAAGTTGGTTTTGGATGAACTGTACAAAGGCCACTTGGGTGTGGATAAAAGAGTCAGTGGCTCGACAAATACGTTGGTGGTCGGAATTAGATGCTGATATTAGCACTACGGCAAAGAACTGCGGTGTGTGTTTGCACTAAGTGTAATCGGGGCCAAGCAACTGGAATCTGTGAACGTATTTGCTGACTCATGATCGACAACCATGTCCCGTCAGCAATCAGCGTGTCAGCTCCCGTCCAGAATCCAGGTCAGTGCCTGTGCCAACGGATGCGCAAGCGACAAGGTCGCGGACCAATAAGACGCGATCGGATCTGGTGAGGTGGTAGCTGGTCGTGTCACCAATCAACCCATCAAAAGACAGACTACTTGATGCATGTATGAACCAGTTGGTTTGCGTTGCAATGACTGGTGACAGTGACTGTTTGTTCCTATATAACCATTGTGTTCTGCTCTTATAGACTGAGATGGTTTGAGGGTGAGGAAGTTTTCTCACTAGAGCTAATGGAGAGGTTTTAAAATAGAATCCATGGCCCGAAAGCTACATTCCATGACGGGGTGTTCATCCCGACTTCTGCGGCCCATTCTTGAACCGATACCATGTCCTGGTGTTGATTGACTCACACTCCAAATGGCCAGAAGTGTTCCCGGTAGATTCACCGACCATCTCGTTCGTAATTCAAGTGCCACGGAAATGCTTCAGTCGAGAAAGAATCCCTCATCGACAGTGGATCACAATTCCGTGCGGCGGAGCTGAGACGCTTGCTTGACAGAATTTGGTATCGGTATCTGCGTGCGGAGCCACGCCCCCTGTGCTCTAATGGTGCAGCGGAGAGCTTTGCGCCATGCATGAAAGTGCGCTAGAATCTGCCAACCCGAGAACGGTGCCTGACTCGGAAACGTTCCTCGACAATTTACTGTTGCAATACCGAAACGCAGTGTATACAACCACCAACGAGAGTCCTGTTGTTCTATTCAAGTCGAAAAAATCGTTGTCAACACTGATTTGTTTTGATTCCAGCGATGTCGCATACGTCCGTGGCAACGAACTTCGGCCAACTTGCGGAATCATTATGAGACGATTTAGTCAGGTTATGGTTGAGATTAAAGATCTAGGTGATGCATCTGTACATCGAAGCCGTCAAAGTCAAATTCACTTTAAAGTATTGACCGAGGATCCGAACGATGGTTGTTGAAGTGGATGACGTACATGTCCCGCCAGCGGAGATGACTACCGAAGAGGCCCAACCACAGACAGCAGTTCCAGTTCGGAGATCAGTGAAACAGGCGAGCTAAGTTGATGAGGGTTTCCTTAGGGCTGAGGGTGGTGGTGATTCAGCAGGCATTACGCAGGCTAGGGCCTGGTACAGTTTTGTGGCTACCTATGCTGCGGAGCTTCAGCCAAACAGAATTGCCGTGAACGCGCACAGCAAAGGCTCTCTTTGATTGTCCGATTTGCATTCTACCGATTTTTTCCTTTATTGTAACATTTACACAGATCATTTCCCCAAATGAATAGCCGTCCAATTCCTTACCCTTGGTCCTCTTGTTATTTCAATCTCCATAGTTCTGGATTGGGATGATTCCGATTCGACCTCAAGTCAGGCTTTGCTACTAGTATAATATTATAATAAAGAATAGTATTTCGTTTTCTAATGTGCTGTTTTCCGTCATAGTATACCTGATTGCACTATGATCTGTTTCCAGTGGCTTTCTGCTCGGAAGATAAAAGCAATGAACTGTCACGTCGAAAAGAAGGAGGAATAAAATAGGAGAAAAGTAATTTTCTATATTCAGGTTCATCGTAAAATATTCCTGTACAACTCCAATGTGACTTGTACGTTGCTTACTAAGATTCAATTTTAAAATGCCCCATTTGAGTCATAGAAATGTATACAGGACAGCTTGTGAGAAAGAATCCGAAATAACGTTATTTCAAAGAATGCCAATGACAAACAAATAGAGCAGGGTGACAGGAGCTGGTGGTGTTTGTGAAAGTGTTGTTGCCGAACTTCCCTCAAAGTCAACAGATAGTCTCCATCTTTTGGTGATGATAGAACCTATGGGTCAGAACAGGAACTTGACTGATTATGACCGAGTCACAGTGAAAAGTTCTCCCGACACTTGTTTAACAGATATAAAAGACTGGAGTGGAAACAATGTAGCATTACTAGGAAGCGACGCTCTGTCTGGCTGGTAGCTTTGTGCTACTGAGACCACACAAATTTACCCATACCCATCAGCCTCTCGACCAACGTGTGTTTGCTATTGAGGAAAATTAGCGGCTTGTCGAATTTTGTAAGACGATCCTTATCTACCGCATTAGGAATCAAAATGGTGCAAAAGACGTGGGTACACTCTGACACCGATGATACGCTGATCCACCGCCGGATTGATCGTACCTGTCATTATCGGGATCGTGGAGGTGGCCTAGTCAAGTACGACAAAAGTTCTCCAGGCAAGCCTTCAAAAACATTGGGCTTGCCGTGACAACCTGATTGCTTGCTTATGGGTGGAATACAAACCACGATTCCTTAACAAGTATTGACCTATCTTCTTCGTGAATGTCGTAATTTCGTCATATTGCTCATCAAATGTTATTTCTGTTAGGTGACACATTCCTGTAAGAAATAATAAAACATTGAAGCTTCACTAGTCGTCGTCGTTGAAAATGGTAATCACTCGGATGTCAGTGTTCCAAACTGCTTGGGGCCAACAAATACTGTAAATTTCTCCTCAATGTAGAATAAGCAGCTCGATTTCAACGACTCTGTCAACCACGCGTACGGAAGAAAGCCTTTTTATCCCTCTCTGAGCGCTGAATCGTCAAAGTTTACCCCAAGGTTTATTCCCAGTCCCCAACATTACGCTTATTCGTTCTTCCAACTGCAGGGTTTTCCATAGGCAATTTAATCCAGAAAACCTAACATCCTTATGAGGAATGATTCAGGACACTGATTTTGGTCAGCTCTACTACCCAGATGTCTGAATTTACTATGATCATCGGACAAGTTACTTGAACTTTCTTTAACGATATTTGTTGCCCATTAGAGTCGATTTACATCCGACCCAGCAGGTTCTCGTCGCCTCACTTGAAAACATTAAGACGACAGGAACAACGCGCTTACATAACTGGAAATCGTGCATCCGTGAAGCTAACGGCTTTTTTATATCAGTCTGAAATCAAAAAAACTGGACGGACTGTATACAGAAACTATACTTGGAAACTCCAGTCATCTCCAGATTTGGCGCAAATTGAAAAAAAGCTCTGTAGTATAAGATCCACAAGATGGATACCCCCCAAAAACGGCTACAGAGGTCAATCGAATGTTTCATACACCATCGACATTCAATTTAGCGCTGGTGGAATTCAGTTTTGATCCTGGTACAGACCCAGACGCGTTTCTTTGTCAACCCAGGCCAAAAGCCAGCTGAACTGAAAGGACTCAAATTCAGGAGGACTGCGGGACCTGAGGAATTTCAACCAGCCGTCCTTTAACAGTGTGATTTATACTTAGCCGAACTTCTTGTGATACGTTTTAACAAGTGCATTGAAGAAAGCCCCACTGATGACCACTGGAGACCAGTTAGTACCACCATTGTATCCGTAAAGGAAAACAGTAAAATTCGCCCAGTCGCGCGCATTTCTGTTTTTCTAGAAGTACTCGAAAAACCTTTTTCTATACGCCTCAAGTGGTGCATTCATATTGATGACGATTATCAGTTTACTTACCGAAACAAACGTTCTACAATAGACGCCACAGTATATTTGGTCAACTCCCTCAGTTGCACCGGCAAGCTTTTTCGCACGTGCTTTCTTGATTTCAGGAATGCATTCAGTTGTGTTGACAGGCCTCTACCGTTATCAGCGTTAAAAGACACAACCACTTATTCACGTCTGCTGTTGCTGATTCGAGACTAGTTTACTGGTAGAACACAATTTATAACACTCAAAGGTGACTTCTCTGATTCTATGTCCGTCATTTCTGGGGTACTTCAGGGTGTCATTCTGTCTCCCTTCCTTTTTTCATTCTACATTCTTATCTTACCCAAAGCTCCTGAGGACCTAACAAAGTACGAGGCTGATGTTAATACTGGGACCAAATCGGACGGCGCCTTACGGTTTTATGATCTTAGTGATTCCCCATATTCTACTATCTATTGGTCCATATCGTCACTTTTATCTGTTGACGTATCCAAATGTAAGAACATCCTATTTTCATTCTCCAAGCCAGAACGTCTATCTTCAATGGAAGGTAGTTTTTCATCTTTGTATCAATGACAACAAGGTAGTACCCAAGGTTCTGTCAGGGAAATATCCTGGCGTAACCATTTCTCAAGACCTCTCCTGGTCCCAGCACATAACTAATGCGTTCACAAATATTCGATGAATACCGCTTTATATTCCCAACCCAAGAACTTTACACATTCCACAGTACCACATTGAACGTTTCGTATAGCCTTGCACGATGCCACACCTTATTTACTATTCTCCTGTCATCTTTGTCGGCTTTCATAAGAAAGATTTTATCATCTCACGCATGTATATCAAAGTTATATCACGATCCGTTGATATCTCCCGTCTTGATGTAACCGATTCCCCTACATAAGAGCTCTTTTCTTCATGCCAAGAACTTTGTGCTACTATCTTGTCGGACTCGACTCATCCACTGGACATGCATCTACCAGGGTGTCTTTCTTCCTCACCCGACAAGTGTGAATACAATTAGCTCTTCTGCCGGACAACTTCCCACCGTGTATCTGTCCCTCCCTATCTTGCAACGTAATTCAATAACTCATCACCCAAAAAGCTTCGTCTTAACTTATTTTGCTGTTAATTTTTTTGTTACCACTGCTTGAACCAAGTATTTGCTTTATGCTTTTTAATTAACTGAATGTACAAAATTTCTGTGCAACAGATAATGTAACGACGCTGAAAATCTATCCCGTGGGATAAATAAAGCCGTATTTTATCTTGACTTGACCTGAAGTGGAGGAATCCTTCTCAAGTTGAGTCATTTCGAACATTACCTGTGTACCTCTGAGCTCCGTTTCCGGTTGCCACCGGATAACCGCATCTTATCGTAAGCGAAGTGATACGAACCATATGGAGAAAATACACAGAAAAAACTGTAAAAATAGAAGTCATTTAGATGAATAGTTCGAGTGTAAGTGCAGAGCGCCTTCCACAAGACGTTCGAAGCCACGCCAACCACAGGCTGTGAACATGTCAGGTAAATAGCAATAGAAACTTGGACGAGTGAGAAGAAAAACGTGTTCAGCTGCGTTCAGTATCGAAGTTCAGTTCATCTGCCACATAAACGTTAGATGATCGTAAGGCCCGCGAAAAAGATAGACCTTGATTGAAAACAGAGTGAGTGGTTGAACGGTCCAGAGCGGATGGAAGTTCGACCGTGTGGCCGGCTGGTTCTCGAGTTCATCGAAGCTACAGAAATCATCGCAGCTGAATGTAACCGTTCGGCGTCTACAAAAACTGCTGCAGTCTGTACCACATTTGCAGTAGAGAAAGTTGAGATCATTGCTCTGGACGAATGATCGTTATTTTCAAAATCGAGAGAAATGGATCATAAATCACATCAATCGGGATGCTGAATGGAATGATGTGATATTTAGCGATGAGAAAATATTCAACTTAGACGGTGCTGATGAAGGCAACTGTGGATGACACGACCTCCGAAAAGGTAAGCTGTACCGCAATCGTTGGGCCTACGGTGATTGCTGTGAGATGGTCTCAGGTGCAGTTTTTTTGAATATGGGAATTCGTATCTGTAGACTCAGATGGGAAGCAAACAGCTGGCTCATATATCGGAACAATCAATGAATTTTGCTTCCAATGGTTCCGGTAAATCGACTAGGGACCATGATATTTTAACATCTTATACTAGAACGTGGCCGTTTGAGATTGGTTGCACTGTTCTATTCGCAGAAAAACATTTTGATTTCCATACGAGATCTCACTATTATACAATGCTTCGATTATTTCGGAGGGAAAGGGCCGTTTATGACGAATCATAGGTGTAGGATGTTTACAGTAAACAGTTTGTTCGGACATCGACAAACAAACAAAAAAATACAAACATGCTCATTTGCACATTCGATATCCTCTTCACTTGAAGACAGTCAACATCTAACGGAAAAGTAGTCCTGTGGTTTGCCTGTTGTCATTTGCTTTATTGCCTTTAGTCTCTCGGGCGTAGCGGTGTTGGTAATCCACAACTAACCGTAGTTCCGTTTCCAGCAATCAACTACTTACCAAGTAGTATATACACTCACCAAAATAGTAGTAGGCCCAGTTGCCGTGCAAGAAATACGATTGCGTCGGAAGTTGAACCTGTACCATTGAGTGACCTAAAAATGCCTGGGATCTGATTTTAAGCCTATGTGAGGGTGGATCAGACAATAAATAGTCATCAGTGGCCAGGCCGACACATTCGCTATCTGTCCTCGAAAGCGATTTTAGGTGTTCCTACGGTGTGTTTATTGATTGATAGACTTCTGCGAAATTTGGAGGGAACGTGCGAAACTTAACGTCAACAGGAGTAAAGAGAGTTCGGCGAATCAGTAGAGGAAAACGTTATTCGGTTTTGGCTACGAGCCGATGTCCCGTTGGTCTACTTCGTCGTTCTAGCTTTGGACACGGTAGCTGTTCCATATGAAACAAATTAGGAAAAATATATAATTAGAAAAACTATCCTAGTTTCAATATATAAAAGTGACGTTAAAACTGGTACGGATACTAATCATAGCCCAAATCAGCATTGCTAATGATGTACTTTACGGTTTCACTAACAATAGCTCCAAGGCCTCGAACAAAATGTGTCTGTCGCGAGGTCGATTGTTGATTCAAGTGACCACAGAACAAGGATATGGTTGACCAGTTTTTCGACTAGCCTGGCAGCCAACCACCCTGTCAGCCAAATGACCAACCGGATTAACGGGGTGGTATGGAACCGTGGGTAGACCAAATCTGTGGCGTCTTAATGTCCAGAATTAGAGTCATTTCGTCTCATGACCCACCTTAGTATTCGATGGTGGGCTGTCACTCAGTCACGTCGCACGCATGAGTGAGAACAGCCTGATTGTGCGCGCTAACTCCCTCTTCATGAAGCACAAATAACTGGTTAATTGCTGCCTGCTCTCGTTTCTGCCGTTCTTGTCTTTTCACCCCACCATAGTTGACCAGGCTTGATCGGTCTGATTATAGTTACCAATGCCAAAAGTCAAACAATTTTTAACCGAGTTAAAAAGGGAATGACTGTTGAGGAATGATCGATCACAATATTCTGTGTAGTGCTTTGTTTCGCATAGCTTGATCGTCCATAAAGGCGATCGATTCCAGTAGTAGGGTAAAGAATGCGATTCACCCACGATTTTTCGCGCTCGCGCTGGAAAATCAAGACTCGAATGTTCCACTATTAGCCAAAGTGACTTCATAAATTTGAAAAAGTGATGTGGTCACATCATCAAAACTATACATGTATAGCCGAAACTCCATGCACAAAGTGAGTTTTTTAAAACTAGCCCGTCACCCAGAATATAAGTTTCACTCTGACACGGACTTTCCATATAACTGTGGTGATCCAGCGGGTAGTACGCAGGACAGGGCCCGCTACAGCTTCATGACTACGTACACTGAATGGCTTTGGCCAATCAGAATCCCCGTGAACAGGTGCGACATAAGCTGACTGTGATTCATCGACTTGTGATTTACCAATTATATATATATATATATATATATATATATATATATATATATATATATATATATATATGATTCGCCATAAACGGCCCTTTCCCTCCGAAATAATCGAAGCATTGTATAATAGTGAGATCTCGTATGGAAATCAAATTGTTTTTCTGCGAATAGAACAGTGCAACCAATCTCAAACGGCCACGTTCTAGTATAAGATGTTAAAATATCATGGTCCCTAGTCGATTTACCGGAACCATTGGAAGCAAAATTCATTGATTGTTCCGATATATGAGCCAGCTGTTTGCTTCCCATCTGAGTCTACAGATACGAATTCCCATATTCAAAAAAACTGCACCTGAGACCATCTCACAGCAATCACCGTAGGCCCAACGATTGCGGTACAGCTTACCTTTTCGGAGGTCGTGTCATCCACAGTTGCCTTCATCAGCACCGTCTAAGTTGAATATTTTCTCATCGCTAAATATCACATCATTCCATTCAGCATCCCGATTGATGTGATTTATGATCCATTTCTCTCGATTTTGAAAATAACGATCATTCGTCCAGAGCAATGATCTCAACTTTCTCTACTGCAAATGTGGTACAGACTGCAGCAGTTTTTGTAGACGCCGAACGGTTACATTCAGCTGCGATGATTTCTGTAGCTTCGATGAACTCATAAGTCTATTTGACGCACCGTGCAAGAGTCTTCTCGTGGCTCGCTCGGAAATTTTCGTCAGAATTCCGCGTTTTCTCCTAGAGACATAAAGATTCAGCAAATTACGAATAACTGATATTAGTCTGAAAACTTTCTTGAAAGTATGGCGTCTGTTATTCCCCAGATCTTTTTCATGGGTGTTTTTCTTAGTTCCAGCTCAGACAGCCTAGCTCTTTGTGCCATCCCAGTACTGATTAACTGGAGGTCTGCATTTTGAATCAGGATGTGTAGCTTGTGTGAACCTTCGCAACCAATCACATGTGCTGTGAACACCGATCAATAACACGTTCCTGAATAAATGAAAATGAATCAATATCGATGAGGGTAGCTGCTTTCGCCAACCGTTTCGATAATTTGTCATTCTACTGAAAGTGGATTTATTAGCATTTCACACCCTCCTCGGTGCATTTTCCGGGGTAAATTAATTTATCTGCTTCTCGCTTAAAATCCGTTTGTATATTTGGTATGGTAGTAGTTTACTACAGCTCGAGAAATTTAGTCACCGTATGTGGTTTAGTTCAGGTGGTCGCAGAAATACAAGGTGGATTTAAGTGCATTTTGCGTACTGAATTTGGTTGAGCCGCCTTCGGATGATACCACAGAATTCACCCGTTATCAACCGTCTGAGAGTATCTTATGGCGTTCGGTCACATTCCTTCCTCAGGGCAGGCTTCAACTCATCTAGAGATTTTAGTGCCGCATCTGAACCGCTTTCCTCCCGTGCTGATTCTACAAATGTTCCTTTGGGTTGAGATCGATGAATCGCGGTGCCCAGAAAACAGTGTTGCGCTCACTTCCGTCAGCGAAGGTTATATGATTGGCACGATCAACGTTTTCACTTTGATCAAACATGTCCATATAGTCACAGTTTTTCTGTTGAGGTATTTGGCTCTTCAGCCTAATTCCAGCCAAGACGGTTGGAACTTTACTTGAATGGCCTAAGCGTACATCCGAAGCATGGACTGCGAGTAAAAGACAAATCGGACTGCTGGTTAGTCTTCATTGCGCGTTCACATCGTGTTTTCAATAGCACCAATTTGGCTACAGTGCAAACACCGGTCACGAAAAACCATAACGGCTTCGCTAATGAAAGTGCGTGAAACACTGCTACGCGCTGGACACAGCCTAATGTGCTGTATCGCGTCGGCGCGGAGGCTTGAGTTGATGTGTGAGAATTTCAAACATCCAGTTTCCCTTACCGATTGATACCCGCAGGGGCTTGCCCCCGGAGCGTCTTATTGACGGACTTGACTGAGATAAATGATGACCTAGCATGGAACGGCCTAACACCCAGTCAAAAGTGGGCGTCTCTGATCCAATATGAATGGGCTAAAGGGCAAACATCAGAGGGGATCGGAAAAGATTGCCGCATCTGCTGCACCTTTTTCCTCAAGCTGGCCAAAAGCCACCATTCTTTAGCCACGATTCACAGACTTCAGTCTTGACGCACAGCCTTTAGCCATGCTGCTGCAAGCCAGTCAGACCAAAAGTATCGAAATATTATACCATCAGGAAAAGTTGGAGTAATTCATTTTTTTTTGCAAAGATTGGTGTTGTAGAGCTGTCTGAAAAAAATATGAGCTATGACGATTGTATTCTGCGCAGTTTACCGTGTCAATCGTATCAAATACTGCACCACAAATTGATTGAAGAAGGTTCAAACGATGCGACCGTATCGTCGAACCATTTGACACAGCCCATATGACTGTTGTACTTTCAGTGAACCAGTGTTAAGTGTACGAAAAATTCAACCGAATAAAGTGGTAAAAATCTTTCTGCATCCTCTCTTTCTTTTGGCCCAGTGTGCGCATTGGGTTTTCGTCCAACACATCACACAAATGCCTGACAGACTCTTTGTTGAACTTCGTCATGTAGGATCCAGGTGAGAATGGTGTATCCCGATCCGTAGCTGCAATAGCACGCATGTTTTGATCTTGATATTGAGGTGTTTGGTAACGCCCTTAAAACTATCTCCTCTTCGTGTACATTTGATTATCCTACGTTGATCTTTCGCGGTGGTGAAAGTACACGATCTTCTCTTCGCACCCAGTATTAACGATCTCCATATTGCCAAGTGATGCGTACAGTGTCAGGTAAAGTACGGCGAATACTGCCACAAACGGTCGCGAGGTGGTTATATTATCTGATTTCCCGCGAACGAAATACCAACCAACGACAACGAGTTTCCCATGCAAGGCTAAAATTTCACAAACCAGTAGTCCTGTAAGTAAAAGTCCGTCAAGTGACAAACTGTACTTTGTCATGCTAAAGCTTGATTGAAAAAGGTGTAGGGTATTGTTCAGACTTTTAACTTGAATACCAACTAATTGCACACCGCCTTATTTACAGAAAAAATAAAATTATGGAAATCTTCACCCACACACTTGAGCCATGTGTGGTGAGTAGTTTTAGGCCTGCTGTCTTTGACTAGGTCTGAGAACGTTGTAGAATTATGCGGATATTTCTCTCTACTACGTCACACAAAAGAGAAGTTAGCAAATGGATGTGAAATCATTCTCAGAGCTAGTGTTTGCTTTTCGGTTCACTGATTTACAGACAATTTGAAGACTTCATCCACATACAGTTGAAATCGCGGGATCAGGTTTCCGGAGTACTCGGGAATCGAGAAAAGACATGAATTTTGAATATGATCCGAATCATGCCTACAAATACTCTCATTATAGTTTCAATCCCAAGCACATCCAAAAATACTTTCCTAAAATGTTTGCGTTTCCTTTCCGATTAAGTCTCGTGTATTACCCTTGACAAAAGAATACGAAGGGAAAACCCTGTACGGTTCTGTTCTTATATATATATATATATATATATATATATATATATATATAAACTGAAACCATGACTGTAAGGCAGCTCACATCACGCCGATGATGTTAGGCATGCGGTCTCATTCGTTTACATTAGGAACGAGACGTGGAGGACTGAAGGTTACTCTGAAATTCTGTTTTGCTTCAGCTACAGTATTGCGCACGGTGGTCGAACAATCGATATATAACAATGAACAGCCTACCACACAAGTCATAAATTGGGCATAGTCAGCTATCGTAAACAAAGCCAGTGACGGAATTTCTACCCCAATAAATCACGAATGAGGATACGTCTCAAATACATTTGCTATCCCGAACGCTAGGAGCTTTCGCAGGTACTAACGAATAGTACCATTAGTTTAGGTATTGTTCCCTATGTTTTATGTGGAATATCTTTAGGCTGAGCCACAACCGAAGCAGCAAGCTAGTCTCCACATTTCTGAAATGCCCGGTTGTGATGCGCCCTAATTACTAGACACAGCTTAGCCTACTCACGAGTAATGTAAGCATAAATAACGCATATGGGAGCATCACTCGTTCTCTCAGAGGATTATCGTACGAGGAGTGCCTGGCACCCACTCGATTATAAGTCGACCGATAGAAGAAATCCATAGTCATAGTACTGGGCCCTCTCTGTTACTCTTTACTTATGCCTTAAATACTACTAGAGGTAGGTGAAACCCATCTGAAGTATCCCTTCGTGCATCTAGCATCGAATTTCGGATAATTTTACATTCTGTTTCCGGTCTACTGCTCCAATCATTATCAACACCGGTTACTTGGCGCGGGACCTTCATGCATGCAGAAAATCAGTAAATATCTAAATCTTTCGAAAATACTCGGGTGAGACTTCAAGAGACTCAGTAGTAAAAGGCCTATTTTTGGAGCTTCACAACTGGCCAAATACAGCACTTTTTATGTAGGTACTGAAATTGAGATGGTAGACGAAACAATACTAAAGTTAGTGATCATGGTGATTACAAATGGCAATTTAGTGTCCACAGAGTTACAGTGCTAAAACCGGCCAATCAGCTCCGCTACTGTAAAAAGAATCCGACCAGCTGGTACCGCGATACTTAAGGTATATTGTTGACCAGAAAGTACAGAAGAACGTGATACCTATGCTCCAAATTCTGGATATGAGCAACTCAAAATAACATGCCATGGCGAAATGGTTAGGTGAGATCTACGAACCAGTCAGGGGTGAGGTTAAAGGATTCGGCCTGCACGATGCATTCGAACTCAGAGGTGTTATTGGGCCCATTATCACAAACCTATAAAGGATCCATTAGCTCAACGCATCTTCTCTGCTTACGGATGTACCTTTAAGAGAAGCCAATAAATATATAAGAGACTGCGTAAAGTAATTAGGAAGTTTTGTTGAGCTTCTGGTGAATGAACTCAGATGACTTCTCGACCTATGCGCACGAGCTGTCGAAATCCGAGTGGAAAATTTCATCTTCGTTGTAAGCTTTACGTTCGTAGTTTTTTCATATAATACCAAATGAAAATTGGGAATGCGAAATCCTCTATGGCTGAGTGTTATTCACATTAGCCCCGTAATATTTTGTACCAAGTTGAAGTTGCTCGACCTTGGTAGTTGTGACTAATGTGAGTGATGCTTGAGAGATAAAATCTACTGAACCACTGAATATGAAAATTTAGTGAAGTCATGAAAGTAACATTCCTTGCACGTGGTTTTCGAAGTGGAGTAATAAGTGATGATCTTGCTAGAAGCAATTCATTTTGTGGAAGTGTCGATTATATTTCTGCTGATCAGAAAGAAGTAAAAGCTATACAAACATTGTATCATCTGGTGGTTAAATAACAAGTTGGCGGTTACTAGCAGGCCCACGAGGAAAAAGGCAGTTGCCTTTTTTGCAATACATGACCTTGAGATCAAGGTCACATGGGCGTGGTCCGATAAACGCTCGGTTTGATTTTGCGATGATAAAGAAATGCCCATTTATAACAGGAAAATTCCGCCACGTTAGTGACTGAAGATGGTGAAGTCATGATAACTCATTGTGTGCGTTCTTATTCGAAAGATTTAGCTTAGAATTTTCAGATAAACGAATAAGCATCTCATCACAGTATTTCGGTAGAAACCAGTGTTACAAAAAAACGTGCTGGGGAGAAAACCAACATAGTTAACTTGAATATTGGTATTTTCTGGGTTTCTATAAAAAGAACAGTGAAAGGGTACTAAATATATGAGGAGAGAGTATTTCTGTTTAGATTCGTGAACGCCATCACGAATGAAAATGAAACAGAGTGAGCTGCTCAGTCCTTTGGCCAGTCAGAAGTCAGCATTATACGGCCAATAAGGATGGTCATCTGTTCCAATTGCGAATGAATCCAAATTTCCTTGTGGTTTGTTTTGACTTCCGATTTACTTTCTGTGCTTTATAACGAGACTCGGGGCTCAGAAGCACATTATCCGCGATAATGAACTCAAAAAGAAACTCATTCTAGTGACATTTATGTTGTGAAACTTTTTCGACCGATTGAAATTAGGTGGACTAAATCATGGCCATCCCAGTTGGGAGAGTATTACCTGTGACACTATAGACAGTAAAGAACTCATGGGGCTGAAAGAATAAATGTTCCCAGTCTGTCAGATTGCAAGTTCTTCTAGGAAGACTGACTTGTCACCATGTGATGTATCAGGTTATGCCTCCCATAACAACGGTAATCGTATTGCCGTGGACATGTCCACTCATTTGTTAAATCATTTTACAGCAGCAAAAACGTGGAAATTTTCTGTTCTTTTATGCCAATTTTTACATCGAAGCCCCCCTGCAATTATGATGACGAGTTTTGTAAATGATGGCAAAGTAAGTTGACGCAATTTCCTCAAACTGACAGAAAGTTTGAGTCAGGTCGATTCAAGCCGAGGATGTATTGATTCCAGTAACTACAATTTCATTCGAATTTCGACAGTACGTGTACATATAACATACAATTTCAATGTTGTGGTGAGTCGGATACCGTCAAAAGGACTGAATAGCAATGATAAATCTCTTAGGTTCCACATCAGCAGACACTTTTATGGTGAAGCAGTGCTCTTTCCGAAGAAATCGATAAACTGACTCTGTACAGACGCTATGTAGACGATATAATCTACTCATCCGATGCCACTATGGATGCATATGACGTTATCCACGTAAGCAAACAGACCCACGAGGACATAAATTCACAATAGAAATAGAATCCATAGATGGTCTGCCATTCCTAGATGTGTTCCTGTCACGTCGACTAGATGACTCACTAAAATGATCACTATACCGCAAGATGACATAGACAGGCCAGTGTATACACTATTGTAGATTGGGATCAATGTGCCAGAATATAAACCTGAATTTGTAATTAACAAACGGAATTATTATGGTCTATAGACACCATTGAAGATGAACTTAAAGAATGAAGCAAGTTTTTTCTTGAGGACGGGTTTCCCGAATTTTCCACCGATAAATTCCTGAAGAATAACAGAATCAAACCTAACCATGGGACAATCAAAAAAGGCTATCTACGGATCAGTACCATTCGGAGAAGACAATAAAACAGATATTGTGAGCAGGCGGCTTCAAACTGTTGTCAAAAGAATGTCTTTTGGGACTGAATTCAAAATTTTGTTTATCCATCGATAAAGTTTCCTTTTACAGACGAAAGATATAGTCTTTCCATATATTCCACCTCTCGCTGTGTGCTGATTCGCTTGAGACCGTTGAGCAATTTACATAGGCTGAACCAGAAGAAACCTGTTTGACCACATGGGGGATCATAATTACAATTGATTGAATAAAGGATTAATGAACAACGGGCAGAGCAATGACCATCCGTTTGATAGAATCGGATCATTCGATCCATGTCAGACAGGCTTTCCGTCCTACCTATACTGTCAAGGAGTATCAAAGGCCGGATCTTAGCCACTGCTGAGGCAATCGCGATCCACCTGATCATCTGCCCGTCCTTCCGCAGTGCGAGATTTTAATCCACCCTGATCATCGACCAAATCAC
Source organism: Fasciola hepatica (assembly GCA_948099385.1). NCBI lineage: Eukaryota > Metazoa > Platyhelminthes > Trematoda > Plagiorchiida > Fasciolidae > Fasciola > Fasciola hepatica. Next base: position 11,020,789 of record CANUEZ040000142.1, on the reverse strand, counting down.
AAACCCCATGAAAGTTATCAACGCACACTGTTTCTCATGACACCGATAGCACCGCAACCATGTGGATACGAATTTGTCATTTGTTATCACCATGATCACCGGTTTCCTTGTTTCTTCTATTATCTTAATTTCAATAACTGAAAAATGTGCTGTACTTAGTCAGTTGTGAGGCGCCGAAAACAGGCTTATTTGCTACCTTGTGTTCTGACATATTTAAATACTCAAAAATAATTGACTGCTGTGGCACCTCGTAACTATAATATATAGCATGTGAACAGTGTTTCACGGAGATAGATATGCGGACAAATCCTCTCATTGAATACGCATCTACGGAGAGGAATTCAATGATCTCTCTAACAATTTCGGTGTTAGACAAGGCTGTCTCTTGCTGTTCAACTACAACCGTGATTGAATAATGTGTCAGACACTCACCAATTGTCCTGATCTTCAGCTGGGCTTTGGTGTTTTTTTCCCCGATTTAGAATTCGCAGACGACATCGTTACCCTTAGAGACAGCCCGACCGCCTAACAGCCAGTTCTGAATCACGTAGAACCTTCGGAAAATCCACGGGACTTGAGATCCGTTGGACATGCCATTCACGGTTCATTCTACAAATATACATGAACGGCGAACAGATCGAGCATGTCCCGGCTTTCAAGTATCCGGGTTACGCGATTCTCCTTAACGGTCAACCCGAAGACGAAGTCGTGTCCCACACTGACAGCGCCAGCATTGCAGAATTGCGTTTCTCCAGTTTCCCAGTACACTCAAGGCAGTCGAAGAAATCGGTCTCCTAACCAAGTTCCGCATCTTCCGGGCTGCTAACAACCCACTACCGGCCTACGGCTGCGATGTGATAACACTTACAATTAAAGAAAAGTAAATTTACCACAGCATTTTCCAATATCTATGCAATCACTAATGTGCTTACAGGGATTAACTTTGTGAATGGGTACCTCATCAGTACAGTACTTTACATGAAAGGCACGTTTTCATGGGAAAACAAAATTTTCCGAAGAGCTTTCTTAACTGATTTCTTTTGTCTTCAACTTTCCTCAAGAGCAGTAGAATTTTTGAATGTCTGATTGGTTACTGTGTCCGTAAGTAGTGGGAAGCGGACGGCGTGCACTAAGCATATTCATGAACGGATGTCAGGTCGTGGTCTTCCTGGTCCGATGGCCTCGGCTTTGTCTAGTGTGCGTATCCGAACCTGCTTCGATTGGTTTTATTGTAACTGATACGGAATCAGAAATGCGTTTCACTAAGACCTACTCGATGACATGTTCTGTGACTTTATCAGCGTTCGGAATAATAACAATCAACTTAGTCCTACTTTTTGATTGTCCTAGTGATTTATGCCCATCGGCTGCCCCCATCACACACGTACCTCGCACCTGACATGACCATTTTACCCAATCCCATTTCGCCATGCACCGGGCGGCCTTGTTTGATCGTGCCCGTTGAATGTACAACCTGCGCGTGCTCCTTTTCCGCACACAAAAATAAGTGGACGTCTTATGTACCGTGTGTTGCCAATCATTGCGAACACAACACAGCGCCAACCACATGATCGAGTATCGCTCTTGGATTTGTTCCTGATGAACCGAGATCCGGATAACGCGAGTGGCACTTATTCAAATGGAGGGGTGATTGCCGGGCAACCGACGTAGACTGTGTCGCAAACACATCTGAATGAGTAAACAACCACGGTGGTCGTGAACATCTGTAGTCTTTACTCCCCCGTATATCAAGGGCTAACTTTTTGAACGAAGCGTGCGGCGGTGAAAGTGACCTTTGCAGTGCCATTCAAGGGCCGCATGAGACCACTTTTGGAAGGAATGATGACGAATGCCCTTCCTCTCAGTGTTGATCGTCTTTTGTTTTCGGTCCTATCCTACCATATTTCGATGGATGAACCCGTTCGGATATCCGTTACTCATGAAAATGCTAGCGGTTATTATACAATCTTACACTGAAATACCTCCGGTGAACAGACCACCCGGTCTGTCGATGCCAAACACGTTATGAAACTTTGCATTGGTTTAGTTGGTGGGAAACCACAAAATTTTGTGTCCAGACCAATCCACGCATTTTCCTGTTCATGCTACGTTGAACCGAGTCACCAACATTTCAGAAGAGGGGAACATTAAGGAAGATTTGGTCTCATGGCTCTCAATTTAAGCTGTAAATCCCATTGTCATGACCAAATGAGATTCGGAATCTACCGAAGAATCGATGCGTCCTATGGTGTGTTAAACGTGAAGTGCATTGATTCGCACGCCACATTGAATGTGTGCAGTGTTTCCATAATTACAGTTTGAGACCGCCATACAGTATATATAATCGATCAACCGTTTGTATGGATACAGAAGATTGATAGTATTCGAGCTTATTGGCCCATATCGGTATCAAGAAAAAAAATAGTCGAAAGGGAACGCAGCCGTTACGCGATCTCTTCACCGATAAAAACTGCACATTTTATGTATTATTAGTCAGATGTTTGATGAGAGATTGTGGCTTCCTCAAGTCGCATATCAGTGAAAAAGGATGTGACATCTAACGGGAGCACCATTATATTCGATGAATTCACATCTGACGTTCACCAGGTGAAATGTTTCTTCTACACGCTGTATAAGTACTGATGTCCACACGGACTCTGTCAACCATCTCACTACTAAGTGACATGGTGAATTCATCGATATGACCAAGTGGATGGACACGCCACACTTTCGATAAGCAGTTTTGGAATGCATGAACCCGTGGGCCTTATTAGCTGTTAATCCACCTGTCTTAGTGAAGTTATTTCAGGATCTAAAGGATTTACCACTCGCAAAGATGAATCATATCAATTTCCAGCGGAGCAGTGATGGATTTATTTTTAAAATGGTTAGTCGCTTATAGATAGATTAATTTTTGTTTATTACCAAAACCCTAGCGAATCCATCAATATGCTTCGATTGCGGCGGATTTCGCAGTTATCCCGGGTGTTTCTCGGTGACAGACCCCGTCGTTATCTGACACGTCTATCCGTGGACAGTACACGGATTCTGTAAAAGTACCTCATTCATTGTTTTCTTTAAGCGGTCGGATTGCCAGGTAACGTATGGCTTCTCAGAATGTACCTAAGGTCGGTCAATATCTTCTCGTGGTAGATACTTGAGACTCGTGGGTCGTTTGCATAAGGTTTGAAACAAAACAAGTTGTACGGGTACGGAGGGACTGCAGCTACTTCCCAACTGAACCCTCAAAAGTCGAAGTTATTCAATATTTCTCGTCAGCCATTAACCAGAACCACTTAGAACCCAGGGAGCCTACTGTAGCGTGTGTAATGTGCATACTGAGGTGAGTCGAAGTCTAGAAAGTTGCAGCAAGCCGTGAGACGGGGGAAAATTCATGCGACCAGACCGGTCGAATGGACTGCATGCTGATTGCCTAGTTAAATTGTTTAGTTTCGTGATTGCAATCGTTTTCATTCGCATTCCTACTTCCGTCTTCGTCATATTTTATGTTCTTCGGATAAGGATAAACTCTGCTTCGGTAATGCTATCCCGAGTATATGAGAAAGGAAACAGGGCAAGTGATTAGATAATGAGGTTGTGTCTGTCGTTGGTGGCAAGCCGTATGAGAATAATTGTCCCACGAGATTTGGGCTGGACATATCCGAAACCGATGTAAGCAGACACTCGTTGCTATCCCCGATCGCTCGCAAGGGCGAACTGATGAAAGGGCGAATGAGGGGTCATGACAACTGAGCACATTATTCATTTGAACAGTATGAGCTGCTCTCGCAGACCTTCATCGAACAGGGGGGGGGGGGGTTTGCGCAGGACAATGGAGAGCAACAGGCGGCATTGCGGAAGCTAAATGGAACGTGCATGCCTCCTCCGGTTGGGAGGCGATGGATCGAAGAGCAAGTTGTGTCACACGGATTGGATGGGACTGAGTTGTATTTGAAAATCGGTTGCACGAATCAATCACGCAAGGTTCTATGCATACGCGAGTAACTGGCACTGGATTTGTAATGTGGGTGGAAGAGCATGAGAATGGGTTTAGTGAAATAAACAAACGCAGCAAGTGTCTGCTAAGGATGCTTGTTAACAAGCGGAACCAAGGTGGTAGACGGGGTGAAACTGTAGTCTGGCATCAGGAGCACAGCTGTGTGTGAGGCGAGCAGCAAACGTTGGAAGAACCGAATGAGAAGAACGCGAACGTCTGGCTCTTTCATTTTTTGTCTGCTCACTTCGGATCATTCAACAGCATCCCGCTGGACCAAAAATTGATGGATAGCTAGATGAACCAGGGTTAGAGAGGCAGTGGCAAGTGCAGCGGAAACAGTGCACATTAGAAAGTTAGTTTTACTTGAGAGTATGATTTGGGACCTGGCTACAAAAGCATTTGCAGATCACAGGCAGCTGACCGATTTGTTGAAAAAACGTGCAAACAAGTGAAACGGAAGAGAACAAAAAACAAGAAAAAAACAACGGTCACAGTGAAAATGAGGGAATGTGAACAAACTGTATTGGCTACGGAAGTGTGCGATGACTTGGCGAGAGCTGGAGTAAATAGACGAGAAGCAAAGTGCGAGGTGAAGAAATTCAAACCATAAGTACCCGTATAACCCCACCATCAACAAAAGGGCGAACGTTATTGATTAGGATTAAGTCATTCGAATCGGAAACAATGGAATATGCAACGAGCGTTTGGACTTGGTATTAGAACGTATGATGAAATTGAAGAAATGTATGGTAGTGTAAGTAGCCATAAAGATAGGAATTAGACAGAGAAGAGTCAGCATGTCAGACCAGCATGGCCAGTGACAACAAAAGATGAGCAGACGGATTAGCACATAAGTATTGAGTTCGAGTAGGGAAAATTTTGGTAGGATGGAAGTAAGAACCAATCACAGCAATAGATCAACTAGAAAACGCAGGTTTTGTGGGTCAATCCGTCTGCGAGCGGTTGAAAAGAGTGGGTTAGAAGTGCTGGTAGCACATGTGAAATCGAGATAACCGAATAAGTACAAGAAAGCGTGTGAACATTTGATAAAGGAAATTGAGGATCGCAGAAGTGACCAGAAATGAAGAGGGAATTGGATTAGGTCGTATTAAATGAACATGGCAAATGATGATAGGGATGAGAGCTGTACAGAATGAAAGAGGCCTGCGTGCATACAGCAGCAGACAACGACTGGGGTAGATCACACGTACACCGAGTTGCATTGTGTGTGTACGAGATAGAATGAACATTTTTCAATGCCAATCGATTGGCCGGGTATTTATTTATATGATGGCTGTTTCAGCGATGGGCAGAATGATAGATAAAGTAAAAGAGCGGTCGACCAACTCGTCCCAGTTGAGCAACCAGAAGGGGAAAACTAGGTTGCCGCATTTTGCCGTTGCCGATTGCGTTTACGAAGGTAGCAACGGTATACAAAGTAGCTGTGCGTATTGGCCTACTTCCGTTATAATCACCGTTGTTACACTGCTGCTGATAAGAGAGCAAGCTGTTCTCAACCCCACACACCGGGAGACGTCGAAGTCAAATTCAGCACGTCTGGAGATGTTAACAACCCGGAGGAAGTTGCGCCATGTGATTCAGCCAAATTGCCACCTGAGCTAATCCAAGCCAGTTGTACTGGAGCTGTCTGGGACGGCTCAAGGATGCCAGATAATTGTTGCGACTGTTGGCTGTGAGCATAGGCACTCATGCTGGGTCCCGCGGATTCTAGGTAGTACTGCTGGGGAGCTTGTTGAGGTCCAGGTGGTTGCATGCCATGATGCGGATGGTGGTGATGGTGTGTTTGAAGCGGAGTAGAACCACTACCTCCAGCTCCGGGATGCAAGATGTGCAGTGGATGTAAAGGGGTGAGGAGGTGAGCAGCTGTGACCGGATGCATACGAGTAGAGGGATAGGCTGCTGCGGTTGGGGCAAATTGAATTGAGGGATGAAAAGAGGAATGATGAGGCTGTGATTGGTGCTGAGTTTGTTGTTGCGATGACACTGACTGATGTGGATGGGAAGCCAGGGGAGAGAGTGGCTCTGAGAACGGACCACCAAGCAAGGAGTCGCCAGGGAGAATAGGAATCTGACGAGCAGCTAATGCAGCACAGACAGTTGCAGTCGCTGGATTGTTTGAAAGGAGCATCTGGTGGGATGGATGGTTCTGTTGTTGCTGCCGGATTAGGTCCAGCGGACGCGAGATCGCGGTTATCGGGCCATGTCCAAGAGAACGTACGTGTGGGTGACTTGACTGACCTTTGTCGTTCAAACTCGGCCATCGATTTGGGGGGTAGACGAAGACTGAAAGCAGTAAGTTGGTAATGGGTCAAAAGGAGAAACCAAAAGGAATTAAAATGTTGATTAGAATACCAAAACAAAGCATCAGTAAAACAACTCGCTTTTGAGGGACTCGAGTCAGATGAGCAGAGGAAAACTTTTATGAGGTTCCATAAAACGGTTGGGAATTACCACGCATGACATGAGCCAGAAATTCAGATTGTGACGAATACCTAAGATCATGTCAAAAATTTCAACAGGCATTACCTCTTTCGAAAACTTGGAACAAAAGAATGAGCAGTGGCATATATCTTTTCAAGATCAATTAGAACAAGAGCAAAAATTATCAGTGCTCGTAGCAGGTTGATATGGTCAATATTCTCTTGTCGGCTAAAGGCGCGGAAAAAACAAAACTGTTTTAAGTTTCCGATAAAAAGGATTCTGTGCTTAGTATATGAGTTGTCTGTCAGTTCCCGCTGATTACCCTGAGGTAAAATCGCGACCTGAGTGTAACGTGGCAGGAAATCGGTCAGCACATTGAAGTTGGTGGGAAATAAAGAAAGAAGTGAATGGAGCCGCGCACTGCGCATCTGCGGATCATGCCACACTGACCGTTGGCGATTGAGCGGGGAAAAATCTATGACTGAATCAAGTCTGAGAAGTACGAGGTTCGGTCGTGGCCACCACTACAGATTGTCACATTGGTGTGGTAAACAGCAATTCTCTGTTTCCGGCTGGCTGCCACGCGTCTGGCCTATCGGTGCCTTATGTGGCTCACCACTAATAATCATCGCCATACGGTTGTTAGATAGCGTACTGTAACTGTGTATGACCATTCTACCGCGTTCATGCATAAATCATAAGGAAAAAATTACTAAAAAAAATCAGGCAAAAACAATTTTCCGAAAGATCCTAGTATCCCGTGGGAACTTCATCCAATAGAATGACACGCAAAATCTTTGACGGTAGACAATAACCCACTGTCGTCCGGCACATTACCAGGATATTAGGGGGATCTACGAATATGATACATCCAGATTCAAAGTGGTGACGATTGAGTGGCTTAAAGTGTTTGATCAGAGGTTTGAGTCCCGCCACCGCTGGTCAATTCTGTTGTAGACGGTAATCAATTACCGCTCGACTCGTTAACGGATCTGGCCTATTGGGACCTTATGTGATTCCCGATTACCAGCCTCAATGGACCTACGAGACCAGGAGGAGATGACTCATCACAAATCAAGAAGGAAAAGAGTGGAGCAAAGGTCGAAGATTACAGCTGCGTGATACAATTTGAGACAGGTGAGAAAGGGGAAATCATGATTTTTTTTATATTTGTTGAATTTATCTAAATATTAGAAACCACGGACTCCGGCAGAATCCAAACTTACACACGGACTCTACTTCAACTTCATTAACCGGTATGTTCTACCAGCTGAGATACGAGGCCACGCCTAAGGGCACTGGACATTTCGTAAATGGATCAACCACGCAAATTACATTAGCACATGCAATCCGCTACAGCGCACTTGAAACTGGCTTACCTACAGCAAATACTGGGGAAAGGAATGAGGCGGGCACTAACTCACCGGGCATGGAAGATGCACTCAGGTCACATGTGTTTGCTTCCGGAACCGGGGCGGAACGCGATGGTGCACTCGAATTGTGCTCCGATCCAGACACAGAGTTTGATCCTGGGGCACCATTAGAGCGGCGGAAAAATCGATGGGCAAGAGCACTGGATGGCCGAATACGGCGATCCGGATCAAACACAAGCATGCGTAACACAAATTCCATGAATACGCTATAGTCGGCCGGTGTGTGGCCGGGTTCGTGCAACCGACGACCTCGAGGTCCGCCTGTGTTCACGCCCAAGATATCTGATAAGCGACGGCTTCCGGGGGGTTGACAAGCGGCCTGTAAGAAAGACCCCAGAGTATCGGTGATTGCATCGAATTCTTAAAGAAGAACATCCCGAAAGAAAAACGCTGACCGTAAAGGATAGGAATGCAGCTAAAGACACAACCGACTAGAACACTACAGTGAGGTTATTTTCTCTTACACATCCAGACAGACACAAGCAAAATCTCTTGTATTTGAATCCAAAAATGAGGCGGTCAAATATTCGATTCATTAGCCATATCGTTCAAGCTGGGTGTTTCTACTCTGCACTAGTCTTTTTGATACAGCCAACCAATTTGATTAGTTACTAATCCTACAGACAGCTATGGTGACACGGAAAAGATCCATTTCGAAAAGATAACAAGACGGGCAGTAAAATTTCATCCAAAAGCAAAACAAAATCTGCAATTAATGGGACACAGACACGTTCAAACAAAAGTGGTTAGTTTTATTCATAGGTAAAACAAACTACGGGTTTACTGTTGATAACTGAAGGATGCAAGATGAAATGTTAGTACAGCAGAGAATCCAAGGCGTGTTCTCATTGAATCACGCGGACAAGATAGAACAAAACCATCACTGGCTACTTTATTCTGTGAGTAATATAGTTACACATATGGTAGGAGATTGTTTAAGAATAGTGGTTGGAATGTTGTGACCTGTGTAGGAATGAATTAGTACGTAGTGTTTTTGGATCACCCACCAGATCCTGAGTAACTTTTCGCCAAGTGGAAAAGAGTAAAATGAATAAATAAATAGTCTTTCACTTCCTATGTTTATTACACAATAATGTATTACATTTCTGAGAGAGGGCCTGGGCCAATCAAAGGCTGCCGAATGGGAGAGGGACCGGCGAGGACAAGCATCAAACCCGGGGACGTCAGGGTCTGAAATTCCATGACGATGACAGGTCTAACCACCACCGGTATTCTATTCTATTCCTCTATTTATTTTGAAATTGCAAACGGCCAGAGTTATCCCAGAGGCAGTCAGGATCACTGTCCAACCGGTGGCTTGAGGTATCACTCTGGTTAGTCTGAAATCTAATACAATGAACCCTTGCCAACACATTTCCCACGGCGGCCGCATTGCACATCGCGACATGATCTGCCGCCTAAATGATGAACATTGACTCAATTTTGCTGTAACCGGGACCAAGGGCCTCGGATAATTATGCCTAACTGTCCTAAGTAGTTGCCTGATTAGTTACTGAAAGTATACCACTTATTTTTCAAAGGGGTAAAGCAAATGAAGTTGCATTGCATTGCAGTCACCGAATCGTTCGAAAGTGGCAGGCAAATGATGGATGCAATTTGACCAAACCACTGCAAATGTGTTCGTTTTAAGCTGTCTTTGCAACACGAAGAAATTGTAGTAAGATCTTAGGCGATACGATTTGCTAACCAAATTACATCACGTTCAACATTTGATGCACAGTAAGCAAGTTTACCTCACGAATTAAAATTCGTCGAGCCATGCGGATGGTACGTTGTGTTTGACCACGTGTTAGCATGCCAGATAGACAATATTTCAGACATTATTATATACCAAGCCTGGAATCAGATATGGTGCCAACACCACACATACAGAAAAGGGTAACAAAGAGAGGGAGGTGATTATAATAAACTGTTTTTTTACTGTTTCACCGCACGCCTTTTGTGACTTTTGAAATACATTAATGAGGGGTAGGTGCAAGATGGGTGGTATGTGTTATGAGTGTTCAAAAGAGATCGTAAAGCACGTGACTGAAGGCAGAACGTTGTATCTATGTTGGTTATCTGAGTTGTTGTGGGCTGCTATTTTCCTCGGTCGCCCAGTCCGGAGTGAGACTTTTAATTTGAGGATGCACCTCTAGCCTCTGCGCAGAAAATCGCGTCCCGCAGAGCAGCGGCGTTGGTCCACATAAGGCAGTGACCGATTGCACGGTTTATTCGCCTTTTCTGGGAAACCTTGTCGGGTAAGCGGAACACGACAAGGAGCCGTGGCCCCAATTAGTGGCGGGCCATACTTACCATATCTTTATGTTTTCAGCAGATTAGTGTGGCGTTTTAGATTCGAGGGCGCTACGCAAACGAAAATATTAACACACCGTCGAGCACGATCACTGATCGTTCACGACGGCTTGTGTGGTGAGGCGCCTTTATTCACGTAAATCTACGGATGCGGCCGTTTCCCTATCTACGACATGAGGACGCAACCGGTAGCATGCAGTTCTGATCTGCCCGGATTGTACAGCCGTACATTAGGGTAAGTAACTTAGGGAAACTAATTCGCAACACGATTCCCCTGAGTTTATGTTTTCTCGAAAACCTCAGCTGCTGACCTCGCAATAACAACGGTATGTTGCGATCGACTTAGACTGCTGATACCATACCTCGGGCTCGAAGAAATGACTCGGGTGTGTGGTCAATCGATTTCAGCACGCTAAATGTATGTCCAAGTGATACCATGCCACGACGATACAGTTTACTTCATTACTACAGACTTAGTACTGATAGCTGGGTGTCTGGTCTGTTTCAGATGTCAGATGAGTATATATATATATATATATATATATATATATATATATATATATAAACAAATAAATAAACAAAGAATATATATATATATATATATATATATATATATATATATATATATATGAAAGACAGCAGTTCATATCATTGCCGCACATACATACGTCAAAATACCCGCGTGCACACTCACTTTCGGGACGTAATTTCGATCCAAAGTTCGTTCGAAAAATACGTGCCAACGTCGGGTTTTTTCTAACAGGCCCCGAGGAGGCATGCCCAACACTTCAATGATTCGCATCATTTGACCCACCTACAACGAGAACAAAATGAAGGGCGAGCGGGGGGGGGGGAAGTGACATGTGTGTCAAAATGATGCATTTGGTAAACATTATTTTGAGATCTCAGTAAATGAAAACCCATCAAGTTGAAACCGCGTGTTCCATCACAGAACACGGAGCGATTGAGCTGGCACATTTTTTGGATGGAGTTTTGCGATTCTATGTGACAGGACCGGACAGCCCGCCAATGGATCGGATCCGTAGAGGAGCACCACCGCGGAACATGTTGCACAATTCCCCGAAAAGACCACCCCAACGTGCAATGTTCGTTTGGATGGACGAAGAGTGAGGATGGCCAATTCACAAAATGACGGAAAAAATGAAAAACTTGTCTAATGGACCCGGTCATGAGCATCATATTTTGACCGCCGTGTAGAGTCCAACCATACAGAAGAAAGACATGAGTGGGTTGGGTTGTATGTTGTGGTCCATGGCTTTTATGTAACCATATTTCCCTTCTGCTGATTGAATTTTTCTGAAACAGTGACCATTACTAACGTATCTGGTGCATATTTATTGGCTGTTCAAACTGATATAGGGTGAACATAATGATTCAATTAGAAAACACGTTGACACCGTTGAGTGGTGCCAGCGAAGGTGGTGAGAAGAAAATTAGACAATCCCAGTACCGAACAATGATCACAACGATTAAGACCCGAACTACAAAACAGGCCAGGCTTTAGTTGACCACCGTTTAGTATTAATGACCAAAACCGAAAGATGCAGTGTCACATGTGCACACACGCACACACACGTGCGCATTTAAGCTATACGCTACTCCTAGTACAAACACGACTACAAGCAAATAACGCGTGATGTGCGCGCACGCGAACAAATCTGGCTTGCTCTCACTTCGTACGGGTTTGAACTTATTTATCATAATGTTTTGCTAAATGCGATCATCCGATTCGCACAACGACCGATGATTGGATCGATTCAAAAACACAGACACTGTGGAATGAAAACTGACTAATCAAATATGGGTAGTGGCATTTATAAGATGAGATAGACTCCGATTTGCACGTGATCACACTAGCCTTGGATGGCATCTGGTAGAACGAGAAATGTAGGCAGAAACACGCACGCACGCATGCACACACACACACACACACACACACACACACAAGTATGCGTGCATGAACACGGGCGGATCGGATCCGGTCGAATACAAACCAGTGCACTTATTTCGCTGATCGGTGATTTCTGGAAACACGATAAGCTGAGGAATGTTTCACGTGTAGACAAAAAAACAAGTACGATCGAATTTCTCCGGGGGTGGGGGAATAAAGCGACTGGGGAGAAACAGAAGCACGGAATGACTAGGTTTCCTCTGCTGCATTGCAAAAAGTACGCTGCGTTCAGTAGACAATTCCCACAGGTCAGGATCAGGCACTTTTTACACGGATGATGAATGAGCGGATACACAAAATTGATGACTTGTTTTTTTTTTTCATGACCAATGACAACTGTGACATTACAAGTGCTTCAGTTTGGTTCGATAAACCCCCTCCACTCAGAAAGTTACCTTCGTGGCGTGTAGAAAGAATGTAGATCATGAAGCGACATGGTTTCTGCTTGACTGCCCTTATTTAACGTACGAAGAGGAAGTTATAATTACTGTTTGTAATTTCTCTTTTATTGTGAGTAGGTTACTGAATTGCCATTGTTCTTTTTCTCTTCATACTATCTTCAATAAAGCAAACTGGTTATCGGTTGTTATTGTCACTGAATCATCAAATTACGATTGTTACACGCATGCATGCGCAAACGTACGAACCTACCTCGTTTTGTCCCGCAAACAACGGCTCACCGGTGTGCAGTTCGACCAAAATACAACCCAAAGACCACATGTCAATGCTCATAGTGTAGTCCATTCCAAGCAGAACATCCGGAGATCTATAGAACCGAGATTGAATGTATTGGTAGACTTTTTCTTTCACATGGCATGAACTGCCAAAATCAACCAATTTGATAGCCGACCGTTTTGGATTGACTAGCAGTATGTTTTCCGGTTTCAAGTCGCAATGAATAATACGAAGTTCCGGACGAGACAAAAACTCCAATGCACCACATAATTGGAGTGCAAATTTTCTTGTCAAGTTGAGCGAGACACCTCGGAAATTGGTGTTGCGCAGCAGGTCGTACAGATTGTAGGAAAGTAATTCAAACACCAGACATAAGTGCCCACGAAAAGTGAAGTGAGTGAGAAGCCGAACTGTGAAGCAGAGAGAACCAACAGAGAGACAAGGAGGGCAGAAAAGAGAGATGGGTACAGATGCATTTACGATGGACCGTGATGATTTGTTTCGTACAGCAAGGATGCAAAATATCATGAAAAAATGGAACATTAGGTGTTCATCTTTTTGCTAGTCGAAATTCCTTGTAGTGGTGAGCCACAACATCGAAGATAGGCGGCAGTGGTGAGCTTTAAGCCAATGCACTCGAACACGAAGTTAGTAACAGCGGTCGTTTAAGTTGGGTCACACCGCCCAATAGGTGTGGAGAGCGAACAAATGAACAAAATGTAAGTGGTATTGATTATCCCCTTTGTATACCCCTAATTATTGGCCAAAATACAAATCAGGACTGGAAGTTAACATCGTTTACTTCTCTCTCTATCTCTGCGACAAATTATCCCCACACAGACTTTTGGTGACAACCACCAACAGTGGAAAACCGAGGCAATTCAGTATCTGTTATATCGAAAAAATTTTACAAACGGTATACAACCTCGATCGGATTATTTTCCCAAGCACCGGTAAAAGCCGAGCATGTATGTGGCGCCAAAAAATTAGCAAGATGTCCACGAGATGGCCTTGTCAGGATCATTCATCCTTACATCAACCCTTGTTTCATGTTGGAACTGTGGTAAGTAATCATTTTTCTCAACAGAGAACAGCTGGAGGAGGAAATATCATCTGACAAGTTGATGGATTTTCGAGCGTTAGACACTTGGCAGGAAATACTATCGACACTCCTCTAAAATTACTACCAAATCAATCACTTTCCTTATAAATCGGGGTTGCGATCGATTCGCATGATCCTCAAGGGATCTGATCTTTTCCCCTTATGGCACGGAAGTTTTCTTTCAAATCACACACCAAAGAGCTGTCTCCATCTTTAGACCGTTGTTCGGTTCGTATAAGTGTCTGACGATCAAGCTTGATGGTTTGGGTTCGAACTGTGCAGCCGATGGTCAATATTGATAATAGAGAGCACTGTCCCTCTGGCGCACAAGATGTTACTACTATGAAAATAAACCAACTGAATTCTTCGTTGAAGTGCGTTGGCAGAACATTTAGACGGTGGTCATGTGAACTAGTGAACCGTCAGCTTGTTCGACTAACTCGTGTTCAGTATACATGACAAATGATGTTCACACTCAGATGGGAGCAGTTCCAGTTAATACCACTCGTTGCAGACTCGATTCGCTCTCGCTAACTAGCCACTGTTCACGGCCACTATTCAGGCTTCTAGTCAGTTGACAGCCTAAGGATTTGCGCACATCCCTCTGTATCATCCGGAACAACGGATTGGTTACTGTTCGTCTAACCACGCAACTGATAATTATGGTTCACGATCACAGTGAACAGGAAAGTGTCATCCAGAAAGTGATTCGTCAGTTGTTAACTATAAGTAGCTGTGTAGGAAAGTTGATTAGGACGACGATCAGACTGAGCCCGACACAGAAAAATTCATGCACGCGAACACTAGACAGCTGCGGATAATGACCGAAAATTACAGGGATGTTTTAAAGTTTAGTTTCCACGTTGCATAGCTTTGGCTGTCCGGTGGCAAAAAAAGTTAGGTACAAATAGGTCGAGAGAAACGTACCGATATAATTAGCACCTGGCGGAGTCGGTTCACCTGTCGCTTCTGCCTCCTCCTGATAACGATTCATTTCACGCAACAAACGGATCTCAACCTGCGCTTGGTTGGTAAATGCACGTTTATTTTTGATGATCTTGATAGCCACATCCTCATTCGTCAGACAATTGTGCGCTTTCATCACCTGTGTAGTGGACCGGGAGTATATCTATGAATGACAAGTTATTGGATTTTACCAACCACAACATCATGTTCAATGCACACATTTTACGCAGAGGTGGGGGTGGGGAAGACGAGTGTCGATTCTTTCCACCATATTCATGCTTGTAATAAGATAAAAAGATTAAACAAACCTATGGAAGAGCACGCAATAAGGTAACGCAAGTAGGTAAAGTGCTGGAACACAAAAAAGCTTTTAATAACCCTACAAGATACAGCACACATCGTATCAATGTATTGGTTTTGTATCCAGTTGCTGAATAAAATATTGATGAGATCTGAGATTTACCATACCTGGATCACATGAACAATCATCAAGTGCAGCAATTTTTCCCGAAATTACCGAGAACGTATGTTTGAACGAAGCAAATACAGATGAAAACCTCACTTGGTAAGAAAAAACTGTAGCAAAGAAAAATGTCAATATTAAAATCCGGCTTATCAGCACATTCAATCACAAGGGCCCATTACACAATCGGGAAGAACCAGCAACCACGACCTCGGAACTTGGGGTGGAAAACCACATATGACCCTAGCCAGGTGTGACAACATGAGTCGCGACAGAGAAGTGTCGTTTACCCCCAAAATTCACCGGCGGTGGTGGTGCGGTTAGAGTCTCGCGCTGCCCAATTGCAAAAGTCGGGATTTAGGCCCGTGGTCGAGGGAGTGGTTGCGGATAGCATAGCTGAGTGCTACTGGGCGCGTTTACGGGCCGAGGGCCGAAAGCACCAGCCCTGAGACTAAGCGATCGCGGAAGATTAGTGGCGAGTTCCCAAGGACGTGGCGAGTTTTCGTTTTGCAGCAAACTCTATCGTCATCAAGCAATCACCAAGGTCTGTAGACGGCATCGTGACGTGTGCGAATGTGGTTCGCCACCAAATAGGGCCACTGTCTCTTGCTTCTGTCTGGGTAACTAGAGCAAAATTCACCAAAGAGCGAATGAACCGGTCATTCCAAATATCCACCCCCGAAGGATACGGTGGGCATCCTGGATCGTCACAAGCTCCGAAAGGTGTATGAATCACTTGTGGCAACCGGCTCCCGACAAGATGAGGTGTTTTCCTCGTAAAAGAAGTTGAGTGGTACTGAGGATGCCATTTTGTACACTTCCCGTTTATCTTCATGAATTTAACTCTACAATACGCACTGGTCATGCCACGATGACCCCGGTAAGCAACGTACCCTTTGCTCTCTTAGTGGCCGGGGTGATCTAGTCATTGGCTGGGAATCTTAACACCAGGCCACATGCACACAGCTTCCTGGAACGTTAGAACCCTTTTAGACACAGGTACTCAGTGCACCACCATACGCACTCAATACGACTACAAAATCGACATAGTCTGTTTGAGGTACGCCTACCCAACTCCGGCACTCGATAGATACAAGTACCTCGTGGACGCATCCTACTGAATGTATCGTAGCGAGCCGGGGGACATTTTCGTGCTTCAGGGGGTTGCGGTATAAATTAACAGCAGAGCACACAACGCCTTGATCTCTACGGAGCCAATTTCACCAAGAATAGCCAGAGCGCGGTTCAGGAGAACTCCAGTGAACGTAACCGTGATTGCAATCTACGCCCCGACCCTACATGTTGAACCAGACACCAGAGACAAGTTTCACCACGATCTAAAGAACTCAATCCATCCAATCTCCAAGCGTGACATCCTAATGATTGCAAGGGACTGGAACGGCCGCACCGGCCATACCGACGAGTATATACAACATATATTGGGGAAAGTTAGCTTCGGTGAGTGATGAGAAAGTGGCGACCGCCTAATTATGATTGCAGATCTCAATCGACTGGTCGTCACCAATACTAGGTTTCAACGCCCAGAGATGCATCTGCTGGCATGGTACTTCAGCGAAGGTAGGACAGCGCACCAGATTACATTTTGGTTAGATATTGCTGGGCCCCTTCGGTCGGGAATTTTTAAGCATATCGCTGCGAAACTGGAAATTCCAATGACACTGATCACATACTCATACTCGCCTGACTCAATAAACATCACTCATTTCCAAGGAAGCCTCGCCTTAAAGGCAAAGTCAGCGTCTCTTCGTTAGCAGTTGCCTAAGGCTTCTCAAACGTTATCGTCTGCAGACTGAACAGGAGCCCTGTTGACGGTAGTATAGATGCACGATAGAGTACGCTATATGTATTCATAACAAGGGCCCTTGAAAAATTCGTTTAGATTTCCCGGCATAAAAAGGGTGGATCTCTCAAGAAACCCTCCGTTATTCGACCGATTTCCGCAGCGTTCGCCGGGAAGCTACACATTCTGCAAAGAACCATCGTAAACGATACTGGTCCCAAATAGCAGATGAGATGAAGACCGCAACCACCGCTGCGGAGTTCAAGAAATCCTTCGACTCATATTCTCTGTTTCGGGAAAAATGACATCCTCGCCTTTCTTGATACTGACCACTTCAAACCCAGGACCGAACGAAAATTCTGAAGATGGGTTGACCATTTCAGTGAGCTACTAAGTTGCCCTTCGCTCAACGAAACTGCGCAGCATCACCAGGCAAAGCCGAGCAACGCGAGACTGACCAAGACCAGCCCTGTCTACCGGAAGTAGCTTCTGCCATGGAGAGGGTGGAAAACAAATATTCCTCGGGTGAGGATGGCATCCCAAGTGCGATATTACAGATTTATTTGCCAACTGTTAGATCCGCTGAATTTGCTATCTCGCCAAATTTGGAAAATCGAAATTTTCCCCAAAGATTGGACAACCGTCATCCTACTCCGCATATCAAATAACAGCGACAAAACCATTTGCGCTAACTACAGAGCAATCAGCCTCATTGGTATAGCGGCTGAACTTTTCTCCATTATTCTGTTAAACCACTTTGTTGCCACAAGGAACGTGTCCAAACCAATGTAGTTATCGCAAGGGAAGAAACTGTTTTGACCAACTCTTCACGCTACAGTGAATCCTGTAGCCCCGTTGCGAATTCCAACAACCGACCACAACCTGTTTTATTGGCTTTTGAGCTACTTTTGATTCCGTCAACCGAGAGTCACTCTGGACCATACTAGGAGCTACCGAGATACCCGAAGAATACACAAAACTACTGAGGTCGTATTATTCTGTTGTGCGAGCGCTTGCCCTGGCCTATGGTGAAGAGCTTCCAGAGTTCCCTCTTTCGACCTCGGAGTCCACTGCCACCAATCCTATTCAACTAGGCAACAGACTGAGTGGTGCGTTGTGCCTTCATCGGTTAGCGAGGTATTCAGCTAATCCAGGAGACTTGGTTCGCGGATCTTGAATTCGTCGACGATACTGTCGTTCTGGGGAATGAACCGAACAGTTTACAACCGATCCTCAACTGAATCCAGTGTCAAGCCAGAGCGATTGGTATGGAAATAAACAACAACGCAAACGCAGCACCCCAAAGCATACACTCACTCACAAAATACGCAACCGACACCAATTTTACGCTTCAAATTTACTAGATGAATAAAAAAAGTCTGACTCTAAATTTCTAACGCATCCGTGGGGATTTTATACGATTGAAATTCACTTTTCAATTCGACCAAACGCGTCTGTTTTTTAACTAGTCCGCGCTTGTGTGGTGATTCTGTCCTATCTCGAGAAAACCCATTTAGACCAATCAGTACTCATTTGTTCAGTGTACACTCCAATCACATTCATGCTTCTCCGAATACGAACAAATACACCACGCACGTATGATTCATCTTAGTCCAACCATGAATACCGATTATCGCAGTACGCATGTCTCGCGCGCATGATCTGCTTCCATATCACGTGACAATGTTTGCCACGTTTGTGTCCACCAACCATATTGCTCACCGATCAATACTTGTGTGTATATGCGTTCCGTTACGTATTTGATGCCTATAAGAATGCCGTACTTTATGTGCTAAGTCAACAACACATATCAGTGCTAATTGGTGCGTCTTATGATTCCATTTCGGGCAATTCGGTAGTCACAGCTTGCTTCGGCGAATCGCACATGCCGAGGATATTCAGGAGAAACAAAAACATGTGCAACATACAATTATCTACCAGTGCCTTCCAACTCGTCTAAAAGGATAACGTGTCTGCGGTATTTTTTAAAACACGCCATGCCTGAAAATCTACGTGAACAACTCGCACCAGCTATTCGACTACAGATGGGATATGAAATAAGATAATATTAGGGGAAGACTGGTTGAGGCGAGAATTCTCCAGAGGTTAGATTTTCGCGCTTTGATAGTGCGGGCAACACTTAACGGTTTCTCCCGGATAGGATGATTACAATCTACAATGAACTTAGAGAATGCTCTTTTTACATGCACGTACACATTAGAACTAAGGTCAAACTGGTCAGAGAACAGGCTGATAGATGGTCAGCAACAGAAAGGAACGAAACAAAAAGATGGAAGAGATATATATCGACCGGGGAAGCAATCATAACTATTCCAGATCCCAAGTACTAAACGTAAGCAACATGAGGTGGGAAATGGCTTAAATGAAACTGTGTGTACAGACAAACCCTGGCGGTTCTCATCGTCAGACATTTTTTTGGAGTTTATGCTGAGTGAGATGGATGAGGTTGTGGTTGACAGTAATTTGGACTGTAACACAGTGGCTCGCCCGGGATTTACACATATTCACGGAAACGCTAGCGTGTGGAGTATCAATGACACACGTGAGTGACTAGTGAATCGTTTGCCGCGGACCACGAAACACTTTCTGTCTAACAAGTCTTTTTCGTGAAAAAAACCAGATCGGGCGAAGACCCCGTCGAAATAGCAAGCAAAAAACTGGAATAATTTGTGCAACTGTGCGGCTTTTGTGTACACTGAAGACTGTTATGAGTCTACTCAGATTTTGTGTGAACCCCTTGTCCGTTTTACCGTTCTCTAGTAATAAATGTAATCTTTCCTCAGGTACCGGCTGTCGGCATGGATCATGAAGTGGTATCTGCAGCACACATTTTCTACGGGAGGGCAGAAAAAGCTAATTCTGCCATATAGAGCTCCATCCCCGCAACCAGTCCGAAGTTTGATGGACTTTGCAGAACGTGGCATCAGCATCACAGAAGCTCAGCGCATTCAGTATAATATATTTACTAAATTGGAATAGTTGTGTTCTTAGTAGCAACTCTGAGTATCTTATTCTCTTGATAAACTCGAACAGAAATCAGACACACCAAGTCACCTTGACTTGGAATTTCACAACATCCGTCTTGGACAGGAATATCGGATCACCAACAGACGCGCAATAGTCAAAGCGAGACAACCCGCCGGCTTGAATGAAACCGAAGGCTAATACGCCGACGGGTAGTCCCACACGACTTCTGATACCAGTGATTCTTAGAGCACTGTGCTCGGTTGTTTGTACAGATTTGCTAGGGCGAAACAGACCGACCTTAGGAATTAGCGAGTGGTTCGGTCGGCCAACCCAATCAGGTAAATAACGTGTAAGTTGCCAATGTATGATGATGAGTTATAAAGTTAAATAAACAAATAAATAGGAAAAATGATAAATTTTAGCAGACTGAACTGTATCCCCAACTATTTGCCCTAATACAGCAGCAGCTGGTGTAACGGGAACTGCACAAGGTGGTCTCTAGGAATTGGAGCGGTTTAGTAAAGTATTCGTCGGACTACACCATCGGTACGGCATTCGAATCTAGACGGGTGTTCGTGCGAGATTTACGTGCACCCGAAAAAACCGTCCGGCGCTGTAAGGGTCCTGCTAACATGCCGCACGCCAATAAACTCAAAGCGTTAAACTTTTTGATAGACACAAAAGAGACTTCAACCGCCTCAACGGGCTGCACCTACATTCTGCATTCATAATAATCCCTACTTTTGTCCTGAATATTAGTCAAGTTACAACTCGCCACGCCTCGAACATAATAAAGCATGAGCACAAACAGTTTTGCGGGTCATGTTGTGCACCAACAGAATGCGCTGTCGGTCGAGATGGCGACTAACAAAGCCCGTTTGGGCTGTTGCCGACCAATTGTGTTCATGGGTTTTATATAGATCTGGTATTTTATTATTATATGTCTGTGCGTGAGTACAGTAGAAGGGGCACGCTCTACAGCCTCAAAGACCGATCACACTATCGGGGATAACCGGTAACCACGACCGAGGAATGAAGTAAGGAATCACACAGTCTCGATAGGCCAGGTGTGGCAACGAGCCAGGCGAAAGCGGATTATTGTCCGTCGTCAAGGTGACCGGTGATGATGGGATGTGAACATCTTGGTGACAAACGCTCAAACAACTCGACCACCACCGGTCTGACGGGGACGCTAAGCGTAGCGACTACTTTTTTATGCTTTTTAACATTCCCTTCGTTTCGTCAATTTTTATTCTAACGTAAGGTCATCGCTGCTGCACGATTCTTTCAGATAGGAACAGACCTTGAGCGGGGATCCTGCCTGACTATCATGAAGCTGTTGCTATCCTGACAAGGAGACTAATTCAGACTTTGCTCTTCTGCAGAACGTGCCGCGCCAGACAAGGCAGAACGCTTAGGATTTGCAGCACATTAAAGGTCAGTTGAAGCCTATTGGGGTAAGTATCTTTAATGGTCGTTGGCTCGAACCGTAAGTCTCGCGACTGGACCCAAGATCTACTCCTGAATCCAAACTGATTAAAACGCGTTCCATGTGGCTAGTAATAGCAATGTATTAATTTCTAGTATTCGTTCAGCACTTTCAGAATAAAACACTACCGTAAGGCTGAGTTGACTCAACAGTGAACCCTAACCTAACAGGGGCAGTAATAGAAGCATTAGATAAGTTTTGTCACTAGCAGAATCTACATCTCATCTGGTGGTCGAACATCGGATGAAGTTTTACGACGAGTATGGCTCGCCACTCAACAAGGCTACAGCTGCTAGTTGTGATCCACCTACCCGAAACGGTTTCCCAGGCGAAGCGAATGAACCATACGACTGGCCATTGGCTCACCTGGACCAACGCCGCTGCCTTGCACCAAGCGTTTGGCTGCACAAAGGCCAGAGGTGTTTTCTCGGATAAAATAGCCTACTGTGAACTGGACGACGCATACAACCATCACAATGATTGTCCGTTCTCTTACACACAGACAATTGCTTGCTTAAACCGTACACAACTTATTTTCCTATTCCCATATTGGGAGAAATTACGACTTCCCCACACAATTCAGTATTTTAGATTTCGATCGGAAATTTATTATTGTTCAAAAACGTTGAACTATAAAGAAGATCAACATCTATACTTTCGTTAAAAATTTAGATTTTTCCCGCCACTAGTTATATTTCCTAATTCGCTCCTCATGTTGTTTTACCGTTGCTCCATTGTATTTTTCTCATCTCCCATTGGTCCAAATTCGCAATTTACAGGGCCACCTGCGAACACAACATAAGCGATAATTGGAAGCATTTTTTGCACTGTTATTGGGTCGTAAATAAACCGTTGGTCGTGTCGGTGTTTGCCTTCTCTTTCTAGCAGGTGGGCTAGTCTAATCGAACAGTGCGCGCTGTTTTCAAATCTGTATTCGTTCGCGAGTCGTTCTGTTGTGGGAATGCGGGTCTAGGGAGACCCAATCGAATTCTATTGTGGGTGTCATCTGTGTCCCACCCCTACGAGGACGTAGGTGTTGTGCGTATTCTGTGCTGTGCGCCATCGTGCTTCGTGTTGTGTAACATCGTGTCGTGTGCCTTGTGTTATCTAAGTGGAGTAAAATCGCCAATCCGATCTGTATTATCTAGTCACAATTGGTTCGAGACCTCAGTGTGCTAATTGTATGATCTGGAAACACAACATCCCCTCGTTTATTTCCACTTCACTATCACATCTTCCTTCTTCACACCCAACAGGGACTTTGGTGGTCTGTACAAACTGTAGTGCCACTGGTGGAAGTCCTGACCATGTACTCACCCATCCTCCTTCGACTAGTTTCCAAGTCTCGCCAATTTCGCTATCGTCGACCGATGCCCTCCTTCGTCCTCGATGCCCATTCAAACTAGCCACGTTCAACTTGCGAACCCTGATGCGTATAGGACTACAGGCGGGTTTAGCTCGTACGCTGTAATCCCTAACCATCTGTGTGTAATGCATTCAAGAGTCCAGTCCCATCATTCGGCTGATGCTCCATCTAATCCTTCTATGAAGTTTCACGACTTTCTGGGGGCCCTGAGGTTACGGTTTCTGGTCTTGTTGGAGTTGGGATTGTTCTCAGCGAAAGGGTTGAGGCGGCATTGCTCGACTGGATCCCAGTCGACAGTTGTTAATGTGCAGTGAGACTCAGAGGTTCGTGCAAAGTGAGCAATCGCCGTTCTGATGGACGCAATTTGTTTGTCGTCTTGGTGTATGTACCCATCGATTGCAACCCAGATGCAATGATAATTTCCACCAAAAACTACATGACCCCTTGCGTAAAGCGAGTGGGGCTGATATGGTGACTTTAACAGGAGATATGAATGCTAGATTCGGTCAACTGTGACCGGACGGGGCGCATTTAAGAGGCCCTTCTGGGCTAGATTCCTGCAGCTCAGAAAACGGGGAACGGTTTTTGGCCCTGTGCTATTACTTTTCATTATCAGCTTGCTGATGGACCGTATCTGAAGTGGTAAATAGCATCAAACGATACCGAAGTTTAGTCCCAGTTAGACGTTAACTTTAATCTCGGTCATACTTTTAGGACAGATGAGTCGCCGATTAGGTACAAATATGGTGATGACGTGATGGCGGGAAAAAGCTTCGAGTAATTTCCGCAGTTAGTCAGTGTAAACGACCGAGTGGCCAGCTTTAGTATCCTTGAAACAGTCACCCTAAAATCAACTGATCGATCGATCGACTAATCAGGTTGGTAGGCTGGTAATTGCACGGCACATCCTCATTATCACCTGATTGAAGGAATAAGTCAAGATCTAATTGATGTGATTGCACTGGATTACGTCTAGATTTTGGACCGTGTAAGCCCAGTCCAGTCGATGGAATATAAACGAAGAATATCTTAGGGTCAGTGGTGAGCCTTTCTATAAGATGCTGTATGCGAATCACAAGATCCGAACACGTATCAAATACATGATCAATGACAAAACTAAGGAGTTAAGGCGAGAATTTGTGCCTTAGTAAAAACAAACAAACATAATAATACAACAGGTTCTGTCATCCATGTGGAACAATTTTCAAGGCAGGTAAAAGACTGTAATACAAAGCGAAATCGCCATCTCGTTGTAAGTAGGATATTGAGCTCCACAAGATAGTTTTTCCCGCACTGAAGGTGAAACCAAGCGAGACCACCAGAGTATCACTTAGCAAATTGAGACTTAGCGTTCCTTTTTAAAATCCCAAACTAGAAGTGGAAATCTCCACCGAGTTTGGCGGATCATCAGGCATAGCGCTGGCTAACCGTCTTGGTTCCAACAAGTTGCAAACTTCATTAAAAAGCTTGAAGGTAGAACATGGTTGCTCGTACAGTAAGAGAGCAATACAAAGAATGACGATTCAATCGAGCAAAACAATGACGAACTGGCATAGGAGCGCACACATGCACCTACGCATGTACACCACACACACACACACACACACACACACACACACACACACACACACACATACACACACACACACCAGAGGAGCAAACGTACCTGCCCGAAGGAACCTTTACCAATCAAACTGTTGATCAAATATCGGCCTAGCCACATTTCACCGGGTCGTACTATATAGTCGTAATTGCTGTCCGTATGGCGTCGATCAACATGATTTTGGGATCCGCCACTCCCACAAGTCCCATTCTTCCCACTGACCGTTGTATTAGTCGAGCTGGTCGGTAGAGAGGGTTGCAGAACGGCCATATTCGGTCCGAATTTTCCAGTCACCGCCCCACTGTTACCAGGGCATAGACCGAAGCTATCTGGAAACGAGGTGGCAAACATCGGTTGATTGACGTAGGTGATGGCGGTGGCTTTCGCGAGCGTTGTGTTGCTATCGTTAAGCCCGGTCAAAAGTACTTGGTAGGCCGAGTCACCGAGACCGGTTTGTTTTTGACACGTGTGTGCCATAGACTGAATCGGCTCGGGTGCGAAAGCGCAAGTCTGTGGCATCACCGACATGGCTCCTAGGACGGCGGCATGCGTGCCCACGAACGAGGGCAGACAGGGACTGTGAGTTAGGCTGGCATCGTTTTCGTTTGTCGATTGTTCGGTAGACACCACAGGTTGGTGATATGATGGCATCTCCAAGCGCGGCTGAACGAAGCCCGCTAAAACCGGAACAGATTGAATTAAAACGAAAACTGAGATAACAGGTTAGGGAACGACAAATCAGTAAGTGAAGAAAATATCGCAATTTCTGATGATCGAGCGCTACAATCTCTGGGGAGATCGACCCACAACTTAGCCCAGTTATTATATATTAATGAGACCTTATCACGTCAGATCGATGTGATATGCTGATTGGCGAATCCAGTAGGACCAGAAGGATTAACAGATGAATACATTTGAACTTTTTTCGGTTGCTTTCAGATGTGTACCTTACTTAACCTCATTATCACTGATTTCGAGATTCTCAAACAGCAATTCATAAGGTTAACACTCAAATTTCATTATCCGAGATCACCGTAGAGAAACCGAACTTTTTTCTGCATTGAATCTTATTTTGATTAACCGGGTTGACTGAATTACTTTATGAACGTAGATGTTGACAGATGTTTGAGACTGCTTCACTAACTCTAGTGAGGAGGTTTTTTTGCCTTCGAATCATCCCGGTTGTCTCAGAATACACTATCTATCTAGGGGAAAAGAATCACTGTCACGAATCTCTGCAACACCGCTTAATTGGTTTAACCTTGCTTTGGGTAACCTCCCTTCTGATTGGTTGATTAGTGGTAGGACCAGCCACAATTTGACGAGAATTTTTTCTCGTCTTATCGATCCGCCGTCCCGACGGTCCTGAATCCGTTGACTCAAGCCTTGGCCTGGATTCTGAACAGGTTCTGACGAGCTGTCTGCTAGCGTGGTTAGGACGTCTAACGAACGATGCGTCAGACCATACCCTCATAATAAGCTAACGCTTACTGCTACAAGTATGACACAAACAAGCTATTCGAAAGTGTTCGCTGCAATGCGTTATATATCCAGCGTATAATGGTTGCTATGACGAATGTACGGTGTAGGCGATCCGCAAAAAAATGTCAATGACAAATGGTCTTATTTGAGCGGGAAGCGGATCGAGACCAAACATGAGCGGGGAACGAGTACATCCGCATCCTCTTCTGTTCGCACATAACGGTGAAGGCAGCTGTTATCGATAAAAGTACACGACCCAGCCGGGTCAGGATAGACATAGAAGCGAGAGAAGTACCTCGAAAAAACAGATGCGTGTACTTTTCATTCAAGTGGTGCTATTATTCAGCCAAATTACGACGAACTACGAGCTATGTCTTGGTGAGAGGTGCAAATTTTGTTACCAGAATTTGTGCATCTAAAAACTGCCTCCGAGAGTAAAGAAACGGATGGAGAACGATCACAATCACAACCGCTTTGGAGATAGATTAAATTAGTCGCATCAGACTTGGAAATAGCATACCAAGCTAATACCTAACTTCTGAAATTAAAAAAATCCGGTCTCGCAAAAAAATATTCAACTGAATTTTGCATTTGGACTAATCAAACCGGTTCTGAGTTCTCGGCTAACGTAAAAAATAATGCTATCGATTTACGTGGCACATAACAAAAAATAAGAATTACGGCGATTGTTGGATGATTGTTGAAAGGCAGGCTCAATCATATCTAACGGCACATGCACTTACGATGTCACCTCGACTGGTGATGAAACGTTTGCAATCTAAACACCAAGCTCAGCGATCAGAACATCATGGCAAATACTATTTGTATGCGTGTGGAGCATGGTGAATTCTAAATGGGACAAAACTGTGTATTTGTTCTTCGGATAGTCAACGGTTTGTGAGGAGTCCAATACTACTGGCAAGAGATTTAGTAAAAACTGAAGAAGAAACCCCAGCTAACGGCAATAATAATAGATGAGCCATTTTAATCACCACAGAACAAACCTTCTGACCTATGCATGTACGCATTTCCAGCCCTGTGTCCGCGTCATCTAATGATCCACATATACATATGCCACATCAATCCACGAGTTGTGTTAAGAGGGGACGTCTGACAATTCGTAGATCGATCGAACTAGCGACCCGACGAAATGCGGCACACCAAACGGTTGCTTTCGTATGCAAAACGCCCAAACAAGCACATTCAGAATTCGTTATTTTATTGATGGAGTCGCCACTGCGGCAATTCAAAGTCAAAGTATGATCCCAGTGTCACTAACCTGAAAAATATCTTGTCATCACCAGAGGTTCACAAATATCGACCACCGAGAGCCTCCGGTCGGCAGGTTTCTTTCACACGAACACATTGCGTCTCAGATCCACAAAACAGAACAGATCGAGGTCAGTGGAGGACCACATTATGCTAAGATGCGGTGGATATCAACAAAGTAGCTTGGTGGCAGTGAGACAAGAATGGAGGTCCTTGTGATATGACACTTCGGATTACGTGGTCATCGAATCCCAAATCTCCCGTTATTAAGTGTAATATTTTATGATGCGAATAGAAAACCGTGGAGAAGTGGGAAGTGTGGTAAACCTATGATCAAATATTGGTTTTAGGTAACCTAGCTGATGGACTTTAGTCCACATTGCATATACGGTAGAGGCATTTAATTTAAAGAGGATATTTCGGTACTTAATGTGTTCGCAACCTACCTTTTTAAAGTTTTACTTATCTTTTTTAAGACGCTATTGAGGGATCTATCATCGAACATTCTCCAAGTTCCGTTGGAGTGTGCTACATTATTTGATCACACACATGAACCGAAGTATAGCTCAACGTCCAACCAACCGGCACTAATGTGATAAACACCCAAGGCGCCACAAAGATTTCCGGTGTGTTCGAAAACTCACATGCATAGATCGGTGCCGGAGCGGCCGTACTCGTTTGTCCATTTGGTCGATAAGATCCACCAATTATGGCTCCAGTCTGGGTGGAATTTAGCTGATTTAAGACAGCCGCACTTGATACCGCATCCAACACGGCAGAAGCCCCAAGACCGATGTGGCTAACGGCTGGAGGTGGGGCAGTGGAGCAGAACGTGTCTGACTGGACTGTGTCCAACGCAGTGAGATTATAGTAACAACCAGTAGAGCTAGAAGCTTGTGAGGTCAGTTTTCCACCACTACTGACCGACTGCAACGGTTGAGAAGGGGCAAGTCGAACAGAACTCAATGTCGTTCCGGTGCTGGGTAGAAACTGTTCGGCTGCATCTAATGCCTGAGGAAAATTGGATTGGGAATGTGACAACGATGGGAGCGGATAAGGTTGTGTACGTGCATGAGTGGTCGGAACACCGTAACGGTTCCCTTCGGATGACGGCTCAAACGACACAGGAATCTGAGTAAAACCAGACTGGCTATCGAATTCATGCTGAGTACGGGAGGCACGCACTTCGGACTTATTTGTACTACTGGGGAAACTAGAGTAGTGTAAAATGTTTGAGTCTGTTTGATTGACGTCCGACTGTGGTTGGAGCGAGACGGAACGGTTTGGGATCGTACCGCTTCCGCTACTTGGGCGTGGACTCCACAAACATCCCGTTTGATCAGCCTCATCGCGTAGCGTCGATTCCACAGTGCCAGCGCTGTAGATTCCACTGGACAGGTCTGTGGAGGAAAAAATTGAATAGATTTGTATTTTAGTTCATATGATAATAGCACAGTTGCTAACTGAAACAGTCAACAATGGTAGAAGCATCGGTCTAAGCCAAAACGATTACATCGAATCACCATCCATGTGGCGTTTTACAGTAATCTGCTGTCTTCAAATCTGACCCATTGCGACTTCATGAAGTTTACTGCTTCAATTCACCGACTGCCTCTGACAGTGCAATGGAATTCTGTGCGTTCTCCGGTACTCATTCATAACACTGTCAGACGACGGCACTACACAGATTTCGGGTTAACTACAAAACACTAAATCCATGGGGAACAGATAGGTCACATTTAACTCGAAAACCCTGATATAACACGCCTCTTCGTCCCCTCAACCAGATCACCTCGGGTTGTTACAAACACTACCGAGCTAGACTGGATAATAAGGGATACTACCTTTCCTTAGCCGTCAATCACATTTAAATTTCCCCGACCAGAGTTGATGTCTTCTCACTGTGAATCTATATGTGCACAAAATAAAATCCTGTGGTCTACTTTGTATGACAATTTTATCACCCATTGTCCAGGCTACTAAAAAACCCCACAATATGGCCGGCACATCGCAGAATAGCCACCGTAAACGAACTCGCGTTATGAGATTCGACAGTTCTATGGCTCCTTTGCGACACAACGCTTAAAGGCTGGCTGGTACGACGTACTCGTCAGGGTACTAATCGACTGACTACCAATGACTTGTCCAAATTTACTGTAGGGGTATGGGTACTATACAAGTTTACCGTGAAGTAAAAGCCTGCTCGCGCATTTGATTCGTCATTCGTTGTAGAATGGAATTATGAGTACGGAGCTCATATAAACTTATCTGAGTTGGGTTGGGATTTAAGATACGAAAATGCAGGTCTGAACATGAGAAGTGAAGCATCGGAACGGTGCAATTCAGACCAATCAGAGTGGATTGTTAGTGGACCAATTTTTTCTTTGGAGTCGTGAATACCACAGTCAAACTCCTTGAAATAACTATCTACAGTCGCATTGTAAGTGCTTATCGAATTAGGTCACCTCATCCTTTTCTTCTCCTTCTGCCGGCCTAATTCGTCCCACGCATAACAAGCGAGTTCACATTCTTAGCGCCAGTTGTGAGAACATAAACAGAGGAGAATGCTTCACCGAGGACTCTTGCTGTCACAAATTTGAAGTCACCCAACGGAACATCAGACGGTGAGTAACTGCAAGCGGGGAGTCTGCGCACCCCACTTTCGTGAAATATATGGTATTTCTCAAAGCCTCAAAGGATCAATGCACTATTAGGTATAACCGGCAACCGCCGGAAAACTCAATAAATTTGCACAATTTCCTGCTGAGAGTCAGGATTTGAATAAGACTAGGAATTTGTTCTTTGTATGTAAGGACGACGTTATCGTAAATTTCCCACGTAAGTTAGGAAATTTCACGAGAATGAAACCTTGTACGCTTGAGATTGATTACTTCGAGAATCCCCGATGTCTAGGAAATTTCGACAATACCTATATGTATATTTTTGTGTGGGCAAATATTACCAAACAACGAACAGAGAAAAGCAAATATTGAGACACAAGGATAGCACACGTCAACAAATACAAATCGTTGACCATAAACTTGCATTCAATCAATACAACTAATAACATTCATATGGGAACAGAAAAGAATCCATGGAAAGTGTTTTTCAGCTGGTCTTTCTCTCTCTTACCCTGAATAAGATTTATGATCAAGTGGTGAACAGCGACATGAAGTAAACTGTTGTTCATTATAAAAGCACTTTCCTTCACACACGTTTGGATTTAGACTTCACTTTCGTCAATACAAAACACAGTCGATGGCTTTGACAATGTCTGACAAAATTAGTTGGCATAGGCACTGCGTATTTCGATATGTGATATTCTTTTTATCGCCATGCCCATTAGAGTCATGAGGAAGAAAGCCAGTGAGGAATGCAGCGAACAAAAAGGACATTATTGTACCATCCGTGATTCACGCTTGGATCAAACGGGGTCAAAAAGCGTTTCACTTCTGTTTTGATATTCAATAGACGAGTTTACTTCACGGAGACAATAAGCGCGACCCACTACCAAAACTGTCCAAATAAGAGTAAGTAGATCCAATCAAGTGTCGTCAGATAATTGAAAAATATTGATAATACGGCATTCCTCGGAGTGATTATTCACTAATGGAACGTTGCCAAAGGTGACCGATCCTCAATCGATCCAAATGTGAAACGTCCTCGGTCTCGGTGCCACTGGTATTTTCACGCCCACTGAATCGTTTGCGCGTTTACTGCATGGAGAGTACCCGGTTGCTATTATGTCAGATTTTTCGGGAACTTTATTGCTAATGGTTCCCGTCCGTAGGTCTGAACAAGATGAGTCAATAAGTGTAGAAGATTCAGTAAAAAATAATATATTATTATTATCATCATCATCATGACCACTACTATCGGGGTTTTAACCTGATACTGACCGGTGGTGATCGAGTGGTTTAGAGCGTGGACTTACCACTTCGAAAGACCAGCGTTCGAATCCCATCACCACTGGCCACTTTGGTGGTGGACAGCATTACAGTGTCGGCCGGATTGTCACCACACCTGACTTACTGGGACCTTATGCGGTTTTCCACTTCAAGTCTTAGGACATGGTTGCCGGCTATCCCTAATAGTGCTGTGGGTCTTTGAGACTATGAGGTGTACTTCTTTCACTGCGCTCATGCGCAGGCATGTAGTAAAAAAAGTGAGATTTTGCATCACCGGCTGTGACACCTAGAAAATCTGATTAGGTCAGTTTGGCGTATCGGATAAACATCGGGATCGTGAATATGCCCTGACTGTGTCCTGAGACACGTGTAAACAATCATTTATTTAGTCAGTCAATATGATTTGTCAATTAGACGGATCAATAAACAGCAGCAGGGTGATCAATAGAGATGAAGTGGCAAGCCAGGATGCGTCAAAGCGAGATGCTGCATAGCCGCACAATAAACGGTTCAATCGAGCGAACTCTACCAATAATTCTGACCTATATTCATTTGATTTCTGCATTTTCACCAACAGAGTTTGTATACAGTGTAGCAAGCAGTTAGAGTGTGATACTTTCAATATAACAATTTATTAATTTAAACTGAAAATAGTTTCCTCATTCTATGCCTGTGTAATAGAGCAGCAAAAAGGGACCATGGAACTAATAGGAACCGGCAACTTTCGTCGCGAGACAACGGATCGATAAGGCATATAACAAATCAACAGATCAGATGTGGTAGCAGGACGAGCTACAGAGCAGTACATAGTGCGAATCCGTGGTCCCATGCTATTCGAAACAAAGACGGACTTAGAGGTAAGCTAGCACAAACACCAGAAAATGTACCTACGGACTGCGTTACGAATCGGGTAATTTCGTAGTATTCGGCAATCGTGGGGTTTATTTGAAAATCACCAGACAGAATAAAAACCAGTTTGCTCCGGCCCACCACCAACTGGTGCATCAAACTGTGTTGAGATTGAAGATGAAATCATTATTGCTCGATTCGCTAGTTCGGGTGCATTTTCCAATAAAATTTACGAGACTTCTAAACTAGTAAAAATGTAATAAACGTTCATTCGGCTTTTATTCAACGTTTCTGCACCATCGTTTATTGATAACTAAAAGGGTAAACTGAACTGATGGGGAGAATCGGCAATTATGAGACTGGGAGAGACGAAACACAAAGTGTGGTAACCATTGGAGCAACAACGGAGTACCGTCTACCACCAAAATTGACTGGTAATGATGGAGTTTGAACCTATTGTCTCCAGACTGATAGGCAGAAAGCAGTTCAGTTCAGACAGCCACCACTAACCATGCTTTGGGTGCGGTGGCTTTGGTTGCCGTCTCCTAGCGGCAATCTCAAAAGGAAATAATGAAGAAAAAAGAAAGGGGTAATTCAAGAACTACAAATGTTGGTATCCAGTCGATAAGAAATTTTGCGGATACCAGGAATCCCCTGGTTGAAACACTTGGCCAAATCCTCTAATACATCTGACTACTGAGTAGGGGGATCTTTTTTACTCCACCCAAGAAGCCTAACACGTCCTACATGGCCAAGTCCACTCATTAGGCTTTTCATACCTTTTTCCAGGTAGCGGATTAGCCATCATTTCTTATTTTCCAAACACTACCTACCTCAACGAACAATGCGCACTAAGGAATCCTATCCGGGACATGAGCAACATGTGCTAGCCATCTTAGCCTGATGAGCTCAAGTGTTTCATCTAGTACGGTGGTTCCACCAGACTCGATCAATGCTACGAAGACATTGGTGTTCAAATACTGACAATCTTCGTATATCCTCCACCCGTGGTGCCTATGTCTCCGAACCATATAGAAGCACTGATCTGACTGCTGCAGAGTCAGAGTACACTCGATCCTTGATAGATAGACGGATGTCATGTCGACGCCACAGATGACTCAGGTTGGCAAAAGCCGAACTTACTTTCTGTATGAGCAAAGACACTTCATCTCCGTCTCATCATCTCGTCTAACCTTCCACCTTGAGCACTGATATCACCGACAACAACCAATAGGTCCATAGAGCGTATGTTGCGGAACAGTTGGGACAAATCATGACAGAATTCGTCTTTTGCATCAGGATAGCTACACTCAGTTGAGGCATACGTAGAAATGACAAACAGGTATCAACGGTTTAATCTCTTCCGTTGACATGCACAGAAGTACTGAACCTAACTGCTTACAGGCGACTGCTGACTGGGATCCAGTCGAGCCGCGCGCATTCAACTTTCGTGCGCAGAGCGATGCCAAAGTCAGCCTGACCACGAGCACTAGACACCGAATCGTCCGACACGCGATGACTGAAACGAGAAGCCCAGCTTGTCTTTAGGGAGTGCTGACACTGAAGTTGGATCATGCACGGTTGTTCCGGGGGTACAAAACTAATCTATTTTGAACGTTGCAAGAGTTTTAGCTGGGACAGCCTGTTGCCCCGTTTGAAAAAGTGTGCGGAAGGTGAAGTGAACATTGATCAGGTGCGGCAATCCATTTCCCGTTTCCCGTCACCAAGTTACTGCCTTCACGGAAACCTACAGGCTAATCGTCACGACCCACTTCAGCTTCTCGCATTTATTTAGAGCTGGGAAGTGAAGGATGAATGGCACAGAGCAAAGAAATGCTTTCCGAGGGAGCGCCCGAGATTTCTGGTCACATCACAATTCGCGGCTGCTCACATCGCAGAACAGGTGTTTATTTGGGAATCCCTACCGGGGCGTTTGACTCAAAATTCTGACCCACTAAGCAGTGGGGCCGGAGATCAATCATGTCTGGCAGGTCGATGGATAGAGGCCAGACTAAGTCCATCCTCCGAACCAGTTAACGGGCAACATCTGATTCCAGTCACTATGCCCCTAGAGAGGACACCCCAGCGAGTAAACATGAGTAGAAGTAGTTTACCAGTCTAAAAATCTCTAGTGGATGGACGTAGGAGTAGAGTGCCTGGGGTATGTCTCAACGATGGTAGGTCATTGTACTTCATAGGGCAGCTATCGCCCGCCTAAACTGAACAGCCCCCGGCCCAAAGGATGCTGCCCCGTTGGCTGCATGGGGCTGAAGACTGAGTCCGAAAAGCGGATCGATAACAAAGCACCAGCGAAGACAGAACAGAATGCGTGCAACAGTCAGGTCTCAAGTGACAGACCAGAAGAAGTTCCCTCACGGGTTCTTCGGTTACGTTCTCGTTCTGGGTTGACGTCCCATTGCTTAGTGGATCAGACTTTTGAGTCAAAGGCTCCGGTAGGGATTTCCAAGTAAACACCTGTGCTGCGGTGTGAGCAGCCGCGAAGTATGATTCGCCCAGAAAACTCCAGCATATTTTCTGTAAAGGGCCCTACCAACGATTCCTCTCTTCTCATTTAAGATTTATGAAAATGCCACGGCTTACTGCGGTTCTGAAGAAAACGAGTTTAGAAGCAGGACATAAGCTAAACGCAGTTCTCAAGCCTAAATGTTCACTTCACGTGGGTGCTTTTACCGTCCGCACACTATATCACATAGGACAACAAGATGCCCTCGCTAGAAATCTTGACACCTTCAAATAGACGTATATTGTGTCTTCGAAACGCGCATACCGGACCCAACTTCTGTGACAACTGTTCGCACCCCAGATACAACCTCAGTCTCTCGCTTTATTCTTCGTGTGTCGGGTTTCTGGTGCTCGCGGTTAGGCCGGCGTTGGGATTGCTTTGAGCATGAGAGCTGAGCGTGCACCGCTATACTGGATTCCAGTCAGCAGTCATTTTTGTGCAGTTAGGTTAGACGGTTCGGAGCATGTCAACAACAAGAGACTAAAGCGTTGATACCTGTAGCGTCGACGCTCGCTCGTCGTGACTGTGTATGTGCCCACTGGCTGCAGTTCCTCTGAAACCAAGAATGAATTCTGTCAGGATTCGTCTCAGCTGCTTCGAAATGTGCGTTCAACAGATGTGGTGGTCATTGCCAGAGATTGGAACGCCCAAGTTGGCCGTTTGGGAGATTCCGAAAGGCACATCTGAGGCCCATTTGCTATCCCAGCCGACAAGACTACCATCGAGACTGCACCTTGACGTGGTGTGATGGCTTGCGCGCCTCTATGACCCAAAGAGCTACACAGGATGGCTTCTTTAAGCCGGAGATGCAATCATGCCTGGCAGGTCATTGGGTAGAGGTCAGACAAAGTTCAGTCTCCTGGTCCTCCAGGTTGGGGGTTGATTTGAACTGGTAACTCAATCGGCAAAATCAGTGGAAGAATAATTGGTTCAAGCAAATGGGCTCCCACTAAGCCATCCCCCTGCCTTGCGGATAGGTTCTTGTTAGAACTAAAGGCTTTGGATGAGGACCCTAATCGTTCTCCTGCTTTGTGGCTGGACACCATAGCAGTACCCGTCCAACATCTCTCATGAACTGCACGAATACAAAGAATTCCATACTGCATCGGTCGTCGCGCAGAATAATCAGGACCGCGCTGCCCATTACATCGAGAGGGGTG
The DNA here is from genome assembly GCA_948099385.1 of Fasciola hepatica. Classification (NCBI taxonomy): domain Eukaryota; kingdom Metazoa; phylum Platyhelminthes; class Trematoda; order Plagiorchiida; family Fasciolidae; genus Fasciola; species Fasciola hepatica. The sequence continues at coordinate 10,984,984 of CANUEZ040000142.1, read as the reverse complement.
GGTAGTGATAAGTGGGCTACCGCTCAGAGTTCCCTCTCTTTTATTCAACCTTTGTCTTCTGTCCTCAACCACCCCTCTTTGCCCCATCTATCGACCCATAATGCTCCCACTGATAACACTGTCGATACTCGCAACGATTCACTGTCAAATAGTGTCGGGAATAATCCTCTGTCTGGTAACTCACATTTCCTCAAGCCTCGTCAGCCTCTGAATCTCGGCTCCTTCAACGGGCGTACACTCATGCAGGCCGGTTAGCAGGCATGCCTAGCCCTCACATTAGATTCTCTGAAGATAGATGTCTGCTGCTTAGGTGAAACGCGTATCCAGGATTCGAGCAGTGTAATTCAATCAACTGCTCCTGGTATCTCATCGAGCTATATTCTGCGCACCTCAGGAGACGAAGCAGCGAGAGCCGTGGGTCAACGTGGCGTAGGAATTGTTTTGACTGACAAGACTGAGGCTGCCCTTTTAAACTGGATCCCTGTTAACAGTCGTTTATGTGCTGTGAGACTCCAAGGGTCAGTTGGCGTTCGAAAGGATAGTTGTGTTAAGCGCAATTTGTTTGTGATCTCGGCGTACGCCCCAACGGACTGCAGCTCAGACTTGCAGAAAGATGAGTTCTATGATGCTCTCGCCATTCTCGTTCGCAGCAGTAAAGGTTCTGACATTGTAGTGCTAGCTGGTGACTTCAATGCACAAGTTGGCAAACTCAGTGCGTCAGAAGCCTGTTTAGGTGGGCGTTGTGCTTTACCCGCTGAGCGTACAGATAACGGGGATAAACTTCTCCAGTTTTGTGCAGACAATCGATTGTTCTTGTCTAGCACAGATTTCCGACACAGCTCGCGTCGCACAGCGACATGGCGCTACAACTCTACAGGTACTTTGAATCAAATTGACCATATCGCCGTAAGCTACCAGTGGCGCAGTTCTGTTCAGAACTGTAGATCTTACTGGTCCACGTACGTAGAGTCGGACCATGCCTTAGTTTTAATTCGATTATCTCTCCAGCTCAATGGTTATCGTCACAAACCGCAAACCCGATTAGCCGTGCAACGTTTGTGTGATCCAGACGTTTGCACCCGTTATGAGCAGAAGTTAGCACATGATCTAGGATCCAAGGAGAACAGTAATGTAGATGAGCATTGGGCTCATATCAAACAGGCGATGCACTTTGCAGCAGATTTTGCCTGTGGTCCTAGATCCATTGTCCATCAAAGACACTGGATCTCGCAAGAGTCGCTGAGTATAATGGAGCAAAAGCGTCAGCTCTCGAACCGTAAGGAGATGATTAAGATGCGGAGAAAGCTGCAAAGACAAGTTACGAAAAGCCTTAAGAAGGATCGCGAAAATTGGTGGGTCAATGTAGCTGAAGAAATGGAAGTGGCAGCTGCTTCAGGTAACAGTCAAAGACTGTTCAAACTTATTCGTGACACCGGTGGACGGCGAACCCAGGTCAGTGAAACGATTTGCGATAGAAATGGAGAACCCATCCACAGCAAACAGCAAAGGCTTGACCGATGGGCCGAGTACTTCAAGGAACAGTTTAGCTGGCCGCACGCAGTGCAGTTACTCCCGTGTCAACAACTGCGACTCCTTGGGTGGTATCATTTGAGCCCCCATCGGAATTAGAAGTAGAGTCATGTATTCGATTACTAAGGAGAGGGAAAGCAGCAGGTCCCGACGAACTTCCTCCAGTTCTTTTCAAACTGGGTGGTGAGGCGTTAGTAAAATCACTAACCACTTTGCTGCGTGGCATTTGGAACGAGGAGCGTATTCCGTTAATATGGAGTGAGTCATTGATTGTTCCCATATTCAAGAAGGGAATACGCAATGACTGCAGTAATCATCGTGGGATTAGCTTAATTCCGATAGTCACCAAAGTATTAGCTTCGATTTTGCTGCACCGTCTTACACCGGCTCGCGAGAGGAATGCCCGCGAACAGCAGGCTAGATTCCGCCCAGGTCGAGGATGCATCAACCAGATTTTTACTCTTCGCCAACTACTTGAAACGTGTCACACACACCGCCGACCAACAATAATGCTTTTCTTAGACCTGAAAGGCGCCTTCGATTCAGTTGATCGAACAGTGCTTTTTAATACTCTTCATCGGAAAGGTATGCCCCAGAAGTTCGTGAACCTACTGAAATCATTGTATTCTCATACTTCTGGCCGCGTAAGGGTTTACGGTGAACTATCCGGTCGGTTCGAAACGACCAGTGGTGTTCGACAGGGATGTCCTTTGTTTCCATTCCTTTTTAACTTCGTCATGGACGAAATAATGGACAGTGCGCAGCAAAATCTTCAGGATGTAGGCGTCGAACTAGGAAATAGTGAAAAGCTATGTGACCTAGATTACGCGGACGACGTTGTCTGTTTGTTCGAATCCACGGAACATGCTTAACGTGCACTAGATAATCTCGCAAGAGCTGTAGCTCCATTCGGCATGCGCTTTGCACCTTCAAAGTGCAAGGTGATGTTATAAGACTGGACGTCAACAATTCCGAGTTTGATGCTCGATGGGAAGGTGCTGGCAGTTGTCGATCACTTCACCTACCTCGGTAGCTGCGTGACGACGGATGGGAGCACAGTAGTAGAGGTGAACACGCGGATATCCAAAGCTCGAGCGGCGTACGCTGGACTGAAGCACTTGTGGTGCCGATCCGATATTTCACTGAAGTTGAAAGGTCGTGTATACTGTGCTGCAGTGCGTTCAGTGTTGTTGTATGGTTGCGAAACTTGGAGTCTGCGTGCAAAAGATATTCGTCGTCTTGAGGTTTTTGACCATCGATATTTACGTAGTATCGCTAGGATTGGGTGGAATAGCCGAGTAAGCAACGATGAGGTCAGAAAGCGAATATTGGGTACTAATTCAAAGAACGTTTTGTCAAAGCGTATCCAACTTAGTAGACTTCGTTGGCTGGGACACGTGTTACGTATGACAAACACACGTCTACCGTACCGTGTCCTATTTTCCGCCCCTCCTAGAGAGTGGAAGAGACCACGTGGAGGTCAACAGATGACGTGGCAACGAGGAATGAGAAAATGTACAGCAGACTTAGGAAAAGTAGATGCTTCACGTCTTCGTGGTTGGGGTCCAAAAGATCCGTCTACCAGTTGGCTGGAGACACTGAAGGATATGGCAACGAACCGCGAGCAGTGGTGATCGTGTTGTCACTTTCTGTCGAACCAGAATGACTGATCGATGTGCGTTTGTACAGTTAGACTGTGTATTCCGTGTGTTGGCTGCTAGGGCATTCTTTCCTTTTCCCACCCATGTAGGTCCAGTCCCTGTCCATCTTGTATATTCATACTTTCTAATTCAACGTGCAACATGGCGAGAAAGGCAGTGGTCAGTGGGGCTTCCCTACTGTTTAACGCTGTACGATGATGATGATGATGATCCCAGCCGATCGTACCGATAACGGCGATCGTCTCATTCAGCTATGCTCTGACCACAGATTGTTTCTGACGAGTACGAACTTCTGTCATAAGAAGCGGCATAGACTCACATGGCGTCTTCCTACGTCTTCACAACGTTGGACTCAGATTGAGCACATCGTGGTTGGTCATCGCTGGCGTGGATCAATTGAAGATTGTCATTCTTTTGGTCTATGCCCGTGGACTCAGATCGCGCCTTGGTACGTGTTTGCTTCTGTCTATGTCTCGTTCGTGGTCGCACCAACGTAAATGCCACCCGCCCCGCGCGGTTGCTTCTGGACGATTACCGACGATCCGCTTTCCAGGCAGAGCTGTCTACACGGTTATCGATGTAGCTGGACGTCCAAGAACCAAATGAATGTTGGCAACAGCTCAAGGAAAATCTTGCACGCCTCTTCCAATATCACACAAAACTCCGGTTCAAATAGGCCTCACAAACGATGGACACCTTCGACATCAGTTGCTCTCCTGGATGCTCGCAGATCTGTCCCCCCGGGATGCCACATTCAATCAGGTACGCAAATCTCTGAGAGGTTAACTGACTAGGAGTTTGGGAAATGACCTGAGCAGTAGTGGATTGAGAAATGTAAAGAAATGGGCAGCGCTGCATATATGGACAATAGTCGCAACCTTCATCATCTGATTTTAAGTACCGGTCCACGGAAGCCCGGTGGAAGTGAGTTAATGAAGGAATCCGACGGCTCACTGACTTACTCTCAGGGACGTCGTCTGGACCGTTGGGTGGAGCACTTTAAGGAACAATTAAGTTGGCCCACTTCTACAGTGGACCCACCAAATATATCTTAAGGAGAAACGATGCAGGTAGATATCACCCCTCCATCAGAAATGGAGGTTATACGGGAGGTAGGTTACTTGAAAAGGTACAAAACCGCTGGACCGGATGGGTTGTCCCCATCTTTTTTCAAGGATGGAGGCGGAGCTTCGGTTTCGGAGTTAAAAAACTCCTCCGGGTTATTTGTGATAGTGAGCAGCTTCTCAGGGAATGATCTGAATCGGCGATTGTGCCGATTTACAAGAAAGGTGACAGATCATGTTGTGAAAACCACAAAGGAATTGGCTTGGTGAGTATCGCATCCAAACTGCACAACGGGCCTATTCTCCACCGATTATCCAGCGCGCGCGAAATGTGTACGTGTGAGAATCGAGTCATTTTCAGACTCGGTCGTGGTTGTATCTACACATCTTTACTCTTCGGCAAACCATAGGGCACAGACACATCTTCCGTAGACCCACAATCTGTGTCTTTCTTGATCTGAAGGGGGCGTTCGGTTCAGTCAACCACACAATTCTGTAGAGCTGTCTATCGTTGAAGGATGTGCCAGGGAAATTTGTTTCCCTTTTCCAATGCTAGCATGCAAACAGCCTAGACCGAGTTCGTGCTTACGGCGATCTTTCATCTGAGTTCATCACGCGAAGCGGTGTTCGTCAGAATTGCCTTCAATCATCCTTCCGCTTCAATTTTGCAACTGAAATGGTTCTTGTTTTTGATTGTCCCACTAACTTTGGTGAGATTTTCTGCCTCCGAATTTCCTCGATTTACTAGTACAAGAACGACAGTTTATATTCGATGCATGGTGGGCACAACCAAATCCTGGCCCACACACTCATTGATCCACCTGTTATTCACAGCCAGGTCTTCTGAGTGGTTAGTCTGGTAACCGATCCAGTTGGTTGATTCGGTTTATGTGACACTTGGCATCTGATGGATCCGCCGGTCCGCTCCGTCAGCTCGAATATTGTCCTTGATTCAGGACAGACGAAGATGTTCTGGCTCTCGGCAAACCATCATGCTGTCTACTAAACGAAACAGTCCGCCCATTGACAGCGTGACAGCCTATTCCCCAACAGATCTTGAGATAGCTCTATCCTCGTGTGAAAATAGTGGCATCGATCTTTGTTCAGGCAATAAACTGTCTAATTTGGAATGCACGGATGAAATTGTTCCTCTAAGTGAAGATGCAAGTAAGTTGCAAACTTTCTTCAATGGCCTAAACAGTGTAGCAATGTTTGGGATGCTTTTCGCACCCTCAAAGTGTAAAATGCTGTTATGAGATTGGGTCGACTCAACACCAAATCTTGTATTGGGAGAAGAAGTTCTAGCTGTAACCTGGGCAGTCACATCTCATCAGGCGGACAGATATCGGATGAAGTGTCATCGCGCATAAAGAAGGCGCGTTTGGCTTTTACCAACCTCTGTCATTTGTGGCGTCGGCGCGATATCTGGTTGTCTGTCAAGGATCGAGTGTACAATACGGCGGTTAGGTCCGTTCTTCTGTGGGGCTCAGAAAAGCGGCCGTTAAGGGTAGAAAATAGACGAAGATTGTCGGTGTTTCAGCACCGACGTCTCCGTAACATGGCTCGAATGTGGTGGCAGCACTGTATCAACAATGATGAGGTTGGGCGTATGGTGTTGGGAATTAGAGGTCAATCACTGGAACGAATACTGAACCTAAACAGATTAAGGAGGTTGGGATATATGTTACGCATGTCCACCAATAGGATTCTTCGGCGTATGCTGTTCTCCGAGGCACGTAGTGGTTGGAAGATTGGTTGAGTTGTCAAGCCCATGACAGCAAAAAGGAATGCCAACCTTGATCAAGTAAGGGGGAGTTAGACTTCCGGGTTGAGGTTCACGAGACCCACCTACCAGGTGGTTGAAAACACTAAGCGATTTGATTAGATATAGCGGCCAATTCCATAGTTTAATTCGAACTCTCTTTTTAATCATGAATTCTGTTTTGTTGGGGAGACAGTACAGTTCACCCAATATTGAGGGACAGGTTACAATGGTTATCATTTTCCCGAAAATATCTCACTTTTTGGTTTATTCTAATTGTCTATTTATTTGCTGATTTAAATTCGTATCTTATCGCGCCTTGATATATTAGTGACATCCATATTGCTTTCCTCCGGATGATTAGTTGCCCTAGCTGCCCATCGATTCCCAAGGCTCTGTCCTAGCAGAACCTGTATAAACAGCTGAGTTCAGTGCTTTCTGAACCACCCAACTGGGGTACCCATTGGAACAATAAACTTCTGCCAGTCGAAACACTTGAATTCTCATGCAAGCTGATGAGTGGTTCAGCTTCGACTACTGTGCTTCTATTGCCGATCAGATTTCGCGATCAAACGAAAAGTCGTTGTGCCGGTACGTGTCTAAGTGGAACCTGAGCGTCTATTATCCGGTTGACTCATTAAAAAGTTGCAACCTTCGGAGATTTTTTGTGGAAGACAATAGTTTAGTACTTTTTTCTAGTTTATTTCACTTTATGCAGCTATTTTTCTTACTCTCGACTCGATGACGGTGCGAGGTAGTGAACAAAATCAGAGCACAGAAGTGAGAGGTTAATGGTTGAATGAACTGAACCAAATACGGTTTTACTGACGCGTGCGCATGTACCCACAGGCCTCGTATTATCATTGTGGGATGGGTAGATGCGGCATTGTTATACTGAAAAGGCTAATGTTTCCACTTAAAAACGCCGATTTGTGATACACAAGTTTGACGTGAATCACTTCTCTTCTGTTTTGGAAACCACTGGGTCTTTTGGAAATCAGAATGTTATCTGAAACGCTGGAACAATGTGGAATAGTATGAAAGCAGACGATTAAACCAGTGCATGTGTCCAATGGTGGCAGAACCAAGATGAAGTATTCGCCCACGCCATTAGCATATACTATTAGACAAGTATGCATGGCTTTTGTTTATTTAGACCGAATACCGATCATCAGTAACATCAAGATGACTAGATGATCGCACACGAACGCTAAAACAACCGTTTGTGCAGATAAGGCGTACGTACGATCTGTCCAAAAAATTCGGGATCACTTCAATTCGATCGAAATGCTGACACACGGTCAAATTCCAATTTATAGAACTGATACTACTCCTCCTCGCTAAACAATTATGTCCATTGTATGTTTTTGGCCACTGAGAGTAGTATCAGTTGTGTAAACTGGAATTCAGCCATATCATGATTTCGACCGAAATGAGGTGATCCTGGTTTTTTTCGACAGCCTGTACATGTGCAAAAGCTTCCCATTTTTCAATAATCACAATTGAGAACAGGTGAATGCGTTCACATATTCACTCCTGCATAAGAGCAATTGGGTATTTGTCCAAGTAAACACCAGACATACGGACTACGTCACAAAGACAGTGCATACGAAAGACCGACTCGTCAATGGAGCTGTATGCGACCGATAACTATGTGAAAGGCCAGGTGTAGCTGAGCATAATCGATTTGAAACTCCTCTCGCAGATCAAAATGGTGCGGGGTATCAATCTGGCAACAGCAAACCATGAACTGTTCGGAGTTGATACAAGAGGATCGAACGCAAATCGATCACAGAAATTCACGAAGTGCACTGAACATGTTTGTCCCGAGTATTCGACCGGTCTCGTGAGTGAATGGAGTAGACTGGGATCAATCAGGAAAAGTGGGTGCACGAGCATACGAAAGCACAGTTCAGGAGGGATACATAATCACTGTCCTAATGGCAGTGATGCGGTGATGAAGTAATCATGTTGTCATGGGACTAACTCACATTCTTCAGACATTTTTGACAAAGGCTAATCTGATTTGGTTTTCTGAACTCACAGACTATGTGTTCACAAGATGTCATCTTCCCCGTTCAACAGCAGGCTGATTTTTTGAAAAGAGAATGTGCTCAATGCCGCACAAATAAAATTGTGCAATTCAGCTTCGATAGAGTTTAAGAATCACATATCTTGCATACAACGGTTCTTCAAACGTTACGTTCTTTTTTTATTATAATCGTCAATCACCAAGCGTCGCTGAATACTTCCTGACTATGCTCTGGATTTCAATAAGTTGACGAAGTTAAAGTGACGAAAAATCTTCTCTGCCACTATCAGAAGGACCCACACTGAAATGACAAGAATTATCAAGTGCAGCCCAGTAATATATATATATATATATATATATATATATATATATATATATATATATATATATATGTCATTATCTCCACAAGTTACGAAGACTATAGAACGGGAGTGAATCGTATCAGCCTTGTAGTATTACTTTACATTTTGAGGGGGCGAATCTCATTCCTTACCGCGAGACAAACAACGTGAGGCTGCCCAGAACACGGTACCACAGTAAAGTCGTCGCAAACCAACGCGTTGACGTATGCATAGTTCAAGTCTAACAGTCTATTATCAAGAAGAACATCAATACTTCCATTCCTTCGGCTTTCTAGTGCCTCTTGGGATGTCGTCCGCCGCTAAGTGAGAGACGGCACCTCTGACGCAACCCACTTCCAACTGATACGCAAGGCGGTGATGAGTCACGCGTTTGATGTTAGTTTGAATGACCATGGCATACATATCGGACATTCACTGACCAACAAGACAATCCCAGAGGGCCATCCTGTCAAGGATGTACATAACCACTAGTGTGTAGTAATGGCGACAAAGCACAATTCGTTGATCAATACATTGCTAATTGCGTATACAGACATGCGGCATTCGGAAAGGGTGTGGACATAAACACGCGGGTGCGAAAACAAATCAATATTAGTCTGACCATCATAAAAGATATACTAATCTTCGCAAGTACGCATTTTCAAACAGCAATCCACCGTCGTCCGGCTCGCTACCATGTCTGATCTATTCGGACCTTATGTGATTCATCACTCCAAATCACAGGGTCTGGTTTTCGGTTATCCCTAATCGTACAATGGGGCCTTGGTATTATGGGATTTACTCCTTTCACTGCACTCACACGCAAGCACGTGATGAATAAATAAAAACAATCAGGTTCACAAGTGACAAAAGATCACCAACGATTAGTTGCAGTTGTCATACTGTTCATTGCCTTCGCCGAACCAGAGACCAATGTTCCTTCAAGCATCCCTGTGCACCTTTATTAGCGTCGCACCTATTAATGCACATATTCAGACACACAAATCATAAACTTGTTGCTGAAGTTCTTTTTCATAATCCGCCCCCATTTTGTTTGCACACTCTAATATTTCGTTTGTCTCGTTTTGGCTGGTATGCCTCGATTTTGGCCGATTAAAGCCTATCAATCAGGTGTTGCCTTCTGACTTTTCATTCAGTCAATCGTACAAACTCCGACGTTACAACCAGAACACATGAAGCTTCAACTCAAGGCGGAAACTGTGGACAAAATGCAATGTGGCAAACGTCTGCATTATGGAAACGGGTTCATCGCTGAGATAGTTCAAAGCAGTCAACTTCGTATTTCGGTGTTACTAACCCAAACACTATCCAGCGGTCACAAACACTGATCGCCGAGAGCCTCCAATTGGTAAGTACCTTTCACATGCGCATATCACGTTTCAGATCCGAAAAATAGAACAGATCGAAGTCACTGGGGGACCACATAATGCCAAGATATGGTGGTGGTGACAGATATCAGCAAAGTAGTCTGGTGGCGATCAGACGAGAGTAGAGGCCTTTGTGACATTTCGGATCACGTGGTTATCAGGTCCCAACTCCGACGATGCAAAAACGGAAGGCATATACGGAGATTTTGTCCGCCAGAGACACATGCAGAGAGAAATATTTTTGTGTAGTGATGTGTTCTCGCATCAGCTTACTATGCAAACAGTTCCGTAGTTCTGCTAGTATGACTCGGACAGGATTCAGTGGGACACATTCTTTATAAAGCGTACTCGTTCATAATGCGAATATAAAACCGTGGGTAAGTGGGAAAGTATGATACGTCTAAAAATGAAAGGACTATTCTTTTTATTCCCCCTATTCATTGTATGACCAAGTATAATAATTCAGGAAGAGGGACGCGGCCAACGAAAGGCTGCCAACTGGGGGAAGTGACCGGCGGTGACGGAAATCGGACCACCCGGGTCACTGTTGCTGTCCAGGGGCCACGATGCTAACCGTTTGAACACCGCCATCGGCCAAGATCGAATATCGGTTGTAAGCAACCTGGCCGGTGGAGTTTCATATCCGATAGAGATTTTTAGTCTGAGTGGGAAATTCCGACACTCAGTGTGTTAGTAAACCACCTTTTTTCTAAACTTCTAATGTTTTTCTGTCGGTAAGATAATGAGGAGTCTTCTACACTTATACACATTATTAGTGTTGTGTTCAAATTAGAGCCAAATCATTGAAACACAAATCAAGCCCCCATCGGTTTTCAGTTTTAACAGACTACCAATACAACAGGAACAAGAGCAATAGCAACAGAAACAATCCTGCATCCTCCCCCTCCCCCGAAAGATGTGTTCTGTTATTTACTACCGACCCTACTGATCTACTCGGAAAACACAACGGAGCTGCGTGACGATGTGGTCTTCCTTGTGGCATTATTTCGCTCATCGTAATCACAACTGCATTTTACCATGGAACGTAAACCTCACGTTAAGTTCAGTTCAGTTTATTCAGCTACTAACCTCTCACTTCCGTGCCCTGGTTTTGGTTGCTAACTCACAGCATCGTCGAGTCACGGGTAGGAAGAATAGATGCATAAAGTGAAATAAATCAGAAAACAAAGTACTAAATGGAATTTATGAATAAAAAGAAAGAGACCGAATGCAACTACGCGAATGGCGACAACTAACTATATCGCTTAGTGTTTCCAACCACCTGGTAGGTGGGCCTCGTGAACTCCAACCCGGAAGTCTAACACGTCCTACTTGGTCAAGTTCAATGGCCAAGATTTGCATTACTTTTTGCTGTCATGGACTAGCCACCTTGACCTACCTTCCAACCACTACCTGCCTCAGAAAACAGCGTACGTCTTACGTGAGATTGAGAACCACTTACCATCAATCTGGACAGCTGTTCTGTGGTCAACGGTCGAATGCACACTCATCAGACTGGAATGCACACAGTAAGTTCCAATCTACATGCTGGAACTACTGACAAACAGGCTTGTGCACTCTGATACCAACCAGACAGTATACATAAGGGAGTCAGTTCAGTTCAGTTCAGACAACCACTAACCATGCATTGTGTGCGGTGACCTTGGTTGTTATCTCTCAACGACAACCTCAATGGGAAGCAATGAAAAAAACAAGAGTATGAGAAGAGTAATAAAAGAACTACAGACAGTAGTGACGCCGATAAAGAAAGTTTGTGAATACGAGCACGCCACTGATAGCAGCACCTAGTCCAATACCCAAACGTGTTTACCCACTGAGTGGGTGGATCTCCTGGACCTCGCCCGGGAAACCTAACACGCTACACGTGGCCGAGTCCACCGGTTAGACTTTTCATACCTTTACTCCATATCGTGCCCGGCCCGTAGCCGAGAGATCGGTTGCAGATAGCAGAGGTGAACGCTACCGGGTGCGCTTACAGGGCGCGGATAGAAGGATGGCCATTTCGGTGATCAACCGTGAATAAAGTGTACTCACCAAATAAGCGGTCGTGGATGATCAGCGGCAGTGCTTGGCTAGCGCCTTTGCTCTCAAACACCACAAATCTGTTGACCGCACTGTGACGTAGCGAGTAAAGTCCGCCACTAAATACGGCTCCTTGTCGTAGTCTACTTACCCAACAAGGTTGTCCAGAAGAGGCGAATAAACAATACAATTGGCCAGAGGCTCATCTGCATAAACGCTGCTGCTTTGCAAAAGACGTTTGGCTGCCCAAAGGCTAGAAGTGTGACCTCAACTACAAAGGCCTACTTTGGACTGGGTAACTGAGTAGTACAACAGCCCACAACGCAAACAACCATGAAAGACATCACCGATACAAAGATTGACTGTTATACTCTGTTGCACCTCCCACCCCAATTTTTTTTTAACTGTTGTTGCTGCGTTGGCTTTTACTCATTCTGCCCTCAACTGGACGATGCTACGAGGTAGCAACCAAAAACAGCACAGAAGAGGTTAACGGTGGAATGAATTGAACTGAACTGTTTGAACCATGTTTGATTTCAAGCCGGCGTATATATATATATATATATATATATATATATATATATATATATATATATATATATATATATATATATATATATATATATATATATATATATATATATATATATATATATATATATAATATTCTACGTAATGAGTTGGCTACACTTGCTCTTCTTTCAACCATCACCGAGAGCAACGAACATTGCGTGCCGGGGAATTCTATGCGAAGATATGCGCAAACATATGCCCAAACCACTTTATCTTGGTGAGCTGTAGCTTTCTAACTTATTTGTTTATTACTCTAATTCCAACCTCAGTCTTTCTGTTACGCTGTTCTCACCAGATCTGAGAAATACTACGAGGACATCAGTAGTCGAATATCGATAACTTTTGTGTATCCTCAGTCTGTTTCTGAAAAATAAATAACTGGCCTGACTGCTGCCGCGAACTCTCAACCCTTGATAGATAAACGGATGCTACATTGACGTCACAGATGACTGAGATGGCAAAAAACCGAACACGCCTTCTTTGTACGCGATAACAATTTACCCGATTTCTGACCACTGTGAGATGCAGCTGCCTAAATAACGAAAATTGTGTACCTAAATTACAGTCGCTCCGGATACCGTAAGGTTTGGTGTTGGAGTGATTGGGGTATTGGAGAGGAGGTCCACCTCTGAGTTGGTAGACTATCGCGCCCCTTGGAGTATCTTCCATCTCTTTGATCTCTACCACGTGCCAACTCTCACCTGTAGCACCATAGAGCTGAGAAATGCATCAACAGCCACACACTGGAAAACCGCTCCACAGGCGGGCCAAACCAGGCTGAGGGTAACCGAGGCCTAAAAACCTCTGTGAGACGGCGCCCAGCATGCGAAGACGGATACTTCTGCACAGACGGATGAGATCTGCTGGGATCCAACGGCCACCAAGGAAATCCGTTCAATTAACAGGGTTGCATGGACCCCTGGGTTTAGGTGACTTCTACCGAATGACAAACGAGCTCCTAGAGAGCAACCGGCAACCATGCACCAAGATAACTAGGACGCGTTGGGCATCCCGGATTCGTAGACCACCATCCAAAAGGCGTACGAACCGTTCGTTCTGTCACCGGCTCCCAACACGAAACATTCCTGCTACCCGACAGGTAGCACTTGGTTGTGCACGGGCTAGAGTTGCTACCTGGAACAAAAAGCCGAGCGACTCTGGGGACGTCATTTGGTATCGAATTCCCAAGACTCTTCATAACAAGTTCCCTTACACACATCGCTCGTGCTGTGGTGTCCCCGGGAAGCGACGCGCCTCGTGTTCTCTCCGCGGCCGAGGTGACAAATATGCTAACTGGGGCCTTACGAGGCGAAATCATATCCAAATCACCTGCCGGAATGTGAGAATACTCTTGGACATCGGAAGCCAGGCCATCACCGTGCGAACGCTGCATGACTATCGTACCTAAGTCGCATGTCTCTCCGAAGTTCGGCTGCCGAATTCTGGCACCCCGTGCATAAAGGTTCCCAGAGTAGACGACAGTTGCCACCTCTATCACAGCAGACCTACGGACAACTCTGGTCTCCATGGCGTCGCGATAGCTGTCAGAAACAAGGCCAACAAAATACTGCTTTCATGGAACCCGATAACCCTCGGTTCGCCCTAGCTCATTTACGCGCCTCACTCTTGAACGTATCGGTTGTTGCAGTCTACGCCCCGACAGTTGCAGCCGAAGAAGCGGCAAAGGACGAGTTCTACGACAGACTACAAGCGATGATGAACAGCTTCCCGAAACGTTACATTCTCCTGGTTGCGAGGGGGGGGGGCTGGGACGCCTACACTGGTGCCTTCCCCAGACCAACTAGACACATTTTAGGAAAATATAGTCTCGGACAGCAGTGCGGCAATGGTGAACGCCTCGTCAACACTGCAGACTTCAACAGCCAATCCGTCACTAGCACCCGTTTCCAACATCACAGAAAGCACTTTTTAACCTGTTACTATAATGACGGCCACACCAGATTGACTACATTCTCATACGGTCACGCTGGTCATCCTCGATTGAAGACTGCCGGTCCTACCGGGGCACGGAGACTGGCAACAAGAATGGCACCGACCACACCCTCGTCCGTGCACGCTTCAAGATCCACCAGGCCAATCGCCGCAAAAGCTGTGCTCGGAAACTGGTTAACACAGCAGCGTTAGGATCACCGATAAAGCGCCAAGCTTCCTCAGGCGCTATTGCCTCTCATCTAGCCACCACGTTGATAGATGGAGAAGTACAGGTGGAAAGTCAGTGAACGTCACTGGAGATATTGATCCAACAACTCACTTTAGATGAACTGGGCTTCACGCGACGACGACAGAAAGACTGGATCTCAGGGGCGACTCTTCAGTTAACCGAAAAGGCTAGAGATACCCGCTTAAATAGTCATCCAGACTTAGGAGATATCCGACGAAAAGCTACCCGTTTGGCCGGGAGCGACCGCAACAACCACTGGACCGAAGTCACCGAAACTATAGACTGCGGCTAACCGCGGGGATTTTTCAAAGCCCTTCAGTTTAATCCGCACTGCATTCAGCAAGCGGCATTCGGCAGAACCCCTCCTTCGCGATACTGCCGGGCTGTCTTGTGCCATGGTTCTGAGAATAACGTTGGGCCCAGCGTTGGCTCGCTTACTGTTGTTAAGAGGGACTTGCTTGTTATTCCTCCCATCCTGGAGCAGCATTGCGATCATCTCTTGGACCATTGCCATATTTGTTCAGAAGTTATCCTCCTTCGGTTGGCTGCCACGTTAACGCCGTACTCTTGTCAGCAGCGCTTATCTTCCGGCTTTCCAATAACGGACGTGCAATAAGTCATTCACGGAAACGATCCGGATCAACCCGAAGGCGAGCTCTCGTCAAAAGAATTCCGAACGACAGCCCGATTCGAGTCATTTCAAACGACTTAGCGGCACGAGCCGAAATTGAGAAATGACTCCACCGATCGCGAGGTTTAGTACTTCGTCTAAACGACAAAGTAGAGCGAGCCGAAAATGAGTGCACGTAGCTTACCGACTTCACTTCCTCTAAGGATTCGGAGTTCGTCTGTTACGAATCACTCAACCACTGGACCAGAGTCCGGTACAATTATCATGCTTTTCTTTCGACAGAAATAATGGAATATTAGGTTCTGTTCAGAGGAGAAATAGAACGAGGTCTCTTTGAAATCCAAAGGACTCGAAGGGTCGGGAAAGCCATTAGTGTTTTGGCTGAGAGAAGAAAGCTGCTACCGGTTACTTATTGCCAGATTTAATCCGAGCACGATGGTAATGATGGGGAAACACTGATTTACCTCAAATAAACCAAACCTGGTTCAGTGCTCACAACTACTGCCAAGTAACTCCTTATATAGACTGAAAAGGGGGGGGGACAATTTGCTTACCAATCGATGAGATTCTATCCACTATTCCATTGATTAGAGCAGCTGAGTAGATGACATTCTGCCCCATCGTGTGCTCCTCACTCGGTTCAGTCAAAGATGTTTGTCTGGACAGGAAAGGTGAGTCAGCGGTACAAATGGGGAACGTGACTGGAACGCGCTCACCAAATGATGATCCGGGACGGTAAGCGGATGTGGTCAACCCATCAGGAGCGGGGGCGCCGCATGTGTTGGTGCTGTCAAACGCATTCGAATACAGTTGTGATCCGTCTCTGATGATTCTTTGCCCAAGGGTCAGGTGAGCATCAGTCGCAGCGACAGAATCTTCCGAATTGTGGCTCCGACTAGGCGCCGAAGATACTACCGGCTGTTGTGGATAACCAACTGGTGGGTCAGGAACAGAGGGCTTTCGCTGAAACTGCTGTTGTTGCTGTTGCTGTAACTCCCGAAGACGTCGTTTCTTCCGATAATAAACCTGACCACAAATAAATGTAATTTTACAAATATGCATTCAACGGTTCGAAGTTAAATATGACCCCGGAATAAAAAAAATTCAATGATATAAAACTGCTGGGGAAAAATAGTGACGGAAGCAGTCCTTCCGTCTTCGATTTTCCTTTTATGGTTACGTAGGAATAAAGGCCACCGAATGCGGCTTATGGTTACCGTTTGTTCAAGCTGACCTGAATCCGACCAGTAACGTCTAGCCTACCTAAAGCCTAAGCAGATCAGTTGGGAAAAATCAACAGACTAGTAGTACTGAACTTGCGAATTTAAACGAAGTCATGAACTGGTTGCCACAACACCAATAAGGTGATGGCGTTTTATGCATGATGAAGCAATACTCATTAGAGACAGGATATGGTTTGCAGATGGCTACAAGAGACAACTCTGTTTTTCACACTATTAACAATCAACCAAGTATCATCATCATCGTATAGCGTTAAATAGTAGGGCTAGCTCCACTGACCACTGCCTTGCTCACCGTGTTGCAAGCTGAATTAGAAAGTATGAATATACAAGATGGACAGGAAGTGGACCTACATGGGCGGAAAAAGGAACGCCCTAATAGCCAACACACGGAATACAGTCTAACCGTACAAACGCATGTCGATCAATCATTCCGATTCGATAGAAAGTGACAACACGATCACCACTGTTCGCGGTTCGTTGCCATATCCTTCAGTGTCTCCAGCCAACTGGTAGATGGATCTTTTGGACCTCAACCACGAAGACGTGAAGCACCTACTTTTCCTAAGTCTGCCGTACATTTTCTCATTCCTCGTTGCCACGTCATCTGTTGACCTCCACGTGGTTTCTTTCACTCCGTAGGAGGAA
This sequence comes from Fasciola hepatica, assembly GCA_948099385.1. NCBI lineage: Eukaryota > Metazoa > Platyhelminthes > Trematoda > Plagiorchiida > Fasciolidae > Fasciola > Fasciola hepatica. The sequence continues at coordinate 10,967,888 of CANUEZ040000142.1, read as the reverse complement.
CGGAAAATAGGGCACGGTACGGTAGGCGTGTCTGCCATACGTAACACGTGCCCCAACCAACGAAAGCTGTGATAGAGAACTTCCTGAAGTGGTACCTAATACTCGATTTCTGACCTCAGTATTGCTCACTCGATCATTCCATCCAGTCTTACCGATGCTACGCAAGTATCGGTGGTCGAAAACCTGAAGACGGCGAATATCTTTTGCACGCAGACTCCAAGTTTCGCAACCATGCAACAAAACTGAACGCACTGCAGCACAATACACACGACCTTCCAACTTCAGCGAAATGTCAGGTCACCGCCACAAGTGCTTCAGTCCAGCGTACGCGCCTCGAGCCTTGGGCATACGCGTGTTCACCTCTACTACAGTGCTCTCATCAGTCGTCACGCTGCTTCCGAGGTGACTAAAGCGGCCAACAGTTATTAGTTCCTCCCCATCGAGCATCAAGCTCGGAATCGTCGACGTTCAGTCTTGTATCACTTTACACTTTGAAAGTGCAAAGCATATGCCAAGTAAAGCTGCAGCTCTCGCAATTCTATCTAGTGCAAGTTGCGCATGTTCCGAGCATTCGAAAAAGCAGAGAAGGTCGGTTGCGTAATCTAGGTCACACAGCTTCTCACTATTTCCTAGTTCGATGCCCACATCCTGGAGATCTCCAAAGGCATTCTCCATTATTTTGTCCATGGCGAAGTTAAACAAGAATGGAGGAATTGGACATCCCTGTCGAACACCGCTCGTCGTTTCGAACCGACTGGATAGTTCACTGTAAACCTTTACGCGGCCAGAAGCATGAGAGTAAAATGACCTCAGTAGATTCACGAACTTCTGGGATCAACCAGGTATATACTTTGCCGAAAATCCTTGAAGTTAAAAACCAGCTACAGTACTTCCGTCCTTTTGCTGGGGCCGAAATTGCTGAGCACTCCCTGATATAACTCCACGAACTATGGTGCGACGCCTCCAAATTATTACAACCCAGGTATAAGGCATACGTCTGTACAAGAATCGAACACTTAATAGCCGTAGTAATGGTCAACCAGCGCGCACGAAGCATAGAAACATAACTCAATGCGAGAAAAAGTCGGAAGACAAGAACTCCGGTTTCGGCTAATCAACGACAATCTGTATGACGTACTTAACTATTTACACAATGGTCTTCGAATAGAGCGTGCTTGATTTTGTAAAACAGCACGAAAGTGTAGGAAAGAATTGCAGAAAATGAGCGATGGCATACGGTGAATGCTCAGGGGCGCGGAAAAAATACACTGAATCACTCAAAAAGCGGATAATTTATTTATACATACATAAAAATCTAGGGGACCGTGTGGCTTTCTCTACACAAGCCCTTTCTATGTACTCCGATCAAAAAATTGTTTTTAAAGCTCTGTATCACCTGTTTTAATTTATAAACGTTGCTTCTACGTTACTGTGTAATCGTACGCGAGGCAATCTGAACAAACTGCAGTCAAATGTGTTGCAATTAGTCAGTGCACCATTAAGTCCAGAAAAAGAACTCCTATGAACCAGTTCATAAAATTGTGCACATAATGAAATGCTTTTCAGGCACATAACATGGAATTTCTGGCGCTCGATGGACAAACAACTGACCTGCGTATTACGTTCATTGTATACTCTGGGTGTCTATGGAAGTGGGAAATTCTCGTGAGATTACTGCACTGCTTGACATTTTTGACAGGCTATTGTGGGTTTTACATGTTGAAACTCCTATTATCGCAACAACACCAACTTTTTGTTGCCTGTCTGGGGTTGGCAGTGATCGACTGGTTTGAGTTAAACTATACAGTCTGGGGTACGAGGCTTGAACCCCACGCCTGAACTGTTAGGATCTGCCGTGGCTTTCAACCCTAAACCTTAGGATTATTGCCTTTTTATCATATTGCAGTGAACGTTCATGGTCACAGGGTGGTCGTAATGTGAGGTTAATTTTTCTTGACAACGCGAACACATTTCGTTCTTTTCATCGTGGTACTTTCCCGCGTATTCTACATGATAATTGAGTTGGCTTTTGTAATTTAAACACTCTTCGTGACTATTTTTTCAATGGGACACAATTTACCTCTCAAGGGTAACAGGCAATCATCTCCTGGTGTTCTTCAGGATGCCCTTCTAACTCTCTTCCTTTTCTCCCTTTACATCAGCAGGCTCCCCATTTCACCTGATCTCATTGGCCGCGAGTACGCGATGATGTTGTACTCAGGTATCCCCGTAATGGAAACGAAAGTTTGAATTTTCTTCAAGACATGCTGAATGAACTTTGTTACTAGTCCACTTAACATTGCCTTTCACTTAACGTCCGAAAATGCGTTGATGTGCCCTTCAATCTTCAATGTGGATCACACTACTAAACTGTTTTAACGACGTCCCATATGTTTCCCTTGATAACCAGCATCCCCCTAAAGCTTATCCTCTCGTTACCTAGAAATTACTTCAACTCATAACCTTTGCTGGAGTAGCCATGTTGAAATAGTCTTCACTAAAGTCAGAAAGCTTTCTTTTCTATCGTTGTACTTCAACTTGCAACATCTTGCATTCTCCCTCTTTGGCTTTACTGTTCAATCGTAATTTTTCTTGATTCAAAAGAAAAAGATTTTGATATTATGAACAGATTTCTGAAATTGCTTTCCCGTTGTGGCAACACTACTAGCAATATTTTCACTGACTTCATCATTAGCAAGCATTTGGATGCTTGAGACAAATTCACAAATAGGTTACTATCCGACACCAATCTTAGTCTCCACTCCACACCCTCTAAGACCGTCTCTTTCTCTTCCATTCGCTCGAAATTCGGAAGATTTTATTCACGTACGTATACATATGGAAATAGCCTCATCCCTTATCTTGATGGCCCACTTGTAAACCGTGAC